>OZ021724.1:63320810-64665810 GCA_963978545.1 Linyphia triangularis
CTACTAGTCGATATAAAATTTCCAATAGATTCCCTAGTAGCAATCACTGCATGGCGTTTCGTCGGCCAATGATCGGAATTCATCAAAGTCATCGGCGATTCCCCTGACTGATATATAAACACACCCGTATTTTCTCGTCTGCCGATGACCCTAAACTCATCGGGAAAAGATATCTTCCCAACATCGGTGGCCGGTGAAATTTCGGATCAACGTTTTTTGATCTGCGAAAGATATCGGAATGACATCGACAGCCTATAAAAATACTTATGTTTCTTTTTCTTGCAATTCCAGTGAATTAGAGGCGATCCTTGAATGTATTTCAAATTTAAATCAAGTATACAATTTGCTAAACATTTCTCTTTGGCAATACGTGAAAAATATTTTAAAAATAAGTGTACGAAAAATTTTAAATGTAAAAATATATTTTGAAAAAATGCAAACCACATAATTATATATTGCTTATCTAATACGTCAATAAAATCCATAAATAAAAGTTTTTATATAGTAAAAAAATATAGGAACAATTTTCTAAAATTAAAAATAAATTCTCATTTCAATTTCAATATAAAATAAAAATATAGTCCTTGTTTTTAAATAGTTTTCATTATAATTTGCTGAACTCATTTTGGTCCGTTTTTTAAACATCTTTTAAGTAAAATAAAAATATGTTTATATGTTTCAAAAAGTTAATCAAATTGGATCTAGTTTTTTAAAAAATTTAAAAATTAAATATATTTTTTTAAATGTCAAAATTATTAAGTAAACTCTTAAATTGCATTAAAAAAATATCATAAAATTTTCTGGTCAGTTAGTTAAAATTTTACAAAATAGATGGCGAGACTATTTATTTGACACTATTATTTTTTTGCTATAATAAATAAATTAATATCATTTTCCCAAATTTATGGAAGATTTGCTATTTTCCGAAAATACCCCATATATAAAAAAAAATTTCGGTCAATTTCCTTGCAAAGTCTGTATGATAGTAGAGTTTTGTACTACAATACAATTGCTATACCAAAAATCACAAGTAACTACAGTCCAGTGGCCATGTCAACGCACTCCGGAGATAACTAATTTGGTAGTGTTATAACTTCGATTTGTACTCTTAAAATGTCACTGGAAATACTACCATATAAGAATTACGCGCTGTGGGTAAATATTTTTAGTTTTGCATTATTTTAACTTGTCGTTTTTAATATTCGATACTTACATCTTTATAATTATTTAATGTTTATTAATTGATATTTTCGACAAAATAACGACCATTGTTTCGATATTTCTTGAGAGCAAAATTTTCCTCGGATAGTGCTCGTATTTCCCCCTTTTTGCACGGCCTTCGAACTAATTCTTGTCGGCTTCTGCTCGAATTCGATCAGTTTCCGGACATCGGCCAATGCCCGGCCACGGAGACAGAAGGGATTAGTTGCCAAGGGAAAGATAAGTTTAGGGTGAGTTTCCGGTGAATCGCCAATCATCGGCGATTCACCTGGGGATGGAATTCCGATCATCGCCCGAGGTAAAATTGCTACTAGGGTTTGATTTATGATATTAAGCTACTGATGTCTTTCTATGAATTTTTAGATGGTTTTAAAATTTCGTGTAAATATCGGCAGTAAAGTGTTTTCTCATATTAAATCTATAGTATTTTTTTCTATCTAATCTTTTAACAATCAGAATGTTCCAAAACGAGGAGAAATTATTTTTTTTTAAAAATTTTTTTTTATCGTATGCAATACTTTTATTATCCTATGTATACATGTGGCGGAACTATTCAGATTTAACTCTGAAGTCGTCTTTTCATGAAATATTATTACTGAATTGTCACGCGTGAACTTTGTTTAAATTTATTTATTTCATTCATTGATATTTACGCTTTAAGTGGTAATATTCGCCTTGTGTTCTTTTTGCTATGTCTTTTTAGCAGCGTGAATGGTTTTTCTAATAAAAAAATAAAATAATCATTTTTATTTCAAACCTTCTACATCTCCATACTTTCACCACATACGTATGGGTAATTGAAAGCAAAAATAATAACTTTCCTTTGAAATTTTAAACGTAGTTGACTATGACGTCACAAGCATAATCATTATACGTACTGCACCGTCTGTCTTTTTTCAGTTTTTCACTGTAACTGTAATGTGAATTGTGATTTCAAAATTTGGGAATCAATTCCAATCTGCCGGTATTAATTACATTATTTCTATATTTAAAAAGCATTAGATTGTTTATAGAGTAACCTTGTGTGCTACCCTCAAAGTACTTTTCACTATTTTTTCGGTTCGGTGAATGTAATTAAAAATATATATATACCTACCAATTCGACTTCCTCTAAAGAAACATGGTAAGCTAAATTTGTTTGTTTATGCTAACGAAAATAAATGCTTTATACTTTTTTTTACTGGGTTTCAAACAAAAATTTTGTAATGTAAAAATATATTTTATTGAATTGGATATCTTTTTATTTTATAGCTTCCCTTGTCATTATTAAGAACAGCTCAAAATCATCCTATGGTAAGTTCCTTCTTTTTTCTGTAATATATGTGGAAACTGGTTACTGATTTCATTGTAAACTATTAATGTTAAAGTACAGACTACATACTTTTTCTCAAACTATATTATTATTGTGCTTTGTAAACTTGCCACAGTTGTGAATCTGTTTGTTTATATCAATACGATAAGTTAATTTCGTAGTTTAAAGCGGCACTCAGCAATTTTCGAATTTTTCACAAATCATTAATAATGTGAATTTTGAAGGTAAATCAGACTAAAAATGGTGATTAAATATCTGGCTAATCCAACGCAATAGTGGAAAAGCTAGAATCAAACCCACTACAGAGCCGACCAAATAGTTTAGTGGTTAGCGTGCTAGCTTCTAGACCGCGATGTTGCGGGTTCGAGTGCTGTGTTAGGCATGGGTGTTTGTAAATGTATGTTGGCTTGTCTAATGAATGTTTCAGTGCATTATAGCCCTCGTGTTGCTGACGATGCCAGATAATCTGAAAACAACCAACCAAATCCACTACAGAATTGAAACCTATGGTTTAGAAATGTTTAAGTTTACTGCCAAAGCCGTTAAGCTATGATTGCAATGTAAGTTATTGTAAATTAAGGATTTCCGTTTCTGTTCGGTTAAATTAATGTTAAAAACTTGCATCCTGGTAAGAATTTGAAAGTAATTGAATGAGGAACTTGTACAAGTGAGGAAAATGAATATTTTTTGTATTTTCTAGTGTTATCCAACGAATATATTTGAGCAGTGCAATTATTTTTTATCTGTATGCTTTCAGTTAATAAAAAATCGAGTTTGAAATTAGATGAAATCAAAGCAAGAGTCACGTGACCAAAAACGCATAAAGACCGTGAAGTAGTTACACATAGATTTCATTGAGAATCCGAGGTGGTACCTCACTTCCTCCTTGTTTGCAACAGGTTTTAGGGTGCTTACACAGTGGAGCCGGGATGGATGCTTGCTCGCATACTCGCACAGTGCGAGGTAAAATTAAACCATGCTTCTTTATGGGGACGTTCACAGTGGAGACTGGTCGGTTTACCTGGGATACTCGCATGAATCCAGGTAGGTTTTTCTCGGATGGATGCTTACTGGCATAGTGCGGGGGTACACAGTGCGCATGTGCAACTTTGATCCGTTGCTGCTTTATATCGAGGATTTTTCTAAAATTGAGGTTATTAGTGTTAATAATTATGTGTATTGCATATAGTTACTGCATATAGTAATTACACATGTGTACTGCAAATAGGTACTGTACGTGTATATTGCAAATGCTTGTTGCAATAAGGTATTCCACATGAGTATTGTGAATAGGTATTGCCCATATATATTGCTAATAGTTATTGCACATGTATGCTATAAATTAGGGATTGCCCATAAGAATTACAAGTAGATATTGCACATGAGTATAGCAAATAGGTATTGCAAATAGGTATTGCACATGGGTATTGCAAGTAGATATTGCACATGAGTATTGCAAATAGGTATTGCTATGAGTATTGTGAATGTGTATTGCACATGAGTATTCCAAAAAGGTATTGCACATGAGTATTCCAGAAAGGTATTGCACATGAGTATTGCATATGTGTGTTGCACATGAGTATTGCATATGTGTATTGAACATGAGTATTGCAAATTGGCATTGAACATGAGTATTGAAAATCAGTATTGCATATGAGTATTGTGTATATGTATTGCACATGAGTATTCCAAATTGGGTATTGCACATAAGTATTGCAAGTAGATATTGCACATAAGTATAGCAAATAGGTATTGCACATGAGTATTGCAAGTAGATATTGCACATTAGTATTGCAAATAGGTATGGCTTATGAGTATTGTGTATGTGTATTGCACATGAGTATTCGAAATAGGTATTGCATACGAGTATTGCAAATAGGTATTGCACATGGGTATTGCAAATAAATATTACAATTCCTATCCTGACATTTTTTCGAATATTTTTCATTTCATTTGTTAAAAACAACAATTCCATGCATTGACTAACTTTTTTTTTACCTCAAAAACTTGACAGAAGGCATTGTTATCGACAACTAGTCTATCTGCCAAGTTTTAGTCCGATTGGGTGACCGCAAGTGGGTTAATTTGTCCCCCACAGCAGTAATATAGTATCGCGTGTTAAAGTGGTCTTTTAGTGACAGCCACAAAACCTCGATGAAATGCGTTCATATCGACAATGAATCTACCTGCCAAGTTTCAATTCTATTGGATGATCGTTGGTAGATTATGTTGTCCTCATATACTGAATTGGAAGCGCCTACCTGATATCTGTGTGGTTAGTGCTCTAGTCTAGCATGCCAAAAGTGCCGGGTTCGAATCCGGGGTTTGGCATAGATGCTTGTTGTGGTTAAGAATCCACGTTAAGGTATAAGTCTCTGTTTGATTAGCCGTCATTTTGCATAAATAAGTCGTTGAGCGTACAAACCAACCGAAATGGAAGCTTGTGTAAAAGAGACCATTTAGTTTAGCCCAAAAACTTGATAGGCTGCATCTCATCGACAACTAATCTATCTGTCAAATTTCAATTTGATTGAATGACGGCAAGTAGATTAATTAGTCCTCAGAAGCCGAAATGGAAGCCTATGTAAAGTGTAAAAGCTGCCTTTTAGTGACAGCCCCCAAAACCTCGTTAGAATGCGTACTCATCGACACCGAATATACATGCCAAGTTTCAGCCCGATCGGATGACAGCAAGTTGGTTAATTAGGTCTCAGCATATTTGCCCGTCATCAGGCATACACACACACAAAATCGAAGTTAATATAAAATATTTAAAAATAACCCCTAAAAAACTAAAATTTTAATATCAATCTTTTATATGCATTTCTAATTTCATGCACCAATTGCAACTTATTGAACTGAGATAATTTTGATAGAGTTTGACAACTACTAAAAAACATCCACTCCGAAATATTTACTAATTTTTTTTTTTTACACCAAAACTTGTTTGAATGCATCATCATATAGAACAAGTCTATTTGCCAAGATTTTTGCTGTGCGAAGATCTTGCTCGTCAAATTTAATAGGGAAGGCTTCCTTCATTAAAAATCGCCAAATTGAACATGTTTGAATACAGCTTAGTATCTGGATAATAGAACGTGCGTAAAAGCTTACAGGTCTGAAGAAATGCAATAAAAAGTGTAAAATTCTGTAATGAAAGTCCCATGACCTAAAATTTGTGAATATACACTTTTCAATGTATCTAAAAACCAATTTCGTAGCAAATTTTTTTATTTAATTTCCGATTCTATTCTTTTTTCGAAACTTGGCGCTTTTGTTTCCTTCAGAGATCGTTGCAACGCGTGGTTGCTAAGAAAATCACGTGGTTTACATAGGAGTGATCCAGGGTCTATGCGAGTATAACCTTCCAGGTGAACCGTCCTGAATGCGAGTAAGCACCCATCCCGGCTCCACTGTGTAAGTACCCTTAGACTGGTTCATCATCTGCGCATTGACGTCACACGCTTAAGTAGCCTTTTCCTTCCAAATTGCAAAGTGAAAAACTAAATGTATTTTTTAAATATGTGTTCGAACTCAAATTTTTGAAAGAATGGTATTTTTTTCATGATTTTTTCTCTACTTTTATTTAAAAATTAAACCAAAAAACATGAAAATTCCTCATTGTAACAGTAAAAAACGATCAGAGTTCAATTTTTTTAAATTGAGGTTTTCTCGCTATTTGCAAGGTTTTAGCAGATAATTCAAATACCGTAAAATGGGGTGAATCGGAACACATTTCAACTTTCAAAGTAAAAATCGGTTGTAATAAGATCGTTAAGGAACATATTTTTCACATTGAAACTTGGGTCTTGCCTTCTTCTTTGATGATAGAGATCCAAAAAATGTTGAAAAAACTATGACTTTAATTTATTTTGAATTTTTTCATGGTGTTCCGATTCACCCCGCAGAAAGGGGTGAATCGGAACACTCGTTACAATTTATGTCTGATCTTATTTAAATGTTTATAGGGTGACAAAAAATAACTTCTGATGCATTGTGGTGAGTAGGAATACAAAATTATCATAAAAAAATCATTTAATATGACGAATAAAATTTGTGTTTGTCAATTATTGTCAAAACAAATCATATGTTTGAAAGCTTATCAACTCTTCTCCTATAATTCATCCAAATAGTCTGTAAAATTAATAATATTTTTTAATCTACTTTATGTTTGCGTGGCATATGACTGCAAATTCCTTAAAGTATTTTGAGAAAGGAGAAAAGCATCCTAATTTATTTCAGAAAATCTCTTCGTTCATGGGCGCTTTTTGTAAAACACACTTATATAGCAATATTCTTGTGGGTGTAAAACTTTGCTAACATAGAGTCTTCATACATTTTTCCATATAACTTAAAGATAACGAAGTCATTTAGAGAAAAAAAACACTTTAACAATCAGGTTTTCTGCCATGCGGAAACTAGGCTCCTCTTCTGACATTTATTCAAGTCTGCAATCTTGATTACGTCTTGAAGGGAGTAATAAGACTCTTCTTCAGTCGTTGAATCTTGTGAGGAACATAATCTTTTCAAAAACAACTTTTTAATACCACTTTCCAAGTGTTCCGATTCACCCCGCAAATCTCAAAATCGAGACGAGGCAAAACATAAAAATTCGTAAAATAAAAAGTTTTCAAAATCAAGTTAAATTAAGTATGGCATTCTGTTGTGGATGTTTATACTTATCTAAAAATATATTAGTTAAGTTTATAACTGGTACATGTTATTAATTACGGGATAAGTTTTGGAGAGGTTAAAATTCATTGGATTGTATGCACGCTGTTTCAGAATTTTTTTTTTAAAAAAGGACAGTGTTGAAAACTCCACAAAACATGTTCCAACATTCCAAACATGTTAGCCAAATAAAAAAAAATTATAATTAATAAAACTGCTTTATTTGTGTAAAATAATAATTTCTTTGTAATTTCATGAAGTTTCGTTCCGATTCACCCCGCTGTTCCTATTCACCCCATTTTACGGTACACATAGTCCTCTGGCAAATAAATATGAGAGTTCATCCTAGGCATTTTTCGAGGGGCGGCGCGCCCTGCCTGCTCTTTTTCTATAAAAATAGCTCCCTTCCTGCCCTTTTTCAGAAAAAATTTCATCCTGAAAGAATTCGAAAAACTTTCGTGTCTTTCCCTCCCCAACAGTACGCAACATGTGGATCACCCCTACTGAAATCGCCTATCGTGCATGCGCATTCATGTTCAAACTCGCAATGTATATATCAGGGACAGAAACTTCATTTGTAGGTGGATTGTAGGGAGCAGTCTTATAATTTCCAAGAGCACATTAGTAATCTCCGATGCCCATTTCTTACGTATTTTGATTAAGTGTATTTCGTTGGATTTTTACCATGCCTCCTTCAAAATAGAGAAGAAAGGAATTTGAAAGACTTGATTAACTTAAAGGTGTATAACCATCAAATGTTTACACTAAGAATTTAAAAAGAATATTTCCGTTTGGACACACGTAATCACGATTTAGGGGGTGTTTTTGATAGTTTACCTGTTACCAATTAATTTCAAAACATCCGTTTCATATTTAAAATTGAACATAACAGGAATGCAATCAAAATCCCAGATTATTTCCAATTTTTAAAAAAATAAAACTTCTATTAGAGCTTACATAATAGCGGGATGCACTGCAAAAAAAATAGCCGTTTTGACTCTAAATTTGATCCGATTTGGAAAATAAAAAAATGCACAAATTTCAGGATATAGTCCAAGTTCTTTAGTCGGAATACTCCTTGTGATACCCCACAATGAATGATGTTAAATTTGAAGAAACTCTATTCTCTATCTAACAATGGCAAACCTAAGAGATGAAGTTTAAAGTTGATTCATTCAAAGAGTGAAAAGTTCTTATCTAAACAACATTTTCATTAAACTAAAACATTCTTATCTTAATTTTACTGTATTATAAATTGATATTTTTATAAAAATTACTATTTAATGACAATTTTACTGTGTTTATTGAACTTTAATTTTAATAATTTCTCAAAATTAGGACTGAAGAATTTTATCAGTTTTTTGATATCTTTTAAGTTTCTGAGCGAGTTTTTGATTCATGGATTTTTGCATTATTTTTTTTTTCTTCAGAATATTGAAAATTATTTATTGTGGTAAAAGAGTATAACAATATTGTAATTGTGGCAGAAAACGGATATGCAAATTTCTGCAATTTGCCATAAAAGTGCCCTCGTAAACAGGAATTGCCCTTCTTTTGGAAAATAGCACCCTGCCCTTTTTCATTTCTAGGATGAACTCTGATATTCTAGAAACCAGATGGAGGTTCATAACATCAAGAATGATATTACTTAACCTCTTACATTTTAAAAGAATCACCATTTTTAATATTTTTTACTGTAATATATGGTCTCTGCATTCCCACAACTAAAAAAATACTTAGGAATATATCTCAAATTGATAGAATAAAAATAAAAGCATCTCTCTGACTGGTTTGGTTTGCAAGTTCCGACTGACTATTTCTGCCACTTACATTGTGCCTAGAAGTGCTTATCACAGCCAAATGCCTCGTAATTTTGAGCATCTAGAAGAATACGTTTCTGACTAGTTTTAGTTTCCAATAAATACTGAAATGAAGAGAGAAACCTAACTTGCACAGTTTACCAAATTTGTAACTGTAGTAGAAAGTATGGAATCAAAGGGAATTTCAGGTATAAAAATTTTGTGGATGTTTGATCTTTTATACAAATAAGTATTCTTCCCTCATATCCAAAAGTTAAAACAAGAAAAAATACAAATGCTTATTTAAATAATAATTAAACAGTGGCAGTTTTTAAAACTCAAACGTCTTATTTAGATTTATTAAAAATGTTGTCTTTTAAAGTAAGTTGTTTGAAGAGTTTTACCTTTTCGTTCAAGTACTGCTTCTTAATCCTGCTCCTTTTGTGAATCCTGGAAAAGGGAAGTGCTCCTAACTCCCCTTTTCAGAATGTGCACCTTCTTCTGGCAGAAAGTGCCTCCACATACAATTCCTATGGTGTTTCTCTTACTGTTTTATTAGGCTGTCCAACTTTTAATTTCATAAAGCTTCGTTTAACTCGGCTCACCCACCTTTATCAACACTTTTACATTCATCTCCTCATTTAACTTTTAAAAGTTTTTATTAGAAATTGGGTTTTATCTTCTTATCTAATGAGTTTTATGTTTTAAATCTTACAACCGTTTTCCAAGAGTGACTCCTTGATAATTTTCGCTGCAGTTTATGTCCTTGCAATCAAATTCGACCAACCAACTCTAATTTTGTAAGACAGCCACAACTTATTGACCAGTTTTTAAGTCCTTTGTTTTAGTCTTTTTATTGCTAGGTACAAAATTCCTGCCAAATTAGTAAATGGCCCTACCAATCAGTATCAAGCATATTTCGCTTTCAATAGCTTCATCGCCACTTTCTTTACTATCAGCAATCAGAGAATTTTCCTGATGCAGTCTTAATTTGCAAATTTTGCCATCCGTCAGTTGATAAACAGTTGGGGCTCCATCATCTTCCTTAAACACTTCTGAATTATCTTTTTTCAAGTTGTGCTCCTTCGAACTCCTTACAAATTTCATTTATTCATGTATTTCTGCTTTGCCTTTTGAAATACAGAATCCTTCAAAATCGGCATCTTGAGTTTGAGTGTCCGTATCTCCACAAAACAAACTTGCCAGCTAAAAATTATTTAAAGTGCTCTTGGAATGGCCATTCATGCTTGCCCAATGCTCCAACACTGTCGATTTGAGAATGCTTTCGCCAAACTTGGCAGGTTTTCACCACTGTTCAATTTTTTATTTTAAACTCTGTCATTTCTAGAACCAGAAACCGTTCTCGGCATTTTGAATTTAAAATATTCAGAAATATTATGATTAAATCAGGGGAGCAGTAAATATCTGAAACCTAAGTTGCCAAAGCTAGTCATAATATGCCCTACAGCCTAATAACCTTGTCGCCTGCGGTTACTCTTCAGGAACCAATAAAACCTTTTTCAAGGTCTTGACCTTGATGAGATATTCAGGGATGGCACGCCTGCACCAATTTAAAATTATGATACTAGCTGATCCGAAACTACCTTTTTTACGATTTCTGCTCCAAGTGCTGCGCCAATTTATTTAAAAAATTTGGTATATCTGTCTGGTTGAAAATTGCCAAAATTTCTGTGACGATTCATCAGCAGTTCTTTCGTCATCGTCTCCATACCGTGTATCAACTATTTCAGGGTGTTTTTGTTTCCATCAGAATTTATGTGTAGTGATTCTCAATAAAACGACATACGAGTAATGCATCATAACATTTATTGCAAGACACACAACTACCAAGCTTCATCCTATTTTAAACACATACACTTTACGTGTAACATAAACATTTACAAAAACCTTTCAATAAAATTATGCGTCCTGTGGCACTAAAGAAATAAACTAACCCAACCAAGCCAGACGAATCAGATACCAGCTTTACCCATAGTGCCTTTCAACATACAGCCCCATCGGTCGCTGGTTGTTTAAACTTTTAAAGTTCATAAAGCAAAAATCTTAGACACAATATCTTGAAACTTGATTATCAGCAATGGTTTTGTCAAAAAATTTGCCAAATTATTTCTCGAGGAACATATTTTAATTCAAACAAATTTTGTTCAATTAGTTGTCGAATAAATTGGTATTTAATGTTGATATGTTTCGGTTTTATACTCTCTTGGTTGTTCCTTGAAAAGTAAATGGCACCTTGATTATCACAAAATTGAACAGGTTTAGTTATGCTATATACATTTAATTCTGAAATTATTCTGTAATACCAAATCAGTTCTTTTTTACTTTCAGTTAATGCAATGAATTCTGATTCTATGCTACTGGCTATGCATTTTTGTTTGGATGTTTTCCAATTAAAAGGTATTCTGCAGAACTGCATTATAGAGCTACTACTTGAGTGCCTGTATGTAGGGTTACAGCCCCAGTTTGCATCCAAATAGGAACACAGCTCATTATTGCTTATTTTAGATAGATTTAACTTAGAATTTTTAGTTTCATATACATAATTAAGAATATCAACCAAGTAATTCCAATGATGGCAAGTATAACCATTACAGAATTGAGCCAACACATTAACGATGAAACAAATATCTGGTCTAGTTCTGCTTTTTAAAAAAAGACAGCCAGCCAATCAAAGAATGGTATAGATACCTCTTAATTAATTCACTTTCAATTATTTCATCTTTATTTTTCCAGGAAGACTTGAACTAACCCTAAAAGGCAATCTTACAAAACTCTTTGGTATATCCTAAATACTTAATCCTAATTTCTAAATATAGGTTTTCTGATGAAGAAATATTGAACCATCTATATTCTCAATATTAATACCCAATAAGAATTTCATCAGTCCCAACTCTGTAATGTCAACTTTACTTTTAATAGAATTAATTACATTATGCATTGGATCATTAGTCTTGGCAAATAGTACAACATGGTCCATCTAAACTGCTAAAATTACATCATTTGATTTGTAAACGCAATTACACCATTTAATTTTTTCAAAACTCGGGCTTTTCAAAATGCCATCCAGTTCTACATTCCGTTGAAGTCCATTTAGATGCAAACCATAAATGGATTTAGACAATGGACAAACTTTTTGTTTGCATCCTTTAACAACAAAACCAGTTGGCTGTTTCATTTAAACTGGTTGTTTTAGAATTCCATAAAGATATATGGGTCATTCTCCAAAACTGGGCACTTTTTAATGTCATGTTTTGTAAAAAAAAAAAAAAATTTAAATGATTTATTTTATTTTTTTAAATAATCCCTACATGGTTCTTAATATATTCCAGCTCGTAGCCAAAATCGCTGACAAATATTTTTGAAGAAAAAAATTATTAATGTTTTCATTGCCCACGGAGTTGACAGATCGAGAAACGGAGTTGACATTGAGCAGAATATTGTCGAATTTTAGGAAAGAAATATAAAACTAAGTATCACTTTGAGTGGAACCAAAATACCAAGTTACAATATATACCAAGGTTTAATAAACAAATGTTACAGTACTGCTTATACACAGAATATATCTTTAATTAGTCAACATATACTTTTAACATTGAAAAGAAAATTTTTTTTTAAAGAAGTTTACTTGACAGTATGAAATTTTTGTTAAATCTAAGTTGTTAAGCATGTATGTATAATTTCTATAATAAATTAACACTGTATGGATGGTCAGTTGTTAACGTGAGCTATCGAAATGAAATGCTTGAATTTTACTTAAGTATTTACACTTGTAATTTTTAGAGAAATCCATATGATTAACACTTCCTTGGGTTTCAATCGGTCTTTTATATTCAACAATTCTCTATGTTAGTGTAAAATGTTACTAATATGAATCATGAGCATCATATTTAGCATTTCTGATTGTAGGGCATGAACCAGTTCAGCAGCAGAACAGTTAACCTCTTGCCTGTGACACCCGAACTCAATTCCGGCAACTCAAATGCGTTTTCAAATATATTTCACAGGCAAAGGTTAATTTGATCTTTAAACTATTTATTAATCTTTTTCAGAGTACCTTAGACTATAATGTCTACTTTTTTAAAATCCATTTCTCATACGACACTGTGTCTTCTTTTGAATAATCCAATAAATGCATTTTTCTGTTTTTGCATTCCTTACAATTCCTCTCTGAACACTCTTTAATATTGTCTTTATCCCACAACAAACTTTTGTACATCTCAGCTGGGATATTCTCTGAAACAATCTTTATCTGTTTTAATTTTATCTACATAAGTTTCATGAAGCCGACAGATGCGAGTTTCGTAGGCCTATTTTTTTCTAAAAACACCGAAATGGTCAAGGTTTACAAAACGTAGAGTAATGTATGGAATATTGCATACACTAGCTGAGAAGGTCTTGTGAAGGTTTTGTAAACTGTTGTTCAAGTACCTTTTATGTTTCTTCACTCTTTTTCTGGTTATTTTATCTTTCATTCCAAGACATAAAGTGAAGCAAGAATCGTCTTCCAAAAAAATTCTGAATAACTTTTTTAATCTGTCCCAAAAGGGCTTGAATTATGGATTTTTCTTTAACATTTCTTCTTCTGAGATTTTTGAATATTTTTTAACTTCATTGAGGAACTTATAATTTTCCCAGCTACGCAACAGAAAAAAGATTTCCTAGATTCTTTCCTGCTGCATGTTTTCTGAGAATTACAGTCAGTTTGCAAATTAATGCTTCACGAAAAACTAATCTTTTTGTAAGAGAAGATATCTTCGAACCTTTGGTCAATTTCTTAACTTCAATATTTGGTGTTTCATTCCCCTCCCCCCCCATATTATCTACTTTTTAACTTGTTATATTTTGTTTTGTACACTTTTAGTTTTTCCTGTTTTTAATTTTCTTGTAAGCTTCTGCCCTACCATTTTTTACCTTTCCGACCACTTTTTTTCTTCTAGATTTTCTGGAATAGTAAGTTTCTGCAGATTTTTCAGAACTTGCACACAGTGATAATGGCGAATTGTTTTGATGTTCTATAAGTTCATTTAGAACTACAGATATTCCAGGACTAGGAAGAGCTATCCTGACTTAATATGTGCACTAACTTTTCATCTTCCTTTTTGGCTGCACAGTATCTCTTTGAATATGCTTTCCCACTTTTTTGCTTAACTCTTTGCTCTCGGGCTGGTGCAATTTTATTAATATATTTTATTTTACCTCTTCCTTTTTTAACATGGTACTGTTCAAGTTCTTTTCCCTCTGCTTCTTCATATAACTCTGGGTTGTTTTTAACATGCTCACGTCTTTTTCTCTTGCATTCTTTGTTTTGTTTTTACCACTCTAACTTGTATTTCATAGATTCTCTCTTGCTTTAAGCCACAATTAAAATTTAGAAAATGCATATTAAATTGGTTAAAAGATATAAACAAATTTCTTTGCTTCCATTTATGTAACGTAACTTCAATTTTTTGTAAATTTTTTATAACATTAACTACTACTCTAAGAATAAAATCAAATAAGACTATTAATAGACACATTTCTATCCACTATTATGGTTGCATTTCTTTAAAAAACGTTTAAACATTCGACGCAGCTATACCACCATAATCATTCACTGTCACCAAGGTTAGGCCTATTTATATGTATGGAACTTAGCATTTTTAAAAACTTATTTATGGAGGAAATATGCTGAAATATCATGTAATGATGGACAAAAAATTTGCATAAACTTAATTTATACATAAAACACGAGAAGTAGATATCAATAAATATGTGCTTATAAAAAATATATTTATTAGAAAAGAATTCAAATTCATTAGTTAGGCTTAGAATCCACTCCATGGGCAAAGCATCAACTCCATGGGCGAAGTTGTCCACGTAGTGCCCACGGAGTTGATGCCCATGGAGTTGAAGAAATCACATTTTGAGTGCAAGTTGAAGCACAGTTTTAATGTTATAAAAAGGTGTTCAGGTATTTGATGTCTTTTCATCATGTACTTCTACTATGATATAAAAAAACAGGCAACAGTTTACATTTTATAGGTTTTATATAAGCCATGGAGTTGACAACCAATAAACATACTCGCCTAGAATTGAGAATGTCTTCTTTTTCTGTGTACAAACAAAGCTTCATTCAGATCTATGCACAATGTAAATACATACAAAATGTTTGTCTCTCTTCAATAACACTAGACAAAAATGACTTGTATTGCCGTATGTAAAGAATTATAGAAAAATATCTCTGTCCATGGAGATGATGCTAAAACCTGGTTGCAAACTTAAGATAACCAAAACTTTATAAATTTACAATATTTGTTGTAACTTCAATACGTAAAACTATTTTTCAAAATATATTTATTTAATTTTACATAAATAAAAGGTAGTATTTCATGTAGTTTTAATAATATGACAACTTATTTACGTAAACTATGGACTGGTTGCAGTCCACAGAGTTGACTTTCCTACCATATTTTGAATTATATCCTACTAAAGCAATTTAAAATAAATTTTGAATTTCAGGTAATTAATTAGTACCCATCTAGAACTACATGATACAATTTTTTTAAATAGATATTTTGCTAATGGAATAGTCAATGTTCTCGAGTTTCAAGAAAGTGCCCGTATTTGGAGAATGACCCATATGCAGCCTTGACATCTATTTGACAATGCTGTTAGTATAACATGGAAACTAACAAAATAAATAACAGTTTAATAATTGAAAAATTTACTACAGGGGAGAATTTATCAATGCCATATCTTCGCTAGGCCTGGGCGATGTTAACATTTTGCATCGTAATATATCGAGAACCAAACGTCACGATACATTACGATGTTAACAATGTGTATATTTTTTTTTACAAAATACTACAAAACAATGTTTTCATAACACGCTATATAGCCGAAAGTTATGCTTACTGAGCTTTGTAAAATTTTATTAAATTCATGTATAGAAGTTTATTTTAAATAACATGAGCAGCGACCGAATTATTTTCAGGGGGATACACAAAACACCCAGGGGGTATAAGCCGGTTATTATTATTTTTGTTTTAATCTGGATATTTCAATTTCTCTATTTTAATGAAATTTTACTTTGTTATTTTCCAGGGAAGGAGAAGGGGGGTGGGATTTGAAGGGCAAGTGCACTTCCTGGCGGTGCACATGTTACTTTAACTATTGGATATTCTTAATTATTAAATCAAAAACATACTTTATAACGAATATTTTATTACTTACAATGTACAATATAACTATTAAACAATAAAAATAAATCTATAAGTCTTATATCTGATAAGTATTCAATAAAAATCAAAACATTTTCCATGAGTTGAGAGAACAACATAAATAATGTTCAAACAATAAAAGGTATACTTCTTTTATGGAATCTCCAATATTACTAGTCTACTGGCTCCACCTCGCAATTTCAATACTCATCGCACATACGTAAGGTGGGTACAATTACCACGATACAGTTTTTTCTGATGAAGTATCGGGCATGCGCAAAAGCAAATGGAATCGTCTCAAATCGGCTCGATGTTGACTGTTTCACTATGTTTC
Source organism: Linyphia triangularis (assembly GCA_963978545.1). Lineage (NCBI taxonomy): Eukaryota > Metazoa > Arthropoda > Arachnida > Araneae > Linyphiidae > Linyphia > Linyphia triangularis. Next base: position 63,337,368 of record OZ021724.1, read on the forward strand.
TATAATATATTGGGAACATCGTGCATATGCAGGGCAGGGTGGATAGGATTATCACGATCTGAGCTTGCAGATGAAGTACCGCGCAAAAGCAAACGCAACTCATTTCAAATGGCGCAGTGTCGACGGTTTCAATACGTTTCTATAGTATCTTAGGAATATCACTCATGAATCGTGGCACGGTTCTTCGTCCTTGAAGTGCTAGGGAAGTATCGTTAAAAAAGATTGTGATGTATCGGATTTGAGAAAATAATTACACCGGTTTGACAATGTTGATTTCACACCGGTTTTTGCCGATGCATCGCCCAAGCCTAATCTTCGCTTATACCCCAAAGCAACAAGTCTTGCATTATATCTCTGGTTAATTATTTTCAGCATACTTAATACTATACACCCATTTACTGCCTGTAATATTTAGCTTTGTGGATGGTCTACTAACTGCCAAACTTGTTGATCTTTCATCCTTATAATTTCATCTCCCATTGCAATATCCCATTTTATTTTATCAGTGCAAATTTGAGTTTCGCTGAACGTTTTTGGCAATTCAAAATTGTATCTTTCATGCTGAAAAATGTCTTCAAGATGATAACCCACACAATCTGAAGCTCTACTAGAACTAAGTTGGGTCATTTAATTGCCCGCTTTCAATTACAAGTTTTTTAAAAAAATTCTCAGGTTCATAAGCACAATTATACTTTTCACAATACTTTTTAATGTCATTTAAAGATCTAAGTCTACAATTAGTTCCCGGAGGAAAATAGTAAACATCTACGACTGCTAGTATTTCTAGGATTTTCAGTTCTTACCCATTCTGATATATTAACAGTTTTTAATTCTACCTTTTCTTCCTTTATTTTTGTCTTGTCAGGAAAATCACACTCGTTATACATTATAAAATTATCCAATTTATAAACAACGTAATTAAATGATTTGCCTTTTCCATATAATGATTCAACACCATTTTTGGTCTCGTCAATCCGAACATGAACGGTTTTAACCCCTTTTCTGTATTTAGTTATAAACACTCTGTATCCCTTGGTTTTCTGTGTGTAACAAAAGCAAATCTCAAGGTTAGCTCTTGGTTGGAATTTATTCCTGTGCAGTTTAGGGACATGCACATAAGCCTGCAATCCAAAAGTTCGAAAATGGTTACAGGAGGATTTGAAACCAGTCCATATTTCGATTGGCGTAAGACCACCAGTAAGTTTGTGTTCGCAACGATTTTTAGTATGGACAAGAATGCTTCAGTCCTGAAAGTAGGTTTTAATCCACTATCTTGTATCTAACAGCATTCATAGCAATTTTATTAAAAACTTCTGCCACACCATTTTGTTCTGGTGACCAGACCGAGTTTCTTTTATGTTTAATACCCAGTTCAGTAAGAAATTTGTCAAAATTTGCATGTCAAAACTCCATACCATTATCGGTGCAAACACATTTTAATTTCACTCCAGTTTCACGTTCAACTTTTGCCAAATACTTCTTTTTTTTTAAAAACAAATTACTGATTTTTTTACAAAACAAAATACTGATTTGATTTCTTAAATCAACTAATAAAAACCTAAATTTTAATGCAAATGATAGTATTTTAAAGATATTTTTAAAATTTATAAAATTAATTTAAGTGCAGTAACTTATGTTACGCCAAAAGGGAATAGAGTATGAAACATTTTATTTTAACTGCATGTTTAATTGCATGAAGTTTTTTATTTTATAGCAATTTAATTGAGAGTAACTTACGTTACGGTAATTTGGTTTCACATTTGCACGTTTCAGAAATTATATACCAATTGCTTTATTTTTATTAAACTAACTTATGCTTTAAGTTATTAAGAGGTTTAAAAATATACTATAATGTTGTGTGTATAATTTACATTATTTTACAATTATCGAAATTTAAAAATATTATAATTAAAAAAGATAAATAAAAAAAAGGAATATTCATTCTTCAAGTAATAGGTTTCATTCTTCTAATTTATAATGCCTACTACTACATATTGTTTGATTTTATGAATCAAATCTTTCCTTTTATAAAAAATTCATCTGCATGATTAATTTATTTTCAGTTTGAATTAAATCTTTCATTTCAATTTAGAGATTTGTAATAAAATACTGAAACCACCACACTGCCTTTATAGTTGTCATCTTTCATGACAGTTATTATATTTGGATACAGTGAATCATCATAATGACCTATAATACCAATAATTCACTTTCAAGTTTCTATGTTTTATTCTTACGAAGTTTTAGAAGAAATTCAATGGCTTTTCCGTCAAATAAATTTTAAACATATATTTTAATATTCTGCCATAGGGAAGCTTTTCAGTAACACTTTTAAATGGAGATTCTAATATTCTGCATTGTGTTAACTATGAAAAATAGGTTTGCCAGTTTTGACTTGGAATTTTTTCCACCAGCAATGATCTATATTTTTTTAGTTGTGATTCTTAATATCTGATTTTGAGCTGCAAGCACAAAGTGCTCAGCTTTATTGACAATTTGTTTCCTTATTAGCACTCTTACACTTCTTTTAAGATCCACACTCCAATAACATATTAATATCAAAATGTAGAAATCAATATTGGTAATTAACATAATATTAAAATTTCTTAATCGATATGCTTAGGCTTGATTAGAAAGAATGTTTAGTCATTATAACATTGCAATTAAACTGAATTTGAGGGAGTTCCTAGAAACAAAAAATTCATTCAAATTATTTATTTTTACTTTGGACAGTTTTGAAACCATGGGTAAATAAATATTTTGTTTTTTATGGAAAGTTTATAAGTATTCTATGGAAAATTCTTCATCGATACCTCAAGTTCTATCCTTTTGGTAACTTACATTATAAATTTTAATTATACTATAATTAATTATAAAAAATATATACGAAATAAAAGTATAGATTTCTGTTAAGTACATATCTAAAAGTAAGAAAAATTTATATTAACAAATATCTGTTAGTTTTTTTTTAAAACATCATATGAAAATAAACACATTTCTGGTAACTTACGTTACATGAAACAATCAATTTTAAAATCAATGACATGCAAGAATTTAATTATTTAAAAACTTTTTTAAACCATTTTTACTATTATTTAAGATAATATAATTATTTAAAAACCCTTAGTATAACTATAGGGAAAAAAAATCAATTATTTTACCCCACTTTTAAAATCACACTACTTCCAGCAAAACAGAACAAACTCGACTATAATTCAAGAGTGTTTTTAACTTTTAGAAATTAATGTATTTAAAAAACGAACTACTAAGAATGAACTTTGATTCTTTTTGCACACAAAAATTTGTAAAAAAAATATTTTATTAAAATTTTAATTTTTACAAGTTTTTCCCTCTTTGCATGGTGTATATACCCTGCTGCCAAAATCAATCTAATTAAGAACATTTTACCAGTCCCTCCTGGCACATTTAAGAAGTTTTCTCCAACTCCTTTATTGACAGTTTGCATTATTTGATCGTAAATGCACTTTGCTCAAGGGTTAGCTTAGGAATATTTGATTGCACATATGACAAAAGATCACCTGTGTTGTAGTTTTGTTTATGAAACAATTCTACATTGTACAAAAGCATTGAAATGGAATCGAAAAATATTTAGTATAGCATGTGTTTTTCAAAAAAACCTGTTTTTACCTGTCGCAGGTATATAAAACCACACTATTTGAATGCAACGTTGTGTAAAAATTTCAAAATAATCAGTTGAGAACTTTTAGAGATTTAAGATTTTTAGCAAGCAAACATTACATTTTTATTTATATAGATTTCAAAACATATGTTGAAATTAGGTTTAGGTTAGCTCATTTAGGTTTCCATGCTCTTTGGCTACTTGGAAAGTTATTGCCAAGTGGCTGTGCTGTGTCTAAAAAGATCTAAGCAAATCTCTATTGATATGAAATTGCAAACACTATGGGAGAAATTCCTCAAATGAGCTAAAGTTTTTAGTTTAGGAATCATTTCATTTAAATTTCTTTTACAATCAATTAGTAAAATTTTACTAGCTGTAACTAAATATACAAATTTGAATATTTGATCATCACCTAAAAATTAAAAAACGCCACCATTTACTTATGCAATGGCTGATATTCTCTAGTTAGTTCAGGTGCTAAACCCAAATTTTAAAAGTTGAAGTAAAATAACCATTATGCAGTCAGGAACTTACAAATTCAATTACTGACTAATTTTATAAATGTTTAAAAAATATCGTAAATATTGAAGTTAAAAATTATTCCAATACTGATTAAAGAAGAAAGAATCATGTAAATTGCATTTTGTAAAATTCCTTTTGAACTTGAAAAAGGAGAAAAACTTATTTTTTGAGTGAGTTGAAACCTAAAATACTTAGGTATATGTTACTGTTACTTAAGTTACAAATAAGTAACTGAGCAACTGAGTAACTTGGGCAAATACAGGTAATATGTTTCAAGTATAGAACGACAGACGAACCACAACAAAAATCCATATCATTATGGATGTTCGTTGTGATTCAGATACCACATTAAGCTGTAAGTGCTGGCCTGATTAGCCATGCATAAAAATAGGTTATTGAGCATACTATGCGATTTGATATTTTTGAATCCAACATTTGTTTAAATGAAAAACAACAATTAATTGATGTTTCATGAGATGATTTACTCTACGTTCAATTTTAGCTTCTTACTTACCAAAAGATTTAAACCAATAGGAAACAAACATCATACGTCGATTTGAAGAGAAAAGGAAATTCAGTTGAATTAACTTGCCACTAAAGCAAAATATCAATCTCGATTCGAACAGGATGACTTGTGTCTTGGGATTTCCGATACAAATTCGAACGTAGAAATAATCAGGATTCCTTTGTAAGTGCGTAACTCACATTTAATTCTTATGTAAAAAAAATTCTAGCATATTTTTTATCAAAAAAAATATGTATACCCATCTGCATTTAATAAAATCATTGCCTCATAAAATTATTTATTTTATTAAGACCCTGATAAACCCAAAGCATAACAGTAAATTCCCAAAAGAATTAAGTTAACTACCTCCCAGAATCATGGCACAATTCTTCACCTTTTTTCCATCTGTAGCAAAAGCTTTATTTTCTGGCCAAGGTTTTTGTTGAAAATGCTCTCCAATATAGCCCAGTTTCAAAGCAGTTGTATGTTTGGTCTAGGCAGTTAATTGGCCCACCACTATTAAGTCATACAATTTGACAATAAAACTGTTTTCTGCTTCAATATCGGACGACAGTTTTTCTTCTATGCTCTGCTGGCAAATTTCATGGCAATTCTTGAACTTTTCTAGCAAACCACTGCTAGCTTGGAATTCTGTGGTTCCACTGAGTTTATAATTAAAATTTTGACCTTTTCATTGGATTATTATCTTGGATATTGGCACTCCTTTTCTGAATAAATCATTTGTGAACAACCAGTTATTCATCATTCGCACATTTCATACTTTTCTCCAATTTAGCTGATAATTATTAGCTGAATAATATTTATTGATTTTTTTCAGAATCGCGTCTCACAGTTGATACTCAACACCAAATTCTTTTAACAATTCTGTTCAAGTCTCACTTGCTTGACAATGTGGAACTTCTGTTTTACTGTTTACAAAATGTGTTTTTGTTTAATGGGCTCGCAGTTCATTAAAGCCAACTCTTCTTTAATTCAGGCTGAAAGCAGCCGATGGAAAGGATGAGGGTCTTGGAGATAAATGGAATTTCTGGCAAAAGGAGACTATAGAATGGAATTTTTGATAGGTGAGGGGGGGGGGGGGGAGAAAACGATGAAATATCAGCATGTTGTCACAGCCTGCGGCAGAAATAGCTGTTGCCAAAGATGATCATGAATTGATATTGTTTATTTGCAGAAAAAAAATAAGGAAACAGACTTTGGTTAAACAAGGTTTCCGTTTCCGGTAATCAAGGTTCTACTGTATTACATACTATATTAAATACCACACAAATTTCTAAAAATTGGCACATGAACCATCCCTCTAGCTTAAATAGAAAACCAGTTATAACAATTTGAAAACATGCTAATTTGTGATTTTTGGCTAACTTTTCAATTTTTAAATAGCTGTATTTTCAAAACGAGTTGATACATTTCAATAAAATTTTGCATTTTTATAAGTAACCTTTCTGGCGAATTTCATCAAACATTCTCGCAATAGCGCCATAAAATATTTGCAAAAAGTGACTTGATTTGACACAGAATAACCCTGCTTTTCTATTAATTGTGACACAAATTTTTTTGTATATTAAGACATGTATTCTGAAGATGTTTTATCTTTAAGCGAACAAAATACGCAGCTTCTTGTAAGCTTCTCAAGGCAAACTTATGAGGGTTAGCTAGCTGGGTGTAAAGTCCTATAGTTAGTTTTTATTAGTATACTAGTTTTTATTTAATTTGCTTTTTTTCCTTTTTATAGTTGGTGGAGTTAAAAAATGGGGAAACCTACAATGGTCACCTCGTGAATTGTGATAACTGGATGAATATTAATCTGAGAGAAGTCATTTGCACATCACGGGTAAGTTATCACATAATTCCATTCATTATTAAATTTTTTATTTATTTATTATTCATTTTTAAAAATATACCACTAAAGTTTTTTTGGGAAAAATGAATATACTTTATAGTGTTTCAAAAGTCACTGATTTAATAAAAAGTTGTTGTGCCCTTGAAAGTATATGCAAAAATTTCTTCCTCCAGATTGTATGCATATTTTTACTGTGCAAACAATCTCATTAATAATTGGGGAAAATGTCTGTTTATTTGTTTTGGCTGACAAAATACATTAAGAATGCAGTTTGAAAATCTTCAGTAAAAATGAAGTTTTGTTAGCATTTTGAATTAAATTAAGTAGTTTTCTTATAAGATTAATACCACCTTTTAATTGGATGTAGATATACATTATAGTACATGCATTACATTAGTTGTGAGTAGTATATGCATTACATTAGTACATGCATTATAGTACATGCATTACATTAGTTCTGAAATGGTTGTACTGTTAAGAGATTTTATGTGGCTGTTTTAAATGCATGGTTTGTAGGGTTCTATTTTGTATTATTAGTTTACACATAAACACATTAACCATTTCAGAAAAAGCTTTTTTCTTGTAGGGTTTGATGAATGTTTATAAGGGTAAATAATAGGAATGTGGACCGTAGTTTCATTTTATGAATTTAGTTTTGGTTTTCACTAATCTCGTACTCATATCCAAAAATAAATTAAATATTTTATCAGAATATATTTTTTTAGACTCTAATTGAGTTTGCCATTTGTCACCCCATTTGGTAAGTATTTTGATAAGTAACAAACTGGTCCTCTCATATTTTAGGATGGAGACAAGTTTTGGAGAATGCCTGAGTGCTATGTGCGAGGTAGCACTATCAAATACATGCGTATTCCAGATGAAGTTATTGATATGGTGAAAGAAGAGACCCTCTCTAAGGGGCGTGGACGAGGAGACATGAAAAGAGGAGGTATGGGCCAAAGAGGAAGAGGTGGTGGCCGAGGTAAGTGTATATGATGTTGAAAAGATTTTTGTTCAATTATGACACTTTTTCTTTTTGTGTTAAATATAGATTAGAGAAGAAATGTGTTTATTAGGTTGAGGTTATTCGAGCTGCAGAGGAATTAAATATTTGTCAAGTATGTGCAGACATTGGGCTGCCGTAGCTAAAAAAATAATTTTTTTTCAATAAGTACTAACCAAAATATGGTAAACCAGTAACTTGGGTTAAGCTTCTCCTAAGTTTGGTAATCGGTACCTCAATCTAAACCCCAGGATATATTTGTATTGATTGAATTGCTAGACTAGAGGAGTATAAGACATTGAAGTACTTGGGTACTAAAGTAATTACCCTGGCGAAGTCTAATGACTTTTCTAACATGAAAAGAAGCAATTTGAGATGATGTTTGTCTTGCCCTTCAAGCACTGTGCGAATGTGAATGCGCTATGGGTGTAGGTTTTGCTCCAACCCTTAATTTTCTCCACTCTCAAAGCATATAGTGAAAACATAAAGTAAACATCACACTTTCTGAAGCTAAATGTCAGTCTGTATATTTACTCTGGCAAAAGAACAGATTTAATTTGACTGGAAATTCTAGCAGCTTTCTCTTCCATCTTTCACAGCAAAAGTTCCACTATTAAATTTTTATCATTCAAGAACAGAGTAATTTGAAATTTTAGAAGATTATAGTGCATACCTTGATACATGTATACCACTGATGTTAGGAATGATATGGATTTGATTTTAACCTTCGATTTATATCCACTTAAATAAACAGCATTTTTATTTTATGAGTATTGGACTTTATTTTTACAACTGTCTAGTCAGTATTAATGTGGCAAAGGTAACTAGAACTGGTCTCTTTAGCAAAGAAGTGGCCTTAAGAAACAATATACTTATTAGGAACCAGGTAGGCAAAAATGACCATGTTTGCAGATTAAAAGTGACAACCATGTATGCGATTATCTTTGAAATATTAGCTCTGTGCTAATAAAGTACACACATGTGCTTTTCAATTTGAAATAAAATTTAATCATATTTTGAGATAAAAATGGTTTCTATAACATCAAAAAACAAAGGCTTGTACCTCCTTGGAGCAGCCATGTTACTATTAAGTTAAGCTCTTTCCAGTGAAAAAAATAATCTCCAGAAAAATCATTTTGCCTAACTAGACAATACTGGCATTGGGCAAACAGAATTTAGGGAGAATAAACACATGGTTATAACAGATTAAGAACCATGTGAATTTTTTTTATAATTTTTACACATGCTTTGTTCAAAGTTGATTGTAAATCTCAAATTTTGGTTCCTATTTATCAAGTTATTCACTTAAAAAAATTAAACTTTGTACTATTTGGAACATGTTGTAAAGTCATTTAATAGCTACAGATAAACACCATTTAACCTAGAAGTGATATTGGTCTTCCCCACTTCGATTTGGTCAATAAATGCACTTTTATTTCAGGTACTTTTGGCAATCGTGGGGGTCGAGGTGGAGGTCCCGGGAGAGGTCAAGCTCATGGTGGTCGACCAGGTGGAAGGCCCCCCAAACCAAATCAATAAAACAGATTGTTATTATTTATTTCATCTATTCATTATGACAATGAAAGCATTCAATGTCACCAGCTACATAAAGTATGTAAATAAAAAATAAATTTTCTTTTTTTTTATTTGATTACTTATTTTCTCAAGAAACATCTATACTAATAATTAAGCTCAAATTAAATTCTTTATACATCATTTAAATGTCTACTTTTTCTTACGGATTTTCTTATCTTTTGGACGGAGTGGCTACAAGTGTTAAATTTCTTTCAAATATAGGTTGTGTTAAGTACTACGTAGATTATACCTCTATGTAGATTATACCCAATAACGAAGAGAAGCTTTCAGCTGTCATTTTACAGCAATCCAAAGGTTAACTTATAAATTTTGCTTTTAGAGTGAATGAAACCTTGTAATCTAAGACAGGGTTCCCAAACTTTTAAAATTCATAAACTTTTAATCAATAACAACCCACATTCTTTACAAAAGAGGTTATTTATGTGTCAAAAAGGAACTTTGGTGAAGAAAAGAGTGCATTTACAGTCAAACCCCATTAATGAAAAATTGCTTCACATGAAATCCCGTTTAACATGAAGTAAAAGCAGTTCTCCTTACTTAAAACTTAATGTTGATTTATTCATTTAACGTGAAATTCAGTTAACACAAACAATTTCAGCTGCACCATCGACTTCACGTTAGTGGGGTTTGACTGTATTTATTAAATAAAATTTTTTTAAAAAAGAAAGAAAAAAACCCCAGACTCACTAAAAAAAATGGACTTGCAACCTACAATCTGGGTAACGTTGATCTGAGTTATAGCTATAGAAGGTTTATACATTTATGCCTTTCTTAATTGTTGGAACCTAAATGTTATTTAAATCTCTACATATGTATGAAATCAAATGTGTGTGTATGTATGTACTGCTAAAACTCAAGATCTACTGAACTGATTTGGATAAAATTTGAGTCTATTGGTAGATTATTGAATGCGGATTTTACAGAGTACACTTTTACTACAATTAAATTACACAAATAACAGTAATTACACATAAAAACTAATTTTTGCCGTATTGCCGCCTATACTTTAATTATGTCTGAATATAAAGTTTTTTCAGAAATGAAACAGTGTTGGCAACAGTTTAATGTAAACAAATTAGCGTTTTGTGATTCAAACGTGTTTATCAATCATAATTCAAACTTTTAATGTGTTTATAATGCCTTTTCTAAGAAAATCTTAAGAGCGGAATACAGCCGATTTTGAAAGGCTTTATACAATAAGAAACAATGAAAGTTCTTTTGAAAGCTAATATAATTTTTTTGAAATTGCTGTTTTATGAGCTATTGTGTCATCTTCAGATATCTTATTACTGAAATCCAAGATACACGTACCTGATTGTTAATATTGATAATCCTTGGCCCACAATACTTCAAGGATTTTTTTAAACTTTGTGAATAACCCAACACCTTTAAAAAAAGGAACAGATGAACATTTGGCAATTTTTTTCATTTGGCGTTCAGAAAACTCCCCTGAATTACAAACACGATAACTAAAATAAAATTAAAACATAAATGAAAAATTGAAATATAACTTAAAATAAAATCAATTGCATTTATCCGAAAAAGAAAAATGCCAAATAAAATCGCGCCAAAGAAATGTTCTATACTATATTTGTAACAAAAAAACTTGCTGACAGCTGAAGGTGTTGCCTCATTCACTGTAGGGCTATTGGAGAAAAACTTTCTCTAGGACAATACACTAAAAGAAACTGCTGCCGGATTTGCAACTCTGGAAAGATTCTCTACCATGACGTTTATGCCAATAAATTGTAGCAGTTGCAATGCCTCAGATTGTTTTAATTTAGTACTAATATTATATAAGCAACTTTTAGCTCAGAATTCACACAAGAGTTAAAAGTTTTACAGAAACCCTTCTGCGATAAGAAATAAGTTTTTAACTGTGTTGAATTTGCCCGAAACCTTTTTTGTAACATATCAGACCTGAGTGAAATATACTGTCGATGGAATATGATACAGTTTTCAAAGAAACTTTGATTAAGCTGGAAAAGAAAGTGCAGTCCATGATATGCAAAATTATTGGTGTAACACTTATTTTTGAGAAACTACTTTTGACTGACAAGGGTTCTAGGTTACTGCAGCAAAGAACAAAGTTCTTCTAAATGATCTTTTTGATGTGCACAACAGCTTCATTTTCATTGAAAAAGTTGGTTTATGTAATATTATCGGTACTTTTCCGGTAAAGTGGGCTGTTGAAACTTCTAAGTATGGTATGGATTCTTCGCCAAGCTGCAGAATTCGTACTGTGCCATTAGCCCCCTTTAACGGAAAAGTACCATATTATCTAGAATGAAGATTTATAATATATTGTATTTCCTGAAATTGGCTCTGTTCTTAGCCAGCTGCCATCTTGGTTTTGTAAAATCTATATTGGCTCAAAGAAATGATGTTGAAGCCCTAAACAATTTAAAGCTCAGAAAATAAGAAAATCATTGGCGCTACAAGGTGCCAACAAAAAATTTTACACTTTTGTACTCACAAAAAAAATATATATATACAGATTGTTTATTTAAAATTCCTGGTACTTACTCAAATTATTCCTTTTTCCAATTTTGATAAAACTAAAACTGTCGCCAAAATGCAGCTTAGCGTTAATTATTAATAACAGTGTGATAAAGCTTCTTTTTGTCAAGTTTTGGTTTTACTGAAAATGTTCCAAACCTTTTGAAAAGTATTATTTGTTGGTTCATACTGAAATCATTTATGGAACAGTCACAAGTATTGTCTTTTATTTGTATGGTTTTTTTTTTGTAATAATTATTTAGTGTGGTCAGTGTAAAAGAGATTCCGCATTCAAAGAGGAACTGCATTTTGGATTGTTAAACCTTATTTCAAATGATCGATTCCAAACTTTTGTTTTGAAAATAATTTAGTGCCTCTTTTATGCTTGCCACCCTATATTGTAACCTGAATTGTCACATTTAAAGATCTATTATGCCACAACGGGTACCCAGCAACGCCGGTCTACACAGCTAGTAGTATGTAAGAAAGACGTTTCATGTTCTCGAAATACACACCTAAATTAAAAAAAATAAATAAATAACGATAAAAATGTTCATTCACAACGTATTTAATTGAATAATTAATAAAAATCTATATCTTAAAAATTGAATTGGGAGGTTTTCTCAAAAATTAGAAAAATGCTTTCTGTATGAAATTTAGGAGCTATTAAATAAAATTATCATTAAAAAAAATAGTTGAAAATGTTTTGGCATCAGTTAATAAATTTGAAATTGAGAATTCATTTTTATTGAGTTATCTTGATCTTGTGAAATGTTTATATAGTTTGATCAGTTTCTCAATCTTTTTGTGTACAATGCGGCAACACTATTCGTGTCTTTTAGTTAGCCATGGATTCGGAACCAAAAGGGATACCTGCCTACCCAGGATTCGAACTTGGCACTTAGTAAGAAAGATAAGAGTGCTAACTCCACAGCCATCAGGATGATTATAGCATGAAATACATAATTGAATATGCTTTGGTAATAATAGTAAAACACCTTATTAGTAAGCAGCATTTTTTAATTGTATTGTTGCTTGCTGATATATTTTAGACAGAACCTTTACAAATGAAGGGCCACGCCAAAGAACGATCAGAGTCCAATTTTTTCGAAATTGGTGGTTTCTCGCCGATCTGCAAGTTTATAGCAGATAGTTTAACCACTCGGAGTCCTCTGGCAAATAAATATCATGGTACTTGAGATTTTGAGCAACCACTTACCTCAACCCTGAAACTTGAAGCTTTTCTGAAGCATTGAGAAAAATGCACTCTGATTGTCCTTTGTCATAGTCCTTCAAAAATGTTAATTATATAAATTTAAGAAGAACTCGTACCAAAATGTATGAATGTGAATGGTACCGATGCTTCTAATTCACAATTTTGCATGCTCGACTTAATATTAAAATATAGCCCACCCTCTCCCCTGTGTATATATATATATATATATATTTTTTTTTTGAAAAGTTAAAAAACCACCAACCTTAAAAACACGAAAAACTTTCTTGCAATAAAAAAAATCATAAACATAATGAACATTTTCAGCTACAAACACAGTGATATTAAAAAAGGCCAACCTTTGACGACAGCTCTCGTTTGCGACTCCCTTAAGAATGTATGCTTATTTAGTTTATTTACGCTGCTTGAGGTTGGCACCCGTCATAGGAATTTTAACAATGTTTGCGTCTAAACTAATTTATGGCTGTTTTCACGAATATTGGAGGAGATATGATTTCATTTGGTTAGTGTAAGTTTTCATGTTCAAGTAGATGTAATTTTCAAAATAGTATAGAGAAACTGTGCTCAAACGCCCGCATTTGAATTTTTATTAAGAATTTTTTAACTGTAGGAAACTAAAGTGTTTGTGGTAAGCTTTTGTTTGGTTGATACTTGTGTTTTGGAAAGTTTTTATTGTGTGGTTGATTTTAAAGGTTAGTGATTATGACAGGCACCAACCTCAAGCAGCGTGCATTTTTATGAGAGCGGAACTTAAATTAAAAAAAAAAAAAAAAAAACTAAGTAAGCGTACATTCTTAAGCGAGTCACAACCTTTTTTGATATCATTGCGTGTAGCTGAAAATGTTCATGTTTATGATTTTTTTTTATTGTAAGAAAGTTTTTTGAGGTTGGAGATTTTTCTACTTTTCAAAAGTTTTTTTTGGGGGAGCTGGGAAGAGGGAAGGAATACCATAACTTTTTCTAAAACACTAGCGACTTTTATTTTTTAATTTGCCCGTTTCGTCATTTCTCTTTATCCACGACGCCTTTTCCATTCTATGCAGGTCACTCACGAGAGTTTCATCATTTTCCCTAGCCATACGTATTACCTGCGATTTCTTCTTCCTTCAGTTCAACAACATCCAAAATGCCATATTTATCTTAAAAATTGAGAAACCAGAAGTGGTACCACCTATGGTATACCTGGCACCATCAGGGCCTGATTTACCACTAGGCCCGGGCCTAGGGGCCCCCAAATTTTGAAAGTTTTCTGAAAATTTTAAATATAATGGTCTTTTTATGGAAAATACTGAACAAAACTAATAAAATTTTTTTAGTTACACATCCGCAAATTCCATATTTTTTATAGTCACAGAGAGTAAAATTTGATAGATTAACCTAATAAAACCTAATTAAGCAAATCTTTTAGGTTCAGCCAATCATATACAACTTCTTCATATGTACACGGTGACAAGGGCTTTACGCCGCTGTTCTCCTTCTCTCGCCTCTTGTAAAGAGATGTTCACCAACCAACCATATACAACTTCTTATATTATGAAATGAAAGAGTCTTTGTGATTGGTTGGTTTGCAGGCTCTTCCATGGACTTTTTTGGCCCTCCTTTTTGGTGAGATCGTGTAAACAGTGGAAAGGTTACTTTGTATTATTTACAATTATTGTTATAAAATTAAGTAATCTTTATTATTATATAATTTGTGGACCCTCTGTGGTAAAATGTTAGTTTAAAATACACGAAAGTGTGCTTTAAAATCAGTGTTCATAGGGTGTTTTGATAAATTCAAAAGTTTTGAGCAAATCAAGATCATACTAATTATAACAAAACAATCATGTGAAAGTAAATTACGAGTTTTAATTGTAAAAAGTTATTCTTAACGAATGTAGCTTGATCTGGTAATATTGTGACGTAAAGAAATAAATACTTGCTATTGGGGCCCCTCTCTGAATGTTGGGCCTACAGTAAAAAAATTTCTAAATCAGGCCCTGGGCACCATGAATATTCACAATCCTTGAAACAGAGTTCGACGATACCTTCTTCATTTGCACGACAGTCCCGGGTGGGCTTTGGCCTTCCTCAAAAGTCCTTAACATGCTATCATATTCTAGGCGATCGTCTTCCAGTTTTTCACCTTTAAAATTTTGAAGTCCTTTTCAAGGCAGTCAACCCACCTGAGCTTGGGTCTGCCTCTAACACAAGTAGCTATGTGCTTAGCAAGGAAGGTCTTTATTGTTGTCCTATTGTCTTCCATTCGGATTTCATGCCCTGCCTACTTAATTCGTTGGATTGCTATGAAATTGATTACATCAGGTTCTTTAAAGCATTTATAAATATCTGTATTTGTTCATTTTCTCCAAAAAGCTCCTTTTATTTCACCGAATATGCTTCTCAAAATTCTTCTTTCAATAATTTACATGCCTTAATTATCTTGAAAATTGATAAACTGGAAGTGGTACCACCTATGATACATCTGGTACCATGAATATTCATAATTTTTCAAGTTGAATTCAACAATACCTTACATGCTATAATCATTTTGAAAATTGACAAACCGGAAGAAGGATCCGTGGCCCCCGGTTCTACTAATCATCAGCATTCTTTTATGAGAGTCCAACGACACTTTACAACCCACAGTCAATAGTCATCTTGGAAATTGACAAACCGGAAGGGGGCTCTTCATGATGTCACCCACTATCTTAATTATTCAATATAATTCCAGCAATATCACTATGCCAGCCACGATATTAATATTATTGTAATTGTATTGTGGTGGTATCGTGTACAAATAACAGATCCAACTTCTAGACACTAAATATCTTTTTTGTCTTGGGGATAAAGTGTCAAGCTGGGAAAGCAAAGGTTTGCACGATCGATCCCCGCTTCCCGTAAAGAAAAGTGCACCTCTCTTTATTGGTGACTATCAAACAACTGAATCATGCTGCCATCTATCGGCACCTTCTGAAAATACTACACGATTTCCACACAATCATCTCAGCATCTTTGGCGACTCACTGCCTCACGCGCAGGTAACTCAATCGTTAGTTCCTTCGCAACTCACTGGGAAGCGACTATGTAGTGGTATCGTGTACATATAACGGATACTACCTCTAGACATCAGATATCTCTTTTATCTAGGGGATAAAATATCAAGCTGGAAAAGCAAAGGTCGCACGATCGATCCCCGGCGCAAAGAAAAGCGCACCTCCCTTTATGCAGCCAAATATAAAGTCGTCTGATATGATTTGCCTCTGAAATATATGGTCTCAAAATTTTAATAACATGTAATTTAGTGCAGGATTTATGTTTTAAATTATTTTGTTTTTTTGCTATCTCTATAAGGTGTGAAGTTCAGTAAATGAATACTGCTTCCATATTTTCTTACTTCGGTTTTGTTTTCTTCATAATAAACAACAAGAAGTTGAATTGATTAAGGAAGATGAAAATTCCTAATTGAAGTACAGGCCATGTTTGCACAGTACTTTGACTTTCTTCTTCCATCCTTTTGAGCAGTTAGCACAGATGGTTTTTCTGTACCACCTCATTACTCATGTTTTTCAGAGTTCTGCAAAAAATTATTAATAATTGTTTAAAAAATTATTAATAATCCTTTTTGTTTCATAAAGATATAGTGCTGAGTTGGCAGAAAAGAAAAAAAAAAACTTGCCTTATCCCGTTCTTACAATCTAATATATTTAAAAGCAACTTGGGTGAAATATTAAAAAAGACCGACAGTCACAGAAATATACAAATTAGACTTTCACTGTAAAAAGGTAGAAAGAGTGGACTGGCCTTTACTTTTCCTCCGGGGGGAACATTGCATTCCAAAGTGAAATAATGCTATTAAAAAAATTCTAGATCATTTTGCAGGGCTGCCACAGGCGACTAAAAAGGCTACTAAAGCGACTATTTTAGTGGCCAGGCGACTATGGCAACTATTTCGATGAAAAAAGGGCCCAAAGCGACTATTTTGAACAAAACCTCCAACTATTTTTGGGCTCAGGCGACTATTTTTCTTTAAATTGGATACTGTCCCCCAAGCAACACAACCATGTTGTTTCAATGTGGTGTCAACGTTAAATACCAACATGCACAATGTTGTTTCAACGTGGAACTGCAACGTTGTTTTCAAGTGGAAGTGTTCACTTAAAGGAGCGTGGATGCAATGTTGTGTGCCAACGTTGTTTCAATGTTGAATGTCAATATTGTTTCAACGTGGATTTGTCACATTGTTTCCACGTGAGAGTGTTCATTTTTGCCCATGTGGTTTCCACGTTGAATGTCAATGTTGTTTCAACATGGATGCATCCCATTGTTACCACCATGATAGTGTTCACTTTTACCAATGTTGTTTAAACATGAATCTTCCACATGAGTATTCAATATTGAATCTTACCAATGTTGTTTCAAGACACACATCCCATAATGCTGTTTTTACAGCACTATAGTTCTTGAGCCCAAGAACTAGTGCTGTAGAAACAGTTTTTCTGGAAAGTATGTCTTGAAACAACATTGGCAAGAATCAAGATTGAACACTCATGTGGAAGATTCATATTTAAACAACATTGGTAAAAGTGAACACTATCATGTGGTAACAATGTGGAACACCCATGTTAAAACAGTATTGCTCATATTTTTCATATTCACATATATATATTCACATTGCTTTTTCATATTGCTCATATTTTTCGGAAGGGGTTATGAAATTCAAAATACCATTTAAAGTTGCAATTTTAAGCAAAACAAATTATTGATTTTTGTATTTTAATAGATAACAGAAAAAATTTGGAAGCGAATGTATCCTGCCTACTTTTCTAAGCGCTTGTTTTGACACATATTTTTTTTTTCACATGAATGTGTTTAGTTTTATTAACACTGTAAAGTTTAAGAGTATATGCATTATAGAAACTCATTTAATGAAAAGAAAAAGTTAAAACTAGAATATTTTCCAAGTATTGGCTTTAAGAGTTTCCAACTACTGTTACACTATGTATCATCTTTTAGTAGGTAGAATATCATTTTGTGAAAAATTAAACTTTCCTTTTATATGCAGAGGATTATTCTGTACAAAAATTTAATTTTGCTCCAATGAACCACAATTAAAATTACTTATAATATCTGCTACTTAATTATCTCTGAACTAATCGAATTTGAATAAAAATTATATATATTTTTTAACTGTAAAAATAAATCATTACATAATGTTCAAAATAATTTTATTTCAAAAATAGCACGCATAACATTAAAACAAATGTTAATAAAACAAATATTAATAATTATATGTAACAGTAACACACATGGTCCTAACACAATTACATAGGTACAAATACCTTTCAAATTGTTTTTAAGTTCACACTTTAAACCAGCAAATGAAAAATTATAAGATGATTAAATATATATGTGCTAATTTTTAATGACATATCCCATTCAGAGCAACAGTAGGATCTTAACTTCAAGACCCCATTTAATAACAGTAAAATAAGAAAGGAGATACAAAATAATTATTTAAGTTTATGAACCATATGTTATAAACCATGTTTACAATCCTCAATATCATTCCCAAAAATATTCCACATCTCTGTCACCATCAGCAGCCTTAATGTCACTCCACGAGCTTCTTTCGCCTCCTCATTGGTTGTTTTCATAATCTCTAAAATAAAATTACCTTTATTTAATACAAAAACCATTCAAACATATATTTATATAGATATAACTGTTTTCCAATTTTTAAAAGTAGACACCATGCCAAAAATAATAATAAAGAAATACGACGTGTAAAAATGCTCAAATCCAACTCTACTACTTAAATCGCCAACCAAATTCAAAGATTGAATATATTAATCAAAATAATATCCCTTTTTTATGACTTAAAAAAATCCCTCTCTCGTGTTGAAAGCGATCCCCTTGTTTTGGATGGTTTTAAGTCAATGCCAGTATGCGGAAGCACCCTTCATATTATGGTGTGCACATTGGACTGACCAAAGATCACATGACCATTTAAGGCAATAACAGACTTATTTCAGAATATCATGCAATGACGATACACAATATAGTTTAATCAAAAGTAGATTATGTAAAAAAAATTCGAAGGCAGATGCAGAATACCAATGTTGCCTACTCCCACCCCAGTATTTGAAAACTAAAATGAAGAGTAGAAAAATTTACAGGAAAAACGTATAATATAGGTTTTTATTAATGTTATATTTCAATAGGAAACCAATTATAATTTTTGAAAATTCTAGATTCAAACAACTTAGTTGCCTTTTACTCTTCGGTATACTTTTAGAAAAATTTACTGTATCATACAAATTTTGCTTTAAATTCAAAAACACTCTTTACTACTTTGAGGATAAATTAAATGAGCTGCTGCAACCAAGTTGAAGCCATGCTCTCTATTGGTTTCCAGTTCAAAGTCAGGAACTCATTTTTCATTACATAGTCGCCTGGAGGTTAAAATAGTCAATTAGGAAATTTTGGTACCTACGTATTAAAGCCACCACAGCTACAGATTTGGCGGTTTTTAATTACTTACAAGGAATTATAGTTTTATACTTACAAGGAATCCAAAAGATAACTGCGTGCGAACAACAAGATTGCTCTTTATTGGTGGCACTGAAAAACCGTCAAATCTGTAGCTGCAGTGGCGTTAATACGTAAGTACCGATATTTTTCTTACCAAAAAAAGTTTTCTGGAGGCTAAAATAGGCACTTTAGTAAACGCCACTAGCAGCCTTGTTATAATACTGCCATAATTCAGACATGTTCACAACAGCAAAACTAATTTAAAAATAAAAAAATTATACTTAATATATAAATTATAGAGGATTATCAAAAGAACTATCAGTGTCATTTAACATGATGGCCACAAAATTCAGGTAAAAAGTTCCCTGACAGATTTAAAAAAAATTCCCTTCTTGCAAACTTTTTCCAAATTCCCCCAATTTTTCCAGATATGTTGACACATTTATCAAATAGAACATGTATGCTAAAGAGATAATATGCCAATTTTTTAAAAATAGGTTTGGTGGTAGTTAAAAGTTAAAATTATTCCATAACATTAAAACTTCTAATGATTATCACAGCAAATCATCAGGAAAATGGTACCAAAATAGGGATAATGGAAAAACATACCCTAAACAGTAACAGTAAATTTTCCTGAATATTAAAAAAATTCCCTGATTTTTTCCACAATCGAAAAGTTTCTTGATTTCCAGGTTCTGTAGCCACACTGTTTAAGTACAACAGCTGTATAAGCAAGTCCACTGAACACTGAAAAAAAAAAAAGAAGAATGTTCAATTCTAATACAATAAGTAAATTTATTCTAAAAAGTATTCCCAAATCTAATTACAGTCAAACCCTGTTAATGCGAAATCCGTTAACCTGAACTCCAGTTTAACGCAAAGTAAAAGCAGTTCTCCGTACTTAAAACTTAGCGTTAATTTATTCAGTTAGCACAAACAATTTCAGCGGCCCCATCGACTTCGTGTTAATGAAGTTTAGCCGCAGAGTTGGACCCCCCCCCTCCCCAAAAAAAATGGGGTTTTTTTTTGTTTAAAAGTTTTTTTTTTTTTAAATCCTTTTCTAATTTAAATGTATACATATTTATAAATAAAATTTTACATTAACTAGAATAATAAATGTTTAAATAACAAATAATATTTCTTCTGAAAATAATTTATACTAAGTAAATAAACAATTGCTACTTATGTGAACAATTAAATCATTAAATTTTAATATTATATTTAGAGATATGTTTTTTTAAATCCAACGGAAACTATATAATACAATAGTAATTGTTTACTACTTCTACATGGAATGTTGCTCTTAGATTCATCAGTAATGGTGATAAGTTATACATAATTATATTTTTAAGGTTTAGAAATAAGTTATTTAAGCACAAAATCTCTATTTCACAAACAAGTTTAAAATGCAGCATATAATTTAATTTTAATTAATAATTTTGAATATTATTATAAAACAGTAATAAAACACTTAGATTAATATAAAAAGTTATTTTTGATACTTATAAAAAAAAAGTTCTACAGACTTTCACTATAAGATTTATTTAAAAAAGTTATTTACAACAAATAATTTAAAAAATCTAATTATAAATAAACACACAAAAAAAGTGCAATTTTAAATTAATCTTTAAAAAGTATATAATCTTTTAAAAGTATACAGTCGAACAGGGTTGGCATGGTTTAAACCAAATAGTTTTCTATTTGGTTTAAACCATGCCAACCCTGTTCGACTGTATAACATAAAAGGGAGATTTAAAAAAATATATATATATATTTTTTGCAAAAGAACAGAATTCCACTTTCTAATTTTAGTTTTTTAGAAAGTTCTTTTTGTAAATTTTTAAATAGCGAAATATCCTATACTGTACTACATCTTTTCAATTTACCACAGTACCTGAAAAGGATAGGTTTCAGTTGTTAGGAGCCAGCGATCAGATTCCAGGCACTATACCTGTTCCGCATTCCACAGTGTTGTACATGGTGGCAGTAAACTGAAAATATGATAACTATTATAAAATGTATCATCCTTATGCACATGTATATATTTACACTGATGACGTCTTTTTTAAACCTTACTTTGAAATATCGATTTGATTACCAAGTGGGATAGGGAGAAATTCTCAATTTGTTATCCATCACTGCTTGAAAAAGAAAATTAACGAAAGAAATTCATTTTTTGCACACAAAACATCAGTTCATTTTGCAGCTATGTTTTTAAATAAACACTTAATTTTACATTAATTAAAACAACACATTACACAGAGTGGCCACAAAATTCAGGAAATAAAGTTTTCTGATAATACCCTGATAGATTTTTAAAAATTCTCTGATTTCACAGCAAGTTTTCTTCAAATTTCCTGAACTTTTCCAGATGTGTGATCGAATTAAACATGTTAAAGAGACTACGGGTGTGGAAAATCACATAACTTTCAATTATATTATATAACATTAAGAAATATTCTATACTACATCTGTATTCCACCTGAAATAAATTCCCGGCCCTGTTGACAATTTATAATATTACGGTGGAGGTTTTTTTTAACTGAATTAGTTCATTTAATTACCGCAAAAATTCTTTCAACAAGTATAGAAATAATATTTATACAGCATGTTTAATTCTCAGTGATCAATCGTTTTAGAAAAACATACTTCTACAAGATAGCCCATTCAGTTTTATAGTTCATAAAAATACGTGAAATATACAATAGGTTTTTTTATTTATGTCACACGTGTGTCCCAAAAATCAACAAACCCCCAAGCAACACACTCATGTTGTTTCTATGTGGTTTTTTGGTGGATACGTTGAAAGTGAGAAAGGCACATTGTAACCACATTGTATCAATGTGCAATTCCAATGCATTTTTAAGGAAGCTGATATTTTATAACAGATATTAGCATAAATCAATTTATCTCGTATAGTTTTTAGGGGTTTTAATTATGTAGTACGAATAAAGTCAGAATTTCGTTTTCTTCACTTTTCTAATGTGATATCACAATGTTGTTTCAATGTGATATTTCAACCAGACATGAAACAAGTGTCTTCTTTGGTTTTTGGAAAGCCCCAATCTTGTCCAAGAATCATATTAATTGAAAACTTTGGTAAAAGCAATTTATAAAAGCAAAAAATAAAAATCCGTTTACTCAATGTGGTTTTTTAATATGGCTTCAATGTGATAATTCAACTATACTTCAACCTTACACCACTGATCCACGATTTGTATCATCCGACGCATGCGCAATACGCTTTTACCTTCAGTGATGACGTAGCTGGCATCATTTTTGAAGTTGATTTGAAACTTTACGATGTCGTTGTGTTGACAATTGGATTTATGCCTTTTCTGGTAAGTTTTCTTCATTACATTATTAAATTATATTCTATTATTTGCCGGTTTTCTAAATTAGATGTATTTCAATTTATAAATGAAATTAGATAATGATGTTCTTATCAGTGAGGTTTGTTGATTTTTGGCTTTGCTATAAAACTGAATGGGCTGTCTTGTAGAAGTATGTTTTTCTAAAACGATTGATCACTGAGAATTAAACATGCTGTATAAATATTATTTCTATACTTGTTGAAAGAATTTTTGCGGTAATTAAATGAACTGATTCAGTTAAAAAAAATCTCCACCGTAATAGGGATCGGGACAACAGAGCCAGTAATTTATTTCAGGTGGAATACAGATGTAGTATAGAACATTTCTTAATGTTATATAATATAATTGAAAGTTATGTGATTTTCCACACCCGTAGTCTCTTTAACATGTTCAATTCGATCACACATCTGGAAAAGTTCAGGAAATTTGAAGAAAATTTGCTGTAAAATCAGGGAATTTTTAAAAATCTATCAGGAAATTTTTTAAAAATCTATCAGGGTATTATCAGAAAACTTTTTTTCCTGAATTTTGTGGCCACTGTGTAATGTGTTGTTTTAATTAATGTAAAATTAAATGTTTATTTAAAAATATAGCTGCAAAATGAACTGATGTTTTGTGTGCAAAAAATGAATTTCTTTCGTTAATTTTCTTTTTCAAGCAGTGATGGATAACAAATTGAGAATTTCTCTCTATCCCACCTGGTAATCAAATCGATATTTCAAAGTAAGGTTTAAAAAAGACGTCATCAGTGTAAATATATACATGTACATAAGGATGATACATTTTATAATAGTTAACATATTTTCAGCTTACTGCCTCCATGTACAACACTGTGGAACAGGTAGTGCCTAGAATCTGATCGCTGGCCCCTAACAACTGAATCCTATCCTTTTCAGGTACTGTGGTAAATTGAAAAGATGCAGTACAGTATAGCATATTTCGCTATTTAAAAATTTACAAAAAGAACTTTCTAAAAAACTAAAATTAGAAAGTGGAATTCTGTTCTTTTGCAAAAAAAAAATTGTTAATTTTTTTTGTAAATCTCCCTTTTTGTTATACAGTCGAACAGGGTTGGCATGGTTTAAACCAAATAGTTTTTTTTTTCTCTTTTTAAAGACTAATTTAAAATTGCATTTTTTTTTTTGTTTATTTATAATTAGATTTTTTAAATTATTTGTTGTAAATAACTTTTTTAAATAAATCTTATAATGAAAGTCTATAGAACTTTTTATAAGTATCAAAAATAACTTTTTATATTAATCTAAGCGTTTTATTACTGTTTTATAATAATATTCAAAATTATTAATTAAAATTAAATTATATGCTGCATTTTAAATTTGTTTGTGAAATAGAGGTTTTGTGCTTAAATAACTTATTTCTAAACCTTAAAAATATAATTATGTATAACTTATCACCATTACTGATGAATCTAAGAGCAATATTCCATGTAGAAGTAGAAAACAATTACTATTGTATTATGTTTTTTTAAATCCAATGGAAACTATATATCTCTAAATATAATATTAAAATTTAATGATTTAATTGTTCACATAAGTAGCAAATGTTTATTTACTTAGTGTAAATTATTTTCAGAAGATATATTATTTGTTATTTGAAAATTTATTATTCTAGTTAATGTAAAATTTTATTTATAAATATGTATACATTTTAATTAGAAAAGGATTTAAAAAAAAAAAAAAAGGGAAAAAAAAACCTGTTTTTTTTTTTTAAACAACAAAAAAAAAAAAACATTTTTTGGGGGAGGGAGGGGTCCAACTCTGCGGCCAAATCTCATTAACACGAAGTCGCTGGGGCCGTTGAAATTGTTTGTGCTAACTGAATAAATTAACGTCAAGTTTTAAATACGGGGAACTGCTTTTTTCTTTGCGTTAAACGGGAGTTCAGGTTAACGGATTTCACATTAACAGGGTTTGACTATACCAAAGTTATATTTGGGAATACTTTTTAGAATAAATTTACTTATTGTATTAGAATTGAACATTCTTTTTTTTTTTCAGTGTTCTGTGGACTTGCTTATTTCACCTTTGTTAGAGCTGTTGTACTTAAACAGTGTGGCTACAGAACCTGGAAATCAAGAAACTTTTCGATTGTGGAAAAAATCAGGGAATTTTTTTAATATTCAGGAAAATTTACTGTTACTGTTTAGGGTATGTTTATCCATTATCCCTAATTTGGTACCATTTTCCTGAAGATTTGCTGTGATAATCATTAGAAGTTTTAATGTTATGGAATAATTTTAACTTTTAACTACCACCAAACCTATTTTTAAAAAATTGGCATATTATCTCTTTAGCATACATGTTCTATTCGATAAGTGTGTCAACATATCTGGAAAAATTGGGGGAATTCGGAAAAAGTTTGCAGGAAAGGAATTTTTTAGAAATCTGTCAGGGAACTTTTTACCTGAATTTTGTGGCCATCATGTTAAATGACACTGATAGTTCTTTTGATAATCCTCTATAATTTATATATTAAGTATAATTTTTTTATTCTTTTTAAATTAGTTTTGCTGTTGTGAACATGTCTGAATTATGGCAGTATTATAACAAGGCTGCTAGTGGCGTTTACTAAAGTGACTATTTTAGCCTCCAGAAAACTTTTTTTGGTAAGAAAAATATCGGTACTTACGTGTTAACGCCACTGTAGCTACAGATTTGACGGTTTTTCAGTGCCGCCAATAAAGAGCAATCTTGTTGTTCGCATGCAGTTATCTTTTGGATTCTTTGTAAGTATAAAACTCTAATTCCTTGTAAATAATTAAAAACCGCCAAATCTGTAGCTGCCGTGGCGTTAATACGCAAGTACCAAAATATCCTAATTGACTATTTTAACCTCCAGGCAACTATGTAATGAAAAAAGGGCTCCTAACTTTGAACTGGAAACCAATAGAAAGCATGGCTTCAATTTGGTTGCAGCAGCTCATTTAATTTATCCTCAAAGTAGTAAAAAGGGTTTTTGAATTTAAAGCAAAATTTGTATGATACAGTAAATTTTTCTAAAAGTATACCGAAGAGTAAAAGGCAACTAAGTTGTTTCAATCTAGAATTTTCAAAAATTATAATTGGTTTCCTATTGAAATATAACATTCATTAAAAACCTATATTATATGTTTTTCCTGTAAATTTTTCTACTCTTCATTTTAGTTTTCAAATACTGGGTGGGAGTAGGCAACATTGGTATTCTGCATCTGCCTTCGAATTTTTTTTACATAATCTACTTTTGATTAAACTATATTGTGTATCGTCATTGCATGATATTCTGAAATAAGTGTTATTGCCTTAAATGGTCGTGTGATCTTTGGTCAGTCCAATGTGCAAACCATAATATGAAGGGTGCTTCTGCATACTGGCATTGACTTAAAACCATCCAAAACAAGGGGATCGCTTTCAACGCGAGAGAGGGATTTTTTGAAGTCATAAAAAAGGGATATTATTTTGATTAATATATTCAATCTTTGAATTTGGTTGGCGATTTAAGTAGCAGAGTTGGATTTGAGCATTTTTACACGTCGTATTTCTTTATTATTATTTTTGGCATGGTGTCTACTTTTAAAAATTGGAAAACAGTTATATCTATATAAATATATGTTTGAATGCTTTATTGTATTAAATAAAGGTAATTTTATTTTAGAGATTATGAAAACAACCAATGAGGAGGCGAAAGAAGCTCGTGGAGTGACATTAAGGCTGCTGATTGTGACAGAGATGTGGATTATTTTTGGGAATGATATTGTGGATTGTAAACATGGATTATAACATATGGTTCACAAACTTAAATAATTGTTTTGCATCTCCTTTCTTATTTTACTGTCATTAAATGGGGTCTTGAAGTTAAGATCCTACTGTTGCTCTGAATGGGATATGTCATTAAAAATTAGCACATATATATTTAATCATCTTATAATTTTCTATTTGCTGGTTTAAAGTGTGAACTTAGAAACAATTTGAACGGTATTTGTACCTATGTAATTGTGTTAGGACTATGTCTGTTACTGTTACATGTAATTATTAATATTTGTTTTATTAACATTTGTTTTAATGTTATGCATGCTATTTTTGAAATAAAATTATTTTGAACATTATGATTTATTTTTACAGTTTAAAAATATATATGTATAATTTTTATTCAAATTTGATTAGTTCAGAGATAATTAAGAAGCAAATATTATAATTAATTTTAATTGTGGTTCATTGGAGCAAAATTAAATTTTTGTACAGAATAATCCTCTGCATATAAAAGGAAAGTTTAATTTTTCACAAAATGATATTCTACCTACTAAAAGATGATACATTGTGTAACAGTAGTTGGAAACTCATAAAGCCAATACTTGGAAAATATTCTAGTTTTAACTTTTTCTTTTCATTAAATGAGAGTTTCTATAATGCATATACTCTTAAACTTTACAGTGTTAATAAAACTAAACACATTCATGTGAAAAAAATGTGTCAAAACAAGCGCTTAGGAAAGTAGGCAGGATACATTCGCTTCCAAATTTTTTCTGTTATCTATTAAAATACAAAAATCAATAATTTGTTTTGCTTAAAATTGCAACTTTAAATGGTATTTTGAATTTTAATTTCATAACCCCTTCCAAAAAATATGAGCAATACTGTTTTAACATGGGTGTTCCACATTGTTACCACATGATAGTGTTCACTTTTACCAATGTTGTTTAAATATGAATCTTCCACATGAGTGTTCAATCTGATTCTTGCCAATGTTGTTTCAAGACATACTTTCCAGAAAAACTGTTTCTACAGCACTAGTTCTTGGGCTCAAGAACTATAGTGCTGTAAAAACAGCATTATGGGATGTGTGTCTTGAAACAACATTGGCAAGATTCAATATTGAACACTCATGTGGAAGATTCATGTTTAAACAACATTGGTAAAAGTGAACACTATCATGTGGTAACAATGGGATGCATCCATGTTGAAACAACATTGACATTCAACGTGGAAACCACATGGGCAAAAATGAACACTCTCATGTGGAAACAATGTGACAAATCCACGTTGAACCAATATTGACATTCAACATTGAAACCACGTGGGCAATAGCTAGCATGTGGAAGCAGTGTGATATATCTACGTTGAAACAACGTTGCAACTCAACATTGTATCCACGCTCCTTTAAGTGAACACTTCCGCTTGAAAACAACGTTGCAGTTCCACGTTGAAACAACATTGTGCATGTTGGTATTTAACGTTGACACCACATTGAAACAATATGGTTGCGTTGCTTGGGCCTCACTGATAAGAACATCATTATCTAATTTCATTTATAAATAGAAATACATCTAATTTAGAAAACCGGCAAATAATAGAGTATAATTTAATAATGTAATGAAGAAAACTTACCAGAAAAGGCATAAATCCAATCGTCAACAGACATCGTAAAGTTTCAAATCAACTTCAAAAGTGATGCCAACTACGTCATCACTGAAGGTAAAAGCGTATTGCGCATGCGTAGGATGATACAAATCGTGGATCAGTGGTGTAATGTTGAATTATCACATTGAAGCCATATTAAAAAACCACATTGAGTAAACGGATTTTTACTTTTTGCTTTTATAAATTGCTTTTACCAAAGTTTTCAATTAATATGATTCTTGGACAGGATTGGGGCTTTCCAAAAACCAAAGAAGACACTTGTTTCATGTCTGGTTGAAATATCACATTGAAACAACATTGTGATATCACATTAGAAAAGTAAAGAAAACGAAATTCTGACTTTATTCGTACTACATAATTAAAACCCCTAAAAATTATACGAAATAAATTGATTTCTTCTAATATCTGTTATAAAATATCAGCTTCCTTAAAAATGCATTGGAATTGCACATTGATACAATGTGGTTACAATGTGCCTTTCTCACTTTCAACGTATCCACCAAAAAACCACATAGAAACAACATGAGTGTGTTGCTTGGGCCGTTAGAAGACAGAAAAAAAAAACGGCACTAAGGTACTAAAAATTTTATCAAAATGGTGATTTTTTTAAAGGGGAGGGGGGGGGGGGCGGGAGAGCGAACACTACCGAAATAGTTGTCCATATTCGCTGGTAGAGTGATCACTTTGTTAGGCCGACGATAGTAACTTCACGCAAGATTGTTGTTTTTGACGGCAACCGCGGTCATTTTCGCCTACCTGTTAGGTTTCTATGTTTTATCTTTCGCCGTGCAAGGCAGCAGCATACACAATTATATTCTCAAATATCAAATTATTTCGCTTTATTTACTCTAAACAAAAATGAATTTGTAGAATTTGCCTCGAACGCCGGAAGAAAGTGCCGTAGTATGGACAGTATTGATGTTATTTGACGCTATTTCCGAGATTTGTGTCAGTGTGATGAACAATTTTGCCCTGTTGGTCAATGAATGCAAAATGATTAGAATTTCAATGCTGTAGCTAAAGTTATAAATAATTAAGTAATTTAAAATTTTAAGCAATTTATTTAATTACTCTGAATGTAGCTTAAACAGGGTGGCGTCAGAACCGGGAATTCAGGGAAATGTCAAGGAATTTCGCAAAATTACTCTTTAATCAGGGAATTTTGAAATTTTCGAGTTTCTCTTCTCGCGTACCCCGTGTGGGTGCCGACATCTGTCCCAACTCGCGTCACACGATATATATATAGTTTTTATAGTTGGCCGATCGATTTGGGTGTCCGAAACTTCCGAACTTTTTCTACTCTCAGCAGCTAAGCCAAACAGGCCAATCTCCCCTCCTTAGCCCACAACCACATGTTCATGTTCCAATTTTTTTTTTTTTTTTTTACTTTCTAAAATTATTGTTATGCTTAGAAAATGATTTACACGTTATTTCTGATAGATTTTTGGTTATCCTATAGCTTCGCGTCCGCCGGTGTCTTATTGTTAAAAAAAATCTTCAAACTTCAATCTGCCTGCATCCTTTACAGACATGATTTTTTTTTCTTCTTGCCTTGCGTTTTTTCTCAACAGAATATATTAGAACCCTAATTATTTACGTATTATTTCTGTTAGATTTTTAGTAGTCCTATTATTTAGAAGCGCGACCGTAGATTTATTGTTTAAAAAAATCCTCCAACTTAAATCTGACTGCATCCTTTACAGACATGATTATTTTTCTTTTTGTCTTGTGTTTTTTGTCAATAGAATATATTGGAACCCTAAATTCCTTAATACTATTTCAAATTGATTCCATCATATTTTTTCGTTTTTATTAACCCTTTACAGCATTGTGTTATAGATGTGCAACAAATCTATAGGCATTCATAAGCAAAATGGGTTAGATCCTGTATTTTATTTTTTTACTTTAATTTTTACATTTTATTTAACGTAATTAACTGAAAATGATATATGTGTTTTTGATTTATATGTTTAATATAAATCAAATAAAGAATTGAAGTATCCTCCTCCCCTTCCATAAAATAAAAAAATAATCTGAATGCTTTACTGCATACATTTAGGCAAAGGGTTATGGAATTAAAAAAAAGGTCCTTACATCCCCCCCCCCCCCTCGCTGCCAAATGCTGCGCTTGTTTAATAATTAATTTGCCTCATTTAATATGTACTTTTGTGGTTTAAGATAGTATTTTTGTTGTACAAAATTTTATTTCTGTATATCTATGAGTAATTAATTTTTTGTAAGAAGCTGTTAATTTCCAAGACTTTCTTTAATGCATTATGTGTTATTTATCTTTTCTCAACTTCCAAATCTAAAACACATAATCATAACACAAAGAAGAAAAATATTGTACTAGTTTTACTTTTCCTTGAAGTTAACAAGTATGGGTGTAGTTTGTAAATTGTTTTATGCGAATTTTGTATTTTTTTTCTTGATGTTTTCCGTTTTTTTAAAGCTCTAAAGATGCTTGTTTTGATTTTTAGCCTAAACTTATATTTTGTTGCAATTATACGTTGATAAGTAAATGTAATTCTATATAATCAAATGTATATATTTTTAAATTGGCCGTTATTTTCTTTGTTTTCTTAAAATGTTATTTCGCAAATTCTGTAGCCATTTTGTTAAAAATTTAAAAACTGACCTTAATGAAATTCGATTGCCATTGCCAATGTATAGTATAATTGTTTAAACATTATACTTGTTTTTCTGAAAAAGTTGTTTGACTTTGGAAGTAAAGAAAAAGTTATCTTGTTTTGTCAATCGATTTTTATCCTCGCTTTTGCGTGAAGTTTAGCTTTTTTTTTTTTTTTTTTTTTTTTTGCTTTGGTGCTGCCTGGGAGTAAGGTCGAGTTGCCAACTTCCATCGCAGTATATAAATATGGTAGCGCCTCCTCCAAGACACCTGCCTTTTACCGTATGGAATGTAATGTTTTAGACACTATTTTGAATTGAAAGAAGAGTGTTTCTGGGTTTTCGTGTTTTATGTAAATCAACAGTTTTATTTCGAACTTATGAAAAGTGAGGCTACTATTTTCAACGTCTGAGACTACTATTTTTAATGTGTGAGACTACTATTTTGGCTACTATTTTTAACATTTGAGGCTACTAAAGCAACTATTTTCAAAGCTTACAGTCAGTGGCAGCCCTGATTTTGGTTTGACAATAATATAGCTTTCATAAATTTATTTGGTTGACCTTGATGTTGAATCCATGAATGTAGTCAAAACTATAATAAACGCAATTTAACTTCTCGATGAGGAACCTAAGAGTGGTTAATTTGCTGTACCTCATGTACAGTTTTGAAAATATATGTTGTTTTCTTACAATTTCCAAGTTTTATGGGACACTAAAACTTGTGTGGTCCAGCGTTGTGGAGACCCATCAATATGTATGAATTGTAGCTTTTGACGCCTAGAAAACAAAGCTCGCTTTGTTCGCTAAAAGATTCATTGCTATGCAAATCATAGAATTCTGTTAAAATTTTGAGCAATAGTACACAAATCCCTTGAGAAACAAAAAAAAATTATTAGTAAAATTTGAACCTTTGCCCCGTTAATACAATCTTCCCTCCCAGTTATTTTAAATTTTTAGATGAAGTATTATCTTCATTTCAAATTCGCATAAAATATAACTTTCTATAATAACATTAATACATACCAGCTTTACTTTAGTTAGTTATTTGAAATACGTCTTTCTACTGTGTAATCAACATAAGTTCATAAATTTGATTGCACTTACTTATGGAAAAGTTGGCAAGTGGTCAATGTTAGTCACTAGATAAAAACGCCGCATTCGGTGGGTTCATGGGACAGATGGTTTTAAACTTTATCGGAAGGTCTGTGAATCAAATATCAAACCAAAAAGAAAAGGAAACAATTCAGTAAAAGTTTAAACGTTTGTGGTAGTCTGCAAATTTTTTAAATTCTATTTATATTTTTAATTTTATACACTTTTTCTTTTGTGATTTTTTTAAAAAAAAAGTTTTGGAGAAATTTTCAAGTAGTTTCAGTAGCATACTTATCGAGATGCAGGAGTTTTCTAAAGACAAAGTGGCCACAGAACCAGAAAATCAGGGAACTGTCAGGGAGCTTTCAGATTCTGGAAGAAATCAGGGAAATGTCAAGGAATTTTTTTAAATTTCCCAAAAATAAGGGAACTATTCAATTGTTTTGAAAATACGCGTCTCCGCCCTTCCTTATTTTGGCACCATTTACCCGAAGAATTGAGGCGGTAATCATTAGAAGTTCAATTTTACGGAATAATTTAAACTTTTTATTACCGCCAAAACTATTTTTAAAACTTTAGCATATTATCTCTTTAGCATACATTTTCTATTTGATCCGAGTGTGTACACATCTACAGAAGTTGGGAAAATTAGGGAAAAAAAAAAAAAAAAAAAAAAAAAAAAAAGGTTTCTCGTCAAATCAGTTAATTTTTTTAGAAATTTACCAGGGAACTTTTTTTTCCTGAGTTTTGTGGTCACTCTGAAAGACGTACAGAGGAATATAACTACTCTGTAGTAGGTAATTTTAACAAAACATTCAGCAACTGAATTCCCAATTCTATTTACTTAATTATTACACATCCGTAATAGGAATCCGAGTTTCGAACATTTAGAACATCTTTCATTGACCTACCCTGTGGTATGATGGATTTATCCCATTGCATAATCTACCATCCAGTCTAATTAAATGAGTTTTCCAATTTACGGTGCACTGATTACACCCCAAGAACATCAATAACAGCCCCCCTCTTGAAACGCTGTAGAATGTAGATTATGCTTTCCCCTGCTCTGAACATTGTTCATCGGTTAGAAAATGCGATGATGAAAAGCAGTACCACAAAACGGGGTCTCTACACTTGAGTGGATTTAGTTGCCATTTTCGGCTTAGGAATGTAAGTTTTTGACGGAAAAAATCTAATAATGGAGTGCAGGAAAGTAACTATACTTTTACTTATATTTTTCTTAAACGAAAAATATACGGAAAGGTGGACCTCAAGTCTTTCAATTAAGTTAAAAAGAATATTACCACTAATCCTATTTTATTTTATTGAATTTTAGAGAAGCGATTGTATGATTTGTTTTTAATATTCATAAAATGATACTTATTTTATATTTGAATCATTTATATTTGGACTGTAAAATAGAATTATTTATTTTCGAAGTAATTTATTGAAATTAAAGAAAGATAATACATTATCGATAAATTATTTAAATTGTGAAGTAAAGAGGAGAGACGTGTTAATTGAAACTTTATCGGAAGAGTATTTGAGTAGTGTCAGTTCGCCAAAGTGGATGCATGAATATCATAAATAGAATTGAACTGAAATTTTGTAAGCATCGTAGATTGCATCCATGATAAGTACCTAGTACTTTCTTAATTGCTTCTTTAATTACGTATCATTTGCTCTTTCGCTCATTTTGAAAACTTCTAATACTGCAGAAAATTATAATGCTATGCGAAATTTTACTAATGTATTTCCATAAGGTCTTATTCAGTGCTAGAAGTGTGGGTAGACGCGGGGTGACGCTCCCTACATTGCAAAAAAATACCCATGCATCCCCACACTTCTAAAACCCTTGAAATCCATCCCCCCACTTTAAAAACCAC
Source organism: Linyphia triangularis (assembly GCA_963978545.1). Classification (NCBI taxonomy): domain Eukaryota; kingdom Metazoa; phylum Arthropoda; class Arachnida; order Araneae; family Linyphiidae; genus Linyphia; species Linyphia triangularis. Next base: position 63,371,141 of record OZ021724.1, read on the forward strand.
TCAATCCGCCTAAAAACTATTCATGGAAAATAACTTTAACCTTTAAATGTAGTGACACTGAGAAAAAGTGATTTACTTTTACATTTGAAAACTTTAAAACTATTTATGGTATATGTATCATATCATTATAAAAATGTATTATGCTACTTTGTATAAAGATATAAGTATTTTTACTAATAAATACATTTACACTTGGTCAATTTTTAATTTTAGAGGAATTTTCTTTTAAATTAAATTTCTATTCTTGTTTCATATAAAGACAAAGCTATTTTTTTAAAAGAAAACACTTTTTAGAATTCTTTATTAATTTAATTTTATGAAAGTATGCATATTTATAAGTATTATTTAAATTTAAATAATGTATGTGTATAACATTGAATTATTACTTAACTTTATATCTTACTTCCAAATAAAAAAACTAAGTCGCCGAATATTCATTAAAATAATAAATTTTGGACCCTTGTTTAATGTTAATGTTAGGAAGTATAAATTATTTCTTTACTAGTTAATATTTTTATTATTAGTTACGAAATCATAAAATTTATCGTTGGAGAAGGGGGATGGGGGGGATGGATTTGACACCAAATTTTGGGCGTCCCCCCACGTTTTTGTCACCACTTCTACCACTGGTCTTATTAATTATTGAATTAAAGTGAAATAGAAAGCTCACATGCTCTACATAATTTACATTGCATATTGTATAACATTTGTTCAGATGTTATTTGTAGAGTGGTTTATGGGAATATTTTCAGGGGGGTGCGGATAGCACACTAAGGATGCAAGTTGGCTGAATTTTATTCAAACCTCGATTTTTCAATTGAATATCCTAATGAAGTGTTAAAAAATAGTTATGTAATAAATTTCTATTACATTGATTACTTTCAAACATTTGTTTTCCAGTTATTCGTAACACTTTTCTACACTTTACATTTCATTTTAGAGTTTCAGTGGAGTGCAATTGCACTCCCTTTCTCCTCCCTAGTGTCGCCCATGAGAGATTTAAAGTAATTTGATCTCGTTATAGTACTTTCCGTTACATATTCAAATAACACGTCATTCTTGAAAAGTATCCCTGTCAATCACGAAATGTTAATAGGCAGTTTATTCACAAAATAATTAATTTATTATAAGAAACTATTTATTTTCGTGAAACAAATTAAAATGTGAAATTTCTTTGGGATTGAAATGTTTAATGATTAATAGGAATGATGAATATAAAATATTCAGGCATGAAGATATATTTTAAATAATGTTTTTTGTTAAAAGTTAACTGGGTATTTACCTAATTTTCAAGCTTTAAACAACAACAGAAAAAATGTTTTGCAAATACGCGTTTTTAATTCTGATTTTCAGATATTTAAAGTACTTAACGTGCCAAATCGATTAGGATTTGGGAAATCTGTTTTGATCGGATGAAATTGAAATGACTTGGCAATAAACGATGAGCGCATTTTCTTTCAGTTTCGTTATTATGCGATTTTTTTTTTTCATTTTTTCCCCAAGAGACTCAAAAAGCAGAACGGAGAAGCAGGAAGTCAAAACTAAATCCAATGCCAGTTGACTCTAATCCAAATTTTCGATTAAAAAATGCACTTAAAGCGCCCTAAAAAACAGGATTCAAGTAAAATAATAATAATAAAAAAATCTCGCCGTCTTTTCGTAAATGGAACTAATTTTTATAAATAAGTTGTGACGAATTAACTCACTTCCTGCTCTATAATTGGAACTAATAATTCACATAAATAACAGTACAAATCTTCAATTTATTCGGTTTTTCTTTTTCATTTAATCTGTTTGGAACTTTTCCAAAAATGCACAATAAAGAATCCGATAAAAGGGTTGTCACTTTTATTTATTCAACAAATGTGGATCATTCTTTTTATGAATGATTATCTTTTATTAATTAAAGGCTGCCGTAAAGAACGAGTTTTCTTTTTAATTAAAGTATATCTGGTTGGGATGAAAAATTTTTTTTTTTTCAAAACTTTTAACTCGTACCGTTTGACAAAATAATAATAATAAGTGGAACAAACAAACTTAACTAAGTTGGATTTTGGCATTCACGAAAACCTTTCTGCATACATTTTCATTGCAGTATATCTGGTCCATAACTTCTCAAAAATTTGATAAGAGTGAAGATTTTTTAAAAACTTATCAATTGCTTCAAATAATGTTTGATTGTTATTAGAAGTATATAAACCAAGCAAGTAAGATTTAGAGACAGAAATCTCTATATTGGTTGACAATAATTGTGATTACAAAAATTCTAGCAGTTTGGCTCACTTTATTAACATAAGTGTTGGTAATTTTTTCAATAAATTTCTCCAGAAATGTTTTCGTCGAACATCAAAATTCAGATCCAAACTGAATTTGGAGCCCAAATGTGAACTTCGCATTGAGTCACTATAAAAGCATTCTTCCGGACTTCTAAGAGCATTTAGTTGATTTTTATAAAATTATTGCCTAAATCTTCGAAGGGTACTGACTTGATCAACAGAAATTGTTATCAAACTGCGTAATTCTTACAATCGTTTGCCAGAAAAACTAGGAGTGTGGAACATTGCACAACTTTAAGTTACACTATAAAATTGGTAACTGCATTCAAATTTGATATAGTGTTATTTACCGTTTTCCCTCATTTAAAAAAAAATGGCCAATTTTGCTATATTTTTGGTAATAATTTTTACATGGGCTATATATATATATATATACAAGGTCCGGCTATTAATTTCCAGGACTGACGTAACTGTAGGAGAACGAAAAGCCGGAAGATGGCGCTGATGATTGCATATTGAAGAGCGTTTTCTTGCGCATGTGCAGTGCAATCGGCGCCATTCTGAAGTAAGTGGTTCTCGTGGAAAGGCGCATTAAAATGTAGCTCTTGAATTCCTGTTGTCGAAGTGAAAATGGAGCAAAGAATTAACATTAAATTTTGCTACAAATTTTGCAAGACAGCTGCGGAAACCTACGAAATGTTAAAACAAGTATACGGCGAGGTAGCATTATCCCGCTCAAGAACTTTTGAGTGGTTTAAACGCTTTCGGAACGGGCGCGAAAGCGTCGAAGATGATCCACACACAGGTCGGCCGCAGTCCGTACGCACGCTGGAAGCAAATGAAAAAGTTCACTATATGGTGAAATGTGATCGTCGATTGTCTATTCGAGTACTCGCCAATGAATTGAACATGGACAAAGAGACGGTTGGGCGAATTTTGGCGCAAGACCTAGGCAAACGCAAGATTTGTTCCAGATTCGTTCTTCACCATTTAAGGGACGAACAAAAGCAATTAAGACTGGACGCATATGGCGAACTTATCGACAACGCTGATACTGACCCTGCGTACCTGGATAGGATACCCAATTTGAAGCAAAATTTAATGTTAATTCTTTGCTCCATTTTCACTTCGACAACAGGAATTTAAGAGCTACGTTTTAATGCGCCTTTCCACGAGAACCACTTACTTCAGAATGGCTCCGATTGCACTGCACATGCGCAAGAAAACGCTCTTCAATATGCAATAATTAGCGCCATCTTCCGGCTTTCCGTTCTCTTACAGTTACGTCAGTCCTGGAAATTAATAGCCGGATCTTATATATATATATATATATATATATATATATATATATATATATATATATTAAATGGCGATGTTATTTGATAGACATCACATTGTCCTTTATTGTAAGTGAAACAGAGAAAAATATTAAATGTTGGGGCGAAAAAAGGGCGATGCTCAAGGGCAGAGAACTCTGTGTTAAAGGCACTTGTTTTTCAAATTTTACGCTCTTATCGCATTTCTACGGAATTTCGGAGGTAAGGATTTTTAGAACATCTTAAGAAGAGGCATTAATACAAAGATTGTAATTAAAATCGTAAAACCGTTTCTTTACTATTGTTTAAAAAAGGGATTTCTTCATGATTTGAACCTTATGCCCATGCTCAATTTTAACAAAATCCTTAATAGTAGAAGGTCCCATGGCCATGTGGTGATCTCAGGAAGTTAGCCCAATTTGGTTTGTTTTGGAGGAAGTTGCAAGCAGCCAAGAACTTTTTGTTGTTATGCAAATTACTCGTGTTTTATAAGTAGAGTCTGAAATGTAACCACTGCATTCTAGTGGCTTTGCATCTAATTCGTGTCGCTTGTTGTAACAGTTATTATGAAATTTTGTTAATTAAAAGTTTTTAAGCTTACTCTCTTTGATTTATTTAATCGAAGTTAGTCGTTAGGGTGTAAGTCACGTTAAGAAGCTTAGTCTGAAATCCCTTCTGCAAAACAGTTGATATGATACTAGAGACTGTCAAATTTTGGACAGTGGTGACCCGACTTCCATCACTATATAGTAATATGGCAGTTGTCTGTAGCATTTTAAATTTTGTGTTTATGATGAGCTGCAAATGGATTTTAAATTCAGTGTTTGGTACGTCGGTACGTCCCGATAATAATTCCGGTTGTTAAATTTTGGTATGGAAACTGGTTATGTCGAGATCTTTCATAGTCTCTTTAGCTATTGTCTGTGAATGGGGATGTCAGTTACTAAAAATACTTGCTTATTCGTTGTTATCTATGTAAGGTGAAGTGTCTCGGAGACATCTTATCTAAGGGGAGGATCTACGCTTTGTATAATTAAGAAAGATTAAAGGTATCCTATCACGTAAAAGAAAATGAATACTAAACAGTAATTCTTTTTATCTGCACTATAAATTTATATAGATGCATTTGTTTTTCAAAATCAACGAATTTTCTACTAGCTTTAGTATCAAACAATAACAACCCGTGGCATCAGATAGAGGTATCTTGCTTTATTATTACTCGAGGATATAAGTTTGATAAGATTTTAAATCTCACTCTATATATATATAATAGTATACGAATTATATGTAAAATTAAATATAATTTTTAACTCAGACTACATTATACTACCTGTACAGAATGTTATGGAAAGTATTTTCCCTTCGCTTTTTTAAAAATAGGAAGTATAATAAAAATAGCATGATTTCAGTTTATACCTGAGTGAACATGCTTACCTTTGGTAGACCCTTATTTTCTAGTGGTGTTATTATGCGGTTTTTTTTTAGGTTTTCTTCCGAAATCCTATTACACGGTTGGAAGGAATAGTCTACAAACAATTTTTTTTACGGCGAATCTATTGACAGACTCGGTAAAAATTCAAACAAAGCCTTTTTTGCATTAACATTTCAAACAATTTTTCAGTTTCGACTTTTTGGAAGTTTATAAATGATTAATCTAATTTATTTATAAACCCATGAAGAGTTTCTGAATGACATAAATACAAGTAATATGATAGTTTTAAATTATCTTCAAGTTCACCCGTCAATTAACGTTTCTTATTACAAATGGTTTATACAATGATATGAGCACTAAATTTTTCAACTATAAATGTCTTCCAAAACATTAAATTAAACTGTTATCCACCTTGTTTCAATTTTTAATTATTAGTTTCAATTACCAATATGTTTACCTAGGCTAATAGTATTATTGTTTTCGGTTATAAAATATCGACTTTTTCCCCCTTTTCCACGTTTTGGAATATCCTGACTTCAAACTAGGGGTGCGGAACATCGCACACCTTTGAATTATACTATAATACTGATCACTACATTTAAATTTTCATATTTTCATTCATTTGAAATAATGATTAGTTTAGTGATATTTTTGGCTATGAATCCTACATGGCAAAGAATGAAAAAAACCTCATCACAATGGTGAATTTGGCTATATATTTTACGAAAATTCTTACTTATTCTTTCTTTTAAATGATACAGGGGAGAGGAGAAAAACGGTTGTTGATGAGCCATGCTCAAGGGGAGAGAACTCTGTGTTAAAGGCACTCGTTTTTCAACTTTTTACTCCTTTATAGCATTTTTTTGTGGAGATGTTTAGAACACCTTAAGAGGCATTACCATATAAACTTTGATAAAAATCGTTAGAGATGTTTTTCAACAATTGCTGAAAAACATGATTTTTCATGTTTTGTGCAGGTGCAAAATTGATGAAAACCTTCATGACAAGTGCCATGGCCACCTCTAACCTGTTCACCAAATTTGATATTCTTAAGTCATTTCGTTCGGGATTTACAAATAGGCAGACATTTTTTCTAGAATACTTTTTTGATGTCAGGATGTACCAAAACACGGAGAAATGCAAAATAAGTTATTTTTTTGTCCGAAAAACAATATTTTGACTACCCAATGTTGGCATATGGGTAATTGAAAGAAAAAAGTGATCTAAAAAGATGCATGTCTATGTGTTTAGCATAATTCCCTAGCGAATTGACCTATATTGTTCAAATTTGGTATACAGGTTAGTGGTGGCCATGGGTCCTGTCATTAAGGTTTTTGTCAATATAGCTCTAGCACAAAACATGATAACTTGAAAAAATCATATCCATCACTATTGCTAAAAAAACGGTTTTAATGATTTTTGCTATGGTAATCCCTCTTAAGGTGTTCTAACAACTCCGAAATTCACTTAAAAACTTTGTAATGGTGTGAAAAGTTGGAAAAACGAATGTCTTTAACTCAGAGTTCTCTTCCCTTGAGCATCACTCATTAATGACCGTTTCTCTCCTCTCCTCTGTTTCACATACAAGAAAGGATAATGTAAGAATTGTCGAAAAGTGTACCCCCAAATTCGCTATTTTGGCGTGTTTTTTTTTTTTTGCCCATGCAAGAATTATCACTCAAAATATCTACAAACTGACCATTTTTTTCAAATGAATAAAAATCTGAAAATGGTAATAACACTATTCTGCGTCAAATTTAAATGTAGTGACCAATATTGTAGTGTAAGTGAAAGTTGTGCGATGTTCCATTCCCCTATTTTGTATATTGTACTTACTACCAATTTTTATAATTTTTTTTATAAGAATTCAGCTTGACATTGAATTACTTACGGTTTATAATATTTACTGATAAAATGAAAATCAATATTCACGAATCACTTGAAAAAAAAAAAAAAGTTGTCCTTCCGATTTTAGAGGTACAAATGTAAGAGTATACACCAAACTCCCTAGTATTTCCCCCCCTCCCCCAGTCATTTCGCTGGGATGATTGCATTGATGATTTCGCAATCGATGTCGATTCTAGGCATGAAATTTGAAGACGTCAAATCATTTTATGACGATAAAAAAGAATTTAACGATTATTATATTTGAGATGGATCGAAAAAAGGTTAGTTAGTTGAAAAACTGAAACTTTATAGTGCTTGAAACTCTTCAGCAAGACCCGACGTTAGAAAGTTATTTTTCTACTTATTAAGTTTCTTTCAGTTAAAAAAAGGGGCAATTCTTTAGAAATCCCTGAAAACTTGATGGTCTATACGGCTACAATATGTTGTTAAAAAAGTGATTGAGTAAAGGAAAAAATATCATTGGGATAGTTTGCAAAGCGTAGGGGGTTTGGGGGTTGAAGAGCATTAGCGACCAGCGGATTGAGCACCTAGTCATCTTCTATTCTATGAATATTAACCATGTAATAATATCGATTAAAATTTTACCGCGTTTTTTTCTTTAATATTCTTACCGGAATCGATTTGTTATTAACAAGGTATAATGTTGGATAAACAAATCCCCCATTTTTTCTACTTATTAAGTGTCAACATTAGACTTATTTCAGAAATACAGAATTTTAAATAAAATCTAATTTTTTTTACTGGAAGTCTACTTTGGACAGAATGTTTTTCATTTTAATGTAATGTTTTCTTGATACATTTCACTTATAATAGCAATATATTTTGATACCCGTGTAATTCACACAGCTTTGATACCCCAATTTGGTGAAGTGATTGGCATGGGTCTTGCCAGGAAGTTTGGAAGAGATGCTCTTTCATCGCATTGGTTTTTGAAATCTAAAAATAAAGGGGTGTAAGGGAATATTTCACCGAGAAAAGAAGTATAATATGGATTTTAAATTATTCACTTGGAACACAAAGTTTAGGCACGACTATTAATTAATTTTAATTCTTTGACACCAAGGAGGTTAATTGAGGACTAGAAATGGAAAACGACCTAAATCCAAAAAAAGAAATTTTTTCAGGAGAGCCGAAAAATGGAAAACACTCGCATCTGGTACCTAAGGCTACGACTAAGTATCAGTCTGGATTTGAATTTTTGCTACTGGAGTTCGCAATTTGGGCGTTCTTCACTTTGTTTAGCTTGATCTTTAGGACATTTTTCCGTAAAAAAAAGATTTTTCGATTTTTTTTTTTTTGGTACTTAGGTCGTTTTCCATTTCTCATCCTCAAAGGACAATCCCGCATTATTTTTTTTACTCAATTCTAAATGTTTCGAAAAAGCCATAAACAGAAAAATTTCTGTTCAATGCGCCTTTTTTTTTTTTTTTTTTTTTAATTTGCAATCTAAGTTTCATTTTTAAACATTGACGAGAAAACGACTCATTCGGCTCGAATTGAACGTGACGTCAAGGCTTCCCAAACATCTTGGTTTGAAATGCGCCAGCGGAAACCAGTTTTGCAAGTTTCTCGCAAATTGCACCAACCTCTACATGATGTGGCAATGGTCTACCAGCGCCAACTATTTCAACGCCAACTATTTGGCAGAAACCTCACGATAACCATAGAAACAGTAGGAACATTGACGTCCCAGATTTTGTTGTGTGTTTTGATCGGACTGGTTTTGGCTCGGTTTGGAGGCATTTTCTTTTCTTAATATTTAAATAACTATTTTTTTTAAAGAACTTTTGTTTAAATATTTGGAATCAGAAAGAAATTCTTCATAAATATAAACTAATTCCACTCGTTTTTAAAGAATGCAGGAAATGTCCATTGTTCAACAAGTATACGCTATTTAGGTCACAATTTAAGTGATGCCAGATTCATATTTCTATTCCTTTTAGTAATCATACAAGTTTATAAATATTTTATTCAAATTTCAAACTGCGAAATAAACATAATTTTAAATGTAAAGGAATGTATCCAGTTTGTAAGATATTTCTTCGAAGGGAAAGAATTCCGAAATATCATGTTTCGGTTATCCGAGAAGAAAAAGAAAAATGTACTCAAGTTGGTTATTTGTAGAATATTACATTCGATGTTTATAAAAACAAATGTAGTTTTCAATTCATGAATAAGAACAGCGAAATATTTTTCGAAGGTTTCCTTTTACAGTGATTTGTTTCATTTCGATGTATTTACTGTTTGTGTATGAAAACTAAACTATGTAACAAAACAGATATATCAGTTGTTAACTCCAAACATCCCAATGTCAGTTTCATAATGTAAAATCTCAAAAAAGAAGAAGAATTTTGTAGCAACTATAAGACTTTAGTTGGTAACTACAACTATTTTCAAAGTTAACTGATTTTAAATTATTAATCAATGCATCTTTTATTTTAATTTCAGTTTGTAATTATGGTTATTTAGTTGATCTTCTGCTTTTAATGGACGTATCTATTCGTGTTTTATTTTCCTTAAGAAATGAAACTGTTGCTGTGGTCATAGATTGTTACAAGGTTCCCACGGTCCTTGAAGGTATTTGATTTTTTTAATGACATTTGATCCTTAAAGTCCTTGAAAAAAGTATAAGGTCCTTGCAAGTTCTTGAATTTTTAAGAGACCACCGATAATCTCAATTTTGTAATTTTTTTTGTCTAAAGTATGTAGTTTTATGGTCCTTGAATTTTCTTAAAAAAGTCCTTGAAAGTCCTTGAATTTTCTTTTCTTCAATAAGATAGGGAACACTGTATGTTGGTTGGTTTTTAAATAATTTTTGTGCAATATTATGGACTTTATTATTACCATGTTGTGCACATAATTAAGGTATATTTTAAATAATTAAGGTAAAAGCTCCAGTGTTCGATCCAGTAATCGGCCACCCGCAATTAATATTTAAGAAACAAGCATCTGTTTAAGTTTAGCAGCACAAAAATGCGATAGAATAAACCAATCGATAGTTTTGTTTTTATGTAGTTGCTTATTTGATTCGTTAAATATCAGACATGAAATGGAAACTTTTACTCTTATACCAAATCCCAATCGATTTTTGCCTTATCTAAATTGGGTGAAATTTGTGAGTGTTACCTTTTTTGATTACTGAGTAAATGTCTTTTTTATAATGTATAAAAGTATTTTTAATATTGCGTTTGAAGATTTTTGATAGTTAAAAATAAAGTAAATTGATTAGAAAAGTATATAGTAGTATATTGAAAATTGATACAGTACGCCAAAAAAATAAATAAATCCAAACTATGTATAAATGTTCGGCTCTAAAAGACATAATACTGTGGTTTGCACCTAAGTAAGTGGTTTATAATTTTTTATGTGCATGGTATAAATTTTTTTTCTTAAGGAGCTTTTATCAAGTAAATTAAATTCTTACTTAGGAAATTTTAATATGGCCCCCTATTTTTTACCTTTATAATTTTTTACCTTTAACTAAATATAAAATTTCGATTTATAATTTTGAAAAACACATGATTATAACTTACAGAGGAAATAATTTTTTGCACAATTCTCAAAACTTCTGGGTTGCAAAATGTATAGCACCATTCAATATTTGTTTGTAAATATCTGAATTTACTGGTGAAAAATATAATAAGTTAATCATTTATGTTTTGAACAATTTAAAAGTATAAAATGTTTGAAATTTTTACATTGCAATTTTTATAGCCACGATTTTAATTAATTTCAAATTTAGTCAAGTATACGGTCCTTAAAAGTAGATTCCTTTTTACATTTTTGAGAAAAAATTTGAAAACCAAACGTTTTAAGAGAAAGAAAAAACTTCAAATTTATATTTAAAATTTAAAAAAAATTGTTTTTTTTTAATTAAAGTTATTAGTTGCTAAAGTTACATGCTATTTGTGCTTTACCATTAACAAACAATCTTTTGAAACAACAAAAATTATTTAAAATATTGATTATTTAAAAATGCATGACTAAAAAATGAATTTTTTCTTTTTAACGTTAATTTGTCATTTCTATGTCTTCGTTTAAATTATGAAGTACAGTATTTCTACATTTCTTTGGATGCTGAATCTAACTATGGTTAAGGGGTTGCCATTGAACTTTTCAAAGTTTAATTTAGTTTCTGTATATAGATGACCTCTTGTGACAAAAATAACTGCATAAACTTATTAAAAGCCTGCCACGAATTACAACGGTATTTTTTTTATTTCATCAATTGAGACAGAAGATATAGCCAGCGTTCTATATTTTTTTTGTTTACGTTCTGTACCTAATATTGGTCAGTGTTCTAATGGTGCTTATTAATTTAATGAAACAATTTTAATTTGTGCTGCAATGCATAAAGCTTTAATTCTTTAAATTATCATAATAATATTCTTTTTTAAATTTATCATTTCATTATAATTTCGTTTTTACATATTTTCTTTTTAGTACAGGAAAAATACGATATTTAAAAGACAAAATTCGTTCATGCTTGAAACTTCGGTCATAACATCTTTTTGGCCGTAGAATACAAGGTCCGATGAGTCTCCAAAATTTAAAGGGGTGGAACATTTTTTTGGGGGGGGGGGGGGAGAATTTCATTTCACAATCAAACTTTTAGATATTGTCAAGTGAGGTATCTTTTTTTATGTATTTTTAATGCTGAATCGAATGGAATAACTTTCAGATAGATCGGAACACTACTTTTTAAGATATAATGGGTTTTAGAAAGGAAATATTCAAAAATCCGTATAAAACACCAGCATAAATTTTATTGTACAAAAAGGTTTTCATTTACGAATAATTTTTAACATCTTGCTCACATAAACTATCAACATCAAAATCATCGGTTTCTGAGTTTATTTCATCATGGATGCAAAACTGTCCAAGATCATTTTTGGCAAAGCCATCTATTTCAGAATTACTGCTGGTCATTTCTTCACAGTTTTTGCAGAGAGTTGAACAACGCACACACAATACTTTTGACGCAACCTCACTGTTGGGTTGTCCTTTACATGTATAAGAAATCAGTTTGAGTATTGCATCAGTGGTTGGCTTTAAAGTTGTTTCTTCATGCTGTAGTTCACCATCTCGATGAATCCACCCTCAATCTTCTGGAAGTAGGTGGTAGATGAGCCATTTCTGTATTTGGTAGTACGCTCTGTATGAATGCTGAGCCGCACTTGGGGAACTGGGAGGTAAGAATTTACAATCTCACTGTCTTCTTCTGAAATGACTTCTGGAAAAAACAGTGGCAAAGTTGGTCAAGAGTACCATCCCTTTCTCTATACGAAAGAATAAAAAAAAACACTCTTCAGAACTTTTCCCTGTAGCCATTTCGATTTCGAATATTCTGATACAGTCCATTTATGTGCTATTAGTTTGAAACAACCTAAAAACTGTTTTTCCCCCTTTTCCATGGATTGTGCTACTAGTAACTCATCCACTGAAGGCATGGGCAAGAAGAATGTAGTTTTCCAAATTTGGATCTTGAGGCTGAAAGTTTTTTTAGTCATAAATTTTTATTGTAACATATCCTATTTTTTGGCTTCAATAGCAATATAGGTTTCTCTTCTGAGGTAAGTTCAATCATTTTGCCTAAGAAGTGCCTCGGTTCCTTGGGATTAAGCCGTAGTTGATGATAGTAGACAGAAATTCGGCAGATTTCTCTAAGGCTGTTCGACTAATAAGAACATCTGCATTGCCGACAACCTGTTTAACCTCAATATTGTTGTTTTTAAGAACAAGTGTGATCATCTTGATTAACTGTTTTTTATTCTGTGAATTTGATAGAAATAGTAACATCAGTATCATTGGAACATTGTTAATTCCTTTTCCATTCATTTGGATCAAGGGATTACTGTAGCAAGGGATCGCACATTATCTCTTCTTTTCACATTTATGTCTCCATATATGTTCCTAACGTATTGTGGCATAATCTGTAGCGGTCTCGTGCTCCGGACCATCACTCTTTGCCTAATGTGCGGGCCGGCCTTCTTTGACCGGTGTGGGCTCGCCAGTCTAACTGTAACATCAAAGAAGATGAATCCGAAAAGGGAATCTCTCTCCACGATCTTTCCAGCATGAGAAGAGACAGTATTTATTGGAGAGCTACTTGTGGTCGCGTTGTAGTTCTTGTTGTTTTTATTCAAGTTTATCTAGTTTTATAAGTTGTTTTAAATTTTATCTAATGTTTTAGAAAGCTGTTTTTATTGCTTTTCTATAGTTTTGACACAACCTTCTGTGGATAGAAAAGCGCGGGGAATAGCCATGTCGCCTTTTACTTTAAATCTTATGACAATACCTTTTGACATGTGACAGTTAATCAAGTCTATACTAGTGATGACTATCCCAAGAGATACTACAACTGGTAGCTGTTATCTGAATTAGAAAAAAGATTATTAAATTCCGACCGTTTCTGTATTTCGGTAATGTAATTGTTGTCTCTCTTCACAAAAATTTCTCAAGCATCTATATGCTGTAAAAATGTATTGCCTAAAAAATCTTCAAGTTCTCAAGTGATGTGTGACATTGCCGGTTTCCTTAAAACATGTGAACTCAAGACATCCTCAGTGAAACCTTTTGAACAATATCTCCCATTACTTTAAATTTTTGATTAACAGTTTGATTAATGACCATATCCGGTGAAATACCTATGCAAAATTGGTTGGTTTTTCTGATTGGGAAACATCCCTTTGTAAACTTTTGATAGTAAGACTGAAACATATATTTTTGCAACTGAGGCATTTGCTGCATATAAATAAGATGCTTTTGAATAGTCAATGCGTCTCCTTCCAATAAAATATGGAACCATATGTTTGACAGTCATCAAATGCATCTCCCAATCACCAATCCTATACTTTTATGAATTTTTTTAACAGTGTTACCATATTGTAACAGTGTACCAAACTGTACTGAGCTATAGCCAACAAAATGTGCTCTGACAGTATGAGAATAAGCGCTCCTTGAAACTATATGACAGTAGTATTTTAAGCTTACACAACAGACAGCAATCCAACCTTTTTGTATCCGATTGAACCAAGGAAGGGTGTTAGTAAATGAAATCCTCCTATTCTTACCACAACTTTCTGCAGTAGTGACTCCGGTGGGACTGATAGGGTTAATGCCAATTAATAGGGTTATCCAATACATTCATGTATAAAGTCAAGTCAAAAGTTACAAAAATAGTTTTCAAACTAGGAAATTGTTCAGCATCAATTGCCATCATTAAAGCTGTATATACAGTTCCAAGAGCTGAAGGAGGTGCCATAATAAAAGGTAGAGTGATAATGCTAGATTTATCACTATATTGATTGCCTATAATTGTTTCAGAAAATCACTGCCAACCAGGAATATTTTCAATTTTCCATTTTGTGATTGTCCAAGCTACAATAAAAGGGGAAGGAGTGTAATAATTTACTTAGACTAAGAAAAGTTTATTTAAGACGATGAATGAGAACTGGTGGAGATCAGACAGCATTTTAAAAGCAATTTGCTCGACGAGAACAATTCTCTTATTTTCAGATAGTGTTTATATTGTTTATAGTTGTTGTTTAGTAATTCGAGTATTGGAATTAAAAATTTAATGAGTAGGTGTCACACATTTTATGCCTTCATTGATCGGAAAAGTTTCCTTTAAAAAATTACCAATCGAGAAACTAACTTTTTATTAAAAAATTTCTTCAATGGTTTTTGCTTAATCAATTTAATGATTTTCAAATATTTTACCCACAAAACCTATTATACCTTGAAAAAGAGTATTCTTATTTATCTGAAAATTATTTCATTCGATTCAGCACAAACAAAGCTTAAAAAAGATACCTCACTCGATCAATATTGGAAAGTTTAATTTTGGGTGGATTTTAACCCCCAACCCCTCATAAACAGTGTCCTACTCTATTAAATTTCGGGGACTCATCGGATCTTGTATCCTACTACCTACCAAAAAGATGTTATGACGGAAGTTTCAACAATGAACGAATTTTGTTTTTCAAAAGTCAATTTTTGGGTTATTTTTCCTGTACGATTTTTTTTTGTCTTGCACTCTACTGAGAATTTCATTGTAGTTATTATATATATTATGCTCTAAATATTTGATACTATGAAAGATTTTATATTTCTTATTACTATTCACTGAATACCAATAAAAATGTCTAAGAATATTTAAGTTTTATTCAAACCATGTTAAATGCTTTAGTTAAAGATACTTTTCATAAAACTAAATACAAAAATGTCTTTTGTATTATGTGTAATTTTTAATCATAAAAACTGTATTTTCAAGTGAAATACCTATCCTTAACACAAAAATAAAGAAATTCCTTATCAATCAAATCTTAGAAATTGTTAATCCACGCCATATCCATGTTATTTATTTTCCCTTTTCATAGATATCCATTTAGGTTTACATATTTAATTCGGTAACAAAATAAACAATTGGCCGAACACTGGTCCTCTTGATATGCTGACTACTGATCATTGATCTGTACTAAAATTCCTGGATAGCGCATGCTTGGTAATTGACTTGAAATCGAAGAAGGATTAATATAATCCCCTTACAGATCTATACCAGCAATTTCCACCAAAACTAGTTAAAATTTGTGTGTAATTATGGGCAAACTATTTTGAAGCATTACCGGGGGAAATATTTATATGACATCATCTGCTTGCAGTGCAGAAACCGCTTATAAGCTATCGAAAAGTTGTAGTAGACATCACTGCTACTGCTGAATTTTTTTGTCGACTACTTCATTGGTTACCGATTACTGATGCAGCTGATTTTTTTGCTGCTTGAATTATTTTTTAAGATGGCAGAAATGGTTTTTTTTTTGTGCATGTTCTGGAACATTTTATTTGGAACAAGTTATTATAAAATAAAAATGAGAAAAGTTATGAAAGTAAAGAAATATCTGAACTCTTCATTATCTACTTTTACTTTTATACACCCATATGTTAAAAAGGGTAATGAAATTATGGTATTCGTGTAAAAAAAAATTAACTTTTTTTTTTTGCATTTCTACAGGTTTTGGAACGTGCTAAATTAAAAAAAAAGTAGTCTAGAAAAAAAAATATCTTTGTATTTGTCTATGGTCAGTGATTGACCTACGATATTCAACTTTTGTAAACGTGTTAGTGGTGGCCATGGGTTTTGTCATTAAGGTTTTCGTTGATATTGCGCATGCGCATAAGGAGCTGTCAAGGAAAAATTAATATATTTTAGTAATTGACGAAAAAAACGACTCTTATGATTTTGATTAAAATTGATCTGCGTAATGCCTTTTGTGGGGCTCTCAATATCTCCACCTCCGAAATTTCCGTAAAAAAGCGATAAAAACGAAAAAGTGGAAAAACAAATGTCTGACAAAGAGTCTTCTTTCTTTGAAAATCACCCATCAATTACTTTGTCTCCTGTATTTCACTTACAAGAAAAGATAATGTAATACTTATCGAAATGCAATTTGTCAATTTCGCTGTTTTGGTGTCTTTTGCCAATATGTGTAGTAATTATTCACTGAATCGGTCATTTTTTTTTTCTTAAAGAATGAAAAGATGAAAACGAAAACGGTAAATTTCACTAATACATTACAAATTTAATTGCAACGACTTGTATTAAGTGTTAATAAAACTTGCGCGATGTTCCACACACCTAGTTTTTTTTTTTTTTTTTTTTTTTTAAAGACACACATAATTAATTACCAATTTAAGAAACTAAAAGTATATTTTTCTGCACTAAATCACATAATACTGGAGCTTTTGCTTAGTGTCTTGATAGAAGAGTATTTCTGAGATTTCGAAGGAGGATATAGGTTATGTTTACTTTTGCATTATTTACTTAATACCTAACATTAGATAATGCTTTAAAAATATTCGTCTTATATTTGAGTGCCTTAAAATTTTAAATGGCTAAATATTTTTCACGAAATCTTTTTAAAGGTATGTAAACACATAATAAGTTTCGACATCATATTATTAAAAGAAATGAAAACCTGTCGTGAGATTTAAATTCTAGTCTATTTAAAATAATCTTTCTAAAAATGGTTTGTTTAGAAACTATTTATTTATAAACTTTTACATCGCCTTGGCGATTTTTAATGCTTTAATAGTGTAAACCTATGTTTTCTAATGTATAAAATAAATCTTCTGCAATGAAGAATAGTAGTGAAATCTGAACTCCTCCCTCTAAGGACATTTGAAATCAGTATCACGATTAGTTTACATAAAATAAAAAAGTTTAAGAACCGTGTGGTAATTGAAATAATAATTCTTGCTCGTTAAGTCTTCGCGTGTTATTTCTTTTCCAAGAGTCTTCCAAGTCAGTCGTTCATTTGTTTTTAATTATAAAATATAATTTGCGCAGCATTCCAAGCCTTCATTTTTAAGGCACCAAGTCTACCTCGGTATTTGTGGAATCTGTTTTTGCCGTTTGTCTTTTTAATGAGAAGGCCATTGGCGTTAATAATACCACTTAAATGAGAGAAGAAAACGTTTAGAATAAAAATACAACTTTTGGAGAGCGATTTTTATTTGCGTCTCTCACTTCTTTTTCTTTCCGAGCGCTCTTATTTTGCAGCAAAGAAATTCCAACTCGGTAAGAAAGATTTTTATTGATTAACCTAAAAAAGACGGAAAGGGGGAATTTCTATTTCACGCACTTCTTAGTTTGTTACAATCCCATGTTAAGGATATTTACTTTGATTGAGAGAATTGAACTGTTCGGAATTTGTAAACGATATTTGCGAATACGACATTTTGACAGGCTAGCGTAGTAAAACATTGAGAAATAAAAATGAAATAATTGGAAATAAGTTGGATATGTAAATAGTCAGGTTGAGTGAAATGTTACACAAATCGGAATGGTGATATAACAATCTTTTTTGAGTGTTTTGATTCACAAAGGTCAGAAACATTAACTTTATAGTACCAAATTGATGGATGTCTATGCTGCCAAAACGTTAAAATGTGAATAATGCCGGAATTGGTTTGTGCGATATATGAATATGACAAACTGCTAGTTTATTAATACTCAAATATAGGCAAGTAATATATATATATATATATATATATATACTTCTCCTTTATTTAATTACGAAAATCACATGTATAAAATTTAAAGCAATTAATAAAGTAGAAAACTGAATGGTTTCTAGAAAGATTACTTTGGTTCACCTTATTGTGCTTCTTTGAGTTTTAATTTGTTTCTTATATTCAAACAGAAATGAAATCAAAGCTCAAAGGAATACAATTGATTATGTTTTATGGAAATATTTATACTCGCTGGCAGTAACGGTCTAAAAATAAACTATGTGAATTTTCCGCTTGTAGAAATTCCCTTAGCTGCTTATAGTTCTGAATTGCCATTTGAGAGTTCAAATATCGCAAGATCTTATACGGCTTTTATTAAGTAGTTCATGAACTTAATTGGCCTTTTACAAGTAAAAAGTTCAAAGAGAAAAAAAAAAAAAAAATGTGTGTTCATTCACAAATTCAGTTGTTGAGTGTGGAATACTCAGCTGGTATGTTTTCACTGTTACAATACATTTTTAATTGAAAAAAAAAAAAAAAAAAAAAAAAAAAAGGATTTTAAAATGAAGATTAGATAAACAGTAAAAAAATAAATTGCTTCCTGAATTTTGAATGTTTTTTTTTTTTTTTCTTCCCAGAACTATAGCCTTATTTCAAGAACATATTTTAAAATCATTTTAGATATTAAAAATTATGTCCTTTCTTAGAGATTGTAGATTTCCTTAACACGACAGTAAAACGCCGCCTAAAAACTAAATACATGTTCGTTTCAATTACGATAAGCTAGCAAGGATGTTACTCACGACTAAAGGGAAAGAGCGTGGGTAGTTGATACTCTAAGAATATTTAAATTGAAATAGCATTGTTTTTTGTAGAAGAAAATTTCATACGTCGAATTTGCATGGTTTAAAAAAGTAAACTACTAAGTCCGAATAAGAATAAAAGAGATAAAGATGGTGTATTCAAAGAATGGGTGATTTCCTGAGACATATTTCCGAAATCTAATTTAAAGAATAGAAAACAAACGACATTTTCTTTTGTTGAATTGGAAGTTGTTATGGGCTAGTCTTTGAAAGAAGCGCATATGCTTTTTATAAAACGATAGTATATTTTCGTTATAATATACTATACAAATATATACTATACACATATATTAAATAAAGTTTTTTACTATACAAATATACTATACAAATATAGGACATATTGACGAGGAAATCCAGTAATTTCTTGTCAAACTTTATTTTCACGAGCTTTTGTGTTGTTTAAAAGTTGAAAACTGCCAAACATAAAAAGAAATTCGACAAATTTAAAAGACCGTTTTTATTCGTTTGTGTTATGCAATTTAAAGGAAAACTAGTTAGATTTTAACAGTGCTGTCACTAAATTGCCGATTCTACGAATGTTTAATTTTAGTACATTTTCGATAATTACTTATTATGATTTGATTTATTATTATTATTATTACTATTACTATTATTATTATTATTTTGCATTTCTACACGAATGTATGAATTCGAATGCACGATTTTATGAATTAAGAAGGAATTTTAAAAACGGGTATCAATTGTATTAGCTGCTAGAGGAACAGTTTTTGAGAATCAAGAATATCAGGCATGTATATTTTCGAGACACCTAGTCTAGTGTCTCTCTCTGATTAGAATGGGAAACGACTTATGAAGGCTGACAAATGGGGTGCAATCTCGTTTCATTTTATGTAATTTGACGCAATAGTTTTTGATAATCAAGGATATCAGGCATGTAAATCTTTGAGATACCTAGTCTACTGTCTCTCCCTAAACTAGGATGGGAGATTCATTTGATGTAATTTGACGAAATAGTTTTTGATAATCAAGGATAACATGCATGCAAATTTTGGAGACACGAAATATCGAGTGTTTCTAGTTAGATAACCCATGAAGGCTAACAATTGGAGTGAAATCTTATTTCATTTGACGTACTGCGTGTGTCAGTAGAATTTGTTGTGTTATCTCGGAATGTTGGCTTAATACTGACAGATGAGCATAACCTTTCCATAAGCTTTTTACTAAATTGTAGTATCAACACAAACATTAGCAATCTTTTTAAATATACAGTCGTATTTTATTTATCTGTAGAATACAAAATTATAAGGTACAAAGAGTTATTTACAACTGAATAAAATAAGTATTAAAATACTCAAATTGTATAAAAGCAGTTTATTCAGTTTCGTACTCCTTGCATTCATTAACAGGAAATCTAGATATAATCAAAATTCTTTTCGTTACTTACATCCGTATTAAGTAAAAAGTTATGTAGGGTTTTAATGAGATGATAATAAGTTTGCAGATGAAATGAATATTTCAAAACAATTTCCTTCTCGTATAAACTAATTTCCTGATTGAATATCCTTCCTGAAAGTTCGTCAAATGAGACAAATAAGTTAAAATAGCATTGCAATGATGTAAAGCCATAAGAAAACAACCAGCTTATTTTTCGAAGTTGAACATTTACTTGGTTTTCATTGTCATCCAATTTTTTTCGTATTTGTTGTTGATTAATAAATAAGACTTTTACTCGAACCTTTTCAACTCATTTTTTTGGTTTCGTTTTAGAAAATGCTGGTATGAATCTTTTTCTTCGTCAGTAATTCAAAAATTGCTTTCTAGTATCTAATTTTTCTTCTTATTCTCCTTTTTTATTTCTTAAGGATTCAGCTTTTATTATTGAGGTCGCAAATTTTTCATATATTGGAGTCCTAATAAAGGGAAGAAAAGCCTCAGGAAAGATATTTCTTTTATCAGTTACTTTTCTTTTGCTTCATTTAATTTCGTTGGGAAAAATCTATTTTGGATTTTTTTGGTTGAAGTTTTTTCTGTATAAAAGAGAACGAAAATGTAAACAATCTCCTTCAATATTGTTTCATACTTGACACAGAAATTAGTGCAATATGAACTTACTTTTCATAATTTATAAAAGTGTTAAATTATCTATTTTAAAATGCATATTTGAACTAGGTGTGTGGAATATCACCCAACTTTTAGTTACACTTTAATAATGGTCACACTACATTTAAAATTGACATGTATTGGTGCCATTTATTATTTTCGTTTTCCCATTTATAATAATTTTTAAAAAATGGCCAGCATGGTAGTATTTTTGGCAATATATATTCCATTAGACAGGAAAAACGAACATCTCAACTTTTTGCAACTTTATCGAATTTCTAGGGAAATTTCGTAAGTGGGGATGTAGAGCACCATAAAAAGCATCGTCACAACGATTTTCTTTAAAATCGTCGAAGCCGTTTTTTGTTAATTACTGAAAAACCAATTTTTCAATGATAGCTAACATATGTGCACGCGCAATTTTGACGAAAACTGTTAAATGCTCGACACAATTTCGTGGTCTTTCATTCCGTTGCAACAAAATCACGATTTGCACGGTATATATTTAAACACTTTTTTTAGTGAGTTTTGTAAAAATTTTCAGTTAATTTTTTTTATTTGCTAGTTTTATTTATGTGTGTCGCTGAATTTCTTATGAATCGCCGAACGGGGGGGGGGGGGGGGGTCCAAAATGGCACTAGAGTGCGCTGTTGACTCGTAAACCATATTTTTAGTACACTTTTGAACTGTTTATCTATAGTTGAGAATAATATTCACAAGTTCAAATCAGTTTCTCTACAAATTGGTATTGAAAGGAAAATAATAAGAAATTGAAGCAAGACCGGTCAATGAACCGACTCCCCGTTTTCAAAAAATATTTATAATGTAAGTGTTTTCTATTATCTATTCTTATTATTCTCGTGTTAACTATACTTAAACCAAAGAAAAAACGTTTGCCAGTCGTTGTTAACTCGCAATAAGCTTTTGTTTGTGTTTCGTCATTTGTCCGACTTATAATCTGGCCGAGGCTTTCTGAATTTTTTGTTGGAAAGCTTATAAATAAAGTTCCGATAATCATGAATTATTAGTTTTGTTAAATTTACAGAGTTTTTAAAGTTATTAAATGCATATCGCACTTTTTTCTGACAAAAATCTACGTTTCTTTTTCTATTAAAAATATACATATATTCTTTCCTATTGTTACGAATTTATGTATATTTATAAATATTTCGTAGAGTAATTATGTAAAAAGGAAAATTTATGTACATTTCACATAAGGCAGTGCATGAGTTTGTCTTTACTTCGCTTTCCTGCAATATGTCTCCTAATGCTTGAAAACGAGTTTTACAGAGATAATGCTGGAAAACGAAATAAAGACAAACTCATGTACTGCCTTATACAAAATGCATATAAATTTTTATTTTTACATAGTTAATACTACGAAATATTTACAAATATAAAGAAATTCGTAACAATATATTTAATTTATTCTATACCTAACTTCTATACTAACTGGGAAAAAAAAAAAAAAAAAAAAAAAAAAATCTATGATAATTTGATTTTCAAACTGTAAATCAAGTAGTATCACCTAAATGACAATTTCTTGCAGTTGCTATATAAAATATGCCATGCTATATAATGCTATGCTTGCAGTATATATCATAAAAAAATTTAAATAAAGTTTTTTACTATAGAAATATAGCTCCAAATCTATTAAAATTTTATTCTAGGTTTATCTATGTTACAGATTTTATCATTAGAAAAATAATTATCTAAACATTTTATTTTAAACTATAAATTCTCATTTGGCCTGTTTGAAGATATCCACCCATATATCAACATAGGGTAGTGACAGTATAGCATTTGGTCAAAAACATTGTCCGATTTTTTTTTTTGCATTTCTACATAATTTATAAAGTATTGAGTTCAAAAAGTAGTCTAGAGCAAATGATGTCTATCCACCCGTTAGTGTTTCTGTGGTCAGCATAACCCAAGAACAATTGGCCACGATCCATAGCAATGGACAGTTGTAACAGTCCACATCAGTATTTGTCAGTGTCGAGCGATATTGGCCAGCATATTTGTGCTACTGGGGAAGTATTATAATAAAATTGAAAGTTATGCGGTGTTCAACGCCCCTGGTTTCAATTACCCATATGCTAACAAAATGTAACGAAAGTATAGCATTTGATTTTAAAAAAAAAAAAATTTCTCCTTCACATTTTTATACATTTTGAAACATGTAGATTTTCAAAAAACTGGTGTAGAAAAATGATGGTGGTCCGTCCATCTGTGTCTCTGTGGTCAGCATAGCTCAAGAATGATTGGCCACGATCCATAGCAATGGCCAGTCTATAACAGTCTACATCCGGATTGGCCAGTGTTGATCGATACTGGGCAGCGTATTTGTGCTACTGAAGCACAAATAATATAATTGAAAGTTGTGCAATATTCTACTCTCCTGGTTTCAATTATCCATATGTTGACAAAGGGTAATAAAAGTATTGCATTTGGTATTTTGTTGTTGTTGCATTTCCATACGTTTTAGAACGTGTTGATTTTCACAAAAGTGGTATAGAAAAAAAATGTCTATCTGTGTGTCGATCGTCGGTATTATTCCCGGACGAATTGACGATGTTCAACTTTTGCTTACAAGCTAGTGGAGGCCATGGTACCTGCTTTTAAGGTTTTCTTCTTCTTCTTCTTCAAAAAAAATCATGGATTCTTAATCGAGAAATTCGAAAGAATTCAACTTAGGATTGAATCTTTGCTAATTTTTAATTCTCTCTTTAGAGTCAATAGAGTTTATCTTGTTATATAATGAGATATGTTATCATATCAAGGGTACTTTTCTTCTGTTTGAGATCACATTAAGAGATAATTTGTATTATTCAAGAAATCATGTAAAATTTGCTTTTTATTTTCCATTATTCGTATTGCAATCCAAATTTCGTAATGGGTACTGGCCTCAGGACCTTTCCTCTAGAACTTATACTTCATCAGTTAAAAGCTTTTTTTCCCCTAGATATCTCCAAAATCAGACTCATTTTATTAATGGTTTCTGAATTATTTCTATAGCATTCTCCTTGATGCAGTGATTTGAAATGTCTCCATACAGATAGGTGAAATTTTCCTGACGATGTAGGTTTCAAATTTTTCTGCAAAAATTGCAATTAAACTTTTTCTTATTTACTAAATGGGACTTACATATTTTATGAGATTTTCTAAAGTGAACTAACAATTCTTTTTGAAAATAAGACGCTGGATTTTATTTTTGCCAGAGCATTTTTTTTAGTTACTGATTTCGGTGTTTATCCACAAATTATTTCTGTTTACTTATTTTACAAAGTGTACGAGCAAAACTTACATGGTAGACGGAGGAGTCTTAACCATAATTAGAGTTTTTATTTTTTGTATTTCTTAATTTCTATTTCTAGCAGAATTGTTTAGAATTCCGATCTCTTTTAGCAGGAAATAACAGTTACAGCTGTTATAAAGCTCTTAGCCTTTTTGTTTTACCTAAAACGAATTTGGTGGAAGTTTGACAAAACCTAACTGCATAAGGGCTTTTTGTAGAAGTAATAGACAATTAATTTTAAATTTTCTACCTCTTATAACGCAAAATAACATACAAAACATGTAAAAATTCCATATCTAAGAATTATGTATTATATTTATATAGAATTATGTACTATATGTAAATGTGTCACTACTTATACTTATTCATATTACAGAGATTTCATATGGAAAGGTCATGTCTCTTTTACCATGGAACAAGTCTTCCTTACACAGGGAGACTTGAGATTAACTATGCAAATGACCCATAATGTCACATAAATTTAAATAACCTTTCATAGCTTAATTATGAAAAATTGCAGTACTTTAATTATTAGTCTAAGTTATCAACTCAATCACTTATGTTATTAGCTTACAAGGAAGAGTCAATACTTACATGAAAAAGGTGAGGATCTTGAAATTCGTCACAGCTCATTGTCATTTGCTCATTGTTTCTGCTGATTTGTCATTGTTAATGATTGGTGTTATTTAAATTTGCAACAGTAGAAAAAGTATATGCATATAAAAGAAAACAATGAATATATGGGTAATGGATTAACTGAATTCGTTCAATATTTACTTTCTTAAAATTTGAGATCTGAAGTTTTCAAAATAATTATGATACTTTTACTTGAACTATAACTATTTTTAGAGTAGGCTAAGCTTTTTCTTTGCAATAAACTTTGAATTTGTTTATTAAGGTTAAAATTATCACTTGCATTTTATGCACTAAAATTTCTTATACAAAAATTCTGAATTATTCCACTTTTGAATTCCATGAATAAACTAAAACATTTTTATGAATAAAGCTAGATATATTGAATTTTTAGTTGCTGTTAAAAAAAATTCTGAATGTTTTTTTCTTCATACTCATAATATAGGACATATTAATAATTTTAGTTAGAGACATTCCTCAAATTTTTGAATTCCTCAAGATAGAAATAGTTAAGTGTTTTTTTTTTTTTTTCCCACTTCATTATTTTTAATTTTTGACAGTTTTTTTTAATTTTTTATTTTGATTCTCAGAAACTGATGGATCTCTAGAGAAAAGTACATTACCCATCACCCAAATATATATTTAAGTATGTTAAATATGTTAAATACTAATGTTAAACGTTAATAAATTAATTTTTATGTATTTCATAATCGAGGATTCATAGGTGTAGTAATTATATTCTGCGTAAGTATTTCAACGATTATAATAGCCAAATCTAAGAAAACGTATTTAAACACGATTGGTCATGTGCTGATTATTTATACATGATTATTATAAATAAACGAGAAGAGAGTAATCTCATGGGGCTAGTTTAGTTTTATTTCCTATTAAAGTTTGGTATTAAAGTAAGGTGATAACTTAATTGACAGCTTCTATTTCTTGACGTATTAAAAATATATTGAAATAAAACCATTACAATGTTCTTTTTATAGCAAAAGCTGTAAGATGAACATAACTTAGATTCCATCAATCTAACTTTCCACTAAACATAAATTTTGATTTCCTTTTGCTGTTCAACATTTATTCGGACCATTTAATATTAAATCTTTTTTAACAAAGTAAACTTTACTAGTGAAATACGAAGACGTATTACGGATTATTTAAATAGTATTTTTTTAAAAGAAATGTTTGAGCAAGAATTTACTGCAATGACAGTCGCAGGATTACGACTGCTTTGCATTTTTATAAGCAGACAGAATTGCAAAATTATGCAGGATAAACAGGAACAAGAAAGTTTCGAAACTAAAGTTATGATGAAATCGATAAACTTTGTATACTCACTCGAACTAAGAAAAACTAGATGAACTCGAACTAGATGAAAAAGGATGCTATATGTTTCTTGCTGCGGAAAGACGGGAGACAATTTGATGCCACTTTCTGGGGATTATGGTTAGAAGAGAACTCTATTATTTTCCCATCTCGCTTCTTATTTATTCTTACGTTAGATATGTTCTCTAGAAGAATCTAAATACCTTAGAGATTTCCGAAATAGAGGTAATTTGACTTGATATGATAATATCAACGCACTTCATAAAAATGGTGTTCGTTTCTCAAAATAAACACAGTGCTGTTGATTTTTACCACTTGAAAAAAATCAATAATCTAAATTAATCAATATTCGTACGTGATAAATTTTTTCAACGTGACAGAAATACATTTAAAATGAGGTATTTTTTTTTCACCTCGTATTGAATTAAGTATTTCAAATGTTAACAAGCGAACTAATAGCTTATGCAAAATTAATTTTGAATTGCCACTTTGAGTGTTGATTAAAACAAGATTGAAATATAACCATTTTAATCATTTCATTGTTAATTATTAAATATTTAATTTAAAATCACTCGGTTAAATTTCTTATGTTTTGTTAGTTGATTACTATTGTGGGGCGGATGTGTACTTCTGTTAGGATTTATTTTAATAAATAATAAGTTATTACACATTTTTTAGCATGGAAGTTGATTTGAAAGGAAAATGATAATTGAACACGCACATTTGGGCAATGAAAGTTTTAAAAGAATGTAGAACACATTTTGATGTTTTACACATATAAACTTCATTGAAAACTAATGACATTTACTATAATGCATTAATATGTTCAATGATAAATAGTTTTTGAAATATATTTTAAGATGATAAAATTTCATTAGTGTATTAATTCGAGACTAGGTTAAAAATTAAGAATCTTGAATTAAATGTTGATATTGTATTTGTTTGATAAGAGTATATTCTTTGTGTCAAATATGTTTAAGTTTTAACACCCCCATGATCTCATACTGGTATCTGTAGAGGGAAAACTAACTAGTACTGCAAATGATAATTGTAAGTACTGAAAAGAAGCATATTTGTAAAATACCAAAATCAATTTTTTCATAACCTTTTCGAAATCCCTGCTGCTATTGCCTGTTTTCGACAAACCATTACTTACAAAATATTTTGTTTTATTTCTAGATTTGATTTGAAAACGCGGCGGTTTCCTATTCTTTGCCTGCGTAAGTTTTTCCATAATCCTCTTCAGAAAAATATGTTACATAAAAGAACTCTTATAAACTTATTCGAATATATTCTACGTAACGCAAACTAAAATATTGTGGTTATTTTATTTATATTAAAATTTGTTCTTTTGTTAATATTCTAGGAAAAAAAATGTTTTCTGAAAAAATTTCTGCATACTTTTGGAAGCCTGCATATCCATATGAGGTAAATTTTAGTGTATAGAAAAATAGTGGGGATAGTCACAGTTATTTGATGGGAAAACATACATAATACGATAAAAGTAACTTAAGGAGATCGGTTTGTAGGTAACAGTATTTTTACCTTCGAATATGCAAAGCTAAAAGTCAACAAAAATCTTATACGAATGTGGTACACAATTATTACTTTGTTCAGGCAAGAATAAATTGTGGGGTATTTCATTATAAAACTTCATAATTGTATTTAAACGAATCCGAAAAAATAAAATTTGTGAGGGCTCAGATTTTAATCATGATCCTGTAAATTATTGATTTATTTTATGTGATGCACTAAAATAAAAACTTAAAAATTAACGTCGAATCGCAAAGTATGATTTTATTTCTTAGTATCTTAGTACCTGTCAGTCGTGATCTTGATTCACAAATAAAAAAACCAACCACTTCGAACAAACGCCATTTTAATAATCAATTTTTCAAACTAAGTTACAGTAGAATTAGTTATAAAAATAGGCACGTGACCCTGACACCTTCCCCCCAGAGTTATATTGGATCCTAAGATCAAAAATGACTAAAACAACTTAAGGGTCACCTGGTACACCAAAACCCACTCTGTACTCCATGTTTTAAAACTATACATATACAAAGCTACTTCATGAACACAAAGTCTTAATTAAATATATACTGCTTATCTACCAATAAAAAACGAAAAAATGGTTTAAAGTCCAATTAATCTAAGATGTCCTTAAAGTTCTTTGTTAACTGCGGTTTACATTTACAGTCTGGAAAGTGCATCTGCATTACTTAGTTTGGATCCTTTGACGTGGCTTGCCTCAATGTCATGGCGTTGAATGGCCAATGCCCATCGCTGCAATCTCGGACACTGGGGTGAAGCACTCGTGAGAAACACTAAGGGATTATGATCCGTCAGTAAGAAAATCTTTGCACCACACAGTAAAGTTTCAAATCTCTGCAAAGCCCAAATAATCGCATACGCTTCCCTTTCAATTGTGGACCACTTCTGTTGGGTTGGATTCAGTTTCTGGCTACCGAAAGCTATGGGACGAATGCTGCCTTCTCCATCCAACTGCCCTAGACAACATCCGACTGCAGTCTGAGATGCGTCCGTGTGTAAATAGTACGGTTTCTCTATGTCTGGGACCTGTAATTCTGTAATTCCACAGAGTGCTCTCTTCAACTCCTCGAGTGCATTTTGAGCTTCCTCCCTCCATGGAAGGACATTAGGCACCTTCTTTTTAGTAAGCTCCGTTAATGGTAGAGCGATCTTTGCATAGTTCGGAATATACTGTCTGTAAAAATTGCACAACCCTAGGGCACACCTCAGTTGCTTCTTGGACTTGGGTGCTTCTAAGCTCTGAATTGACTTTATTCTCTCTTTGTCAGGGGCATGTTGACCTGAACCAATGACATGTCCCAAGTATTTTACCTTTTGTCTTGCAAACTCACACTTCCCTAAATTCACGGAGAAATTGAAATGTTCTAATCTTTTAAAAACCTCTTCCAGATGCTTCAAATGTTCCTCCCACGTATCGGAGAATACTGCTAGATCGTCGATGTATGCACATGCAAAGTCAGACATAGTCTGGACCACTTTAGACATAGCTCTCTGGTAGGTTGCTGCAGCGTTTCTTAATCCAAATTTTAAAACATTCCATTGGTACTGGCCTCGATGAGTTCGGAAAGCTGTTAGATGTTTGCTACTGTCTTCCATGGGTATAGCCCAGTATCCTTTCAACATATCAAGTACAGTAATGAATTTCTTCTTCCCTACTAAGAAATTCAACTCCATCATATTCTGCATTGGATACGCGTCCGGCACAGTAAGAGCATTCAAACTTCTGAAATCTATACATAACCTTATTGTCCCGTCTTTCTTATGAACACATACTACCGGGTGTGCTATTTCACTTACAACCGGTTCGACTAGTCCTAACTCTAACAACTCGTCTATCTGTGCGTCCACTTTCCTCTTTAAGTTCTCCGGTATCTTATAAGTTTTTGGTTTCATCGTCTCCTCCTCAGTCTTCAATTTTATCACATGTTCCCCCACTTTAGCTCTTTTTATTTTTCCAGAAAACAACGTTTTGTGTCGATTTAAAAGGTCCTTCAGTTGATCTTGTTGTTTCCTAGGTAGGTAATCCAATTTCACTCTTTCCAATGCTTCCTCCTGTTCTCCAGTTGCAGAAATTGTTGGTGTTTCATATATCTCGCCAAACTCATCATCAATATCATAAACCACTCCAACCGTTTGAACTCTCGCTCTGTATTCTCTCATCTTGTTAACATGCAGTAATTTTAAATTACCTCCAGGCATCTGCAAATAATACGAATTTGGTTTTGCTCTTCTAACAACCCTAACTGGACCCGTCCACCTTGCGTATAGTTTGTTGGTTGAATCAGGCGACAACACAAGCACTTGATCCCCAGGTGCGAATTCTCGATGCTTTTTCCTACTGTTGTAATATCTAGCGTAGTTACCTTGCTGCACATCACTTGTTAACTTTGCCTTTTGAGTTGCTGCTTCTAACTTTCCTTTTAACTCCTTTAAATAATCCTCTACTGATCCTTTAATATTCAGTGGTAACACCATGTCCCCAGACCAAATTGACTTCAATATAGACAACGGGCCCTTCGGATATCTTCCTTACATTAGCAGAAAAGGTGGTACGCCTGTAGTTGCATTTGGGACTTCCCGATAAGCCCACAGTAAGAACGGTATGTACCGATGCCAACTTCTTCCTTCTTCTCTAATAATGTGATGTAACATATTTTTAAAAGTTTGGTTCCATCTCTCAATCAACCCATTCCCCTCTGGATGGTATGGTGTTGAAAACCGCGGACAAGCTCCTAACATCTTCAAAAACTCTTGCGTTAAACTAGCCGTAAAATTTGTCGCATTGTCCATTACTATCATTTCTGGAATCCCTGTTCTGCTGAATATTTCCAGCAGTGCTTCACATGTGCTCTTAGCCGTTAATGACTTGAGCGGGACTGCTTCCGGCCATCTGGAATGCTGGTCCATCAAACAAAGTATGTATTTATGTCCTTGAGATGACGCTGGGTCTACAGGACCGATTAGATCTACGTTTACCACTTGGAATGGCAGTTCCGGACGGGACACAGGTGTTATCGGAATTTTGTCAACCGCCCGAATTACTTTCCTGCACTGACAACCATGACAGGAACTACAATATGCTTTAATTTCCTTGACCATCCCTGGCCAATAAAAAGAAAATTTTATTCTCTGCATAGTTTTATGAGCTCCGAGATGTGCTCCAAACACCGATTCATGCGCGATTTCAAGTATTTTACTCTTCCTAACTTCAGGAATCACCAACTGCCTTATTCTATTCCCACACATTATCTCTTCATGGTAAAGGATGTTGTTTCCTATCACATATCCTCCTTTGTTCCGCTTAGCCAAATTCCATGCTTCTTGAAGAGTGTCGCAAATCTGTTGCTGTTTCTTGAATGTTTCTGTATTATTTCCGCTCTCCCTGTCATCACACTCTCCTATTGTTGGCTCCGCTCCTCCCTCTTCACTACTTACACTCCCTCCCGACAGCTCAATTCGGGAATCAGACCTTAACTTCATAGCAGCTGTAAAGCTGGGATTGTATATTTTTTCTTGTTCTAATAATGCTTCATACGTTTCAGTATCCAACAGTATATCAGCATTCAATCCGTCCATAGTTGCCACCACCGTTTTAATCACCGGCGTAATATACCCATTCGTTACCAAACCAATTTATATTTCTTTTAGTTCGGCCTTCACAGAATCACCAAACGCAGGTTGTAGCATTATATGTCCTTTGTAATCCACTTCTTCTCCTACTACACTGCTTTTAAACACACTAATTTGTGCCCCTGAATCTACTACTGCTTCATATTCAGCTCCACCATACGAAATTTTTACTATTTTGAGATCAGACATTCTTGGTTGAACTGCGTCACATTCCTTGTTTTCCCTTACAACTCCGCCGTTGAACCTCGCCGTAACTACTTTGCTTTCACCATCTCCTTCTTCAATTACCTTGACTTCAGCTATTTGCGCTTCCGCTACCTTTACTTCTGAAACTTTACCTTCCGTTCTTCCCCTCCCTGCTTTCTTGTCCCAACAAAATCTTGCCAAATGTCCTACTCGTCCACAGTTGAAACAAGTAACTGGCTTTTGGAAAGAATTTCGTTTATCGAATCCACCTCCACTGCGGTTGTTAGGCTCTTGTCTATATCCTTCACCAAACATATGATTCCTTCCATTGAACGTGGTAGATTTTTCCCGATAGGAATTTCTATACGGTTGAGACGATGTAGCTTTAGTGGCTTGATTATATTGCCTTGCATTTTCATACTCATCTAGCTTCCCAGCAAGAGCGTCAACTGTAACAATCCTACCCCAATTATCAATAAAATGTTGTTGTATATCTGTTGATACGCGTTCCTTCATCTTCTCTACAATGACCAGTTGCTTCAGACCGTCAAAATCATTTATTTTTAGCCCCGAAATCCACTCATTAAAATAGTTCGCCAACTCAAATCCAAAATCTCGCCAAGTGTTCTCAGCGGATTTGCAATGCCTCTTAAATTTGATTTTAAATGCTTCTGTGCTCAATTTAAATCTTTTCAAACATATTCTTCACGTGCTCGTAGTCATTTGCCTTTTCTTCAGGCTCCCTGGCAATCAAATTCGCCATCTCTAACGGCAATAGCCCAACAAGATTCGTTACCCAATCTTGTTCCTTAATTTGAACTCTTCGTGCTTGTCTTTCAAACAATATTAGGTAAAAACTTATATCGCCTTCTTTGGGATCAAAGGTACGCATTAATTTATGCAATCCCCCTGGTACTTGTTCTCTAATTCCTTCGTTCGGTGCATCTGTCTCTCTTATAATACCATTATTCACCATCGTTGCTTCTATCTTCAACTTTTCTAATTCAAATTCCCTTTCCTGACGTCTAATTTCATCTTCTCTTTCTTGGCGTTTAATTTCATCTTCTCTTTCTTGGCGTTTAATTTCATCTTCTCTTTCTTGGCGTTTAATTTCATCTTCTCTCTCTTGGCGTTTAAGTTCCTCCCTTTCACCAACTATTCTATTCAATAATTCTTCCACAAACCCTTCTTCATACTCCGCACTTGCTAATATCATCCTTTTTAAACCGGCAACTTTCATGCCTTCCGTTACAGTTTCTCCTAATTCTTCCGCTAGACACTTCAAGTCCACCTTTAAAGCTCTTCCTAAAAACGCCATTTCACATCCAATACTTTCCCAAAATCAACTTCCACAAATCTTAAAACTTCTTAATAGTTCCCAAGATATTCAAAGTGATGAACTTATACTCCCCAATACTATATATCCCTAAATTCTCAATCTGCACACAGCTCGTAATCCAAAATCTTTAACACCGCTCAAAATCCACAATCTAAACGACAATCGAAAATCCTTATTTTTCACATAGCTTTGAAACCCTCAATCCTCCAACCAATCATCAAAATCCACCAAACAGTTATCGAAATACACTAACAAATTACTCGAAATCCATTGGGGTTTCCCCGCACATTATGTCAGTCGTGATCTTGATTCACAAATAAAAAAACCAACCACTTCGAACAAACGCCATTTTAATAATCAATTTTTCAAACTAAGTTACAGTAGAATTAGTTATAAAAATAGGCACGTGACCCTGACAGTACCTTTAAATGTTTTGAAACCCTTTCTACTTAACTGTTGAGTTGGTGAAGGTTTTTTCGATCTCCTTAAAATGTGATTAGGTAGGTACACAGGTTGTCCTAAAAATATTGTTACGGACTTTTATTTCTTTAACTTTTAGAGATAAAATACCGGTATAGATTTCAAACTGTCCCCAAAAGGAAAATTATAAAAGCGTTCCTGATGTGTCACATTAATGGAAGTAATAGCAATAATAGTGATTTTAAAAGTGATCAAATTGGAGAGTCTTTAAAGTCGAGAGATCCATTAAGAAAAATAAATTCCCTTGACCGTTGCAGTTATGAAATTTTGGGGAAACTATTGAACTTTTTATACTTATGTAATTATTTAATACGTTTATGATGATTCCTTACAAAAAAAAAAAAAAAAAAAAAAAAAAAAAAAAAATATATATATATGTGGGGGTTAGTGGTTCGGTTTTTTAAATGTCCAGGGGATTTATTTAGGGAAGCAAAAATGAAATAAAAGAGAAATAAACTTCCAAATCAGAAACGGAAAGTACAATTAAATTTATTGGACGAAACATCACAATCACTTTCAAACAAAACAAAGGGGGGAAAAGTATTAAGTACTACTAGCCAAATGGCAGCACAAATCGACGAAAACTAAGTGTTTAATTAGTACATTACCCAATTAGCGAAGTGAGTTGAGTGCACCCAAAATTGGCGGACAGAGTTCAGCGTGTTTGTTCCCGAATGGGATCCGGTGTGCTTCTGCTTAAAAAAATAAAATCGCGGAGTACGAATACTTATTCGTAATAACAAAACAAAAAAAGAAACATCGTCTTGCAGTGCCATCTGTCTTTACAAGAGGAAATTGAAATGTACGGTAAACAATTGATATGGGATAATAAAAATCCTACAGATTCGGCCATCCTGTAGATCGATGACCTCATCGATGAAACACATGGAAATGGGCAAGACATGTGATAATACTTAAGTAAAAGAAAATATGAAACTAAGACAAAATGAAAACATTTCGTTGACGATCACAATGTTCATTTGTAATTGTTCGAAAAGTTCAGGATCAAGTCTATTTGAAAATGGTAGGAACTGCATCAGTGGCTGGGTCCTGTGCTATGGCTGTAGTTGCATGGTAAATTGAAAATCAAACATTGACATATAAAATGAAGAATAATGACGTTGGGCAAAAGACAATTATGGCAATGTTTACATATTATTTTTGAAGAGTGTTTATGTTAAGTTAATTTATTTAGTAGTATAAAATTTCATTAGATCAGCGGATGTAGAAGTTATGTTAGGCCCTTCCTGGTTACCTATTTTTTGTACATCATACCTATCTTTGGGTTTAACTTTTGTAATTTTATAGGGTCCTAGGAATTTGGGTCTTAGTTTTAACCCAGAACCGAACTGCGTTCGCTGGATTGCCACCAAATCACCTTTCCTATAGTTCGGAGCTTTCTTGCGTTTCTTGTTATAGGTCCGTTTGTTTTTGGCTTGAATCTTTTGGATGTTCCTCTTTGCTTCTTGTCGCAGTGAGTTCCTTTGCTCCTGAAGCTCATCTTCTATCTCTTCCATGAGTAGATCTCGTATTTTCAAGTCGTCCTTATTTCTCATGGTAACACCTGTTAAGAGTTCAAAAGGTGTCCACTTGGTACTTCTATTAGTAGTGCTGTTGAGTATTCGTTGTAGTTGGTCGACATATTTGTACCATTTTGTCGAGTCGTCTAACGATAACTTGGTTAGGACAGGTATTAGAGTGCGATGGATCTTTTCTACTTGACCGTTTCCTCGAGGTACTCCAGTAGCAATTTGCAAGTGTTGAATTCCTTCTTCAGTGCAAAAATCAGTGAAGGCTTTCGAAGTAAATGCTGATCTTCGATCTGTGAGTATTCTTTTGGGATTCCCGAAAGTTTTTTGTTGTAACCTTAGTTTGTCTATTAAATCTTCCGCGGAAGTACACTTCACTGGATACAGCCATGTGAATTTGGTAAATGCGTCAACAACAGTCAATATGTGCTGATATTTTTTGTTGGTTGAGGGCATTGGACCAATAAAATCTACGTGATACGTACTTAAGGGAACATCTTCTTTCGGAATTGGATTTAGAAATCCTTCTTTCTTTCCGCTCTTCTTGTTAGCTAAGATGCATGGGACGCAGTTGTTGATGACATTGCGGACTTAGGCGTTTAAATTTGGAATGAAGAATTCCTGTTTTATGACGTCTTCCGTCTTAGAAGTCGAAAAGTGTCCTTTCTCATGCGCGAGCTTGATTAATTCCGTCTGCATGTCCTTCGGTGCGACAATTAATTCGCTACCATTTACGAATTTGTAGAGGATTCCGTTTCTTTCACAAAATTCTGACGACACTTTGTTGTTGAGGACTGCCTTCAAAATACTGATGTTTTCATCTTCTGCTTGAGCTTTGCGCAATCTAGCTGTGATTGTATCGTTCTCAATTATAAAGACTGGGTTTCTGCTCAGAGCATCTACATGTTTCATTCTCTCTCCAGGTCGATGCTCGATCTGATAGTCAAATTCTTCTAAGGATAATGCCCATCTGGCTATGCGAGTAACTAGATCTTTTTTATCCATAGTCTTCTGGAATGCCGAACAATCGGTGACTATTTTAAAATGGTTTCCCAGAAGATAGACGCGGAATTTCTTTAATGCGCTTACAATAGCTAGTACTTCAAGCTCGTAGCTGCTGTATTTCATTTCAGCTGGTGTTGTCTTCTTAGACATGTATTGGACTGGATGCATCTTTCCGTCGGTGGACTCTTGCAGTAGTACAGCTCCATAGCCGTGTAAACTGGCATCAGTGTGTAATTCTGTCCTTTGACCTTGCCGGAAGATACTTAAGACTGGACTTTCTGTAAGGAGTTTCTTGAGTTTTTCGAACGCTTCGACTTGAGGTAGATTGAACGCAAATGGAGTTTCTTTCTTAGTCAGGTCGCTTAGTGGCTTTGCTATTTTGGAGTATTCTGGTATGAACTTGCGGAAATAGCCGGTGAGACCGAGAAAGCTTTGTACTTGCTTCACGGTTGTGGGTACGGGAAATTTCTTTACTGCTTGCGTTTTAGCCAACGATGGTCGTATTGTACCGTTTTCCACTATGTGTCCTAGAAATTCTATTTTCCGTTGCAGGAACTGACATTTCTTCCATTTTATCTCCAAGCCGTATTTTGATGCAACTTCTAGTACTGACTGTAAGTTTCTTAGACCTTCTTCTTCATCCTTTGAGGGAATTACCAAATCATCCATATAGATTATTACGATGCCTTTTCTCATTAGATCTCGGAAGATGTTGTACACGTACCTTTGAAATACACTGGGACTGGTACTTAAGCCAAAGGGTACTTTGTTGAACTCAAATTGTCCATCGGGGATGATGAAAGAGGTTAGCTTGCGGCTCTCTTCATCTACTTCAACATGAAAAAATCCATTCTTGAGGTCGAGTGTAGTATATACTTGAGCATCTTGTAGCTTGTCTAGAACATCTTCTATCAGAGGTAAAGGAAATCGATCCTTGACTAATTTTCTATTCAATTTCCTATAATCCACACAGAGGCGGTTGGAACCGTCTTTTTTCTTCACTAGTACGATAGGACTGGCGTAGTCTGACGAGCTTGGTCTTATGATTCCTTGTTCTAGCCATTCGTCGATTTGCTGATTGACCTCTAACTTTTCTGAACTCGATAATCGTATCGCAGGTTGGTAGACTGGAACGTCGTCTTTCAGGATGATTCGCATAGATACGTCTGTTGACAAAGTTTTGTCAGGCTTGTAAGTTGAGATAACTTGCTTCAATTCGTTCTGTATCCTGATGTCTCTTATGTGGGCCAACTCTATCTCTTCATGAGGACTTGTTTCGGAGATGTGCATGAACCAATCAGCGGGCTCATCTTTATGAAATTTCATACCATTCCTGGACGTTGTAAACGTAGCTTGATTCGTAACATCCATTCCGATAATTGCTTGGAAAGTTAACTGTGATTGTGGCACTACATGCCATGTTAGAGAAAATTCTTCTCCGTCGGTGGTGAAACTCATTTCGAATGATCCTTTCGTTGTGACTTGGGAATTTCCTAAGCCTGAGAGTGTTCTTCTTTGTTTCGAAAGCTTGGATTCATCGATGATTTCTTTGGCTATGTCGTCTCGAATGAGACTGAGTGAACTGCCTGTGTCTACGAGTGCGGTGATGAGTTTGTTTCCCATGACGATTTCTTTAAATTTCAACTCTTCTGGTGGGATGATTGTACATGTCTGTACAGAATTGCTCGGAGGATTGCTGGATTCTGCATCTTTTCGGCGCTTGTCGCAGTTAACGTAGAAGTGTCCTGGTGCTTTACAATAACTGCAAAGTGACTGTCTAGACCTGACAGTGTCGGTATTTCGATTACTGTTGAAATGGTTCCTTTCTGACCGGTTTGGTCCATATCGGCGATTATCAGCTCTTCGGGGAGGGCTTCCACGATTATTCGATGATCCGGCCTCGTATCGGTGACTGTCGGTTCTTCGGGAATGGTTCCCATAATTTGACGATTTAGCCCCATATTTTCCTTTGGGCAAGGAGTCGAACTGCTTTGACTTTAACGTTCTGCGGACATCTTCGTATTTTTCGAACTTTTGGGCCAGCTCTCTGGGCGAGTTGATGAGTGTCCATTCATCTAGAAAATGTTCTTTGAATTCGTACGGAGCTCTTCTTTTGATCTGATCTGCTATGATGAGGTCACGAAGCTGGTCGCAAGTTTTCACTTCAAGACCTTCCACCCATCCATCGAAGTAGGTTTGCAATTCATGGAGGAAATCCAACCAAGTTCCTTCATGAGATTTTTGGTGCGACACGAACATCTGGCGAAGTCTTTCTGGAGACAGTTTGAACCTTCGTAGCAGCAACTGCTTTACGTGATCATAGTCATGAGACTTGTCGGGGGACTCCCGCGCAATTAAGTGTGCAACGTCGACTGGAAGTAGGCCTATGAGGTGCTGAACCCATTCTTCTTTAGGGATCGATGACAGCTCTGCATGCCTCTCGAACAGGATGAGGTTAAGATTCACATCTTCTTTCATATCGAACTTGTGGAAGGTATCACGTGAAGGTCTGCTTGGTACTTGGTTTGTTGTGACGTTTTTCGAAGATGAATCCTTCTGGTTTTGGATTCGTAATTTCTCGAGCTCAAACTCTGCTTCTCGTCTCCGTTCCTCGATGGCTTCTTGGCGTTTCCGTTCCTCGATGGCTTCTTGACGTTTCCGTTCCTCAATGGCTTCTTGACGTTCCCGTTCCTCGATGGCTTCTTGACGTTTTCGCTCCTCGATGGCGATGGCGATGGCCTCTTGACGCTCTTGCAACCTCTCCTAGAAGATGCTCTCGAGAAGTGCTTTTACTTCATCTTCGTCATACTTCTCATTTCCCAAGATTAAATCCTTGATGATCGGCTTGGTCATGGTAGCGGTTATCTTTATGCCTAATTCCGTGGCTAAGTTCAACAGATCCTCTTTTTTACTTCTTAGAAGAAAAGTCATGGTGATCTTTAAATTTGGTGGAAATCCAGTGAACTTTGTGATATTCGTAAAAATGAAATTAAAAAAATAACGACTAAAAGGAAAAAGCTTGTAGATTTATGTTGTGTGCTTTTCCTCTTTTTTTAAAAAAAAAAATGAAGTATGCTGCTAAGAACACTACGAAATTAACGAAGATACATTCTAAAAATGAAGAAATATATTTTTGAAGAAGTTAATCAACTCTCGGTCAATCAGATAATTCACAAAAAAGTAAAAGAGTACTACCGTAAGAAAAAGGTTTTAGAATTTCAAGAACTTTTGTATGAGAACAAGTTGTCTTGTCAGACATTTTTTACTGAAATGATTTTTTTTTTCACTTGGACAAGAACACGATAAACATACCAACTTATAATAATGTACTTACTTTGTATTGCATAATATTTTAAAACATAATACTGCATAAGTTATGCTTTGTATTGCATAGAAAATTAATTGCATAAGAAATTATAACAGCAGCATTTGGAAAAGTAAACTATGAAAAAGGATGCGAATAATATATTAAGTATTCAAAACAAAATATTACCCAAGGATACTTTATAAAAAGAACACTTTAACACGATAAGTTTACTTCACTTAAATCACCTAACTTCTCAAAATAACAGCTGCATTTGGAAAAGTAAACAATGAATTATTACCCAAAGTTATCCGTCAAAATAATGTTTATTGAATAATATTCTTTGTATTAATTCAGACAAAAAGAATAAAAAGGAATATAAAAACAATTTAAATGTAAGCTATTCTTAGAACAATAATGAAAATATAAATAAAAGACTGCAACATCAAATCCTTCAAGGTATCACTTCCGGTTATAGATAAGACCTTTTTTTTTTTTTTTTTTTTTTTTTTTAATTCTTTCTCTTTATTTGTGTTGCGAAGAGTTTACCCAAACAAGAGGTTTTCAAAAAAAAGTAAATAAAAAAACTAGTATGCAATTCTTAGAAAAAGAAAGTATCAATGATTCAGAACTTATCTGAAGGAATAAACTGCTGGCTTTGAAGACGTCTGTTGTCACTGCTTAGAACACAAAATTAATGTAGTAGATAGTTTCGGAACACAGAGCACTAATCCTGGCAAATTATCCAGTAAGGGCCTCGGATAAAATTTCAGCACTTCGGGATTGAAGATTCGAAAATTTTAGACGAACACTGATGAAGACGAACACTCATGAGACGTTGAGACACCAGTTGGAAATGGCACGCTGCTTGTTGAAGACTCGTTGGCGGAGAATTTCGTTTGAAGCTGGATGCTTTCTGGCTAAGAACGACGACTGGAACTTTGAGAATTTCTTTACGACGAGTTCAAATTAATTTAATTGTAAATTTCATCTTCGAGGGGTTCGAAGGAATAAGGGTGATTTTCGATTAAAACGGGTGCACTCATGAAAAAAATTACTGAACTCATGTTACCAAAACGAAACAGGTTACTAGGCATACACTTGTTATTATACCAAATAATTTTGAAAACGAACAACAAAAAATGGATCGCTACAGGGACGTGGTTTATTCAAAAACCAAAAATTACTCGAAATTAAAAAAAATTTAGAAGCAATTCCCATTTAAAAATTCCTTTTCGCTAATCCAGGCCGAGGACCCCAAAAATATGTGGGGGTTAGTGGTTCGGTTTTTTAAATGTCCAGGGGATTTATTTAGGGAAGCAAAAATGAAATAAAAGAGAAATAAACTTCCAAATAAGAAACGGAAAGTACAATTAAATTTATTGGACGAAACATCACAATCACTTTCAAACAAAACAAAGGGGGGAAAAGTATTAAGTACTACTAGCCAAATGGCAGCACAAGTCGACGAAAACTAAGTGTTTAATTAGTACATTACCCAATTAGCGAAGTGAGTTGAGTGCACCCAAAATTGGCGGACAGAGTTCAGCGTGTTTGTTCCCGAATGGGATCCGGTGTGCTTCTGCTTAAAAAAATAAAATCGCGGAGTACGAATACTTATTCGTAAAAACAAAAAAAAAAGAAACATCGTCTTGCAGTGCCATCTGTCTTTACAAGAGGAAATTGAAATGTACGGTAAACAATTGATATGGGATAATAAAGATCCTACATATATATATATATATATATATATATATATATATATATATACTTATATAGTTAGTGAATAACCTTCCACAATTACAACAATATTTGGCGTTTTTTATTTCATAAGTTAGAACAAAAATTATGGTCATCTTTCGGATTTTTTTTTTGCTTACTGTACTTAATTTAAAAATCTATATGATTTATTAACACTTAGAATGTTTTCAGTTTTGGTTAAGATTTACTCTACGATGCTCTTTGGTGACTTTTTGAAAGTTGGCGTTTCGGCGCTGAATGTGGCAATCCGTCGCCAAGGTTTTCCGACAACCCTAGTGATTGTTTGGATTTGGCGACACAGCCTTTTGACGTCATTTTCGAGGTGGCGACTTTTTTGAAAAGTCACGAAGGGGCATCGTACAACAGGTAAGGTAATCTTAACCTCAATTTTTTTGAGTCTATGTATTACCTTGAAAATAGTGGAACTACAACAATAAATCATAAAAATTTTGTTTTATATAATGTCAAAACGCACCGCAGCAAAATATGAGGAAATATCAAACTCTTACTCCCATGCCAATATAGTCAGCGGCGTATACTTCTTGAAGTGGTAAATCACAAAGAAACTTTTCAAAAACCTGTTAATTAGATTACTTAAAGTAACACATTTGAGTGGATTTCACACCAGTAACTATCACATTCCTTCTTCTGCGAGCAATCATCACGATGCTTCATCACCTATTATCGAAATGTTTGAATTTGCGTTCTATAATAATGTATTTCTCAGATTCATAGGCAGTACTTTCTTCACGTTCAATATAATTAGTGGCATAAAATAATAGATGTTAAACTTTTATGAAGTAAAGCATTTATGAAACAATAACAACCTATGGAATGAACAGTAAACAACGAGCATCTTGCTACAGAGTGTAGCATTTTTATCATTTAATCTCAATTTCTTACCTTACATATTATAGACATCTACTGATCAAGCGATAAGAAATTAGTTGAAATTTTCGTAAAGCATTGATAACATTTCGATTGGAAGACGCCTAGCTTTTTTTAATGAAATACTATGAATTTAACTAACATATTGTAAACTCATTGCACTTTAAATACCTCAAATACAATGAGCTGGAATTTTTTAATTACACGCCGAGAAAAATGTCTGAGAAATTTGGACGACGACAAAAAAAAAAAAAAAAAAAAAAAAAAAAATGTAAATCACTTAGGCAAGTTTTTCTATATAATTTGCAGTCAAACTCTTTATTTTAATGAACATTCTTGTAGTTTAAAAGTTTAAAACTTTCAAATATAAATTACAAATAGACAAAAATTTAAAAAGCCGTTCTTTTTATTATGTGTTATGCAATTTACATATCTAAACTAGTTAGATTTTTACAGTATTGTCACTAAAATGCTGTTTCTG
Organism: Linyphia triangularis; assembly: GCA_963978545.1. Taxonomy (NCBI): domain Eukaryota; kingdom Metazoa; phylum Arthropoda; class Arachnida; order Araneae; family Linyphiidae; genus Linyphia; species Linyphia triangularis. The sequence continues at coordinate 63,413,427 of OZ021724.1, forward strand.
CATGTTTCAATTTTAGTACATTTTATAATTAGTTTTTATGATTTGACACAGGAATATTTCACGAATCGAGAATTTTATAAACGGGTATCAATTGCATTAATTGTAGGTGGAATAGTTTTTGAGAATCAAGGATATCAGGCTTGTTAATTTTGGCGACATCTAGTCTAGTGTTTCTCCCTACTTATGAAGTCTGACAAATGAGGTGGAAACTCGTTTCATTTTGCGTATTGCATGTTTCACTTGTATTTTTGTAGCACTTGTAGTTTTATCTCGTAGTGTTGACTTAATGCGGACAGAGGAATATAACCTTTGCATAAGCTCCTCACTACAATGAAGTGTAGAAAAAAATTTAGCAATCTTTTTAATTATGCATCGTATTTCATTACTTATCAGTAAAATACAAAATTCTCATTTACAAAAAGGTATTTACAATTGAATAGAATAAGCATTAATATACTCAAATTGCATAAAGCAGTTTATTCAGTTTCGAATTTCTTCCTATTACATTCATTAACAGGAAATCTAGTCATCAGCAAAATTCTTTGCGTTACTTCCCATTGAATAAAAAGTTATATAAGATTTTAATGAAATCATATTAGGTTTGCAGATGCAAATATTTCAAGACAATTTCTGCCTCCTAAACTAATTTTCTGAATGAATATCCTTCCTGAAAGTTCGTCAGAATAGACTAACTAGTTAAATAGCATTACAACGATAAGAAGCCATAAGAAGACAGCTTATTTTTCAAAGTTGATTATTTGCTTGGTTTCCATTGTCATCCAATTCCTTTCGTAACTGTTACTGATTAATAAATAAGATTTTTTCTCAAACCCTTTCGACTCATTTTTATGGCCTCGTTTTAGAAAATGGTGGTTTGGATATTTTCTCCGTCTATAATCCAAAAATTGCTTTTTAGTATCTCATTTCTTCTTCTTTTTTTTTATTTCTTGAGGATTCAGCTTTTATGATTGTGGTACACATTTTTCATATGTTGGAGTTTTCATAAAGGGATGAAAAGCCTCAGGGAAAATATTACTTTTATCAGTTGATTTTCGTTTGCTTCATTTGATTTCGTTAGGAAAAATCTATTTTTGCTTTTTATGGTCTAAGTTTTGCCTATAAAAAATAAAAATAAAATTTTAACAGCTTCCATCTATATTGTTTCATAATTGACACTAAAATTAGCGCAATATGCAATGGTTTTTTAGTGCCAAAATTTGCTTTTATCAATTTCTTTACGACTTTTACCTATGACAATATATGCTGATCATTTGCACTTTTTTTTTTTTTCTTTGTAAAAACGAAGCGTATTGATGAGATTTTGTGCCGATTTTTTTTTTTTTTAAAGCTACATTGAACGACAGAAATACAAAACAAATGGCTATTAAAAGTTATTCTGTAACTTTGAATGAAATAATTTTGTTCTTCGAAATGTTTTACGCAAAATATGTCAGTTTAAAATTGTAACATTTGAGGTGATTGGAAATGCCTAAGATCTAAGAAATAAGCTATATATTAACTTTTGTCTAGAGGACGTATTGTATTAGTTGGCACCATATTAGACTACTATTAAGTCATACTAAGAAACGTCATATAAGACTGAATGAATCTTTACGCGCACATAGTTTTTTTTTATACGGAACACTTTTCGCATTCGTGGTCCCTACCCGTCATTGTACTTTCTAAATAGTTTGCTACGCAAACCAAGGCTAGTTTCGTTCGCTAAATGTTTAATTGCTACGCAAGCAAAGGCTAGCTTTGCTCGTTGAACGATTCACTGCTACGCAAGTCATAGGCTTTCTTAGTCACAAAAAGGTTGACGTCGACTCGAATCCAATAATGCCCTCCCTCCTTCAACATGAAACATTTTTTTAAACCCTTTCCTTGATATTACAAAACTTCCCCCAACCCTATTGATAAAAGCAAATAAAAATAATAGGTAAAATAAACAATGGACAAATCCTGCAATTTTTAAAACCGAATGAAATTGATTTATATTTATAAAGAATTTCTTTCTGATTTCTAAATATCCAAATAAAAGTTCTTTAAAAAATTAGTTATTTAAATATTTAGAAAAGGAAATGCGCAAAAAACCCTTAAATTGCGATCCGCTCAAAACGGGCCGATTTTCAATATGACTTCAGGCCCGAAAGCTTCGGTGACGTAATCCCTTCGCTCCGTTTGTTATGGTGAGGTTTGTGACCATAAAGTGTCAGCTATATACTCTGTGGTTTCTACTTTAGTTGCCGTTTCTCAACTATTTTTGGTAGCCAATTTTGTAGGTATTTTTTTTTTATTTAAATGCAAAAATGGAACCTGGCTTTGTAAGAGGTCGATTGGACAATTTGCCAAAAATTGACTCGACAATGATGGCTGTCTATTTCAGCAAGAATATGGATTTTGTAATTGCGGAAACCCGTGGCGTAAAAGCCAATAGGTAAGATTCCCTGCTTTAATTAACTATAATGGTTTTGTTGAGCTTGGAATAAATTAATGGGAAAATATCGGTATTTTTTCGATAAAGGTGGCCGTTATCAATATCCAAGTCAGATAAGGATTCTGCACCTAGGTGATTTTTGCCGAAAATGGCTGCCCCGCCATTTTTTTTAATGACAAGTTAACATAATCTAGCGTGGTTTTATGTAAACAATTCTTGACGCAGAATCCATACCGGACTTTGAATTTTAACCTATTACTTTGCACTTGATGTTTACAAAAATTTAGAATAGCTTTCGATAGCTTGTTTTAAACTTAAAAGGCGAACATTCTTTAATTTTCCTAATATAAAAATTATCGTAAACAGTCTTTGTCGACAGTGGTATATTCTTCATCACTTGGCTTTTTCGAATATTTTCATTCCGTGGTACGTAAATGAAAATTGTGTCAGGAGTTGTTATGGTTGTGCTTTTTCACGTTGGCACGATACAATATTTGTAGAAAATGTTTGACATTTTAAGAAAAAAATCAATCAAATAATCTCAAAACAAAATGACAAGAAGACAAGTATTTGAAATTTCCATGATAACAACGTTTTAACAGCCGCAACCGCCACGTGATCTATGGAGATATTTTAGAAGCGGTGACGTCACAATGGAGTCGCAAAAAAAAAAAATCTGTTTTCCCGCAAAAATCTGACAGGCAAACTTAAAATGCAAATTTAAAAAAAAAAAGTGTGGAGAATAGAAATTTTTGTGCTAATGGTCATTTCGAGACATTTAGAATCGAATAAAAAAATTAAAAAAATTCGAAAATTGTCCATTCCTCCTTATTCTATCTCGCTTAGAATTTTTTAAACCTTTTTCTGTTAATATAAATCCCCCCACCCCCTCCTGAGAAAACTAAATTGATTTTAGTGAAATTAAATTTTAATATTCGCTTTATTTAGGACTAGCTGAATACTCGTGCTTCGCTACGAAATTTTAATATGTGTAATATTTTATCTAGCTGTAAGGCTTCGCTTTGCGGAAATCTGTCATTTGTGTATAGGTCCCAGTTATTGGCGCTTCGCTCGCAAGAAGGTTCATCGCTACGCAAAATCGAGCTCGCTTCGTTCGCTGAAAAGTTCATTGACACATGCTTACTTCACTCGTTGAAAGGTTCATTACTATGCAAGAATAGGCTCGCTTCTCTCGCTGAAAGGTTCATTATTGAGTAAGCAAAAGCTCACTTCACTCACTAAAATCTAATTGCTACGTAAAGCTTTAATATTAGAAGCCTCTCCCCTGCCGAGAAAAAAAAATTCTCGTTAATACAATAATACAACACCCCTTTAAGAGTATTTTAACACGAGTCCGTGGAAAGTAAAGAAAGTCAAAACTTCGTATGTTGAAACTTTCAGAGCTCTAGGCCTATTAGAAGTCGCTTTTTGTAAAAATGCTAATTAAAAAATTTAATAAAAAAAATTAAATTAAAATTTTAACATTCTTTTTGTCAACAGTCCAATTAGAATGCCCAAACTACATGTGTTGAAAATTTCAGAACTGTAGCCCAAGTACAAATCGTTTTGAAAAATATTTATTTTTTATTTTTAAATAATTTAATTTTTCATTTATTATTTAAAAAAATAATTAAAAAAGAACTAAATAAAAATTTAAAATTCTGTTTTTCAAAAGTCCAATAGAAGGACAAAACTACTTATATTGAAAATTTCCTAGCTGTAGCCCTATTAGATATCATTTTGTTAAATATATAATAATTAATTAAAAAAGAACTAAATAAAAATTTAAAATTCTTTTCAAAAGGCCAATTTAAAGACCAAATCTACTTATGCTGAAAATTTCAGAGGTGTAGCCCTATTAGAAATCGTTTTGTAAAAAATTTATTAATTAATTAAAAAAATTAACTAAAAAATAACTAATTAAAATTTTAACATTCTGTTTTTCAAAACTTCAATTAGTAGGCTTAAACTACTTATGCTGAAAATTATAGAGCTGTATCTCTATTTGAAGTTACTTGGTAAAAAAAAAATAATTAAAAAAGAACTAATTAAAATTTTATCATTCTGTTTGTTATGTATACAATTAGAAGACCAAAACTACTGTTGCACAAATTGTCTGTATATAGTGTAAATAGTGACGTATTATTTTAAAATTCTATTGTAATTTATTTTTATTTTATTTTATTTTTTATTAACAGCGATTATACAGGTTAGGAAAAGGTGGCAACACCTAAAGCAATCGAAAAATTTCGAGACATTTCTTTTCCGACGAATTGGCTGGAAATTTCGCGAATATGCTCTCGCGCCAAGTATTGAAAAGGACTGTAGATCGGGAAAGTTTTCAGATTGACTTTGGACTTCGATGTGAGCTGATCGCTACCCACTAGAGTGAACTTGTATAATTGCTGTATTCGAAGTTGTTTTTACTGAAGCTTGTGTTGAAGCTTGAGGGTGATTAAACTGTTGTCTGTGAATAAACTTTGTGCCTTTGAAGAGTGAATAAATTTTAGTTTTTATCTTAAAAACTGTGCCATCATTGCCTCAACGGAAAAATTCATAACAGTGGTGTCAGAAGTGGGATTTTGTCATCTTGAATGCCGACTACTAGAGGAATGATGGAAGACCAAATGAAGCAATTAATGGAAATGATTGCTGGAATGAAGGCCCAACAAGAGTCCACCGTCGCCGAAATGAAAGCCGAAATAAAAGCCGGTCAAGCCCGCCATGAAACAACAAATGCCGAACTCGCAGTTACCATAGCCGCTGGTCAATTCCGCCAAGAAACGACTAACGCCGAACTCGCCGCTGCAATCGCCATCGGTCAAGATTCTGCTGCTACGGAAATGAAAGCCTGCCGAGAATCCACATCAGCAGCTATAATTGGGATTAAAGAAGAAATGAAATCCGAGCTGGCTACAATGGTGGAATCTAAGATAATAGAGACTACTACAAGTGTTCTACAATCGGTAAAAGAAGAGGTTTTGAATGAAGTAAGAAAGGAAATCAGTGAGAATTTTGAGGCGGTTAATGGGAAAGTTGACTGCTTGGGAGAAAAGGTTTCTACAGTGAAAGAAGATCTTGTGACTGTGAGGAATGAAATCGAAGAAAAAGTTTCCACCTTAAAGGAAGAGCAAAACAGATTCATTGACGTTGTTAAAGAAAGGCTGCGAAAAATGGAAACGCGTGAAGCTGTGGCCATAGCTTCACCTAATTGGGATAACGCTTCCATCCCCTTTATGGCGCCGAGCTTTAACATCAAAGTGGCCCCTTTTGATGGGAAGTTGTCTTGGCGCGTTTATCAAAAGCAATTTGAAATGATTGCTTCTGCGAATGGTTGGGACGATACTTCGAAAGCATTCCATCTCGCAGCATCTCTTCGAGGTGAAGCTGCTGACATTTTACAGACACTACCTGAAGAGAAGCGGGGAGAATTCGTGGCGCTGGCAAGTGCGTTGGAGTTAAGGTTTGGGGAGCAGCATCTAAAGGATTACAACAGACTGCAATTGAAAGTGAGACAGCAGAAGGCCAATGAAACTCTTCAAGAATTGGCGTCAGATATAGAAAGACTGTCACTCCTCGCTTTCCCTGACTGTCCCCCGGATGTACGAGACGATCTTTCTCTGCAGTATTTCATCGATGCTATTCAAGATCCCGATGTGCAGCAGGCGGTAAGGTTATCCCAAAACAAAAACCTGAAGTCAGCCCTTGTGTACGCCATGAGTGTTGCAGACCAGCCCGGATGTGAGTCACTATGTGGAGAGGCCCCTTTTGGGTTGGAATGCAAAACTCCCCCGCGTTTCCTTTGGTGGGAGGAAGTAGGGAGAGAGGATTAGGCCGCCACACCGAGTGGTTGGAGAAAAGCAGCTCCCTCAACAGATTATTTCAAAAGGAAAATAAATATCTTTAAGTTTCAAACATAGGTCGTCAATTGTCTTAAGTTTCAAGAATTCTTATAGCTCTTTTACTCTGGTAGAGTAATTAGAGTCAGTAATTTCAACATTACTTGGCGCCCGAACAGGGACTTGAGACTTTTGGCGAAAAATGGAAGAGTTGAAGCAGAGACGAACTCCTGTTCGAGCTTCCTTTACAAGGACTCTAAATGCAGTGAATGAACTGATAGAAAATGAGGCTTCAGCGGAAGACTTAGAAATTGCAGTACTCCAAATAGAAGCAAAATCAAGCAAACTCTTTGCCTTGGACACAGCTCTATTGGAGGCTATGCAGGATCAAAATTGCACCCAAGAAGAATACGAGAAGGAGTATGAGGCCAACGAAGTGTACGAGGAAAAATTAATCGTATGCCGAGTTCGTGCCAAGAAACACATGGAAAAACAACAACGGACGCCTACGACAGTGGCCGAGCAACCCCGATATGAAAACCACCCCTTCCCCATGAGCCGAATAGAGACGGACAGACAAGCGGGCCCCAGGCATCGGCTACCGGAGATTGAGCTTCGCAAGTTCAACGGCCTCATCCAAGATTTCCTGCCTTGGTGGAACCAATTCCGAAAAATCGACGAGGACACAACAATTGATGATGGGGACAAGTTCCACTACCTCCTGCAGTCAACAATCGAAAGAGCTCACTCGTTTGTGTCAAGTTTCCCTGCGACCGCAGATAGTTACCGGCATGCGGTTAAGCAACTGAGGGACCGTTTTGGAAGGGAGGACCTGCTCATCCAATACTACGTCCGAGACATCTTGAAAATCGTATTGAGTCGAGGGAAGTGTAAAAAGGACATTCCCGCACTTTTCGATGATTTGGAGTGCAGATTGAGGGCTTTAAATTCCCTTGGTGTCACGCGGGAAAAGTACGCGGCCATTCTTTTCCCTTTAGTGGAAAGTTGCCTTCCAGATCAATTGTTAAGAGAGTTCGAAAGAAGTGTTGTTTACAGGGGAGCGGCTGAAACAGGTAATGATTTAGATAATCTAATGAATTTCCTTAAAATGTACGTTGAAGGGGAGGAAAAAATATTACCGGCCCGTAATAGCTTTGATCAAGATAAAAATAGGAATAAGGCACAAAATATAGATTATAAAAATGAATATAATGCATGCACAGCCTCTGAATTATATAATAACAGTTATCATTCTAGGGATAAATTTAATTTTAAAGCTAAGCAAGAAAACGTTTGCGAAGAAGTTGCGTAAGCAAGAAAACGACAAAGCCCATGTCTCAGAAAATTGCTATGAAATTGGAAAAATGAGTTTAATTGCTAGAAAAAATTTGGTTAAGAAAAAGGGAGCCTGTTTTATATGTTTAAAGAGGGGCGGGCACAAAGCCGCGGAATGTAGATCCAAACATCTTTGTTTATTATGCCAAAAGAGACATTTGTTTGTTTATGTCCTTTGTTAGAAAATAAAACAAATAGCACCTCAGAGGAAAGTGTTGAGGAAGGAACTACAAACATTGCTTTAGCTAATAAAGCTTGCATTTCAAATGTTGTTTTTCAAACGCTTGTAGTAAAAATATTTAACGGGGATAAAGAAATTGCAGTTAGGGCAATTATTGATACAGGTAGTTCTTTGTCGTATTTAACTCAAGATATTGTTAAAACTTTGGCTTACGAAAGGTTAGGGGAGATTAGTGTGAGACAAAAATTATTTGGAGGTGTAGAGACCTCCGAAAAGAAACATAGTAAATAAAAAATAAATGTAAAAAGTGTAGATTCAAGTTACATTTGTAATTTTGATGTGTTAGATCAACCTTTAATTTGCTCAGAAATTAATAGAGTGCCTTCTGGTCCTTGGATTGGGGAGCTTGGTAAACATGGGATCCTGTTAAGTGACATAGAAGATAATCCTAAATCTGATGTTCATTCTGAGATAAAGTTATTAATAGGAGCTAATATTGCTGGGAAATTATTGACTGGTCAGGTGATAAGTTTAAAAAACGGTTTGGTTTCAGTGGGAACCCGTTTGGGTCACACTTTAATAGGGAAAATTTCTTGTAACCAAAAAATAGAGAGAAGAGAAGCGCTTTTTGCAACTTCTTCGCTGGCAACAGATAGAAACATAACTCAGTTCTGGGATTTAGAGGTCTTGGGAATAAAAGATCCTCTAGAAAATAAATCAAAAGGGGAGTTACAGGAAGAAACTATGCACTATTTCAGGGAAACTTTGACTAGGGATTCCCTGGGAAGGTATGAGGTGTCATTGCCCTGGGTTGTAGACAAGTCGGTTTCGCCCAACAATAAGAATATTGCAGAGAGTAGAGCTCAAAACACTCAAAGGAAATTGAGGGGCTTAGATAGGGTTGAGGCTTATGGGGATGTCTTTAGTGAATGGTTATCCCGAGATATTATTGAAATAGTCGATAATAATAAAGAAGTGGGTGTTCATTATTTACCACACAGACCAGTATTTAAAGAGGGTAGTAGTACCAAAATAAGACCTGTGTACGATGCTTCATGTAGAAATAAGGGACTGCCTTCTTTAAACGATTGCTTAGAAAAGGGGCCTAATTTGATTGACTTAATACCTTCCTTGCTTGGCCGCTTCCGTGTAAACAAATTCGGTGTGACATCGATATTGAAAAGGCTTTCCTACAAATTGGAATTGCTGAAAAGGATAGAGATTCCTTGAGGTTCATATGGTTTAAAAGGGATTGTGATGAGTTAGTGTCTTATCGCCACAGACGTGTGTGTTTTGGTGTGAAGAGTTCACCCTTTCTCTTGAGTGCCACTATTAATCATCATTTGGACTTAGCGCCTGACAATCTTTCCAAAACTTCCAAAATTTTAGGGAAGTCATTTTATGTAGATAATTGTATAACTAGTCTAAGTACTGAGGATGAAGTAAACAAATTTATTGTAGAAGCGAAGATATTAATGTCTACTGCTTGTTTTAACTTGCGAGACTGGCGATAAAACGTGGATGGTTATATATCATGTGAAGGGGGCCCTCCAAGTGTTGTTCCTGTTCTTGGATTAATCTGGGATTTGAATACAGATACGTTATCCTGTAGGATAGACGACACAAATGATGAAGTGGATGTTGTTTCTAAACGTGTAATTTTATCAAGGGTGCAACGCATTTTCGATCCTATCGGATTTACTTGTCCTGTGACACTTGTTCCAAAATTAATTATACAACAGGCTTGGAACTTAAAAGTGAAATGGGATGAACCCCTACCAGATAATATTACTAAACAATTCAACCAATGGATGCAACAAGTACCTTTACTTAAAACTATTAAACTTCCTAGATGGTTTTGTTTAAATACATCTAATATTATCGACGTAAGTCTTCATACTTTCTGTGATGCATGTAAGGACTCATATGCAACATGCATATTCATTCGAATTGAAACTCAAAATGAAGTTGTGATTCAATTTGTTAATGCACGTTCTAGGGTTGCTCCATTAAATCCCATTTCAATTCCACGATTAGAGCTTCTGTCCTGTGTGATTGGTTCAAGACTGGCGAATACAGTTATGATCGACTTGAAAGAGATCTCGGAGATTCGTCAATTTTTTTGGACGGATTCTTCTACAGCTTTGAGTTGGATTCGAAGAACAAATCAGTGGGGTACCTTTGTGTCTAATAGGGTAAACGGAATCCGTTCTATGGCGGATCCTCAACTCTGGCATCATATTCCTGGTGTTCATAATCCTGCCGACCTTCCATCTCGTGGTTGTACAGCCGAAAAGTTAATACATTCAAAATGGTGGGAGGGTCCTTCATGGCTCTATAAATCAGAGTCTGAGTGGCCCTCTAGTACAGAAATGCCAGATGAGGATATAATTTGCGCCGAGAAACGAAAAAGCGTTTTGACGGCTCATAATGACGTGAAATCGCCTAAGTGGTATTGTGAATATTTTTCTTCATTTTTAAAAATTGTTCGTATGTTGGCATGGATGTTACGTTTTGTTAAGAATTCGAAGAAAGTAGAAATAGTTCGATCATCTAATCTGACGTGCCAAGAAATTGAAAACGCAGAACAAGTGCTTTTCAAATTAATTCAAAATGAATCGTTCACAGGTGTTAACGATGAAAAGATTCGCAACCTAAGACCCTTTTATGATGAGGCTGGCATTTTGAGGGTGAAAACTAAAGTCAGCTATAGAGAAGATACATTGGATTTCAGATATCCAATTTTATTGCCTGCCGATCATCCGGTGGTACTTTTGCTAATTAAATACAAGCACCTAGATCTCTTACACGCTGGTGTGTCATTGTTGATGACACATTTGAGAGAAAAATTCTGGATAGTAAAAACCAGAAAAACAATTCGTGCCGTGATACAACAATGCGTGTGCTGTAAACGATTCAGTGCCAAAAAATGTGAAACAGAACCAGTGTCTCTACCTCAAGATAGGGTTCAGGATACAGCAGTCTTTCAAGTGGTCGGCGTAGATCTAGCTGGCCCTCTCTTTCTGAAAGATGGACAGAAAGCTTGGATAGTACTCTACACTTGCGCTGTTTATCGTGCCATTCATTTGGAGTTGACTACATCTCTATCGACTGAAGCCTTTCTCCAGACTCTTCGCCGCTTCATATCTAGAAGGGGACGTCCTTCAAACATTTATTCGGACAATGGATCTAACTTCATTGGAGCCAACAGATCCCTATCCAATATTGATTGGAACTTGATTTCTAGCACTGTAGCAGTTCAACGGATAAACTGGAAATTCAACCCTTCTACTGCCTCTTGGTTTGGGGGATTTTGGGAGAGAATCATTCAAATGATCAAGCGAATTCTCCGAAAAATTTTAGGTAGAGCCTCATTGTCGTATGAGGAGTTGCTCACTATTCTTTGCGACTGTGAAAGAATTGTAAACTCACGACCACTTACATATGTGTCCCAAGATGTGAATGATCTTGCACCTTTAACCCCGTCTATGTTCCTTCAAGAGATAAGATCTTCAAGCGTTAATGACATAGACACATTGGACCATAGTGGGCTGAACAAGAGGTCCCAATACAAACAAATCTTACGAGATAATCTTAGGCAACGTTTTCGAATCGAATACTTGGGACAGTTAAGGCATCAGACAGTTCACCGTACAAAGCTTAGGCCTCTGTCATTGGGTGACATAGTTCTTATAGAAAATGACGACAAGAAACGGGCATTCTGGTCACTGGCTAAAGTAATTAAACTTTTACCAGGTAAAGATGGCGTGGTTCGAGTAGCCCAAGTAAAAACTGAATCCGGAGAACTATTAAGACTGGTTAAAAGACTTTATTGTTTGGAGATTGAAGACTCTTTAAATTCTAAGAAAAATCCTAATTTTAGTGTTCGTACCAAAAGTGGTCGAGCAATTATTACTCCTGATCGATTAACATATTAAGCATGATGATTTGGAAAATTAATTTAAAATATTTTCATTTTATATATATCTTACTTTGCATTTAAATTGTATGCTTTTATATATCTTTTGAAGTTTGGCATTTGATAACATAATATTGTTTAAAATGTATTGCATAATACTTTGTGTATTTTTTTGTTTATGTAAAATGTAATGTTTCTCTGTTGGAGAGAGCTGTTTTAGGATTAAGTTTGAGTTCAAAAATTAAACTCAAAGGTGGGAGTATGTTGCAGACCAGCCCGGATGTGAGTCACTATGTGGAGAGGCCCCTTTTGGGTTGGAATGCAAAACTCCCCCGCGTTTCCTTCGGTGGGAGGAAGTAGGGAGAGAGGAATAGGCCGCCACACCGAGTGGTTGGAGAAAAGCAGCTCCCTCAACAGATTATTTCAAAAGAAAAATAAATATCTTTAAGTTTCAAACAAAGGTCGTCAACTGTCTTAAGTTTCAAGAATTCTTATAGCTCTTTTACTCTGGTAGAGTAATTAGAGTCAGTAATTTCAACAATGAGAGTGGAAGCCGCACAGCTAGCTTCTGGAAAAAACCGATGATATGTGTGTGGTGCATTAGCCGAGGATTCTTCTGACTTTGTCACCAGTAAGCTTCGAGAACTGGAAAGCAAAATTGATAGAATGATGAGAAGCTATCCCGGAGCCAAGGATCGAAAGACCAGAGTCATTTGCTGGCACTGCAAACGGGAAGGGCATCTACGACGTAACTGCCTTCATTTGAAAAAGAGAAGGGATAACACTACCACAGAATCTCAACAACTGAATCTAAGAAGATGCCATCTCTCAGGGCAGAAGCTGCAAGGTAGAACAGGTGAAGCCCCGATCAGTCGTTTCCACGTTTCATCCCGACAATCAGAAAACCAGGGTTTATTCGTGAAGGGGGAGATCAACGGAACTCCATGTCGTCTAATCGTCGATTCGGGAACGAACGTAACGATCGTAAGGACGGACGTGGCTCGTCGCCTGAACAGCCGACTCCTCTACACAGCGCCCTTTGTTTCGCTACAAACTGTGTCCGGTGGTAATATCTCTGTGCATGGGAAATTGGAAGTGGACATTGCCCTTGGATTTAACACCTACAAGCACACCGTTTATGTTGCCGAAATTGTAGATCCGTGCATTCTCGGACTAGACTTTTTGAAGATAAATGGAATTACTCTGAATTTTGAGAAAAGCAAGCTGCAAACATGGAGAGGCGAAGTTCCTTTGCACGATCTAGACATGAAAGAGCTGTGCGTATATCGGATTATGGCTCATGAAGACAATGTCATAGCGAATGCTGAAGAGTCCACATCTATGAGAAGTACCTCGGAAAGAGAAGCGAAGAAAGCGACGTTGATGAAACCCTACCAGGAAGTGGTTCATGTGGAAATGGACAAAGTTAGTGAAGAGGGAATCGACATCCGTGCTCCTGTTACAAGCATCGAACGGAGGTCCCGGGATCTATCAGCTGCACCCTCGGATGATTCGGACATAATCACAGAAAATCTTACTGAAGATGATGTTCGGTTGAATGGGAGTGGAAACGGGAACGCTCTTTCCGGAAGTTCGTGTCCGGAGAGCAGACGACATTCATCTAAAACGGAGTTCAAGTCTTATCAACAACCAATCTCAAAATCATGTAACCAGCAAGATGGGGATCAGAAACTTTAACCGCTTCTGTTGGCATACGGGAGTGCAACTCACGAGACCACCGGATTTTCTCCATCTCTAAAGATGTTTGGAAGAGACCTTAGGCTCCCCTGCAACCTCCTCTTTGGACAACCACAGGACACTCCTTCCTCGCCTGTCCAGTATCTAGATGATCTGCAGGTACGTTTGGAAGCCGTACATCGGTTCGCCAGAGAGAGAAACAACATCAAGACGGAGCGCATGAAGATCCGGTACGATGCCAAGGCCACGGACCGTTCATTCCAGGAAGGTGACAAGGTGTGGTTATGGAACCCTAAACGTCGGAAAGGACTCTCCCCTAAGCTCCAGACGAACTGGGAAGGGCCGTATGGGGTCCTTAAGAAGATCAACGACGTCGTGGTGAGAATTCAACGGACACCTTCCTGTAAACCTAGAGTTGTACACTACAATAGGCTAGCCCCATATTATGGTAGAAGTCATTGAATGGCTTAAGGACTTCACTGCCCGGGACGTGCAGTCTTTAAGAAGGGGGAAATGTTGCACAAATTGTCTGTATATAGTGTAAATCAGCGTCAGCCTCTAGGCGGCCCGCGGGCCGGATCCGGCCCGCGACAACTTTTTTTGCGGCCCGCCGGCAGTACAGAAGAGCAAAAATCAATTTTTGCGGAAATAATTTTAATTTGTCTACAATAGTATGTGTTTACTATTAAAAACCTCGTTTTCCGTTAAGTGGCCCGCGTCAGTAAGTTGAAAAATCCCTTTTTTTTCCCCTGAGACTTCCAGAAAAAAAAAAGAAAAAAAAAAGCAATAGTTTGAATTATTACCAATGACACATTCCTTCGCATTGCTTAGTTTTGTACTTGTGATACCCAACCCCCTGAATTCGTGAATGACACAATTCGATTTCTGCTTTTCTGAATGTGATGGGCAGGAGTTGGTGTTTTAATGCATACTGGCCTCTTTTGTTTTGACGTGAAAAGAAGATTCGCGATCTCTATAATTCCAGTGCAATAATAGCGTCGAAGACTAGTTTTAAACTCAAAGTGGATAGTGAAAAGCGGACCGGTCGTCATTGTCTTGCAATTAACATCGACTAAAATGGAAGATTTAGGAGGTATGGTTTAAATATATTTATTGATTATGAGTTTATGTCAAGTCACAATGTAATATTGTCACAAAAGATTAACTTCTTTTATGACTTTGATTTACGATGCAAAGAAAATGATTTTTTCAATTATTTGAAACAATATCAATTGTTATTTTATTACTATAAAAAAGTTAAATTATTGTTTCAGTTTTCAAAATTGTTTTATATTGTTGAATCTTTAGTAATTATCACATTTCTAACATTGAACATATGTAATAAAGCAATATATTTATTGACATATTCGGTATAAATCTGTGGCCCGCGGAGAGTTCCAACATAAGTCATACTTTCCTTAAAAGTTAGTGGCGAACGCTGGTGTAAATAGTGACGTATTATTTTAAAATTCTATTGTAATTTATTTTTATTTTATTTTATTTTTTATTAAAAGCGATTATACAGGTTAGGAAAAGGTGGCAACACCTAAAGCAATCTAGAAATTTCGAGACGTTTCTTTTGCGACGAATTGGCTGGAAATTTCGCGAATATCCTCTCGCGCCAAGTATCTAAAGGACTGTAGATCGGGAAAGTTTTCAGATTGACTTTGGACTTCGATGTGAGCTGATCGCTACCCACTAGAGTGAACTTGTATAATTGCTGTATTCGAAGTTGTTCTTACTGAAGCTTGTGTTGAAGCTTGAGGGTGATTAAACTGTTGTCTGTGAATAAATTTTGTGCCTTTGAAGAGTGAATACATTTTAGTTTTTATCTTAAAAACTGTGCCATCATTGCCTCAGCGGAAAAATTCATAACACTACTTATGATGAAAATTTCAGAACTCTACCAATTTTAAGTGGGTTTCTATTGATCCACAGACAGACAGACAGACAGCTTGTTTTATTATTGTAGAAATGTTCAGTTCGATTAAAGTGAATTAAATATAAAATGTAATGAATATATTTAACATACTTGAATACATATTTGGTATCAATTTAGCATCTTGCAAACATCCAGCAGTTTCCACAGGAAACTTTAAATAGAATTTCTAACTCAAATCGAAACAAGACACATAACTCTCAGTAACAATTGATTTAAATGTGACAATATCAAAATAAAACTTGCTACTTAAATTCAAAGTTGGAAATATTTCAAACTAATTAAACAATAATAAATATGGTTGCTTAACTAAAAGAAATGCCTTAAATGTTTAAAATCAAAAACGTGAAACTTGATTGGGAGGTGATAAAATAGATGTTTAATATTTGTTATGCATAGCTATTTCACCGGTGTTAGAAAAGAATATACCAGAAGAAAATTTTATCAAATACCTAACAGTAGGCAGAATTAAAATTCTAGATTTTGACATTTTTTCATAAGTAGTAGGCGAGTGTATGTAGATTGAAAATGCCCAGCACATCATCCTTGGGCTGTATCGAGACACCAGTTTTATTCGCTAAATCCAATTACTCGAAAGTAAAGTTCAAGGCATCAAATTTGGAATCAACCAGCTTATGTGTCAAAAGATGAGATTCAAAAGTATTGATTACTACATCTAAAGTTTTGAATGATTTGGACAAATTTTGGTTTGCAAGTTATGGAAACGAATTCTCTAGCTGGGAATATCTTTACAGCAAAAGTCTGTCATCTTTTATGTTAAATATCTACTTTAAGTCTTTTAGCATAATCTCAGTATCTTTAACAGATACATTTAAAGACAAATCTTCCCAAATGGCCATGCTGTGAGAAATTGCAATAGGATTTTGTGATATATCAATGACAAAAAAAATATAAGGATTTCTCCTATAAACATCTCCAGTTACTTTTTCTTATTTTGGGATATCTTTCTTTTAAATCTTCAAGACTTTACTTTATCGTTTTCTAGAAAATAATTAATCCTCTCCTCTTCGTATACATATTTCATGTCGTTTATTACGACTAGCTCTAGTAAATTTATTTTCTTCAAAAAGATATTTCAGTAAAGATGGAAAAATTGCAGGTTCTGCATTTTCATGTAGTTTGAAACGCTTTTGAGGCACATTAACTTCAGTTCCATTTGCTTGTTTGTAGATGTTTTTAATGACATCTTCTTCGTAAAAATGAAGGATGCAAACAACCGTTCGAGGACCCGGTTCCCAATCTTGTCGAGGTATTTTTCTTATCCATCTGTCGTACAGTCCTCTTCCTTTGCTTGAACATTTAAAACTCTCACCGAGTCTGGAGCTTAGTAGTTGGATTTACATCAAGGAACACAGCAAGATGGCATTTCCAGCATGGCATATATATATATATATATATATATATATATATATATATATATATATATATATATATATATATATATATATATATATATATATATATATAAATATATAAAGTGTAAGGAAAATGAATAATTATTTAAAACTGAGCAGTAATACGAAACGGTTCAAGCTATTTGGCTTTAAAAGCAGGAGTGGAAATTAGGATTCTTACTGCAATATATTATTGATGAATAACTATGGAAGTCTGTGTCAAATAAAATGGATGCTCTCGCATATAACGTACGCAGGAAATAAAAATGAAATAAAAACTTTTTTTGTAATAACAAAAATAAACACTGGTACATTAAGGTGGTTCAAAAATATATGGGGAAATTTTTTTTTTACCTAGAGACCAGAACACCCCCTCATTTTTTTACATCTACCCATACAAATGTTCTAGCAAACTTTCAGAATCCTACTCCAATTAAAAGATGATTTTCAATGAACAGTAAAATCTCGCATTTTTGCGTGTTTGGGTATTTGTAGTGTATTTGGTAATAAGTATAATTGAAAGCAATTTTCTTAGGGAAAGTTTTTATTTATACCATAATTAAAAATTTTAAATAAATTAATAAAAGTTTAAGAAATAATAAAACACTAGAGGGCTCCTCCCCAGCTCACACACGC
This sequence comes from Linyphia triangularis, assembly GCA_963978545.1. NCBI lineage: Eukaryota > Metazoa > Arthropoda > Arachnida > Araneae > Linyphiidae > Linyphia > Linyphia triangularis. Next base: position 63,430,826 of record OZ021724.1, read on the forward strand.
TCGTTAATCCCTCTTGCTACTCCATTATCTTTTGAATTTCTGATAAAACTGCCCCTATAAATTAAGCGGTATAAATTCCTGAAAAGCATTCAAAATAAGCTATTAGTACACCTAAATACGAAATGACTAATTAGTGTAGTGTTACGTAGATCAGTAGTGTTGTTTATTTCATCATTTAACCAAGACTTACGGAACCACTTGGCTACATTTTTGTAAGCCGAAAATAGTCGATCGGAAATTATGTAAATACCATTATATCATTTCAAATCATAAAATTCTCACTCAATAAAGAGTGGACTAGCGAGTATAAATAGTGTCTAAGTTTCTGCTCTATTCAAGGCTTCTAAATGTACAGCTGTACTTAATGAACATTTTCAAACGACACTCAATCTCCTACCAAAAACAACATTTAATTGAAATCAATCGAATGAACATTTAATAACATCTAAAAAATATGGGTTAGGTATGGAAATTGTAAACAAGATAAATCCTGTAGATGTTGCCATTCAGATTATCGAAACCCAATCTCATAGTAGGTACATGTTCGATAACGTAATATTGAAATAGTACTATATCAAGAGTTCTTTTTGTGAGTAAAAAGTAAATATCAAGAGTTATTTTTGTCACAAATTCTCCAAAACTGGCATTATCTTTCAACATTTTTAATAGGTCACACCTTTTTATATTTCTGGAATCTTTTGAATATTCATATCTGCAATACTTTTTAATTTTTCTTTTGCTGTAATTCTGTGTGAAAATATGGCCTAGTCAACCAATTCATTTGAAAGATACCATATAACCTTTTTCAATTATTTTCCAGCAGCAATTCCAATTTTAGAATCAATTATCTTATACTTTTTAACGTTTTTCCACTAGTTCAGGTCACCACTAGAGGCAAGTGGGGCTTCTATCCATGACGTTACAGTAGAAAAAAAGTATTGTACTGTAAAAATCGCTGGAGCTGCATTTCTTCTGTCTATTAATTATATCGAAACCCTCTTGCTGATCTTTGAATAGAAGGATATAAAAATGTATAGGAGTTTAGCTATCCACTGTGGGTGATGAATAGCACCTGCTGCTATCCAAAGGATTTTTCTAGATGATTGCCCAAAACGATTAATGTCAGATAGATTACTTTTTTATAATCATTTCTTATCATCATAGATTTATCCACAAAAGGCTACATTTAAAACTTTTAACTCTTTAGCGTCTTCTTTCAGTTCTAAATTCTGGAAATTTATTTGTGCAATTCTTTTTCAAATGATTTTAAGTGTGTTAAAGAGGGAAACTTCTGGGGAACATGATGGACTATAACACAACTTAAATAACATTGCCAATAGTAGTTCTATGGCATGGTGCCGGCAGGATAGCCACAATACTTCACGTCTGATTTTTTCTCCAAATTAATGCATGCCTCTTGTGCACAACCAATCATTATACTCGTAGTCACTTCATCGTCTTCGGTGCCGAATCGTCAACTTTCATAAAAACGCCAAGGGGGACCGTACAGTAAATTTTAACCGAACTTTTATAACTGATGTTTTGCCTGTTATAAAATTTTAATTCTTCAAAGCAATATTCCAACAAAAGTTGTGGCTAAAAAAGAAAGAAATGAAGAAAGGAAAAAAAAAAAAAAAAAAAAAAAAAACATTAGGTCTATGAACATGGACAGACTGACTTTTATTTTTACGAAAAATTGTAATACGTTATGATAATGAAAAAAAAAAAAATAGGTGTCCAGAAGGTTTTGAACGAAATAACAGTAAGTTCTCAAATAGTATAATTTGTTCACATAATTTAACGCTCAGAAAACATTGCGCTCTTGTGTATACAGATTTGTGATCCAGATAAACTTAAAACATAGAACAGGAACTTGGCCAAATAGGCAACTAGAATATTTTAAAAAGTTAGCCAAAAAATTATGCTTTATTAAAGATGTAACTGGCATATTATTTAGGAAATGCTACCATATATCATAAAATATTTGAAACTTGCACTGCCATTTACACAAGTGTAAAAAATCAAAATTTAAATGAGCAAAATTGTACAGGTTTAACTTAAAAGTTACCCACTAAAATGTTTCAATGAAATACGTAATGTTGTAAATTGTAAATAAAGCTGTTTGGCTAAAAAATGAATGGAATAATACTGTAACTATATTGTTATGAATTTTTCACGGAGGAAATGATGACAAGTTTCTATTAGATGAAAACTATTATTTATTCACTTCAAAAGCTCGCAAAATTTATTCGAAGAACAGTGCAATCACTATCAAGCTTCAACACAAGCTTCGATAACAACAATTTCGAGTTCAGCCATAAATCAGGTCAGACACATTCAAAGTGTTCAGCTTTCATCGAGTTTCAAAGTCAAACTGTCTGTCGATTTTAGCTGCGGTCTTATTTATACAGGCGCGTGAGAACCTTATAGAAATATCCAGCCAATTCGTCGAAAAAAATGAAACATCTCGAAATTTCCAGATTGCTTTAGTTGTTGCCACCTTTTTCTAACCTGTATTATCGCTGTTAATAAATAAAATAAGATAAAATAAATTACAATTGAATTTTAAAATAATACGGCACTATTTACACTATATACAGAAAATTTGTGTAACATTTCATAAAATAATGGGAACTTGTTGCTCACACTATGCAAAAACTCCTAATCACAACATTTTATATTGAACATGTTTCACTTCAAAGTTGTCAAATATAGTATTTCAATAAAATGACATATAAGTTGAAAGTTGCGAACGCAGTTGCATGTACTTCTGTAGCATTGCAAAAATCGCTATTTAACGAAAAGTAAAAGATGTTCAACAAATTTTAGCAATATTTTTTTATTTCAACGACAAATAGTATTATTGAAATTAAGAAACGCAATGCTGCAAACAGTCGATGATCAGCAATTATCCTTCAAATCAGACGAAACGGTCGCTTAGAAAAGCTTAAAAAAGGCAGAAACGACAGTAAGTATCTATTCTCTGCACAACTTCCAGCGAAAAAGCCGAAATTGACTATTTTCTAGGGCGCTTACGAAACTTCACATAATTATACAAAAAATACCATAGATTCGTCTCGGTGATATCTTTCACAAAAAAAAAAAATTGAGTACCTAGAACAAAAGACAACGAAGAAAAAAAATATTGAAATTTCCAAAACGAAATAAAAAAACGAGTTCTAGCCCGATTTTGATGTAAAAATTTAGACAAACGTACAGCCCTAACTAATCTATAGATCTTCAAACGGATTGAATTATAGGATGCGGAATGTTTCAACTTAAAATCCTACGCTGGTTTGAACTTCATTAAATAATTCTTTCTATTTTTAATTAATTTAAAACCACTTTTTTTCATTTCATAATTTGGCGACAGATAAAGGCAATCAGCATAATTGAGGTTCAGATATATATGTCAAAAGTTGCCAAACAGGTTTGCTATCATTTGGAAGTTAGTTTTTCCGACATGTTAGGCTTAAGTGAGTTTTAACGTAATGTTAAAGTATAGGAGAACGAATTGGACTATAATTATATGGCTTATAACATCTTTAAAATTTAAATAATTTAATTTTTGAAGAGACAGAATTAAAGAGAAATATTTGTTCTTTAAGTTGCATGTGTTATTTGAACTGTATGACAATTTAGAGAGAGTTAACTTTCAAAAACATTTTAATTTCGGGAAATCTCCATTGAAAAATGAAAACAATCACATTTTGTTGCAAGATACTATGGGCTAAATACAAAGTATAAATGTGGAGGTTATGCGAGCTGACGTCACAGTCAACTCATTACAGAGGACTAAATGAACCACGCATTGCGATTGGCTAATGGAATTTGCAAAAATGTCATTTGTTTTTAAAGATGTATTGATTTTGTTTACTTCCCTCTGAAAAATGAAATCGTAGAATCAAATATCAAAACTGCAATTTCAAAGTGAATTTTAAAATTGTTGTTAAGAAAATATTTTAAATTTTGTCAAATATCAATGGGTTATTATGTGAACCAAAATAATGCTTGGTATAATAAAAATAATTTATACTGCAATATTTATTAGACTGTAAAAAACTTGTAATATTTATTTGTAACAATTTATTAGTATAAACTTTCAATGGGATGCACGCTCTGGCCTTGTAAGTTAAAGGTGCCGGATTTGATTCCTGTGTTAGGTGTGGATGTTCGTTGTGATTCGGAATCCACGTTAAGCTGTGGGTCCCGGACTGATTAGTCGTTATTATGCACTAAAATAGGTCTTTGTGAGTACAAACTAACCAATAGAGCTGAAACTTGGCAGACAGGATCTTTGTCAATGGCAACGTATTTCTTTAAGTTTTGGGAGTTGAGTTGCCATACACAAGTTTCTTGTACTCGTTCGTGGTAGATTTTGATGGTTACTGCCGTCCGCATTCAACCAATTTGTCAATTTTCAAGTAGATTTTGGCATGCAAGATATCATTGAACTCAACTTGAAGAATTATGAATATTCATGGTACCAGGTGTACCATAGGTGGTACTACTTCTGGTTTATCAATTTTGAAGATAAATATGGCATGTTGGGTGTCGTTAGGCTTGTCTTGAAAAATTATGAACGTTTAAGGTACCAGGTATAGCATAGGAAGTACCACTTTCGGTTTATCAATTTCCAAGATAAATATGGCATGTTGGACTTTTGTTTTGATGAATTATGAATGTTTAAAGTACCAGGTATGCTATTGGTACCACTTTCGGTTTATCAATTTTAAAGATAATTATTGCATGTAAGGTATCGTCGAACTCAGTTTGAAGAATTATGAATATCCCTGGTACCAGGTGTACCATAGTTGATAAATAGAAAAACGATGAAACGGACAAATTTAAAAAAGAGAAGTCGTCAGTGTTTAAAAAAAAGTTATGATATCCCCCAAAAAACACTTTTGAAAAGTAGAAGAACCACCAACCTCAAAAACACAAAAAACTTTCTTACAATAAAAAAAATCATAAACATGATGAAAATTTTCAGCCGCAAACACAGGGATAAAAAAAAATGGCCAACCTCTGATTAGAACTCTCGGTTGTGACTCGCTTACGAATGTATGCTTACTTAATTTATTTTTAACATTTAAGTTCCGCTCCCATAAAAATTTACGCTGCTTGAGGTTGGCGCCCGTCTTAATTACTAACCTTTAAAACCCCCCCACACATAAAAACTTTCCAAAATGTATGTATCAACCAAACAAAAGCTTACCAGAAACACTTTAGTTTCCTACTTAAAAAATTCTTAATAACGATTCAAATGCAAGCGTTTGAGCACAGTTTCTCTATACTAATTTGAAAATTACACGAGCATGAATATTTACACCACTTTGTATTTCCTACCCATCCAAATGAAATCATAAACTCGAATATTCGTGCAAACATCCATAAATTAGTTTAAACGCAAGCATTGTTAATATTCCTATGACGGGCGCTAACCTCAAGCAGCGTAAATTTTTATGGGAGCGGAACTTAAATGTTAAAAATAAATTAAGTAAGCATACATTCGTAAGCGAGTCACAACCGAGAGTTCTAATCAGAGGTTGGCCATTTTTTTTTATCCCTGTGTTTGCGGCTGAAAATTTTCATCATGTTTATGATTTTTTTATTGTAAGAAAGTTTTTTGTGTTTTTGAGGTTGGTGGTTCTTCTACCTTTCAAAAGTGTTTTTTGGGGGATATTAAAGCACTATAAAAACATCAGCTTCACATTAGTAGGTTTAATTGTTCAACAAATTACTAAAATAAGTAATAAATGTAACTTGCATTAATTTAAAAAGAATTGTTCAATGACACACTAGAAGTTTCTCATCAAATGCCTTAAAATCTCGCAGCATTAAAATTAAAAAATCTATATATATAATTCTCTTGCGTAACGTCCAAATTCGGCTGTATTTCTGTGAGCAGAATGGCAATGACTTCAAACAAATCTTCTAAATGTACTTTATGCACGTATTCCCAAATTCAGCAATCCAGCCAATCACAATATATCTTTTGAAATTTGACTAATACATCTGGCAACAGCAACAACTTGGATTCGCTATATTTTGTTTTTCTTATCACAGTCTACAGATAGAAATTATTGCCTATTTAAAGCGTATTGATTTAATAGTTATGATGATGCAAGAATAAATAGATCCAAGATGTGTACATTTCTTTTGGATTAGAATTCCGGATATACCAGACTTTTCGGAAAAGTTATCTGCTGGAACATGTTCCGGAGGTCGCAGGGTTGCATTCAGCGCTAAATCGACAACTTTCAAAAAGTCGCTAAGAGGCATTGTGCAGTAAATCTGGACCTATATTCATATCTAATCAGTGCAAATTCAGCTATTACGAATTGAAAACTATCAAAATAGCGAATAAAACCACCCGCTCAACTTCAAAATCTCATATGAAATAAATAAAAAACTTTGGGCGAAATAGGGCTAATTTTTCGCCAAATTTGATTTTCAAAAAATTCCTGTTGGTTGAATGCCGGATATTGGCCTTTCACTGTTTTATTTTATTTTCTAAGTATCGCAAAAAAGATTATGCGAACGTATGATTGCTTCGTTAAGAAATTTCGATAAGCAACTTTAATTATTTGAGCACTTCATACGATATCTGCCCGTAGGTTTTAATTGTTCAATGAAATAACCGATCTTTTTTAAATGTATCTATGATACTGTTATTTTTGTTGTTTTCCAAGAACTTTCTACTACGTTGCCACACTGTCCCTGCTTAACGCGTCTCGACAGCAGTAGGATAATGACGTGGCAAGTAATATGGCTCTTCATAAATAACAAAACGTTTTCAATTTCATAGCATTATGCAGTTGAAATAGCTTTTTGCTAGGGCATATTTTAAATGCTTCACTTTGAGGCGAGCAAAGCGAGCCAAGGGGATTGTATAGCAATCCAGGGGGTTGGGCGTCAGCGAGCAGGGGGCGGAGCCCCCTAGTAAATAAAAAAAATACTTCAAAACGAATCGAATGCACAACGTTTACATGCATCTATGAAAATTAAATCCCATCTCTTAGCAAACGTCTGTACGTGAAGATTTTAGTTTGTTCCTCGCCCGCGGGAAAGAAATCTCCATCTCGCGGAGGCCCCTTTTCTAGTAAACGAAATTCGACTTTTAATGCTTACTCTAAAATGTTCACGGTCTCTCGCAATCAGCACATTAGCTTAATTTTGCATTTTATTTCAAATCTATCTTGATGAGTTAGTAAATCCGAAGTGTTTGCATTCTTTAAAATCTATTGAAGTTGATTTGAATTAAACTTGCGACTTAGCGATGAATAACTCTAATTACAATGGATAATATAAAAGGTAATTTTTGTATACATATTACTCACCGTCAATAAGAATTTTAAACAAATTTGAATAGTTTTGAATCTGAATAAGATGTAATTTGTTGTGCCTTCGTACTAATTTCACTGATTTTAGGGACCATAACATGGTAGTGGTAGGGTTTTTGGTTAAAATTCCAAGTCCTGTACGAATTTTACGCCAAAGTGATTTTCTCCAAAAAAGGCAGTCCCGCCATTTTTTTTAAATGACAAGTTAACTGCATATGGTTGCCACGATTTGAAGCGGTTTTGGTTAAGATTTGCTGTAGTCGCCAGATCCAAATTGACATCAAAACACCCTGTGTTACCAAATTCAACCGATGTTATGGGTCATCGTTATCGGAAAATTTTGGCGACGGGTTGCCACATTCGGTGCCGAATCGCTAACTTTCAAAAAGTCACCAAGGGGACCGTACAGTATAAATCTTTACAATTTTAACCGCGGTTTTATGTAAACAATTCTTGGCGCGGAATCCGTACAGGACTTGGAATTTTAACCGTTTAAATATTTCAAAAGAATGGTCAAACTATACATATTCGATGCGGTTATGTCGTTAAGGGGATGCAGTACCAGAAATAAAAAGTTTATTTTTAAATATTTTTATTCTGAAAATTTGTCTTATGTAAAAGATGCCAGGTAAATTCCTAGTTGACGTGGATGGATTGGCAAGTTTTTAAAAAGTTGTCGACAAGGCCAAAACGTCGCCAATTCAAAATGACTGCTGATTTAAATCCACAAGTTTATCACGACGCATTTACTCGCAGGAGGGGTGCGTTGGTAATGGGGCGAGTGAACTATATTTTATGCGGATTGATACAAGATCTTTGTAGGTGTAGTTTGTTCGTCCCTCTACCGGGAAACCACCATTCCTCTTGTGAACATGAACGTGGGAAGACCTGTGTGGTTCTGCTTGATGTTGATAGGCTGTGTGCCGAATTGGTTCTTAGTGAACTTTATCTCCGTAGATCGTTAATTGTCCGTCCTGTTAATTAAATGTATTTGTCTACCTTACCTCATGGACTATTTTTTATGATAAAGAACAACAGTTTGTTATAGGAACTCTGGATGATTTGAAGAATATTATTTTGAAGGAATTATCACTGCAATTTGGCGGATTTTATCTGATATTTGTCTAACGGAAGAGTACCTTCAATCCCTTTCAAAGACACTGTGTTCAACTGCTTTTATGTCTACCCGTTTTTCTATCCAACTCTATATAACTAAACTATATAACTCAACTACTAACTTTATTTCTATCTATATAACACAACTATTTTTATATCTATGTCTTTTTTACGAGTAATTTTTACATTAAATTTTTTATGAGGATTGATTACAACAAAACAAGTTTTGTCAATTTAAAAGATGACTGTAGCTATTCTTATATACTATTGCAACAGAAATATAATAAATTCTCTTTGAAAACTCTGCATAAGTTTAAAAGGTTAAGTTTTCTTTGTTATGAATCATGTGCTGATTACTACGCTACATCCTTTTTATCTTTTATTATAAGGTTTATTCTTTAAAACACGAATATATTCCAATAAGCTGATTTTGTAGAAGATTTTGCCCTTATTGGCCGCGTAAGCTTTTACTCAATTTTATTACGAATAAATTTTTGAACAAAAGAGTGACACATTTAAACTCGTACAAACAAATTACATATGCTATAGAGATGTCCTATTATATCCGTCTGGAGGGCAGTTAGTACTTATCTGTGGCAGTAGATGTTAAAATTTGTAGACCCAAGTTTCGATCAGAAGCACGCGTAATTTTATATTTAGTAACGAACTTTTTCAAGTTTTTGCTGAGCTCGATAAATGTAGTCTCCAAGTGTTGGCTTGCATATCCACTTTTAAACAATGTTTAAGGATGTAGCAAAATTATGAGAAAGTAATTGAAATACCACTGAAACGTAAGTAACCCTGAATTAAACAATAACTGATGCCTCAACAATAGAGAATCTCTAGAAACTCAGTCTTCAGATATTCGTATTCCATCCTCATTAGAAACGCAGTAAAGGATAGTTCTTATAGTAAAATACTGGAAGGTCTTAAACACTTTGAATTTCTTATTCCTTCGGTCAGTATGACCACCGTGATGTAAAAAAATGTGATAGAAAATTCTGTAATATTAATTAATATATTATATGTAGTTAATACGGAAGATACGACCAGAAGATACCATAATTCCTGCTTGTTTTAAAGGTTACTTTGTAGTGACATTCACAATCCAACCTATTTTAGGATGTCGAGGAAGAGGAAATTAGAAAAAAATTTCACAGTTTCCTCGAGCATAAGTTCCAAGAGACCCAAAAAAGAGTTGATATCCATTTCGACTTGTCCTCCTCCCCTATGCAGTGCAGGTCTCAAAAGAAACGATTTGTACTATTGGATGGCTACAATTATGGGTCCATCGGACTCGCCTTACGAGGGAGGGACATTCAAATTTAGTCTGATGTTTTTTAAACAGTATCCCTTCCGCCCACCGATAGTAAGTTCATCTAAACATTATTATGATCCTCGTTTTTTGGAGGTTACTTGACTAAAAACAAGAGGAAATATAAAACTTCCCTTTTATAGCGATTTTGTAAGAGAGACTGAAGAATACACACATTTTCACCATTGCAATAAGGCTTTCAAAGAAGTACTAGGGGTAAAAATTCCTATGTTCTACTTCTCGTAAATTCAAGAAGCCACGAAGTTAGATGATTTAAATTTAGCATTGGTGTTCCTTACAAGCAAACAACGAATTGTAAATTTAGTCAAATTTGGTTAATTACATTATTCAACGTAGAGGATAATAATACGACACGTTTACAACCATTTGTTGGCATTAATCGTCGTAGCGGAAAATACTAACCGGAGTTCCGGAGTAATAGATCTAAAGTAGAACCAAGTTCAACGTTGTTGGCAATTACAGGCAATGAAAATTAGTACTTAGTAAGATTTTTTTGAAATTAAAAATTCCCCTTCATAAACCTCAATACCCATTTACAAAAATGTTTGTGACACTTAGCCATTACGTATTCTGGATCACTTGTTGGCCATGTCGGTGCTGCGGCGCATAATGGCCAAGTCGCATAAGCATTTTTGTAGCTGGATATTGAGGCTTATGAAGGGGAATTTTTACTTTAAGAAGAAAATCTTACTAATTTCTAATTTTCATTGCTCGTAACTTACTACAACGTTAAACATGGCTCCAATTTAGATTTTAATACTTTTCACTGTCATAGGTATTGCATGAATCATATACATCTTTTTTTTTTGGTATTTACTAATTATACAGTCGACTGTTTGCGAAATTTTTGTTGACGGTCTACTACGAGAACTTTCGGATTAGCCGACTACTTTACTCATTTCATTTAAATTAAATTCTCAGCAAAGTTCAATTAACCGAATTTTTCTAAGAAAGTTCAATTTACTTGAACACAGTCCATGAAGTATTTATGCATTCAATGTGAATGTGGATAATATAAAATTATTTTAAATAATAGTTTATTCAGACATGCAAAAAAAAGGTGGCAAAGAGAAAATAATTAACATTTGGAAATCATTTCGTTGCTGATAAAAGATATCGCCAATGGTCGATTGTATAAGACATATGCACGCTTTTTTATTTTTTTATTATATCTTAATTTTAGAAGCTTCGCGATGTGTGGTGAGTAACTTCTCTTTTTATAAAATCAGCTCTTAAATATACTTTAATGCCAATATGTAGATCTCATTCTATGAGATACTGTGCCCATCGATATAGATAAACAACTGGATAGACTTCTCCGATGGCAACGCAGGGCGAAAAACGCGCCGGTAAAAATATTTTTTTTCCCTACCACTAGTGGGAAGATTTCCTGAATCATGGTTTACTACTGTGTTGCATATAATTGCAACAAAAGGGCAAATCGAAAAAATATCAACAAGAGTTTTCACCGGTAAATAAAAAATACTTATTCAATTAAGCAAATGTATTTTTTTTTATTATTTATTATTGAAAAATATCTAAAATGACCCTTTTAACATTGATCGCTCGTGGTTAATGGTTGATCTCTTATGTGGCAATTCATATCATAAATAATCTATTTTAAATTCAGAACAAATAGTATTATGATCTAGAATAAAACACTTGATTTATATTTATTTAATCCTTGTTTTTATGCGTTTTCAAGGGCATTTGGCAAAGAAATGGAAAATGAAAGCGAAACTAACACTCGCATATTGACAGATTTAGGGTGTAATTTTGAAATAAGAAACAATTTCAAAACTTCTTTTAAACATCCTGCTTCTGAGTTAGAAGTCTTTGCATTTTTTTTTATCTCTGTCACATGTTGAAATTAGTCAGAAATACTTTATCCGAAATGGGTTTTATAATGTCCAATGTAGGCGTTGTAAAATTGGATTATATTACAAAAGTAAATGATTTGCAAAGAAAAGAACAACTTAAATTTTCTAATTCTCTTTCTGGGGTTCACATAATGTACAAAAATAAGATACGATTAGCTGCACAAACCTTAAGTGGTAGTGTAGCTGATGCAATCGAGCATTTGTCGAAAAGCGATTCCAATTTTAATGGGTGCAAAGCCACTGCTCATTTCATAAGAGTAATTAACAGACTCTTTGATTGTTTAAACAGTCGCAACCCGTTTAGCTCAGGTTTTAAACAACCTTGATGGCATGCAAATAAGTCAAGCTGGGAAACTTTTTTAAATGAAACCTTGAGCTATATTTCTTCATTAAAAATAGCGATCACTTCTGTCTTCAAACATCCCCGTAAAACCTTTGCACTTGGTTTTGTAATATGCACAAACAGCATTCAAAAGCTGACCATGCATTTGATGATAGAGATTGAGAACCCTAGTAAATATTTCCTAACGTACAAGATATCTCAGGATCATGTGGAATTGCTATTTTCATGTATAAGATCAAGAGGAGGATGTAATAACAACCCTAACGTAAACCAATTTAAATATTCCCTTAGAAAACTGTTTAGAAACACTGTGTCCCCAAGTTCCACTGCAAATTGTTTGAACTTAGATTACAGTTCACAATGTTCAATATTTGAATTTCGTTCCAGTAAGCGTACTTTAATTGATGGTACTGAAGACAGTAGTGAATTAGATACTAACATTCAAGAGTTATCACTTCTAATAGAGTTCAACACTTTGTCAGATGTTGCTGACAATATTCTTTATTATATTTCAGGTTATGTAGTGAAACAACTTAGCACAAACCTAATTTGCAAAGAATGTATAAGTTTGTTAACAACAAAAGCAAAATTAAAAATTGGTCATTGCAATAGCCATACTTATGGTATGCAATACCATCAAAATGCCAAATCGTTTACATGCAATGCAACTAAAGGTGGATTAAAATTTGCTTCTGATGGAGTATTGTTTGTTGTGCAACAAACAGAAAAATTATTTCGTCATTATGTGTCAAATTAAGGAAAAAAAAAAAAAAAAAGCATTTAGATTACATTGTTTATTCTGTTTTAAGTATTTGTCACAGGGTAACATTGTCAAAAAATTAAATACTTTGGGTTTTATACATTCAACTGAAGGTGAATTTGTTGTGGAGAGTCTCCACCAAACGCAATTAATAAAACTAATTTGCTAGAACTTATGAAAACATTATATTTTTTTCGAATGCTAAGAGAGTAACACTTGATCATCAAAGAAACAAAACTACCATCATTCATAAATTGAATAAGTTGGTCCTTTTTAACAATGTTTAGATCTGGATTAACTACAAAACATTTTTTTTTCCTTGGAAAAAACTCCCCGACTACTTTTTAAATTTTTTCTCCATTTAAATTTTTTTTATTAAACTATGTAATTTATTTGATTTTTAACTTGAAATCCTCAAAAACAATTTTCTGTAATATTTTATTATGAACAATTCCTGAACTTATTTAGTTTTGGTAAAGTTTTCTACATTTTTCTCATTTCAGAATTATAGGACCAAATAAATATTTGTGTTTGACTCGCAATAAACAAGTTTCAAAACTTATATATTTAAAATCATAAGTTATATAATAATATTGAGTATAAAAAATTGGTATAATAGTTTGCCTTTGAAACTTAAATTGTTCTTTGAATTGATGTATTGAATGTATGAATTTGTATTTTGCAATCTTATTATTACATATTTTCTACTGGCTTACTGTATTTCTTCAATTATTTTTAATTTCTACTTCTAAAATAAATCTAGTTTAAAAGTCTACTTTCATTTCTTTACTGTATTCTCATAACTTGTACATAATAATTTATTTTTAAAACATTTAATTCATGTAATTTAAAATTTAAAGAATTAAATTCGGATCAATAAAAATGAAACACGTTTACAGATATCGACAGTAACTAATCTCAAATGTTTGTTTTAAATATACAAATCCTATACTTAGAATTATTTTGATCAGTTATATTTATTGGTTAAACTATTTTCTTCTTGATTTATTTTTTGCTTGCCAAATATCAAAAGTAACGGGAATACCCCATAAAGATCGAAGAAAATCCACATCGGCAATACAAATTCCTCCATTCAAACATCTCGCTTCCGCGGAGGCAACGGCTCGTTTCTCCACCGTTAAGCAGTCTATCAAGTTGTTTATCTATATCGATGACTGTGCCCCACACCTTACACTAAAAGAGTATTGCTGGCAACATAATTGCCTATATTATGTAATAATTTGTTGTATTATTTTCTTTATAGTTATTTTTGTTGAAATTAGGATACAAGTGGTCTTTAAAACTTTTGTTTTTATTAAAAAAATTAAAATGTTCAATGACAACAAGTAAACACTCTAAAACTTTTATTATCAAATTTGTTAATTTAATATTATTTTTAAATTTTTTAATTGACTTTCGAACAGTTATAAAACCTTTCGTTGGTCTTTTTCTGAATTCGAAATTATTTAAAGGTGTAACACAACAAGGATCTATCACTGTAACGTGGATAAGTCCGGCGATATCTGCCTGGACATCCTGGATGAGAATTGGACTCCGTCTATGACCGTTTCCAGCATTCTTCTCTCTATCCTTTCCTTGTTGACAAATCCCAATCCCGATAGTCCCTTAGTCAGGAGTATCGCTCAGCTCTACAAGGAAAACAGAAGTAAACACGACCGAATGGCAAAGGAGTGGACATCAAGAAATGCGAAGCCCAAATGATACACTCACTGACTATGGAAATTCATTGAATAAGCTCTACAAAATTTGCAAAATTGTTAAATTTTGAAGATAATTTTTCTTGTGTTTAATTAACAATGTGTGATCTATGAGTAAACTTCTTTAATGTAATGATTCTTGTAAAATGTTTTCTCGTAATTATTAAACATGAGATCAGTAAGGATTTAAAAAAAAAAGAACTAGGGGTGTGGAACATCGCACAACTTTCAATTACAATATAACACTGATGTGGATTTGTGTCACCGTTTTTTAATTTCCACCATTCGTTTTGAAAAAATGGCCAGTTTGGCGATATTTTTGCCATAATTGTAATATGGGACTTAAATATATATATACGTATATACTTCGCCGAAATGGAAATTTTCTCAATAATTCTTATATTATCCTTTCTTATAAGTGAAACTGCGAAGAGGAGAAAAAACGATCGTTCATAAGCTATGCTCAAGCAAAGAGAACTCTGTGTTAAAGGCATGCGTTTTTCCACTTTTTACGCCATTGAAGCAATTTTACGAGAATTTCGGTGATGGGGATGTTTATAGAACACCTTAAGAAGCATTAGCACAGCAATTTTTATCAAAATCATTAGAGCCGTTTTTTAGTAATCATTGAAAAGTATGATTTTTTCAATGGCAGCTACCTTATGCGCAAGCCTGATTTTGACGAAAACCTTAATGTTAGGTTCTTGGGCCATCACCAACCTGCTCACCAAATTTGAACATCGTAGGTCAATTTGTTCGGGAGTAATGCTGACCACGTACACATAGACAGACATTTTTTATAGATCACTTTTTTGAGATCATGATGTTCCAAAACGTGGAAAAATACAAAAAAAAAAAAAAAAAAATCGAATTATTTTTTTGATAGAATCCTATGTACCCTACGCACTACATATGAGTAACTGAAAGTAAAAAAAAAAAGAAGAAAAAAAGACGTTTCCGACTTTACTAGTATTAAAAGAACATTGCTTTTTTGAAGGACTTTCTAAGAGTAGTTATTCATTGCCAATACGCGAAGCCATTAAAACTTAACAAGAAGGGTTACTGTGCAGTTAGATATTAGATATGGTGAGTTTATTGAACTTTTCAGACATTTTAGAGCAATTTTTGATTTTTAATTTTGAGATTCCGATTTTAGTTTTCAACATGTGACAGCTTCGCAATGTTGTCGACTTAAATCTATGCACTAACCCTTGAACGCTGTTGCTGGATCAGAAGGAGCACCAATAATATATTTCATATACTAGTTGATTGAATACTTTTTTCTATATAATACGATATTCGAAAACATTTTTCTCTTGCAACTTAAAGTTAATTGTGATTCATTTTAGTAATATGGATTTTTTTACTGAATGTATCATATTTTATAATAGAAATCTTTTGCTTCTAAATTACCAGCTGAGTAACCCAGCGCTACTGGGGACCCATTGAAAGACTTAGAACTTTACATTGAAGAAAAAGTGAAACAGATATATTATAGGAAATTCAACGATTTTTTTCATTTTACGATCAGAAAAAGCGCCAAAATCAAAAACACGGTAACTAAAATAAATTAAAATGAAACATAAATAATAATAATAACATTAAGTTACAATATAAATAATAATAAATAAATAAAATAAGAATACAACTTAAAATAAAACCCGTTGTCAGAAACCGCATTTAGCTATATAAAAAAACACCAAATAAAATCGCGCCAAAGGAAAGTTATATACTACATCTGTGTCGAAAAAGTTTTCTATTCATCAAAAAAATTTCAGTACACAAAGAAAAAAGTAGCCTGATTTTTCCTTAACAATTTCACAATCACGACTAAAATACGTACCAAGGAAATTAAATCGCAGATGAATTACTACGCTTATGGTGCAAATTGTAAAATTGTCTCGTGTAAGTAGTAAAACATACATAATACAAATATGCATTCAAATGCAGATTAAATAATACGGAACATGATGCACAGGAAAAAAATACTATACAAATAAAAACAATCAAAAGAAGAAATTCGATATTTTGGGTTAGATACTATACGAAATTAATAAATATTTACAAGGTGATATAATGAAAAATTAACGAATTATGGAATTATTTGAAAGATTTCTGTGAATTTTAATGGACGATTGTTTGTTATGACTTATGTTTACATTCAATATAAGAATATTTAAATATTTCGTAGTATTTACCTTTCGAACCGCACATGCATAGAGCTTGTTTACGGTATCGATTGTCAGTAAATATATGAAAATATTGCAATAATATTTGAACTGTTTATCAGACAGAATATTATAATATAAAAAATAATCAGAAAATAAAGGGGGCACATTAAAATAGCTTTGGTTTTTAATCATATGTAATAAAACACTATCGTTGCCATTCCAATAATTTTTTTTTCATGCCCTTATATTTTAATCAAACCAATTTTTAATCGAATTTAACAGTTTTTCTCTACAATCTCTATGTAGTATAGCTTCAATGTACTAAATTTCGTACTTCGTACCTCTAGGTGCAACTTTATTAATTATTTGACGAGAGCGATAGCAAGAGTCAAATAATTTATCGAGTTTGAAAAATTGATTTCTCACATACTGCATCACTGATCTCTACTACAATCAGAGATCAGTGTACTGCATTCACTATTTTTTACAATAATATGCAAAAATATCTTTAATACATATGCAAACTAATCTTGGAAATTCCAGACAATTAATCACTTCCAAAAATGTCATTTCGGTACAAAAACTATATAAAATTTGAGCATGAGTCGTGCGCACTGATCTCTACTACAACTTCTGAATTGCTCATTAGCGGTTTCTGCTCTGCAAGCAGATGGTGCCATTTGAATACTTCTCCCCATAATGCTTTGAAATAGGTTGCCCATAGTTACAAACAAATTTGAACTAGTTTTGGGGGAAGTTGATAGTAAAGATCCAATGGTGATTATTAAGCCTTCTTAAACTTCAAGTCAGTAACCAAGCATGCGCTATCCAGAAGTTGTAGTAGAGATCAGTGGGTAAAACCCTTATTTGGCGAGTGCGATAGTACGAGTCAAATAATTTACCGAGTGTGAAAAAGAATTTTCCCACGGGTTACATACAATATTTTTTATAATCACATGTAAAAAATATTTTTAATGCAGATATTTACTAACGTTCGCAACTCCAGTCAATATATTTCTTCCATGATGATTTCCGCGAATTTTTTTTTCCACTTTTTTTTTTCACACTAGTGCGAGAAACTTAACTTCTAAAAATTATTTGAAATAAATAATTTATTCAAATGTGCAAAAAAGTTGGCCAAGGGGATAAAAATTTAACAATTGGCAATCATTTTGTAGCCGATAAAAGGTATCGCCAATGGTGTATTGCATCAGGCGTAAATAGCCTTTTTTTCTTATTTATTATATCTTGATTTTAGAAGCTTCGCGTGTCTGATGTTTTCTTGTGTGTTGAATTTCTCCTCTAATTATATATGCTAATAGCTACTAGTATTCTAAGTTTTATAATTCTAGGTCAATAAAAATATATTAGAATAAAAATATATTAGAATTAAGATTCATATTTTTCAAACATGGTTCTCTTCTGGGAATTCGGAGGAGAAAATCTCGATTTTGAGATTTTTTCTTTTGTATATATGTAAAACCTTACAAACATATCACATTTCCTAATTGCAGCTCTACTAGAAATATCTTAACATATTGATGATCAGTGAGTGAGTGACTGAGTGGGTTTCAAAGTATGCCTTTTACTGACTTTTTCGAATTTAACAACTAATATAATTGGAGAAGGTGGTGGGGGGAAACTGAGAGGTTTTACAAAAGTGGCTAAGAGCTACACGCAAAATAATTTTCAGCTCTCAGGTACACTCTAATGGGCACCACGTACGAAAGGGTCAAAATGCAGCCGAGTTGCATCCAGTAAAAAGTGCCTGGCAGTGAAGTTGGCAGGTGCACTGCCGTGCATCTAGAGATATAACTTTTAATTTAAAATTTTCTACCTATTAAAATGTAAAATTACTTACTTTTTTTCTGTAAGAATATTATATTTAAGAATCTTGTGTTGTTACTTATACAGAGTTTTCTATATATATAAAACTGAGTGTCTGTTCGTCTGAACCTTATACAAATCCCCAGTTTTGCATCTAGAGCTACGAAATTTGGTGCATAGAATCTTTAATACATTGAGATTAGAGAAAACAACATTCAAATTCGATTAAAAGTTGCTTCTATTAAAATTTAATAATATTAAAAAATCATTTTTAGAATGGCAACAATATATATATTTTTTTATTACATCAGAATAAAAGCAAAAGTTATTTTAATGTGTCCCTCTGTTTTTCTGATTATTTTTAGTATTATAATCGTCTGTCCGAAAAGCAGTTCGAATATTATAAGGGTAATACATAATGTTTGGGTACCTAATTTAAACATTAAGTCATAACAGACAATCGTACATTAAAATTCCCTGCAAATTTTAAAATTATTTCGTAATTTGTTAATTTTTCTTTATATTACCATGCAAAAATTTATTTCCTTTAGTATTTAACCCAGAATATCGAATTCCTTCTTCTGATTGTTTTTATTTGTGTAGTGTTTATGTTCCGTGAATTAAGTTCTATATTATTTCATATACATTTGAATGCATATTTGTATTATATATGCTTTACTACTTACACCAGACTATTTTACAATACACACCAGAAGCGTAGTATTTCATTTGAGATTTTTGTTTGGGTGCTTATTTTGGTCGTGATTGTGAATTTGTTAAGGGGATATCAGGTTACTTTTTTCTCGGGTACTAAAATTTTTTGGAAGAATACAAAACTTTTTCGCTACAAATGTAGTATAAAACTTTTTTTTTGGGCGATTTTATTTAGAGTATTTTTTCGGATAAATGTGGTTTGTGGCAATGGACTTTATTTTAAGTTATATTTTAATTGTATTCATTTTATTATTATTTATATTTTAATTTAATTTTAATATTATTTATGTTTTAATTTTAATATTATTTATGTTTTAATTTTAATTTTATTTTAGTTACCATGTTCTTTATTTTGGCGTTTTTTATTTGGCGTTATGATCGTCAAATAAAAAAATAAAAAATCGTCTAACTTCTTATACTACATCTGTTTCACTTTTTCTTAAGCGAAAATTTCTACGTTCTTCAACGGGTACCCAGCAGCGCGAGACCACGTTTAAAACATACGATATATATATATATATATATATATATATATATATATATATATATATATATATATATATATATATATATATATATATATATATATATATATATATATATATATATATATATATATATATATATATATATATATATATATATGTGGAGATAGGGGGCGCACCACTAGAGAACCCCTTGTGGCGACTCCTAGCGGCAGAGGGAGGTATTCCTCATTCTGATTAGAGAGACAGATCACTGAACATTCTCGATGTGAATATACGTAAGAAAGGCGCTTGTGCCTAATGTAGTATGAGATAAGAGGCAATAAGGATTCATTAAAGCTGGATTCTACACTCAACAAGTGTCCCTTCTCTGATCGTCTACTCCCACATGGGGGCTCGGCATCACGAACTGAGTAGGCGTCAGAGCGTTACGTTAAGAACCAAACGGCAGAACGTGTAAGGGCAAACCAGAAGTACGAGATACGAGTACAAATGAAACCGAACAGCACCGTAGTCACCCAGCAGTGAACCGGGGATCGGAGTATAAGCCGTCGTATCACCTAGCAGTGTAAACGACATAACAGCGCAGTGACCGGAAAGGGAAACCACGTCTCACCGGAAAGCGAAACTACCACGTCGGAAAAGCGAAGTCAGCGCCGACGAAGAGGATTGCCTAGCGGAAACAACAAGCATTGGAACACCGCTAACGAAGCCAAGAAACTGCTTATCGAATAAAAGAAGTCGACATCACTGAGAAGTGGAACAGCTAGCACAGTGACCGGAAAGTGAAATCACGTCTCATCGGAAAGCGAAACCACCACGTCGGAAAAGCGAAGTCAGCGCCGACGAAGAGGATTGTTTAGCGGAAACAACAAGCATTGGAACACCGCCGTCGAAGCCAAGAAACTTCGTGTCAAATACAAGAGGTCAACATCATTGAAAAGGGGGCTAGCAAGCACTGGGAAGCCACAACGAAACATATGCACCGGCAACACAAGTCGAGGTAACAAGTCAACAGAAAAACTGTGAGTACAATTTTCGATTATACTAACATGGCGTTTCTTGCCAGAGCACGAAAGAATGACTTACTCGCTTTAATAGATGAACTGGGATTGGAACAACCCATTAACCCAAAAATCGCTCAATTATGTAAATTAATAACAGAACACGCCGATTATGATGAAAACTTTGTTAAAAATATGTTAAACACAATTGTAAATGACCGTGAAGAAAAGGAAGCGAAAGAATTCGAGTTAGCGAAACTGCGCATAGAAGCAGAAGTTCGCCAACTTGGCGCAGCTGTAACAAACGCACGGGAAAACGAAGTAAGCAGAAGCCCAAATATATTACAGTATATGAAACCGTTTGACGGTAGTGACATAAGCATCTACTTGACACTATTTGAGAGACAAATTAGTCGTCTAGAAATATCGAAAGATACTTGGGTAAATTATTTAATTACATTGCTTCCACTTGACATAGCAAGCTTAATAACACGTGAGCCGGAAACACTAGCGAATAATTACGACCACATTAAGAGCATTTTGCTGAGACGATACCGACTTAGCCCAGAACAGTTCAGAATACAATTATCATTCCATAAAAAAGAACAATGTCAGACATGGAGAGACTTTTCTTTTGAACTAAATTATCTAACCGAATGGTTGAGCGGACTTGATATCACAACATTTGAAGATTTAAAAGAATTAATGCTAGTAGATCAAATAAAAAGAAAATTACCCAAAGAAATTCGAGAACACTTTATGGACGAACTTCCGAAAATAAAAAATAGGGAAATTTTGGTCAACAAACTTGATGACTTTGATTCAACTAGAAATAATTTTAAAAAGAGTACGATATTTCGCGAAAATAAATATGAAGAAAAAAACAGGAAACACTGGCAATCTAGAGAAAATATACAGGAACGTCCATTCATTCGTGCTCAAACCAATACTAACCATTTTTATAAGGAAAGAAATAATGGTATTGTTGATAATACAGAGTGGCCTAATGAATATAACCAGTTTGAAGTTAAAAATCAAGGTATTAAATGCTTTAATTGTAATGAAATAGGCCACCGCCAGGCCAGCTGTCCAAAAAAGAAGGCAAATAGAGCTGTAATTAGTAATTATCCTAATTATAAAAGTAATGTGTATCCCGAAAATGAAAGTAATAATAATCCAATTGATAAAATTAATAGTTACACTGACAATAAAAGCACCACAAAGGTAATAATATTCGATCATGAAATAGTTGCTCTGAATGATACAGGGAGCCAAGTCACCTTCATTTCTGAGGACTTGTATATAAAAATAGGATCACCCCAATTAATGACAAATGACATATTACTAAAAGGATTAGGTAATATAGAAGTACAACCATTAGGATATTTCCATACTGACATTAAAATCGACACTCATTCAGTCAATGCAAAAATATACGTCATCAAAGACCACACAAATGAGTTAATAATTGGAATGGACGTTATAGGAAAATTCGAAAACCCATCCTTTTACAGACAGCTTCGAGATCCAAGCCGAGAGGATCCACGTGTTTTTTATTTACAAGTTATCAGGCGCCAGTCTGGCGAGGCCAAAGGAGAAAATAAAAGCGAAGAGCTCCGCAAGATGTCAACCAAATCTATTCTGACAGTTGAGAAGAAGATCGACGGCCGCGGCAGCCAATCAGGAAGCAGAGCAGAGGAGAAATTTGTAGCTCCGCCTTCCGAATGCAGAAGCGCTAGTCATCTTACTGGTGTGACCCGAGAAAGATTAGACCTTGACGGCGAAAAGAAGAGAGAAAATCCCGTACCAGTGGCGAAATCATTTGGCTTGGTAATACCAGACGGAACAACCGGCGAACAGCGTAGAATTGCGGCATGTTTACTTGCAGAACATACGTCTTTTAAAGAAAACTTTCCTGAAGTAGCGGAGAATGCTGTACTGAGAGGAGATGAAGAATTCAAAAGAGAGATGGAAGAACATTGTTGCAAACTGAACGAAGCTCAAAGTAAGATAAAAGAATGTGAAGATGAAATCTTACAGTTGCATACAGAAGGTGCTACTTTCAAAGTACAGTACTCTAAACTGGAAGCTAAGAATGATGCATTACAAGCTAAACTTGAAGAAATAGAATCGGAAAACTTAAAGGAACTGGCAGAAACCACTGAAATTCTTGAAAAATACAGAGAAGATATTGCAGGTTGTGAAATGGAAATTGGATCAGCTAAAGAAGAAATTATCCATCTTAAAAATGAATTGAAAATAGCCAAGTTACTACAAGAACAGTTAGATCAACGATGCCAAACTTATGGAAAATGTGAGTTGAGTGCCACTAATAAAGTCTTGTAACCCTCAGTCTTAAGTTTAGAAGAAGGAGCAAACTTAAAAAGACAGCTAAAGGAGAAAAATCACAGCATTGAAGTGAAAAGAGAATTATGTTCCAGACAAAAAGAAGTAAAGGAAATGGATGTCAAGGAAAAACATAAAAAGAAGAGATCATTATCAGATGTAAATAAGAATACTGAAGAAACCTCAATGAATAAGGAGAGCCTCAAACAGTTTAAGAAAAGACGCAAACAACCCAGAACATTTAAAGTTTACACTCAGCGAGCAAAATTTTTTGGCCATTACAAAGAGACACCAATCAAAAACAATCATAGATGTGACAATCAAAGTATCTGTGCATATTGCTTTCCTTGTGTTTTTCTATTTCAGATAACTTCAGACATAAACTATGAGGACATAGTTCGCCAAGATGACCGAGTGTGGAGATAGGGGGCGCACCACTAGAGAACCCCTTGTTGCGACTCCTAGCGGCAGAGGGAGGTATTCCTCATTCTGATTAGAGAGACAGATCACTGAACATTCTCGATGTGAATATACGTAAGAAAGGCGCTTGTGCCTAATGTAGTATGAGATAAGAGGCAATAAGGATTCATTAAAGCTGGATTCTACACTCAACAAGTGTCCCTTCTCTGATCGTCTACTCCCACATATATTTATATATATATATATATATATATATATATATATATATATATATATATATATATATATATATATATATATATATATATATATATATATATATATATATATATATATATATATATATATATATATATATATATATATATATATATATATATATATATATATATATATATATATATGGACCTGTGTGATGGACCGGTCTTGTCACTTTTACCTTGTAATGACAAGCGTTTCTTATAGAGGGATGCTTGAGACTAACTATGTAAATGACCCATAATTTCCTATCTATTTAAATAACCTTTCATAGCATAAGTAAAGTATCCGAAATTCCAGGACATTAATATTTAGTTTAAGCTATCAACTCATTTACTCAAGTTATTAGCTTATAATGATGAGCCAATTCTTACATGAAAAAAGCCTGAAACTTGAAATTCGTCACAGTCCGTTGTCACTTGTCTCTTGTTGGGGCCGATTTGTTATTGCTCTAGTGCTTGGCATTATTTAAACTGTTATACAGTGCACAAGTTTCATAAGAGTGGTCTTGATGTTAATTGATTACCTCATTTATACTTTTATTCAAACATCGTTTAAAACATACGATTGGACTCTAGAAATCAAGCATAGAAAATTTGAATAGTACAGTTAAAATATCGCATTCTTTCTTTAAGTATAATGGCAATTACATATTCTGTTTTTAAATCAGTAATAGACTGTTTCTAAACCAATATATATCAAAGAGAAATTATTCAAACAATTACACGTTCTTGCTATTAATTTAAAGAAAGTTCTAGTCGAAGAAAGCTCTCATGTTCTATTTTTTTTAGCAACTATTTCAAATGCCGTACCATCAAATCAGAAATTTCTTCAATTTACTCATTTTAAAAGTAAGGGGGTTTAGAAAGATGTTACTATCTGTTATATTAAGTTAATTATCTATTTACGTCATTATATTGCTAACTGAATATCCTTATAAACTTAATATACTTATCTTTTGACATTCTTAAAATCTAAGTTTTGAAGTTTTCAACATAATTATGATACTTTTACTTCAACTCTCCTTAGAGTAAACTAAACTTTTTCTTTGTAATGAACTTTCAGTTAGTTTAGAAAGGCTTAAACTTTTACTTGCATTTTGTGAACTAAAATTTTTTGTACAAAAGTTCAGAATTTTTACGTTTATAAATTCCTCGAATAAACTAAAGAATTTTTGTAAATAAGGCTAATAAGCTAATTTTGTAATTAAGCTTTTGGTTGCAGTGAAAAAAAAAATTCTGCATTTTTTTCATACTCTTAATATAGGACCTTTCGTAATCCTAGTTAGTAACATTTGGATTCCTTAAGAATAAAATGGTTAAGTGTTTTTTTTCACATAACTATTTTTAATTTTTTAAAGCTTTTTTATTTTTACTGTCAGAAATTAATGGCTCTCCAGGGCAAAGTACATTACTTATCACTCAAATACATCTGTTCTAGCCGGCTTATGTAATGTTCGTAAAGAATAATGTAACATCATCGCTCTCTATGGGCGACTTGTAAAACACTTGTAGAAAAGAAAAGGATATTAGCCACGATAGGAACAAAACGTTCCGCGTGTAAAAACCTGAACCGAAAGACAATTAGTTTTGCATTATTCCAATACACACAAATTTACCAACAAATTGCAGTCCACTAAAGAAGAATGACCAAAATCTTTTAGTACGTTAAATATCTTAAATACTGATTTTAAACAGGAAGAAATTAATTTTAACTTACTTTCTAATATAATTTTCGTATTTCGTAGGTGAAGTAATTCTAAACTGCATAAACATTTTAATAACAACTAGCTTAATCCAATAAAGAGTATCTAAAAGCAATTGATCAATTGGTGATTGTTTATTTGTGGGACAAACGAGGGGAGGGACATCTCATGAGAGTATTTCAATTTTATTTCCTATTTAAATTTGAATGAGGTAACGTAATAACAGGATTGATAACTAATATTTTCTTGATGCATTAAGAAATATAGTAAAATAAACAATCAGATTGTCCTTTTTAACACAAGAAATCTGTAATAATAATCTGTATAAGCTGTAAAATGAACATAATTTAGGTTCTCATAATCCAATTTTCGAATAAACATAAGCTTTGATTTCCTTTTTATGTTAAACCATTATTTGAACTATTTAATATTAACTATTTTTAACAAATAAAACCTAACTAGTGAAAAACGAGCACGTATTATGGTATGTTTGACGTAGTTTTTTTTTTTTTTTTTTTCGAAAGAAATGTTTTAACAAGAATTTACAGCAATACCGGCGGCAGAATTACGTCTGCTTTGCATTTTTATTAACAACCAGGATCACAAAATTATGCAGGAAAAATATCAACAACCAAGTTACGAAACTAAAGTTATGATGAAATCGATAAACTTTATATACTCACTTGAACCAAGGCGTGAATTACATGAAAAAGGATGTCATAAGTTCTCCATGTTTCTTGCTGCGGAAAGACGGGAGACACTGTAATGCACTTACTAAGGATTATGGTGAGAAGACTACTTGATTATTTTCACATCTCACTTCTTGTTTGGTTCTACGTTAGATATTTTGATATGAAAACATGTTTTTTCTTTTTCAAAAGTACACAATGAGGAGTCATTTTTATTGAGGCATATCAATCTATATATAAAAAAATTGTTTACCCAATATACTTGGAAAATGTTTAAAACTTACAAATAATTAAAAAAAAAAGTATTTACCAAATATACTTGAAAATGTTTTGAAGGCTAAAACTGATTTAGTAAAAAAAAAAAAAAAAAAAAAAAAAATAATAATAATAATAATAATAACTATTATTATTATTATTTATACAATTAGCGGGGGAAATAATTTACCGAGTTTGAAAAAGTATTTTTCCACGCGTTGCATATAATATTTTTTATAATCACGAGCAAAAAATATTTTTAATATATATATATATATTTATTAATGTTGACAACTCCAGTCAATGAATTTCTTCTGAAAATATGTCATTTCAATGCCAAGACTATTTAATATTTGAGAACGAGACGTGCGAGAAAGTACTTTTTCATACTAGTGCGAGAAAGTTACTTTCCCGCACTTCTCGCTATAAAGTACAACATTCGCAACGATTTTTAATTCAAAATAATTAAAAAAAGTTTAATATTTTGCACATAGTTATAATTTTTTTTTTAAATATTGTCTTGGATAATTTAATTTCTTTATAATACACATCCCCTAATCGTTGGGACTTTGCATTGTTCTTCATAGAAGTGGTCTTTATTTCTCAAAATGAACGCAGTGCTGTTGGGTTTTACTATTTGAATTGCATTAATAATCTAAAATATTAATTTCTGTTCGTGATTTATTAGTACTACGTGACAGGAATACATATGAAATGAAATATTTTATATCTCTCATTGAATTAAGTATTTCAAATGTTAAGGAGTGAACGAAAAGTTCATTCAGAATTAATTTCGACTTGTCATTCTGAATGTTGATTCAATGCAAGATTGAAGTATTACCGTTTTATCGTTTCACTGTTTAGTTTTAAAATACTTAACTTAGAATCATGCGACTAAATTTCCTATTGTTGGTTAGTTGACTCTCATTGAGGACCGGATACGTATTTCTATTAGAATTTATTTTCATAAATCATAACTTATTGCATATTTCTAGCATGGAATTTGATTGGAAAGGAAAATGACGATTAAACAGGCGATGAAGTTTAAAAAGACTGTATTACATATTTTTACGTATATATACGTTAATAAAAAAAAATAATGATATTTACTAAAACACATTAAGAAGTGCAGTGACAAGCAGAATTTGAAATCCATTTTAAAATTATAAAATTTGATTAAGGTGTTAATTCGAGACTAGGAACAAAAATGCGAAGTTTTAATTAAATGTTGAAGCTGTATTCGTTAATTAGAATACAGGGTGGTCATGAAGATTTCTAGATATATGAACCCTTAGTGGTAAATTCGCCCAACTAATCGAAACGAAATTTCCAATATTGTTATTTGAAGGTAAAGTCGTTTGCTAGATACTTAAAGAGAAATATTCAGTAAATGTCGCATAGTGGGTTTTCTTTATTCAGGCTTAACTCTAAAAGATCATTAATAACCATAAATAAAGAAGAGGACTGCGTTATGAGAAATTTAAATTCAACAAGACTTACTCTGTTTCAGTACATAAATCAGTATGAAAAGTTAGTTTTTCAAAGTTTAACATTTGT
This sequence comes from Linyphia triangularis, assembly GCA_963978545.1. Taxonomy (NCBI): domain Eukaryota; kingdom Metazoa; phylum Arthropoda; class Arachnida; order Araneae; family Linyphiidae; genus Linyphia; species Linyphia triangularis. Next base: position 63,458,756 of record OZ021724.1, read on the forward strand.
AAATAAAATCTTAGTTGTGTATAAAATTAAAAAGAGTTCTGGTATCAGAGTAGTGGGAGATTGTTCATCTATCGAGAGGTCGTATTCATCTTTCTGGGACTCAGCTTATTTCATCAGTAGCTAAGTTATATGCCACTACACACCATATGGTAATCCCTATTCTGGAAGAAGAGATAGGGATTTAGAAGATAAGAGATCTTTATCTTCTAAAGTTACTTACCCGACCCACATTGAACCATTGGATGGAGTCTTCCAAGTGCTGTACCAAGAGTCTACAATTGAACAAAGCTCTAAGACAAAGAGGGCACAGGAGGGTACTTCTTGCCCCTCACTTGAATACTCTGAAATTAACAAATAGTGCATAATCTCCAGACCTTGTTTGGATGGGGATTCCCACGCTCAATAGGGAAACCGAAGCATTTCTCCAAATTACCGAAGTTATGGGGAACATCATTTCCCCATACACCCAGACCAGCTTCCTGAAGATGCTCTGATGGATGGGCTCTTTCCAGAAGTTCAACTTCAACGCTTTAGCTTGTTCTGTGGAAATGTAACTCACGAGTCCACCGGAGTTACACCATCCTAAAGGATTTTTGAAAAATACTTTATGCTACCTTGTGACTTCCGACAATAAGCAGGTACTCCATCTTCGAAAGTATCTAGATGATCACAAGCCCCCTCTGGAAGACGTTTATTGGTTATGTACTGCCTATTAATAATATGCACGATATAAAAATGTATTTATAGATTTTGAAACTTACTTGAAAATACAAAAAAAATGTAAAACTTTTTAAAATATTGAATCACAAAGAAAACAAAAATATCAGAAATATTAATGTTAGGGAAACCACGTTTTCATTTTCCAAATATCCAGCACTGCCAATTGAGAACATAAAGAAAACTCATCATGAAGTACGGAATAGTCTTATTACACACTAACTGCGTGGCTAGGCCAAGATTACTTTGTTGAAAATTTCAGAGCTATACACCGATTGGAAGCCGCTTTGGAAAAAAACTAATTAAAATTTTAACATTCTGTTTTTCAAAAGTCCAATTAGAAGGCCAAAACTTCTAATGTTGAGAATTTCAGAGTTGTAACCCTATTAGGAGTCGTTTCGCAAAAAAAACCCCCCCAAAAAACCAACTATTTATGTCTAATATTTTAGAGCTCTATGCCTTTTTTAAATATAGCTTTCTACAGACAGACAGACAAACAGGCAGGCAGACTCTTTGTTTTATTATTATAGAAGCATATCCTTTTAGATCAAAAACACTAGATTTGTTACAAGTTATATTATATTTCATGGCAATAGAAAAATACATCAACAGCATTTAGGATCGCAATAACTTGCCAGTTATTTATTTTCTAAATGAGTAGTGGATCTTCTTCTTTAAAACGTATGTTTTTTTAAGAATAAATTGCTGAGATTTTCAAAATTTTATTAAGGAAATGAAGTGATTATTAAATCTTTAAAGAAGCATACATAATATTTTTATATCATATAAATTTGAAATCATGTTCAAATTATTATATCTTCTATAACATTCCTGCCAGAAAAAGCTTACAATGATATTATGTAATTTAACTAATTTAATACGGTTGATCCACTAAATGCAATTTAAATGAGAAATTAAAGACAAAAGTTTTTTTTTCATCTTCATTGAATAAACCTATCCAATCACAATATATATAAGCTGTATTCTAAAGAGGTTAAATAATTATTCTTAAATAAACTACATTTTTTGAAACCTATAATTAAATTCCTCCTTTATTAACTTTTTTTTTCTTGAAGTTGTAGATAGAACTACCATCGCACAATTTTAAACGAATTACTGGGTATCAAAATGAAGCAGAACTTAATATTGTTAAATATTAAAAAAAATATTTTCATTTTAAAATTCTCACTATAATCAGATTATGCTACTCTAGTTATTAGTATGAAAAACTGTTAATAATTTATGATAATGTTTATGCTATTTTTTCGGAAAATGGAATAGTACCCTGCTTAATTTCCATTGTTTTGCATTTATGTCGTAAGAAAAGTATACTACAAGGTTCTTTTAATAAATTTCAAGTAAACAAACATAAAAGTATTTAATAAAAATATACATAAAAATAGTTAATTATTGTTTTTTAAAGCATATCACTTTATTTTGAGTACTATTTAACAGTTAAAATATTAAGTGAAATAAATTTGTGTTTTAAATTTTTAGAAAAATTCGTATACAAAGAGACTTTTCACTGTTCAAGAAGATTAATTTATTAAAAATAAAATATCTTTGATAGTGACATAATTATAAAATTAGAATAATTTATTTAATATATTTAATACATTTACAATATTGGTGTTTGTAAAAATTGATGGCTACTTGAAGTTTTAGATTCTATATCTAGTAACATGTAATTCAAATACTTTGATAAAAAAATTTTTTTGATTTTTTTTGCATTTTTACGTGTTTTGGAACGTGCTGAATTCAAAAAAGTGCTCAATAAAAATGTGTGCGTGTCTGTCTGCAGTGTACACAACTCATGAACTGATTTTCTACAATGTTACAATTTTGTGTACAGGTTAGTGGAGGCAATGGGATCTGACATTAAGGTTTTTTCAAAAATTGCGCTTGCTATTGTTTCAGCAATTGCCACGAAGAAAAAAAAAAAAATTGTTTCTAAGGATTTTTTATCAAGATCATTGTGCACTTTAAAGGCATTGCATAATGTCATTTAATGGGCACTAACCATCCCAACCTTCGAAATTCCCGTAGAGATGCGATAAATGCGTAAGAAGTAGAAAAATTAATGTTTTAACACACAGCTTTTCTTTTGAGAATATCTCATCAACGACGTTTCTCTCCTGTTATACTTGCAAACAAAGACATTGTAATATTTACCAAAAAACATATCGATAATTTTTGCGTTCTGGCGGGATTTTTTGTCAATGTAATAATTATCGCCTAACTGGCAACTTTTTAAAATAATAAAAATTTGAAAACGTAAATGGTAAATTGTACTAATCAATTACAAATTTAAAAGCAGTGACCAGTATTAAGTTGTCTGAGGTTACCACACCTAGTTTGCTGTAGTAACTTGAAAATAATGAGATAGGTTAATCTTTTCATTTAAACAATGGTATCATAAGATCTTGAGATCGTGTATGGCAATTTAAAAAAAAGAAAAAGATTGAATCTAAAAAGCTAACATTTATTTTATAAATCAAAATTATTCTATGTTATTTGTCATAAACATTCATGCAAGTACCATAAATACAAAATGATAATGAGAAGTACAAATTTGTCTGGAAACTGAACAATATAATAATACTTCCCAATTATGCTTGTTGAGTTTTCTCTTTCCCAAAGAAGTTGCATTAATTTTAGATTCCTTAGCCGCGTCTTTTAATTTCAAAGTAATGTCTTAGGCAGTCACTTTAAGGAGCCCATAAATGTCAGTTTGAATAAACCTAAAATTCCATGCTCCTTCTAAAACAAAAACAAAAACGTAAAAGCGCAAAGGACGAGAGATTTAAAGCGGTAACTCATCAGTTTTAATAGGGAATGAAATAAATGTTGCGGTCTAACTTAGCGAGTGTGCGGTAGGTTGCATGAAAAAGAAACATGAAATCTCTTAGTGCATCTTTAAGGTCATGTTTGAAAAGACACCGCCATTTTTTGCGCGCCATGATTACGGTGTTATCCAATCAACGCCTGTCAGATGGAGGCATTTGTCTGATGACGTCACACGCCTGTGGGGACCGTTTATTATTGTTTTTCTGGAGCAAAAGAAATCAAATTACGTGTCATGTGACGTCGAAACCTAAGTTTAGAAACGGTTCGAGTTATGTTTTTCTGTATGTAGGGCCATGGAAGTTTGCCAGTTTCTCTTTATAGAGAAAAACCATTCACGGTTGTTTGATAAGTGAGATTTTTAATTGCATTATGAGTAGTTTTCATTTTTCATACACGTTGGCACACACACATTTTTCTTTACAAATACTTTTTGAAAATCTTTCTTGAATATTTTATAAACTTTTCTGTGAAGTATTTGAAGAAATATTTTTAATGACAGGTGTAAGAATATGCAACTGCTCTTAAATATAATCTTTTGAGAAAATAGATAACACTTGACAATGATATTCATGTTTATCTTTTTAGCTTCTAAGCAAAACTGTTGTAGTGAGATGTTTATATAAGCTTTTAAATTTTGTATTTTGCTACCCGATCCGCCTCGCAGCTGAGGCCAAGAAGGTGAGGTGGATCGAATTTTTTGTTGTCAACAAATAGTTCCCCCACGATTGACGGGATAATTCGTAGGTGTAAAACAATTCTACTGAACATATTTTGGAAATGTTATCAATATATTCTAAAGATCTTAAAATGTTCTCATTAAGATAAGTGTTAAATTTTCAATTGAAATGTTTAATTAAAGAAACTGTACATGAAGAATGAATGCAGATTTTCGAAGTAAGTAAATTTTAGGACTCAATGGTGCTGGAAACTGAGATAACTTTGGAACTTTTTTCAGTTTTTTTACTACTCCTGTCAACTTATACAAAGCTAGGTTTATGTAACTATGGTATTTAATTAAGTTAGCCTTAAACTTAAAAAAAATGAACATGATTTTACTCTACGACCAATGATACCCTCATAAAATTCCTTCATTATACCTCAATCTTACTCTAGAAATTGGGGAACTTTGGGACAGCACTATTTTTGCTTAGAAACACTAAGGAATGATCAATTTGCCACAATGTCAAGTGGAAGAACTATTTATTAAGACTATTTATTTCAAATGTGTATGCAAGATTTATAAATTACAGTAATAGTTTGGAAACATTATGGTAAACATGATTGCATAATAAGGGTAGAACATATTTTGATAAGAAGGTAAGAAACATTTTAACATAAATCAATCACTCAAATAAATTAAAAAGACTTATTCATAAAAGGTGTTATTTTTTGAACTTTTGAAATTTCTCGTTGGTCAACTTGAGTTGGCTGGTTGATTTTATGGATGATTTTATCATTTGAATAAAAAACTTTATTGGGCTTAGCTAGCCATTTTCAGTTTAGAGCAGTCTTCTTCATCGCCGAGATGAACACTTCGTAGTTTTCTGATCTAAATGCTAAAGCTCATCCATGTATTTCACCGAACGTAGTCGCCTACCATAAGATTTTGGTAGAAACTTGATTGCTTGGAATGCATTGATAGAGTGGGCTGCTCTTCAAAATCCCCGAAAGTTTTACTCTCTTCAGAGTCCTGTAGTGAAAGACTCGTATCATCGCTGCTGATGTTGCATGCATACTTGGTGCTATCCATTCGTTTTTTCTGGAGAAAAATGTCTTTTTATTTCTCAAGGAATTTAATGCATACCAGAGAAATCATTATCATTTTGTATTTTCTCTCATTCAACAGGAACATATACTGTATTAAAGACACCTCCGCAACACAACAAAAATCAGTAAGAATATATTTTTAATGACAAAGATATAACTTCACAACTTAATTACTAAAATTTAACTAAATTTCAAGTGCAACTTTCTATGTATGATTTATTCATATAACACGCATATGCCTGGATAAATGTTGAAATAAATTTGTAAGTTGAAAGAAAGCATACCTTCAATATCGAAAATAAATGTTACTTATATTTTCTAGCAGGAAATTAGTATTAAATAAACTTCACATGTAAAAATGTGTCATTTTAAAAAGAAAAATCTACAAAAATGTAAATGATAGTGTTACTATTGGAACATAAATGAGGAATAATTTATGATTTCATTCAAGGCAAAAGTTTTATTATTGAACACTAAACTTAGACTTTAGCAGAAAAATAAAAAATACAATTTTATATTCTATCATACTTGTCGAAAATTGAATTTATTTGCTGTTGAAAGAGATTTTAATTTTTCAAATTTCTAAAGTTTTTCTTCTCTGTGTTAGAAAATTAGGTTCATGTGTTGCAAGTAAATTTTTAGAAAAATCTTATAAATTTAATCAAATAAGATTTCAGATTATTATGAAGTAAGAGATTGAGTGTATTGAATAAATTAATAATGTAAATTTTAAACAGTGACTTGAACTGAAACTTACTGTAAATGAAAAAATGTATGACAAAGTGACGGATGAAGAAAAAATAAGAGTTTATAGAAAGGTGTGTCTCGCTTTTTAAGAATTAAACTAATATCTTATTATAGGATGCAAAAGATCAAATCTCTATACATTGAAAAAAAAAATACCAAATTCAAACATTGTAAATTTTTTAAAATTCATATATAATGTAAGAAGTAATACTAAAAGTATATAAGGTGTGAACGTTTTGAAGTACTTCATCAGAAATAAAAATACGTAGAGGTCAGCCTTACAAATTTTAGAAGAAAGTTTTATATATATATATATAAATATATTGACTTTCACTTAAACATTCTAAAATATAAGAATAATATAACGAACAAAAATGCTAAGCACTGATTTAAAGTATATTCATTTAGACTTAGCTACAAATCATATGCTTGAAAAGAAAATTGCTTACAATTAAAGTAAGTATCAAATTTCATTGAATCCTAAAAGCAAATTTTTCTCATCTAATAATAGAATTTTTTTTTTCTCATACACATTATAAGTGTGTTATCAGGTGTAGAATAGTTAAAGATACCCAGCTTCTTCTTAAATATTAACATGTCACTTTTGGAAAAACTTATAAAAATTTCAATATACACTTAAAATATTTAAAATTCAAAGAATGTATCCAAGTCAATATTTTAGATTTAAATACGGAAATTTTGTCAGTCTAATCAATATATGTACTTAAACTATAAAAATTGTATCGTTTCGTCTTATTTGCATAAATCGATATCTTATACTTCTAGTTCTTCTAGAAAATTATTCTAAGTAAATCTTTCAGGGGTGAAAAGTATTAATAACTTTACATTTGTTACATGCAAACTTTTAGATGTATTGCATGAAAATAAAATTTTCACATGAAAATAAAATGTTGTAATTTTCACATGAAAATAAAATGTTGTAATTTTCACATGAAAATAACATTTTACTTTCATGTAAGACGTATAAAAGTTTACATGTTACATCTCAATTCGGTGCAATGGATGCAAAGTAACTAAATCAAATGAAATGAGAGTTGTAGCCTGTCAAGTTCTGATTGCCTATGGGCATTCTCCCTAATAATCACAATTTAGTTAGTTGTGTACAAGTACCCCAAATAAACTAAACGTGGTCGCTTGGCGGCAAATATCAGATTTCATAACTTTTTCTGACTGATTATTTTACGTGGCTTGCTTTTTTTTACCATGTCTAGTTGGTTTTTGGTAGGTATTTGTTGGCAAATATCTCTTTTGGGAAAATCTTTTTCACTACAAAAAATAAATTGTTAAAAAGAAAAAAGTTCTTTATTGTGGAAGGTCCTATTAAAATTCCAAATAATCAAATATGTGTGACTTAATGTTATGTAAATAATCGCACAGTTTTTTTTAACAGAAATCCAATTATTATATTCCAACATAAAAAATGTGGCTTACTTACTTTGACGATTTTCCTTGCTATCGTAAGTCTAATCAAGAGGATAAGGTAAATTTTCTCTTTAGTTTTTATTTCTATTTGATAGTTTATCACGAAATTTGGCAACTTTGTGAAAGCTTTACATGTAAAAACGTTTCAAGTTGGCAAGGTAATTTTAGTATTCCAGGTGGAAATCCTTAAGAAGTTATGACTCCATGTATAATTATATAAAACGTGTGTAGAAGCGGATTTTTAATGAAAGTCTCCTACAAATTAATTTTTAATTAAATAATAGAATATTGAAAATGAGTAAAGATTTTTAAGTAGTTTAATTCGTTCCTGAAAAACCTTTCCGAATATTAAAAAAAATAAATTGGTTCTGTATTTTGAGATTTGATAATAAAATAAATGAGGTATCAAAAATGACCGCTACTAACCTGAGTTTTGTAGTCTTTAAGTAAGAATTTTCATAAATCAATTGTAATAATTTCTATGAAGTTATATTTTTGCATAAAAGTGTTGTTCACACTTGTCGAATTATAAATAAATTCTCGGCACAGTATTTCGAAAAGAAAATAATCAATATGAAGTGGATACCATACATCTTTTTATCGAAATTTCATTCGAATCTCCTGCACACAAATAATGTAACACTTGTTAAATAGTTTAAGATTCAGGGAAAGTTATAAGCTATCATGCATTCAATAATTGAACAAAAATCATCCTGCACATCTGAATCTGCCCATCAAAATAAATTCAGGTAAACAGGTAACAATTATTTTGAAGAACATGCATTTACTTTTATTTTTTTCTGCAGGGGAATTTTTATTACAAAATTCAAATATTTTATTTTATGTTCTGTGAAGGGCTCTATGACTCCATAACTTTAAGGCTTATGTCTTTAAAAAGCATGTTTCGGGTTAGTTCACAAAGAGCTCTGGTTATTTTCAGATTATCTGGTGCTGTCAGCAACACGAGAGCTATAATGCGCCGAAACATTCGTCATTTGACAAATACATTTACAAACACCATGCCTTACACGGGACTCGAACCCGCAACCTCGAGGTCTAGAAGCTAGCACTCTAACCACTATACCGTTTGGTAGACACAAAGAACTCTGGATATTTTATAAACTTTTTTGGTGGGGTAATTCAATCTGATTTTATAACTACCATGACGGTTATTAATATTATAAAGTACTACACTTACTTCTTTATTGTCATTCAGAAAATACAGTGTATAATGACTATTTTAGTAAAATATCTATAGATAACGACTAAAAGTCATGACAGTTGAGGGCTTTACGCTATATTTGGAGGTTTACCAAAATAACTTCAAATGCACGTTGATCTATCATTTACTCACGCTCATTCCGTTACTTTAAAATTATTTCACTGATAAATCATTTTATTTTCAGCTCAATTAAAATATTTACACAACTTTTTTTTAGTTACTGAACTTTAACACATAAGTATGCTGAAGCGTCATGTTTACGTGCATACCTTTAAATAGATTGAAACTAAAATCTACGTCTATTCGTCTATCGAAACAAAATTCTGTATTAAAACCTACTTCAAACAATTGTTACGATATTTTAGAATTCTAGGAATTTTTGAACGTTAATATTTTTCGACAGTGAAACTAAATCAATGAAGCCTAGTTGAATATATGACACCTTAAAAAGGTTTTTGTGTCATCATAATGACCCATTCTTCTTGAGAAGCAATTTCAAAGGAAGCGCTGTGCAGTCTCTTGGCATCAACTCTTTATTCACTTGCCAAGTTATAGCTTGTAATTAACTGAAAGAGGTTTGAAATAGGCTTTTCAGACACGAACAAAAGGTTAATCACCTCCAGTGAACACTGAGGAAATTAGCAAATTGTCGGGTGTGCAATGAAGCTTTAGTTTGTCACATGCATAGTGTCGAAAAAGATTTAGAAACTTAAGTATACTGAGTAACCTCAAAAGGGAAACAGTGTTACGAAGTTAATTTTTTATAAAATTTTATACCTTAAGTTTTTAGGGAATTAGCTGCAGGAAACATAAAAAAAGTGTGTTATTTTTCCAGTAAAATATGTATGGTAATTGAGGGAAGTTTGAGATGGTTAAAAAATTGATTGAAAACTGAATTTCTAATCTAGAGAAAGGTGAATCTGTTTGCTATTTTAAAAAAGAATTTTGAACCATTTGGTTGGATAATAATATTAAATGATTCTTTGATTTTATTCATTGACAGTGTAAGTTTTAAATTTTGATTATTCTTTTTTGAGTAATTCTGCTTTGCCGAAATATTTGCATATTAAAACAAAAGCAACTCATTAAAAAACTGCTGAAGTTAGTTATGGTTATTTAAATTTGTGTCTCAATGCCAAAATAACCACAGCTAAAGATGTATATTTTGTTTATATTGTAAATTATTTATCGCAGTCACAAATTACAATGCCTAACCCCCCCCCAAAAAAAAAAAATACGTTAGCCAATATCTCTCGACATTGGCCATGACCGATGTGAACCTTTATAGAATGGTCGTTAGTACAGAACTTGGCTAATATCCCTCAGTGCTGGATAAAATATACAGGAAGTTTTGAAATGTTGATGCAGAGTTTTAAAATTGAAGTATAATTTATATGACTTTTTATTAGAATGGACGGAAGGGTCAAAAATATGTTTTGTGGTGGTTTTGACAAGTTAATTAAAAAAAATAAAAAATGTCATGCATTTTAGAATGATGCCCAAGTTTTGGCAAGCATTGGTCAATCTTCCATAACTCCTGTTTTTGAAATCGACCAATATTACTGTGCTACCTTAGTACTTACAATTTTCTGTAGCTTTGTGAAAACTGGAGATGTTGAAATTGCTCTAATTTTACTGTACAGTTTTGTTGTGTTCATTATTTTGTTGGGATTTCACTTCTTTAGTGTTCATAATTTTTAAACTTGCAAGAAAACGTCATGGAATTGAACCATACCTTTTTTTTTTTTTTTTTTTTTGTACTTACTTATTACACAGTCGACTGTTGACAAACTTTTTGTCCGCGGTCAATTACGAGAACTATATAACTAGTCGACTTCTTTATTCTTTTAATTATTATTTGGTTTTAAGGGAGTTTTGAAAAACGTTCCCAACAACATCCAATTCGCGAAGAATAACACGAGATTTTTCTAAGAAAGTTAAATTTATCAGGCAGCAGTCCATGACGTACTTATGCATTCAATAGGAATGATGATAATAAAAATTATTTTAAATAAATACTTTATTCCGATATGTAAAGAAAGTTGGCAAAGGGGAAAAAAAATTAACAATTGGCTATCATTTCGTAGGCAATAAAATATCGCCAATGGTCCATTTTATAATGCCAAGTACACTTTTTTTAATTTATTATTATTATTATTATTGTTTCTTGATTTTAGAGGCTTTGCGGTGAGTGGTGAGTTTTTTCTCTTTTCATATATGATAAGAGCTACTAGTATTGTAAGTTTTATATTTCTAGCCCCAATAGAAATGTATTAGAATTGAGATTCAAAATTTTCGAACATTGCCCCCTATAGGGGTTTCTTAGTCTCGATTCTTAGTTGGTTGTTTTCAGATTATCTGGCACCGTCAGCAACCCGATTGCTATAATGCGCCGAAACATTCGTCATTTTACAAGCCAACATACATTTACAAACACCCATGCCTTCACGGGACTCGAACCCGCAACCTCGAGGTCTCGAGGATAGTACGCCTCGATTCTTAGATTTGTTCTTTTGTATACATGTTAAACTTTACAAGCATACCAAATTTCATAGTTCTAGCTCCGCTAGAAGTATCTTAGTAATTTGATGATCAGTGAGTGAGTTTTGGGTGGATTTCAAAATATGTCGTTTTCTGCTGTTTTCGAATTTGATTGACTACAATATAGTTGGAGACTTGTAACTTAGATTTTACTAAAATGTCTAACAGTGACTTTAAAAAAAAAAAAAAAAAAAAAAAAAAAAAACCTGCTCCTAGGCATACTGTAATTAGCAGATATGAGAGATCAAAATACTGCTGAGTAGCTTCCGCTAAAAGATAGCCGGCAGTGAACTTAGAGGGTGCACTGCAGTGCATCTAGATACAGTTAGAGATAAAATCCACAGTGCCAAGAGCAATTTATAAGCAAATTCAGTAAACTTCTATTTTATAGATAATTTTACAAATTATCATTTTAATGATAACATTAATTTTGGGAAATTGCGCTTTGGATGTCGTTAATTAACGTATTTTATTTACATCACTCATATTCTAATTAATTAGTTATCATTACTTTTTATGAATCAATAAGAGAATATATTTTTGAGTTAGCATCTAACAGTTACATTTAGAAGTTAACTCCTTTTTATCAATGAGTATTCAGATATTAAAACAGCATCAAGTTTTGAATTGTAATTTTTCTTTTATTTTAACTACACTTTATAATTTAAAAGCAAGTTGAAAAATATAATTAGTTTTAATCCTTCTTTTTCCATCTTATGACCAAAATTACTCAATCCTCAATAATTGAAAGTAAAAATCTAATTTAAAAGTTGTAATTGTTCCAAATTACTTTTTGATGCTCGCGACTCTACTCTAGCTGTCTCCCCTTTTTTCTGCTTTACACCATACACAACTAAAATTATGCCGCTACATTAAAGTTACAAAACCTGGTATTTGCTGCCAAGTTAGAGGCTTTTTTCTGGCATCGCTAGCAGTAGAAGTATCTGGCAGGGACTCAATTGTAATTGGATTTTACGAACATGTGTCTGGAATTAAGGACTTACGGAAGGAACTCCTATGCTTTTGCTATTGATTTATTTATATCACGAATTAAGGATTGGGCGTCACATAATGTTTATATATCAGGAATTAAAGGCTTTTCGACATTTTTGGTTGAAATAAGTGTAGAAGTAGACTAGAATAAGGATTTACATTTATTATAAATATATTATATAGAGTATTTTATTTTTAAGCTTGTTGAACCATTTCTACGGGTCTAGTGTTGGCTCTCACAAAGGTTAAAAATGTATGCATTAAAAGTATGAAATCTCATCTTTGAAACCAAATTTCATTGAATAATTATCTCGAAAGCTAGTTTCATGTAAAGAGGACATATAAATATACATCGTTTGAAACATTTCAACTCCTTTTCGGCCACTAAAACTAATTAATATAGCTTGCAATATGTTACCTCATCAATACTCGCCCTTGTTGACATTATTAACAAATTTCAAAGTTGTGACTACAGAGATGGGGTGGGTGGAGGCATTGGGTAATTCCTCATTTTCTACATTTTGACAATTTTTCGATCCTTTAAAATTAGTTAATCGTTATTGGAAGAGATTACTTTTTCTATGTTTACCTTTGTTGACATTTGTACCGATAATAGAGTTGAGACTATATTGGAAGTTTGACATTTCGATATTCCTCATTTAGAACGTTTGAATCCTTCTCGAACTCTTAAATTTTGTTAACGATATCGGAACAGCTTACTTTTTCTGTGTTTTTGCATTTGCACCAGTTTTCTGAGAGTTGTGACTATATGGACAGTGGGTCGTATAGTTTGTGCTCTCTACGACCTATAATATTGCACAATAATGGCTAATGAGACCGGGACCTACAGCGCAACTTGAATTCCGAATCACAACAAACATTTAGTTCTAATCACACAGATATCAGGTGGGCTATATTGAAAGTGGGAGAACTAATGATGAGTCAGTGTGCTTTGAATTTTATATTTACAGGTAAAACTAATTTTTACAGTGAATTGTAGTTTTAAAAAAATATTTATTAAATTATATCTTTTTCTATATTTGTAAAATTCTCAGTTAAGCTTTTTAAAGTTACTCGAATATTAACTGAGTAAATTTTAAATGTAGACATCAGTTATAATTCATTACATAGTGTAGGACGTTTATAAAAGTTTCTTTGACATAGGTTATAATTTATTTATAATTTTGTTAGTTATTGAAGTTTGTTAGATTTCGTTAGGTTTGTTGATTATTGTTAGTTTGTTCGAGTTATTGAATGTATTTAATGATTAATAAATTCAAGTTTATTATGTAAGGTTAAAATTTCATTAAGTATGGGGTATTGAATATGTGTTTATATAAGTGAGAAAATGTATGTTTTATACTAAAACTAAGTTTCAATTAAAAACACATGAAAGAAACTCAAAGTTTTTTATTGCATTGTTTTAATATACATATAGTTTACACATCCATTTTAACTGTTTACAGCAAGTTATAACACTTTAATATACGTTCCACAATTAACATGTTTGTTTAAGTACGACTAGAAATACTAGTATAGTATATAGATTATTGAAATACAATTTACATAATAAAGCACATTAAAATACAATGCCAATGCATTACATAATTATTGATGATATTTAAATAGATAAAAAAATCTCTAAGTACTTTGATATAATAGCTTATGTTTCATTGCAGAGTTTCTATAAAGAAAATACCTGATAAATTAAAAAATTATATTCGAAGAACAAATCGTAACTAAAATTAACTTAAAACTCTAAAATAGTGTACAATTTTCCTGCTTGTTACAACTGACATAATTAGTTAAAAGCTTAACACATTTTGAAAACTAAATTTACTTTATTGAATTAGTATTCAGATACTGAACACAAGGTGGTAAATCTATGGGTATTACTATTTGATAATATTGTAAAATATTTATTCTCTTTAAGCATTATTTTTGGATATTTCCTCTTTAGTTTCTTCAGCATTATTTTTTGAAATTTTCTCTATAAAAATGTTTTTGTATTTCAAGTTTTAAATTATGCAATAATATTTCATATAATTAGCAACCATATTATAAATAAAAAATTGAGGCATTTTAAAACATTTGACTTTAATTTAACATTTAAACATGCATTGGAATTAAAATAATACTTCCTATAAAATTACTATGTGTACTTTTTATAAATGTCACTAGGTTCTAATTTATAATAGAGCAGTTTTATTTCATATACAATTTAGATAACACCATGTAAATTGCTGCTGCTATCAACAAATAACAATATTATTATAACCACGAACATTTCCTTCAGTATTTTATAAAATGTGGACTTTATATATATATACAGCAAGAACATATATAAACTTTATTAGTAGTTATTTTTATTATAATATGATTTATGCATCTTTTAATTGAATATGAAAATTTTGAAATTACAAATCGATGAATATGACAGTTTAGTATATTACATTATCCGAATATTTAATGACCTTTATAGTAACTATGGTTTCAGAAAGTTAGATATTAAACATTAAAGCATAAATTAAGGGATTCATATTGATAAAGAACAAAAATATTTTCGAAATGATAATAAGTTAAATGTTTTTATTATCAATTCCTTTTTGCTTACATTGATTGATAAAACATATATGTAGCCAATAAACTATTAGATATTATATTAAAAATTAAATGAGCAATTTTATTGTCTATTTAAGTTTACATATAGTTCTAAATAAGCACCTATTGGTTATATAATTAACTTCTTATCTGAATATTTTTAAACAATTTACACATAATATATCTATTTTAAAGCAATTTCAGTTAAAATATATACACCTTGAAATAAGAATATGACATCAACATGAAAAAATTATCATTATTTCATCTGTAATAAATATTTCCAACTGTGGAGTTAATCCATCACAATAAAATAAACATCATATATGACAACAATTAAAAAACAACATTTCATAATACAATTCTAATTTGAGCTTCACGCAAAGTATCATGGAAGAAATTATAATGATTACATAAATTACAGTTAATTTCCTTTTTAATTACTTGCTCTTACAAAAAAAAAAAAAATATATATATATATATATATATATATATATATATATATATATATATATATATATATATATATATATATATATATATATATATATATATATATATATATATATATATATATATATATATATATATATATATATATATATATATATATATATAGGGCGTATAATTTTATAAAATAATAATAGCTTGAGCAAAACGTTTATTTCCCAACATAACCTGCTGAAATATTTGAATGATTGGAGAGTAAAATATGTGTTGATTATTTGGGAAATTTATTATTGCTTGAAAAAAGTAAGTACTTGGAATATAAAATAATACATGTCTCTCTATTAAACTTAATGAAATTGCAATTCAGTAAGCTTCATCTAAGTCTAAATTTAATGTTTTAGGATAATTTACTTAAAGTTATTGGAAGATATAAGCTAAATATATAAATAAATAAAGTGTTTAATGTTTCTTTTATCTTTCAATAGTATCTTTATATAAATATATCACTTTCGTTGTCAATGGTCGTTGAGCTTTTGATGTTTTAACTTATTTAAGGGATGAAATATATTAATTTCCAATACAAGAAGATGATTTTTTTTAAATATAATAACTGGGATTTTATATGTATGACAATATGCGTAAAGAAGGTTAATTTATACTACTTACGATTTTCTTTTATGTTTTAAGAGCGAAATAATATAGGATGGATAAAATTCCGTATTTTAATTTTATATGAACTATACACGTGTTTGAATATATTAAAATAAATGAACGAAATATTATGATTTGCATTCAATTCAATAGAATCATATATCTAACATAATTATTTACAAACAGTTTTTTAAAATATTTCTTTGGCAGATTCTCTTAGCGAGGTATGGCATGAAAGTTTGGTAATTGATGAAAACTTGAAACAAAATTTAATCTACAGTAACAGTTAAACTAATTAAAAATAAATAGTTAGAACAATAAATATGCTTAAAATATATATATAATCATTTGTTATAATACAGAATTTCAAATATATTTAAATTTAGTCTTTTATATTCAAATAAGCATTAGAGTTCATATTATATTACGTCAATTATACAAATTTTATTTTCAAGTATACTTCTTTTTAATATATTTTTCTGCAATAAGCACTACAGTAACCAATATTTTAATACAATAAACAATTACCAATTTACATTCAGAAATAGTTTAATAAAGTATTTGTTGTTTATCATTTGTTAACCTCTTTAAATTGTATGTCGCATGATAATGATCAATACAAATAGTACCTTGAATTCTTCGCTATTTCTTAAATAAGGGTATTTTCCATTGATTCTTCCTTTAGGTAAACAAGGTCGTACTTCTATAAACTCAAACTTTTATGCTGATATCGGTTCTATTTTATCGCGTCATTTATAAATAAGACTTTGGTCATAATTTTGTATGTGCTAATGGTACTTTTCAATATTTCCCTGTTTTATTTAACTTGTGTTTACATTATTAAAAATTGAAACTATATTCGATTTTAAAATTAGTTATGTAAAGCGGACGTATTATGTGGGCATGAAAGTCATAATACACTTAAAAATTATTAAAACAAACGTTAAAAAATGTTGTTTGTGTATGCATAAAAGTGCATGCCACTACGATAAAAAAGTTTTGAGAAAAAAATATTCAAAAGTTTGTACATGAATGTTATACTGCACAAAATGCTTTAATACAGCTTAATACTTGTGAAAATAATATTTTTTTGTTTCAATGTAACAGTGGTACCTATTTGCACAATTTCAAAGGAAATACTTTTTCTATATTGACAAAAAATAATTCATTGGGACAAAAAATTTGCAGCAAACCCCATTCTTATAATTAAATTTGGGAATTTGATTTTTTTCTTCAATTGAATATGTTCTATGAATCTGTATTTGATCCATATTTAGTAAAAATCAAAATGCATTAAGCGTTTTACTAAATGTATGTATTGTTTTCCCAAACATATCACGATTTGAAGGGTCCAGAGGTAAAACTATTTTGTCCAATTTTTTATTAAATTGAAATATTAGTGTCAGCTTGTTGTCTATTATTTTTAACTTCGAGTGTTTGCTATAATTTCCTGCTTAAAACAATGCGAGATCACATAAGAGTAGCTAAAAAAAAAAAAAAAAAAAAAAAAAAAAAGCATTAACAAGCCTTTATCCATAAAATGGTAATTTTTTTCTTGATTATAAAAAAATTTATTTCCATCTACTAGAATTGGTTATTATTCTGGGGCCTGTGTTTGTAAACAAAGTTAAAAAACAAATTAGGCCTGTGTTTATCCACTCCTATAATTTCTTAAAATTAAATGTATGAAATAAGGGAACTTTTTAAAATCAATCTTATGTATATACTACTTTTTTCGAAATTAACAAAACTTTTAATTTGATTGATTTGTTATACATTTTTATCTTGATTTATAAGGGAAATTATGTTGTATTTTTTATGAAATTTAGTTATATGAACCAGGTTCCATAGTAAAATAATATTTTCTCAATTTTTCATAAAAGCAAATTTAGCTTAAGTGAAGTACATTCTTCTTTTTCAACTCCTAAAATAATTATAAAAAAAGAAAATATATAAAAACTTTAAGGTTTTACTTTTTTGCACACTTTGCAATCACAAAAATGGCTTTAATGAATGTCATCCTAATGGCAACATATTCAGTTAAAAGCTATGTGTTGATAAAAATTTAATATATTTCAACATCTTTAAAATTAGAAGTATCACAATACATATCCTTAGAGAATAATATCTTTACTTTGATTAATTTGTTATACTGTATTTTCTTACATTATAAATCTTTAACCAGTTAGTTAAAAAAAATTGCGTATTCTATTCACCAATTGAAATAGATGAAGGTATTAGGAAAAATAGGTACTTACAAGTTAAAAACCCCATACGACCAGATGCCAATTAACCCCCATAGTTCTGAAAATTTTATTTTGTTGTTCTTATACATCTATAAGTAACATCTTCACTAAAATGCCCTAATGTAGTTTTATTTTTTAATTTGTAAGTACCCAAACATGTTTTAATACTCAGAAGTTATACATAACTTATAAATAAATAATCCTTTATGAAAGGAAAAGTTTATCTTTTGATCCTAAAATCAAATATATACACATTTTTTTATATTAGTTGATGGCATATCAACCCATTCTCTTAAATACCTGATGTCGCAGAAAAAAACAAAATAATGACAAACACAAAAGTATTCACAGGCTGAAATGGTTATCGCGACTAATATAAATAAGTAACTTCATAATAGGAATGCTCTAATTCAAGTGTAACTTTACCTTATGACGTTACAAACACTACTAACTATTTCATTTCTTTATCCAGTTTTGTTTAAGTAGACTTGAACACATTTAACTGCAGTTGAAAAGTCAACTCACCTTCACAAATATCCACTTATTTGTTGAAGTACTCAGTGAGTTTAAGAACTGCCGATACGTTTGTTTATCACATCACAAAGTTACGATATTATTGTAGGCTGTAGGTACTACCAGTCCTTTTATTTTCAATATATTTGCTGGTTGTTTAAATTAGAAAAAGTTACTTGGAGACTCATTTAGTGTGTTTCAGAGCGTTCAACTTTATTTCAAAGTCAGTCTAAGAGGTAGTTCATATGAATCTGGAGAACTGAAGGAACCATTGAGAAATCTCGAAGTAGATATCTTCTTTCTTATTTCTGCACATATGTTTCACTTGATACTATTAGTATTGATTTCTGCAGAAAACGTCTTATGCTGAGATGAATTAGTGGCAAATTTTATCTTCAGTTCTGTAAGAAATCAATACTTGTTAGTTATACTTAAAATAAATTTACTAAAAACGTTAAATTACTTCACACTAATAGACTGTGTATGCTTTATTTTCAATATAGTTTGAATCTACAAATTCAAAAATTTTATTCAGAAAAACTACATTAATATTTTTCAAATACTTATCTTAAAGGCATACAAATTTGTTAAAGGGAGTTGGTATCCTTAAATTTATAAATAATAAATTTTGAATTTATTATTGTTTATCAAAATTTAAATTTTCCCCTTGAAAACGATACCTTATTTTTAATAATAGTATTTTTAATAATTTCTTGAAAACAAAATTGGTAACTTTAAGTGTAAGTAAAGTTTTCTTTAAAATGCATTTTTCCCTTAAACTACATTTTCCATCATTTATGTACCTTTTTCTCAGAAACAGCACACACTATCTTCCTAAATTTTTTGTCTCATATTCGTTTTATGTATCTGTATATACTGAAGTGAGATTTTGTTGTTATTTTAAAAATATTTTTTGTTTTGGCTTAATTTGGGAAAAGGTACTTGTGATTTTTAACAAATTTGAGTGACTTTCACGAAAATTCATTTAAAAACAAAGTAAATGAATCCTAAGCAAAAGCTAAATTCAGTAGAATAACAAGCGTCCGCTAAATTCAATGAAAATCCATTCGGCTTCTATGTCAATTAATTTATGAGAAAAAGGTACATGAAGTATTACAAATTAACATTACTGGTATTAAGGATAACAATTCCCCTTGAATAAGAATAAAGATATAAGCTTCTATAGGTTGGAAATATTTAGCTATAAAACAATATCCTAAAATAGGTATTATTTTTAACATGAAGTCACCTACTTATCCAATTTTATTCAAATTTTGGCGACAACTTATAAACTAACCAAGAATCCAATAGACTCCAATTTTAGTCAATGATGGATATTTACATTTAGTCAAACCCTGTTACCGCGAAATCGCTTAGCATGAAATACCGTTTAACACGAAGTAAAAGCAGTTATTCGTACTTAAAATTTGACGATAATTTATTCGTTTAACACGAAATTCGGTTAACTCGAACAATTTCAGCGGCCCCATCGACTTCGCATTTATTGGGTTTGACTGTAATAAGTTTATATAGAAAATCCTTTTCATTAAAAATGCATGCATTTACGGTTTAACACAGATCTGTTGCATTTCTTATTAATTTGATTTTTTTTATACATAACAAAAAATGAGTTGGAAATATGATAAGGGGAAAAGTTTCTAAAAAAACATAGAGAAAGAGAGGGTTGTTTTATCCATTTTCAATTGATTTTAAAAATAAATTTTAAAATGTTTTTATCTATCATATATATGTTTTTTTCTTATAACAAACACCATTATAACACGAATTCTTCTAAAAAGTAACAGAATATTTTTTTTTTAACATTTATGCATTGCATATCTCCTATATTTCTTTTTCATTAAAACATTTGGCTGGAGAAGTAGACTTTGTATCTTTAAAATGGCAAACATAGCAATTGGTTAAGATTCCCCTTCAATGATATCGTAACACTTCCAAAATGTTTATTTTAGTTTCTAACTTATAGCAATTCTTTTTTTGGAAATAATGTTCCGACTGTATTATTGGGAAAAGTACAAATTATAAAACCCTAAAAAGAATGAATTCTTGAAATATTGAACACTGGACAACACAAGAGAATATTGATCAATATTGATTACTGGGTAAAACTATAGAATATTGACCAATATTGATCACTGGATAACACAAGAGAAAATTGATCATGGTCTATTTAGTTTTACAATTAATTGAGCGAAATTATGTATAGATATTGCATGAATAATTTTATTAAAATATTAATGACTTCTTTTAGTAAATTTCATTAAAAATGAATTTTTGTTCAGTTTTCTAAGTATGTTATTAATTTCTTTTCAACTTGTATGTTTTGATGGTATGTATTGAGTACTTATAAGGCTGTCGAATGTATATTTAATGTCTTTTATACCACAAATGAACTACGCATTTAAATTGACCATATAACTTTGTTTCACCATAAAATGCTTGTATATCTCTTTTACTTGTAAACAGAAGTATACTGATTTGGTTTCTTAATTTTTTTATTAACATATTTATCAAACAAAAGACATCTAAAATTATCATATACAGCTGAAAAATATAATTAATATTTACCGTTGTATTTGATAATTTTAGCAATTGTGTATATATATATATGAATAAAAATTTTTACACAGAAAGCTTTAATTTAATTTTTTCATTGAAAATACAAATGAAATAGTAGATTAATATAAAATGAAATGCAAGTAAAGTAATTCAATCAGTTCCAGGTATTACAGAAACTTTATGCATAAATTTATCAAGTCGAAGATTTGACCGATGTTCCCCCATTTGTTTGGCACTCTGTGATCCGCTTGTTGTCCTGGGCTCAAAAATATTAAAACAACCTCAGCACTTAAAGGTCAATATTCTTAGGAAGTGCTTTACTCCCAATTTTTTATAACTGTTATTCGAAACATTTTTAATACAAAATAAAATTGCGATTATTTTTAAAATGTCAAATA
This sequence comes from Linyphia triangularis, assembly GCA_963978545.1. NCBI lineage: Eukaryota > Metazoa > Arthropoda > Arachnida > Araneae > Linyphiidae > Linyphia > Linyphia triangularis. The sequence continues at coordinate 63,480,469 of OZ021724.1, forward strand.
ATCACAGGACAGAAAACATAAGTGCCTGAATAAAAATGATTGTACTTAAATTAACTAATTTTTGCTGTTTGCATAGCTTATCGTTCATCCGGATAGTGCATCAAAAACACAACATTGTGAAGCTTATACATCTGCATCAATTTACTTTATAATCTGTATAGATTAATAAAGACATTTTTTATTATAAAACTTTTGTACAGAGAGTTTTTTGTACCTGTTAGAAGTTTTTATTCTAAGTTATACTATATTTATAGGATTTTTGTACACTTCAGAAGTTCACTTATTTTTTAGAGAGTATTTATACCTTTGAATTTTTCTACTTCTCTCATTTACTTTTTATTTATTCTCATTAGAATTTAATACTATTTTCCGTCATCAATACGCTTTAAATTAAAAATTAAGTTTTTGTGTTTAAGAAAACTAAAAAATTTATCAAAATATGAAGGAACATTCAAAGTACATTTTTGGTTAGTAATTATTATATCAGTTTACCTATATTTTAAGTAATTTCTCAAAAGCTTTCCAACTAGTTATCAAATTTTCAGGTTTTCATCCTAAAATGTAAGAGCTATTTAAAACTGTACAAAATAATTTTTTTAGGAACTTATTGAGTTTGTAAAATAAAATAAACATTTCCTGTGATTTATTTTTATTTTTGAGAGTGTATTTATAGTATACCTTTCATGTATTTTAACGATATTTTCAGTATCTTTAAAATACATGAAAGGTATGGCATGCCTTATAGATCAGATTCACATATTTGCATTAAGATTTGTACAAAATTTATCATTAAATGTACATCAAGTCAAATTTTAAACATTCAGCTTCCATCTAATTAATTAAAATTCAAAAAATATATGAATAGAATTTTAGTTAAAGAATTTATAAAACTATAATATAAACCCATTTAGAGATTATCTAATTAACATGTATTTTTTTTTTATGGCAAAGTTTATATGTATACCTATACTGACGCCTATCAACTGCAGTTTTCTTCACTATCCAACACCCATTGAGAAATCCTACCATAACTATCCAAACTCATTAACTTAATACTCTACTTCAAAACTTTTACCATCTCAAAGTACTTAACATCCAATCCCAACCTCCATTTGCTTGTGGTTCAGCTCTTCCAATTCTCTCAAAACCTTTTCCATTTTGGCCTGACTATCCTTTTGGACGTCACCCCCTTTCGTTCTTCCTGGACTGCTGCCAAAACAGGGGCACCCTTTATACGCCCCACCCCCATCTTTGGAGAGCAAAATCCTTGATGCTTGCTCAGCAGAATCCTCCCTCAATAGACTGCAGCATTCACTCATCCATCCATACGTGGCTGGTTGGGGTGAGAAGGTTCGTTTTGGATATGAGTCTTGATTTTAATGAGATAAGGCAGACTGTACCGTGTGGTATATTCCTTGTATGAGCATGTAGGGATAAAGACCTTCGTTTGAGAAGTTTTATACATTAGAACATGATTTATGGTGAGCGTGCACAAGCGAATATTAATGTGTAAAGGATGTACTAGTGAACAGTGTAATTTTAAAAATGTCTAAATGTTTTATTTGAAATCTCACATTACTGTTTAAAACACTTTTACGGCCCTTTGTACAGGTTGTGGTAATTTCATTAATCTAAATTAGATATGTAGTAATAAATATGTATAAATTTTTATAGAAATTGGGACAACTTACTTTTAATGACAATGTAAATTTCACATGATCAATTTCTGCGTAATTTTTATTGCTTAAGGCAGATATTTTTTGTATATAATTTAATCGTTTATTGTTGATTGTTGTTGTAAAAGTTTGAAAAATTTCATTTTTAATGCTAAAGCATTTTTTTTATGGTACGTTTCCGAATTTTTCCTAATCTCCAGTAAAAGCATTATAAACAAATCGATACACACAACTTCAAACACTTCCACTAATTTAATAATTTAAATTTAATATTTTCTTCAAAAAGTGAGAATCCAAAACAAATATCACAAATTCTAAGAACGTGAATTTTACTGAATAATTTAACGTTGGTTTACCAGTACCAAATACTAGTACGGCAGAATATTAGGATGATATAAAAACGTTTCTCATAGTAGATAGGGTTATGATGTGTGCATTTTATAATTGAGAGGTTTTTCAGTTTTGATACACATAATTTTTTACAGAAGTTTTAAATTCATTCTATTGATGATATTAGATAGTTGAAACTATTCAACTTAAGTTTTGGTAATTTTTAAATTCATTGTAGAAAGCTATTATACGCTCACTACATAATAAAGCTTAGCTTATAATTGATTGAAAAGCATTTTCACCAGTTTCGAAAAATCTCCAGTTTCGTATTATTTTTTGTGTAAGAGCGATATAACTATGTTTATAATTAGCTATTAAAAAAAAAAAAAAAAAAAAAAAAAAAAAAAAAAAAAATTTGAACAATTTGAATAAATTTAGTGACCAATTTAAATTTTTATAATTTTTTTATTTTTATATTTGTTACAGAACACTTTAAAAAAATTGCAAGAGTAATTTCAAAAATGCTTAAAGAATTTGAAAAAAAAATTAAAAAATTAGCATTTAGTTATACAAAGTAATTTAGTGAACATTACAAAAATATTTGTCGCTCTCCGACAAAAAGCAATTTGATAATTCAAGTAAGACATCAACTGATGTGAAATGTATGAAATAGTTTGGTAAACAGATGTACGTGTAATCACATGTACATCTGTTTACTAAACTATTTCATACTTTTCACATTGGTTGATATCTTAATGTTTAATATCTTATCTTATATCTTAATATCTATTTTAATGCTTAGAATACTATGACGGAAATGAAATACTGTGATTATTTAGCAAGAACTTTTCTTAATGTGCTCCTATTTAATATCATCTGAATTAACATGTATACTTGAAAATTTACCAAATACTGAATTTAAGTTTCTTTTACGACAGTTATTTTATACTTAAAAAATATTCTAGCAAAATGAAAATATGAATTTTGGTAACTTTTAAACAATTATCTGCTTTACCTTTCCATCATTGTGTTTTAATTAAATTACGATAGAGAGTGCAAAAAACAATTGATGTTTTATTTATTTTACTGTTATTTGATATAATACCTGATTGTTTCATAATTATGGTTAAGAAATAACGGTGTGTTTTTCTCAACTTAATTACGTTGCTCTGAAAAAGAAAGTTCTCTCCTCGATGAAATAATTAAATTCCAAGGATAAGTAATGTCAATAAAAATTAATAATTAAGCTCAAGGCAAGAGGCTTAAAATGTGCAATTAATTGTTGCAATTATATATTCTAAATGCAACTGCTTTTTGATAATCGAATGTTGTTTATCGTAAGTCTTTTTATTCTTAATTGCTTTAGAAAGAGTGTGAGGTAGCTGAATAAGCTCTACTAATTAATTCTCTCCGGCGTTTCATTTACGTAAAACGGTTTTCTGGCACTTTAGCTCCAGTTCATTGAATGCTGTTATTTGCGAAAAATTAATGTTACCCAGATAAAAGATTTCTAAGAATAACTAGATTAGTTAAGGAAATCTTTGCATTTAAAGTTGGAGGATTGTCAGCTATTACTTACATACGAGAAAAGAAGATGGATTGGCATCTTAAAGAATCACTTAAGATTCATATTAAAATTTGTTCATAACAGTAGAAATAATACAAGTCGAGGAAAAGTTATTTCAATATAACATACTATTTTAATATTTTAGTTTCAACGTACAACAACGTAGCTTCAACGTATTAATGTAGAGTGAAATTTATTATACAAAGGTCCTGTACGTCTCTTTCTTAAGGTCAATATTTCCAGGACATCCTACTAATACTACAAACACTTGCGATACGTTCAATATAAGGTTTATGGCAAAGGAATGGTCCCAGACGATTTCTCATACTAAAATTTAACATAATGTTACAAAAGAAAGTGTTGAAAATGACTACCGGAAATCAAATTTTAATTTTTTAAGCCCAAGATAAAAACTTTATGTCATATCTATGTCCTAAGATCTTTATAAAATTAGTAGGAACACACAATTAAATCTGAAATATTTCTAATATCTTACTGGAAGAGTGAACTAATAGTAACTCTACATAACATATGTAGTAGCTCCGAACTTCATTCATTGATGAGTTTTCTCGTGAACTTTTCGCCACTCATCAATTAGGTGAAATTTTTCGGAAAAAAAAGATCATAAAATTCTGCAGGATTTTTGTTATCAAAGATTGTTAACTTAAACAGGGGGATATTTCAATCATTAAATGTCGCCGCATAAAGTAACAGTCACCCTGTTTGATGATATACATCTTGATGGAGACAAATTTCAAGTGTTGATAACTGTGTTTTTCAACTATAAGTTAACGTTTTTTATCATTATAATTTTTCAATATTTAAAATACAAAATTTCAATATTTAAAATAATAGTTTATTAAAAGAAATAATTTCCATTATAAATCAAAAAAATGATTTAGTTGCTCTATAGCTCCCATGCCATTCACGAACCACTTTTTCTTACTTTACAATTTTACGTTCTGCATGAATTATAATAACGAGAGTGCTAATCGATTTAAAATATTGCATAAGACAGACACTTTTCATCATAAATGCAGATAGTAGTTGTATAATAACAAGCCAGGCTATAGGTAAAACTACTACTAAAAACCATACATCTTTACTTTGTGCATCTCCCCTTCAATAATTCCATTGAAATTCGGATATTAAACCGAATTTCGGAGTTAAATAGGTTCGAGCACGTCCTCAAACGATCCCAATTCCCCCATGATCGTCCAGTAATCTTTACGTGTCTCTGAATTGGAATCACGAAGATCAATAATGCAGGTGCTTAAAACTGAGAAGCGTCCGCAATCAGCAACATGGACTCAATTATTGTCCTGCGGGAATATAGTTAGCAGAGATGTACGGTTGGCGGGTTGCGAGCGTGTGCTTTCGATAACAAGCTTTTTGGTGGTGTCAAGTGAATTCCCGCTTTGTGAGTGAATTGGGGGGGGGGGGGGGAGAAGGGAGAGTACGGCAGAGATGGGAGAAATGAGAAATTGTGAGTTAAATAAATGTATTGAGTTGCTGGTTGATTGGTTATGGGAACGATTTGAACAATGAACATAGCAAATAAAAATATCGTTACTGATTCCAGAATTATTGCTTTTCAAGTGCTTTTTTTACAGAGCGATAAAGAGCTAGATGTCGGAGTTAAGAGAGTTAGAAAGAGAAAGACAAATACAAATTGTATTGGAAGTTACTGTTTAAAAAGAAGTTGTTGATGTAGGATATTTAAATTTTTAAATGAAGTAATTTTGATACTACCAATAATTTTATTTCGTTGAATCGTAAATTATTTATAAAAGTTTACTTTTCGTGAATTGTGAGTTGTATTTTTACTCCAATGAACTAGCAAAAATTATAATATAGTAAAATGATTTTAAAATAATTCTTAATATCTTATTTTAAGAATCAAGATACTTTTTAACTATGATAAAATGTGCCATTTTCTTTTTGAATTAAGATAATAACTTTTTAAATGTCAAACTATTTTTAAAACAATATATTTTTATATTTTAGTTCAACTGTTTATAAAAATAAATTCGATCTTTAAACTGAGCACTTTGCGGTCAGTTTCAATTATTTGAAAGAAGTTTAACTGGCTTTGAAGTTCTTTTATGAAAATCCCACACTATACACATGATTTTATAAAAATAATTTAATCTTTTTTAGCTGATATAAATACTTATTTCAGAGATTGCTTGATATTGTTTAAAAATATTGTGATGCAGAAATATATATGCATGATATATATTATATATAAAAAACACACACTATTGAAAAGCATTTTTTGGTTATCGTAAGTGCCCCTTTTAATGGAAACAAGTAAAATATTTGATACAATCCATTTTTTTATGTTTACTCAAAACTTTGCGTCGACTTTGCTTCCATGCATGTTTTCTTAGTTTTTCTTAACTGTAAAGTAAATAGTGTTGATTCTCTTCTAATTAATGGGATGGGATTTGACTTTAAGAACACTTTAGTAATCGACCGTTTCTCTATACAGATAAGTAAAATAAAAAAATGTGTAACTGTTAAAATAAATTCACAGTACCTTTTTATGATTTCATACCTTAGTTTGAGCATTTTTACACTTTATACTGATCCTTTAAAAAGATAACTCGTAAAATAACTAATTAAATTAAAAGCATAATAAAAAAGGTCTTTGCAGTATTGAATACGAATGAAATGCATTGCAAAATATGATAATTAAAATAAAATGAGTTGGTTATAAGAATGTAAAATCGTAAAAACATCAAAATATATTTTCAATTCTTATTTGGGAAATCATGGACTCTTCAAAACTCCTGTAAAATCATATGGTTTTGAATTCTTCCAGCAATATTCTTCTGGTACAAATTGTAAATATTTTCTAAATTTTTTTTAGTATTTATTTCTTATGTAGATTTAATATTTACTTTTACAAATCTTTAGAGTCTTGTATAGCTTGAAAATTGATTTTTACTACTATTAGACCCTTTGCATGCGTTATAATATCAACACAATTTAAGTCGACCATATTTTTGCAAGTTTTCGTCCATTTCTAAAATACCTTTTATATTCCCATTTCTATTAACTATAGTTTAAATAGAATACTGTAAAATATTTACTCAAGGTTCGGTTATTTCATCAAAATACCTTGGCAAGTTTAGCCTTAAGTTAGGAAAATTAACCTTAAGTTACACTGTATTTTATAAAATTAAATGCATAAAATTAGATTGAAAAGACCCTAGATAGTGCAAACGCACATTTAAAAATGCCTTTCAGACACCCGATTTTCATCAACATCGATTGCACCAACGACTTGATACAATTGCAAAAAGAAAAATGGACGTCATGAATGATAGTAACGTGTTAAATCACCAAAATGCAGCATTGATAATAAAGAACTATATGTCACCATTTGACCAGCATTCCGCTCTTTAAATAAATTTTTACTTTCAATTACTCATATGTGAAGGGTAATGAAAGTATAGTATTCTGTCCAAAATTTTTTTTTTTGCATTTTTCCATATTTTGGAGCATCCTGATTTCAAAAAGGTGATCTATAAAAAATGTGTGTGTACGTGGTCAGTATAACTCCCGAACAATTTGATCTACAATATTCAAATTTGGTGTGCTTATTGGTTATGGCTCGAGGACCTACCACTAAGGTTTCCGTCAAAATCGCGCATGCGCATAAGGTAGCTGCCATTGAAAATATCATGTTTTCCATGATTGCTAAAAACGGCTCTAACGATTTTGATCAAAATCGCTTGGGAATGCCTCTTAAGGTGTTCTAAATATCCCCACCTCCGAAATTTCCGGAAAAAAAATGCTTTAACGGCGTAAAAAGTTGAATAACGAATGATTTCAACACACAGTTCTCTTTGCTTGAACATAGCTCATAAACGATCGTTTTTTGTCCTCTCCTCAGTATTACTTTTAAGAAAGCGTAATATAAGAATTTTCGGTTAGTACATCGCCAAAAACACTATTTTAACAAAGTTTTTTTTTCTTTTTTTTTTTCTTTTTTTTTTTCAAGACCTACATAAGAATTATCTAAAAATTATCGCCAAACTGGTAATTTTTTCTAAGTGAATGATGGAAATACAAAAACGATAAGTGACAGAAATCCACGTCAATATTATAGTGCAATTGAAAGTTGTGCGATGTTTCACATCCTTAGTTATCTTCATGACAAGTGTATGTAATCAGGTCATGTTATACCAATAAGGCAAATATTATGATTCATACATTATACACGTTACGCAGCACCTCCTATTCACTTATTTAAATAAAGCATTCAGATTAGTATTTTGATGTGTTTATAGGAGGGTCGTATGTTCTATTTTATACTCATGCATCATGATTGTCTGAGTAAGTTACGATATACCTATTAGTTCATAATGTAACCTCCGTATATTGCTACCATTATCAAAAATACTTATCCAGATATGTTAAATACTTATCCAGATATGTTATTGTGTACCCAGGGGAAATACTTATGCTGCCATTATTTTGAATATTTATTATCTCGATGTTGCGTCTAGTGGAAATCTTTCATAGACTAATCGTATGAAAAACCACTTTAACATAGACTGATTGCTTATAACTCATATTGTAAGGATTTTTTCAAATCAATGCGTTTTATGTAGTTATATTCTTTTATTTTAATAATTATTTTATTTGATTAATGCTTTTATTTAAATATAAAATTAATTTGATACAGAAATTTTTATGGATGGGGTGGGGAAATACATAAATTACATCACTCGCAGAACGGTAAAAGATGTTTTTTTTCTTTCTACAAAGTGATGACCATGACATGGATGAAGGGGGGGGGGGAGGAGTAGGGGAAGTTTGAGTAATGTAACAATTTCATTTTCGCAGGAAAAACTTAGTCAACATCTTTTTTCAATTTAAAGTTTAAGAAAAATTTAGATTCAGTAATTTGATATTTATTTGACGTAGAAATTTAATCTGCTATAAGTTGGATTTTATTCTATCTGAGTTAGAATACATAAATAAGCATTTAAAAAAAAAAAAAAAAATTAACAGGAGGGGATGTTAAATTAGTGAAATGTACTTTTTAGGAAGTGGGTGAGGGGGTGGCTGCAACATGACATAGTTTTAGGGGTGAGGCTGACATAGAGAGAGGGTATCAAAAAAGTCAAAATTTTGTGTAATGTAATTTATGTAAGTTCTCTGTATGGGTAAAAAAAGTAAACTTATTGATTCAATTTTCATAATACGATTTTATAAATTATAAGGAATCTGCTTAAAAATCGGTACTAACATTTCTTTCAGTATTAGCTTCTAAGAAGCTTGACCAATAGTTTAATATCAACTTTCAAAGACAAAATTGCAAATGTTGCATACATATGCGATATATCAAATGAAAGATCTCGAGAAAGTCAGATCCATACTAAAATTGAGCAAATAGAAAATAGGAAGTACCGAAAATGGCGAAAATTTTCAGTTTCTGTAGTCCGAACTATAATTGTTATATACATGTGTTATATGTCAGTGTGAGGTGTTGATAAGATTGATAAACTTACATAAATTTGAAATGGAAGTCTTGCTTTAAATTTGACTAAAAGAGTGTTGTCAGTATTACTATATGAGAAGTTGGTATTTACGTGTTACACCTTCGACCTTTTTATCGTTACGAAAATTATGCCAGTTGGATTTCTTTCCTGTTGGCTATTTTTTTATGAAATAGGAATAAACTATTTGTTTAAATTAGTTTTAGATAATCGTTATCATTGTCACTGAATGCAAAAAATACTTTATAGACTTTGATCCAGTAAATTGAACTTAGAAAAATTAAAGTATTTGAACTTTATTGATAATGCTTCCTAAACTTTTTAAAATCAAATAATAGTTTAAATTAAAAAACATTCAGTAGGTGAACGACCCTATTGTTTTTTTAGTCGACCGCCAGTAAAATTTCTTCAACGGATGACTGTTTAATACATATGATCCCATGAGATCGTATGTAATAAAACCATTGACTTTTTCGTCGTAACAAAAGTTTGTCAAACATGTTCGACAAAATGTAGTAACCAAAATGTTATCTTCGAAAAGAAATAAAAATATCTACGGGATAACCTGAAATTCTATTTCATTAAAAAATACAAATTTCAAGAGGTTTTATACAAAGAACATACAAAGATAGACCGTTAAATACAATACATGCAAGAAAGCATATTCGATTGGGAATGAAGTCAAGGCCAAAAATTCCATTTGTAATTATGTCTACAGAAAAGAAATAATTAGCGAAATTTTCGTAGCGACAAAAATGTCGAAGGTTCAATATGTAAGTACTTGGAAGATTACCTCTGGGCTGAAAATACAAATATTACATAACTTAAATATTCGGAGTTTTGCTATCATTATTCACCAACGTGTGCATAAGTTGTTTTTTTAGTTTCAGTGACTGTTACAATCCAACTTGTCTGTTATTGACATATTTGTGTGACATACTTTTAAACTTACGCTTTTAGCTTAATCGAACATGATAATAAATTCCAAAAGCACAACACAAATGCTAAATCATACCAATAAAATATTCAATGAAAAAACTTTCTATGTTACTACTGATGAAAATAGTACATCAATAAAAATATTTATCTCTGTTGCCATCACCTTTTCGATAATTTCCGGGGAATAGTCATTACTGCTCTATTCCCTCTCGTGTTCATTCCAATCGATAGATCGATTATCGATCTTGCGCTTTTCTCGTTTCTTCCGATTCAGGATTTTCTCCGTCATTTCGGAAGACCGAATGGCATCATTAATTTCGTCCCAAACGTGCACATATAGATGTTTCTTTTTCTTTTGGACTTTCTTTCACGATAGAAGAATTTGGACTGTGTTTCGATCAATTCATATCAGAACAAGTAGAGATTTTATTCGTTTTTTTGCTGTTACTATAAAAGCGGGGCGTTGGTTTAATTTATTTTGTTATTGACCAATATATGTATCGTTTTCTTAGTTGAAAGGTATTTCTATATGAAGGATGTTAGTGAAGTGAAATGAATAAGATAAGGTTTTTTTCTCGTCTTTTTTAGGGGACTTCAGTTTTTAGCTTTGACAAAAACTTGTTATGAAATGAACGAACGTAATGTTGTGTTTGAGTCTTTTTTTATTGAAAGTAGTTCAATCAGATGCAAGAAAGGAATAACATACCTTCTACTTACATTTTATAATACATCAAAGCCTATTAAAATATTTTAAATTCTTTTAAAATAAAGTGCGATATGACGATGGATCGCACTTTGTATTTCCAATAAAGTTAAATGAATATCTGTAATTTATACCCCTTTCCAAATGTTAGGACAACTTCGTAACATACATGATAAAACAAAGCTATAAAAAGCAGTTTTTAAATGGGCAAATTATTGGTAATTTTAAATTTGAAAAAAAAAAGTACAATTTTATTATAATTTTTTTTTATTTGTTTTTTAAAGTGGTAAACAATGTCTATATGTTATACAATATCTCCCCAAATTAAGAGAAACTTTGAAGTATTCTTGAGTTATCATGAACATAAAGGTAAATGTTGTTAGCTCATCTGAAACGTGTCGAAAATATAGGATTTGCTTATATTGTATTCTAAAAACTTTTTTTATTAAATTTTTTTTAATTAATTAGTAATTACTGAAATAAAATAGGTTAATTTGTGCACAAAAGTATTATACACTAAGAAATTTCGATTGGAAAAATTCTAAAAATGTTAATCTAAAGTCGACTTTTATTTTTCAATGTTCTAACTATGCATGAAATTTATAAAAGTGTTTAGAGCAGTAAAGAATTAAATGATGTACTTGGAAACTGTTGGAACACATAAAGCAGTTTGTTAATTTAAAACAGTGTCTTATGACACAGTTTGAATTTGCAAATTGTATTCCTCTAAAAGTTTACAAAAAAACCTGTCATAACTTTTTATTCAGGAAATATATAACTATTTTGATTATAATTAGAACATATTGCATTCATAGCTATCCATAAATGAAAAGAATCAAAATTAAATCTGAAAGTGAGATTGTAAAAATGCAATGAACACTTAATTATCAGTGCCAAAGTTAACAATTATTCGATATGATACGTTTGATTAATACATATTTAAATATAAAAATGACGATCAACTAAAGGCACAAGAATCTTCTAGTTAATCTAGATGGCCTAGATTTAACGCTTCCAAATTTTCCTACTGCACAGATCCAGTTGTCTTTTAAATCAATTGAAAATGTCCTTATTTTCCACAGTTGAGTTTTAAAAAAAAAAATCTATTATCGAGATGTTGGGGGTATCAGGCAAAATTATCTGTTGCATTCTTAAATTTTGGCAACAAATTTATTTTCCTGCTCGCTGTTCCGGACGTGGAGGTTGGATTCCCTGGTTCCAAAGATCTCCAGACATCCCTCCACAGGATTTTAACTTTTGGGGCTACATAGAGGATAATATTGACTCAAGGATTATCCGTGTTGTTGAAGACCTTCGTACCTCATTAATCGCTGCTATTTCTACTGTGACTACATAAGTGCTACATTGAATTTGGCCGGAGCCTGGCTCTATTGTAAAAGTAATGTTTTTATTCTACACATAAAATTAGATTTAAATAATTTGTGTATGACCTTTATCCTTTCTCTCGTTTAATATTCTAAACTTTTAAAATTTCCTTGTTTGATAAATGTTAACAACTGAATAAAATCTACTCTAAAACTTTTTTCTTCCACAATGAACACATATTTAGGTTTCGCAAATCTAGTACAAATAATCCAAACTCCCATTTCTCTGTATCATTTTTGGGGCTTTACCCTAAACCGTTTTTAATTAATTAATATCCTTCTTGAGATGAGGTGAATAAAATTGCACTGCATACTTTAGATGTGCCTAACCACACCTCTACAAAGTGGCTAAATAATGTTACTTGATATTTTTTTTAGTTTTAAAATTTGTCTTAGGTTTTAAGTATGTTGTTCTCATGTAAAAAGTTCTGCTAGCAGGAATTCATTGAAGTCACAATGAATCCTTGAAAAATGGATGTAACGTAAGCTTTAACTATAGTTGTTTGTATAAAAATCAAAATTCGTATGCATAACTAACTTCGTCAAGAAAACAAAAAAACACCGCATTTTTGTTCTAAAGAAAATGTGTATACATTCCTATTAGATGAGTTGGAATAAAATATCTATTGCCTTATATTGCATTCATCCCATGAAAGTAAATAATTTAGTAGAACAGCACTAGGAGGAATAACGAGGGATGTGGAGATTACTAAATAGTGTATAATTAGAAAAAATTAGACCGACTGTATATTAGAAAATGTGAAAATAATATAAGGAATTTTTTTCCAATTTACGGTTTTAATGCATGATAAAACAACATTCACTTTACTGGAACTAAACTTTAACATATGCGCTTCCTATCTGTTTGAAAAGTAATCTTCTACACCAATACCAATGATTATTGTTCATCATGATTGTTTCAGCTTCCAACGTAACATATGTTATTTCTTAAACTTCCCGATTTCGTACTTATAGTAAAAACCCAGATTAAGAAGTTCAAAATGGTTTCTTATTAAAAAAAAAAAAAAAGAAAGAAAAAAAAGATAGAAACTCTATTAATGGCACATTAGAGAATCAATTATAATATAATTTAGATGTGTTTATCTTTTATTTTGATCATTTGAAAATTTTGTAGACTAGTGTGTTAATTGGGTTACTTTTTGTATAAGCACCCATATATTAATCATAAGTAACGAGACGTATTCATTTACTAGATAATTTTACTTGGGATAGCAAGTTTGTCGCAGGTAGAAAAGATGTCGTTGTGACTCGAAACAGACGCAATAAACGTTGTGGTTTATAATAGAAGTTATATGGCAGGAGCTGTTCTGCTAAGATTTTAGGAAAAAATGTAATTCAGAACAATACAGAAAGTGAATTTAGGCTTTAAATGCAAAATAAATATGAAAATATATAGTTGTGAAATTTAGTTTTAAAGTTCTTATTTCACTCTTTACAAATAGGAAGACGAAGAGAGTCTGTAAATATACCTTCAAAAAATGAGAAAATACAATATTTCCTTGTTTTCAAAGATGTATTCATTGAAATTTAAAGATAAATGGAAGTATAGAAACATAATACATCGAAGTATTTGAAATATAAGTTGCATTTAGTAAAAGGATGCTATGTTACCAAAATGTATTAGTGTGCTCACACTGCATTTGATATAAAATGTACGGCATTCTATCTTATAAAATAAATATAAAGATACTCATCTTACATTTGGTGTAGCTGCGTTGGAATATAGTAGATCTATAAAAATTCTTTCTGCAATATCTGTTTTTATTTTAGATGAAAGAAATACTCTTAAGCCTTTTTTTTTTTAAACTTCAATGACACTGAAATCTATTCTTCATTTCACCTTTAAAACTGTTTTCTTTTCTAAAAAAAAATAAAAAAATAGGAAGTAGGTTTCTAAAGCTTTCAAAGAAAACAGCACAACAAAACAGCGCAGTAAAGTGGCTCTAAATCTCTCTTTTTAAATTGACAATTTAATGGGATTGATAGAAAAAATCCACAAAGCTCTCAGCGATCCTAAATATCGTGTTGGAATTTCGTTCTTTGATAAAAACTCTTGATAAGCAAAAGTAAATGAATATTAGAGTTTATTATTTAAAAATAAATGTAAGAAGCACTGAGAAAAGTTGACTATGGGGCGTATTATCCCACTGACGATGCATTTAACATGTTTAAACATTTGCGTTAGAGTCAGTATCAACAAAATAATTTCTAAACCAGTTGAAGTTCTCAAATTTTTGAAAGTGTTCAAAGCCAGAAAATCCTATTTGAAGTTTTGTGTATTAAATGTCAACTTCTGAGTATTTGTATTAATTTTTGTTGATAGTCTTGTAATATATTTATGTAAATGCATCAAAAGGAACATAGTGGTTGTTGTATTCAGATTATCTGGCGCCGTCAGCAACACGAGGGCTATAATGCGCCGAAACATTTCGTCATTTAACAAACCAACATACATTTACAAACACCCATGCCTACACGGGACTCGAACCCGCAACCTCGCGGTCTAGAAGCCAGCACGCTAACCACTATACCGTTTGGTCGGCGGAACATAGTGACTTTGGACATACTGGCTTACTGAATACTTGTTGAAAAATCCAAGTGGAGCATCAATGTTTGTGGAGAAAATATTTTAGATAATGCCACAGCTTTCTATGTCGACATTAGTTGAAATATTGAAGATAATACTATTAGTTATTTACTTATATTTGTTCTAACTAATATTTTCAGTATGATGTTATGCCTGCCTTTTGTTTAAGGTATACATATACATTAGGAATAGTGAAATTTGACTAAAGTCTGCGTTTTTGTTTTTTGGTTTTAAAATATTCCCCCATTAAAATGATACCATTTTCTTTCTGAGACTCAAATTATTTTTTAAATTACAGTAGGTTTGGTGAACCTGTTTTGTATCACATTCATTAGTGTAGTAAACTTTAAACGCGTTTTCTGAAGAATGACATTTTGGTGTTATATGACTTTACGCCAACTGTCATAACTTCATAATAATAAATGGTCCGATTAACAAAATTCTAAAATTTTTTTTGTAGACAATAGTTGTGAATGTGTTTTCTATGGAGACTATAATATATATTGTTATAAACACATTTTTTATGCATATTTTAATCTTAATTTTTTGTTAAAAACTATGTATTTTTTAAACTTTTTATTCAAAAATTTATAATTGAAGCCAAATTCTCCATAGGTCTCAGTGTAATATCTCTTATTTGCAATAAAAATAATACCTCTAAGTTAATTACAAGTTTATTTATGTATGTTCTAATAATGTCCTAATTAGTAACTTTAATTGCAATTAGCTGATTAAAAAAAAGTTTATATATAAAAATACATAATTTTTGATTCTGATATACTGCCAAAAAGTTTAAAATTATAACCTAAAAAATAAAAAAAATCATCTCAATTGTATATGTATACCTTAAATGTATGCAAATTCAATTTACAAGGACACGTCTTTTTTATTTCACCTTTTTGTGTAACTCAGTAATGTTTAATAATAATATACTTTTGTGGAATTCGCTAACTATGAGTAATTTATGTTTATTAATTTAAGCTTGCAGACCGTCTTGTACATTAGTTAAAAATTAGTCGGCTAAATGGTAGAAATTTTATGGCAAGGAAAGCAATCAACGTAAATATGGAAACTATTTAAATTTGTCATTCAATCTTATTCTAAAATCAAAGATTAGAGCTTATAATGAAAGATAAACATAACATTTGGAATTTATCTTTTTGTATTAATCTTAGTTCATTTACAGGAAAAAAACATGAAAACACCTACGCATTAAAAGAGAATTTTTTTCTTCTGTTAATTAAGTAGCAAAATGCAAAAATAGCTGCCATTTTTAATTTTTTTCTTATTATGTTTAATAAAGGGATTGTTTGTGTTAATAGTGTTGGGTGTGTCATTAACTCTCGTTGAAAAGATTTGAATCGTGGTAAATAAACTTATGATAGCAAAAAACTCATAAAAACCCGTATGAGAGATGGAAATAAATCGCCAATTTCTGAAAGGGCAGATGAAGTTTGAAACGTTAATAGATGAAAAGACTTGCGTCCATACCCCTTTTCTAAAATTGCGTGCAAGGTACAATTGCGGAAAAACGTCGTAAATTTTCTGAACGATTAACATGCAAGTAGAATTGTAAGTCGTAAGTAAAGTTACATGTTGTGTACTTTCAGGTAACATTTTAAAATAAAAATAAATGTTAAGAGAAAGAAAGTAATGTAATGTTTTTGTTTGTTGAAGAATTTAAAGGTTGTTAAAGAATTAAAATATTCGAAATGTCGATAAAATACTCATTTAACGATATTTTTTTTTATGTTAAACAATAAAACTACTGTATAAAATCTGTCTGATGTGTCTAATATGAATCTACCGAATCAAGTTTTAACTCACGCAGGTCTAAAATACCAACGCAATCAAAATGTTCATAGAGATGCTATTTCAATTCCCTTTGCATAACAAATTTCAGTACTTTGTGATTATGGTTACATTATCATAATATATGATTGACTGGCTATAAGCCTTGCTTAAAATATAAATCCATTAACCTTGACAAATGTTCCTTTCTCAAAATAGATTTCCAAGTGAAGTACAATTGAAGAAACTTGCAAATATAACTTTGTTAATCTTTGTACCTCTCAAAATAATAAAAATGCCATGACCAAACACTTACATATCTTCTATTTTGTATGCATCTATTTAAAAATGATTTGGTTAGAGTTATAGCCAAAGATGTTTTAACGATATAAAAATTACATAATACCTAATTTCTTAATTTTTCATAGTTCTTTCCACTCCTTATGTTATTCCTTGTGATATGCTGGACACATGATATCATACGGATATAATTTTTCATCACTTTTTATATTAAGGTAATATACAGCTTTGTATTTTAGTGGTTACAAGGGCATATAAATTTATTTTGTATTTACAAAATTCTTAAATATATGATTCTATATTAGTGCATTATAAAATATGTGTAGCATTTTGTGCAATTTTTTTTTTTTTTTTTTTTTTTTTTATTAATGTAAAATTTTTTCTAATACGATCATGGCTTTATTTTTTTCCGACATTTTAGGATAATTTTTGTATTAGGGAATAAGGGTATACAATACATGTCTTACGTATGTTTTCTTGTTTAAAATTCTGTTATTAGTAATAAATCCGTAGCCAACGTTATTTTATATTGAATAAGATAATTTCCTTATTGAATATTCCAACTCAACTTTTAGGACATATTCTATATTGTATGTGAAATTAAAAGGTTAATTTATTTTTGAAATAAACATAATAGAATATATAATTATTAGACATATAGTTTTATAGTGATTTAATTGAGTTGAACGTTGATACCATATAATCTATAAAAATATATATTGTGTTCAAATTCCAAGTGAATGGTTTAAAGTTTTAAGATATTTTATACTAATAAAATATTTTACTACAGTTAGTTTAATTTCCTTATTCAACATAAGAATTATTAACAAATTCCTGAAAAGGAGATGGGGTTGTAAATATTCCGCTTTATAATATAATATATATAATGAATATTTTAGTTTGAAAAACTGTCTCAGAAATGGTTTAAACGAAAAGTTTTCATGATGCAAAATGCTTAAATTGAAAAATAGAGGAACGTTTTTCATTAATACGTTAAGTAGATTTTAATGTTTTTCTTATAAGATAGACATTAGATGAAAAATCGTAAAATTCAAATATATTTAGATTAATAATTAAGATTACACAAATATAATCCAAAATTGTGAAGTATATTTTTCTTTCTTTATTTCATTCTATTTCTAATCCTTATAATTCGAAGAGCAGTATGCTTAATATTTAATTGAATTGAATGATTACTTTTTACGATATATAAAACAATAAAAAAACTAGCATAATAGAAAAACTTATCTATTAAACTATATTCAAAATGCTTTCCAGTAATTACAAACTCTTTATTAAAGTGATGGCTTTGTCAAATAGTATTCAAAAATAAATGGTTGTGTGGCAGTAATTCCTCATTATAAATTAATTGACAAATTCTTGTCAATGAATAGAATTAAAAGATTGTAAGATTATATTTACACATATTTACCTTTAAATCGGGTTTTTTTTGGGGGGAAGGGGGTGTGACAGTGATGTAGAAATTGTACTCATCTAAACTATAACTACCACCAAAATACACATAAGTAGTTTTATTTCAACTATTAGATACTAAAAAAAATACTGTAGCGTATTTTAAGTACTTTTCTTTTCTTTGGTTGATGACGTATAACCGTTTTTTTAAGTGTATAAAATACAAAATTTACATTCATAAAAACTAGTTTTTAATAATATTTATTGCATTGTTACTTTTAGTTTGATTATATTCAAAAGGATATATGAGAAAAAATAACGTAATAAAGCTTGCTTGAAATTACAAAATTGTCTTTTCTGTTAATTTCCCAGATACTAATATTGAAATATTATCTTTACAACCAAATTTGAAAAAAATTTACTTACATCTTGAAAAATCAACATTTAAAGACTATATCTATTTAAAAGTGTAAATGTTAATCCACAAATCACGGAATGTTTGTTATTGAATATATTGCAAGTACAGCATACTGACATCTTGAATAATTAATATCTTGCATGTATTGTACATTCTTAAATGATAAGTTTAAGTTTCCAATAGATTGATTTGGTATTAAATATTTACGACAAGATTACTTTACTTCAAGGAGCAAACATTCCAAATTGATTAATTACTGTTACCCATTTCATTGCAGACGTTTCTTATTATCAATAAAAATAGTATGTAATATCACATAAATTACATTCCAAACTATTGAGTCATTCGGCCTAAACTGAACCGCATTGTTATCCATTCACCACTAAAGTTGCAGAAAAAAACAAAACACAAAACCTAATTCTTCCCTAATAGCGTCCACAATTCAACACAGCAACAACCAAATTTTCCAACTCTACACTAACTTTCCCGCCCACCTGCGTTAATTAAGTGTAGTAGCAGAGTGATCTTCGCGGCAGGAAATAGTGCGTCGGATCCATTATCAGCATGCAGCAGCCGCTAGAAACCACAACCGCTTTTCCGCCGGATCGTTATCTTTAATCGGGAATGACAGGTTCCGCGAAAATGGTCTTATCGGAACGTGATGCACTGTATCGATACAGTCACGACCGCTGTAGCTTATGTATCGATGGTGAAATCGATTATTTTTTTAATTGCGTGGGTGGCCGGAAGCACTTTAAGGAACAAAAAGCTTGGCGTTACTTAGCGAAACAAGGAAGATTTTTTGAAAAAGACTGTTCGGTCCTATTATAATCGTGATAAATTGAAAAAGTTGTGGGAGCATTACATAAAAATTTGACAAATGGTTTACACATTTTGAAAATATTTCGCCTGACAAACACTGCTCTATCCTATTTGTTTTCGACTAAAATATAGATCAATATCTTTATGATGGATTAATTGTAAAATAATATAACCCATAAAAACAAAGTTTATAATATAAATCCTTTTTATGCATTGCCAACTTTTTTGTGCAATTGCAACATCTTGAACTCAAATCGAATTTTCATAGTGTTTGACTACTAAGAATAAAAGAGCCATTCAAAATTGTATAGTTACTTCTTTTTTCACCCCATAACTTGATTGAATACATTATAATCCGCAATTAATCTATTTGCCAAGATTCAGCTATATTGGATACCGGCAAGGGGGTTAATTAGCGCTCCAAAGAGTTTGCCTCGTCAACCTTAATAGAAGTTTCAGTCATTATATATCTGCAAATTGAACATTTTTGAATTCAGCTTGATATCTGGATAATAGAATTTAAGTAAAAGCTGAGAAGAAAATCGAAACGTGTGTATTAGCGGACTTATAGTGACAGTGACAGCCTCCCAAAATGTGATAGAATACCTTGTTATTGACAATGAATCTTTCTGCTTAGTTTCAGCTTGATTGGAATACTGCAAGTAGGGTGATTAGGCCTTCGCATATTTGCCCTGCAGGCACACACACACATACATACACAAAACCAAAGTTAATAAAAAGGATTTAAAAAATACATTACTTGTGTAAGCAGTACAACAGAATGGTGACAAATAATTTATTAAATTTTTTTTATTTTCAGGCCTAATGCTCATGCACAGTATGAATTTGTTTTGATATGGAGTCAGTTTTTGAGTTTTTGTAGAAACCGTTTTAGCACAAAAAGAATAACTGATGAAAGAGTCATAGTTAAATGATAAAAAATGGATAGTGTTTTTTTTTTTTTTTGTCGATGCTATTTATAGAAATTCATATAAATTTGTTAGTTCATGGAATTTCATACATCTAAATTAAATTAAAAGAATAGACCAATTTTTATGAAAATATTTTTTGAGAAAGTTTTAATCGTATCTGAGAAAATTGAATTATTTACTTATTCATAAATTCTAAAGCAAGTTGTTTACTCTAAATATCAATTAACCTACTTAAATTGTGTTTAAATTTAAATGATCATTTATTATCATTTAAACTGAAACTGAATCATGATTACTTTTATTTTACTAACTTTTTATACGTCATTATTATATTCTTCTCTATGAAAAGACTTTAGGGATTCTATTGTCATAAAAATAAATTTCATTTGTTGCTACAGCAATGCGCCTTCTACAATTAATATCGCTTATTTTATAAACCATTTGAAAAGCTTATACATTTTACTATCATAATAATAATGTCTGAGTCGGTATTTTCTTTTAATATATCGATAGCAGTATTTATTTTAGAGGATGTGATTTATGATCCATTGAACTATCAATATTTATCTTTATTGAATTTAATAGATTGCAATAGTTGCATAAAATTAAACAGTTAGTGTTAAATCTATTTATAAGATGCGGCAACAATGTTAAATTCTTCCAAAAGTATTCTTAACATCGAGAAGGGCTTTGAAAAAATTATCATTATCGGTCAAATACCTTATTTTATTTAGGGGAGATTATAAGAAATTTATAGCTTGCAGTTCAAAAAAATATACCAAACAAAGTAAATATCATAATTATTATTATAGTAATAATTCGATGTTACCTCTTCTGCTGTCCTTTTTGCAGATTTTAGGTTTCATAAAATAGGATGCTTTCAATTCGTGAAGTAACGGCTAATTTTGTGATCAGTCCCTCTGTTAAGAGTCTAAAATGTGGACCTTTATCAGATCTTTGAGCTGACATTAAAGAATAAGTTAGAGATGGATCGTTTTTATATTTAATTCTACTCAACATTTTGAATATACTAGATAACTACTGAAATATATTTGTATACAGACAATTATTATTATTTTTTAGCTCTTATAAATACAGTAATTTGATTTATTCAAAGAAAAATGACAATTAAAAGAATTAGTTGTCATATAGCTTATTAAAAAACAGCAACAAAAACTTGTGTTAATTAAGCATATTTTACAATTAAATGAAACATACAGTAAGAAATTTGAAGTCTTCACAATCCACCAAACTGCACGAATGAAAAATAGGAAGCTGCATAAGTCCCTTTTATCTTAAAAGTAATACTAAACATTCTGTTTTTTAATTTTTCGCTTGAGTGGGTGACATATTTCAACCTAACAATTTAGCAGGGTTGTCTAGACTGTATCTTGTAAGGATATTAAGTGAACACTTGAAATCCAGTATAGCGTGTAATTGCCGGTTGTGTTTTGCGAAAATTTATTTTGTTGTTAAGCTTATAATTGCACTAGAAAGAAAACTGTTATAGTTCTCAACACCTGAAAGAGCTAAATATTTGTTTTATAATAAGTTATATATAGTTGATGATTCAAAGTCGATCTTTAGTTTTGGTTTAATTAATGGGTTAGTATGGGAAAGGAACCCGATAAACTGTTTAAAAAAGTTACGTCAAAAGTAAAAGCAGAGACTTCTACTACTAATTTTATATTTTTAACTTCTTTATTAGGTTGATATCTCTCTGTATTAAAAAAAAAAGTAGAGAACCGGTGCGTTGTCACTAACATTTCTGTTTTCCTGGTGCAAGGAGAACTGTTAAATTTTTAACACAAGCAGATTGTCTTTTTATCTATTCATGTATTATCGCAAAATGGTGAAATGTTTTTTTATGGAATTTTAAAATTTGGCCGTAATGGTAATCCAATGGGAAAAAGGTTTCCCCCTACCCTTCTATCTGAACAAAAACTTGAAATATTTACTATTTTTCCATTGGAACAAATATGGTTAGAATCTTTGAAATCTTCTCTTGCGGATGGAAATAAAAATATCGTTGGATGATAAAAAAATTACGTCGATACATCATGTTTTAATTAACACTAATACTGATTTTTTTTTGCTTCGCGTCTCCTTCGGAAGCAAATTTTTTCCCCTTCGAAGGTATAATGGGGGAATGGGGAGAGGGAAATTACGTCATTTCGACAGCATGTATGTATAACTCCAAGTGTTTCGTCATTGAGAATTTAAAGGCTGATTAATACTTTTGATTGACTCTCGGCTAATAACTGACTGTCGGCTTTTACTTGGTTGAATTTTTAATTAGCTTTTTCAATTATACATTCTAAAATTTTACAAAATCTCCCTGTGTTTTTTATTATTAACTTCCTTGCGTTCTGTTGTATTTTTGAATTAGCAACAATTGCGCGGCCGCCATCATTCCCCTTCTGATTTATTCAACTGTTTCGCTAGAATTGAAAACAAAAGTTTGAAACTCGTGACTGTTTTATAACTATTTTCAGTAAGGGGGGCGGTGGGGAGGGATAATGCAAAATTATTTACTAAAGTTAAAGGCATTCGGTAAGTCAATAATTGTTTTTTATTCTATCTATTGAAAAAGTTAGTTGTAAAATGTCTATATTCAAACTCGACCATTGTCGTTGGATGTTGTATAGATTTTTTTATCTATATGTATACAAAAGTGTATACATTTTTGCTGGCACTTTGTTATGCTAATGATTATCGTGTTTTTTTAGCGTTAAAACGCAGTGTGGCTTCTACACTGAGTGAAATCTGGTTTAATTCTATTATTGTTCTTAATCTCTGTATTTGATTTCAGTTTTTTTCTTTCGATGAGTTTAAATCTGCTTTTTAATTGATTCCTACGCTATAGCATACGCTGACATCCATTGTGTTCGTTAAAGTTTCGCTAATATAAGTGTTGTATTGTATATATTTTTTATGTATGTGTATACAAAAGTGTATACATATTTGTTGTCACTCTGTAATGCCATGATTATCTTTTTTTTAGAGTTAAATCACGATATGGTTTTTACACTGAGTGAAATCTAATTCTTCGAGGATATTTGATTTAGTTACGTTTTTGTTAGTTATGCAACACGAGTAAAAATTGAGTTGAGAGTCTTATAATTTATTTTTTAAAAAAATATATATTTTTCTTGTATATTAAATGTTTTTTTTTTTAATATAATCTTGCATTCCTGGTCATTTCAATGCTGATAAAAAGGATTTGTTCAATTGAACACCATGGATAAAATCAAAACCAATGCAAGTCATGTTTTTTCCAACATTTTGGAGTTTGATAATCATAAGACCCAAGTTTCATAGTTGAAAATATATTTGTTAACGATATTATTACACACAATTTTTACTTTGAAAGTTGAAAAGGTTTCCGGTTCACCCCGTTTTGCAGTATTCGGCCGATTATTTTAATCGCTAATAATTTAATTCTTATGTTTTTATAATTATTATAACAGTGAAAGTGAGTAGTTCTTGTGGGATCTCGCCAATGTGGGGGCCCTGTTATTGAGTTAATTTGTTGATATGTGTTCGTTAAGATTTTCAGTTTATTGATTGCACTGGACAATTATAATTTCCTTCGTTAATATTTAGAGTTTATTTTTTAATATTCCTCTTTTCAGCGATGTATTATCTGGGTAAGGTTAAAAATTTAAATCTGTTTTTAAGTGTTTTGTTTACTTCTCTTCATTTGGCGTTTATTAATTCATTCTATTGTTATAGGAATATTCTTTTAATATTTATTTCTATGTTTAATCCATTACAGCTTGTTAGCTGTGTGTTCGTTAGCATTTACAGTTTATTGTTCAATAATAATAAGTTAATTCAGATGTGTGTTCGTTTACATTTTAAATTTGCTCACGGTTCCTCTTTGAATGTGGGGTCTCTTTTAAACGCAAAAAAAACGGTAGAAAGGCAAACCAAAGGCATCAATGCACGAGTGAATCACAGGATTTGCGTTGAAAATCCCAAGCTATTTCATTTCTTTGCTGTTAACAATACACAGCCAAGGTAGAGGGTCACCGAGAAAGGGAAGCAGCCCCCTTTGGACAGCAAACCAAAGGAATGCTTCAGCATTCCACGGGGTTTGGCTAGCGTTAGCGAGCAAGGGGCTGAGTAATTTACAATAAAAACATGAAATAATTTTTTAATATAAATGTTTTAAAAATAGATAATACTGTATTTCATGTACACTTGCATTTCTCATAATATTGGATTGTAATTTTTTTTCGTATTTTGACACAGAGATTAATATACTTTTTCTTATAAAGTTTTATATCATCTCTTAACTATAAAACTTGTTTTAAGCATCTACTACGCATATTAGTAAAATTTCTGTTTTCTATTGACAGTCTGTTAATGATCAAACGTTTTTGCAGTTAAATAAATATAAACTTTATAGTGCGCCTTATTATCAGTGTTTTTAACTTTCATTTGCAATATTTTTATAAAAAAATTGCTTTTAAAAATATGTGTAACATACGTAGATTTTAGAAAGTTGTTTAATTTTATTTATTTATTTATTTGGAAATTGTATTCTTTTTAATAATATAGATTTAATACAATTTTCTATTTCTTAGAATAAATTATAATGTGAAAAAAAATAAAATATTTTAGTCTTCTACAAATTGGTCTTCAGTACCATCATGAGAAATTGAATGAATAAATATTCAGTAACGGAAATATAATTAGGATACTTATCAAATAACCCATACCTGAAAATGTAGGTTGGTGGATATAAAGAGAAGATGGCATTTCTAATGTAACGAAATGGCACAAATAAAAAGTACAGGTTTGATATTTTTTCTCAAAATAAATGATCCATTAAACTCTCTTTAACGTATTTGTTTTGTTTTATTCAAGTTTAATTTTTTCACTAATTTATACAAAGTTTTTAAGTTTCGCTTATCATATGCAAACTTTTAAAAAACTTGTGGTCTAGTATTCTTAAATCTATTAATGGTCCATTTTGCATTGTACAAAAAATAGTTTCCTTCGTTAATTTTTTTTCTAATTGCATAATAAATTTAAAACACCTTTTGAAAATTGATATAGTTACCCAGCAATAGATTTTTTACTAGGATATGTATGTTTTAAACAGTAATCTTAATTTTTTTCAATTCACTCGTGATTTATTTTTACTTTTCATAGAAACACAGCAATTTTTCAAAACTAAAATCAATTTTAACCTTTTAACCTAAACGGAAATCCTTCTTACTGTTTTTAGTCAATATGAATTGAAAAAATATCATACGTATTATCATCAATTCGTATTGCAAAGAAAAATTTTCAATTTAACAAATTTAACTATATCGTGATTTCACAGCATCGTCTTATAATTTGAGCCCTACGTTCCAGAAGAAAGTATTTTATTACACTAAATTGTAATAATTATAATATATAAAATGTAGTAGATGTTTAAAATTTACCTTTTAAACACAAATTAAGAATAACGTGTTAAAATCGGTACGTACACAATCTTTACATTTAAAAAATTAGGATTTTAAACTTGAATCCATATTTTGCTATTTACTGCTTCACAATTTTTTTTATTGAACATATTCTTTCAGCAATTATCAGTAGTATTTATAAAATAAGATATTCGCACATATTAACATTCAACGGTCTCTCTCTTTTACTGAGGTAAAATAGTTTTTCTTGCAAACCACAGCTTCAAACACAGGACTTTAATTTAATCATTAACCCTTCAAACTTTCAAAATTAATCCTTAAACGGCGACATAAAAGAAAAACGATTTTTCTGAGCTTATCACTTCACACGCCGCTGTGTTTGTTATTGCACGGGTGGAATCTTTTAATCGTACTTAATGCAATTACAAAAGAATGAACAATTTGGAAGTGAAAAGTCCAAAGGGAGAGGAATAGCGGCGATGGCCTGTCAAATAGTGCTGTTATCTAAGAGCACAGAAATCGATTTTCAGATCTTTGGGTCTGTGAATGACACGCCGCGATTCGCCTCGAGGTTCATGGATCCAAATTGATGCAGAAAGACGCAAAGTGGCACCAAGAATTAAAATCGAGAGAAGGAAATAATAGGTGACTGAGCATTAATTTGCCAAAAATAGGTTGAAGGGGAGATGAGTTCGTGTTTGGGGAGAATTGGATTAACTTTGAGTGGTTCAAATTTCCCAAGGGTTGGAAATAGGATTGTTTGGAAAGTGGCTATAAAGACGGAACATCGGAAGTCCCCTTTGTTTTATAGGAAATTTATTTTTTACTGTACCTTTATCTATATACTAATTAAAAGTGATATTCACTTAGCGTTATTTTAACAAAGACAGTAATAATTTTAGTTATTATTATAACATTTTACCTTTGATAATGGTATACTGGCATGTAAGTAGTGTAAAAGTTGTTTTTTGAGAAAAAAATATATGCGACGTTTCATAAATAATCCACCAACATTTTTCTCATTTGGATATATATAATGATTTTATAAGGCACCACCTAATAGTTTAAAAAAAATGTTTACTGAAATTCTTAATATATTTTTATACCACAGTCAATAGTTGAAAGTATTTCCACATTTTCAAGATCTTATTAATTTCTCATACCTTAAATAATATATGCTGATTTGTCTTAGGTACCAGACACGTGTTTCCTTAACATAAAGACGAACTTGTGACTTATTCTTATTTAATAAAAACTATCCCCAGACTCGTGACGTCAATCTTTCCTTGAGCTTCAATAATCCCTTTTTCTCGAACACTCTATCTTTATTGGATAAAAAGCATTATTTAACTGTCGTAGAAAATAGGTTTTCTGTAATGATAATTTTTTTAGAGGCTGAATATTACTTTACTCTTAGTTTTTAGAAACAGACGTGTGGTAATTGCGAGACGGGGTGTTCTAGATCTAGTAAGTTAATGTTATATTAAGAAAGACCTTTTCAACAAAAGCAGTTATTTTCACTGTCTAGAGGTTTCTCACTGAAAAGATTTGAATCTAATAAGAGATAATACAAGTTTTTATTTGAGGAAAATTCATTGCTTTACTTCCATTGTATAGACAGTGGTCCTTTCCATCTCCTAAACACAGTAGTTATTCTACACCTGTAGTATCTATTTGCAAATGAGTATTAAGATTTTGACACTCTACCCTTTATTTCCTATCAGTTCCGATCAGTTAATCGTCTCTCCAGGTGATCTATTATTAGAAAAGGTTTGCCGACACTTGTCGACAGCTGCCCACACCGCTGAGGCAATGATGGCGTAATCTAACGCCGAAGGTGGCAGGAAGGATTATTTACTTTTTGATTGTCCTATCAGAATTTGAGCCCGATAATGCAATGCGATGACATCCCATTTCCTTCTCAGTTTGAGAGCACGTGGTTAGGAGATCATTTCTTTGCGTTGAAACTTGATACGGTTCGGGATGCTTGCGATTTTCTGGAGACACACTATTTTATTTTAGAGGAAATGAGTCTGATTTCACTTAAAGTAAACCTTTTGTAATAAATTGAAATCTTATTTTTCATCGGCAAAATTAATTAATCAGTTTATATTATATAGTTCAGTTAATTTAGATTAAAGGTATAATGTTTAGTCTTGGAAAAAAAAATCAATCCAGTATGGTACATCTATTTAATTGTGACAAACAACATTATATCCTCGAGCTGGATTTTCATAAGATTAAAATTACGTTAATACGCATTAAAGTTAACACAATGAC
Organism: Linyphia triangularis; assembly: GCA_963978545.1. NCBI lineage: Eukaryota > Metazoa > Arthropoda > Arachnida > Araneae > Linyphiidae > Linyphia > Linyphia triangularis. The sequence goes on from OZ021724.1 coordinate 63,508,572, forward strand.
AAATGAATCGTGAGGTGAAATAAAAATAATAAGACTGTTTTACGACTAAAGCCTTTCATAAAACAATGATATTAATAAATCATTAATAACTTTTAACTAAGACTATAATCAATGAATGGGAGCTAATAAAAGGGTATAATAGTATAGAAATTACAAGCTGTATCTGCATTGTACGATAATGCGAGAATACTAAATTTATGTGTTCATTTATGAGTGATTATTTTCTATAGCAACCATCAAACTAAAAAATTTTCACAATTGTATTCATACGGAGAGTTTTAAAGAAATTCAATACATTGAAATTGTCTTCAAACAGAATGGTATAAAATCTTGCATCTGTGGAACTAGATATATAATATTCAAGTGAAACATATAAATAGCCAAGGAAGCTAAAGCAGAATTATTTGAATTCTTGAAAAAAAAAAAAAAAAATATATATATATATATATATATATATATATATATATATATATATATATATATATATATATATATATATATATATATATATATATATATATATATATATATATATATATTTTTTAAAACTGTTTAAGTAGATTTGAATAATAGGTTGTAGATCTGCGAATTTAATTCTTTTTTTTAGAAAAAGCATTTGAAGCAATTGATATTAATTTAAAGTTTCATTTATTCAATCAGAAAGCAATATTCTTCAGTTTAGTTTAATACTCCATTATGTGAGCAATTGGAGTTAGTACTGTAAATACACACAACTCCAACTTATGTTAAGTTGCAGAATTTTATTAATTATACCTACTCCATAACTGTATTCTTACTCATTAAAACTAATAATTAATTTTCAAATTTCAAAACTGATAATTAATTAAATATTTCCTTCAAACCATCGCTTCCAGATTCTTCACTTGAATAAAGATTAATTATGTTATTAAAATTTATTTTACAAATGTAACCTGCAATTATCTGTAGAAGAAATTTGTAGTAAAAACTAAATAGTTTTTTGTGGTACAAATAAGATGCACCTTACAGGTCTCTTTAATTAATTAGCATTTAATCTATTTTTTAATTGGGTCTAAGCTCATTTCTTTCTTTTAAATTTTATCTATAATACGCTTTTCAATACTTTTAAACAAATTCTCTTATTATTTTTAACATGGTATCACGTAAAAAGTTTAATTTTAAGATAAACGTAAACTTTAAGTAATTAACTTCAGCTAGCCCATTATTTTGAAATATGAACATATTTTCATTATCATACGTTAACATTTTGCATAACTTAATATTATTTTAAGTAAATGTTTATTTTATGCAATAATTAGTGTTGTATAACTTCTAGTAGTTTTTGTTACATAACACATTAAAAAACAAGTTTAAAGGTTAGATTACATAAAATGCTTCCTTTATAAAATAATTAAAATTACTTATTACTATTTATAAAACTTTTTCGGATAACTTAGTAACTTGAAAAAAAAAAAGGTTATTTTTTTAAATATTTATCTTGGTATCTCATATAAGTTATTGCTGCTTTACGTAAGAGAATTTATTTCGTACGAGAATTAAAATTATAAAATTATAAAAGTTCTTTCAATTAGTTACATAAAGCAGTGCAAAGTTATATTACATAAAAGCAAAGTTATATTACATAAAAGCAAAGTTATATTACATAAAATGCTTCCTTTACAAAATAACTAAAATTACGTAGTACTAACTATTTCTAATTTTTTTTTTTTTTTTTTTTTGGATAACTTAGTAACTTTAAAAAAAAAAAATATATTTAAATACTTATCTTTGTATCTCATATAAGTTATTGCTGCTTTACGTAAGAGAATTTATTGCATACGAGAATTAGAATTATAAAAGTTCTTTCAATTAGTTACATAAAGCAGTGTTTTTTGCAAAGCTGCCATGTTTCAAAATTAGAAAATTATGAATTTATTTTTTATTCAATTTCATATGTGGAGTAGTATAATCCATCCTTCTCTTAAAAAGTCGTCTCCATCAATTACCGCCTTATTTTCCAAAGTCAGTAGGTCACGTTATTTTAAAAGCGTCGTAATCCTCCTGAGGACCCATAAAGCTTTAATGCCTCGAGTCGATGCAAGGGAGCCATATTGATGGAGACTATTAACAGCCTTCCTTAGAGGTCCTTCCACGAGACAGTTTGATGGAGTTATGGTCAGTTCAATTTTGGAGGTATAAACAATTCAGCCTGGCACGGTATCTCGGCTTTCACTAACGGGTTTGGATTTCTAAAATGTATTCTTAGAAAATTTCACTGAAATTATTACTCTTATATGTAAAGTAAAAATTAGTAAATGCCTTGATATTAAAATTGCAATATTGAAGTATAATGAGCAGCCTCTAAATATTTAAAGTCAATAAGTTATTTAAATGAGTACGATTTTAGTTTGATGGCATTTAAAATAGAAAATGAATTTCAGACAAGCCACTTATAGAAAAAGTTATAGGAATGCAAGTGCATCATCATGTGATTTTTTCTATTTATTTTATAAGAAATATTGCATCAATATATAGTGTAGAAATATTATCTCAAAAACTAAATAATTTAATCTTGTATGACTTGCAAAGCAAACTTTATTGGCTTACAAAGGCAAATTTCATTGGTAAACATAATAGTAAAAAAAATATTATTTATTTAGATGATAAAGATAGTTATTGTTTTAACTATTTTAACTATTTTGTTTTAATTATTATGAATGGTTTTCTGGGTAATTAAAATAAAATTAATTTGGTAAAAGTTTATCGAAAGTTATTTTTCAAGCAGTAAACTATTTCTGTGTGATTTTCTCGATGCAGTGTTTAAAACATTAAACACTTAAAAAAAGAAAAAAGAAAAAAAAAAAAAAAAAGAAAAAAAAAAAAAGAAAAAAAAAAAAGGAAAAAAAAAAAGCTTTATAAGAATAATTTTTAAAGGAGTATTTTTGTATTTTGGAAAGATATTTTTATGTTGTATGAAGGTAAGTAATCCCAAATATATGAAAAATATGACTTCTCTGTTTTAAAGTACATATAGAGATAATTTTATAAAAAATTTGACTCAGCGTTGAAATTGGAAATTGAGAACTGATAATCGAACGTTACCAAATTTAGCAAAAAGTTATTTCCTAAAGTATTTTATCAGAAATCAAAAATTTGTGATTTCGGCTTTCAGAAAAAAACAAATTTTATCTTAGCTATGGAAGATTTTAAAACTTTACTCGCATATATGTCTTTTTGCATGGAATTTTTCATTTATACAGTAATTATGGTAAGTTTATTTTATCATTACTAAATTATAGCTTTGTTAAAATGCAATAGCTCAAATTTCATAGCATACTTAGGATTTTTTTTTTAGTTTAGACTAATACTTTTTTGCTTTTTAACCTCCATAAATAAATATATATTGAGTTTCAATAATTTATTTTTGAAGTTCAGGAAAAAATTAACGTATTATTCATATTTGAAAAACATAAACAGATTATATAGCCTTATCTTCAATATTAATTTAAAAGTAGCAAGTATCTTTGAATCGTATTACTGACACACATTTTTAAATCATGCCAGACACACACACACACATGAAATAAAATAAAAATAAAAATAAAATGAAATGAAATGATAAAATAAAATAAAATAAAATAAAATAAAATAAAATAAAATAAAATAAAATAAAATAAAATAAAATAAAATAAAATAAAAACAAGTCGAATAACACTTTTGAACCTTTAATTTCAATGGATTAAATGAACTCAAGTGTGACTCTTGATTTTTGGTAACTTTTTGAATACTAAAATGCATTGACACCAACCCCTAAACTTGTTTCAACAATAATAAAACCAAACAACTTCTAGGCAATCCTTAAACCCTTTGAAGTTAGAGTATACTGGGTTTAAACGAACGATTAGTTCCTTTCAGAACGTTATACTCTTCAGTATCTCTCTTGAAAATTGTATTTTTACTCTTTGAGAAACTTACTCGAATACATTCAGGTAATCCCAATAAGTGTAAACATAAATTTTCTTTAACTCAAATAAATGTAAACACACATTTTCTTAAACAAGTTTCCTAAAAGTTTATTTGAAAGATTTCTGAAATAATATGAAAATTTTAAGTATTAGATTTATTTAATAGCACTATAAACTGCTATAAGGCAAATGCATTAAATTTAAATTTAAAAATACTGATTACGTTTAATGTATTTGGCTCATTGTTAGGTATTCAAAGCAAGTAAACATTTTAAAAATTTCATTGCGATCATTATTTATACAGAACTTTGATGAGATTGTTTAGATTATTTACATTTAGGTTATTTATTGTTCTAAAATCTAAGCGAATTAACTAATTATAAAGTATATTTTTAAGGTATTTAAAAAAGCTGTTTTCAGAAAAGCTACTATTAAAATATTGTTGCTATAAAACAATTATAAATTTTATAATAAACAATTACTATAATATGTAATAACCCTTGTATGTCAATAAATAATTTTTGGAACCAACTTTTCGTTTATACTCAATCCAATTCCCACAAATGATGTTTGATTTAACTAGGCCAATTTTAATCGAACTTTTTTAACCCACTGACGGTCAAATACGTATATATACGTCATTTGATTCCCAGTTTTCCAGCAATACACAACATTTTTAAATTTATAAATAAAATTTAAAATAAATATTTTTTAAATATTTTTATTAGGATAATATTTTATAACCTATTTAAAAAAAAATAAAGAAAAAAAAAAAAAAAAAAAAAATTATGTATTTGAATTCGAAATAAAATTTAAAAACTATCGCAGGGAAAACAAGTGTAGAATTTTGCCCATTCCCATGACCGTCAATGGGTAAGGATTAACACAGATGGGATTATTAAATTTAATCTCCGGAAGTGTTGCTTTAAATTTCAATAGACTGCTAAAAGGAATTCACTTCGATGTATAATTTTTGAAGTGAAAGTTTTCTATTCATCCTAGAGAAACTGAAAACACACGCATATTTAGAGTATTTTCCGCTAAAGTTTCTCAAATAAAAAGGTTATTGAAATTCATTAATGAAGGAGCTGTGTAGCTTTTACTTTTACTTTGTTACATTTTAGGCTATTTGTGTAATTATATATTAAAGAAATTTTAATGCAAATTAATTATTCTCTTCTTTGCTGAAATAAAATACATTTATTGGTTATGCTTCCACTTTTCTCTTGGAAGAGATTTTTGATAATTTGATTCTATAAAAGGCTTTAAGTAATTATTAGAATTTGATTAAATTGAATTGAAACTTAATAAGAATTCAAAATAAGTCTAAAAATGAACGATACACAAACACATAAAAAATATATCAATTAAAACCAAAAATCTTTAAAGTATATTGCGCTATATCCTATTAAAACAAAATAAATTAACAGTACAAGTTTTAGGAGCTGAAAGCTAACTAGTTGAAATCGCATTAATAGAACTTCGATAAACAAAGTTATTATAAAAGCCCAAGTTACTTTTCATTTTCTTCATTTAACATTTAAAAAAAAAACATCCTCTAAAATTTTCTACAATAGTTTAATATTTACTTGGTGGCTACGTGTACAAATCTAATAATTTCCTAAGAATAGTACAGAAAATATTAGAAACTAAAACTTTTAAAAGTAAGAATCTTATACGTAAATGCCTCTACATATATTTCAAAAGTCCACAAAAATTGGGAAAAGTATACTTCATACTATCAAATAATCGATAACTATACATTTCCTATGTTTCTAGAGTTCTAGTCAGGTGATACAAACACGTAACCATATATTTGAATCCAACCAGTCCAATCAATATCGTCACAATTGTGTTACAGAAAACAACGCATGCTTGCCCGAAGGCTTTGAGCTTGTCTTAAGTTCAGCTTAGATATCGACGAACGGGACAGGGGCAGTAGCTAGCCCTTCTGCTATGCCCCAATATGTAATAAGTTGTATGTCACGCCAAGTCGGAAGGGGGTGGGGCTCCAAACGTGATGCGGAGCGGAGCAAAGGGCAATCGATACGGTCAGGCTCCTGAAGCTATATCGATTATTTGAGCAGGATGGTGGTGGGAGGGTGCTGTGGCGTCTGCTTCCCTTTTTGGGGGTGGGCCTAACTTGGACCCTTTGCAACAGACGCATGCAAATCACTGATAGAACTGAATTTGGAATTAGGACTTTGGAAGAGCTGGGGGAATCGTAGGGTATTGTATGTTATTCAGGTACCTGAAAGTTTGGTTGACTTTTGGGATGGGGTGTAGGTATGAGGTTGAACTTCCAGAAAGAAGTAAAGTTGATGGGGATGATGTATAAAGTTGGATTTATTTGCATTTAGAATTTTTTTTTATGAATGGTAAAATTGCATAATTGTTTTAACGCATTTAGTTTAGTTGAATGTTGGTATTAGATATATTGCTGATTAATTGAGTAGGAACGCAATGGGAGACCGCAAAGGGATTTACTTGTCTTTTGGGAGTCGGACTTAGGTTGAACGTTTTTCAACATAATCTTACCGATAACTCTAATTTGGAAGTAAGGTTTTGGAATGCTTACCGGGTATCATCCAATGTCGGATACAGTGGTTCGGGAAGATTGGACAGTTCATCCTGAAACTCGAGCATTGTTCCAAACTACACGATTTCTTATGCCAAAACCCTTACCAAATATATTTTTATCCCTCCTTTCTTTCTTATAAAAATATATTTCAATTTTAAAACTCTGCATCAACATTTCAAAACACCACGTTTATTTTACCCAGCACTGGACGAGATTAGCCAAGATCCGTAGCAACGGATTGTTTACAATGATCCGCATCAAGATTGGCCAGTGTTGAGCGATATTAACCAGCGTTTTCGTGCTAATGGGGTAGTCTTATTAGAAAAATCGGGTTGCTAAAATATCATTATACTATGACAATTTTACGCTTTAAGTAGACTATGGAGCTAAGATGTAGAAGGAGGTAAACTTATGAATACATCTAAGTTGGTGGGAGTAACGTGCTTAGTTAGGCAGTTGAACTTTTGAGTGTTTTTAACGTATGGGTGAACTTGAATGTATCGCAATTGGTTAGTTGTAGGTGAGTATTACTAAATAAACAGCATCTATTATGAATAGAACGAATGAAGGATTCTAAATTGAAAATTCTTGAGACAAAAGATGGCAGGACTGTGCTTTAATGCATTACCATTTTAAAATTACTATTTTAAACTAAACTGCTTTAAAAAAAAATTGTGACCTCTTTCTTAAATATTTGAATTAAGTCCATTCAAACAATGAAGTAATTATTTGAATAAAGAGTAGGAAAGTTAAAATATTTTGGTATTGTGAGGTAGGTTTTTAAGGGTTAGTGGACATTGTGATAAATTGCAAAATTAAGTTGAACTTTTAGAAAGTTTGAATAAATCAGAATGCTGGGTGCTTCTGTTTTTTTTTTATGTACATTTAATTTATTTTAAAATTACATAAAATCTTCATAATGTATATTTATTCAGTAATGTAGACAAATATTTTTCAATATTATATTAATACTCTTATATATTCCTTCCAATCCTTTTTTTCAGTTAACTAAAAGATGTTATTCTCAGAGTGGTATAAAATTCACTAGATTACTTAAAATATGTGTCAACAGGTTTGGCCATTTTATATTACATTGTATCTCCAAAAACTCAGGATCATTACTTAGTCACGGCAGTTTTTAATTAAAAAAAACCAAAAAAAAAAAAACCACGTAATTTTGATATGTACCAAAATACAATTGATTTCTGTATTTTATATTAAGCGTGTTCTTTGATATCTTACATTCATCTTCATAATGGCCAACAAACCTCTAAATACTGCTACTTTAATTAAATATTCTCCTTCAACAAATCCTTACAGTTGGTTGGTTTTTACGCTCAATGACCCAATCGGTCCGGGACCTACAGCTTAACTTGGATTCCGAATCACAACAACCTGTCACCTTTGGCATGTAAGGTCAGATCGCTATAACCACACAGACATCAGGTAGGCCCAATCGTCACAGTCTTCAAATAACTTGCGTTTCCTTTTTAAAAATATACGTCCTTTTAGGAATATACTTATCTTATATACTTCTCTATATGTATCTATATATTTCTCAATTTATTCTAAATGTGCAATTTGTCTATAGCGTATACCATTGTTTAATAGGATGGGTCGAATTTTTTTCTTTTATAAATGTATATTACAATAGGTATCAAAAGTTGTCATGTGATACCAGTAAATTACATATAAAGTTTTAAAAGAATATGTTAATATCTTGTGAACTCTACCAGCAAATAAGTATTTTACTTGAATCGCTAAATGTAAAAAGTTAAAAAAAGGAGTCTTGTCTAATTGAAACCTTTTTATTTATTTATTTATTTATTTATTTATTTATTTATTTATTTATTTATTTATTTATTTATTTATTTATTTATTTATTTATTTATTTATTTATTTATTTATTTATTTATTTATTTATTTATTTATTTATTTATTTATTTATTTATTTATTTATTTATTTATTTATTGAATTTCTTTTTACAGATAGCGAATCACTTGTAATTCTACATTTTTTTCTTCATAAAATAACACATGCTTTTTGTTCTTCAAGTAAATTTTATATAATGAGAGTTTCAGTAAAGTTAAAATTACTAGGAGTTTAAATATACTGTCAATTAATGAAGATATTTATAGCATCGTCATTAGACGATGACATTAATTGCCTTCTGGGAAAGATCCAAGTATTTCCAATATTACTTAAATCATAACTAAAAAAATCGAAGATACCATCTGGATGAAATAATCAATTCCAATTCAAATAGTCTCTCATGGCCTTGTTTTGGAATTGATTTATAAAGACCTGATGTGAGAGTTTTCAAAATCTGAAAATAAACTTCAAAGCTGAAGACTGTACCGACTCAATAAATTGGGATATGTGCATTTTCTCTTTACCACCAATTCTGGAATTTATTTCACATGAGTAACTAAAGGAATTTAAAAAGGAAAAGAAACTCCAAGCACTTTTTTATATCCTTGTCATTCCCAAGCTGCAGAAAATTATATTAAATTAATGACTATTGTGTAACAGACAGTTTCAGTAATTGGACCAGAAAATTGCGGTGGAAATCGTCAGAACAAATATGAACTCACAAAAAACTCTAAAACATTTTTAATGTTGTTCAAATTTTGATTCCTTTTTAGTTATTTTGTCATTGAAACTCATTTTAATAAAATATTCATTTTTGTTGCTTGATTTTGACTATAAAGACACCGAAAGAATATTTCATTTTCAATAATTGATAAGGCGATTTTTATCTGGATGATACGGGTGAAAATATTAGTCCATAAAACATTTTCTCATAACTTTTTATGTTTACATTCTACGAAAAGGTTATCTCAAGGTTTTACATATAAAACTTTGATAGTAAAACTGTTTATAAAATAGAATAGGTTGAGATTTCTCTTGATCTAGAAATTGAATTTGCATTTATATTACAAATCCTTTTCTACTTCCATTGAAGACATCAGATGTTAGTTTTTTAAAAGACTATATTTTAAGAAACTCTGATAACATTCCTAGCCTAGTCAACTGCTTTAAGATACTGTTTGTACGACCTAATATAAAATGCCCCAATATTCTTAAATAGATTAAAATGATTTTTTCATGCGTATGATTTTTTAGTATGTATATAACTTTATATGTCAAGTATGCAGTTAAGACATTTATGAAAATTCCATTATAATAAAATTCAACGATTAAAATTGTTTTGCTTTTAAAATATAGCCATGGAACCCGTTATATTTTACGAGAAGGACAAACTTGATTTATAAACCAATTTTCTATTACTTGTAAGCATAACTTACATAGAATATTTCTAGACGATAGTTTTCCTTTTATATTTCTAAATTACATGCTATTGAAAGCATAATAGCAATGTTGTTCTGTGAAATTTATAAAAAATGTCGACCATCTCAATAAAATTGTTGAACAACATAGTAATTCAGACAATTTTAATATAAAATGAAAAGTGATAGTAAGATACAGATGATTTAATTAAATATGTCTAAAATTAAAAATATATGAATGCAAGTTAATATGAAATGATATATTAATGGAAGGTTATAATATTAAATTTTTTTAGTCTTAAATTATTATTAGTCTTTAAGATATCTTTTAGAAAATTATCTTAGATATTTTAGTATATTTTAAAGTAGTAGTAGTAGATCTCGAAATTAGGTTCCATTACTACTCTTTTATTTTAGTAAAAAAGTGCAGTAAAATTAAATTACTTGTAGTTTAGCACATGAAGTTAACTATTGATAGAATAATTCTAGTTACACACTTTAGAAAAATGCATTACATTTTCATTAGTATGTAGACAATGAAATTTTTTAAACCCTTTGGCTATGTTCTCTATATATTTGAATTGGTTTCAGTTACTTGTTGCGATAAAACTAAATAGTTGAGGGTGGGGTTCTTTCCACAGTCAAAATTAATAAAAATTTTCCCATTAAAAACTTATTGAAATTAATATTTACGAGCCAATATAAAGTGAGAAAATATTTTTATATTGAAATGTTTTTAATTTTTCTGGTAAACAAACGTAGAAACAGTATACTGAAAATTCTTTGTTATTTAAAAGAAAAATTGCAAAAAATTGTCTTATATAAAGCCATATCTATACTTTAAAAATAAATGAAACTTTATTATGATTTATATTTTTGAAAATTAATTTTAATCAGTTTGAAATTCTTTTAAACGTCTGGCAATTTTGTAAAAAAAAATTCTTAAATTCATTATTTCAAAAAACACTACCAGCACTTTGTACTTTTACATCATTTATTCAAAGCAATTATATGGTAATATGTCTTCCTGTTGTCATTTAAGAAAGAAGATTGATTGAAAAGAAATATATGTAAACCTAAATTTGTTTAAGAAACTTTCATTTTAAATGTATGCGAATTTAAATTAAGCTAAGAAACTTTCTTGGGGATAATAATTCTTCCAAACACATGCAAGTAAAAAATATATATACGATTCTTTAAGTTGCCGCTTGTAAATATTTTGGCAATTTATAAAATTATATTAAAGTTGCTATGATACTTACCTTTTACTTTTTATTATGCAAAAATACTAAGATTTATATTATCTATCTGAATGCTCAAAAATCACATTTTGATTACCCTATAAACTCACCTAAGTAAGTAAGATTTCCATTGTTATGCGTAAGAGGGTTACATGTGTGTTACATGGGTACATGTGTGTTACATGGGTACATGTAACACATGAACAAAAGTCATATTAGAATATATTTTTAATACACTAAGCAAGGCTGCAACCCTGAACAAGATTATGTGTGATAAGAATAACGTAATTATATCGTAGACGTAAAGGGAAAAGATGCTAACTCTATATTTGGCTTCTTATCACTTTTCCATAAATTTGGAAGGTAAAAATAAATGATTAGTAAAAGCTGAAACTTGGTAACTAACTGTAATTTTAATTAAATGAGTGATATGCAAAAGCAGTATGCTCTTAAATTAGAGATCTAGATGGTTTTTATTGCTTTTTTTAAAACTTTGCCAAACTGGATTTAGTACTTTCTAACCCCAAACGGACTATATGCAAATAATGAATTTTAGACGTAATACCGTGATTTCGGTAGTACTCAAAATACTTTCTATTAAGAGAAAATAAATTATTAAAGGTATACTCTATGACTGCTAATGTTTTTAGTCAAAATTGAACAAAAATGACGTTAATATTACTCTTAAAAAGTTTCTTTAGACACATAAAAATCAGAATGGCAGAAGTGCAGAGTGCGGAAAAAGAATGAATTAATTACTCCTCGGACGTTCTCATGCACGTAGAAGCTTTCAAAGAATTACAATGTTATTAAATCAACAATATTTTGAAAATATTGTATGCAATTAAAATATTAGAGCTATAATTGAGTTTCAAGAAAGTTTTTCAATAAGGCAATCACGAAGGAAAAATGGTAGAATTTTTCACCTGGAATAGATTACAAAATTGCTGTTTTTTATGATATCTCGAACCTCATACACTAGAAAAGAACAAAACAACATTGTTTTGAAAATTGTACATAACAGGGATAGATTTTTTTTTATTTTTAGTTAATTAGAATAGCTATACATTTTCATCATACTTAATTAATACCTTTCGATGACCCAAGCCTTCTGAAAATTTTAGACAATTATAATTATTCTGTATTATGAATGTATCACAGTAAGTAGTTTTATGCGTAGTAATTTGTAGTTTATAATTGCTTTACAATTGCCTTAATAGATATTTTGGTATTTGAGACTCGAGTCAAACGAAAAATTTGTAAGAAAATGTATTAGGACATAGTAAATTTATTTACACATAGCATGTTGATCGTTTTGAAGGAAAGTTGAAAAAAGTTGTCTTTACTAAATGGTAAAGTAAACTCAAAGTATCTCCCAGGAAATAAGTAAATTAAGTCTTCAAGCTTTGTAAATTATATACAGACAACATACAATACACAATTTTATACTAAAATACTGCAACTGATTCAAAATTGATTTAAAACCAACACGAAGTCAGATCATAAGATGCAACTTAAATTTGATAAGTGACTCAGTTATTAACATCCCCAATACATTGAGAGATTACAAGTGAAATACACTAACTTAATTTTTTTTTCAGTTTTGGAATTTTTGCTGTTGACAAGACTGCCCACCTCCCCTCCCTCCCTAGAAAAAGTAGTTGTTCGCTGAAAATAAAATGTTAATAAAGAGTAAGTTTCTGAAGAAAAATGTTTGCAAATCTTAAATTTTAATGCTTTTCTTAACACTTTTGTACAGTTAGTTTTTATAGTTAGTGTGTTTTGCTATTACGCCCTCGATACACAGTATCCTACGTAACAGACAACACTGAAATAAAACAACATCGACTTTGTAAATATTTAAATACATATTAAAATATTCACTGATTATCAAGGTTACAGTTTGTTCAAAAGAAGATATTATCGATAAAAGTTGTTTTTGTTTGCAAATTTTTAAGAAATTTAATATTCCGCGAAATATGAAGCATATATTTTATATCATTATGAATATTTTAATTCGTTTTTGTAGCATCAATCAGCATACCATAAATATATTGCTTTAAATATTTTGTGCAAAAATCGTTTTTTAAAATATTTTCTAAAAACTAGGGTGATACAGAAAGAAAAAAACCCTAATTTTTTATGAATTTAAAGTCCTAGTAAATTAACACAAAATACACTCTCTTACTAACCCTTCGATTGTAATTTATATAACTCTAAATGTATACTCCATTTTTAGCTTATTAAAATTTCTTTTTTGCAACGAGCAATAACACTTTGAGTTGTTGAGAACCTAATATTACAACGTAATAATTGAAATAAGTTCACCATTACATTGTTTCATTTTTTTTCCTTTTAATAAAAACTATATTTTACCTACGCAATACTTTTATATGAAAGTACTCGACTATTAAGACATGTTTTGACTTCATAATATAAAACATTTGCCGTAACATGGCAATTTATTTTGGGAATTCAACTTCTTAAAGGAATTGAAGTTGTGTGTTGCATCAAATGTAGCTGCATTAAAAAAAAAAAAAAAAAAAAAGCTATCTTGAAGTCAGTATTAAAATAAAATTTTCCCGTGACATAATTGAAACAACTGACGAAACTAATAATATTTTTTTTTAAAGACAAGATAATTTTCAAACTGCACTGAATATTTAAACGATTGAAGCTAAATTTAGTGTTTAAGTTTGGTATTACTTCATTACAAAAAAAGTAAAAATACATTTGAAAGTAAACGTTTTTCAATTTTGTACTTTGAAGCAATTCTTGCTAATGTGCCTCCATTCTCTTACATTAATAACATCGGAGAACAATAGGAATTATATTATCACCGCGATTGGAAATACCGTCTTTAAAGTTAAATTTTCATGGAAGGTTTCACTGGGACAGCTTTTGCGATCAACCATAATTCACAGGAGATTCTTAATTAGTTATTTATTTATTCATTCGATTACGCATTTAATAGTGGAAAAATTAAAATTGAAAGTATTTTTAGTTCGATGAGGAATTCATGCGTCGTGTGCTCTAAGTTAGTAAAACTGTTGATCAAAAGCAGTATTGTTTCCTGCTTTTGAAAAACTTCTTTTGTTTAGTGATAATATGTTAGCGAAAATATATTGAAGACGAATATAATACGTTAAAATACTTGGAAAGGTAGTCAAGTGTTTTTTTTTTTTTTTTTTTTTTAATCTTGTATATTAACTTTGATTTTATTTGATTACTTTTGATGGAAAAAATGTTTGGATGGCTAATTAACCCATTTGACATTATCCAATCGAGTTTAAACTTGGCAGATGGATTCATTGTCAACTGCAATGAATTTTATTAAGTTGTGAGGGAAAAAAAAAGAAACCTAATCAATGGCATGTATTTGGAATATTTCTTAGTTATTAAACACAATATATATTTAGTGTTTAATTATCTGTATATTTAATGTTTACAATTGTATATTTAGTGTACACAATGTATATTTAGTGTTCAACCCATTTAAAAAATGAAATCTACTTAGATGTATATCTCAGTAATTAGTTCAGACCACCCTAACTTCTTAATATTTATATAGTATCACTAAATGTTTTGATTCATAATGTTTGATTTATCAATCATTTGAATCATTCTATCAGTATCTTGAGATATCAGCCTTAATACAATGTTAGAATAGTTCAAGCTAGAGTTCCTACACTGAACATTAATGAGAAGGGGAAAAAAATCTGTCTAGGTGTGGACAACAATCCATGTAAAATGTATATATATTTCAAGGTAGCTATTGTACATCAAAGGGGAATGGTTTTTGAATGATGCGTTTTATTAGCAAACCTTAATTAGAAGTTCGAATAGGAAATACTGAGATTTTATTTGTAATACTTACAACGCAGAAAGAAATCAATTTAGGAAGAAATAGTGTGATGTAAAAATGTTACGTTAAGTAAAATAAAATTCAACTGAATGTCTCTTAGTTAGTTTTCTAATAATATTAGTATGTTGGCTGTGTTTTAAAGTATTATATAAAGTTTTCGTGTCAGCAACTTTATTACGTAATTTTAGAACACATATCAAAGACCATTAAGTATATACTCAAATATCTTTGGTTTAAAACTTTTCAAAAATAGTAGCATAGAATGTAAATCTAAAGATTCATGCCCTAAAATACAAACTGAAAAATTTAGAATGAATTTTTAATGTAAAATTTTATTATGCTATTTCAACAGCCAAGCCACTTTCCTTTCACGAAGAAAATAGGAAAGTGGTTTTCTATCAAATGAAAAGATTATCTTCTTTATTTAATGAATTCAAGTTATTTCCAATGTTAAAGTGAATCGATCTGTTTTATCCGTAGCCCCAAAAGGTATTCTATTGTGTTATTCTAAAGTTTTATAGTTTTTCAAGGAGTCTTGAGAACTTGAGAACTTTACTTCAATGAGAGAGAAGTAGAAAAGGAATATCTACATAGACTTCACTGCTTTAATTCAAAGTAAGTTTTAAACTCTTCTAGTTCTTCTCAACTTTAAAAGAAGTACCAATAGTGGTACAGTAAATGTAAATAGTTAAATAAATCTTTGTACATTTTTTCACAAAATGTTAATGTAATGGTATATTTATTTAGATGAAAGGAAATATTTAGAGGTTAACTTAAATTTACTGAAACAGCATCATAACAGCATCAGTTATTATATTTTAAAGATAACTGTTTATGCTCCTTTAACAACACTTTGTATAATATTTTGTTTTATGATATAGATACAAATGAAAGTTGGTATAGACATTTTTGGAAAAAATTTCTGCATCAACATTGTATTTTATTTGGGGAGACTAGATATAATTATAACGGTTGGAGTACGGTTGAAACACGGCAGTTACTTACGAATAGGTATTTAGTTGTTGAAGGATGCAAATATGGAAAGGAGTATTTTGTATGTTTGAACATGTTTGACCTTGCACCGATGGACGTGTACTACATTTACTGATTGTCTCATTGAGTTTGGATTAGTAAAAGAAAGTGTTTTCGATCGAAACTTTTCTCGATCATTCAGTAAATATTAATAATAATTTATTGACTTTTCTTGCTTAAAAATTAGATTTCAGAAAATCAGTGATAAGATTTTATGTATGATAGGTTGCCTTGTCATTCTGATTTTTTTAGTGTAAAGTGAGATGGGTTCAGTTGAATAGATTTTTGTTGTACCATTGCTAATTTGTTTATTTTAAATCTGTCACAGCTATATAAATTGTTAAGCAGAAGAATATGCTGTGTATGAGTATGTATGAGAGTATCTTCTGACAGGTATGAAGTCAACGGTGTGTGCTACTGAGACATGAACAGAAAAGAATGGGGCGAATGTAAGGGAAAAGACACTAAAAGCTAGTTTGGATATTAGCACCTAACAGATTTTTCAGTTCAAGAAAGTAAGTTCTCAAAAAATACGCTCCATTTAACAAATAAGTACTCCCAAACGTTCATCAAAAGGTGTAAACAAGTTGCCTTTAAACTAATTAGTAAATATAACCTTAATCAACTTTTAAATCAGCTAAAAATAATATGGATGAATATTAATGATTATGTTTGCGATAAATGTCTGTTTCTGCATCCCAGGTTGTTTAGAGTGACCCTATTTAACTTGAGTAATGTGAATAGTTTTTATGATAATAAAAGCTGCATCTTCAGTATAAGCAGCAGGATATATGTAACATCGTTTTAACATACATAACTTTCTTAGAAGATAAAAAACCAAATGAAAACCCGGAAACTTATGATTTGAACAGAAACACGTTGTAAGAATGGAGTATAAAGAGGAACAAAAGAGGGTTAAAGCAGTTAAAGAAACTGACGTAGTTGAGAATCCAACAGGGAAATAGATCAAAGCGAAGAACAAGAAAGCACCAACAAACAAACCAAGAAGAATTTAATTACTGCCACGATTGTAGACATCAAAGTTACAAAGACAGAGTTATGAGAAACATCATAGAAGACATTGAGGAAAATCCCATATTGTTGCATTCGGGGTCATTGAGAGCGCGCAAATGGTTGTCAAAACCATAACTGTCATTCAACTTGATTATAAATTCCTTTACATTAGCTATGCTGAAATAAAAAATTATGGGGTTTGATAAATGAAATTTTGTTTATCGAAATTCTTTTCAGTTGGATTTATTGCTTTACATTTATTATAATTATTTTTTTATTATTATTTTTGATTAAAAACGCTCTAATGACTTTTCTTCATCAAAACAGACATTTAATTTAAGTTGACTTTGTTATTAAAGTTAATTTTAGATTTCAAATATTTGTATGTGCATTGTCGTAAGATTCCATTCTTGTGATTTAAGAGCAATGGAACTGATCAAAAAGCATGAGTTTTGCTTCAATTGCGCGTGTTATAATTGACTGTTCTTATTGTGAATCTTGCATATTATTCTAGACTATGTTGTTTTGTGACTATCCCCTAATTTCTCTTCATATAAAAATAAAACCAAAAACGATACATGATTTACCAATTTAAAAGCTTTGACGTCTGCGTTTGATTAATAGCTTATTTACAATTTCACATTGTGTTATTTGTTTAAAAGTCGAATCTAAAAAAATTGGTAATAGTCCGAAGAAATTAGAGGGCATTATAGAGAAAAACATAAAGAATCATATATCTTCCAACAATAGAATACAATATCTAACTCTGATGAACTACCCTAAGTAATTTTTCTAAGCAAACGTACATGTTCAGGCTGCGCTTAAGCCCTCTTGTAATTTATAATAGAGATAGACTTTTTAAAATTCGTTCTGTGTTAAACAATTAACGTCTAAACTGGATGATTTTGAACCACTTTTTGAGATTTTTTAATTATCTACCTAATACCGAGTAAATTGTATATCATTATATTAAATTTGTATTTATTGATTAGAGAAATAAATATTCAGATTAAAGAAAAAATTCATAAAAGATTGTTCAGAAAATTTGCTTTAAAATATCAATAAATATACTAACGCTTTTAACGAGGGTTAGTTAATAAACCAATAATATAAAATTTAACTGACATTTAATGTGGTTTATAAATTGAAAAATACTTTCAAATCAATATATGTGCAAAATTTAAATCAGTATATGTGCTCATTCAAAGTTGCCATTACCTATGGCAATAAAAATAAAAATGTAACGTGATTTATATTGATATTAATAATAAAGGTCAATATAACATGAGTATAAATTTTCTGTTTGGTAAAACATTTTCTTTTTTTTTTCAATGTACTAAAAGTAATTTTTCTTGAAATATACAACTAAGGGAAATAATAAAAATTCCAACCCTAATCACATTTTCACATTTTCAAAAACTACCTAAGTGATTCTTTTGTTCCTACCAACAAACAGTAATCTAATAAATTTAAATGAAACTGAGATAGTGAAGACATCAATATTTTAAAGATTTTCTTTCCTGATACTTTAGAGTCTAACTACTTAATTTAATCTATTTTCCAACAAAAGAATGGATTTTCCCTTTATTTCATTAAATAGCTTCCACTTGAGAGTTTTATCTGCAAATGTTCCGAATGCAGAGAAAATATTTATGTTTTATAAGGAATGTGGAATGATATTAGATTTTGAATTTGCATTACATACCTTAAATATATAGTTAACAAGTTGTTTCTTTTCTTGATGGAAACAGAAAATGAAGGATTTTAGGGTTTTCTCGTGTTTAATTTGATGTATTGTGAAACATCAAAATAATTTTATCTTTATTTGAAATAGAGAGAGAGACCTTTTCGTAATTTAAGTATTTCAAGCTTTAATAAAGTATAAATAGGTATATTCCATTTCACATTTTTCAGTAAGTTTTTATAAAAGAATTATAATCTGAAAGATATTAGTAGAATAGTACTGGTAGAGCTTCATTTTCAAGCTTATTAAGTAGCGTATATCCGCACAATCTTAGCAAAATAATTTATGAGAAATTTAGCTAATTATTTTTTATATCAGTGTATTTGATCTATTAATTATGTTTAATAGACACAAAATAATTTTCAATGCAATGTTTATATTGCATATTAGGTGCATTGGGTATGTGTGCTCATCTGTAAACATGGTAGTGCACATATATAAGAACCCATTTGTAAATTCGCGCGTTATAATTTTCTGTTGGAATAAAAAAAAAAAAAAAAATTCCCCTGTAATCTGGATTGATAAAGAAGTTTATAGACGATGGGAATTTGTTTAGTCCGTTCTAAGTTGTAGATATTACCCCTAACACTTCCTTTCTACAACTGCTAACTATTAATAACGAAATATTGGAACAAATTCATTTCCCGATAATTTACATCGATAGCGTTCCCTAAATAAATACCCAGTTCTATTTGATTCAGTAGATCTCAAGTTATGAGCAGAATTCAGTAAACTCCTTTTTACCGACTTTGTCATTTTTATCAACAAACATCGGAGTGAAAAATTTTTACTATTCCTAATTAGGTTATTAGAAAATTCTATTCCAGATTTTATTTTATAGTTAAATTTATTACTATATCTATGTGGAAAACGTTTGAATTACTAATGATTAACTTAATCAGTTATGTATACATTAATTTATAAATCATTAAAAAACTTGCATTTTATTTCTATGTTAATAATACTATATATACTACATGTGTTATTTGATTCAAATATTTATTATTTTTTTATTTTATTTTTAAAAATACTATATATAATGAAATGCTTTTTGCATATAAAGATGTTTTGGTAATGAAAATATTAATAAAAGTGTTTTCTAGAAACGAGTTTATTGTTCATTACAAAACAGACAATTAATGACATTATTTACATAATTGATGAAACTTCTGTACAAAATGTCTTTATTTACAATCTAATGCTATCCATCAAACCACAATAAACTGAAATGAAAAAAAAAAGAAGAAAGAAATGAATACAAATAAATTATAAAAAAATAAATATAAATGTATAAAATATAAAATCATAGATCGAATTATTAACCTATCAGTAGTTTTCTTAATCACGAAAAGCTATTTGAGTTTTAGTAGAAATGTAGTTGTCAAAAAGAGTTAGATGCATTTTAATGGTATCTTATTTAAATAAAAATGTATTCCAAGTAAAAAATTTATGTTTAATCAATCAATCCATCAATCAACAATATTTATTTAATCCAACAATTTTCTAGTAAAAATTAATTTTTATAATTTCCTTAAATTTGAATATAGAAGCAGTTAATAAAATATTACTTAAAAAAAGATATTAAGTCTATAAACAAATGCAGTTTTGTGAGATATATAAAATTAAATTTCAACATATCATCAGTCAAATAAATATTCCTTAGAGTTACTTAATGATGTATTCGTTTCAATAATGGATTTATGTTCTATTGCAATGAAATCGAACTTGATGAGAAAAACTCAAATATTACCAATTAATTACATCACAGGAATCAATTTATTTTCTCTCATGACGTTATGACATTAAAAAAAAAAAAAAAAAAAAAAAAAAAAAAAACTAAATTGCTGATTACATTAACCCTATTTTCACCGCATTGTCAAGCAGCACCTGCACCCAAATTCTCCCACGCATTTCCAGCAATCGACACTTTTCCACCTACACACAAGGTGATTGCCCGAATTTACATCATTCTCAAAATTAAACACAGAAAGCCACACCCTCTCCTTTACCTCAAGGAAAATGTATCCCCTCCTTCATGCATCGCAATTAACAACTCGCGTGACTCCGCTTCCTTCTACTGCAATTAGGACATTGCAGTCCGTTGCTGGCACTCATTAAGGCACCATGCGTATTTCGGGCTGTGCAATCACGGGCACTGTTTGATTGTTGTACAGGTGTTTCCAGGTGTTAAGAGTGATCAATGTCATTACGGACTCACGAAGAATACATTTTCGAGGTCGTTTTCGAATTTTATGGGGGATAAAAGTATGTGTTTACCGAAGGGTCAATGATAGATGGATAATAATAAGTTGTAAATGAAAAATGTGTGCAAGTAATTAACACGCTTAAGTTTATATCAGCAATAAAATATATGAACATCTTATACTATATGTTACCTACAGGTAAATGATTATTCTTTAAGAAAAATATTAGTAAAGAATAAAGATGTGTAATGAAAAGTTGTTCATGAAGTGATTAGTGATAAACAATTAAGATTTGTTTTGAGTAATATACCTTTGATTATACTAATGCTAATATTGATTTGTTGTTGAAATTATACTTAAACAATACACCAATACATTTAGAGATTTTACATGAGCATTGAAACTACATCAAGTGAAAATAAAAGAGTTTAAAAGCTACATTTAACTGCTGCAAAATAAAAAATACTTTTAAGTATCTGTTGTTAAAGGTTCTTTTACATAAAAAAGTTCAATATAACCAGCTGTTTTTTAGTTTCTAAAGTTTATTTAATGTTCTTAGAAAAAGTTCTTTGTGAACAAAACACATTTCACTAGAAATGTTAATTTTTATATCTGAAAATTGCATTGTTTTAACACTTGGTCGAACACCTGCTGTCTTCTTTTTTTATATTAGATTTGCAATGATCTATATTCATAACAAAGACATTTTTAGAAAAACTTTGTATTTAAAAAAAAAAAATGATAAAAAGAAGTTTAACATTTTTCAATAGAGTTCTTTTACAAAAAAAAAAAAAAAAAAAAAAACCTAATTAGAAGTGACTTATCCAAGGCTTTGGAAGTTTAAATAACTCCACTTGAAAAAGGAGATTACTCTGAACTTCTAATGTAAAATATTTCGCCACCTGTTAAAAGGTCTTTATTGTAGAGAGAATAAATTACACTGTAACAACACCGCAACTGCTATCATTCTTTAATAAAAGAAGGATACCCTAAAACCTACCTACTCTTATAAAGCACATATGTTAATCTTTAATACGAGCAGATGTGTCTGAATTTTTCTTCTGTATTTTTCTCGTCTCTCTTCTGATCTCTCAGGCGTCATACAAAAGGTCTGTTAATATACTGTAATAATCATGTAGCTTTGTAGGGGTTAGATGTATTGATATAGATAACATTACTGGTAGTTTTATCTCTGCCACAAAATGTTTTGTTTAAAGAATATATGTATTCAACTTTTAGTCATTAAATCCACACAGATAAACAATTACAAACGTTTTTTTTTTTTTTTTTTTTTTTTGTAATTCGACTTTGATAAATTTATAAATAACTGTTCATGAACATGCGTTTTGTCTTTTCGACATTTATATATTTATTAAATAATCTAAAAGGATTTTTTATATGAGTTTAATGATTGTTTTCTAAACGCTTCTGTGGCGTCGTGTTTTATATGCGACCAATTTTGGATATAAATAACAGTTCTACAGAATTGAAAAGCTAATTAAATTAAGCCATCTGTTCTAATACAACAAATTTACTTATACTAAATAATGGAACATTAAGTATACATGCCACCCCTTGTTATGAATAATTAAAATTGAAATAATAATATAAACTTCAAATGCTTGAGTTGAAAATTTCTCTCTAGCTTCGAATTGAAAAAATCCATTTAAAATATCTTATTATTCTACTTGGAGGAAATATATCCATACAATATGCGTTAAGTAGAATTACAATTAAAAATTAACTACATTGTTTACCGTATTGAAGAGAAAACATCAATTACAAAAATGAATTTTCCTATTATAAATTACCCTTTCATTGTTTTGAAAGATAACGTAATCCATGGAAAGGAGATATTTTCATTTCAAGTATAATAAAAGTGAATGTGTTTAAATAAATTACTATATATCCATAGCATTAAACATTATAAAAACATCATTTGTAAAATAGTAAAAAATTTACCTAAAAGGTTAAATTGAGGTACATATTTATTTAGTTTTCGTTATTTACATCTTTAATCACTGGCGGTCATGCACGTATGTATGCGTCATTTGATCCTCAGTTTTTTCAGCAATACATAACATTTTTAAATTTATAAATAACATTTAAAATAAAATATTTTTATTAGGATAATATTTTATAACCTATATAAAACAAATGAATAAAAAATAATTAAAGAAAACCTATATACTTGAAATAGAAATAGAGAAATATAATTTCAAAGTTATTGCAGGGAAAACAACTAGAATTTCGCCCATTCCCTGGACCGTCAATGGGTTAACGAGTACTTTGTGATATAGAAAAAATTGATTATGTAGATATAGTGTGTGATATAGAATAAAAAACACATTTTAGTAGGAATTTAATCAGTTTATAGTTCAGACATTATATATATATATATATATATATATATATATATATATATATATATATATATATATATATATATATATATATATATATATATATATATATAAAAAATCATAAAGTTTTAAAATAGTTCAAAAATTAATTTCATCTGTTTGTAAACGGTATATATCTTAAGAAAGCAAAATATATATTTATGTTAATGAATTTCAAAATCTAATTTAAGATAGTGCATAGAAAATTCTTTACAAAATTTTAAATTTTTTGAGCCGTCTTCTTGTCCTACAAATCTAGATAACAGTTTTATAGAATATGTTTTCTCATGAATGCTTAAGAGCAGTGAGTTACGTTAGAAATTGAATTTGAAGTGGTTCAGACATAAATTATTCATCAATATTTCTGGAAAGAGTTGAATTGTTTATGAATATAACTCGCAGGAGTAATTAACAGTTCCTGGTGTTGGAAAGTATGCATTTTGCAAGAAGTTAATAATTCACTGCTCTAGGCGAAACATTTATCTATGATTAAATTACACTAACTCTAACGCCTTAAAACAACTAGTCAATAATTGAATCTTTGGCAAGGTATTTAAAGGCTAAAACGGGAATATTTGTTAAAACTAAGTGAGAAATATGAGTTATAGAAGCTTGGGAAGAAATCTAATATTTTTACTTGTTTGAGTATTTTCTTCCAGGTATTCTATAAAATATGAATAATATAAATGCGATTATGTATCAATAGGTGATTGAAATGAGATTGATTTTTCATATATTAATTATTGAAATTATTAGAATACATATAGTCGTTGATTTACAGTCTCTAAAATAATCTTCTTAACTTTTCAAGTAAATTTTCGATCATATGATGAAGTATGTTAGTTAAAGTAAACAGTCGACTACTTTTTATAAATTAGTATTATTTAAGAGTAATTTGAACGAAAAAAAAATTTAGCATTAAAAGTGACATTTTGTTATGCGAGTAAAGTTTTAATAAATACAAAATTTAAAACTAGAAAATTCACTCCATAGTGTCTGAAAAAATACAACTTTTTAAATTATTAAAATAAAATTTGTTGTACGAGTAAAGTTTTAATTAATAAGAAAGTTAAAGACTAGAAAATTCCTTCCAAATTAACGCATAAAGGATGACACTAGAGTACTAACGTATGAGTAGCGTTATACATGGGAATTAACTTGATTCGTTAAAAAGTGATAAAAAGTTAGAACACCGAAAATTATTCAATTTCACAATTAACAGGTCTAGATTTCCAATAAGAATGGCAATTAAATACATTAAAGATATTTTTAAACAGGACATTTTTGGACGTTTTAAAAAGTTTGATTTTTATTTACGTATTGCTAAATGTAGTTTTTTCATTATGATTTAGTAATAATGATTTAAAACTTAATGTGAGCTAAAATAATTACCTTTGTTCACACAAATTTATGCTTGTCATCATTTTAATGATTGCCATCAAGCTTAAAAAAACTTTTAATTTTATGACCGACACTTCTTTGCAGACAATCGCAATGTATTATGGTCCTATTTATAAATGGTATTTTTTTTCTAGGATACTTTAAGCTTACTTATAATTAATTGATAAATCTGCTTTAATTAACACTAAATATAATATAAAATTGAGCAATCAGTTTATTTAATGATTACATAATTTTTAATCGTTGGAAGTTTATTATAACTTGGATTAGCCTACTCATTTCGATCACTAAATCGCAATTTAAACTCCACGTGTAGTAATTAAATTATCAAATAATCCTCAAAAGAATACATTTTTCATTCTTCAATTTATGTAACATACTGTTACGCAATTTTCCAATAAAAAGGTGTAAATATTGCACATAATACTTTTTAAAATTCTATTTTATTAAATTTATTTATCAACAACAATAATTTAAGCTAGAGAAAAAACATGGCAACACACTAGCTAATCTAAAAATTTCGCGCTTATGCTGCAAATTTAGATTGAAAAATAATTTTTAGGGAAAGTTCGACATCGTGTATGCGTTGATAATGCGCAATATGAGTAAGTTGAATTTCAAACGATGTTTTGAAAGGATCTCAGCTCTTGTTTACTTTGCGGGACCGGAATTTTCACTGTGCCTGAAGTTTTGCGCACTGAAGCGATTATTAAAGCTTGATAATTAATTCGCTGTTGTTTTATAAAGTCTTATGAGCCTTTAACATAAGTAAAACTAATTAATTTTATTTTGTAGCCAATTTCTATGAGAAATTTCATAACAATATTGTTAGAATGTAAAATCTTTTCGATAACACTTAAATGTAATTTTTAGTAATACATTTTGCATAATTTTCTTTTAGAAAATTTCTTTTCTAAATATATTTTTCTACATAAATTTTCTGAAAATTTCTTTTAGAAAATTAAAACGTTTGTATAAAAATTAAAAAAGTTAAGAGTTTTTTAATTCGATTCATTCTAATATTGCTGCACTACTATTCAAATTTCATGCTAATGAACCTAACATTTATTCAGTAGGCAATGTAAGCAGCAAAGAAGGCAGCTGCTTCTTTCTACGTGACTTCCGAAGTTAAACATCCACCGTGAAAAAAAGTACCGATTTGAGGCTCTTTTCAGGCTCAAAGTTCATTAAAGTTTCATGAAACCTCTGCCATTGCGTGTAAAAAAACATAAAAACCGTATTTTGAGAGCATAGGGAGCTCTCAAAGGAAAAGCTTCTCTGAAAAATGGTTGGCTTAAAAGACTACATGCCTTTTCTGGTGTTGCATAGATGATGTGTACTATGAAAAGATACTCATTGTTTTAGTGATATTAGGTCCTATCTTTTCTTCACTTCAATTGAAAGTTTTGCAATTCTTTTTATTAAAAACACTACGGTGATTTTAATTCAATTTTTTTAATTCTGAACAAAATTTGTAACTTTTAACGCAAGCCCTTTTACTGTAGAAACTTTATGTATTAGTGCTTCACATTAAAGCTTCAAAAGACTATGCTTATTAAAACAAGTTGAATTGTGATTGTAACTGCTAGTAAAATACCACTTCCTATATATGTTTATATTGTTGTATATCAGGTCCAGTTACCAAGCTTGTACAACTTGATGACAATTAAAAGGTAGCAATCTTCCCCGGATGACATATGAAAACGAAATCATGCATATTTGAAATTTCTTTTAGCATAAAACGATTCTCAAGTATGGGATTTTAGCTGCAAACTCGGTGAGTAAACTCTTGTCACCCAATACCCAAGTTTGAACCAGATACCTTTTATTGCAGACAGTACATGAATTTCCTTTAACGGTACATTGGTAATTGAATTTTGAAGCACTTCAAGTTGGAATCAAGAGTTGCATTTTATGCAAAACTACTATATGGACATCTTTAACTGATGTGTAAAAAATGTCTGTAGATAATTTTTAGTTGAAGCTTAATGAATTATACATTAATTTCTTGTATTCCCGATCTTAAGGGGTCCCACACCTTAAAACTTTTCAAAATATCAATTTTGAGTTTATTATTGTTTATTAAAACCTTATTTGTTACAATATCTTATTTTGTCCCAATATCTTTTTTATAATTTTTTCATAAGTAAACGCACTGTTCACTTACTCGTCTACTGACTAACTTTTAATCAAATTTTCTCAAAATGCATTTTTTCATCTTGAGGTACATTTTTCTCCAACATTTCTAAACATAAAATTCTGAATTTTTAAGGTAACCATTTAAGGAACTCCTAAGTATTTTAACAGAAGAAATAAGAAAAATATTGTTCATTTTTAAAAAATTTTTTTTTAATAAAAGTATTTTAAGTTGAAAGTTTGTGAACTTTTTTAGACATTTTTTTAAAAAAGTCATATTTATTTCAATTTTTGAAAAAAATAAATAAAACCTAGTGTTAAAGTATTGTTAAATATTTAAATAATATGTTTCAAAAATTTCATGCATATCGAACAGTTGGTTCTAGAGAAAAGTGTACCTAAACCTACTTTGGCTTCTATGGAGGTGCCGCACCCCCTTAACATCCGGGTGAATTTCGGAGTGGTAAACTGCCTCAATGAAATCTTTTATGTGACGCACTGTACTGTACAACGGTACTGAAGAATTTTTTTTTTTTTTAAGAATATGGAGTTTAGAAGCCAAAAGAGCAATATATAAGTCTATATATATTTTTTGTATAAATATAAAGCAAACATAAATATGAAAGCAAAATATTTTTTAAGTATGAATTAACTAAACTGCTACTTTTTACATTCAATTAAAAAATTAACTTATCTACAGTCCTGTTACTAAATTATTGTTACTTGGTTAATTATTTAATATGTTTGCTGTTTTCAAATATAACTCTTGCCAAAGTTTAGAAATGAAGAACTTATATATAACACTATGATGTCAGTCGGGTCGCATACTAAAGATAAATTTGCATCAGAAACATCAGAAATTTAATAAAACAAAACTTTGAAGAGTGATTTAAGTGAAATAAGGTAAAAATTTAGTCCATAAATATCCAAAACAATAATAATGTTTTGTTTACTAACGCTACATACGTAGGGATTAAAAAAATATATCACAAGTCTAAATTGTTATAAAGTTTATCAAGAAAACATCTTATTGCCAAAAATAATAATCTCATTGTCAGAACAGTCCCAACCAATTCTTCCACAGAACGAGGTAAAAAATATTTAGGAAAGTTCAATGTTCACGAATTACATATTTTTATTAAAAAAAAAAAAAAAAAAAAAACCCTCCTTGAGTTGAATATTCGAGTTAATGGGAAGTGACTACGGTCTAAAAATAAGAGTGTTAGTGCGCTTAGGGTAGTCCTGGCTTAGTTGTGAAAGTGATGGTTTACTATTAAAAGCAGAAAGGTTTTAGAAATTAGAGAAAGTCTTAGGTCTATAGAGGTAAAATATGTTATTAGCCTATTCGAAAGTTATGGGTAATAAGTTACATGTGTCGAGTTCTTACATGCTTAGTGTTAGATACGGAACTCTGGAGGTGAGTGAATTTTGGACTTATATGTTTAAATGGTTTTAGTATTAATTATCCTCCAATTGTACCATTCTCGAGCCTATTTGCTTGTTTTTTATTATTAACTAGCTGAATACCCGTACTTCGCTACGAAATTTTAATATGTGCAATATTTTAGCTAGCTGTGAGGCGTCGCGTTGCGGAAATTCGTCATTAGTGTAAAGTCCCAGTTTTTGGCACTTCGCTCGCAGGAAGGTTCATCGCGCAAAATCGAACTAGCTTCGTTCGCTAAAAACTTCATTCACACATAAGTACAGGCTTACTTCACCCGTTGAAAGGTTCATTACTATGAAAGAATAGGTTCGCTTCTCTCGCTGAAAGGTTCATTGTAGCGTAAGCATAAGGTCGCTTCACTCAGTAAAATCTAATTGCTACGTAAAGCCTTCATATTAGAAGCCTCTCCCCTGTCGAGACACACACACACAAACACACACACACACACACACACACACGCACACGCACACGCACACGCACACACACGCACTCGCACACACACACACAAATCCCCGTTAATGCAATAATACAACACGCCTTTAAGATAATTTTAACACGTGTTTATGGAAAACAAAATTAGAAGGCCAAAACTACTTATGTTGAAACTTTCAGAGCTCTAAGCCTATTAGAAGTCGCTTTTTGTGAAAATATTAATTAATCAAAAAACCAATTAAAACTTTAACATTCTTTTTGTCAATAGTTCAACTAGAATGCCAAAACTATATAGTTATGCTGAAAATTTCAGAGCTGTAGCCCTATTAGTTATCGTTTTGTTGAATATATTAATTAATTAAAAAAGAACTAAATAAAAATTTAAAATTCTGGTTTTCAAAAGTTCAATTAAAAGTCCAAAACTACTTTTGTTGAAAATTTCAGGGCTGTAGCCCTATAGTAAATCATTTTGTAACATAGTTATTAATTAATTAAAAAAAGCTAAATAAAAATTTGAAATTCTGTTTTTTAAAAGTCTAATTAGAAGGCTAAAACTACTTATGTTGAACATTATAGAGCTGTAGCCCTATTTAAAGTCATTTTGTAAAAAAAAAAAAATAATAATTAAATTATTAATTAAAAAAGAACTAATTAAAATATTAACATTATGTTTGACATACATAAAATTAGAAGGCCTAAACTTCGTATGTAGAAAATTTCAGAGCTCTACTCCAATTTTTAGTAAGTTTCTATTGATCCACAGGAGCCACAGACAGACACACAGCTTGTTTTATTATTATAGATTAAACTCCAGGCAATTTTATCGAATTTCATTCTTTGTTTTATTTGTATATTTCAGACCCATTTCTGGGAAACCATTTATGAAATGTTATGGTTTATCGACTATAGCAATGATCTAATTGGTTTTTACTGACACTTTATGATCATACAAGAGATGTACTATACATGATGAATTAATTTAATATTAGATAAGCTAATGAATAAAAACTCATCTAGATAATTTTTCAGAAAATTAATCAAGTATCTAAATACATCTTTTACAGAAATTTATGTCATATATTGGTATTAAACTTAAATGAAAGAGGTTTTTTAATAAAACATTATCATGTTTATACGAAAACATTTGCAAAAGGTACTTTAAAATATTACAATAATTTTAAAATTAACTTTAAAAAGAAAACACAAATTTTTTACCAGTATAACTTTTGTTATAAATGCACAGTTTTATAGGCCAAGTATCAGTTACTTTAAACACTGTATACTTTATATATATTTTATAAAGTAAAAATTTTTCCTTCGCAGGGCATAGTAGATAAAAGCTTTAAAAAGATGGATTTACTTTTGCTACAAGAAATAGATAGGCAGTTCCCGTGAATAAATTATCCGTATCTGCTACTCTTCATCTTCAGAGTGTTTTCTTTAAAAGACAATAAAAGCATATCACCTTGAATAATATACAAGGTTGTTCTTTTTACTATCGTACTTTAAGGTACATTAATCAATGATAAATTTGAAAGATTTGCTGTGGATAAATATTTCGATATAAAAATTAATATTTACGTTCACCATACTTTTATAAAAGAAATTGAAACCGAGCGAGCGTTAAGAATATTATTTAGGTTCCAAGAAAACATCTCCAAAGACAAATTTATGTGCTTAGTTGCCAAATCTCCATTTTCTAATTGCAACAAAACTACCATATTTAATATAAATATTGTATGGAAATGTGAAACGTTTAGAAAAGAAATGATTTCAAACTCGACCTCAATTAAGTTTTAAAAATCCTATTTCTTTCAGGACTTGAAGATAACATTTGTGTCTGAGTAAATTCCAACTTAAAAAATAACGTATAGTTAAAATATAATATGTTCTTTGAATAAATATTGTGCTTAGTTAAAAAAAAAAATTAATATGGAAATAAACGTTTTTAAAAAAAGTCACAATCGTATTTAAATAAATATTACAGTGTCAATACAGACAGGAATAGAACATATATGAATTTTTAAATTGCATCAGAATTGTATACATTAAAATAAATTATAGCTTTATTCAAATAACATAATCAATAAAAATAGATTTATCAAAAACCTATAAATAATAAGCATAGCTTTATCAATACGGCATATAGAGCATTGTACTTTTTACTTTCAATTACTCATTTGTTTACACAGTGTAATGAAAGCATAGCATTAGCTAAAAAGAAAATAGATGATTTTTTTTTTGCAATTTTCTATTTTTTAAAACATTTTGCTGTCAAAAGAGTATTCTAGAAAAAAATATCTGTTAGTGTGTCCGGGTGTCTTTGTGTACGTGTTCAGCATAAATCCTGAAAAATTGACCTATGATGTTCAAATTTGGTGTGCGGGTTAGTAATGGCCATGAAACCTACCATTAATTTTTTCGTCAAAATCGTGCGCGCATACGAATAAAATCCTGAAAAATCATAAAAAAAGTCATGTTTTCAAACAACTGCTAATAAAAAGCCCCAATGATTGTTAATACAATCTCTTTGCTAATGCCTCTTAAGGTGTTCTAATCTTCTCCACTTCCTACATACCCTCAGAAATGCGATAAAAGCGTTAAAAGTTGAAAAACGTGTGCTTTTAACACCAAGTTCTCTGCCCTTGAGCATCTTCCATCAAGGTGTCATTTATTTCGTTTCAAACACAAGAACGGACCTTGTAATGTCTCTCGAATAATATCACCAATATGTCGGGATTTTTATGTCCATGTAAAAATTATTGCCAAAAGTATCGCCAAACTGTCCATTTTTATTTAAATGAGTAAAAATATGAAAATGGTAAATAACGCCATATCAAATTTTAATACAATGACCTATATTGTATAGTGTACTTGAAAGTTGTGTTATGTTCCACACACCTAGTTTTTCTTGCATCACTCACTCTATAGCAAGTCCAATTATTTTAAGATATTACTTAATATGGTAACTTTTAAAGGAAACTTTTCAATACACATGTGTTTAAAGTGAGGGGAACTATACTGCTCTGAGTAATCCAACAAATTAGTCGAGTTAAGCTTGTCCAAATCAGCATTTCATTAATTCGCTTTCGAAAACTGAGTTTCTTGAACACCATTAGACAAATCCGAAACATCCGCTTACCACGAGCGTGTTTCATACGTAAGCCATGATGAGATGGGCATTCCCAAATCTAAAACAATTTGTCTCCAACAGTAGAAATAACCTTGACAAACGAAGGTCGCACAAAGTTGATGTTCAAACAGGGTGAATTTAGAGGTCCTGCCGTTGACCTCAAGGTTGCTTTGAAGTAAATAAGGAAGTGCAAAATGTGTCTTTGTTATTTCTCGCTCTATTATTATCCTGAGTTTTTATTTTTAACAATACTTAGTGAGAATGTGTCATTACGACTTCACTTCAGAATACATTTTGGATTGAGAAACAAAGGATTGTCGCATTTGCAAGGTGAGCAATTTACTTATTTTGAACTAACTAGTAACGCACACGACAGCTAAATTAAAGGGGCATAAATGATGTTAGAGAAACGCTGTTTAAGTTTAGTTTATAATTTCTTAGTTGGGAAACGGTTCAAGAACTCTTGCTATGTCAAAATGGAAAAATCAATAATTTAAATTGAAGCCAATCAAAGTTAAAATATTTGCTATAGTCTTAATTACTTAAATTTATCTCTTATATTCTATTTGTTCTGAATGAAATTAGTTTTGGTTTTAATAACTTAAACAAATATTCTAGCAATTATTGATAATGAAGTCAAATATTTAGATAAATTGTTTCAATTAAAGAAAATGTTTCACTTTTATATATAGTCTCCAATCAAATCGCTGCGAAAGCGAAAAGCTTCAATTTGTATCGATGTTCAAATGCATAAATGGAATAACTAATTCATAACAGTAAATACATAACATGCAACACTTTTTTAAGGTATTATATACATAAATGAATATTATATATATTTAGTCTACAATAATACATGCAGTTTACTCGTTAAGTAATTCAGTGTAAAATAATATCTCATTTTAAACGTAAAAAGTATCAACGTAATTTACTTACTTTACTTAATTTAATACTTTATTTCAGTAATGAAAATTTCAATCAGAATAAGTTAAAGAAAACAATTTCAATTTGAATGCTACTTCTATTCATTCATATATATTTCCTTTCTAAAATATTCATATCACAGATATGTTCGCGAAGTGTTTATTCAACCAGAGTTGATATGAATAGAAAGTCTTTTAAATGAAATCTAATGTAAATTGTTTACTATTTTCTAAATCTTCCAATTTTGGATATCCTATATGTTTTCAAAACATTCTATTTAAATAAACACAACGATTTGAAATAACATAATTAGTTTTAAACCACATTTTATGAAAAAGTCTTAATTTCGTAAACATAATGGCTTCCATTTGAGTCTTTAATCTTCTTGAAATAGAGCTTAAAACATAAATATGCAAGTCGAATAAAAGTTGCAATTTATTAAACTTTATTTTGAAATATAGTGACTAATTTAATAAGCAATAATTTCTCTTTTGTAAAAGTTAAAACCTCGCTTTCAAACATTTAACGTAGAAACAACGATTTGTCTTTTCCAAGCATCTGTTTATGGGATAATGGTCCTCACAAACCATAAAGCTACGCTAATGCAAACGTAAAGTTGTTTGTGTCGTTTAACTGCTGCCAGATGTCACTTCAAGAAGTATATCATTTAAATCCAACAAATTCTCGTGGTAAACAAATAAGATTGAAAGATGTTTGCTTTCCAAACATTCACTAAACATTCTTTCAAATGGTTTATTTCAAACAGCGTGTTTAACTCATTTGTAATCAATTACCTTTAAAAATGACATGTAAGTAGTTTGAATAGTCCATGTTGATACTGTTTTCAGAGTAAACACATTGCTAATAATATGGATGAATTGTAATCCGTGATACGAATTATTAACACGAACCTACTTAACAGAAACCTATTTCTGAGAAATGCTAATATTAGTATTTTAGGATAAAGTAATTTGTATAGACATATTAAAAGAAAACATATTTTCTGCGGTTTAATAATAAGTATAATATTTCTTAAATTAATTTTCATTTTAAGGATGCAAACATAAAAAATAAAACAATGCTTAGTAAATTAATTAGTGGAGTTTTATTAAGCATAATTATGACAAAAATCAATGTTTGGAGGGATGAATTTGTTTTGAGGCTAAAATACAGCTACATCCGCTTTCTTAATAAAACAGTATATGTTGAAGCTAAATTAAGCAAAAGCTCCTAAGCTCCAGAATCACCCATCAAGATATCATTAATATTCATTGAGCTCGACAGATTATACCACGAGTAGTGAGCGAAGTACCTTGAGAAATTTATTTTCTAGATTCTGGCACTGAATTTGGCACAATCACAATCGAATGACCTTGACTTCATGCCAAGGTCAGTCTAGAATCGGAATAAGTGATGTTAAAATGAAATATGAGTTTACTTGCCTATCTCATCATAAAACGTCTTTTTTGGGAAGGGTTTAATATCTCTTTTTCAGAGCGATGGCATGGGCGATTAAATTAAATGAGATGCAAATATAGAACATACTAAATTAAGTTTCAAAAACAGTTACTTACTTATCAGTTAAGTGTTTTGCTCTTGAAACACATCTAAAAGAAAAGAAAAAAAATTAATATTAACATACTGTTTACAATAATATACTTTATAATTTATGTATTGCTAGGAAGGTTTAAAAAAAATAAAAAAATAAAAAAATTGCTCAATGGAAACTGTTACTTCGTTAAGAATTCTTTTAAAATTTTCCGCAAAAAAAAGTTTTTAAAAAGACAATTATATTGAAATAGTTAAAGTAAGGTAATAGAGATTAATGGACTAAATTGTATGGAGAAATAAATAAATTGTTCTTGTTTTTTTGTAGAAATTTGGAATTTCCAGTATGCCTTCAACAATTTTATTGAGTAAGAAAGGAATTTTTTGGAACATTTACTTTGGTTGATAACGATAATTTAATCCTAGCTTCTGGAAACATTCACAATAACAGCTTCTGGGAAAATTCTGCCCACCAGATGGTTGTGTGACAAGCGCTATGCCCTTGCATTCAAAAGGTGCCGGATTCGAATCCCGAGTTGGGCATGGATATTCGTTGTGGTTTGGAATCCAAGTTAAGCTGTGGGCCCTGGCCTGTTTTGCCGTCATTGTACATAATAATAGACCGTTGAACGTGTAAACCAAGTAACCAACAAGTAAAATTCCCTGTAACAGTTCTTTAAATCATAAACACATTTTGAAAATTTTCATAAAGTATATGGGAAAAATTAGTTCACAACAGTATGAATTAAAACGTGCTTTACAAAAGTATTGTAAGTAGCGTAATTGGACTACATCATTTCTTGTAAGACATTGTTGAAAATTTGTATTTTATTAAAACAAATTGTATTAACAATAATTTCTCACTTTTTTATAGTACCTTGTTAGCTACAAGCTTATGTTTAGAAGCGAATCGATTGATGCTAGTAAACAAAAAAATAATGTTGTAAGAAACACATTTCATTATGAAGCCAGATCAAAACGTTTTAAGAGTTACTTCGAAATTATTTAACTGAATATTACTAAGAAAACAGTCTTTTTATTAGTTTTAATGTTATAAAGAGATTGAAGAATTGTTAAGAATTTTTTTTTATATATATATATATATATATATATATATATATATATATATATATATATTTAAGTTCATTCTAGAAATATTTTTTTTTAATTATTTGGAGTAATAAATTTCAAATCAGTATCTTGTGAGACCTTAACCATCTTAAACGTTTTTGGGAAAATTTCAGAAGTACGTAGATTCAATTTGTGGCAAAACATTTAAACCTGTCAAATAGCTCAACTACAAACTCCCCATCTGATTGCAAACCTTAAAATCAGGTTCTGAGAGGTTACTCATTTTACGCGACTGGGCAAGATGCCGGAGAAATGTAAATAAACCTACACAAATAACTTGCTACATAGTCCAAATAAACATTCGAAACATAAATATAAAGACTTGTAATATGAATAAAATCTAAAAATAACATATTTGTAGACAACTAAATTTAGTTTTCCCACTGGTTGTTCCTAAAATAAACATTACTTGGGAAAAAGAAAATTGTCAACAGCGTAGCACCTGTCATAGGCTAAATTTATAATATTCGTTTTCAGAAGGTACAAATATATTATTCGTTTAAAGATGCATCCCACATATTTTGTTGATTTTATGTCACTGCAGAAGAAAAATTAGGAATTAAAAGTATTTTATCACAAAAAATACTTAGAAAAACATGTTGAAAATGATTAAATTCAGTATATTAAATGGAAACTACACATCTTAAATATATTAAAATATACAACATTTTCAACAATTTAAATGGAAAATAGCATTTTATATTTAAACGTTTTAAGCATTTATAATCAAGCAGGGATGATGCTTTTAAATTAAAAATTGTGAATTACTTAATTTTTATAAATTACGTGATTAGCTTAAAAGTAACTCTTATTTCCTACTCATAAAAATATTTCACAAAAAATACTATAAAAATAACTGAAAACATTAAACAAATTAAAACATTTTGGACACAAAAGATGTTTAAATACTTTGATTTCTTAATAACTAATATGAAAAGTCTAATGCAATTTTTTTTCAACAAAAATAAGCATTGGTAAAAAAATTATAAATTAAAAGAGTGAAATTTGTTCTTCAGTTTTTCTAAACGACAGAAAGAAACTATGAAGATAATGTTTATCTTGTTATTTGTTATCTTTTTTTGTCTGATTGTATTTGAATGTGTATTTGAATGACATCCAACAAATAGATTAAAAGCACCATTAAAAGATATACAATAATAGTATCGTAAATAAAAATTGGATATCATCAATGAAATTATACAAGGTTAGATTATAACTTTTCTTTTGATTTTAATATACAACACTTATATATTAGTTTAGTTTTAATAAGGCGTAACCATATCTTTACTTTTTGATTCCACATTATATTTTCATTTTGTCTTCCTCTCTCTCTAATATTTGTTTACAAGAATCAGAAATGTATCTTAACCCTGCAAGCAGCATCGTCCTTTTTCATTAATTTTTTTGAAAATCCCAAACTATATCTCTTAACTTTATTATGAATAATTAAGAAACACTAAAGAGTCGAAGAACCTTACTTTATAATTTTATACTTTAAATAATAAACAATGTTTTTTTAAAAAAAAAAAAAAAGTTTTTAGTATTTCTTCTTATGCTTTAATGCTTATGTTTTTAAACATAAATGGTATTTAAAATTTTATGCAGTCAAATACCTTTCATAATTTTTAAAATGGGTTGCAATTTAAAATAATAACTAAGCTAGACAGAAATATGTTCAATGCTTCCTAAGTTAAATACTTTTGATCTGAATGGTAAAATAATGTTATACACATTGCTAATTCTTCTAATAATTCAATTGGCTGGTATATTATTAGTATCTTGGTATAACATTGATGTCATATTGGTTTTATATTAGTAGCTTTGAGTATATGTACATTCAAACATGTACATCGGACACAAATAGCTATTTTAAATAAAATTATTAAATAAATATCCTTTTTTAATATCTGAAATACATTTTATTTTTCTGATACTACAACTTAGAGTACTTCAAGTATAACACACCTTTGCAACAACGTTGACAAATATTTGATTCTAAACTTTTTGCTTCATTCCAAATAGCAGGTCATTCAATAGAATTTGATGGGATTTTGAGATGTTGCAAAAAATAGCCGACTGCACTTATTTGTGTCTCTAACTGAAATCTGAATAAGTTTTCTTATGCTTTTTTTCGCAGAAAATGTGGTTAGAGTGTAGCAATAAAATAATAATAGTCTTGTTGGTGTTTACAGGTTATTTATATAAGGTATTTTTAAATAATAGCGATAGCTTCTCAGTATTATTTCTTTCATTGATCGCACATTTATTACTTGATGTCTATTTGTAGAAAATATACTGTTACTAATTACTTCTAATTTATATTCTGTTACTAGTAATAAATACTTTTACCAGCATAATATAGAGTGATCTTATTTTAAATATTGATATTAAAATGATTATTTTGTTTTATTTTGATTCCACTACAGTAAGGTAACTTCGAATGAAATTTTAACATATTAGCACTTGCACAGCTGTTACTTTTCGGTTTAAAATAATTCACAATTTCAATTGAAATTTTCAACTCTGGATAGGAATATGTTCACTCAATTGAGTGTACCTATTTCCGATCCAGAATTGTGCAAAAGAGTGAAAAAAAAAACCCTATTACCTTCAGATTTCTTGCTTATAATGCCATCGTTGACGATTTTGCAATCACAAAATTATATGTTTGTAATGAAAATCGAACTGATTGGTTAAACCGGAGTTTAATCATTCTGCAACGTTTCACAACATCAACTTTGGGGATCTTATTCGTGCAAAACGGTGATACATTCACAACACTAGAGCTAACACGGATCTACAAAGTTCGCGTGATTCTTTGAATAACGATGGTAACTTTCTTTGTCATTTTTCATCTATAATGCTGCTATGGTATCACAGGAAAAATACAACGCAGCAATCCTCAATATAACAATTACTTACTACAAGTTAATGATTAGATTTTATCTCCAATGAAAATCTTACATAATTTAAGACTGGGAATAATAATTAATACACCTCGTGTTTCCCAAAAATGTCCTCGTTTACTAGAAAGAAACAGATTTCTGTTGAACAGTAGAGGAAATTAGAAATGATTTTTCTCTCTAGATAAACTATCCCCCTTCTTAGTAGAATTGCGTAGCGAGGTCGCTATTGCACTGTCATATCCTTCCAAATGGGCATTATTTTTCTTGTATGTGAACAGCTTTTCTATTCATTGGGCGTTGTGTAGGTGGGGGGAGGGGGGAGCATAAAGTATTGTGTTGAAAATAACGCTACATCCGGGCCACCTGCTCAAAGAAAAGGACAAGCGATAGTTTTCTTTTATTAAGTATCGATTTGTTTTCAGGATGGAAACGGATTGCGTGTTCGCTGTTTGAGTACCGAATTTTATTTTTCCCAATAAGCAACAGAAAGCGTGATTGTCAAACAGCACTCAATATAGCAGTAACATGGATTAGGATTCTTAGTAATTTAGTACTTTAAGTGACTAGTCATTATATAATCAGATAAAAATGCTTCGTTTCGAACGTATATAAATGAACCTTAAATTAACTAAGTAATTGTAAGTAAATGGTAAACGAATATGCTTGAAGTGTTGAGAAACGCAGGCTAATTTAAATAACCTAAGAGAGTATAGTGTAATTAAATATGAGGATGAAGGATGATTACAATTAAGTGCATATGTATAGAGTTAAATGGAGCCATGTTTAGTAACATTTAATTTTTTTTTACACATAAATGCTACTGGTGCAATTTGGAAAAGGTTTTCTCCTTGATACACGTTCAAATATATAACTTAGTTATTGATATTAATTATTTCACACTTGCAGTAATTAATGTATATGTTGGTATAATATAAATGGTGTTTAAATTAAATAATCGCACTTCACTATATTGTTGCACAAATTGTCTGTATATATTGTAAATAGTGACGTGTTATTTTAAAATTCTATTGTAATTTATTTTTCTCTTATTTTATTTATTAATAGCGATTATACAGGTTAGAAAAAGGTGGCAACACCTAAAGCAATCGAGAAGTTTCGAGATGTTTCTTTTTCGATGAATTGGCTGGAAATTTCGCAAATATTCTCTCGCGCTAGTATTTAAGGACCGGGAGATCGGGAAAGTTTTCAGATTGACTTCGGACTTGGATGAAAGCAGTTGGCTTTGTTTACCTATTGGAGTTAGCTTGTATAATCGCTGTATTCGAAGTTGTTTTTGCTGAAGCTTGTGTTGAAGCTTGAGAGTGCTTACACTGTTGCCTTTGAATAAATTTTGTGAGTTTTCTGAAGAGAGAATAAATATTTTTATACCGTAAAAACTGTGCCATCATTTCCTCAGTGGAAAAATTCATAACAGTGGTGTCAGAAGTGGGATATTGTAATTTTTAATGCCGACAACTAGAGGAATGATGGAAGACCAAATGAAGCAGTTGATGGAAATGATTGCTGGAATGAAGGCCCAACAGGAAACCACCGCCGTCGAAATAAAGCCAGCCATGAGTCCACCGCCGCCGAAATAAAAGCCGGACAAGCCCGCCAAGAAACGACTAACGCCGAACTCGCAGCCGAAATGAAAGCCGAAATAAAAGCCGGACAAGCCCGTCAAGAAACGACTAACGCCGAACTTGCCGCCGCAATCGCCGCCAGCCAAGAAGCAACATCGTCGGACATTAAATCTTTAGCCGCCAAGTGTGAAACAACATCTGCAGCAGTGAATGAAATCAAAGAAGATATGAAGATAGAGCTAGCCTCAATGGTGGAATCAACCATAATAGAAACAACCTCAAATGTTCTGCAATCCGTGAAAGAAGAAGTGTTCAATGCAGTAATTAAGGAAGTTGATGAAAAGTTTGAGGAGTTTAACGGAAAAGTGAACAACTTAGAAGACAAAGTTTCCACCTTGAAGGAGGAGCAGACAAAGTTTCATCACTCTGTAGAAGAAAGACTAAGGAAAATGGAAGCTCGCGAAGCTGTAACCTTTGCAACGCCTAATTGGGATAATGTTTCCACTCCCTTCAATGCGCCACGTTCCAACATCAAAGTGGCAACTTTTGATGGGAGGTCGTCTTGGCGCGTTTATCAAACGCAGTTTGAAATGATTGCTTCTGCAAATGGATGGGGCGATACTTCGAAAGCATTCTATCTCGCGGCATCTCTTCGAGGTGAAGCTGCTGACATTTTACAGACGCTACCTGAAGAGAAGAGGGGAGAATTCGTGGCGCTGGCAAGTGCGTTGGAGTTAAGGTTTGGGGAGCAGCATCTAAAGGATTACACCAGACTGCAATTGAAAGTGAGACAACAGAAGGCCAATGAAACTCTTCAAGAATTGGCATCGGATATAGAAAGACTGTCGCTCCTCGCTTTCCCTGACTGTCCCCCGGATGTACGAGACGATCTTTCTCTGCAGTATTTCATCGACGCTCTTCAAGATCCCGATGTGCAGCAGGCGGTAAGGTTATCCCAAAACAAAAACCTGAAGTCGGCCCTCGTGTACGCCATGAGAGTGGAAGCCGCGCAGCTAGCTTCTGGAAAAGACCGACGATATGTGTGCGGTGCATTAGCCGAGGATTCTTCTGACTTTGTCACCAGTAAGCTTCGAGAACTGGAAAGCAAAATTGATAGAATGATAAGAAGCTATCCCGGAGCCAGGGATCGAAGGACCAGAGTCATTTGCTGGCACTGCAAACGGGAAGGGCATATACGACGTAACTGCCTTGATCTGAAAAAGAGAAGGGATAACACTACCACGGAATCTCAACAAATGAATCTAAGAAGATGCCATCTCTCAGGGCAGAAGCTTCAATGCAGAACAGGTGAAGCCCCGACCAGTCGTTTCCACGTTTCATCCCGACAAGGAGGAAACCAGGGTTTATTCGTGAAGGGGGAGATCAACGGAACTCCATGTCGTCTAATTGTCGATTCGGGAGCGAACGTTACGATCGTAAGGACGGACGTGGCTCGTCACCTGAACAGCCGACTCCTCTACACAGCGCCCTCTGTTTCTCTACAAACTGTGTCTGGTGGTAATATCTCTGTGCATGGGAAATTGCAAGTGGACATTGCCCTTGGATTTAACACCTACAAGCACACCGTTTATGTTGCCGAAATTGTAGATCCGTGTATTCTCGGACTAGACTTTTTGAAGAAAAATGGAATTACGCTGAATTTTGAGAAAAGCAAGCTGCAAACATGGAGAGGCGAAGTTCCTTTGCACGATCTAGACATGAAAGAGCTGTGCGTATATCGGATTATGGCTCATGAGGACAATGTCATAGAGAATGCTGAAGAGTCCACATCTATGAAAAGTACCTCTCCAGCCTCGGAAAGAGAACCGAAGAAAGCGACGTTGATGAAACCCTCCCAGGAAGTAGTTCATGTGGAAATGGACAAAGTTAGTGAAGAGGGAATCGACATCCGTGCTCCTGTTACAAGCATCGAACGGAGGTCCAGGGATCTATCAGCTGCACCCGCGGGTGATTCGGACGTAATCACAGAAAATCTTACTGTAGATGGTGTTCGGTTGAATGGGAATGGGAACGCTCTTTCTGGAAGTTCATGTCCAGAGAGCAGACGACGTTCATCTGAAACGGAGTTCAAATCTTATCAACAAGCAATCTCAAAATCATGTAACCAGCAAGATGGGGATCAGAAACTTTCACCGATTCTGTTGGCATACGGGA
Organism: Linyphia triangularis; assembly: GCA_963978545.1. Taxonomy (NCBI): domain Eukaryota; kingdom Metazoa; phylum Arthropoda; class Arachnida; order Araneae; family Linyphiidae; genus Linyphia; species Linyphia triangularis. The sequence goes on from OZ021724.1 coordinate 63,550,703, forward strand.
GTGCAACTCACGAGACCACCGGATTTTCTCCATCTCTAAAGATGTTTGGAAGAGACCTTAGGCTCCCCTGCAACCTCCTCTTTGGACAACCACCGGACACTCCTTCCTCGCCTGTCCAGTATCTAGATGATCTGCAGGCACGTTTGGAAGCCGTACATCGGTTCGCCAGAGAGAGAAACAACATCATGACGGAGCGCATGAAGGTCCGCTACGATGCCAAGGCCACGGAATGTTCATTCCAGGAAGGTGACAAGGTGTGGTTATGGAATCCTAAACGTCGGAAAGGACTCTCCCCTAAGCTCCAGACGAACTGGGAAGGGCCGTATGGGGTCCTTAAGAAGATCAACGACGTCGTGGTGAGAATTCAACGGACACCTTCCTGTAAACCTAGAGTTGTACACTACAATAGGCTAGCCCCATATTATGGTAGAATTCATTGAATGGCTTAAGGACTTCACTGCCCGGGACGTGCAGTCTTTAAAAAGGGGGAAATGTTGCACAAATTGTCTGTATATATTGTAAATAGCGACGTGTTATTTTAAAATTCTATTGTAATTTATTTTTATCTTATTTTATTTATTAATAGCGATTATACAGGTTAGAAAAAGGTGGCAACACCTAAAGCAATCGAGAAGTTTCGAGATGTTTCTTTTTCGATGAATTGGCTGGAAATTTCGCAAATATTCTCTCGCGCTAGTATTTAAGGACCGGGAGATCGGGAAAGTTTTCAGATTGACTTCGGACTTGGATGAAAGCAGTTGGCTTTGTTTACCTATTGGAGTTAGCTTGTATAATCGCTGTATTCGAAGTTGTTTTTGCTGAAGCTTGTGTTGAAGCTTGAGAGTGCTTACACTGTTGCCTTTGAATAAATTTTGTGAGTTTTCTGAAGAGAGAATAAATATTTTTATACCGTAAAAACTGTGCCATCATTGCCTCAGTGGAAAAATTCATAACAATATGTTTATAATATATATCCCATAAGAAGAATGATAACTAGCAATTACTTCTAAACTAGAAATTACTACTTATTAAATTATCACGTTGAAGATTTACTGTAACAGAATATTGTCCCATGAGGTAAGCTTTTTCATTTAGTAACTCAAAGCATTTGAACAGTTATGCTTTAGATTTCAATTTGTTTCTGAGATGTATGGGAAGTCATTGATATGCTTCAAAATACAATATACTAAACAGCAAAATTATAAAATTCAAAATGAAACTTTTTTTTTTACTCTTTTCCATCCAACTCTAACCCACAATCTGTAAAAAAAATTACTAATTTATTAATCTAAATAAGTATAATATTTACCGTGACATTTTAGCTAATTATTCACGTTTTAGCCTACTCATCTAATTTTAAAATCGAAACAACCTTAATAAGAACTAACTAAAAAAAATAACAAAGACAAATCAGAGCATTTGTCATTGTTTCAAATTCAAATAAAGTAATTTTTGAATAGCCAAACAAATAATTTAGTTGTACGACAGTACATCACAAACACTACCTCCATCAGTTATGAAAGCGGAATCGGAAAGAACAATATTTACCTCAACGTAAAAGTTATTTCTTTTGAGCATAAAAACGAACAAAGAGTACTAGAAACCCCCCAAAACTTTCATATTCTATCCCTTCCATTTCCAGGAAACTGAAAAAGTAAAAAAATAAAATAAAATAATAATATTCTATACCCCAAAGTCGAAAACTGAGATGAAAAACTTCCCTGTAATTGCAAGTAGCGAGGTTTATTTTTGTAACCATTTTCTTTTTACTCGGTACGTTTCCTTTTCTAACGTCTCTCAACGTACTTTCTTATATATTTTTTTTCTCTCGTATCTTTCTTTACGTGTGATTTGCGTGTCTGCGAGTAATTGGATCCATGAATCCATTTTTAGAGGAACAATGAACTTATTAAATTACAAAGCTTATTTGGGACGTAAACATGTTATATAGAAAGTAATCACTTATTGATGATTTGTATAAGAAATAAAAATTAAGATAGATTTCAGTGTACTTGTTTCAAGTAAATTTGTACGTTAGGTGCAAGTAACGTAATTAAGGTACATTAGGTGTAATGCTTAAGTATACCATACAGAATAGAAAATAAAATCCATTTAAAAATAATTTATAACAAAGGAAACATTTAATAAACGGAATGGTTTATTTTTAAATGTGATTTCAGCAAAAGATTGGGCTTAATAGGACACAGTTTTCTGTAATGATACAATATTTTATTATCTTTTATTTCACAACAGACCCTTTCCAAATAAACTTTTTAAATGCTGCAAAAAATTTAATTATATTTTTTTAAATATTTACATTTTGAAAAAAAAAAATTACATTTATTTTTAAAGACCCCTATTAAAACGTGCTGTTATTTGTTGTATCTTACTTTTGTTTTGATTTTGTGATTGCATTAATGTTGTAATGTCAAAACTTAAATAATTTTGTTTACTACGTTCTATATAACGCAAAGTATAGATATTTTATACTTTAAATGTCATGTTATGCATTTTACTATTTTACTGAAAGCAAAATTATTCCTTAAAAAATGCATTTTTGATTTTTAAAAATTCTAAAAAGGGAGATGGATCAACACCAAGCGCATGTTTAATAAAAAAAAAAAAAATAAAAAAAAAAAAAAAAAAATAAAAAAAAAAAAAAAAAAAAAGCCAGGAAGACGTCCTTACTAACAAATGCTAAGTAAACTTCATCGAAACATTACTATCTCCATTCTGATAACAGTCAAAAGTAGATGATTTTTTTTCCTTTCATTCCCGAACAACGAAACATCATCCAGTAACACTATTGGATATCAAACAATCAGACAATATTTTCTATCACAATATACTACTATAGTTTAACGATAGCTAGCGTTTTATTTCCGTCTGCAGACAACACAAGCGACAACAATAAGGAAAACGAGTGGGAGCCCTAACTTTGGACAAGGTCACATAGGGAACTGAGCGGCCGCTTTGTACTCTTCGAACGCCTCTATGACAGCTGAGAGTGAAAGGCACTGGAAATGCAACAACACCAGAAAATAACTTGGGTTCCAGTTTGATACAACGACACTGTGATAATTTGTCATTCATGCCAGAATTCACGGTCAGCTGATTTTTCATTTCTTTTTTTGGTTTCGTCGGGGAATCTTTTATTTAAGTCGACACAAACAACGTAATCGAGAAGTAAGTTATTTCTTTATTATTTTGGCTTTGACGTGATTTAAAAAAAATAAAGTGTCCCGGTGTATTTTTCTTGTCGTCCTTCTTAATGATAAATGGGTTTGACAGTTTGTTTAGTGATTCATTTATATTTTGAAATTGTGTAAGTGGCTGGTGAATTCAGAACTTAGTGTACTGGTTATATAAATCAGTATTTCTGAAATATTCTTTATATATATATATATATATATATATATATATATATATATATATATATATATATATATATATATATATATATATATATATATATATATATATATATATATATATATATATATATATATATATATATATATATATATATATATATATATATATATATATATATATATATATATATATATATATATATATATATATATATATATATATATATATATATATATATATATATATATATATATATATATATATATATATATATATATATATATATATATATATATATATATATATATATATATATATATATATATATATATATATATATATAGATATATAGATATATATATATATATGAATAGAAATGCATGAATATCAAAATCAAGAATTTCTCGGAAAATTCTTGAAAAGTTTAAAAGTATACATAACCATGGTTTCTCAAGACATACGAAGATTTTTTTTGTGTATCTTCGATAATTCTTATAAAAAGTTACCAATTGGTGTAAAAATGAGATTGCCAAAGTTTTATATGTCGAATAACGTTAAGATCTGCCACTTCATCCGTAAATTTTTTTTTAAAACACCTACTCTTTTCAAAAATTGTTTTTTCTGCTATAATATTAAAACGATTTGTTCTGAAAAGGTTTTGTTTTATATTCTTACAGAGAACGTTCATGGCTTTACTTTTTACTCCTACAATGTGTTTGAAATAATGTAGACATTGGGAATTAGATGGAATTTTCGTGGACTCCAATCGATAATTAGAATAAAAAAAGTGAAACATGCCATATAAATGAGTTAAAATTTTATTTTAAGCAGCATTTCGTTGTTAGTTTTATTTATGTGTATTAAAAAATCACGAAGTACTATTTCAATATAATTTTTTGAAATGCATATTTTTTAAAAACAAGATGTCCATGCTAAAAGTATTCAAAAGTTATGGTTTATTCTTATGAAACTACCCAATAGAATGGAAAAATATTTCATTTGAAGAACATCTCACCAAGTTTCAATACCAATAAATTTCGATGCGGGCATATTTTGTAGAACAACAAACTTTTAAACGGTAATCCAGTTATTTCTAAGTATTTTTGTATCAGATCAGAAGTTATTAGACAAATTGCTTAAATGATACTCTTTTTCAACTCATTCACAGTTTTAAATATTTTTTTTTATTCACAACTGATTTAGGGAGATAAACACCATCAGAGATGATTATAAGCTACAGTTATGTTGTATTTTTAGGTCACGCTGTTCCAGGAAAAAATGCCTTCATAGCGTCATTCGTATGAATAGCAATTTAGATGTAGATGAATCATGAAGATAAATGGCAAAACACCATCTACTCCAGAAATTTTCGTTTTCAGATATTCAATTTCTCTAGATGATCCGAGATATTTGCAATCAGAAGTATTTACTTTCCTATACCTAATGTTTAGGCCAAGATTTGGTTTAATTATCCTGAACCAACATTAGCTCCAAAAAATATTTGCAATTGTTTAGAGCCTTAGCTAATGAAGAAAAATTTAAGGAGACACATAAAATATTTATAGTGTTTTTTTTAACTCAGATCAAATTGCTTTTGTGTTTTCTATAAAAACAAATTAAAATAAATTTGGCTGCATGGTGAGAGAGCATTCATTTTTTTTTCATTCCCCTCCCCCCATTTTTTGGCAAAGAAGTCGATAACTTGGTTATGCCACAAACATTGAGCTTCTTCAGAATGTTTAACATTTCAATACATTTCTTACATTCCGATCAGTATATTAGGAATGAAAACATAGATATTGTAAAAGGAAAGAGAACTAACTGTACCATGCTTTAGAGTTGTAAACTACTCAGCCGAAAGGAGTGTGAAGTAAATTTAAATTTACAATGTGAGCACAACAAATTATGAAGATGTTTTGAAAGTAGTGTTTGAGTGAAAGAAAACTATTCCGTTATACAGTGAAATCTTCCTACTCAAAACTTCTACAATCTACTTGACTATAAAGACTCAATCTGGCAAATCTACCTATCTATCTATTTAATTGTTGGCAAAAATTAGTAATAAAACTCGTTCTGGTATTACTAATTATTATAAAAAATGTTTAAAATTCCTTACGGTTTGATAGTAAGTAATAGATTCATATATCACTATTTTCTTTCTTCTGCTCTCTTCACCCATCTCCCATACCAATCCCCGTACCTTACCCTGCTCAGATCAAAAATCGATTTTTTTAGGAAGCATCTTTCTTGAACTGTTACTTGATATTAAATTAAGCAAATTTATTTTAAAAGCAATAAAAAACAAGGTATCAATTTAGGAAATTTTCTCATTCTTTTTTAAAAGGTAGATTTTTTGGGCCCGTGCCCATGAAAAAATCATATATTTTCTGATCTCTATGCTTATTAAACAAGTTGTAGGGAAAAAATTGAAGCTAACAATACTTTTTACAAAACTACATAAAACAATCTCTATAACAAACCATAGTGGACGAACAGCGATTTGTTAAGAAAAACAGCTGTTTGGTGAAACTTTAAGGCTCATGAGACCCGTCTTAACTTTATCCTATCGGATTTAAACTTTGACAATCCCATTTTACACTAAGTAGCAACTTTTTAGGGGTGTTGTCAAAGCAATTCGTACATCAGTTTCTTGCGATACGTTAATAAACATGTATGAAAGGGCAATTTTCCTTAAAAAAATTATGTTTATTGTGAAAGTTACATGAAAAATATTGCAATATATTAATTAATTTAAAATGTTAACACTTTATTTTAAATTAATGCACACTTATATAATTATCGAACTGCAATGTAATATTTTAATAATTGTATATAATGAAAGCTTTTTTTTAAAGAACAAAAACTAAATTATTGTTTTTTTAAATATTACAGTTTAATTTTTTTGTAATGTATGGATGCATTGAAACACGTTTATTCGTTAGGCTAACGTATCCTAAAATGGCTAGGGATTTAATTTGATAAAAAAAATTAAACTTATGATTCCAATATACGTTCTGAAAATACTTTAATTGTTAGAAATAGTCTTAACAAAATTATATTCATAAAATTCTAGTTAAAAGAAAAATATTAGTACTGTAATACATCTATAATTAAACAAGCGCCTGTTTTCCAAACGTTTTAACTAAAAATTAATACCTTAACATTGCTTTTCAAAAATCAATTATACATTGAAATTTGTTTTTAAACTCTTATCTTTAATTTTGTACAATTCGAAGAGTTTGAAAGATTTGCAACATAAAAGTGCTTCAAATATTTTAAAGACTATTTAAATTGCAAATTAAGCTTTAAATAAAAACAAAATACTTCTTTCTATCTTTAAAGAGGTTAAAATTACTTTGGAGAGAGATTTGAAGCTCCCTTACAGGATTCCTAGGAATATGCAAAACAGCTTGAAGAGGATACTATTCCAAATGTTATTTTCTAGTATCAAACATTATATTTAACATAATATTTCAAAAGGCAAGCCATTGCTACTACATAAGTTACCGATTTTTTTTTCAAACAACATAAATTATTCCCAGAATCTTGCAATATTAATACGTTGAAACGATTTCTTTTTATTATTTTCAACGTAAATGATATCAATTTATATTCTGTTCTGTTTAGTAGTTACGTATTTCTAACTATAACGAAGTATGTAAGTAAGTAGATTGTTAACTATTTTTTAAATTGGGAATACTTATTTTTATAACCATGCATCAAAATTCGTTCTTTAAATTAGGGTTTTCTTTTAAATTTAAAATTGCTATCTAAATTCTTTAGCGTTATAAAAAAAAAAAACAGAATGAAATTTCCTACGGAATTTTTAAAAATATTGTTTAAGTATGAAAATAAATGTTGGGGGAGAGAGAAAGAGAGAGAGAGAAATAATTTTAATTTGCATAATTTTATGGAGAAGTAATATGAGACAAATTATTTAATAATGTGTCTTAGAATTGAAATAAATATATTCTTTCCGTTGTGATATAAGTTAGGTGCCTAGCCTTATTGTTATAATTAATTAAAAATTCCTCTATTGAACCTAATGCCAAAACATTTGAATTTTTTAGAAAGAAGCAGGGCACTTCCAAAAAGATAAAAAGTTTAAAGTTGGGAAATAAATTACTCATGAATTAGTTGAACTTACTCTAAGCTTGCATAAGCTTTTTAAATTCCTTTAGTCATAAAATAGTCGTTCTTAGATACCTTAGGCTCATATATACAAATATAAATACAAATAAAATGATTGTGTAAAATTTAATATGTAATGCTATTTACTGTTATACACTAATATTATTTTTCCATTTCAGGAAGGCAATTTGAATATAAACAGAATATACCAAACGGTTGATACATACTTTATTTTCTTATAAATATAGATACAAATAAAAAATAAATAAATTTGCAAAATAAATCAGCATAAGATCAATAAAATGTTTTCTTGTTATGTTGTATCCTAAAAAGATTTATCTTTTCTCCGCAATAACGTTTTGAAGAAAAAGTAAATTAAGAAATTTAATCTTAGCGAAAATCACATTTAAATTCATATAATTTTAATTTTTAAACTGGCAAAGTTATAGTAAACTAAAAACATTGAGTAAATAATTTTGAACAGATATTTGTGAATGAAAGAAAACAAACATTTTCAAGATTGAATGAAAATATGCTAGCTTATTAACATAATACCAATATTTTTGTAATGCGGGACAAAATCAATTGGGAATATTCATAATTGAACTTTTAGGATTAAGAAACAAAATAAAATAAGCGAAATAATACACTTAAGAAATATTAAAAAGTTTATTTACTAAATTAAATTAAATTTTTGTCTAATATTTTTCGCGTTACTTGGTTTACCAATTTTCCATCTATATAAGGGAATTATTCTGGAATATTTTCTATAACGTGTGTGTATTTTTAAATATATATTCATTAATATAAATGTTTTAATTAATTATTAGTAGTTTTGAAATTTTTAATGATTTATGCTTACTTTACAAAAGTCCTTCATTATTTGTTTTACTTTGTGACAAGGTCATTTGTCAATGCCCACTAACTTATGAAGTTGGAAAATGGCAATTAATGAGTTATAGCTCTTAATTTTCCTACTTTAAACAATGGCTTCATTTATAAAGTAGTTCATCAAACTTCACTTGACAAACGAAAACAAATTTTTTTTTCTATTTTTACTTAAAAACTTCTAACATTCTTGACAAATAAATCGTGGGAATATAGAAAACCAGAAAATTGGTCAGTGTTTTAATTAATTTAGTCACAAGTGTCATAAGTTTAATCCTATAATAAACAACTTTGAGCAAACGCAATTGAATCGGATATTTGCCTTGCAATATTTAAAATAAAAGATTTGAATTGAGATAAAAAAAATTGTGTTTATTTCAGAAAAGGCTACATTTAAACAAGTAAAAAAAAAAGTACCCACTAGGATACCATCCACTCAAAAAAAAGTTGCATTGATATTGGAAATTGTATTAGTCTCTCATACAACTCTATGTTATTTTGCTTTTTATTTTAATGTAATAAACACTTCATACACTTCACGTATGTACAAAAAATATCATCGGCAAAAAACTTGGAATTACGTTTCATCCCAAGTTAAAAATAAAGTATCCAAACAAAAATTGTTACTCACTGATGATTTAAACTACTTGTGTCTATATATTGGATATCAGCAAATCAGATTATTTGAATTTTATTCAATACTCAATAAGCATTCAACTAGTTTCAAACCCCCTGGAGTAAACCCTGGGAGTAAGTTTACGAAATGGTCATTCTTACGAGTTGGGACCTCTATTAGAACACCATTTTAATGTGTGTACATTTTAACTTTGGAAGCAATCCCTTGTTTGAATGTTTCCTTTCCTTACGAATGGGATGAGTATTAAATCTAAAATTAACATTGCCGTATTATTACATGGATTCACCTTGTCAACATACTACTAAATCAATCTAATGTGTGTTTCATTTGGTAGAAACGATGTTACAAGTTCCCTTTCGTCACTTCCTGATCAGTGAGGCTTGGCGTTGAGTGTTTATCTAAACAATCTATCTTCGAGAATAATGTTTTGTTTATTTTTGTATGTCTTAGATGTTTATTCAAGGGATTATTCCATGGCACGTGTGTAATGGCAGTTTTGACTTTTTTTGTAAAAAAAATACACTTTTTCATCAAAATAATATTTCCTAAGATTAAAATACTACAATACTGTATACTTAGTTTTAAATGTACAAGTAGTAAAGATTTCATAGTTATATGAGATTAAGCAAATGTTACTAGTGTGAAAGCGCTGAATAAAAATATGAGCTGTTATTGAAATTCAACTTAATTTTGTTATTTTAATTGAAGTGAAATTATTTTTATCAAAATGTATAAATTTTATGGAACATATATTTTAGATTTTACTTAATGTCAAACTTAAATCAAATGCAAAGGATTTGTAACGTGTGTGGGACAGAAACTTATGTTGCTTTACCCATTAGCATTGTTTTATCTTGTCTTGACTATATTTATAAAGGTAAAAGAATATAACCGGATTCTTTATATTTTAAGTTATTCTTTAATAATTATAATTCAATAACTTTTGAGTTGTGTATAAGGATTTAAATAGTCTTGTGTTCATTCAATTTTCATGGAATGTATCATAAAGCATCTGTTTTGCGCTGTACAGAAAGCAAAATTTTAAATGCTGGATATATAAGACAACATTATTTAATTTTTGAATAACATTAAAATAATATAATATAATATAATATAATATAATATAATATAATATAATATAATATAATATAATATAATATAATATAATATAATATAATATAATATAATATAATATAATATAATATAATATAATATAATATAATATAATATAATATAATATAATATAATATAATATAATATAGTATAGTATAGTATAGTATAGTATAGTATAATATAATATAATATAATATAATATAATATAATATAATATAATATAATATAATATATATTTATTGACTATGGGTACCAATTTAGATCATATGAAATTGTTACAATTTAAATAAATATTTGTATTTATAAAGAAATTAAAAGTAATTTCTTCCTTCAAACTTCAATGAACTAATGGAATGTTACCTGAGAATTTTTTTTTCCGAGTTTAAAGTATTGTAGTGAAATGACATAATAATTTATCTCTTCTCAATGATAAAGTAAATTACAGAGATTTTATACAATATTATAATTAATAAATGAAACAAATGTAATGGATGAAATATTTAGTTACATTTTTTAAAGATTTTAAACTATTCATTTGCATTTAACGTTATATAACAGTATACTATTGCAACAACATAACTCTTAATTTCAATTCCAGTATATTAATGTTTATTTTATCAAAGATTTCCCCCCTTTCCCTAGTTAATTCTCTAGAAATCCCCTAATAAGTAAAAGTTAAAAGAGGATTATTATTTAATAACCTTTACGGGTATTAAGTTTATTTAAATAAATGCAATTAACAAAATAGTTTGTGTTGAAATTACTACAAGAATCAATTAACTAAAACTTCAATATGAGTAACATGGAAGCATGTGTTTTTATGTACATTTGATACTTATTTAAATATCAACAAATATAAAATGTTATTAAAATTAAGTAATAAAAATATTTTATATTTTTCGATTTGATAACGCACTAAAAATAACAATCAAATCTGAATTTGGGATTTTTTTAAATAATATTTCTGACTGTTACTTATTTTTATTTACAGGACTGTTAGTAAAAATAAACAAGAGAAAATTTCATATTACTTAAATGCCAACAAATTTCAACTCTTAAGTATTTGAATCTTATATTTTAGAATTTAAATATTAGTTCTTCTTCTTTATATATGTAAGCAATCATATTCTTAATCACTTGTACTGGTATAGGTTAATGAGTCTTTTGTATTATTTTAATGTGTAGCAATAAATTATACAAATTAAAATTATTTTGGAAAGGCATTTATTTTTTGTTACTGTACACTTGTAAAAGTAATGTATTAAAAACCCATTTAATGTTTTTTCTTTGTATTTATTAATTTATGCAAATTATACACATTACATATTTCATAGATTCTCCCTCTAGAGCATTACATATGTAGAAATAAACACATATTAAATAGCAACATATCCTTATAATATTCTCAAGATACAAAGAGGGCTTTTGTATGTTTCTTTTGTATTTTCATATGAGTTCATGAGTATGAGCAAAACAAATAATCTCTGGGTTCAGAATAATGTAACAGCAATCGCCTAGTTTTAAGAATGTTGAAAATCCATTTTAAAATGAAAGATAATTTTTTCATAATGGTTTCAATAATACTCATAATGGCTTGTTTCGTGGTTTCCATGGAATTAGAAACGAAATAAATCATATTTAAGTACAATTTCAAATCCTCATAGGCAAAATAATGAAAAAGTTATTTGGATACTTTGAGAGTCAATAAAGTATTACAAATATATTTTGAAATAAAAACCTGAGGAAGCAATTATTTTTTACTGAGTAAAGTGACAAAATTTCTAAAATATATCAAAATTATAAGAACTTTTTTTTTTTACATATTTTGGCATATTTGAAAAAAGTCTATTTCACTGCCATTTTAGTGTAAATAGAAAGCAATTTTTTCATATAGTTTTACTTAAAAAAAGTGTTCAATCATACACACAATGCTAAGGTAACACACTTGTAAAAAGGTTTGAAGGAAAAAATATCTGTTCGGAACAGTAATGAAATATTAGAAACTTTTCATGAAGCACTTTTATGAATTCCTTATTTATATAGCTTCTTATATTAGTGCATGTATAATGTAAAGTAATTTTAAAAAATAATGATATTTGGCCTAATTTAGCAATAAAAATTAAAAAAGAAATTAGTTTAAAGAAACAATGGACAAGTGCGAATATTCACAAGAAGAGTGTTCCTTACCCTATCGCTCACAACGTTTTTTGAAACATAAAAACACATTCAAAGGTAGTTAGTTAAGAAATGATTAATTTCGGGGCTTTCAGCCCCAAGGACATTCTGTTGAAAGTTCGTTTTAAGTTATAATTTTACCAGTGACATCAACAAATAACATATCAGTAAAGAAGAACTTATGAAAGTATTGGACACAGAATTCTTACGTAAATCAATTATTCATAATTAGCTATAGTGAAATTAAAACTCAAAGTAAAGGGAAAAAAAATGATGAAAATATTTACCAACAAAAATATTGTTATGAAAATGTTTGCATAATTTTTATCAAAAAAGGTCGTCAATTTAACGTGGATCAATAGCACAAATGTCGTAAAGACGACATTCCAATTTAAGCTTCAATTATTTTTTTAAAACTTCTAATTCATGAAATATCGCACAATCAATGCTAGGACGAAAATTGGGCATCTAGCTTGCAATTGTAATCGAATCACTCTACAGTCTACCATTTCAAAGTTAGTAGATACGGTGGTGATAGTGACGTGTTCTTTCTTGTGTATTGCTAGGCTGAATTGTAGAAAATCCTTAACATTGTCTATAACATTTTCAATTACCCCAGTTAATTTTGAATTTGGTCATATATTTTAGTTAAAAACAATCGTAATAAGGCGTTTCATTGTTTAATTATGTAGTGTTTGTGTTGTAGAAAGATGTAATTCCTTCGGTGAAATCAGATTTTTAAAATTGAATCAGTACATGTCACGCAAACTACATCTCCTTGGAACTATTTACTTGACCATCTTAATTTATCTATAATTTATTAAAGCTTTCCGATACTGAATTCATTCATGTATAAATTATAATTATTATAAGGCATCCCTTAATGTAAATAAAATTATATTTGTATATATCATATTCTAGTTATAACACAAAGAAAAATCTTCATCAAAGCACTCACCTACAAGATTTTCTTCTCTTTACAAACCAAACGTTAGTCTACGCTACACAAGTGCTACTGAACCAGATTACAACCCGAAGTACTTAACGGGATAAATTAATTTACATTTCAGTTAGTTTCTCCCCATATTCGATTGGGGCAACCACACAACCCACTTAGAAGGCATAGATTCAAATTTATGCTAATTATATACAGAGCAGCTCCACTATTACGATGGGCCTGCAGCGGAAGATGCTGTCTGCATTGTAAAATCGACAGATGGTATGGTGCCCACGATTTCTGCAGATCATCCATTTGCAGAGTAAAGCTTTCCAAGTGCCATTGACATTTCTAAAGAGCTAGTTCTGCGAAATGGTTCTATATTATTCGGATTCAATGGGTTGGGTATATATTTGTGAAATTGGAAATCTACTTGAGTGAAATACAGTCGATTGTTCTAGAAATTTATATTATCTACTTGGGATTCTTATTTTATATCAGAAGCAATTTCGTCTTATGTGCATAAATATATAGTTTGAAGCAATTATAGGGCGTATCCTACATTTGAATGTGCAATTATACTGCGCAAGCATCTTGAAATTTAACTTTGAATAATTGCAACACAATATGAGTTATTCAAGTCTTTTGCATCTTTGGATTTATATGAATGTACATTAGTCTAAGATTTAAAAAAATAACAATTGATTAAGCCAGTATATATTACTTATTAGTGTTTAAGTATAATTTTTTCATATTTAGAATTCAAACATTAAAATATAGTCATTATATTTTAATATAATAAACATACAAATATTGCAAATTTGTACGTACCATTCAATGTATACTGATAGCCGAAAAATAATTGACATCGTGAGTTTAAATAAATAAATCAGAAGTAAGCTTTGTGATTTTATGTGTTTTATTTTGAGAATTTCCGAAATTATTATTTAAGTAATAATTACAGTCAATAAAATTTAAAGTTTAAGTCTTTATGAGAACAAATAGTGCTAAAATGATAAAAATGTAAATTAACGTTAGTTGCATTTTGATGGGTATTTAAAACCGATGAATATACTGAAATATTCAAGGTTTGTTATTTATTACCAATTTATTTCTAGATTGTGAGTGTAATAAAATATTCATTCTGACATGAAAATATATCAATTGCATTGTGTGTACCAGTCTGTGTTTTTCAGTTAAATATCTAATCTACAAAAATATGAAACAAATTTTATATTTTCTAATTTATAGAAACAATGACGAAGTCCAGTCAACGAATGTCCAGTCAATCAAATGTATTGTTTTAGTTTATCGATCACTTTACAATTATTGGTTCTTTGAAACAATAATCAAGTACAGATAATTTACAAAAAAAATAAAAAAATAAAAATAATAATAATAATAATAATAATAATAATAATAATAATAATAATAATAATAATAATAATAATAATAATAATAATAATAATAATAATAATAATAATAATAATAATAATAATAATAATAATAATAATAATAATAATAATAATAATAATAATAATAATAAGAAGAAGAAGAAGAAGAAGAAGAAGAAGAAGAAGAAGAAGAGGAATATTTCTTAAGTGACTTAATCAAATATCTGTATTGATATTCACAGAAAAGGAAATATTACGTAAAGCATTTTCGTACACTATATTTGCTTTATTATTTACTTATAGGTGTTCTTGGAACAATTGCTATTTTTTTTTTATTTTCCGAAAATACCATTCAGAGCTCCAAAATATTGGCATGATATCATTTATTATCATTTGTTTAAAAAAAAAAAAAATGAGCCTATAAGCAAAAATTAAACTATACAAACAAAATTTTTATGCAAATACTTTGCATATATTGTAAACTTTTTTGTGCATTTGCAGCTTATTTAAATGATTTTGAGCTCATATAAATTTTTTTGCTAACAAATTTCATAGATTACATTGTCCTCGATAACGAGTCTGTCTATCAAGTTTCAACTCAATTAGATGATGGAAAAAACAACAATATGGTAGGGTTTCTAATAACATAAGTCGTTAACTTTAGAAGTAAATGGTTTAGCAATTGCATATTGCCAAATTGTGCTTGCTTGAAAATGGTTAGTTATCTGGATCTGGCGTGCTGAAATAAGGACGTCTAAAAAAGCAACTTTAAAGTGACAGTCCCTTCATAATCATATATCCTAAAGTATCTTTCATAAAATATCCTTCCTTCATAAAGTATAATAGAATGCATTGCCATTGACAACGACTCTATCTGCCAAGTTTTACTTTGATTAGGTGACGGCAAGCTAATTAATTGGCTTTCAGAAGATTTGTCCACCACAAGCATACAAACAAATGAAATCAAAATTAATATAAAGGATTTAAAAATGAAAAACTGTGTAAAATGAACTTGGTTGGTATCGGGAAGTGTCTGTTTTATTTACATTAATTTAATAAAAAAATATACTTTTTTCAATTTTCTTTTCTTAATAATATAACTATTATATCAATTTATTTATTGTTTGTAGATTTACTTTTATGCAACTACTACATATAAAAATCCCAATATCAATGCCCT
Organism: Linyphia triangularis; assembly: GCA_963978545.1. Lineage (NCBI taxonomy): Eukaryota > Metazoa > Arthropoda > Arachnida > Araneae > Linyphiidae > Linyphia > Linyphia triangularis. Next base: position 63,566,533 of record OZ021724.1, read on the forward strand.
TTGGTTGAAATAAGTTTTTTTCTGTCCTCGTTCTTTTCAAGGTAAATGTAAGTTAACATCATGACCAAAACTTGAAATAACCTAAAATGCATTTAACTTGAAAGTTTGCCTAAGAACATGAAACATCGCGTGTTTATCGTTATTACCTCGTAACCCAAAACTAAAACTACATTTCAGTACTAAATAGTTCCCAACGTAAGATATCTGTGTTCATTTTACGTTAGTCCAATCGGGACTGTTCAACCCTTCGTGACTAAAGCATCGATTATTCTAATAAAATGGCTATTCTCGGACATTTGCTCTTTACTTTAAAACAAAAAACAAAAAAATTAGAAATCCTTCATAAAGTATGTTACAAGTTACACCCATAATTCGTATTTAAGATGCGACTTGAAAATAAATCCACCGATTTCATGGCCTTCATGTGATTATTATTGTACATATTTAAGTTAATGTTTATTAGGTGATAAAGTAGTTGACATATATCTATAATTTGAAATTGTATGTTATTATTAAAATTTATTTATGATTTAATTATTTTTTATTTTATGTATTTGCCTTATTTCTAATAACAGACCTAAGAGAGTATTTATAATTAATTTACTATAAAATTCAAATATTAAGCAATTAGGAATATGGATAGATAAATTTAAAGAAGTTTTTCAGTTAATGAACAATTAAAAAAATATATAAAAAAAATAAAAATAAAGGAGTCAGCATATTATTTCTTAATATAATACGAAAGAATAATTGCTCCTTACATATGAAACACAAAAATCACTACTATTTTTGTTGTATTAATGGCTCTGTGAAATGGCTAATTGCCGGCAAACTACACTAAAATTTGCATTATTGATTGTATCCTAATTATTAGCTTTTAAACCGTGACTCTTTTGGTCATCTATTCAGATTATTTCCTCTTTAATGAACTGCATATTATTTATCTACATTTCATACAGTTAATTAAATAAACACTTTCTATCTAATCCTCTACTTTGAATTGCAAGTCTCTTTCATGTTCTCTATGTCTTTTCTACTTCCTCCTCACTCTCACTCGGTAGCAAATCTGAAGGTCAAATTACTTTTGTCCTATCAAACAGTTATGCGATTAAATATACTTATTCCAAACAAAGCATATATTTTAATCTGATGCATTACAAATATGTTTAACTCTTTAAGAGTTAAAATATACGCAATAAATAGTACAGGAGTAGGAAATAATACAAACAACTAAACAAACAGCTATTCTAATGGCATTTATGTAAATTTTTTCATTCCAATTTATTTTCATAAATTGACATATATGTTTGCTCTGTACGTGATTTACGAAGTGATATATTGCTATTGTTTTTATAATATATTTTACCTAAAGCACATATTTGTATATGTCTCTCGAAATGACTGTTTTTGGTTTCAACATTTTCAAATTTTAAAGATTTCGTTTAAGTACATTTAATCTATTTTAAGATGCTAAGAATTGTATTTTAATAAAGTTACGAAGATTCATGAAACATATAAATTTATTTTAAAGATAATTACGCTCAAGCAAGTCAGTAAAACAAAATATTCCATCATCATTTCATATAATACAGAAATAATATACATACTGCATTACTTTAGTTGTTTTAGATCAACAATTATGGATTAGTAAGCTTAAGACACACTAAAAAGATAACTTTAAAGTTATTTTTTATAATAAAATAAAATGCTTTAGTACAGCAACTATATTTATAAAATGGAGAACATATAATTTGTTTCTGCATACTTAACACAAAGCTTATACTACAAATAAAGCTAATTTTTAAAATATTGATGTAACGGCTGATTATTTTAAAGTACATCATTTAAATATTCAAACATAAATAAATTATGGATATAAAAAGTTGGCATGGGGAAGGTAATGACAAAGGAAGAATGGGAATGACATAAATTTATCAAATTTGTTTTCAAACAAGCAAGAAAGCAATGAAAAAACTATTTAATTACCGGAAAGTATACTCTGCTTTAAAAGTAAAATTTTTATTTGCATACATGCAATAATAATCATACTTACAAAAGAAAAATTTACGATATCAAAATTTCAACTTTTAAAGATTTCCTTTAAATTACATTTGGATAATCTTTAGGAAACTAAAGAAGTGTATCTTTCTAAAACTATGGTTAAGAAACTTTTGAATTTATTTTAAAGATAATTATGTTTAAACCAGTAAATTAGACAGAAAGTATCACTATAATCCTAAATCATATTAAATAATAAAAATACTTAATTGTATTAGGAATTTTAGGTCAATATTTAGGGACTAGTAATAATTTGTAACTACAATGCAGATTTTATATGATTTTGACTTGCATAAAATTAGGCTTTATTTATTTTATCGACATTTATGCATAAACAAAATTAGGCAGAAATCATATATATTTGGCGTTTTTATCTTAATACAACAAACAGTAAATCTTCAACTCAATTTAAAAAAATAAGAAATGTTTTGTATAGCTACTACATTTATAGAATGGAGAACATATAATTTGTTTTTGCATACCTAACATAACGCTTGTACTACAAATAAAATTAATTTTTAAAATATTGATATAACGGCAGATTATTTTAAAGTATATCAATAAAATATTTAAATATAAATAAATTATGGACATAAAAAGTACGTATGATGATCTAATGATAATGGATTTTGAACGAGGTTTATACTCAAATCAAATAAATTTTTCTAAATGTTGATTAACCGAGAATTTTAAAGTTTATCAATAAAATATTCAAAATTAAATTAATTAAGAACATCAAAATTTAACGAAGAGGATGGTAATGTAATTTCCTCATATTTTGAAACATTTCATCATTATTAAAAATGATAATTCAAAACATACATTAGAGTTTATACAGTATATATATCATCGATCATGAAAACCAAATTTATGAATAGGAGTAGTGGATGGTTATGGCATTCTAGTAATAATTATGTGGTTTTCAAAAAATGTACGAGGAAAAAACAGTAAAATGCATTTCACCCAGTAGAAAATGAAAAATGCCTTTGCTAATGGAGTTGTGACATGAAATTTCGAAAAATCCTCTCCATCACTCTTTTCTCCCCTTAAAGGGTATGATCACGTACATACATACATTTACGGTTTTTTTAAACTTGAAGAAATTGCATACATTTTATTTTCATAACAAGAAAACTATTCCTGACTGTTGGAAATTTCGAATCCACAATCGAATTTTTAAGATCGAATCGAATTTTCTAGATTGTTGAGTCAATCTGAGATTGTTTTTTTCCATAAGTATCTAGACTAATCAATATTATCGAGAACACAATTGTGTTATGTTTTGTAAGATTGTGAAAATGAAGATAAGGGGTAAAAGAGGGTGTGATTATAACTTGAAATCTACTGAACCAATTTAAAGCGGTTTTTTAATAGATTTCTTGGATTACCCTGACTATCTGAAGCATAATTTCATTCCAATGTTACGTTGTTAGTAGCATGAAATAGAAGGCAAGAGGTGCGCTTTGATCATGAGTTGCAATAGCTTGAACCATTTTGAGCCGGATTGTACAGCGCCGTACACTTCGGCCAGTTAGCAATAAACATTTTACTCGTTATTTTCTTTCGGAATTTAGAAGTACGTATACGAAATATTATATTCTGTGGCTTAGCACAGGTTCCAAGTGACTCTATTAACACGAAAGCTTTAATTATGAATATCTAGCATTTAATGTAAGTTGAAAATTAAGCGACTATATGCATACTAAAATGTAAGTGCTAATTTATTAAATTTTGTCAATGACTTCTTTCAGCAATAAAGATCTTTAAATACTAAAAAACTAAAAGAATGCAGTTTCTAAATACCTCTAGATGATTCCCTTTACTAAGCGCACTTCTAATTTGAATCACTAAAGGAGAAGTAATTACCAAATCTCATCGCGAAAATAGTCACTTAATCGACCTTTTTCGCTGATGATGAATCGATATTCAAAATAAAAGCAACCCAAGAAATTGTTTGGTTGAACGAACAAAAGACTACTTTAAGAAATCAACTTCAGTTTTCAGGAGAAGAAAGCACTCTTTAAAGATTTTTAAATGGAAAGTGTTACGCAGGAATCGCTATTGTTGAATATTCAGAAAAATGAAGCAAATCGAATGAAAGAAGCTTAAATTTTGCTCCGTTCATTTTTAATGAGTCTTGTTTTAAAAGCTAAGATTCGAAAGGTAGTTTAGATTGCACTTGTAGGAATGCCTCTGAATTTTTTAAAAATATGGTTTGAAATTTAGATGCGATTGATATTAGTAAAGTTATGTTAGAAACCATCTCATTCAAGATGTAAAAATCGTATACAAGAAATAATACATGTTGTAGAAAGCTTTCTAAAATGTAATATACCGTTAGACTACCAAGTCATTCGTCAGGGAATGGATTTAAACATCTCTTTTCCATCAAATTCTGAGATAAAGTGTAGTATTATTGGTGGTAGAAGGAGGGGACGTGGTAAATTATAAAAAAGCTATTGACCACGTTAGTCAAGGTTATTGTGAGATGGTATGGATATTTAAGTTATAAACTCGAGAAACTCATTTCATTTTCTGTTTAAAATAAGTGTTGATGCATGTTAATTGGGAAAATTTAACTTTAAGCATATTTTGACAGTACAGTCAATTACAAAGAGAGAAATAGGCTTTTGATTTTCTTCAGTTTTGTGAGAAGAAATAAAAGAGGAATAAAGAAAATATTAGATATTGCTCAGCTGGTAAAAATCTGATTATTTACATACGCAATATTTATTTACATATAGTAATAAAACTTTTTGTATAAACTTTGACTTAAATGTATCACACTAAAAGAAATATGGAAATTTTACAAAAAATCAACAAAATTTATTTCAACTAATCTTATCATTTTGTAGTTTTAGTCAAATTTCTATATAAGACACTTAAAATGAGAAAGTAATTATAGAACGAAAAAGACTTTATATTTGCATTGCACACTCAAAAAGAAAGAAGAAAATGCTAATTAAATAAAACCTCTGAAATAATCAGAGGTTTTACATGTGTGAATATATAAAATTTTACTCCCAATAAAAAGGTAACGTAAACAGAAAATGACAAATTGAGCTTGAGACGTTTTATAAATTCAAAAAAACTTATTTGAGCATTATAATCAATCAAAATCACTATGTGACTAACTATAAAGAAAACAATGTACTTGGAATGTAACTTTATAAGAGATGTGGTATCTATTACGAGTTTAAATTGATTTGGAAGAAACAAAATCATTCATTTTTAATGTATACTTCGTACTTTTGAATATTGATGCCTAAATATATGATGGTATACAGAAAATGTATAATATGAATCTTTTTTTCAAATTAGATACTTATGTAAAAATTATAAGAATGTAATGAAAAAAAAAAAAAAAATGATTATAGTACTGAACTTAAAGGTCAGAAATATACTCTTTTATTAAATCAGTAGTATTCAACTTTAACAAATCTTAAAATGTAGACTAATGTTCTTTAAATAAATCTCTTTGCGCAACAATAACGTGTAATTCAGTTATTTTCGAACTCTTCTTAACCTCTTTATTTAACAATTGAATCCTTTACGTCTATAACAATTACCAAAGAAATTAGACAATTCATCACTCAAAATTTGCCCAAGTTTTCTTTTCCTCACAGTTTAAGTCAACATTTAAACTAAACTATCCTTTCATCAAACACTTTTCATTTTTTATTTCTCCATTCAAATGGTAAGCATAGAGAGGAGCTTGAACTAAGTCACGGAGTTTGATTCTAAACACTTCATGGACAATACAACCATTATTGAGCACGCGTACGCATTTCAATTAATGTGTTTTTGCAACGCCTAATATAAAATGATTTTATCTTAGGAATCTACAATAAAGATCTCATTTACTTCTACGGATTTACTCTAGAGAACAATTGACAGATTCCCTCTGAGTATCAATTTCAAGAGCCGGGGTTCAAGTGCGCATGCCATCTGCAGAGCCAATTATAAGCTGAGAGTGAAATGTTTGTATCGTAAGAGAGTGGGGGATTGTTATAAAGTAAGCGAGTTTGTAACGTTAAGTTGTCAGGGTATAGAGAACTTGATGAGAAGCGAGAGAAAATAAAATGTTTAGGACATATTGTCCATTTTTTCCTCTCCATAGAATTGTTGTTATATTTTCCTCATCACAATATTTGAGGTAATAATGCTTCAATTTATCTATATATAAACAAACCCGGACTCACATATAACTAATTCTGTCATTTTCTAAATATCTACACATTTAAAATTTGCCATAAATGTCAACAATGACAAACATAGAAAAAGTAAGCTATTCGGATTCGGGTTAACAAACTTTAAATCGAAGGAAGAAGGGGGGGGGGGATCATAAGTTTTTTTATGGGAAACATCCTAATTACCTACATTTTTATAAGAGCCAGAACGCGAAAATCGGTACACATGTTTCGAAATCTCTAACACTGTAAAAATAGCGTATCATAATTTGAAATTATCCCTCGTACAGGGTTAATTTTACAGAAAGGAAATTCCTAGTGCCCTTTATACATAGAATCACGAAATGAAAACTGACAAACACTTAAAAAATTATTAAGGGGATCCAGGACTCAAAGTTCTAAAATCTTTATTTTTAGAATTATATTTTTGAAATTGTTATGCAGTAATGTATTATGTTTTGAAACTGACATAAGTATTCGATTCCTGAAAAAAAAATTAAAGAAATATAGAAGAAAAATATTTGTGGAAAGTTTCATACATTTATAACAAGTAGTTTTTAAGTTATATCCATTGAAACTAAAAAAATGGACAAAAAGCCGTCACCGAGAAAAACAGCTTCAAACTTTCAAGATAGCACGTCCGAGATACAGTTGTCATGTAACAAAAACTTCAATATTTCAAGTTCTACTAATGATAGAAACAAAATGTTTATGTCATTTTATTCCAAAATATTTTTATTATTGTTTGCAATAATAATAATAATAACAACAACAACAACAACAACAACAATAATAATAATAATAATAATAATAATAATAATAATAATAATAATAATAATAATAATAATAATAATAATAATAATAATAATAATAATAATAATAATAATAATAATAATAATAATAATAATAATAATAATAATAATAATAATAATAAAACACTGACAACTAACAGACATTTGATAAAATATTAACTAAGTAAAAATACGTTTTAACTTTCAAGGGGTCGAAAAGGTACTATGTGTTTTAAATGTGGATTATCCCAACGTCCTACTAACCATTGCGGTAAGACGTTGAAAATTGATAAGCATGTTCTCCTTTATAATAAAGATAAACTAGACCAATTCAATCAACCAACTTTAAGGGTTGAAACGTTCTAAATGTGGTATTTCTACTGTCCTAAGAATAATGCCATTAGTTGAAAAATTTCTCGTTTTGAACAAGTATAAATAATAACACAATATCTCGAGTGAAGAACAAGCATCTACATATATATTTTCATATATAAATTAACAGACTTTCCACTGTATTCTATAAATATATTTACTTCCAAGTTTCTTGTAGGAGTAGCCATAATCTCTTATAGCCCATACAAGGAATGAAAAGTTTCACAAATTTAACAGTAAGGCTTTTTTTTTTATTGAGGGCCTAGCATTGAATTCCTATATTATTTCAGACTGTAGACGACGTTTGTTATACGAAACGATTCTTGCCAGCTTAATCATGTCAGGTTTTTTCTTAGAATATTTTACTAACAAAAATGTGACGTAAGTTTGGGAATTTCCAGGATTTTCTTCAATCGAAGTACAATTTTTCGATAGCATTACAGAAAAAAAAATCCTATTTTCGAAATTCTAGGCTTTACATTACGATTTCCTACCGTTATGCATTATTGAAATTTTTTCAATTCTCTTTACTTTCATATTTTCACTGTGAAAATAGCTCTAAAAGCTCTTACAAATGTAGACTGCTTTATAAGAAAAGTGGTTTGGCTGGCACAACCCAAGATGTATATTTGGTTTGGCAAGTTTATATTCATAAGATCATTTTATCAATTAATCTGGATACTTCATTGCTATTTATTTTTAATATAGATATAACCACCTAAATAATGGGATTTCGAATTCAAATACAATTTAGGGAACTCGATTTTTTTCTAATTATTCCAGCAGCGGCGATATATATAAAAAATATCTAGTGATACATTTTTAGATGCTAATTATGAAAAAGAAATAAGTACTTTTCTTCAAATTTCATTACTTACTTTCTTTTTTATACTTGGAAAAAATTTCGATTATCATTGCTATTCGAGAAACCAAACTTTTTTTAAATGTGAATAATAAAAGTTAATTTCTTTTAAATTATTTTATATTGGTCTAATGTTCCAATAGTTTATTTAATTTTATTTGAATATATCACTGTCTCAACAAACCTCGCAAAAGGAGATAGTTTCGATTATTTACGTAAGTCAAATTGTATAATATACTGTACTGATCCATTATTAAAATTTATACTTTTATTAAGCTGTCATATTAGAATGAATTATTCCTATGCATATCCACTCTGTCTGAAATACAGATTCAATACATACAATTTCAATTAAAACATAGCAATTTATTTAACGGGCATACGGGCATATACAGTTTTCCAAGTTGCCTGTTGTGTTTTTTTGTTTTTTTTTTAAATTTACTCTTTAAATTATTTAGCACTAAAAAAATTAACAAATGACACGACTGTAAAAATACACTAAAGCTACTATGTGTACTATGTTTAAAAAATGGCAGATTATCAATATTTTTCATCTTCTCAGAGTACAAATTAAAGTATCTTCTTCTGAAATGTAAAAAAATATGATTCAATGGACTAGATTACAATCTAAATAATTTTCATGCAATAAAATGAGATATTAAAACAATAGCGCATAATAGTTTTTACTTGAGCAGTTTGTACTCTGTAAATGCTCCCTGAAAAAATATGAACAACAAGAATACATGTTTGTCACGTCAGGCTGCATTGTGATGACGTAAGAGTTGTTCTTTTCTTACTGTGTGACGTCTTGATAACGAAACAGATGTTTCGAAGGCGTTTCCGTTTTATGTTCTTCTTTACTATATCAGACGAGTAAATTTGGATCGTGTGTTGAAATTCAAATAACATTGTGGGTAAATATTGGGTGGGAAAACGTAACTATAGTATTACAAGGACATAAACAGTATCCAATAAATATTTCACGGGGCACGTAAAACTAAATATATGACAAGTGTCAATTGGAATATATTTTTTCAAGAAATTCATTCATGTTCTTAATTTGATAACCGAAGTCAAATGTGGTGTAAATAAATATAATAACAACAATCCAGAAGGTAATTTAAATTTATAGACAGTTCTATTCCTACAATTTGACCAAACGTTTAATTTTAGATTTCGTCGATATAACTCAGGAATTCTTCCACTTGTCATAACTTTATAAAATATATTACTAAGCAAAATGTTAAATTTAGCATTAATACGATGCAAATAAAATATGTTTATACGTTCGTTAACACCGTGTACATTTTATAAAGGAAATAAATTAATAGAAACATCAAATGAACTTTGCATAATTTTGCATTGGTACTTTGTACATCGTAACTTACATGTTTTATAATAAACGTATTCTTCTATAAAAATCCTTAAATTGTCAGTATGATATTGATCTACTTAAATATACCTTTATATGCGCGGAGCACTAATTTGCAGAGAACCAGAAGCCACATTTTCTGAGTCACCAAAAGTGCAATGTTGTCATTTTTCAAGATGGTAAAAGTCTTCTGCATATTTAATGCATGTCAAAGAAGCCATGGCAATGAGAACTGAAGCCATACTAATTACTAGTGACTTGAAATTTAGTATTAAACAGGCCTTGTTAAACTAAGTATATATAACCTATATTAATTCACTCGCGTTCTTAATGTAAAGATCGAAATCAATTATGGTGTAAATCAATGTAATAAAGAACAATTGAGAAAGTAATATAGAGACAGAAGAGTGTAAATGAATAATTTATTTCAGAAACCAAATAAGTTACTAATTTTCGAAATTGATTTTTTTGATAGAATCTTTTCCTTAGTGGTAGACACAAGTATATAACATAAACCTGATAAGTTAGTTTAACCGTTTATTGTTTAAATTGATTGCTGAAAATCGTGTTTAATGCAGGTACCACATAAGTCAGTGACTTGTGGTTTCTACACAAAACCGCAGATCATCTTTTATCGTTACTGGTAGGTTTCCGTCGCCAAATTTTAAGATTGCTAGAATTCGTCATTGCTGGCTTTCTTTGGAAAGGATGACGGTCTTATATGATATTTAGGACTGACAGGTGGCTCAATAGGTAAGTACTTTGCTTTTGATTTTGAAGCGAAGGGTCATGGGTTCGAACAAGAAATCCTACAACTGTTTTTTTTTTTTTTTTTTTTTTTTTTTTTTTTAAAACAGGTAACGATCGTGACAAATACTCGCATGAAGGTTATTGTCATATCAGGTGCTAGTTTATGGGGATTCCTCCCATTCGAGACGTGAATGCGAGGCTTACAAATTTAATATTGTTCAGAAGCTGGAATTAAATATTGATGAAAATTGCTAAAATCTGCTGAAAAAAATTCTGCTTAAGAAGTAACTTATTCGGGGCAAATTACTGTGAATTTTTTTCTGCATATATGATCTTAAGGACAATACTGATTCTTTTTTTATATACCATGAGGGTAATGTGAAATATGTTCTATTCTATGGAATTACTTGCGGAAAAAAAAATATTCTTTCTAATTTTTTATTTTTTTTTCAGACTAGTATAGACCACAAAATAAGAATCATTCTTATGTTAGATTCGTGTCAGCATCAGTTTCAACAAAAATATTTGAAAAAATTGAACAATATTTTCCTACTCGTCATACATTTTTGCCATACGACGGGGATTTCGCTGTTTTGAAAAGTAAAATTAAGAAACGGATCGTATTTATACCATTTAACAATAAGCTGAACTATGAACTAATAAATAAGGAGTTTCTCTAAAGGGGAAAAGTTTGAAATAGTCATAGTAGCAACTAGTGACATAAAAGATTTCAAGAACTGATAGCTCCGACTTTAAAAAAGAAAAATGTATTCTGCTGAAATTAGTGCGTCTCCTTACTCAAGAGGGTCACTTCCAATCTACATATTAAAAGGTGATGAAAAAATATTTCAGAAACTGGTGCATTCTTTCCAGATGAATTTAAAGTGTTCATTAACTAGCAAAATTTAACTGCTTCATCATAAAATGTTACAAATTACGAACACAGAGATGGTATTTAATAAAATAAATCTTTGTTTTTAAATTTTTTTATTAATTTTTCTGATTTTAAATATCAAATATTGCTATTTTCTTCAAATTAAATATATTTTTTATTTTTTGGTTTTAAGTAGCACTTTACTTATATTTCTTCTTCAGTGATAAATTTTAAGTGGTAATATGCAGAAACCACATAAGTTAATCACCTTTAACCCTTAAAAATTACTTTATTAATGATATGGAACACCTTCAAGTAAGAACATTAATGAAGGATTCGAAAAAGTGTTAATCTGTAATGAAAGTTTTGATAATGAGAATTACAGTTTGCAGGAAAACAGTTTTCTTTGATTTTCTAAGAACTAACCTTCGGTGACTTATACGGTTTCTGCAATAAACGATTCAAATATAAATCGATACAGGAAACGTTCTGTCTTATATCATAGTGTATTAGTGTGACAGCATATCTAAAATTGAAGGATTCTTATAGGAAAAGTCAGAAAAAAGAAACTAATAACCAAAGGACTTCAGTTTATAAAAAAATAAATTTTCATTGTTTATGTTTCAAAATACAAAATATGCCCTAGTTGCAAATTGAAAAAAAAAATCCAAATAAACTATTTTATTAAGGAATAACTTTAACGGGGACAATCAATCGAATGTATGAAAAGAAATTAACTTCATAAGTTTAAATCTAATTTTTAAAACACACACAATAGTTTAATGTGTATATATATATATATATATATATATATATATATATATATATATATATATATATATATATTTATATATATGTATATATATATATATATATATATATATAAAATGAAATGAAAATAATGGATAAAAGACTGATAAAAGAAAGAACATAGATGAGTTAAATCAAGTCTTTAAATGAAGTATGTTTTATAAGGAAAACATATGAATCGTGAGCAATTTGTTACTTAATAGAGAAGTTGATGAGTTAGTGTTATCTCAAGCGTGTCGTATGATAATTCGTGTTACATTGTGCGATTTCTACTGATTACAATCTCTAGTTATTTATTATTCGACATGTTTTATTAAATTCTTTTCTGTGTGTCGTGATATGAATGGAAAATATATAATGAAAATCTAAACGTTGAAATCGTTCTCTTCTTGTAAGTAACGTTATCGTCATGTTATCTCTGTAAGTCACACATCTGATATGCTTACGCATTTGTTTATTAAGTTTTCAAACGGAAGGATTTTTTCATTTAAGACAATTTTGTTTTATATTTGAAAATGTGTAACGTATAATTTTGTTTTAAATTGAACTAGAATATTTATTACTCAGAATTACAAAATCAAAATTAATCATTAACTTTTTTTAAAGTTTATGAAATAAAATAGCAATAACTCTACTTGCTTTATTTTAATATGTTATGTGTTAGGCTTAAAACATTAACTGGAGAATATAAAAGTATTGAATGAAACTCTTCTCTAACAAAGATTCATGATTAAGAAATACAAATTGGATAATAAATATCTTTTAGACAAGTATTGGAATTGAAAATATTTAGTATGATAGCACTTTTTTATATATTTTACTAAAAATAATAGAAATAGTTTTTTTTAACATTTGACAATTCAATTTATCGTTTTGCATATATTTTATTGAATCAATTATATATTTGGATCAATTATATAAAAATATTAATATTGGTAATTTTTATCATAATAGATTATTTTGCATTTTGCCATTGATAAATTATTTTCTCGTTGTCTACTTGAAACTTAACAGATTTAATTAAATTAGAAATAAAAAGGGAATGGATGAACAAATCAAACACTTTTTAATTTCTACATTTTCATAAATCATTGGTGTATACAAAGAACAAAAAATGAATGTCAAAAAATTTGATTTCCCGTTATCCAACAAAAAAACACGAGTTATTAAGTGCAAATCATTCCTTGATAAATAAACATCCTGCATCTTAGTACTCATCTTCACTTACCTGCTAATAAAATCTAGATAAGCGTACTAAAACCAGCTTGAAAGCCTAGACAGAGCCAATTCATTATTAGAAAGTAAGCCAGTGTCTCATTGTTTGCCCAACAAAAGGGAAGCCAATATTCCGTTTCCTTGATGCTACAGCTATGTCAACACTAATGCACGCTCAAACACGAGCGATAGTCGCAGAACAAATAAATTCAACCTTGGAGGACATATCGTCGCGTAATAAGACGCCTCTAATGCAATACAATGAAAGGAGGAGTAGTTGTTATTAATAGAGATTAATAAGGGAGAGAAGGAGATAGGGGGTTGCCCTTCCGTTCCAGTTGCGCTCAAGAAGAGTTAAGGAACAAAATAAATAACGGAGTTTGGAAAAGTTGTTGCTTGAAGGCAAAAGATACTGATTACACTGCTTACTAGAAGGACAACGGGTCTAGTGATTTGTATCAGGGAGCTGGGCTTGAAACAAAGATGTTTGTCTACTGCGCAGCAAAAAGTCAATATAAAAAGCTACTTACTGTTAATGAAATGCTTTTATTGCGGTTTGAATTGTGTAATGGGTGAGATTAAAATTAAATGCAAATATTTATGTTGGTAAATAATTTTCCGGATTAGGAGATAGCTGAAAATTAATTAGCTGAATTTATTATTCATATTGATTGCCGGAATTAATTATTAGATAATTATTTGATAAGTGTTTATGTGGCGTTTTTTTTTATTTTTTTTTATTAATTGAATTAAAAACATTCGTTAATCTTATTAGGAAGAATAAAAGAATTTTATTTATAATCAGCCATATTTGTTTTCAAAATAGTTCAGTAAGATTAATTTTGATATTTCATATGATTGCTTCCAATTTAAAAAAAAAAAAAATTCGAATATTTCAAAGATAAACTATTAGTTTATGCTCCATAAACACAAATTCATATTCTTCAAAATATGATTTTAAAATGAAAATAATTATTGCGCATTTTTTTAGCAATTTATGAAATTTTAGGATATAGGAAAGAGAGTGAACATTATTTTAATAAGTTTGCACTATAGTTAATTAGTCTCTTAAATCATAAGTAAAAATTGTAAGAGTCCTTTTTGTATATCTTTTGTTCCATTTTTAAAGTATGAGTTAGTAAAAATAAACATATTAACTATTTTTCGCTAATATTCAGAAAAACAGGAAATTCACATTTTTTTAATAAGTCCTAGCATAAAGGCAATTTTTGAGATTATTTTTGTAATATGGAAACATTATATTTTACGGTTTTGAGAGTAAGATTTTAAAATATTTTTACTGTGCTTCGTAAGTTAATAAAGCTTGAAAAATATTGATACCCTCAAAAAATTAAGCTTTGCAAAATTAAATAAAAAAAAAAAAAAAAATTCAATAAATCAAATAAATACCATAAAATAATCATAAATAATGACACAAAACCAATTGGACTTTAAATGTAAAAGATTATATATAATTACGGTGCAAGCTTTTATGCAATCTATAAAATTTAGGATATTGAAAAGAGAATGAAAGTTATTTTAATTGTGCGATAGTTAATTTCACTCTTAAATCATAAGTACAAATTATAATAGTCATTTTGCATATCTTTTGCTCCATTTTTAAAGTATGAGTTCGTAAAAATAAATATATTAAATATTTTTCATTAATATTTAGAAAAATAGGAAATTAGGATCGTATTTTCTGATAATTCATAATATAAAGGTTATTTTTTATAATACTGAAACATCATATTTTAAGGTTACAAGAAATAATAAGAATATATAATTAAGAAATAATAAGAATACAGTTTTTAAATTTTTTTTGTGCTCCGTAAGTTAATATAGAGTAAAAAATACCGATTCCTTTATAAAATCAAGCTTTGGGAAAATTGAATGAAATAAACTATTAAATTTTCAATATATATAGATAAAGGTCATGTACAAAAACACAATGCTTATTTGACTTCAATTATGAATTATGATAAAAAAATATTCATTCATACGGCACTAAAAAGTAATATTTTATGCATTTTGTTAGAGAAAACATTTATTAGAAACAATATTTAAAATTAACAATTTAGTGGAATACATATCTTTATTTTGTGAGATTTCGAAGTAGATAACGAAATAAAATAATTTATTTGCATTTTAAAATAGCTTGAATTACGAAAAGAAATAAGACTGAATGTTTGCATCAGTTATAAATGACTTTCAAACCTTTATTTTAGATACTTTAGAAATATTATCGAAAAAATTTAATAAGCTAAAGTGAAGCTGAATCAACTGAATCAACATATCATACAAAAGTTAGATACATAGAAGCTCTACTATAAAATAAAACACTTTATGCCAAAGTACTAAAACTTTACTCTCATTTATTTAGGAAATTAAAACAAAACAACATTTGATGCCTTATGAATTTTTATTCTAAACATCTCTTCCGTTTATCTTTCTCGTTTATACCTTATAAAATATCTCATTTTCTAACGTGCTTAGAAAGTATGATCTCGGGAAATTTTTTTTAACTATAGTTTAAATAAGTACTTCAGCATATTGGAATTTTATCTAAGGATAGCATCTAATAAGAAATCTAGATGTTTGTATTTGAAATGAATACATTATTAAGACTTATTGCCACAGTAATTTTAAAGAACAAGTGAATATATAAAAACTAAAATTTGATAAAACTTGTGTATTCTCTATTCATTAATAAATACATTTCAAACATGAGTGAATTAAATGATTTAACTAATTTATAGTTGACAGTCTGGTCTTACATACTTCTAAAAATTTAATTTTAGCAAATTAAAAATATGTTTTAGATTTAAACAATATATCCTATATTAATTAGATTTTCTAAATTGTGTTTAAATTTTTTAAGTTCTGAAATATTGAATAATTTACATTGCAAAATAATGTTTTTTAAAATAGAGTTCTTGTAATGTTTAATGAAATATCGTGGTAACTAATTACATTTTGTATAAAATACTTGTTCTTGATATATATGTACAACTGTTGACACGTAAAACATTATCCATTATGTAAACATAATACGTATGAACTTTTTTTCTGAAATAGGATAATTACTTTCTTTTGAGTTTTGAAAATTTATTTTGTATTTGGTTCCAATACGTGGATAATATTTATTCCATCATTGTAATATAATAGCGTGTTTTAGAAATATTTCCAAGTATATTGATGAAATGTTTATTCTAATATTAGGACATTAAATTTGAGATAAAAAAAAATATTAAGATTCATAATTTCTGTGTGATTAAATTCACATATTCAACATAAAGTTGACAAAAGTATTGTAGCTGCTGTTTCATTTTGCAACCATAAGTTTTTCAACTGCTTTAGTATTAATGAGTTTTCATCATGTTTCTTTTCCTAAATATTTTTTTAAATATCATTATCCAAAATATATTTTATTATCTAGAATTTAATTAGTGAAAGTAAAGATTTTTGTGTCTTTTATATCTTAAGTTGTTATTAGTTTGGTGATATTATTTTTTAGACTTTTACTAATACCATAGAATTGATTATAAAAGGAAATAAAATTTGGTAAATACTTTGTCCGGTTTTACTCAAAAAGGTAATTCTTTAAAATTCCATTATTAAAATAGGTTATATTAATTAATATTTATTAGATAGTTTGAATCAGCCTATTTTACATGTTTGGTAAAATATAGGTCGATTTGGAAGTAATGGAAATTTTATTATATATATTTCTTGCAATTTGGGTGGTACGGGATTACGAAAATGTATCTAAAAATCGGTTTTCCCTACAAAAAAATAAGATTTTGGTGTTAAGTGCCATATGCGCTGATAAAAAGAAAGATGTATTTGTAGTCATTTTTGGGGAAAGGGCAGGGGTGAAAATCCTAAGGACAAGTCTCTAGGTGAAGCTCGAGATAATTTTTTTTTTTTTTTTTTTTTTTTTTTTTTTTTTTTTACACTTAAAAAATTTAGAATTGCAGAAAAAAAAATCGATATAATGATAATGTTTTTATTTTATATATTATTAGTTGATGGAAAAGTCATGGGAAAAGAGTTATTTTTAATTAGTTCAAATATATATGTATAATTCACCGACACATGGAACACGGACGTGTCCTGTGCATCAGATGTTATAAATGAATATTTGACTTGGTTAAAATAATTGATTATCCTTTTTGTCACCAACAAATATTATGTAAAACAAAAACATAACTAATACATTAATCAACGTTTTACAATTCAAATCTGTTTCCGAATTAAAAAAAATGAGTCACAATGTCCCATGCCTCATTCAGAGAACTGTCCTTATCTTTTTCTTAGCCCTTATGTAAAATCCGTATAGTTTTTCTTTTACTAATTAAAAAACTACCAATATTTTTAAATTTATTGTTACTTTTACCTAAACATGTACATACATTTCATATATGGATGACTTCAAACACATATTTAATATCCTTTGATTGCATCAAGATGTAAGAAAAAGATTTAGTAATAACGTTTAATACATGAAAGATCAATGTATATACATATCTAATGTACTGAAATACATTCTTTAAATTTTAACTAAAACTTTCTACTCTTCTTTTCCAGGTGAAGCCTTCCTTGATCTTTTTTCAACAACAGATCAATGAACTTACAGTTCATTTAAAAATACTTGAATTTCTAATTCATTCATTGATAATATAAAACATACTCAAATTAAATTATATTATAAAATAATATCAAACACTGTATAAATTTTGCATTTCCTATAAATCATCACTTTCTAAATTTTTATTAAAGTGCATTTAACACCACGTGACAAATCTAATGTTCCCACATTGATTGACTTTTATTATAGAACTTAAAATATCAAACCCGATGCAAAATTTCCGTAAGCAGTTCTTTTGCAATCAGAGCGAGATATCTAACGTTTTAATAAAAGCTACTGACTAAAAATAGCCCACAAAGAAAATATCTGGTTAAATGTATGAAGACTACACTCAATTAGGGTTAGTGCTGTAACTAAAAAAAGACCAGTACGTTTACAATACATTAAGCTACTTCTACATTTTGCAGTAAGATCACGCTAGTCTTCATTCATCATGTCACGTGATCTGATTGGAAACAATTCAGAAACGGAAGACACTAGATTTGTAGTTTTTGACTTCCGTGTATCCTAAAAACTGATTCTAGATAAAAAAGAAAATAAAACTATCCGATGATGAATAAATGACAGGACATAATCGGAAGTTTTTTGTAAAAACGTTTTTATTATTAATAATGATATTATTACATATATGCTAAAGAAAAAACGTGGTTGAAAGATTTTGTTGAGGTTGAAAGTTGAGTTAGAAAGATTTAATTGTATTTAAATACTAATAACGCATCTTTTTTTGTTGAAAGGTACCCTAAACAAATATGATTGTTTTATTTATTTAAATTGTCTAAAATACCTATTTACCTAAAATATCATAATATAGCTGTTATTTTTATAACGCAACTTTAGGGTCGCTAACATTATCTTTTTTCTGATTCCTTTTTTCCGCACAGAAGAAACAAAAAATAAATTCCGATTACGTATTTTGTAAAGCCAATCGCAAAAATTTATACAGATCACGCAACATTTTATTCACTGTAGTATATATTTTATATGTTTAAATGAAGTTAAGTGTATTTTCATAACCAGTATGGAGCATTATCACCATTCTTCTATTAATAAGCTTTCACAAAAACATCCATTAAATCCAAATTATTTCTTTTTCTTAGCTAATTACATACCTAATAATTTTTCTAATAAATCATGACTTAATCTATGTTAAGTCAATCAGCGAGTTAATTTTTATCAAAAAGAAGTACACAAATAGAAACTGATTTATTAAGATTATATACTACAAAAAGAGAGAGAGAGAGAAAAAAAAAAGAAACAAATTTACATTACTCTCGTATTTTGCATAGTTTACCAGAAAAAAATTTCAATTTCCTAGAGTTCTATTCTATTGCAGTATTAGATACTATTGCAAACATTTAACTAATTCCAATATAGTTACATATAAACACTACCCAAAACCTTTAAGGTATCACAAACATGATGCATACCATTTAAAAAACGTAATGTGGTACACTGCTTTAGAAACCAATAAAGATTTTAACTTATTTCATAGATTTTACCAGATTTGAAGATATTTCCATTATGAGAAGTAGTGAAAAAATTCTCAGTTACTAAAAAACCTGTTTAGGTGAAAATTTTGATTTGGTAAATTATACAAATTTGAATACTTCGAATTTTTAAAGAATATTTTTTGCAAATAGTGCTTACAAAAACTTTATCAAACATCAGTTTCGTCTTGTCTAAATTTTAGCTATTTGATTTGGACTTCAAATCTTAAAAATAATTCAAATTACTTAGTGACAGACGAGAGAGAGAGAGTTTCAAGGTTATATTGTCATATTGCTAGAATGTAAAACATTTTCCAAACATGTTTAGAAAGTAAAATACTGAATGAAGTTTTTGTATAGAATGTAATGTTTTAAATTGATGATCCAAGCTAATAGGAAATGTGCCGAAGTATTGATTTTATTTTTAAGAATGCACTTTTGAAATGTATGCAATATAAGACTTAATGAAATCTCTAAACACAATTATACTTTAATAATTTCTGATACGTGTGACATCAAAACACATCAAACAAACAGCGATAAAGGAATGAAACATAGCAATTATAATTAATATCAATAGGTTTTTTTAAGAATCTGAATAAAATGAAAAGGTTCTGAAAATCTTTTATGTGGATCAGCTTGGAATTGGTTAGCTAAGACATCGGTTCAGAAGATAGTGGGATCGAGCCAACGCACTACCATAACACACTGACTTGTAGAATGATAAAAGCCGCTATAGCATGTATACATGAATCCATAGGGGTCACAATGTCTTTTAATTGTTACTGTAATGAAGATAAAATGTTCTATCACAGGTGTTGAAATCATCACCAGATGAAATTAAAAATTACGAAGCGCATTGACTGCATTAAACATTAATATGTAAGCAGCTGTAACTAAATACTAAACCAAATATTAATCTGAAGTTGAAATCGAAATATAATAATTGGCGTATATAGATATACTTCAAGTTCAGAGCAAGTTTAGGTAACTTTAATGTTAATATTCCAGTTTTATACGGACTTGGAAGATTAAAGAATATGAGGTATTTGGCTTTGTGCAGGTATGCATAAATGTTGAAGAATTGGAAAGAAATATATAATACTAACAGAAAAAACTAAATATGTTGTAATAAAATGCATAAAAAGTAAATTTTTGATATTTTAAAAATGTTTCAATTGTAGCTCTTAATAATATGTAAAATTTGCATGTTCTTTGACTGTGGAGTTTTTAGTTTTGGTTGAATTAAAAAAAAAAAAAAAAAAAAAACTTTAATACCATACTATAAACATACTCTTTTAAATCACAAGCGACTAATATAAGCAAGTTCTACTGAAAAGATTCAGAATCAGAGCATTAATCTTGTTTGAAATGTTTGCCTAGTATAATATTCTTACTTTTGAACCACTCTAATTTTTAATCATGATTAAATATGCTGTAGGAGTTGTTTGTACGTCGGAGGTAAACTATTTTAAGTTTTTTTTTTTTTTTTTTTTTCGGTTTTGCAAAAGAGTAAAAATATGTTTTAAATCGATAGAAAAATTATAATTTACCTAATTTAGAGTGACCAATAAAATTTTGTAACTTAAAAACAAATTTACAGATATTTAAAGTATGTTACATTTTTATTGAAGAAAGATATCTTTTTTTAATTAGATTTTTTTGTTTCGTTATTTCAAACGTATCTATATCTGCAGCGTTTAATATCAATGTATATTTTTATTTTAAAGCATAACAATTTGCTTGATTATTTAATAGAGTATTACATCAAAAAGAAATATCAAAAAGTAAAATATCAGCATAATTATTTGACTGGCTAAAAGAATGTTTTAAGTACTAAATAAGTTGATAGATATCAAAACTTTTAAAAATGACTATCATGCTTTTACCTTTAAAGCGGGGAAATGAGTTCGCTATACCAGTCAGTGGGAGTGAGTGAAATGTATATTTACTAATTATAACAATTATTATATTCAGTATATTATGTTCATCTATCTTTTTGACAATTACAAATAAAAAATAAAAAATATCATAATATAATATTTCAATACTGATCAATTCAGAGTAAAAACATGAATAACTTTTTTAACAAGGACAGTAAATCATCTCTAGTATGGCAAAACAAAGGAAATGTGAACTTACCTAAATGAGCCTACAGCTATATGTCCCGCACTCGGTTATTCTGAACAATACCAATGTCCTGTGTGGATCGGTACGTGCAATTAAAATGGACTTCATTCCTGTTTTTTCTATTGCACGCCTTCTCGCAGTGGCGACACAAGCAGTGGAGTGTATCTTTAAATGCTTCCCGAAAATCTCGATTGAAGTAAGCGTATATAATAGGATTGAGTGATGAGTTAAAGTACCCGATCCAGAAGAGGATCGCCACAATGATATTAGGCGACTTGCAGCTGTCGCAGAGACTCTCAGTCACGTACCAGATGAAGAAAGGCAGCCAGCAAAATATGAACACGCCCATAATGATGCCTAGAGTCTTAGCTGCCTTGTGCTCTCTCTTCATCTTATTGATGCTCCTTTTGATAGGGGTGGTGTGCTCTTCGCAATCCGTAGCGTGAGAATTTCGGTGATCATTCGGCATAGTAACCATCATCTGGGCTGTAGTGTCCGTGCTGTTGCGCGGATACTGTGGTATTGCCGCAGCGATCTGATTTTTGACAATCATCTTCTCCTGCCTTGTTGCTTCGAAGAAGATGCGAACATATGCTCCAATCATGATCAGACTGGGCACCCAGAAAGATACGCAAGATGATACAACTGCGTAGGGCTTGTTAACGACGAAAACGCACTCGTTGGGGGTCTTGTATCTCTCTGCTAAGTGCTTCGCGGTTGTGTACCATCCCAAGAAGATGGGGATAAAACTGATGAGGCCGGAGGACACCCAGACTGTGGCCAACATTATAACGACATTCCTCTTGGTGATCACATTTGGGTATTCGAAGGGTTTCACTATGGCATAGTACCTGTCGACGCTAATACAGCAAAGGTGGAGGATAGAAGCTGTCGAGAACAGGACATCGCAGCTATTCCAGAGGTCACAAGTCCAGAGTGGGAATTCCCAGGATTCGGTCACTGTGTAGAAAGCGTTGAAGGACATGGCGAAAATGGCCACCAGAATATCCGCAACCGCGAGGGACACTATGAAGTAGTTAGTGATTATTCTCAGTTTGTGGTTCCGGTACACGCTGATGATGACCAGCAGATTGCCCAGGATGGCTGCCGCGATGATCAGACAGAGGACGATGCCTTTGGTGACGGTGATGAGGGTATGGGACAAGTTGTCCTCCTCCTCCGGCACAGTCCCGTTGGTGACTGTGCCGCCATAGTTCGGGGTGTCATTTACCAACATTTTCGACACCTTTGAAGTCAGCCTAGGTTGCGCTCGGCATTGAGCGCTCCCCGAGTCTCACATGCAACAGATTTTTCCAGTTGAATTTGCCGCGCTCAGAGAGAGTGAAACACTTGAGTAAGTTGTGTTGCGGGGGAAAAGTTTGTTGCAGCCGCCGCGCGTGTTGTGAAGCCGACTGGTGACTGGTTGAATTTCCTTCTGCGATCCGAGAGGGAGGGAGGTTGGCTGCTCCGGACTGGATGCGCGCGAGGATTTCCTCACACACCAGCGGCGCGTAGGACATGGCAGAAAGACTGAAATAATAGTGGAAATAAAAAAATCCTTTCCTTCGACCTCGCCAACCGCGCCAATGCGGTTTTCACCCACTGCTGCATAATCTATACGTCCGGTGTTTTCAAAGTTTGGAAGAAAAAAGCCTGGGTGGGATGAATAAATACGGCTGATGGTCATGGTCATAAAGTTTGATTGGGCTATTTACAGATTTGTTGATTCCAAAAAGTGTATTTAAGATTTGTCGAACTGTAATTGTTATTTCATATTTCTTAAAGTTATTTGTTATTTTATGAAATTATTGTTTAAAGCACTATCTATAAAACATTTCGTTTTTTACCTTAGAACTTTTAAAATATAAGATTCCGATGATACTTC
This sequence comes from Linyphia triangularis, assembly GCA_963978545.1. Taxonomy (NCBI): domain Eukaryota; kingdom Metazoa; phylum Arthropoda; class Arachnida; order Araneae; family Linyphiidae; genus Linyphia; species Linyphia triangularis. Next base: position 63,589,980 of record OZ021724.1, read on the forward strand.
TATGCATACATTCATTTTTAACTAGTTCTTTCAAAACGTTGAGAAAATTTATTTACAAGTTACTCATAATATATGCAAATAAAATTTACCTACCAATTGTTAGTTTTTAATAATTTTACTAATTTAATTGGCAATTTATGTGAAACTCACTGACGTTAATAATTACAGATATATGTACAGTTAAGAGTAACGCAATAAAAATCATTCTAAAAAAAAATAACTTTTTATAAAGTAATAAAAAAATAACTTTCCATTATATGATAACAAATGTCTTCTTTTAAATTTAAGAAAGTCCAATTTAAAATAATACTTCAAAAAATTGGATGCAAGAGTAATCATTAATAATAGCTCAAGGTTATAATTACGGTATGAAAAGCTGACCTTTTCTTCAAGAAACTTATGCCAAACATATTCATTTTAAACAATCATTTAATACACAATTTACTGTGTTTTTAATTATTTTCTTACTTATTTTAAATTTAAACCGCATATTTTTATGTATTATAGGGGTGGTGCTTCATTACTCTTTAAGATTAAGATACTTGTTCTAAGATCTTTTTGGTTAATTCAAAAATCCTTCAACCCTCAATAAAATTGTAAAAATATTGCACAAAATATATTTGTTTTTTGTGTATAACCGATGTAATAAAATAATTTTTACCTAGGTATTTGGTAAAAAAAAAAGCATACTTCAAAAAGTTTATATTATAGTTTTCTAAATGTTAGTTTAAAAAAAATGTGCACATCAAGATTTTGATCAAGTGCATTTTGAGTGGATAATAGATAAAGATAACTGATGAAGAGAGACTAATGTAAAGATTCATTTACAGAAATCCCCCCCCCTTCCCATTTTGTTTCCGTCAAGACATCATTGAATAAATAAATCATACATTAACTATTGTAACTATAGATTTCACAAGTATTAAATAATCGATATCAATCCCCTATCTCAATTTCAAAATTGAGTATTTTACAAAAACACTAAATATAACTAATATTTGGATATTATCGATACATAAAAACCTATAGTTAAGGGTAGATTTTTTCAAATAGGCCAAAATAAGAATTTATAATTTAAAATAAATAGAAAAGATAATTATTTACCTAATGATAAAATCTGTAACATGGATAAACCTGGAATAGTATTTTACTAGATTTGGAGATGTATTTTAGTGATATACTTTATTTGAAATTTTTATAGCAACTGAAGAAAATATCATCGGGGTGATACTATTTAATTTACTGATTAAAAACCAAGTTATCATAGATGATTTTTTTTTCAGTTAGCATGAAAGTTATGCATAGTATAAATAAAATATATGAAAGAAATAATGTATGAATATTTTTAATAGGGGAAAAAAAAAAAAAAAAAAAGAACGACGATTTTTGTGGGGAAAAGGTACAATGTTTTTGATTTCTTTAAAAATAATGTAAATTTAATAAAACAATACTAATTGATTATCTGATATTTCATTTATAAACTGTTTAACAAAAAATTCGGGAGACATCTGCAAAATGATGTGCCGGCCAAATGATAAAACTTAAACAAAAGCTTATTGCGGATTACCAACGACTTGCACATGTTTTTTTTTCTTCTTTGATTTAGACTTAGTTAACATGATGATAATAAGAATGAAGAATCGAAAAAACCTTATTATTATTTTTTGTAAACGAGGCGTCGGTTCATTAACAAGTCTTGCTTGAATTTCTTACTATTTTCCATCCAATGCCAATATGAAGCGAAAAGGATTAGAATTTCTGAATAATGACTTATAATCAGTTCAAAAGTGTGCTAAAAATATGATTTACTATTTAACAGCGCATTCTAGGGCCTCGAACGTTTGGCAATCGGTGTCAATCAATGCACAGAAATTGCAGTGGCATGAAAAAAAAGGCAAAATACAAAATATTTTAACTGAAAAATGATACGAAACATACTAAAAACAGTTTTTAAAGGTATAATTATTTTAAAATATAATTTTGTAAGGTCTAGAGGGCATCAAAATATCTGTAAATGTAACGCAAAAAAGAGTTTTCCATACGTGATTCGTCATCCAAATGACATTTCACTACTTCTGCATTTAAAATTTTAAAAAAATTTGCTATTATTTAGTCAAAATTTATGAAAGAGAACATTTCATTTTAGGTGATTGTGAAAAAGTATATTCTCACAATATGTTTTTAAAGTGCTGGTGACAGATTTTGGCCCGTTAAAAAAGTTCCACCCTAATATTTATCATCAAAAATCAATAAATTCCCTTTCAAAATCCAAATATATCAAAAAGATGACTTATCTCTCATTATTTTTACTACGAATTTGAACATAAATATACAAATTTTAATTATTATTATTGATATTTTAAATACATGAATGAAAAATGAAAAAAACTATATATTGGTTGTTTGGTTGGAAATGAAATTGTATTGTCAACGTTTGTATTTCGAAAGCTATTTATTATTATGGTCAATTGCTTTCTTAACGTTAAATAGTTTTAAGCATGTAATTCAATACATTTTCAGTCTTTTTTTTTATTAATAGATATTGTTGGATTACAGTATATACCTTAAGTATATTCGATATATGATATTAGATAGATAATATTTTCAAAATAACTTACAATGAGATACCTACCTTAAAATTTGATTTTAATTGAGAAAGACTTAAATATTATATACCACCATTAATAGAAATTTGGAATTACAAGTAAAGTTTTAACATTGTTAGGCCACCTGATGACTTTGTACCTTTTGATGGCTGTGTGGTTAACAGTTGTGGTGGTATCATGTACAAATGACAGATACAATACCTAGTCACCAGAGAGCTATTTTGCCTAGAGGTTAACACACGTGTCTACTGAACTAGGAGTCCCTGGTTCGACTCCCCGTTAGCGCATATAGATAACAAAATTTAGCGCGCCAAAGATGTCAGGTTCGAACTTTGAGTTGGGCATAGATGTCAAGTGTGGTTCAAAATCCATGTTAAGCAGTTTGATGCAGTTCTACGTTTTAAATGAAACTATATTGAATAATAACGTATGTATTCTATAACATTTTATAAGTAAATCTCTATTTATAAGTATTAAAAGGACTCTTTTGTTCATCAGATATCAACTATATAACCAACATTTTATATAAAAAATTATTTAAACTGTAATTATCGTTTGTATTCAAGCTTAACCTTTATCAAGATTCAAGATATTAGTATTCAATAGTAGTTTCTTATATCTTTTACCTTGAACAGTTTTATTTTGTTTGCATTGTTATATGTGTAGCTAAAACATTACCTATAAAGTAATGCAGTGAAGATATTTAAGCTGAAATTAACTGTCATTTTTTATAAGAACAGCTGGGAAGCATTACAATTCCTATTATACCAATTGAATACCATAGTAATATATATCTAATCAATAAGATATATTTTTCCGATACTATGTCCAAACAGACAGTAATTCATGTTTTTTTTAGATAGCAGCGAGTAAAGAAAATAATTTCTAATACAAATATTCACTCCATTTTTCTCTACAATGCAGACATTTTTTTTTATACTATTGAATTATAAAGGATTGTTATTGTGAAAATTAATTAATTGCCGTTTAGCATATGTTTTTTACATTTTAGAAATTAGTTCCACTTGAGATAAATGAACCCATTCTTGGTTGGTTGTATTCAGATTATCTGGCGCCGTCAGCAACACGAGGGCTATAATGCGCCGAAACATTCATCATTTGACAAGCCAACATACATTTACAAACACCCATGCCTACACGGGACTCGAACCCGTAACCTCGCGGTCCAGAAGCTAGCACGCTAACCACTATACCGTTTGGTGGGCGAACCCATTCTTGAAATTAGGCTTTTAATTCATAATGAGAACTATTCTAAATTTCTTTAACCAACAGGTATACATTTTTTTAAGATTCATGTAGTTTTAATGAATTGAAAAAATTAAATACATGTGTTAAATAAACAAAGTGTGTAAAAATGTTTTACAATTGAATTAAAATAAATTGTAAAATATTGTCGAACTCTAGTGAATATCGCTTTACCTAAGATAGTGTTAAAAGGAAACAATTGAAAAAATCTAAACACACAGGACTAGTGAAGCACACAATGTTTTCTGTATTTTACAAATTTATAAATACTCCTCCAAAATCACGAAACATGAAAATGCTCTAATAACAAGTACATGTATTTGTTTTATCTGGCCACAAGAACGTTTTCTGTCCAATAAGTCTATAAGTATCCTAATTGTGGTACTTTATAGTTTTAGATTGAATTATAAAAACATTCTCTTAACTTTATAAACGATGAACTTAATCTCATATAAATTAATAGATAAGGCATATAGTTAGCCAAAAGTTCTTGTCATATTACAAAAAAGTTATATACAATGAACAAATTGGCCTATTAGAATACAGTTTTCTGCCAAATGCTTTTTGGAAATGAATCATTGAAATGAGAAGTGAAATGTTTTTGAGAAATGAATTGTCGAATTGTGAAATTAAATGATTTTTTTTTTTTTTTTTTTTTTTGAGAAATAAAAACCCGTACTTAGAAAAGTATTAAAACAAGAGTATAATATTTTACATTAAATTATAAAACACATCAGGAAGTCAGTCGTCTTCTATGAGACTTTTCCAATTAATATTTTCTTTAAAAGAAACTCCGTCTAATACTACGTATATCACTGAAAATTGCACTTTAGCATGCCAATGTGAGGCAACTTTCAAGGAAAAATATCATCTTACTCCCCTTGAATTCTCTACTTATGCTATAACTAATGCTAAATCTCACAAAAATATGTGTAGGGAGTATTAAGGATCAACAGAAATCGACTTTTATAGACATAATCTACAATAAAACAAAAATTACCATAAATTTTAGGTTCATTTGGTTTGTGAGTTACATATATTGAACTTATACACAATTATTACAGTGCTTTAAATTTACCGGGTGCCCATAACAAAAGTGTTTTGAAAACCCTTTGACTTTTATACATCGATAGCTATTACATACAAAATTTTTATGGGTTCAATAAAGTTACCATCCGCTATCCGATGAGAGTCTTATGATGTCACGTAATAGCAAAGTCAGTTCATCACCGAATCTATACATCTTACATAAAAATAGTAAGTAAGAAGGATGTAGAACAGACTCGTTTTAGTAGTAAAATACACTTTATGCAAATGAATTTATTGAATAAGTGACTCTCACTAGTTGGTTTACATTTTCAAGTACAGTTTTGTCACGGAATGTCTAAAAAATTAAAATTAATGACCAGTATGATGATACGTCACCTACAAGGTATAAAAGTAAAGTACCCGAGGTGTTATCATGATAACATTGTAACTGTCTACTAGAGCCAAATTGTTAATTTGGAAGCATTTCATAAGGAAACACTGTTCTAGTAAAAAAAAAAAAAAAAAAAAAAAAAAAAAAACGTAGTTTTATAAGATAGCGTATGGTCACTTTGCTATAATCGCATTTTAAAGTTATATCTGTTTGCGAATAAAAGTTAAAGGTGGTTGGAATGTTAACTTTAGTGGACACCTCCGTTATATGCTATAGGTTTTATATTGTTTCTTAGAAACCAAAAATTTCATCATACTGAGCAATACATAAGTTTTCTATTACAAAAATAAGTGTTAAGGAATTTACACATTCGTTCTTTATAAAAATGTTCAAGTTTAAATATTAGCAATGAAGTCAACATAAAACATCAGGATAACCTTCACACAAAGATCTATGACAACAAGTTCTCATTGTTTGTGACAAAAGAAAGTATATTGATTTTTATCAATAATACCCTTGTAATATAAACTTTTATACGTCAACGAAATATTACTTTAAAATATAAAATCTTGTACAGCTGAAAAAGTGTTTGTCCATAAGACTTCTTAATGAGGTCAAATAGTTTTCATTTGACCTATGAGCTACAACCTTCTCGTCCTGTACCAGAAACCAGACATTCACGAATCTATCCCCCCAAATCCCACGACCTTGACCGGTCGAGAACGATTGATCCAAAAATTTGAACAGGCCCCACCAAAACTCTCTCTCCCAACTTCACGATTCATGAGTCGCCAAACATGGCAACCCTACTTGGTGGAATTGAAGGAAGGGTTTTCATGAAGAAGGTGGAAAAATTCCGAAGGTCTCAAACTAATAAGGACACGAAATACGGCAGGTGTGGGGGGTACTAACTTTTGGTTTCCTGCTCTTTTTCTAGTAGTTAACGGATTTGGAAAACTGGAAAAAAGGTTTCATTCTATCTTATTAAGGATGTTTTGAAGTATCGTGTAGCTCTGAAGTGATGGTTTTTCTTAGAGTAATGTTATGTCAGAAATTACGAATCTAGGGGAAACATGAGATTCGTTCTCCTGAGAGAAGGGAAGTGTCGGTTTTTATTTGTATAGTGAATCTAATGCTTTTCTTTCGCAATGGAATGAGTGGTGTTGGAACAATTTTAAGCAGGTGAAGCTTGTATAAATGATAATGATGGTTGTTTACATCTATTTCAATGTTGTTGTTTTATTCAAAATCCATTTATAATTGACTTACCTAATAATGAAAAGTGAACTAATGAAATATAGCTGAGATTGAACGAAAAATGTAACTGATATAAAATGTAATTTATTTCTGTTAATTAATCTTAAAACGACATATTGAATAAATTATTGCAGAGTTTCTAATTTTAAGAATGAATGTAAACTTCTACTTGAATGATACCTTAAGAAATCAACTCATTGACTTTTTCAATTTTGCAAATAAATTGTTCGGTGGATTGACTTGATCACAGATTTTTTAAAGTTTTTCTTTGTAGCTTAGTAAATATTTTTCTTTTGCATGCGACACTATTATTTCATATAACTGATAAATCAATTATTTAGAGCCTTGTAAATGCACACGGATACATGACAATAAAATGCAAAGTTAATGATAATCACGATTTAATTTTCCATATTTTAGACTGTTCAAGAGACTCAATTGGTATTAAAGTATGAAAAATACTTTAATAACAATTGAGGCTAAAGAAGAATAACTATGAATAAAACAAAATATTCACCAAATATGTTTAATCAGAATTTTTAAAGCGAAAACATGAAGTAAGCATATGTAACCAGAACAATTTAAACTATAAATGCCCTTAGTATAAAAACTTACAGATAAGTAGAGGACATTTCTTGAAAAGTACTTTTTTTAAGAAAAAAAAAGGCTCTTATCAATGCGGAATATTAAATTGCTTGAATAGGCACGTTTTGGTGAGATCTCTTCTTTTGCACCAGAGCATAACGTACTAAATGGAAACTTTAAGAAGGGATCATTTCCAAAAGGTGCTAATTTAGTTTAGAGTATCTAAATCTAAATTTGTGTCACCAATCTTCTCCATTCCTGGAAATTTTGTTTCATCATACATTAGAGCAATGTAGACACCAGTTCAAAAATCAGTGACAGTTGAGAACATCCTCTAGTTGTCTATCTCTATACGCAGTGTTTAACTGGTCCTAGGAAAGTTAAAATAGCTCACTTTCCATAATATGTTCTCTATAGATTAAAGTTATGAGAAAGAAAAAGCCTGTCATTATATCACTCAACTATATTACACAGTTTTACTATATAAATCATTAAAGCTTGAAAAATATAAAGAATTGACTTGCGATTTTCTTTCATTTTTTATGTTTACCTACCACTAAAAATACTTCAAGCTTAGCTTGATTGTGTACCAGAAGAAGGTAAACCAAATAAACTTTTACAACTTCAAATACATTTTTACAACTTTTTGAAGAAGTTAAAAATCGACAGAAATTTTTTTAAAAAGAAACTGATAATACTACGTGTGTAACTATTGGTTCTTGAAGCCATGGGCATTCTTTTATGTTTTCTAACTCTTTGCTTCAATAATTTTATCATTTTTGTTATGATATCATTCATATTTTGATTCATCGCAATTATATATTCACTCTACAAGACTAAATTCATCCATTTTAATGGCAAGCTTTTGAAATTCTTTATATTAACTTCAATTTTGTGTGTGGGTGTGTGGTTGGATATGTAGATGACGGGCAATCTGCGGAGGCCTAATTAACCCACTTGCCGCAATCGAATCGGGCTGTATCTTGGCAGATAGATTTGATGCTGAGGACAATACATCTTATCAAATTTAGGGGCTGTAACTCTCACTAAAAGTTCTCTTTTACACACTTTTATATAGTCCCTTCGAAATACTAATAAATCCCATTTAACCGATTATTTGTTGATATGTTAAATGGGATATATAAGTTAAATGGGATTTATATGTTAAAGCGCATAGGTTTTTTCACCTATCAGCATCTGTTGCCAAAATCAAAATGAATAAAAGATAATTGAACGTGAATGCATAAATTCATTATATGAAGTTCAGTCAATTCAACTTTGCATTGCGTAGCAACGCTATAAGTGAAATAATTTTAACCAATCATTGTTGAAACTTTTTCCTGTTGCCAATTTTTTTTAATTAAAATAAATAAAAGATATGTGTGTTTTTATTGTCTTACGTCAGACTTATCAGTTTTCGTAGATCGTTGACTCGTTGTAGATGACAATGTATTCAAGCAAGTTTTTTGAGGAATAAAGAAGTTAGTAAATAGTTCGGAATGGATCTTTTGTTCTTAGTGGTCAAACGCCATGAAAACTCGATCTGAGCTCAATAAGTTGCAAATGCACATAAAAAATGGCAATGCATTATAGAGGATTTATATTTTGTTTTATGAGTTTTATTATTTGAAATCCTATATTACAAACAAATACTTATAGGATAAATAAATCTGCATTAATTTGATTTTAATAAAAGTTTAACTAATGGCTACGGCTTTGAGACAATTTATTTAGATAGTTCATGAATGGAAAATACAAAGTTAAATATTCAAATCTTTATGTAAATCTTTATATAGCCCTTTTCTTTAAGGATAATTTTCCAATAGGTGGTTAAACCGATATTTTGAAATCGTATATTTGGAATTCCATACTTGTCCTTAGTTGTCTTACAATGCAAATTTCTCCCTCTCTCTACCTTTTTTAATTTTATATTTTTTATTGATTTGAAGTTACTCTTAACACACTGAAGTGAGTGCTGTCTCATTTCATAGTGTTAAAAATCATGAAATAAAACTTAAAGGTTTTTTTAAATGAATCTCTATGATAGCTTATTATATGAACAAAGAAAAGGTATGTTTAATCTAACTCTTTTTCGTCGGCTTATAATTTGTAAAATGAGTTACATGGGTAGCAAACACCTATTCATGAAACTATTACTCGATTTTGCATTTCAAATCTTAACTAATTTAGGAAGAAATTTAGTCAAACGGTCTGTTCATCCATTTGAGGTCAATTCTTTCAATTACAACCTCAATTACCTCAAAATCGCTAGATATAGTAAATGAAAGATTTTTAGAGATGATTTCCTATACTAAAATTTAACTGGAACTTACTAGCGGATGTAACTGAAATGGCAATCAGAAGGCAATTTGTAATTCGTTAAGCTTAAACTTCAAATGCATTGTTATGGTAATTGTAAAGTAACTTTAAATACTTATTGAAGTAGAGATTTTTAGTTAGAAAATCTATAGTCGGTCAAAAGTTTTCTCTCTACCGTCGTAAAACCTATGGTCTCAGTAGTATCCCCCTTTGTGATATTTTGGTTCTAAAAATTTAAATAGGCAGGGTTTTCCATTTGTTGTCAAACTTAAACTGTGGATAGTTTCAATCAGTAATTGGATATGGCGTTATATAATAAATCGTAAGTAGAAGTGGTGTTTTTATGATAGTAGTAAAATTCATTTAATAATATACAGAAAACGTGCATTATTTTAGTGAATATTGGGTTATAAAGAGAGCTTATAATTATGTGTCAGACATAAATTGCTTTAAACATTAGTATAACAAAATATAATTAAATTTATATGTTATAAAAAAGAGTAAATACCTTATCAGAAAATAAATCACCTTTAATAAGTATGAAGCAATAAATATATTTATTATTAGAAATAAAACACATTTACTTGGCCATAATCTCATTCATAATTTGGATTTTTGTAAAAATATGTTTGAATTTCCCTTTAAGATAAGAGTTTAAAAAATTAATTCCCCCCCCCCCACCCCCCCAAAAAAAAAAAAATCTTATAAAAGTTTAAAATTATTTGATGACAGTAAAACTATGGAGACTTGACTCCCTGTTACCTTCATTATTGCTTTCAGAATTTATCCAGTTAACAATGAAATCTGATAAAGTTTTTTGAATATTATTAAAAATAAACGTAAAATAAGATAATTTCCTTAATGCAAACTTTCACGGTATTGAGCAATTTCAGTGTTTTTCTGCCATTTGACCGACACCTTTTGATAATAGTTTTTGTTTGTCGAAAATATGCAAGTATAATGCAAATATTATCTTTTCAATAAATTCACCCAATAAAGATTGTAATAACAAATTCATATTGTCTTCATGTTCCTGTATAGTACTTGTTCAAGCATAATTCAAGGGACATAGTTGAAAACTATATCTCTTGGGTTTAATATGCAAAACCAATAATAAATAAAAAATTTAAGAACTGAAAACACTCAAATCCTTTTAAGATTTGTCATTCAGTTTATAAAAAACACTGCTATAGTAAAATCATGTTCAATGGAACAATAACGGAATATATTGAAATTAAACTAATGATTTTTTTTTTTTAAACTTTTGCCACATCTACTGTTCTATCATTTTCAAATGACACCTTGATTATAAAAATCAGTTGGGTATTTTAGGGGAAGTGACGACAAAAAGCAGTCTTACTTGTTAAATATATAAATGTAGGTCCAACGGTTCCTAAGAAAGATATACCTTATTATAAAACGCTCAATTTACATATTCTGCTTATCAATAATGTGGTAGAAAATATACACACAGACTTAGATCGAGTGCGTTATATGTCAACATTATAAAAAAAGCTATAAATTCTGCAGACACCATCAAATGAATGGTCTAACCAAGATGAGTTCCTACTGCAAAACTTGAAATTTACGACCGTTTATATCGAAAATGACAACCAGAAGTCAATTTTCGATTTGTTAAGCCTAAACTATAAATACTACCGACATCAGTCAATCATATATCAATTTGTGTCTGTCAAATATATATATATATATATATATAAATAAATGCATAGAATTCCATGTGATGCATTAAAATTTGATCAGAAAATAACTTTTAATAGTACAGTGGAACAGTATGGGAATTTCACATCTTCACTACAAATAGAGAATTCTGATTATAACTTGGATATTGGGTGATAATTTTTCTCACTAATTTAGTGGCAAAACTGGTATATAATGGTGAAATTTTTGTAATACGAAAATGCAAATTTTGCATGATTTTTTTTTATATATATGTTGTGAGCATTAACAGGAGAAATGTCAATCATTAAGTAACGCGGCCAAATTCTACATGCTTAATATCTGAAATTTATGTACCGCAATAGAAAGGTAGGTAAAAACGTCCTTTTAGTGAGACTTCGTGTTTGAATTTCACTTATTTATTACTGATGATTTGTAATCACGGATTAATTTAACTTCTCAACAACAATGCAAAAAGGTTTATTAATTAATTACAGCATGAACTTAAAATATTGACAATTATTTTATAAACATATTTTCCGTCATATATTCCCGAAGGTCCAAGTGGAAATGCGAAGTTGTTGGCACTTTTCCAAAAAACATATATTTTCTTTTTGGATTATAGATTATACATGAAAATGTCTTACTATTTTAAATTATAGATCTTTATTTTTGAAACTGTATTCTAAAACTAAATTCAAAAATCTTTGGGGGATAAACTGTAAAAAATGTATTCCTTATTTAAATGTACAATAAAATTACTCTTAAATAAAAGTATTCGTTAGAGTGGTTAAAAATGAAAATAATAATAATAATAATAACAACAACAACAACAACAATAATAATAATAATAATAATAATAATAATAATAATAATAATAATAATAATAATAATAATAATAATAATAATAATAATAATAATAATAATAATAATAATAATAATAATAATAATAATAATAATAATAATAATAATAATAATAATAATAATAATAATAATAATAATAATAATAATAATAATAATAATAATAATAATATCTTCCGATCGAGTAGTCACCTTAAAGTTTTTCCTAAATTTTTTTTAATTTCTAAACTTTATATATTTGAAAGGTAATAGTTTGCAATGTGTAGTGAAAGGGTGGTATAACACATGAAAACACTATTCTATGTATTTTTTAAAACCTTATATTAATAAATAAAAATATTCAAAAAATAAATTTTTTTGTTAAAAAATTATATTTCTTCAAAAGGGATACTAACATTATTTCTTACATATTTTTGTTAAAACTGTTTTTTTTTACTTAAAACTTTTAAATAACTAAATAAAAAAATAAAAAAAAACTTTTCTCCATCAGTTTGTAGAATACACCAATCACTAAATTATCGAGGTACATTAGTTTGCTTTGTGAAAGTTTGTTTGTTTAGAGCTTGGAAAAAATTCATATTAGTAACTATGATATAATAATAATCGTTCGGGCAAACGTTTGAAACATTGATAAAAACAATGATTTGCTCGGTTTTAATTTGGGTGGCATTTATCGTGGTGCCATTTCTTCCTTTGAAACACATAAACTTGCTTGCTTATTCATTGGATCATAGCTCACATGGCTGTGATTGGAAGTAATTGGCGCACATGACTGTGATTGGGACTGCCATTAATACTGGATGGAAATAATCAGACAGATCAAATTGCACGTTTAGAGACCACTGCAGTGGGATATATGCCTCATATACTTCAGTGAACTACCATTCAGATGCCTATTTAAACACGCAGATACTACTACACAGAACCAACATCTTTCAGTAGAAACATAGATACAAAATTGAAAAACTGTGAAAAATTTCCACTGGCTGATTTTTACGTGTTGAATTGTATTCTTCAAGTTGAGATGAAAGTAATCAGCACAGTTCAGTTATATCTTCTTGATATTTTTGGGGGGATTAGATCAGGCCAATGACTTGGCAGCTCTCAAAACCAATCCCCTTTTACATTCCAGATGGCTAACAACAGAAAACAGAGTACTTAGACTATATTTAAGTGAAAACAAACCATCGGATGAACTCAAACAAGTGGTATTCTTTATTTTAAATTGTTACATACCACATTGATTTCGAATTAAAAAAAAAATAAAAATTCTAAAGGACATAAGATCATATATCAGGCAATTGTCTCGATACCTCCCTGAATATTTACTGAAAGTTTTAAACTCGATTACAATTTTTTTTTATTTCGCCAATGAATTTGGACGAAAGTAGAGATGTAAGAAAACTTGGGTGTCGGGATCTGAAATCTCAAGAACTTCCTACAGAAATTTTTGTAATAGGCCTCCTCCTTTATTAAGGAAATTAATTTTTAGTAAAGACTAGCTCTGCCAAGGTAGCATAGCTGTACTGAAGGAAACAGGGGAAGATTGGTCAATTCTGGCTGAGCATAGTTCCAAAATACGCGATTTTTTAACAAACAAGTCAAAACCACCACCATATTTTTGTTCTCCGACCTTTCTCTTCAATACAATATCCCAATTTTAAAACTGTGCATCGACATTTCAAAACCACTTCGATATTTTATCCAGAATTGGACGAGATTAGTCAATATTGTTTCCAACGACTGATTCACAACGTTTCACATCGGGATTGGCCTATATCTGGCGAAATCGGCCAGAGTTTCTGTGCTACTGGGGACCACAGAAATTAGACTTCAACTTGTTTCCTTGTCACTCACATGCTGTGGAACTCTTAGAGACAACACAAAAAGTGGGTGGTGCTGACGCCTAACACGTTAGGATAAAACCTTTTATTATTATTATTATTATTATTATTTTTTGACATCCATAATACCCAACTTTTCTACAAAAGTTTCCTTCAAAGTGCATCACTGAGTTATAAAGCTCGAGAAAAAAGTTGACCACATGAATAAAAACCTGTTGTTTTTTTACAAAAAAACAAAGAAGGGGAAAGAAAAAAAAAATTACGTTAGTTAGTAACCATTTTAAAGAAAAATCATTATTTTTAACAAAAAACATTACTTTTGAGTATTTTTAATTACTAATATATGTTTTAAAAATGTATAGAAAAGAGTTTTCCTATGTTATACCACTCTTTCACTACACATGGCAAACTATTGCTTTTCATATATATAAGATTTAGAAATTAAAAAAAAAAAAATTAGGAAAAACAGTTCTTTTTTGTATATTTTCTAGACTTTGAGGGGAATGCGCAATCGGTAGATATTATTACTTTTTTATTTTTATTTTTTTCAAATTTTTTTTCAATTTTTCTTTTCAAGATATGTTACAACTTTTTTCACCTAATGCATTTCAAAAGTTTTTTTTTTTCTCGAACCACCCTAGTATTCATACATAATTTGTAAAGCTAAATTAACTCTATATTTATTAATATTAAAATAGAACACTTGTAATGTCAAGCCTCTTATTGGGACTCACGAAGGCTTATAGATAAATGACAGTAAGATTAATTATCACTGATAATATATGTACTTTGTTGTATGTCTTTAAGGTTACACTTTATCTCTGTTTACTCAGAAAGCTATATCTGTGAATATATTTGGGATAATATGACATAGCAATTGATGGATTAATATCACTGGATAAGTATAACTATAATGTCTACTATGTTTGTCACTTCTCGAAGGTACACATTTCATGTAGTTACACCCAATACTATGCGGTGGATATCATTGCATAGTCTGTTATTATATTGATCGTGTGGGCTGCAGTTAGTGAGTGGTGAAGCTGCAATTGCTCATTTAGTTAAGTAGAGCCATTTCTGATTCCACATCAATGTGTGATAGTACACAGAGAAGTAGTTACTTAAAAGGAATATGATGATTTGAGTAGCTATCTATTGGAAATAATCTTGGTACTAATTTATGATTAAAGTTGTATAATGTGCTACCTCATGAGAGAAAGAGGAAACTTTTATTAAGATTAAAATATTGTATTGGAAACATAATTTAAATTTAAAACAAAACAGAACTGTAATCCACAATCTTCAAATCATTTCGTGGCGTCAATGATTTGAACTCATCAGGAATTACGTGCAGTGATTCTATCTTGAAGAAATGTTCTTGAGGCTAATTATTTATTATACAGAAAAATTATGTTACAGAGATTATTTCTATTCTAAGTATTTTCTGATGATAAATTCGAACTATCTAAAAATATATTAAGTTTACTCTTTCATTTAAAATATCGTATGAATGCTCTTCAGCTTCTTGTTTTATAAATCGACTGTACATTATTATAATAGCATAAATATCGCGTTACCAGATACGAAAAAAATAGCAATTAAAAAATAACAATTTTGAGCGTTAAATACATTAAGAAAAATAGTAAAAAATGTTTATAAAAATTTACTACGTATAAATATTTTTTTATACTTGTATTTCGTACATTGACTACAATACAGGTATTAAGCCTTTGCACTTCAGTGGTGATTCTCACTCACCATGGCCGACCAAACGGTATAGTGGTTAGCGTGCTAGCTTCTAGACCACGAAGTTGCGGGTTCGAGTCCCGTGTTAGGCATGGGTGTTTGTTAATGTATGTTGGCTTGTTAAATGACGAATGTTTCGGCGCAAATAGCCCTCGTGTTGCTGACGGCGCCAGATAATCTCAAAACAACCAACCAACCACACTCACCATGTGGTTTGATGCCTCATCTCCAGAGGTGACTCTCGCTCACCACTTGGTTTGCTACTGTAACTGGATGCGCGGCAGTATCACACACAGAAAAATTATAGAGACTAATATTTAAAAAAATATGTTTTTAAAGGTGTAGAGATATATAAAATGTTAAAATATAAAAATGTTATACATTAATTTGTGTGTGTAATGATATTAAGTCACTGATAAGATATGCGTCAAAAGGGCTATGAAACGTCTGGAGTTGCTGGTGCTCCGCGCGTAAAAGGCCCTGAGTGCAAAGAGTTAAACATATTTTACAAGTGAGGCCAGTTTAAAAATTAATGTTAATGGCACATAAATCACATAATTTGAAAAATAAGTATATTGCACGAATGAATATACATTTATCCTACAAGGTATCTCTTCATTAAGGTGTCAAAGATTATGTAAGTTTGAAAGCATAAAACTGAAGAGGTTTGCCCATTGTGGAATTTCTATAATTTACTATTAGCTGTCCAAGCTGTGTTTCAGACAGCTTGTATAGTATGCAGTAAGAATTAAATTTTTAAAGAAAGAAAATCAGAAAAGTAACGTGTAGAATTCGGAGTTGTTTCAATAAAAAGCATTAACAAATTGATGAATTTTGCTGGAAAACTTGGAACAAACTATCCTAGGTCCACTAATAAACTCTCATTCGGGGTCATGATCAGTGTCGTAGTGCTAAAAAAATTTTTTACCTGAAGGCAAGCTCCCCGATCGGGGCGTTACATCTAACTGTAGCTAGGATTTTTTTAATTATAAAATGCAAATTCACAATATTTTACATAATTTACCAAAAAAAAAAAAGAAAAAAAAAAAAAAAAAGCTGAATACTCTTAATTTACGCAATTATTTTTTCACTAACTTATATCACTACACATGCATAAACATTCAAGAGTTATTATTTATTAGTTCAAAAAATTGGTGTTACGCCGTATCAGCTCTCAAAACAGTACCGGTTAACCGTACCAATGTGTACCGGTGACCCTACTCCCCTGGTCATAATGGCAATTTCCACTACTAATGGTTACACTCTTCCGGAAAGAATCTTATAACGTTATAATCTACAAACCACAATATTACACATATTTTATATGAAATAAACATGTTGCAAACTAACGTCTGGTATTTCTGGTACTTCTGATTAAATCTTTTTACTGTGAGACGACAAGACTTTTTATTGTTTTTCCCACATGTGCATGTAAAAATGTGTAGCTTTGCGTGGGATTACAGCTATGTGTCCTGACCCCAACAGACAGATAAACGGAAAGTATCTTCACCTCTTACCATATTAGTGTAGTATAGTCTAAAAGCTGGAACGTAAAGATATTTTCAGTTCTTACTAAACTCTGTTAGAGAACGTCCTTGAACTTTTTACTGAGTTTACTGACGTTTTCATCAGAGAACTTAGCCAATGGCTTGGAAGATTCGATCCTTTCAACTCATTTTAGAGTACATTCAAAAGACAAAAATACATACTCTAATAATACTTAGAATGATAAAAATGATAAACAATATTTTTCCAAGAAAATCACTTTATTTCTCTGACAATAAATTGTGTAAGGTCTTTCCAATAGCAGAACCCCATATGCTAATACCCAAGACTCTCATCCATGAAACGTATCTCTAAGACGAATTTGAGTGACTGCTGTACATTGGCTCCGATCCCTTAATACCATTTAATCCACAGCATCCATTTCCTGGAATTATTTTCTCCTGCTCTTGTCATTCGAATGCGGAGACAGACTTCGTGACTTGAAGAAGAAAGAGCTATTCCTCATCCTCACTGAGATTGGAGGATCACTTTGCGTATACTTGCACTCTATGACCCAGATATAAAATGACAGGTCACAAACTTGACGTCTTCTTTGTCGTGTTAGCCATGAGAAGAAAAGATTTATTTTAGAAACCAAATAAATCTGCAGTCAAAAAGCTTAATATTTGAGTTTATGTGTGATTAGTTGAAAAGGTTGTATAAATTTATCGTCAACAACACGTTTATCTGTTTTAAAGGTTATTTGAGGTAAGCAGTATTAAAAAAAAAAAAAAAAATCATCCCCCCAAAAGGTACACGTGAACCAAAAATTCAAAATTCAGATTTCAATCATATTTTATTTTTCATCTTCTTCTTCTGCACGTCTATCGTATCAAAGACTCAGTTCCACACATCTAGAAAAATATTTTTCTCATATTTTATCAGCTGAAAAGGTTTAGTTTGAAGGACGCATATAGTTCCCAAACGCATACAAGAGCATGGAGGGGGACGCATATATTTGGTGGACATATAGAATATACATATCCAACTACAAAGTAACACTTAGCAATCTAAGTTAGATGTCATGGGATAACTCCATAATGCAACAACAAAAAAATTTGTATTTGGGGATACTTTTCCTGATGAATGTGGGTACTGTGTTACGAAGTCATATTTTAAATTGCTTTACTTTTAAATTCTTTGTAAAATAAATTTCTTTTGAACTCTATTATGTCCACAAACTCTCTTTTTAAACAATAAAATATTATAATGTTCTAATCAAGCTATGTTGTTTAATCTCATCTAAGAAGCCTGAAGTCGCTGCTTAGGGATATCAGAAATAATTAGATTTTGACATTGTTGTTACCATTTATTTTGAGCAACAAGTTGCATGTCCTGTTTTGTTATTCAAAAATATGTAAGTCTACTGGGTGCATGCTCATAGTTAAAATTTAAATAATTAATGAATAAATCCAAAATGCTTTGGAACGAACAATTTATTTTTTTCATCTCTACAATTCGGTATAACCATAAAAATGAAATATTGAATACTTATCATCTCAGCAGAGGTTTTTAATGTATTACCAAATACTATTTAATATAAATATTTACCCTTCCAATGGCCCCCACTCAAATTAAATCAGTTGTTTTATTGTTTTTACAAAGCTCTTGACAGTTTAATATACAACGTGAAAAGAAAGTTGAATAGAGCTATACAAAACCAGATAAGAACTTTATAAATTACAACTTTAAAAAATAAATTATCATTATAATTGGATTTACAATATCAAGGACCATCCAATTTTATAATAATTTTAGGTAAATTTATCGAAGTAAACTATCAATATATTTGCACATTTCAAAATGTCCAACTTTAAATGCTGAATGTTTGTTCTATATAACTTTTTCGATTCAGGAAATGGTTTGCACTTGTCATTCGCTTGTGAAGACCAATTTCGTGACCTGAAAGGGTAAGATACATTTTTAGCTGAGATTGAAGGAGGTTTAAGTATATTTGCACTCTCTATGATGGTACAAAATCTATATATTTCCTATATTCGTATCTCGTTTGCATAAGCCATTGAAAAACCAAAACAATAAGTAAAAATATTATATTGAAGTGGGGAAGGAGGAGAGGGAATACTTATTTTTTATGGAAACTCATAAGAGAAATATTTTTTCAGTCAGACAAACGATTCAAAAGATCTTGAGATACGTGATATAGTTTGAAAATATATATAAAAAAACATTAATAATAACTGTATTCAACTAAAGTTTTTATCAATAAAAGTAACACAATTTAGACTTTGTTTTGAGAAGTTTTAAAATTGTTTATAAAACATATTTCTTTTATGTCAAGCTAATTTTAAAGTAATGGACTTCAAATTGCTTTTGGAGCACAACGAAATAATTATAGTAGATGAGTTGGCAAACTTAACAGTTTTTTTCAACAACTTCTCGTGGGAGTTAATCAACACTTTGTAATACTCAGGCATAATTAAGTAACTCTTTTTTAGTTTTAAAAGGTATTTAATTTTACACCATTTATGTTTAAGAAAATAATTTATTTTCTTTATTCATTTGAAATGTTTTCTTATATAATGCAATTGAGGAATTTAAACTGACATGGGGAAGTAATATTTGTAGACATTTATGTTAATTTCATGACGTTAGATAATATAAGTGAAGTCTTGTAACCTATTTAATTTATGTATTTGAATTTCACGTGATAAATTAATGATATTGGAAGCTATTGGACGCATCGTACATTGTTCTTAGTAAAAGAAGTTGAAATTGAATAATAACGTGATAAAATACCATTTTCCTTTATCGTAAAAGTGTGAAAAACATAATTCTAGTTATTTAACAAAATTATTACGCAAATAATTACAGTGTGTTATAAAACTAAAATGACTTTCATAATTACATACCAATATACACCTTTTGTGTTATAACTAATTGGTTAGTGCTGTTCGTGATATTTTTAACATGAAATTACAATGGTACTTATTTAAATAACCCATTTCTTCAAATTTCAGTATTACAGCAGACAATATTCTTAGACATTTTACGTGATCTAGTACCAAAGTTAAGAAAAATACTTTATATTTCAGATTTTGGTTTGACTGCACTGAAAGACTTTTCGTGTAATTTAAATGCCTCTAAAATTCAAATATTTCATACATCGACTGCAGGAATTACAGTTCAGATATTTAATAGAACGCATCCAAACTTATACGAGTAAGAAATGAAACTAGGTTAGCATACAATCTTCGTTAAAATCTATATATTATTAGAATTAGTAATATGATGGTAATATTTTGAAGGTTTTTTTACGTTAGAGTTTATATACTAGAACAAAACAATATATTAAAAATTGGTGTTTGTAAAAATACCTTCCAAATATTTCCAATGATGTCGTAGTGGTTATTACCACTTAAATATTAGTAAATAAAATTATTACACTTAACAACCTCGTACCTAAAATAGTAAGTTTGATACACTTCAACACCTAAACACCAAAAATTACTTAACTAAAGATCAAGGAAACACCACTGTTTTTACCAGATAAAAATGTAATTTATTAATCATTATGTCTTATTCAAGAAACAGTTACAAGCTTCACACAAGATGAACCTTAAGGATTCATATTAAATACCCA
This sequence comes from Linyphia triangularis, assembly GCA_963978545.1. Taxonomy (NCBI): domain Eukaryota; kingdom Metazoa; phylum Arthropoda; class Arachnida; order Araneae; family Linyphiidae; genus Linyphia; species Linyphia triangularis. The sequence goes on from OZ021724.1 coordinate 63,610,710, forward strand.
AGAGGGCAAAGAGGTTGTTCTTCGCTCAGGAGAGGTTGTTAAAAAGATCAAATTAAATAAAACAATTAAAACTAACCAATTAAAATTAACAGGATAAATGAATCCGGTATTAAATTCCTAATGGAAGAGAGCCCTGGCCGTTCTGAGATAAATTAAATTTCATCAAAAGAAAATAAAGAAATTACACGAGTCTGTTTTGGGTTAAACAGACTACCTGAATGAACTAAACAGTTCCTTAAAGGCTGGTGGTCCGGGAGGATGGAAGTGGTCAGAGAGTTGCTGGTGAATTGGTTCCTTCAATGGCGGACATGGGAGATGAAGATGCTAAGATGGCCACCATCTTGGAGGCGGTGGTTCCTTGAGTATTTAGGCTACGGGAATAATCCTTCTTATTGCTAGGACTGGAAGTTGGTTCACATAGAGTCTCTTTTGGGACCGTCGGGATGGTTTGGCTTAATCCTTGATGATGAGGGGTGGTAGGAGAGTTGCTGGTGAATGGGTTCCTTCAATGGCGGACATGGGAGATGAAGATGCTAAGTGGCCACCATCTTGGATGCGGTGGTTCCTTGAGTATTTAGGCTACGGGAATCATCTTTTTAGTTGATTGAACTGGGTAGTTGGTCACCTCGAGTCTCTTTTGGGACCTTCGGGATGGTTTAGCTTATCCTTCGGAGAGTTGGGAATTAATTTAAGTGAGGCCTCCTTCGAAGATATGGAGGGAAACCACTTCCCGCGGCATGGCTGACTTCACGGCACATTCTCCTGCATAGGGATCCGCACTCCTTTGCGACTGTGTTTAACGGCAGCAAAACCAAGAATTACCGTCCACGGCAACGCTCCTTCCCTTTTACGGCGATTTCACAACCAATCAGACGTCGGGATTCGGGCTATTGCATCAGCTCTTTTCTCAAAAACAGGAGTAAACCGGTTCAAGGACTCTCGTTTGTGGCCCAAGAATACACGGCGTCGTTCAAAATTTACCCAAGAAAAGATAACACAACGGCTCCTAACTCGAATTCTCAAAAAAAATACAACCTCTCGTTGAACCAAAAACAACCCCATCGGCCTCCAATGGATGGCATTTTGAAAATTAAAAACGCTAACACCTCGGCATATCTGTAACACATTCAGGCGCCGAAAAAATAATTAAGTACGATGTTTTAAAAGAATACTACGAGGTAAACAAAACTTCGAAAGATTAAATTTTTGAAGCAAGTGGGAAAAGATATGACTCTAAAAATGGGAAAAAAAAGTAAAAAGATCGCCATTCAAAGGTGATATAAATTCTAGAACATAAAGAATAAAGTCCTTTTTAAAGTTTAAGATCAAAATTAAGATATGAATTTTAAGTTTAAGTTAGAAATTAACAATGACATTTTCAGTCATAACAATGATATCAAAGATAAAATTATAAAATTTCTAGACTTTTTTTTTGAAAGTACACAAAATGTCCTAATTTTCAAATGATGTCCTGTTTGCTGTTCGAAATCTAAACAGATATTCAGTAAATGAAATTTTTTTATGGATAATTGGAGTATATCAACATAATGAAATATATTTAGAGCATATAATCTATTAGCTAACTGCTTGTATTAAAAAACAATTTTGTTGCCTGATGAACTTGTGAATATATATTATCGTTTTTAAGTAGTATGACTAAAAATGGTGTTACTTTTAACAGTGTGCATCTTATATTCTAGATACATTTTAGTATACTCATTTGTGAAAAAGATACAACGTATAATAAACAAAGAAACACAAATTAATAATAAAAAAAAATACTTACTACTTGGTTTCAAATTAATATCTCAGTCACAAAAACAGAGATAATTTTAACATAGTACCAGAAGGTTCAAAGATCTGTAATCTTTACTTACTGTGAATCTTTAATACGATAAGGAATAAAAGTTTTCTTACTAATATCAACATTTGAAATTTAATTTATATTTGTTTTTTGTTTCTTATCACAAAGAGTTAGTAAAAAAAAAAAAAAAAAAATGCAAAATGATCAGATCTAATCAAAGGTTTTAAAGTGGGAGATCTAAGTAGCATAAGATAAGAAAAATCTGTTCTGATTCTGACCTTTTCTACTAACAGACGCGGTAAATTGTTAAAGAAGAAACAACAAAATTTTTAGCTTCTTTCAATAAGAGAAAAAAAGAAGAAAAAAAAGGTAGTTTAAGTCAAACATGATGTTAAGCCTCGTCATTATCTCAGAGGGAAGTGCATTAAATCTTTAAAATGATAAGAAAGAGTTTTTCGAGAAGTATCTCGATAGCTAGTTTTAAAGATATAGAAGATTTGTTCTGGACTGGAAGGATTGTTATGGACAATTCTACAGCTAGCTACGTTAGAGCTTGCGTATCACGGTTTACCACCCTAACTACTGTAATGCTATTGCTTTCCTGAAATTCCTTGTATTGCAATTAAAAACGCCTTTGGGTTGTTTCAATAAATGATTATAAACTAATTTTACAATAAAGCTTAAATAATTTTTAATTATTATTAAGAAAGTAAACTAGTTAGTAAGGTTTTAAGTACTGTAGCTTTTGGCATCTACCTACTATTGACTTTAGGCAATAAACCGTATATTAAGCGACGCAAACTGTTTAATTTACTGCTTAAAATAACGAGGAATTTCAAACTTTGAACACGATAATCTACAGTATACTATTTGTCATTCAGTCGTTAAGGTATTCGGGACATAAAAATATAAGATATGCCTTACAGGCTTTCTGTAGGCATTGTGTTATGAAGCGAACGCGCTTTCGCAATTGTACTATTTTTCTGCACTTTTACATCCCTAACAGAATATACTATAACGGATAAACTACGCTAATTACATTAATAAGAAAATTCTAGGTATGCAGTGATTTGGTAGGGAGATATTGCAATATAGTTGCGCAAAGTAAAACATCCTACTGGATTCTTTATCACCACCTTAGCAAAAGAACATTCTTAAACTCAGGTACTGCAAAAACGGGCTTCCTAGTACTAATTAGAATATTAGGAAAATCTATTTTTAAGCTAAATTTGTCAATTAAAATCTTAAAATACTAATTGGTAGGATATGTTAAACATTAAGAGTAATTTAAGTTTGAAATGAAAAGAATAAAAAGAGAGCAAACAAATTACCTTCAACGTGATATGTATAGTTTTGTAATAGAACATACATATAAATTAAATTTACCAAAAATAGTGACAGTTAGAAATCATACAAAAACTATTGAATGAAGCCTTACATTGTAACTGTGTACAATTATTTGTTAACTTATCTTAATATAATTTTATATTAATAATGTTATTTGGAATCTCCAGTGATGAATCCATTCATATCCTTTGTGAAATACTAGGGTATTTGGACGGAAATTCAAAATATGTATTAAATAAAAGCGTAGTATGCACAAAATAAAAGACACTTATTCTTTCTTTTTTCAAAATAATGCTACAAAACGCCTAAACTTACATTTTAAAATCCAAGCAGAATCTTCGCTTCTTAAACACTAGTCAAAAGTCAATTTGATTGTATGACGTTACTATTGTCAAAACGTTACGAATGTTAAACAGCTATGAGTTTCAAACGAGATTTTTTAACCTAATGTGTTCTTTTCTTTTGATTTTGTTCGAAGAAATGTTTGATTGGTAATATGTCGCACCCCACTGTACAAGTACTTCAATTAAAACACCAGACAAGTTGTTCATACATGTTCCTAGGAAAGCAGATATACGAAAAAAGAAGTTAAATCTTGCTAAGAGAGAATCAACAAAGTTTTCACCACAGACTGCGGTTTACTTCTTTACTTCTGTGAAGATCACCTTATAAATAATACATTAATTAATTCTTCTAAATGTTTTAATCACGCAATAATAAGTTTAGTTACAGCTGCACTGTTGGAATATTGATTTTTTTTTTTTTTTTTTTTCTTGTAAATACGAAACTAAAATAAAACAGCTGAACACTAATTTGTGTTAAACTTCCAAGTATGGTACTGATTTTGCGCTAAGAATTGTTTGCATAAAACCGCGCCAAATTATTGTAATCATGGGTAGTTAACTTATTATTAAAAAAAATGCCATAAAGAAGAACACCGGGAAAAAAAGAAATAAAAGTCATGTTTTTTTTTTTTTTTTCCCAAAATGTGTGGGTCTGATCATAATTGAAGAAGGTAAGACACAAGTTTCAAAGTCTAAAATATGTTAGTTAACAATATCATTACATCCTATTTTTACTTTGAAAGTTGAAAACTTTTCCAATTTACCCCATTTTACAGTATTTAGCCGATTATTTTAATCGCTAATTTTTTTTCTTGATATTTTTATAATTATTATAACTGGGAAAGTATGTAGCTCTTGTTTTACTAATTACAACAACTGTTCTGTGAGATTTATTTCTACTTGCTCAGATATTTTATCATTACTAAACTCTGTAGAATAAAATTCTGGGATTGATTTAAAAAAGATTCCCTCTATCAATGGATATTTTGGAAAAATTGAACTGTTTTTCTTTACAAAACCGTCTTCCATTTTTCATATAAAGCCCCTTTAAAAAATGTGTACTAAAAGTAGCCTACAATGGTCATAATTAATCATAAAGTAGGAAAAAAGACTAACCAGGCTTAAAAATAAAAGTATACGAAGTTGTTTGTTTACATACTTTGCAGATGAGCTTATCCGAGCATTCCTGATCACATGACGATGAACTCAGAAAACCTTTTTTTTAATTTGTTTTCTAAAAATTTTAGCAATTTTTTCGAGTAAAAAATTTTTGTGTTATTATTATTTCATTAAATACTATATATATGTCGCATTTGGTAATTATTTTTTTATGGTGTCAAGTACCCGATTGTGCGAAGTAATTTTTATACTGAAAGAAACATTATTTAAATACATATAAGTATATTTTTTAACCTTTTAATAATTGATTTTGATATGGTAACGTGAAAATAAATACAATTTTGATAAAAAAATGAATTTTCACAACTTCTGTAAGTTTTTTAACAGAGTATATTTTTTTATTTCACTATAGTAAAATTTGTCATTCAATAAAAGAGTAAAATGTTATTTCCAACAACATATTGTATAAATTAAAAGCAAAAGAGCTTAATTTTTCTAGCAATCTAAAGGCTATAAAACACATGTAAAAATAGCTATATTTATTCAACCAGATGTGTTCTAACGGTGCCGCCAAACAGTAGATCTTTTTCATGTAGGCGGTGTTTATTAGTTATTCATAAAACCCTTATAAATGCAGTTATTCAAACGCTTCTATCTAAAGTCCTTTCGTCGTTAAATTGAAAGCTAATATGCTGTGTGAGAAAGTTACAATAACAAAGCTTTTCGGAAATTTGAGTTCATAAATTCTATACTCTTTGTCTTCTTAACAACTGTTTCTTCATCAACAGTTTCCGAAAGTTATTCAATGCTTCATGTGTTGGGCGAGATTCATTGTACAATAGAATTATAAGACAATAATAGTATATTTAAACATTAAGGTTATATAGACTTGCACGTTAATTATAAGCGTTTAATGAGTGTTTGTTTCTGAAATATATATGTATTACAGTAAAATTAATGTAAGTAAACACTTTAAGACGTTAAAATTTTTATTGAAGACTATTTGTTATGGAACTATAACCACGAAAGGGATAAATACTAAATAAACTTGTTGGTAATGCTTATGTATTGTAATGATATTTGCTGAATAGTTTAGAATTAAATAACTACATTTTGTGCTAAAATGGAAAGAAAGCATCTCATTGTTTTTTTTGGTAACACTAACTGTGTGGCCCCGCGTATCGGACACCCGCCATTGGCATATAGGTCCCAGCTTTTGGCGTTTCATCAACAGGCTCGCTTCGCTCACTGGAAGGTTGATTGTTATACAAACACAGCTCGTTTCGCTCGCTGAAAAGTTAATTGAGACATAAGCATATGTTCATTTCGTTTGGAGAAAGTTTCATTGCTAAGCATGTACAAGCTCGCTTTGTTCTCTGAAAAGTTCATTGCAACGCAAACAAAGGCTTGGTTTTCTCTCTGTAAGGTTCCTTACAAAAAGCACAAAAGTTAGAAGGTCAAAACTACTTATATCGGAAATTACAGAACTGTATCTCTATTTGAATTCGCTTTGTAAACAATATCTAAATTAATTAAAAAACTCTCCAAAATTATAACATTCTGTTTTTCAAAAGTCCAATCAGATAGCTAAAACTACTTTTGTTGAAAATTTCAGAGCTGTAGCCCTATTAGAAGTATTTTCGTAACAAAAAAAAAAGAAAGAAAAAAAATCAAATTAACTAATAAACTAACTAAAAAAACTCATTAAAATGTTAACATGTTTTTCAAAAGTCAAATTAGGAGGTAAAAACTACTTGCTTTGAGAGTTTCAGAGTTCTACGCCTATTTTAAGTAGCTTTTTTTAGATGGGCAGGTATACAGACTCTTTGTTTTATTATCATAGATATAAAACTAAAAGAAATACAAACATCTTGTCCCATATGTATTTTTAGTATTGCACAAGATTCCTAGTTATAGAAATTACCCTGACAAAAGTTACGATTGTTTTAATATGTCGTAAGGTGACGCCCGCTCCCTTTAGCCCAAAAATGCGTATAGATTAAATTAATTAACCAATTAATAGTTTCCTGACAGTTTGCGTTGTGTTTTAAGTTAAAGCGCCAAATCTTACGGACGTGTTGGGGCAAGGTTCGTTGAAAACAAGGGTTATCAATAAGTTACACCACATTAAGTTAAATTCTCGATCTAAGTACAATAAACCACTTTACCTGAACCAACGACAGCATTGACAGCAACAGAACCCTACCTGTAAGGGAAATGAACATCCCGCACCCAAGAACGATTCTCTTACAAAGAAAGAGTCCAGTTTGAGGTTAAATTAAATAATTTAATTTGAATACTGTAAATTAATACGAAAGAGAACACAATGGTTTGTACAATACATAGTCACAAATGCGGCACGGCGCCTGTGGTTGAGAGAGACTCGTGATATTGTCATATAACAATATTAAATCGGAACATACTACTACTTAAACTCTGTTTCCAAATACACATTAAGTCAACCTATTAAACTAGACAGTTATTTAATTAATTAAACACACTTATATTTAAATTACAATCGCACTAAACTTAATTTTACTGAGAAAGTAAACGTTGCCATTTCTCACTACGCGAACACAAATTCTTCTACTAAAAAAAGCTGTCCTCCAAACTTAAAGTAAATTAACACTTAAATTAATTTTAAACTAATTAAACTTTTGCGGATTTACTGTGCAAGCGAGAACGAATGCCAGAAGGACTTACCCGTTCATGCAGGAATACATCATCACAGGGCTCTACCCTAGAGTTAGCCGGTCAGAGCGAGATCGTTGCGTCCCCCACGCACCTGGTGGTAGACAAGGTAGGCAGAGCAGAGAGGGTTGTGAAATCTTCATTTTTCAGAGTTGTACCAGCTTTTAAAAACTTGGTCAGAATGCAATTGGTGCGCTACCAGCTTTGCTATAGATTCTGCGCCCTTCATTGGACCATAACCTACGCCTACAAGCAATCAGGGCTGAACCCTTTTTGCCCGGCCAGGCGATTATTGGTTTCGTTGCGAAATTCCACTCTCTGACCTCCGTCATATAAACACATCCCGCTTGACATTCAGCATCGAAATATATCCGACTTGCATCCGTTCTAAGCCAGCCCAGACCGACAAAAATCCCCTAACACAACTCTTTCCCCCAAAACATCTGGTTTTAACGAGGCAGAGGACAATAGGGTGTACCAGACCCTTTACTTTTAAACTGAGTCATCAACCACCAGTGCAAACACAATTAAAACCACACAAAATTAAACCTCACAAAATCAAAACCTCACAAATTAATTCAAAAACACTTAAAAGGGGTTGAAGTGTCTTGGGTGAGAACACTCATCCCAATGCCACTTCACCACATTGTACATTTTTTATTTTTCTAAATGTGTTAGGATTACATAATGTTATCGAACTTCCGGTGTCTAAAAGACCAAAGCAATCTTCGTTTCCTACTTTAATTTGTATGATTGGCAAGTTCCCCGTGATATTTTGGTAAATATTCGAAATCTCTTCTCTGTTTACTTGTGCGTTAGTATTTCGGCCTGCTCTTCCTATTGTCTCCTCATTATGCATATTTTCTTCCCTTGATGCTACGTACACCTCCTTCACTCTTGTCATCGGGTCTCGTTGCTCCGCCCATTTGGGTCTAAAAAAACTGATCGCTGACCCCTCATTGGCTTGGTTTGTCTGTTGGGCCTGTCTATCACCATGATTATGTGGCGTTTCAGTCTCGGCGGGTCTTTGATTATTTGCAAATTGCCTTCCCCTATTTTGCCATCTTCGATTGACATTTCCTCTAAAATAATTTGGTCGCCACTGGTTTGGTGGTTCCATTTGTTGCCTATTTTGTATTTGCCTAAAGCCTTGTAAATCCCTGTATACATTACATTGTGCCGTGTAGTGGGAGTTAGTTTCTCCACACAAATGGCAAAAACAATTTTGTTGCTGACTTGGTTGGGCAAATCTTTCCGTCTTTAGATGATTTATTTCCTGTCGCAGTGTTTCAATGTCATCTCTTTCCTGTGTTGGCCTTGTTAAGTAGCTTTGTGTGTCTGTCATTAAATTATTGATTTTTATTGTTGCCATCGTTTTCAAAGCGTTTTGAGAATTGGTTGCGATCCTAATGGCCTCGTTAAAATTATCTGGATTCGCTTTTAGTACATCACTTTGTAACGCTGGTTCCAAAGCGTTCACGAATTTTGCCAGCCGTAGCTTATCAAGCATTATTTTTGTTTCTTCGTTCATACTGTTCGCAGAGGTTCCTAAATAATTATTGGATGCGATCACAATGCGTTGTGCTAAATCTCTCACGGGTTCTCCTTCCCTTTGTTTAATGTTATTAAACTGTAACTGTTTGTTTGAAATGTTAATTTCTTCGTTGAAATATTCTAAAAACGCATGTTTTAGTTCGTTGTAGTTCCTAGCTTTTGTTAGGTTTTCATCTGTGATAAGGAATCGCAGTGCCTTGCCTCTGAATCTTGATTTAAGAATAGTTACTTTTTCGGTATTTGTCCATTTCGCCATTTCTGCTATCTGATCGAATTGTTCGAAAAAAAATTTGCAGGTGTTCCCATCTTCCTCTCCGTCAAAATTACCTACTAAACCAATTAAATTTGTATTCTTCGCCATATTTGCATTAACGGAAATGTCTTCGCTTCTACTTGGCCTACCCCTGCCTGTCATTTGTTTTTCTCTAAACTCACTTGAATCCAATAAATTCTTGACTCGTTGACTACTCACTTATTTAATCCCTTTTTCCGTTCCTTTTATTTTTCAATTAATAGTCACGGCACCAATTGTCGTAAGGTGACGCCCGCTCCCTTTAGCCCAAAAATGTGTATAGATTAAATTAATTAACCAATTAATAGTTTCCTGACAGTTTGCGTTGTGTTTTAAGTTAAAGCGCCAAATCTTACGGACGTGTTGGGGCAAGGTTCGTTGAAAACAAGGGTTATCAATAAGTTACACCACATTAAGTTAAATTCTCGATCTAAGTACAATAAACCACTTTACCTGAACCAACGACAGCATTGACAGCAACAGAACCCTACCCTGTAAGGGAAATGAACATCCCGCACCCAAGAACGATTCTCTTACAAAGAAAGAGTCCAGTTTGAGGTTAAATTAAATAATTTAATTTGAATACTGTAAATTAATACGAAAGAGAACACAATGGTTTGTACAATACATAGTCACAAATGCGGCACGGCGCCTGTGGTTGAGAGAGACTCGTGATATTGTCATATAACAATATTAAATCGGAACATACTACTACTTAAACTCTGTTTCCAAATACACATTAAGTCAACCTATTAAACTAGACAGTTATTTAATTAATTAAACACACTTATATTTAAATTACAATCGCACTAAACTTAATTTTACTGAGAAAGTAAACGTTGCCATTTCTCACTACGCGAACACAAATTCTTCTACTAAAAAAAGCTGTCCTCCAAACTTAAAGTAAATTAACACTTAAATTAATTTTAAACTAATTAAACTTTTGCGGATTTACTGTGCAAGCGAGAACGAATGCCAGAAGGACTTACCCGTTCATGCAGGAATACATCATCACAGGGCTCTACCCTAGAGTTAGCCGGTCAGAGCGAGATCGTTGCGTCCCCCACGCACCTGGTGGTAGACAAGGTAGGCAGAGCAGAGAGGGTTGTGAAATCTTCATTTTTCAGAGTTGTACCAGCTTTTAAAAACTTGGTCAGAATGCAATTGGTGCGCTACCAGCTTTGCTATAGATTCTGCGCCCTTCATTGGACCATAACCTACGCCTACAAGCAATCAGGGCTGAACCCTTTTTGCCCGGCCAGGCGATTATTGGTTTCGTTGCGAAATTCCACTCTCTGACCTCCGTCATATAAACACATCCCGCTTGACATTCAGCATCGAAATATATCCGACTTGCATCCGTTCTAAGCCAGCCCAGACCGACAAAAATCCCCTAACACAACTCTTTCCCCCAAAACATCTGGTTTTAACGAGGCAGAGGACAATAGGGTGTACCAGACCCTTTACTTTTAAACTGAGTCATCAACCACCAGTGCAAACACAATTAAAACCACACAAAATTAAACCTCACAAAATCAAAACCTCACAAATTAATTCAAAAACACTTAAAAGGGGTTGAAGTGTCTTGGGTGAGAACACTCATCCCAATGCCACTTCACCACATTGTACATTTTTTATTTTTCTAAATGTGTTAGGATTACATAATGTTATCGAACTTCCGGTGTCTAAAAGACCAAAGCAATCTTCGTTTCCTACTTTAATTTGTATGATTGGCAAGTTCCCCGTGATATTTTGGTAAATATTCGAAATCTCTTCTCTGTTTACTTGTGCGTTAGTATTTCGGCCTGCTCTTCCTATTGTCTCCTCATTATGCATATTTTCTTCCCTTGATGCTACGTACACCTCCTTCACTCTTGTCATCGGGTCTCGTTGCTCCGCCCATTTGGGTCTAAAAAAACTGATCGCTGACCCCTCATTGGCTTGGTTTGTCTGTTGGGCCTGTCTATCACCATGATTATGTGGCGTTTCAGTCTCGGCGGGTCTTTGATTATTTGCAAATTGCCTTCCCCTATTTTGCCATCTTCGATTGACATTTCCTCTAAAATAATTTGGTCGCCACTGGTTTGGTGGTTCCATTTGTTGCCTATTTTGTATTTGCCTAAAGCCTTGTAAATCCCTGTATACATTACATTGTGCCGTGTAGTGGGAGTTAGTTTCTCCACACAAATGGCAAAAACAATTTTGTTGCTGACTTGGTTGGGCAAATCTTTCCGTCTTTAGATGATTTATTTCCTGTCGCAGTGTTTCAATGTCATCTCTTTCCTGTGTTGGCCTTGTTAAGTAGCTTTGTGTGTCTGTCATTAAATTATTGATTTTTATTGTTGCCATCGTTTTCAAAGCGTTTTGAGAATTGGTTGCGATCCTAATGGCCTCGTTAAAATTATCTGGATTCGCTTTTAGTACATCACTTTGTAACGCTGGTTCCAAAGCGTTCACGAATTTTGCCAGCCGTAGCTTATCAAGCATTATTTTTGTTTCTTCGTTCATACTGTTCGCAGAGGTTCCTAAATAATTATTGGATGCGATCACAATGCGTTGTGCTAAATCTCTCACGGGTTCTCCTTCCCTTTGTTTAATGTTATTAAACTGTAACTGTTTGTTTGAAATGTTAATTTCTTCGTTGAAATATTCTAAAAACGCATGTTTTAGTTCGTTGTAGTTCCTAGCTTTTGTTAGGTTTTCATCTGTGATAAGGAATCGCAGTGCCTTGCCTCTGAATCTTGATTTAAGAATAGTTACTTTTTCGGTATTTGTCCATTTCGCCATTTCTGCTATCTGATCGAATTGTTCGAAAAAAAATTTGCAGGTGTTCCCATCTTCCTCTCCGTCAAAATTACCTACTAAACCAATTAAATTTGTATTCTTCGCCATATTTGCATTAACGGAAATGTCTTCGCTTCTACTTGGCCTACCCCTGCCTGTCATTTGTTTTTCTCTAAACTCACTTGAATCCAATAAATTCTTGACTCGTTGACTACTCACTTATTTAATCCCTTTTTCCGTTCCTTTTATTTTTCAATTAATAGTCACGGCACCAATTGTCGTAAGGTGACGCCCGCTCCCTTTAGCCCAAAAATGTGTATAGATTAAATTAATTAACCAATTAATAGTTTCCTGACAGTTTGCGTTGTGTTTTAAGTTAAAGCGCCAAATCTTACGGACGTGTTGGGGCAAGGTTCGTTGAAAACAAGGGTTATCAATAAGTTACACCACATTAAGTTAAATTCTCGATCTAAGTACAATAAACCACTTTACCTGAACCAACGACAGCATTGACAGCAACAGAACCCTACCCTGTAAGGGAAATGAACATCCCGCACCCAAGAACGATTCTCTTACAAAGAAAGAGTCCAGTTTGAGGTTAAATTAAATAATTTAATTTGAATACTGTAAATTAATACGAAAGAGAACACAATGGTTTGTACAATACATAGTCACAAATGCGGCACGGCGCCTGTGGTTGAGAGAGACTCGTGATATTGTCATATAACAATATTAAATCGGAACATACTACTACTTAAACTCTGTTTCCAAATACACATTAAGTCAACCTATTAAACTAGACAGTTATTTAATTAATTAAACACACTTATATTTAAATTACAATCGCACTAAACTTAATTTTACTGAGAAAGTAAACGTTGCCATTTCTCACTACGCGAACACAAATTCTTCTACTAAAAAAAGCTGTCCTCCAAACTTAAAGTAAATTAACACTTAAATTAATTTTAAACTAATTAAACTTTTGCGGATTTACTGTGCAAGCGAGAACGAATGCCAGAAGGACTTACCCGTTCATGCAGGAATACATCATCACAGGGCTCTACCCTAGAGTTAGCCGGTCAGAGCGAGATCGTTGCGTCCCCCACGCACCTGGTGGTAGACAAGGTAGGCAGAGCAGAGAGGGTTGTGAAATCTTCATTTTTCAGAGTTGTACCAGCTTTTAAAAACTTGGTCAGAATGCAATTGGTGCGCTACCAGCTTTGCTATAGATTCTGCGCCCTTCATTGGACCATAACCTACGCCTACAAGCAATCAGGGCTGAACCCTTTTTGCCCGGCCAGGCGATTATTGGTTTCGTTGCGAAATTCCACTCTCTGACCTCCGTCATATAAACACATCCCGCTTGACATTCAGCATCGAAATATATCCGACTTGCATCCGTTCTAAGCCAGCCCAGACCGACAAAAATCCCCTAACACAACTCTTTCCCCCAAAACATCTGGTTTTAACGAGGCAGAGGACAGTAGGGTGTACCAGACCCTTTACTTTTAAAATGAGTCATCAACCACCAGTGCAAACACAATTAAAACCACACAAAATTAAACCTCACAAAATCAAAACCTCACAAATTAATTCAAAAACACTTAAAAGGGGTTGAAGTGTCTTGGGTGAGAACACTCATCCCAATGCCACTTCACCACATTGTACATTTTTTATTTTTCTAAATGTGTTAGGATTACATAATGTTATCGAACTTCCGGTGTCTAAGACCAAAGCAATCTTCGTTTCCTACTTTAATTTGTATGATTGGCAAGTTCCCCGTGATATTTTGGTAAATATTCGAAATCTCTTCTCTGTTTACTTGTGCGTTAGTATTTCGGCCTGCTCTTCCTATTGTCTCCTCATTATGCATATTTTCTTCCCTTGATGCTACGTACACCTCCTTCACTCTTGTCATCGGGTCTCGTTGCTCCGCCCATTTGGGTCTAAAAAAACTGATCGCTGACCCCTCATTGGCTTGGTTTGTCTGTTGGGCCTGTCTATCACCATGATTATGTGGCGTTTCAGTCTCGGCGGGTCTTTGATTATTTGCAAATTGCCTTCCCCTATTTTGCCATCTTCGATTGACATTTCCTCTAAAATAATTTGGTCGCCACTGGTTTGGTGGTTCCATTTGTTGCCTATTTTGTATTTGCCTAAAGCCTTGTAAATCCCTGTATACATTACATTGTGCCGTGTAGTGGGAGTTAGTTTCTCCACACAAATGGCAAAAACAATTTTGTTGCTGACTTGGTTGGGCAAATCTTTCCGTCTTTAGATGATTTATTTCCTGTCGCAGTGTTTCAATGTCATCTCTTTCCTGTGTTGGCCTTGTTAAGTAGCTTTGTGTGTCTGTCATTAAATTATTGATTTTTATTGTTGCCATCGTTTTCAAAGCGTTTTGAGAATTGGTTGCGATCCTAATGGCCTCGTTAAAATTATCTGGATTCGCTTTTAGTACATCACTTTGTAACGCTGGTTCCAAAGCGTTCACGAATTTTGCCAGCCGTAGCTTATCAAGCATTATTTTTGTTTCTTCGTTCATACTGTTCGCAGAGGTTCCTAAATAATTATTGGATGCGATCACAATGCGTTGTGCTAAATCTCTCACGGGTTCTCCTTCCCTTTGTTTAATGTTATTAAACTGTAACTGTTTGTTTGAAATGTTAATTTCTTCGTTGAAATATTCTAAAAACGCATGTTTTAGTTCGTTGTAGTTCCTAGCTTTTGTTAGGTTTTCATCTGTGATAAGGAATCGCAGTGCCTTGCCTCTGAATCTTGATTTAAGAATAGTTACTTTTTCGGTATTTGTCCATTTCGCCATTTCTGCTATCTGATCGAATTGTTCGAAAAAAAATTTGCAGGTGTTCCCATCTTCCTCTCCGTCAAAATTACCTACTAAACCAATTAAATTTGTATTCTTCGCCATATTTGCATTAACGGAAATGTCTTCGCTTCTACTTGGCCTACCCCTGCCTGTCATTCGTTTTTCTCTAAACTCACTTGAATCCAATAAATTCTTGACTCGTTGACTACTCACTTATTTAATCCCTTTTTCCGTTCCTTATATTTTTCAATTAATAGTCACGGCACCAATTGTCGTAAGGTGACGCCCGCTCCCTTTAGCCCAAAAATGTGTATAGATTAAATTAATTAACCAATTAATAGTTTCCTGACAGTTTGCGTTGTGTTTTAAGTTTAAGCGCCAAATCTTACGGACGTGTTGGGGCAAGGTTCGTTGAAAACAAGGGTTATCAATAAGTTACACCACATTAAGTTAAATTCTCGATCTAAGTACAATAAACCACTTTACCTGAACCAACGATAGCATTGACAGCAACAGAACCCTACCTGTAAGGGAAATGAACATCCCGCACCCAAGAACGATTCTCTTACAAAGAAAGAGTCCAGTTTGAGGTTAAATTAAATAATTTAATTTGAATACTGTAAATTAATACGAAAGAGAACACAATGGTTTGTACAATACATAGTCACAAATGCGGCACGGTGCCTGTGGTTGAGAGAGACTCGTGATATTGTCATATAACAATATTAAATCGGAACATACTACTACTTAAACTCTGTTTCCAAATACACATTAAGTCAACCTATTAAACTAGACAGTTATTTAATTAATTAAACACACTTATATTTAAATTACAATCGCACTAAACTTAATTTTACTGAGAAAGTAAACGTTGCCATTTCTCACTACGCGAACACAAATTCTTCTACTAAAAAAAGCTGTCCTCCAAACTTAAAGTAAATTAACACTTAAATTAATTTTAAACTAATTAAACTTTTGCGGATTTACTGAGCAAGCGAGAACGAATGCCAGAAGGACTTACCCGTTCATGCAGGAATACATCATCACAGGGCTCTACCCTAGAGTTAGCCGGTCAGAGCGAGATCGTTGCGTCCCCCACGCACCTGGTGGTAGACAAGGTAGGCAGAGCAGAGAGGGTTGTGAAATCTTCATTTTTCAGAGTTGTACCAGCTTTTAAAAACTTGGTCAGAATGCAATTGGTGCGCTACCAGCTTTGCTATAGATTCTGCGCCCTTCATTGGACCATAACCTACGCCTACAAGCAATCAGGGCTGAACCCTTTTTGCCCGGCCAGGCGATTATTGGTTTCGTTGCGAAATTCCACTCTCTGACCTCCGTCATATAAACACATCCCGCTTGACATTCAGCATTGAAATATATCCGACTTGCATCCGTTCTAAGCCAGCCCAGACCGACAAAAATCCCCTAACACAACTCTTTCCCCCAAAACATCTGGTTTTAACGAGGCAGATGACAGTAGGGTGTACCAGACCCTTTACTTTTAAACTGAGTCATCAACCACCAGTGCAAACACAATTAAAACCACACAAAATTAAACCTCACAAAATCAAAACCTCACAAATTAATTCAAAAACACTTAAAAGGGGTTGAAGTGTCTTGGGTGAGAACACTCATCCCAATGCCACTTCACCACATTGTACATTTTTTATTTTTCTAAATGTGTTAGGATTACATAATGTTATTGAACTTCCGGTGTCTAAAAGACCAAAGCAATCTTCGTTTCCTACTTTAATTTGTATGATTGGCAAGTTCCCCGTGATATTTTGGTAAATATTCGAAATCTCTTCTCTGTTTACTTGTGCGTTAGTATTTCGGCCTGCTCTTCCTATTGTCTCCTCATTATGCATATTTTCTTCCCTTGATGCTACGTACACCTCCTTCACTCTTGTCATCGGGTCTCGTTGCTCCGCCCATTTGGGTCTAAAAAAACTGATCGCTGACCCCTCATTGGCTTGGTTTGTCTGTTGGGCCTGTCTATCACCATGATTATGTGGCGTTTCAGTCTCGGCGGGTCTTTGATTATTTGCAAATTGCCTTCCCCTATTTTGCCATCTTCGATTGACATTTCCTCTAAAATAATTTGGTCGCCACTGGTTTGGTGGTTCCATTTGTTGCCTATTTTGTATTTGCCTAAAGCCTTGTAAATCCCTGTATACATTACATTGTGCCGTGTAGTGGGAGTTAGTTTCTCCACACAAATGGCAAAAACAATTTTGTTGCTGACTTGGTTGGGCAAATCTTTCCGTCTTTAGATGATTTATTTCCTGTCGCAGTGTTTCAATGTCATCTCTTTCCTGTGTTGGCCTTGTTAAGTAGCTTTGTGTGTCTGTCATTAAATTATTGATTTTTATTGTTGCCATCGTTTTCAAAGCGTTTTGAGAATTGGTTGCGATCCTAATGGCCTCGTTAAAATTATCTGGATTCGCTTTTAGTACATCACTTTGTAACGCTGGTTCCAAAGCGTTCACGAATTTTGCCAGCCGTAGCTTATCAAGCATTATTTTTGTTTCTTCGTTCATACTGTTCGCAGAGGTTCCTAAATAATTATTGGATGCGATCACAATGCGTTGTGCTAAATCTCTCACGGGTTCTCCTTCCCTTTGTTTAATGTTATTAAACTGTAACTGTTTGTTTGAAATGTTAATTTCTTCGTTGAAATATTCTAAAAACGCATGTTTTAGTTCGTTGTAGTTCCTAGCTTTTGTTAGGTTTTCATCTGTGATAAGGAATCGCAGTGCCTTGCCTCTGAATCTTGATTTAAGAATAGTTACTTTTTCGGTATTTGTCCATTTCGCCATTTCTGCTATCTGATCGAATTGTTCGAAAAAAAATTTGCAGGTGTTCCCATCTTCCTCTCCGTCAAAATTACCTACTAAACCAATTAAATTTGTATTCTTCGCCATATTTGCATTAACGGAAATGTCTTCGCTTCTACTTGGCCTACCCCTGCCTGTCATTTGTTTTTCTCTAAACTCACTTGAATCCAATAAATTCTTGACTCGTTGACTACTCACTTATTTAATCCCTTTTTCCGTTCCTTTTATTTTTCAATTAATAGTCACGGCACCAATTGTCGTAAGGTGACGCCCGCTCCCTTTAGCCCAAAAATGTGTATAGATTAAATTAATTAACCAATTAATAGTTTCCTGACAGTTTGCGTTGTGTTTTAAGTTAAAGCGCCAAATCTTACGGACGTGTTGGGGCAAGGTTCGTTGAAAACAAGGGTTATCAATAAGTTACACCACATTAAGTTAAATTCTCGATCTAAGTACAATAAACCACTTTACCTGAACCAACGACAGCATTGACAGCTACAGAACCCTACCCTGTAAGGGAAATGAACATCCCGCACCCAAGAACGATTCTCTTACAAAGAAAGAGTCCAGTTTGAGGTTAAATTAAATAATTTAATTTGAATACTGTAAATTAATACGAAAGAGAACACAATGGTTTGTACAATACATAGTCACAAATGCGGCACGGCGCCTGTGGTTGAGAGAGACTCGTGATATTGTCATATAACAATATTAAATCGGAACATACTACTACTTAAACTCTGTTTCCAAATACACATTAAGTCAACCTATTAAACTAGACAGTTATTTAATTAATTAAACACACTTATATTTAAATTACAATCGCACTAAACTTAATTTTACTGAGAAAGTAAACGTTGCCATTTCTCACTACGCGAACACAAATTCTTCTACTAAAAAAAGCTGTCCTCCAAACTTAAAGTAAATTAACACTTAAATTAATTTTAAACTAATTAAACTTTTGCGGATTTACTGTGCAAGCGAGAACGAATGCCAGAAGGACTTACCCGTTCATGCAGGAATACATCATCACAGGGCTCTACCCTAGAGTTAGCCGGTCAGAGCGAGATCGTTGCGTCCCCCACGCACCTGGTGGTAGACAAGGTAGGCAGAGCAGAGAGGGTTGTGAAATCTTCATTTTTCAGAGTTGTACCAGCTTTTAAAAACTTGGTCAGAATGCAATTGGTGCGCTACCAGCTTTGCTATAGATTCTGCGCCCTTCATTGGACCATAACCTACGCCTACAAGCAATCAGGGCTGAACCCTTTTTGCCCGGCCAGGCGATTATTGGTTTCGTTGCGAAATTCCACTCTCTGACCTCCGTCATATAAACACATCCCGCTTGACATTCAGCATTGAAATATATCCGACTTTCATCCGTTCTAAGCCAGCCCAGACCGACAAAAATCCCCTAACACAACTCTTTCCCCCAAAACATCTGGTTTTAACGAGGCAGAGGACAGTAGGGTGTACCAGACCCTTTACTTTTAAAATGAGTCATCAACCACCAGTGCAAACACAATTAAAACCACACAAAATTAAACCTCACAAAATCAAAACCTCACAAATTAATTCAAAAACACTTAAAAGGGGTTGAAGTGTCTTGGGTGAGAACACTCATCCCAATGCCACTTCACCACATTGTACATTTTTTATTTTTCTAAATGTGTTAGGATTACATAATGTTATCGAACTTCCGGTGTCTAAGACCAAAGCAATCTTCGTTTCCTACTTTAATTTGTATGATTGGCAAGTTCCCCGTGATATTTTGGTAAATATTCGAAATCTCTTCTCTGTTTACTTGTGCGTTAGTATTTCGGCCTGCTCTTCCTATTGTCTCCTCATTATGCATATTTTCTTCCCTTGATGCTACGTACACCTCCTTCACTCTTGTCATCGGGTCTCGTTGCTCCGCCCATTTGGGTCTAAAAAAACTGATCGCTGACCCCTCATTGGCTTGGTTCGTCTGTTGGGCCTGTCTATCACCATGATTATGTGGCGTTTCAGTCTCGGCGGGTCTTTGATTATTTGCAAATTGCCTTCCCCTATTTTGCCATCTTCGATTGACATTTCCTCTAAAATAATTTGGTCGCCACTGGTTTGGTGGTTCCATTTGTTGCCTATTTTGTATTTGCATAAAGCCTTGTAAATCCCTGTATACATTACATTGTGCCGTGTAGTGGGAGTTAGTTTCTCCACACAAATGGCAAAAACAATTTTGTTGCTGACTTGGTTGGGCAAATCTTTCCGTCTTTAGATGATTTATTTCCTGTCGCAGTGTTTCAATGTCATCTCTTTCCTGTGTTGGCCTTGTTAAGTAGCTTTGTGTGTCTGTCATTAAATTATTGATTTTTATTGTTGCCATCGTTTTCAAAGCGTTTTGAGAATTGGTTGCGATCCTAATGGCCTCGTTAAAATTATCTGGATTCGCTTTTAGTACATCACTTTGTAACGCTGGTTCCAAAGCGTTCACGAATTTTGCCAGCCGTAGCTTATCAAGCATTATTTTTGTTTCTTCGTTCATACTGTTCGCAGAGGTTCCTAAATAATTATTGGATGCGATCACAATGCGTTGTGCTAAATCTCTCACGGGTTCTCCTTCCCTTTGTTTAATGTTATTAAACTGTAACTGTTTGTTTGAAATGTTAATTTCTTCGTTGAAATATTCTAAAAACGCATGTTTTAGTTCGTTGTAGTTCCTAGCTTTTGTTAGGTTTTCATCTGTGATAAGGAATCGCAGTGCCTTGCCTCTGAATCTTGATTTAAGAATAGTTACTTTTTCGGTATTTGTCCATTTCGCCATTTCTGCTATCTGATCGAATTGTTCGAAAAAAAATTTGCAGGTGTTCCCATCTTCCTCTCCGTCAAAATTACCTACTAAACCAATTAAATTTGTATTCTTCGCCATATTTGCATTAACGGAAATGTCTTCGCTTCTACTTGGCCTACCCCTGCCTGTCATTCGTTTTTCTCTAAACTCACTTGAATCCAATAAATTCTTGACTCGTTGACTACTCACTTATTTAATCCCTTTTTCCGTTCCTTATATTTTTCAATTAATAGTCACGGCACCAATTGTCGTAAGGTGACGCCCGCTCCCTTTAGCCCAAAAATGTGTATAGATTAAATTAATTAACCAATTAATAGTTTCCTGACAGTTTGCGTTGTGTTTTAAGTTTAAGCGCCAAATCTTACGGACGTGTTGGGGCAAGGTTCGTTGAAAACAAGGGTTATCAATAAGTTACACCACATTAAGTTAAATTCTCGATCTAAGTACAATAAACCACTTTACCTGAACCAACGATAGCATTGACAGCAACAGAACCCTACCTGTAAGGGAAATGAACATCCCGCACCCAAGAACGATTCTCTTACAAAGAAAGAGTCCAGTTTGAGGTTAAATTAAATAATTTAATTTGAATACTGTAAATTAATACGAAAGAGAACACAATGGTTTGTACAATACATAGTCACAAATGCGGCACGGTGCCTGTGGTTGAGAGAGACTCGTGATATTGTCATATAACAATATTAAATCGGAACATACTACTACTTAAACTCTGTTTCCAAATACACATTAAGTCAACCTATTAAACTAGACAGTTATTTAATTAATTAAACACACTTATATTTAAATTACAATCGCACTAAACTTAATTTTACTGAGAAAGTAAACGTTGCCATTTCTCACTACGCGAACACAAATTCTTCTACTAAAAAAAGCTGTCCTCCAAACTTAAAGTAAATTAACACTTAAATTAATTTTAAACTAATTAAACTTTTGCGGATTTACTGAGCAAGCGAGAACGAATGCCAGAAGGACTTACCCGTTCATGCAGGAATACATCATCACAGGGCTCTACCCTAGAGTTAGCCGGTCAGAGCGAGATCGTTGCGTCCCCCACGCACCTGGTGGTAGACAAGGTAGGCAGAGCAGAGAGGGTTGTGAAATCTTCATTTTTCAGAGTTGTACCAGCTTTTAAAAACTTGGTCAGAATGCAATTGGTGCGCTACCAGCTTTGCTATAGATTCTGCGCCCTTCATTGGACCATAACCTACGCCTACAAGCAATCAGGGCTGAACCCTTTTTGCCCGGCCAGGCGATTATTGGTTTCGTTGCGAAATTCCACTCTCTGACCTCCGTCATATAAACACATCCCGCTTGACATTCAGCATTGAAATATATCCGACTTGCATCCGTTCTAAGCCAGCCCAGACCGACAAAAATCCCCTAACACAACTCTTTCCCCCAAAACATCTGGTTTTAACGAGGCAGATGACAGTAGGGTGTACCAGACCCTTTACTTTTAAACTGAGTCATCAACCACCAGTGCAAACACAATTAAAACCACACAAAATTAAACCTCACAAAATCAAAACCTCACAAATTAATTGAAAAACACTTAAAAGGGGTTGAAGTGTCTTGGGTGAGAACACTCATCCCAATGCCACTTCACCACATAATACTAGAAATAAAAATTATATCTTGAATTGAATCATTAAGAAGTTTTAAATGTTGTGCTGCATCTTTTAAAAGTAACTTCATAAAGTACTGAAGTATTATTTAACTAGCTGAATACCCGTGCATCGCTACGAAATTTTAACATGTGCAATATTTTAGCTAGCTGTGAGGCCTCTCTTTGCGGAAATCCATCATTGGTGTATAGGTTCCAGTTTTTGGCGCTTTGCTCACAAGAAGGTTCATCGCTATGTAAAACAGAGCTAGCTTCGTTCGCTGAAAAGTTCTTTGACTCATAAGCACAAGCCTACTTCACTCGTTGAAAGGTTCATTGCTACAGCATTAGCTCGTTTCACTCACTAAAATCTAGTTGCTACGTAAAGCCTTAATATTAGAAGCCTCTCCCCTGTCGAGAAAAAAAAAGAAAAAAATTCTTCATTGATACAACAATACAACACTCCTATAAGATTATTTTAATACGTGTTTGTGGAAAACAAAATTAGAAAGCCACAACTACTTAGGTTGAAACTTTCAGAGCTCTAGATCTATTAAAAGTCGCTTTTTGTGAAAATATTAATTAAACAAATTAATAAAAAACAAATTAAAATTTGAAAATTATTTTTGTCAAATATCCAATTAGAAGTCCATAACTACTTGTGTTGAAAATTTCAGAGCTGTAGCCCAATTATAAATCGTTTGGTAAAACATATATTAATTAATTAAAAAAAACTAAATAAAAGTTTAAAATTCTGTTTTTCAAATGTCCAATTAAAAAGGCTAAAACTACTTAAGTTGACAATTTCAGAGCTCTACTCCAATTTTAAGTAGCTTTCTATAGATTCACAGAGCCACAGACACACAGACAGCTTGTTTTATTATTATAGATAAGTTCTAAGGATGAAAGTCTTAAGGAATACAGTTTTATACAGTAATATACATTCCCATAACTTTTACAAGCTTTTATTCTAACACTATCTGGACCTATCAACGAATTTTAAAGAAGCAAAGTAATGTATAGGTTTTCATGAATCTGCACAAAAAGTTTAAAGTTGCAGACGTTCTCTTTGAAAAATCCGAACAACGACGATGTATTTCAAGTTGGGCTCATTAAACCAAACAAGACCTTTGCTTTAGTAACATCTTTCAAGCTTTCAAACTGTCAAGAATTCTTAATGAAAACTTTCTACTTGAAGAGGTTTAAAGAAAAGTTGTCACTCTGTATTGCTATTACAAGCACAAAATCGATGAAGTTACTAGTAATCTGAACACAGGAAAGCCTTCTGTTGAAAATTGTAATGATATAACTTTAAAAGAGAGAAAACCATTAATTAAGTTAACTAGAGAAATATAAGACAAGTAATTATGTTGACAATATACAATGAAGCATGTACTAACATTTTCACACTTTAGGTAATGCTAAAAATGTTTGTAATTTTATCAAGAGTGAGAGAAAACCCAATTAATAACGCTCTGACCTGTCAAGAGTTTTCATAACCCTACATGTATGCGGTCTTTTAGTGCTTTGTGAATGTAATGTTTTTAATTTCTGTTTTGCAAATTAGAATTCGAGTTATATTTGGGGTTTTATGATGTTACTATATATAATGGTAATATAATACTTTTGTAAATAATACTTGAATTTTGTAAATTTTAATTTTAAACTCCAGTTATGCAAATTTCATTAAAAAGTGTAATTCTTGATAATCATCCTGTATTATATTATAAAATGAAAAATACAGGTCAAATCCATGGCTACTTATGTTAATGGCTACGTTCAAAATTTGGCAATATATTCAGACGTGTAAGGTAATATGAACGTGCATTTTAAGAAAACTGAGTTAATAAATGAGGAAAATCCTCCCCCCCCCCAAAAAAAAAAAAAAAAAATCTAAATAAATGTTTTCTTTTGAATTTAAACTAAAATAATAAGTAACGGTAAATATTGTATTGTAGATATATACATATATTATAAGTACGGAGAATGTTTAAACTGAAACAAATTAGCAATAACATTACGTTGAAGGACTTGTGTAAAAGTAATATTATAAACCAAATTACTATTTCTATACCAAGAAATATCTAGTTATGCAGATAATCCTGGAATGGTTTCTAGTTCATTTGTAATTTAAATCCTTCAAATGTATTATATATTATTCACATAAGACTGAACTGAATCCTTGTCATCCTATACGGGATTCATTATAGTAACATAGTCCAAGTACTCAGCAAAGACCATTAATCTGAGATTAAAATCTAACTCAATCATATTACAGCATCCTCTAAATGATCTTGTCTGTTCAATTATCTGATAAGTGTACTAAATTAAGTATACTTTAAGAACCGTTTATCATTCAATTTCATTCACCATTTGAACAATTGAGGAGTTATTTTTATTTTTTATTTTAGACTAATTTTATATTGTTTTCCTTCGGCATCTTCTTAAAAGAAAAAGGTATATACATGTATTACAAAACAAATAGTTTTCTTTCAACTGCAGTTAAAAATGTATTTCTTGAATAAAGCATTGCATTAGTATTCCCCAAATGATTAATTAAACAGTACTTTTTGTTTGAAGAGGTTCGATATAATTAACATTTTAATGAAATATTCGTGTTAAAGATATTAGAAATGTATCACATTATATGTTTGAGAATTCTAAGAAGCAATACATTTTAAAAATTTGGAAAATATTTCTATTGAAATTTATTGTTGAACATCTTGCATAAAATTCAGTGCTTTGCACAAGTTACGGTGAGATGAAAAAAATGGAAAAAAAGAACTTTTGATTTATTTGGATTTACATTTGTAAGAAGTGTTTGCTTATAATGGAATATTAAAAAAAAAAAGAAGAAAAAAAAAAAGAAAGAAACATTTAAAAAAAAATAATACAATGTATTTTCATTTTGTAAGATTGTAAGTGCTTAAAGTTTAACTAGAACGTATTTAAATAATTCTTTGGCTTTTATTTAATTAGTAAAAAATACAATAGTACTAAAAAATAAATTAAATGTTCTGAAGCAATCATCTTATTAATATTAATATTTAACTATCAAATGCTTTTTCTAGTAGAAGGTAAAAATTATACCTTTCAATTAAGGTACTTACCATTCTGAGGAAAGGTTTACAAACACTTCTAAAGTAACATTGCACGGTAAATAATATTCTATAGAATTTGTATAATAAACAATTATTCATTGCCTAAATGGAGCAGCTTTTAGTATATATTATTTTAGAAGTTTTTTTTATCAAGAACTGTAAGTTAAAGTTAAGTTCTTTTCATATAAGCACTGATTAGATGATACAAAAATAAAAATATACTTTTGATGAAAAATAATTAATCGCAGGAAAAGAAAATGTAAACTTGTGTTACAGTATATGATTTTGTGAAATATCATTAATTCAAGAAATTAGGCAGATTTATACATTACATTCGCTTTGTAGGAAATTAATACATTAATTAAAAAAAATTACTTCATAAAGTTCAAAAATAGAATTCAAGTAGTAGGAAATGTTTTTCGAAAAAAAAAAAAAAAAAAAAAAAATTATCATACAGAGATTTAGAGACTTTAACAAATTAAAATGGCCATTCAACCACCATATACTACTATAAAAAGGAAAAAATTATTTACTTTTTTATATTTTTCTCATAGGTAAATAATATATACGAATAAAACAAAGAGTTTGTGTGTCTATAAGTCTGTGATTTTTCCGGCCCTCAAATTTTGCTTGTAGCTGCCAAGAATTTAAATATTTTTAATTATTCTTTAAATAACTTTTTAATTAACATTACAACTCAGAACCAGTTCCAAAAACTCCAGCCATATGGCGGCACCATAGTTTTGTCTACTTAGGGATAAGATTTGAATAAACCAAGAAAATATTTTTATTTCTTGAAGGTGTGTGTATTGGGGCTATTTTTAAATGTGAAAATCACATGTCAACCGGTTTGAACTAGTTGCTGAGAGTAGAACAGTTTGAATTCTTCGTATCAAATTCAATTCAGTCAAATAGCCAGAGCTACACAATTGGTTTATTAACGAAGCAAAAAACAAAGTTTAGCTCAGGTAGAAATTTGTAATAACGGGGAAAATGTGTGTTTTTAGAAGGGCTGAGAGGTTATTTTCAAGTTGAAAGGCTCAAAATTTTAACTGTGGCTTTGCGTAGCAATGGATGTTTCAGTAAGCGAAGAGATCCTATGAGAGCTGCTAGAGTAGTACTAAAACTTTAGCGAGACTGGATTTTCGTAGTAAAGACACTTTTAGTGAGCGAACAGACACAATGTCAGGTAGAAATATACAATCGTTGTCTAAATAAATGTGTATGCACATATTGTTCGATTTTTGGTAATATTATGAGCAATTTTTAATCGACACCTCTTATTCAGTGACCATTTTTTTTTGTTGTTGTTGTTAATAATCCTTTTCATTCAGCATTTAAAAAAGATAATGCCTTTTAGAATAAATATAATAGTTATAATCTCAAAATGAATGATTAATTTATATAAATGCCCTTTGATCGCTGTTATAAATTGAATAAAGATCGTGTAATCACATAAAAGTTAAGTGATTCACACGGAAATCCCAAAGGTTAAGGCCTTTTATCACAGTCATTTGAATCCAATGAAGTCAAGCCAAGCCGGATGGTTTCTTTTCCTGTTTGATATTGACGTTTGTACTTAAAAATAAAAAGCCATAAATGAAACATTCCAGGTAGGAAGTTCCTTGGAATAAATGGTTTTGGTAGCGTGCATTTCTTTTTGTGACAAAAACGCCACGCACTATTATTACAGATGATTTTATGGGAATTTCACCGATTCTTCACAAACGATTTGCGGTCAAATAAGACAACTTCACAAAAACTGAGATAAAATGTAGAAAGAAATTGCATTGATGGATAGAGCTTGTTATAGATTATATCTAATACTTATTGTATTTTAAATTATGTAGCGTCGTGCTGAAGTAACAGTATATAGCTTTTGAATCGTTTCGAAGGCTACGCAGGAAACCAACTACACATTATAAAATATAAAATAACACTTTTATAATACTGTTATATTTGTATGAACCCATCTGCTTTAAAAAATATATATTAAACTTTTTTGAAAAGCTTTTCTAATCCCTTAAAATGTGAAAATATCTGGAATCATTAGATGAGGAAGACTATTTTAACTTAATGAACTGTTTGTACATAACAAATTCAAGGGAATTTATTTTAAAATACAAGAGATACTAGTACTATAAATTATGTCTTTGACTTTATGCAGTTGAAAAAAATTCGCATAAACATTAAAAAAGCAAAATGTTTGTTTGATGTAAAAGCAAGTAGCTTTCTTCGTTACGTTAAAATTGTGTTTCTTCGGCTAAAACTACATTAATATCTCAAAACTAGATCGACTAAATTTTTAATAAGAATATTTAACGCATAAGTTAATAGATCTGTATTTTGGTATGAAAAAAAAAAAAAAAAAACTTTAGTTTTGCCAATAATGTAGAGCAAATTATTAAATTTACTTTACTTTTATTAAAGTTATGAATTAAGAATTTCATTAAATTAAAATTCACTTTAAAAATTCATAGTTATTTTAAAGATTAGTCAAACAAGAAACCAAAGTTGTCAAGTAATACATTAGTTTGATCAGTTTCCAAGCAGTAAGAAACGTTTATTTTTTTATTTTTCATATATTTACAATAGAGTTGTTTGATATATCCATCATTAAAAAACAGTTGAACTCAGCATCCAACAAAATGTTATTTTAAAAATCATTAGTTGCAAATTGAATCATTTACAAATTGTGATAACAAAGGACTTTTATGACTTTTAACATCAATGATTAATGAAGTTTTACAATAAATGGTCGATGAAAATAACTATCTTTGGAAACACCCTGTTAAAATCGATTTTCAATGCAACTAATGTGAATTATTTCACTGTTGATAAGCCTCTACTTTTATTTTTTAATGAGAATGTTGAACTTAGTTAAAAAATTAGCCGTGGTTGTGTACACTTACACGAAATATTAATGAACTGGGAATAAAAGATCCGTCCTTTTTTAAGGAGTCAAAACTTTCACAAATATGACACCACAGAAATTATGTCTGAGTGAATTTTAAGATCACAGTTTCATATTTTTTTATAGATAGAAAAAAAAATATTATATACATATGACTATAGGGAATAGTCATTCCTCGTCTTTATATAGATGATCCAAATGTATTTATAAAATGTAGTAAATATTAGAAAATTTCTACGAATGTTTAAGCGATTCACCAGCCAACAAATAATCATTTTATTTTTAGACAATTTTTGTACACATTTTATATTGCAAAATACCTTTTAAATAGTATATACATATTTCTCGTAATTTTTAAAAAATCAGTTTTGTTCATGCAGATTAGATTTCATCAGATTTGCAAGAAAAAATTGTCTTCTATACACAGTAAAACTCAGTTAAAAACTGTCTGAAGTTTTTTAATTTAATTTAAGGAAGTGAAGCTATCGATAGTAGTTTTTATAGTCAACGTTTGCTAAACTGAATGGGTTTCTCAAACTTAATCCATATGCTGATAAATAATCTTCTTTTTCTGCAAGAGAATACTGGATACCTGTGTCTTCAGAATGTTGAGCATAATATCTTCACACACAGAGTCCTGGTGCTGTGTCCAAAGGGCAGGAATATCATCGACTTCGCCAAATCCCCAAATCATAGCAAAGAGCATTCGCCAATTTCGTGGCATACATACCTGTGCGGCCTCTTTCAAGGTATCATGCCAGGGATTGTCTCCTTCTAGCAAACCAAGCTCTCTTCACGCTTGTTGAAAACTGACACAGATGTTTTCGTTGACAGTTTTCAAATCGTTAAAACTGATTGCCTCAAGCTTTCTTAAAAGCAGCATCCGCATACAATACTTTTCACTGTCTTTAACACTGACAGCTGGCATTCGACCGATAATTTGATTACCACCTCTTTATCTTCTCTTCCATTTATTTTCTGCTTTATCAAACACATAATACTGAGCCATATCAGTATAGTAGTACCTGGAAATATCCACTTCAGTTGCATTCAGCTCAAACCATGCTGTTAAGGTGGCATGTGCAGCAAATGCTCGAGCAACAGCTTCAATTTCATGGCCGCTGTGATACACGATTTGCTGTTGATTGGGTAGATGCACAGCAAATCGCATAACGGCATGAGATTTTTCAAACAATTAAAATTCATTCAATCGCCATTTGGCTTCAGGAGCACTGACTTAGCGCTCATCTAGAAACTTTAGAATTCCATCATGTTCCACAGCACCAATATCAATCTGAAGTTTAATGGATGCTGCATTATGACCTTTGTATACATACTTATATAAGTACTTCATATACTTTTTGCTGAAGCGCACACCTCAAAAATGATGTGCTCATTGAATATTTTGTATACCCAAGGGTTATTTGGTACACCCCAAAGATTATCAACATCTTGTTTACCAACCTTAACTGTTTCAGTTTTTCATCTTTGGTAAACTGGGTAACCATTTACGTTTTCTTTAATAGTTTCTTGAAACTCTGTTGGGAAGTTCTTACTACACATACCGTCCTTCATACATGGCGAGTTTGGATTCAAAGTGCCACAGGGCCCATGAATCATGCACCTTGAAACGATTTCAAAGAGTCGCGGGCTGGCATCTTTGTCTGGCAATTCAGCTGTTACAGACTTGTCAATGTCGTCTTTATTTCTTATTTTTGAACTTGTGTCCAAAGTTAGTAGCAATGCATGCGGCAACCCTCTTTTTTGAAATTCTATTACATAAATGTATTCGACCACAATACCAAATATGTGATTTTGTAGAATATCATTCAGAAGTTATGATAGTTTCAGCTTAAATACTCGAACAACTATGTTTGGTCTATGCTCTGCGCTTTGGCAGCCTTCCAAAGCATTCAAGATTTCAGGTCATGTGGGATTACAGGTAAACGTCACAAAAGATCCTGTCTACCAAATTTACTTACGATGGCCATGGCATCCTGATAATTTTGCTGCATGCTGCGGAAGAACCTTAAAAAGTGAAAGGCAAAATTATCATTTTCCCTATCTTTAAGTTATTTCCAAACACTTCACTCTGCAAAGCATCCAACAAACCTTGATAAAGTTCATTTCACAAATTCTTTTGATTAATTAACAGGCAATTCAACCATGAACCTTCAGTTTTCACACAGGCATCTACGATAAACTGTTGGAACAGTTTTCCGCTGTGATGAAGATGTTTTATTGAAAAACATGATATTAGTTTCATCAATTTTTTTTCTCACTGTAGATACGGCTGAAAAATAATTATCCAATGAATGAACTATATTTTGATGGTGCCGCATGTTTAAAGTACGTCTTAATTGCAACTAAAGTAAAAATTATTTTTTAAAAAAAAATAATGTTTTATAAATAAATTTCTTAATCTTAATACTCCACTTATTTTGTTACTGTAATTGAAGCAAAAAGAAGATATATATCTAATTTTATCACAATATACTTTTTAAATAAGAAGTTCGACTGACCCATATTGTGGATATAAATATCCTAAATGGAAATTATTCCTTTCAAGCTTTAAAAATTAAAAAGAGTTTTAGCATGAATACGGTAAGTAAGTAGTGGATAGTATTCAGAAAATACATCGTTGGATCTGAATAATTAGAGTTATGGAGGTTAAAAAAAAAGATAATTAACAACACATTTCTTAAAAAGGATCTAATTAAACCTTTAAATGCAAGAAATAAAAACAAATAAATATTAAAGAACATATAAAGGATTTAAAATAGCACAGGTATTTTTCATCTTTGTTAAAGTGTAAAGAAGAAATATTTAAAAAATAACATGCACAAAACAATGTTTACTCTTCGTGTAAGCCTAATCAGATCAACCATGAGGTTTTAAGAGGCTTTCGTGCCAAAAGCTCTTTGATCGAAAGAAAATAATGTACTATTTTTGGATCCAATTTCTTTTTATATTTCTGAAGAAGCAGAAAAATATACCATTTTAATTTAGAATTTCAGAGGCAATGGATTTAACTGCTTTAAAATGATCTAAACCTTTTTACATTTTTATTATTGGAAAATTTTTTATGAAGTATGTATACACACTTAAATATTGCAAGTATCATTTATTTACAATATAAAATAGGATAATTAGATATTAATGGGATATTTTATTTAATTAATATTATAAGAACTAAAATTAAACCTGACAGTATTATGAAAAATCAATTTAGAAAAAAAAAAAGGGGGGGGGGGGGGAAGAAGAAAAAACTTTATATCTTAAATTACAATTTATGCTGTAAAATAAGTGTTTAGTAACATTGAAACTTGATTTTTCTTATTCAGGGCGCAAATTTAAAATTGATATAACTACCATGTTCAAGAAGTAATTGATAATTAGTCCTATCAAATGACTCTTTACTTCATTTTTTTTTTATGAGCATATAGTTTCTATATGCTTAGACACGTAGATTTTATGGTATTGAAAGATTATATGAATTTATAAGAAATATTATAATAAATGGATTTGGAAGCAATCGCAACTCAAATATTTTTAAAGTTGAGAAACAAAACAAGGAATTACTATATTCAAATAATGATTTGAATTGAACAATTAGTGACATATTACCAGAATTAGAATGTACTTGTAGAAAGGAACAGGTAGTGTACTATTCTCTCTCACTCTCACATCCTTTTTCTTCAATGATACATTTTTTATATAATATTTTACACTTATGCTATACAAATTTCATCAAAACTAAAACGAATAATTTACTGAAATAAAAGTAATTTATTGTCAACTGTGAACCAAAATATCACAGGAAAATAAAGAAAATTGAATTTGAGATTTCTCTATGAAAGAATTTCAGTGAAATTTAACTGCAACATTCACAGAAATTAATTTTTTTTAATGTATTTAGCTTTAAAGCCCGACTTATTTATTCATAAAATATTTCAAATAATTTTTTTAATGACAGTTGTCATCCCATATTGTATGAAAATTAATTATAAATAACTATTATTGAATAAAATTCTTTAAATGTCGAAAAAATTCCCAGGGGAACCATTGAAAAGAATATCAGTTGGTTTAGATGTATTCCTGTTAATTCTATTTTTGGAGTAAATTGTATATATTTTGTGAAAAAAAATTGGTGCTTTTTTAGTAAAATATATAAAGTTAAAAAAACGGCATTCGACTCTTGAATAGTATGTTATTCAACAACAAAAAATTCAATTTTCTGTTGAAAGTCAGCTGACAGTACCAGAAATTGTTTACTATTCTTTAATAAACAGCTTATCACTTGTGAAAATCTCTTTTTTTCCGAGATTCCCTTAATCATTTGAAATTACTATTCAAAGCAAAGTAGTCTCATACTAGAACCGTACCTAAAAACGTATGCCATTTGGCGTCATCATCTTACTGATTTCACATTCTCTATTATTAGCAACAACTTTTTTTTTCAAATCTCAATGTTTACCCTTTAGTTCCTATTCCCAGGTTTACAACTTTTTAAATTATAATTGTAATCAATAAATTAAATTTTGCATTTATCGCAAATTAACCAATTTTAAAATGTGTGTTCTAAATTCAAACATTTCCTCTGATATTTTAAA
The DNA here is from genome assembly GCA_963978545.1 of Linyphia triangularis. Taxonomy (NCBI): domain Eukaryota; kingdom Metazoa; phylum Arthropoda; class Arachnida; order Araneae; family Linyphiidae; genus Linyphia; species Linyphia triangularis. The sequence continues at coordinate 63,643,391 of OZ021724.1, forward strand.
ATATTTATTTAGAGTTTAATAAATGAGCGGATAACGTAATTTTTGAGATCAGTATTTAAAAACTTTCATTTTGCTCCTCATAACATTAAGTATTCCTAAAGAATAAATTAAGTGTTCATTGAGGTTTGAGTTAATGAGTCCCCTTGTGTGATGATTTAAATCATTAGAGTAAGTATTGTCGTTTGGAGACCACACCCAACTATTTGAAGAAGATACATTTCTAAATGTCAGCAACTTAATTTGTCATTGACCATAACCGCACCCGAAATTACTGGGAAAAGTACTTAATTTTATAAAGTATAAATAATTATAAATTTAAATTTATTTGTCATATAATATCATATCAAATATGCTAATAATAGGAATGCTCTAAATTTGAAGAGTTAATAAATCGTTTTGTGCTAGATATTAACATGGAGTTGTCAAGGGCAAGTTTCCATCACAGAGTTAAGAGAAGCAAAGATTTCCAGAAAGAATTGTGAAGTGAATAATTTTAAAATCCTATAAAACCCCTTTGTACTTCATAAAAAAAAAAAAAAAACTCTTAAACACTTTCAGAAACTAGTATTAGGACATTATAAACATTTTTGACTTGAAAATCATCTTAGTTTTTTTATTAAGTTTTATTCCATTCTATCAAATAAAAATAAGTTAAGATTGCTCTTTTATTTTGCAATTTTCGTGCTTCTCAGAGAAATATATCTACATTCAGGAAATTGCAAACTTATTCTGATGTTAAACCAATATGTTTCGAGCAGAAGACAAAAGATTACTTTCAAACGCAAATCTCATATCGTGTGTGATAAATAATTCTTGTGACAGGAAGTAAGACCATTTACTTCTATTGTATATTTTTCCTTCACAGCCAGGCAATAGATTTTACACACTATTGCGTCAGTTTAACTGATTTTGAGCAATATAGTACGATGCTTCGAAAACAGTTGTACCAAAGAAGAATATAAACAATTCCTTTTATTACAATTAATTTTAATACAATAGAATGGTTTGAAATGCTTTGATTTCTAACTTGAATTATTGATGAGAGTGTGGAAGAAAATAATTCATAACCTGAACAAATAATACGAGTAGTTGCATTTTTTTAGCATACAAGTTGTAGTAACGTATGTATGTCACTTAATGTATGCTTCAAAAGAGATTCCCTGTCCCGTAAACCTAATGTTGGCCAAAATAAAATCTGCCGAAATATTGATTTAAAATAGAAATTTGTATGCCAGGTATAACAACAGCAATAAAAGATAATTAGCAAAATTCGAATTGAAAATATCTGGGTTCTTTATTACATCTACAAAAGCTTTTATGTACTCTAATATAGGGGAAACCTGTGTACCTAAGGGACGCATTTTTTCAATGCACCAAAAAAGAGACCCTGGGACGCTTAAAAATGTGAAACTGATTTACGTAAATCGTTATAGTAATTACTTCCCATTGGGATTAGTATAAATACTTACAGTAATAGATTCTGTGAAATAGAAGGATTTTTAATAAGTTTCACAAATGGCCCTAGGTACAAAGATCTCATTGTAACTAGGGTCAGTAGCCTTTGTACCTAAGGCCATTTTCTTAAAGTTCGGTTCCACTCCATAATGAATAGAAAACAAACATACACAAATGAATCTTTTAAAAGAAACAAAATCAAATAATTATCAGTAATTGGTTTGTCATATAATAATTATAATAAATTGCAATGCGTCAAATTATTAGTGAATTACAAATACTTTCGTAACTTGAAAAACTGATTCTAAAAATGAGATGCATGCATTGTCCCTTTGAAACCTCAACAGATTTTGGTTTTGGCAATTTGAACACATATTTTTGCTCTTAATTTCATAAACAACATCTTTATCATAGAGAAACTTATTCGAACAAGCAATTTTTTTAAGTATTCAACACTATATTGCTCCTCTTTAACATCTATTATTTCTGCCACATAAAATATTTTATATTTTTTTTGCCTTGTTAAACCAAAAAACCCTATTTCAGTTGTATCACTTATATCAGCTACTGTAGAATTTGCATCATCAGCGGAATCATAAGAACATGCAATGTCTGGTAATTCTACTTATGAAGTTGTCTCATTTTGAAACACAGATTTTTTCACAATTTTTCTTCTTGCCATTCTAATCACACGTTTTCTTCAATGGATTTCTTTTCTGGAGTGTCTGTCAAGATTCTACATTTTCCTGGCAGTCTCTTTTGGATGTACGAGTTTTCTCTTTTGGAAAAGGTCTTACCTGTTCAGGCATGGAACATGAAATAGAATTAGATGTCGGAAGCTCACAAAATTCAGCAGCACATGAAACGGGTTTTGATGTCGAAGACTCTGAAAACATTGACATAAAACTGAATTTAATACAAAAACATCCAGTTCCATCAATGGTGTCTCACTTTCTACCTCTTCCCACTTTCTACCTCGGGAAAATAATTATTTTAACAGTTTATGGATGGATCTGGTCTGTCTGTCACACTTGAACTCATGAATAAGTTTTGATTCACTGACCATACATCAGGTGCACGAAAGCCCACTAGAACCTTTACAGGAGTTAAGGCCAAAGGATAGGATAGCCAACATTCTCCGAAACGTCGTATATGGTGATTGGCTTTCCAGCGTTTGCCAGTATACAATTACTGTACGCTATATTGTAGTATTTCTTAACGGATCCGACACGCCTTTGTGCATTTGACCATTAAGAAATACTACAGTTTTTTGTTATATATATATATATATATATATATATATATATTCGCATTTTTTATATAAACAAATTAATAATCCTGAATTATGATAGCAAACAGTTAAGCAACCATTTAAGTTAAGAAACGAGATCCACAGATCGAAAACTTAATAAAATACCCTTTGTATTTTAAACACGTAAAATAGTCCTAGAAATCGACCTAAAATGTGATAGCATAATCTGTATCTTATAAAAACTTAAAAAAATTAATGATAAAGAAAAAAAAAAAACATTTTTCCAAAAGATAAAAAAAAAAAACTTAATTTTGAAATCTATGGTTGAGGGAAAGACAGACGATCCCTATTAAAGTGCTCCAAAAAACTATAGGTCCATTTCAGAAAATCATACCCGAATCATATAAGAAAAACAACACAAAATCAAATCAAATGATGTTAAAATACCAAATACAAATACATATTATATTTGAAATTGAATAATAAAGAGGAAAAACAAGAAATAAAAAACCCCATCACTTTGCCTTCCACAGAATTATAGGTTCATGTAATTTTATTAATTGATGGGGCCACCATTTTTACGAATTACAGTAAAACTTCGATCTTTCATGCTGACAAGAGTTTTAAGAGTATTTTTGTCCAAATTCTCCCATGTACTTTTAATAGCTTGCTTTAATTGAGCAACCTATTGGTAAATCATGTTATTCGCCTAAATTTTGCTCACAAGAATGCCCCAAACATGTTCAATTGGATTGTAGTCAGGTGAGCATGCTGTCCAATCGATTACATTCACTTTGTTAGCAGACAACTATTGCTTCATGCTTTTACTCACATGTACTGATACATTATCTTGTTGGAAGATAAGACGATTTCGTCGAAATCGACGTAAATATGGGAAAAGATTTTTCTCGAACATGGTTTAATATGCCTTGCTATCTATTTTAGATGACACGAAATCCAATGAGCCAGTTTCTTGGACACCAATGGCTCCCCAGACCATACAGTTACCTCCTCCAAAACTCCTCTTTGAGAAGTATTTCTTCACCTATCTGAGGTCATGCCAGTAGGAATTGAACCCATCTGGACCATCCAGTTTAAACTTTTTCTCATCACTGAAGATGACCTAAATAAATTTAAACGAAAATAAGGATAAATTTGATAAAGAGGTGATATTTATTAAAGGATAGAAAAATAATTGAAAATCCTCCACCTTGCCCCAATTTCTGTCCTTGTTTTTCCGGACAAATTCTAGCCTTTTAACCTTGTGTTTATTGGTTAGATGAGGTGCCTTCTTCAATTTTACACTGACAATGTATGAGCAAGTCTTTATAACACGTCTAACAGTCTCAGATGCAACTTTAAGGTTGCAATCATTTCGTATTTCACGTGCAGAGACCATCGAATTAGAAGCTTTTTCCAAAATTATTCGTTTGTATCTTTCAGAAAGTACTTTAGCGATGTTGTGATCCTTGGATTAGTAATCTGACTCCATTTTAATTTAACATAAATATATTAGACTTTAATTAACTAAATAAACACCAACGATACAACATGCTAAGAAAATATTCATGGAACACAAGTAATAAAAATAAAATTGCTCGCCAGGAAATTTATTTTTTCTGTTGCTATGCAACGCACGAGACATCATCTCATCTCACGCCGATGGAGTTCAAAATGTCATACCAACAAGCTCGCGCCGCCACAGGGGTCCCCCACCCGCAGGAAGTCGCAAAGTAGTTCCATACACCATTTCCGCAGCAGTTGCCTGTATGTCGTCTTTGAGACTGCAACGCATCTCCAAGAGAACGGTCGGGGGGATGTCACACCACCTTTCTGTTCTGTGGCACTTGATGGCTGCCTTAAGCTGGCGGTGCATACGCTCTACAGCACCATTACTCATTGGGTGATAAGCAGTGGTTCTGATCCGATGTACCCCTAACAACTTACCCCTTACAATATCGGGTACACCAAAACGAGCAATCCAGTTAGCGTAAAAAGCCTGTGCTACCGTCTCAGCTGTCTGATCCTTTATTGGAATGGCTTCAGGCCATCTGCTGTACCTATCTACGCAGGTCAAAATGTAACGACAGTCTTTCAATGGAGGCAAGGGTCCCACTATGTCAATATGGACATGTGAAAATCTGGAGTTAGGTGAAGGAAACGACTGGAGCACTGATTTATTGTGGCGTTGCACTTTTGACTTTTGGCAAGGTATGCAATTCCTACACCAATTTTTGCAGTCTTTTGTCAAATCTCGCCAAACAAAACGCTTACGAACTGAATCAGTCGTAGCCTTAATGCCAGGGTGAGAAAGTCCATGACAAATATCAAATGCCCTGCGACGAAATGAAACTGGGACATAGGGCCTCACAGTACCATTGGATACATCACAAAAAATACTTCGGCTTGATGAAGGGAATGTCAAAGGCTTCAACTCAAGACCAGAATCGGCGCCAATCAAAGCTTGCATCTCCTCATCAGAATCCTGCGCGATGGCCATTTCGTCGTAGTTTAAAGGTCCTGGGACCTGAATTGCAGAAATACGAGAAAACCCTTCGGCAACTGGATTCTTGTCGCCAGAAATGTGATGGAAATCCGTGGTAAATTGACTTTTAAATTCAAGATGTCTCTGTTGTCTCGGAGAACATCTATCTGTTTTTTGCTGAAATGCATATATTAACCCTTTAAATCCCATGGAGTCAGCGTTGTGGGTTTCACAAAACCCCGATGACTTTCCATTCATAAAAACTGGAAATGAACTCGCCCGACTCGTTCTCCTGTCTGCCACTCCTGGGATTGCTGTGGGGGGGTCACTGTCGACCATTAAAAGATCATTACTATATGTATACAGCCTGAAATAGGGGTGTGCGTTGGGTCATCTGCTTGATATGTCAGAGAATTTAGTTGGCGTCTTATCAATGAAACAAACGCCACCGCTAAGTACATGACAAGATTCACATAAAAGAAAAGTCCCTGACTATCTTACTCCATGTCCAAAGGGTGGGGCAGTTTGACATTGAGTACTTTAAATCCATGGCTCCCCTCTACATGCCCTACAATAGCCTATTGTTGAGGACCGTCACGCTTTAAACAACTAAGGCAGGGCAGTTCCCCTCACTTGAAAATATACGTTTACCCCTGCAACCGCCAGAAAGGCGGTTAGCTGGGAAATTCTCTACAAGGCGGTATAGGGCGGGTTGGGATTTAAAGTGTTAAAGGCTTATGATCAGTCAGAACTTTAAATTCGCGTCCCTCTACCATATGTCTAAAATGACGAATCGCAGAATATATCGCTAACAATTCTCGATCGTAAGTGCTATATTTGCACTCAGCTGGTGTTAATTTACGCGAAAAAAACCCTAAAGGTCCAAAATTGTCACCTACAGATTGATGCAATGCGGCACCAATTGCAATTTCAAAAGCATCAGTAACAAGAGTCAACTCTGCATTCGGAAGAGGGTGCACTAAAAGTGTAGCATTAGTTAGCATTTCTTTACACTCATTAAATGCTTTCTCGTTAGCCTCGTTCCAAACAATTGGGGTCTTGTCTTTTTTGGCTTTGCCTTTTGTAAGCTCATACAAACACGCTTGAACACCAGCAGCGTTCTTAAGGAACCTGTAATAAAAATTTAGCATTGCCAAAAAACGACGAAGTTCATCAACCGTTTTAGGAAGATTGTACTCTTTGAGTGCCTGAACTTTGGCTGGAAGAGGAGAAATTCCTTTACCAGAGACATGAAAACCCAGAAATTCAATTTCACTTTTACCAAACTCGCATTTCTCCAAGTTTATAACTATACCATACTCACTTAACCTTTCAAAAACTCTATTAAGGTCAGACTCGTGAGCTTTGGGATCACTTGAGGCAATAAGAATATCATCAAGGTAAACATAACAACACTCAAGACCGTGTAAGACTTCATCCGTAAACCTCTGAAAAGTTTGCCCAGAGTTACGCAATCCAAAGCACATTTTTACGTATTCAAAAAGCCCCACCGGGGAAATGACTGCGGTTTTTGGAATGTCTTTAGGCTCTTTGGAAATTTGATGATAGGCCTTTACGAGGTCTACCTTCGAAATATTTTTCCCTGCAAGTCCATGTGAAAAATCTTGAATGTGAGGAAGGGGATATCTATCCGGGATAGTTTGGAAATTTAACCGCCGAAAATCACCTACAATTCGCCAAATATTATTTTTCTTTGGTACAAGATGTATTGGGCTTGCGTAAGGACTACTAGAAGGTCGAATTATTCCTTTTTGTAGTAGTTCTTCAAATTCTTTTTTGACGATTTTAAGTTTTTCTGGCGATAAGCGCCTAGCTTTAGAATATACAGGTGGACCTTTTGTCTCTATACAATGAGTGACAGAATGAGTCATTCTCTCGTTACTTAAATTCAAGTTAACAAGTTGGGGATATTTGGCCAGAATTTTATGGTACGGGGATGCCTCTGAAATTAAAGTTAATCCTAATGTGGGACCAGGACAAATTGTGGCTTTGGCATTAAGCTTAGTTAGGCCATCAACAAGCTGTCTATTTTTAACGTCTACCACAAGACCATAATGCTCCAAAAAATCTGCGCCCAAAATCGGATGCGAAACATCAGCTATCCAAAAAACCCATGTAAATACTCTACGCAACCCGATATCTAAGTTATACTTCTTAGTACCGTAAGTGCGAATTTTACTGTCGTTAGCCGCGTAAAGAAAAAGTTCCGAAGGTGTGCTTTCTTTCACAAGTCCTTCGGGAATGCAGCTTATTGCAGCACCACAATCGACCAAAAAACGAAAGCCGGAATTTTTGTCAATAACAAACAGACGACTGGAAAGTAAGCTGCAATCTGCCGCCGTTAAAACAGATGCGCTTAATTGTTTTCCGTAAACTCACATGGTTTAATGCAATCACGGGCTTTATCTCCGAAACGTTTGTGGTACCAGCATAAAACATTGCATGACCCCTCTCTACTACGGGTGGTTGTTCTATTTCTATTACGACTTCGAAAGCGCTGTTTAGAGCCATTTAACAAACTTTTCATATCAGCGCGAAGTGCTGCTACTTCATCCCGTAGAATTTGAATCTCTGTCTTTTCATGTCCTGATGCTACACTAGAAACCGCAAGTGTGCAACCTGATACTTCATTGACCTTGTCGGCTATTTTTGACAGCCCATTCAAAGTTTCACTGCTTACAGATAAAATCTGTTGCATAGAAACAGGGAGGCGTTGAAGCCACAATGATTTTAAGACTTCGTCAGTAATTTTCCCATCGGCCAAATTCCGCATCTCGAGAAGTAGCTGCGAAGGCCTTTTATCGCCAAGGGTTAAATCTTGCAAAAGTTGCTTGAGGCGAAAAGAATCAGATTGCACAAAATTGCTTAAAATTCGCGATTTTAAAGTTATGTACATATTTTCAGTGGGGGGGGGGTGCGAACTAAATCGGTTGCACAAGAAAGTACACTTGCATTCAAGGCTGTAACCACAGAATGAAATTTTGTGTCATCTGCTGTGATACCAGAAATGTGAAACTGTGACTCGAGTTGTCCAAACCATAATTCTGGGTTATTTTCCCAAAATGGGGGCGGACGCAATGCAACTCTAGCCACCTCCATTGTGGTAGGTAGCGAAAACATATTCTGATCACCCTCGTGTGACATTTATATACGAAAGCCCAAGAAAATTCTTACAAAATAACGTACTAAAATTGTCACCGAGCAGGATCTAATTCATCACTCACCAAGTTGTGAAGTTCTTTATTAATTCTTTGGAGGTGGTGTATTGACTAGCAACATCCAAATTCGAAACGATCGAATTGCCACAATCTTCAAAAATAAACCTTCCAGGCCACTTTACTTTCACATTGGTACTTGCACTTCTTATTACAATCTGTGAAACTTTCCAGTCCAGCCGGTATTCGCAATAAGGTTACTCATGAAAGTTCAGAGTCCGTAAAAAATCACCACTTTAGCGTGATTAGTTTTAGTCCGATGTCACCACTTTAGCGATGTTGCGATCCTTGGTTTAATAATCTGACTCCATTTTAGTTTAACATAAATTTATTAGACTTTAATTAACTAAATAAACACCAACGATACAACATGCTAAGAAAATATTCATGGAACACAAGTAATAAAAATAAAATTGCTCGCCAGGTAAGTTATTTTTTCTGTTGCTATGCAACGCACGAGACATCATCTCATCTCACGCCGATGGAGTTCAAAATGTCATACCAACAAGCTCGCGCTGCCACAGTACTAAGGGATTTCAAGAACGTTTATTTTTGCCATACTCAGATTTTTTAGGCAAGAAATTTCCAACAACATTATGAGATCTTCCAATCTCACGTGCAATTTCTCTGACACCTTTGCCAGGCTGATTCTAAGCATCAATCATTCTTTTCTCACGCTCCGTCAATTCTAAACCTTTTGGCATTATAGGAAATATAAAATAAACCAAATCGGTGTTAACTACCTACGGATTTGTGAGCGAAATACGCACTGAACTTATATTATATGTGCTTACTGGTGGGAGGAGTTTTGACGAATTTGCATAGAGCACTTTGTTATACCAATCAAAATGCACCAGTCAATTTGCATATCTTTTTTCTTTGATACGTATTCCTATCGAACAAGCAAAAATGTTTTTGCATTTGAGAATTACAAAATAAATGAAAATTATAAGACGGACCTATACTTTTGTGGAGCACTTTATAAGCATAAGAACCATTTCTACAAGTTGGCGAAATCAATAACTTGAAAAAGCGTACAGTTTTATTATTATTATTACTAAAAGTGTAACGCATTTTTTTGTCTTTTAATATAATTTGAGTAGTTTCCAACCACAATGATACATCTAAATTTTACAAATAAAAACATTTTCTAGAAATCAGTCCTTTACATTAAATTGAATTTTAATTAAATGAGTAGTTTAATTTTTCCAGACAACTTTTCTTTTCAGGAGAAAAACTTTGGAAATAAAGTTTCCATATTCTATAAAAAAAAAATTAAACTGCTATATCTTCATTATTCCCCGTCACTTTCTTTCACTTTTTCTTATTCACGGTTTTTTTATTGCTACATTTACGAGAAACATGAAAAACAATGTCTTGGGCTCGAGCTTCTTTCAAATTGCTCTAGACTTTATCTGCAACAAATCGATTACAGTACAATTCTATATCAGTGTTTCAGGATCGATTTGTATGGCAAGACTTTCTTATTCATGTTCATAGATAGGAAACGGTAAATTTTGGAATGCTTGGATTCCCTCTAGGGGTGGAATGAAATTTGGGGAAGAGTCAATACTTTATTTATATTTCGACATAACAAGATTTGTATTCCTCGTTTTTCATTGTATTTATGTCTAAAGTAAAGTTGACTTCGAAAGGCCAATATTTTGAAAAGATATATCACCATATATTTTCCATGAAAGAAATATAGTGTTGCATGGGATTTGGGGAAATCTATGATTTTTATAACATATACTGTAGTGACCTGCTCATACTTGTATATTTCACTTTAAAATTTAATGTGCACTTTTTTTAAGTATGGATTTAAGTGGATAAATTTAAGATAAAAATAACATTAAATAAGCGATGTTATTTTAAGAAAAATTATATTTAATAAAATTTTCATCCTAAATTTCATCGATCGAAACTGATAGACTTGTAGGAACTAAATCCATCTTTTTCCTTAGCAATAATAATTATTTAGCAAATGTTTATTTAATGTATACATTTTATCTTATTTATCATTCTAAAAATCATATTTATAGCACTATGGGATTTGATTGAAGGATACTTTTTATGTATGTATACTGTTCATAGATACTATTTAATTACATATTTGAATTGAAAACTTGAGTATACAACAACTAAAGCGTTATACAATTCACATTGTGTGATATTAAGGTAAGCCTTATATCCTTTAAAAGAGCAATTCAAAGATCGAGTGATTTTTTTTTTTTTACAGAATTTTCATAGAGTTCCATTACTGTAATCTTTTGCAATAAAATTTGGTTACATAGTCTGTTACAGTACTACTGCCTTATTAATTATTCAATAGCACAACAACTCTGGCTAATATCTCCCAAGTATAGCCAATCACGATGTGGACCGTTAATACGGATTTTGGCTTATCTCTCCCTTCAATGGGTAAAATATACTGAAAGTTTAGAAATGTTGATGAAGATTTTTAAAATTGAAAATATAAGAAAAGACGGAGGCCTAAAAATACATTTTGTGATGTTTTTGATATGCTTATTATTATTATTATTTTAAATCGTTTTTGGAACGATGCTCGAGATTTTGTCATGGTCTGGCCAATATTCCTAGGACCCTTTTTTCAAACAAAGGCCAACATTGCTGTACCACCTATGTAATTTTGATGTTGGTAAAGCATAAAAGAACATAAAATCATAATGTATGATAGCCAATAATACAAATATACATAAATTCATTAAAATTATGTCAATTTTAAAGTTTTTTTTTTATCCAATAAATTCTTTATGTTTGGAATCCAAGTAAGAACCTGGCAAGAATTCTAGATTATTTAAATTTAATAGTATTGTAATGAATAATCTTTTTTTTTTTTTTTTTTTTTTTTTTTTTTTTTTTTTTTTTTTTTTAATGTATACTTTCTCTTATATATTTTTTTTATTTTACTGAAAAATTTTATACCTTGAATGTGTGAAAATAGGTATTACTTTGCTCATTTATTTTATGAAGTGAATACGCAATTATCTCAAAATGGAAAATCATCTCCCATACCCTCCGCTAAAAATAAGGTTTGTTTTTCATTCAAAACGTTTATTAACATTTTTCAGTATGTATTTTAAAAATGGGTAAATTAACAACAGTTAATGTATGTAAAGAAATTTACTGATTAATTGAGTGAGATACCATTAATACAAACCTCTAAATGCTTTGCATCATTAACATTTAGAGGGGTAGTTTTAGATAGGGTTTTCTATAGATTCCATTTATTTTCTTCTTCAAAAGTTTTTTATTTTAATGTATTTAAAAAAAAAAAAAAAAAAAAAAAAAAAAAAAAGATTTATATTTGAAAAAAATTTAAGTGCATCGTCTTTCTTTACCAAATCATTAAAAGTTGCTTTTCACGCGATATTTGATAGAAAAGAAGCAACTATTAAGGACTTTGAAACCACCAAAAAAATGTGTAAACGTTTTTTAATGCAAAAGTGTTTTTTCGAAAAGCAGGTGTTGAAATGGTATATTTCTCATGAGTGTAAATGATTGCTTTAAAAGAATTAAAAAAAACCTTGAAGAATGAACACTCAAAGTCGTTTTTCTAAACATGTGTACTTATTATGAAAAGCGTTATTTAAAAATAGTTACAAATGATTTAAGACCTGAACATTCTATTTTGTTTATGAAAATATCAGCTTAATTTATTATGAACTAGCTGAATACCCGTGCTTCGCTACGAAATTTCAACATGTGCAATATTTTAGCTAGCTGTGAGGCTTCGCGTTGCGAAAATTTGTCATTCGTGTATAGGTGCCTGTTTTTGGCGCTTCGCTCACAGGAAGATTCATCGATACGCAAAATCGAGCTCGCTTCATTCGCTGAAAAGTTCATTGACACATAAACACAGGCTTACTTCACTCGTTGAAAGGTTCATTACTATGTAAGCATAGGCTCGCTTCGCTCACTGAAAGGTTCATTGCTGCGTGCATAAGCTCAATTAACTCACTAAAATCTAATTGATATGTAAAGCCTTAATATTGGAAGCCTCTCTCTTGTCGAGGAACAAAAAATTCCCGTTAATACAATAATACAACACCCCTTTAAGATTATTTTAACACGTGTTTGTGGAAATCAAAATTAGAGGCCAAAACTACTCATGTTGAAACTTTCAGAGCTCTAGGCCTATTAGAAGTCGCTTTTTGTGAAAAAATCAATTAAAAAACAAATTAAAATTGTAACATTATTTTTGTTAGTCCAATTAGAAGGCCAAAACTACTTGTGTTGAAAATTTCAGATCTGTAGCTCAATTAGAAAACGTTATGTAAAATATTTGTTAATTAATTAAAAAAATAAAATTAAAAAACAAATAAAATTTTAAAATTCTTTTTTTCAAAAACCCAGTTGGAAGGCGATAACTACTTACGTTGAAAATTTCTTAGCTGTAGCCCTATTTGAAATCGTTTTGTAAAATATATATTAAGTAATTAAAAAAATTAATTAATAACGAACTAAACAAAAATTTAAAATTCTGTTTCTCGAAAGCCCAATTAGAAGGCCAAAACTACTTATATTAAAAATTTCAGAGTTGTAGCCTTATTAGTAGTCATTTTGTAAAATGTTTATTAATTAATTAAAAAAGAACAAAATAAAAAATTTAAATTCTGTTTTTCAAAAGTCCAATAAAAAGACCAAAACACTCATGTTGAAAATTTCAGAGATGTAACCTTATTAGAAATCGTTTGTAACATATTTATTAATTAATTTAAAAAAATTAGTAAAAAAAAACTAAATAAAATTTAAAATTCTGTTTTTCAAAAGTCCAATCCTAAGGCCAAAACTACTTATGTTGAATATTTCAGAGCTGTAGCCCTATTAGAAGTCGCTTGGTAAAAAAAATATATTAAAAAATAACTAATTAAAATTTTAACATTCCGTTTGTGATGTATACAATTAAAAGGCCAAAACTACTTATGCTGAAAATTTCAGAGCTCTATTCCAATTTTAAAAAGGTTTCTATAGATCCACAGACAGACACACAGCTTGTTTTATTGTTATAGATTATGAAAATATATTCTTTCATAGGATATGAGTGATTGATAGTTGACAACATGAAAAATATTTACTATTGTTGCTTTCATTTTATGCTGAACAAGGTAAAATAACCCATGAACTTTAAAGAGAAGAGAACTAAAGAAGCCTTGATATCCTACCAGTTGAATATACTTAAAAAAATATTTTTAGCTTTTGTCATTTATTAAATGCTAAGTGAATAATTACCTAAGCAAAAGCTTTTAACCATTAAAATTTGCATTCAATATATTATTCCCTGTCAATTATAAACTACTAATTGATATGACATCAAATTGTTGGATAACTAGTTTTACTAATGGATTTAAGTAAAATATTCTGCTAGTTTTTACTAATAGTCCTTTACATTTTTCCTTTTAAGTATTTATTAATTACGTAGCATAGTGAAACTATGCCTAGTGACTAGGTTTTGTAAGTTGCCATTCAAAAAAAATATTTACTTCTCAAATGTATTCGTCACAGTCGATATATAATTAAAAAATTATTGAAAACAAATACTATTACGAGGTGTTCTCTTTAATAAATATAAAGTAAGAGAAAGAATGTGAAAAATTGTTTATATTAATTCTATATTTCTAATATATAATTTTAAATATATTTCAGCGGTGAATGATCACGCTCAACGATTATGAAGTACATAAACTGAAATATATAAAACACAGGTTCATGGACGCCTGCAGGTTTATTTACAGGTGGAAAGGGATCACAGAGAGTTTAAGATTATTTGTAAGGAAATGCAATGGGACAAAATCTATTCAATCCTTGTTTTAAAAAATGATATTGCTGAAGGAAATTATAATTAATAGCTGTATAATAAATTTCTTTTGTAATAAATAATTTAAAGCCTGAACTGTCCATCCTTATTTCTGTGAATTGAATTAATTGATCCACTTTTTTTTGTTGTGATTTTTAAAAGCAATTGGGAGGGAAGTGCACTTCCTCGCCCTTACCTGACAGTGTCCATATCTAGAATTCACTTTTGTTTGTAAGTAAGTAAGTAAGTAAGTAAGTAAAAAACCCAATTTTCTTCGTTATCAGTGGAAATCTCACATAAATAAAATAAACGAATCAATCAAAGGGTAATTTTAATGTTCAGGTGATTTTGTTCCTAAAATTGTATATTAGAAAGAAAATTGATTATTATTATTGAGAGACATATTTTTACTCTAAAAATTTTAATATTTTTTGGAATTTATGAACTACATGTGAAAAAAATTAGACAAATACAGCTGTTTAAAGATTTATTGTCACTTTAAACTTTATCTAAAAGAACAATTATACCTGAAAGAACAATTTAATTAGATAAAGTGGGAATTTGAAAGATAGAAATCCTTCTACAAAACCCTAAATAAACAATTATTTTAGATTATGCGCTTTGATAAAAAGAAATATGTATAATTTTAACATATTTCACCTTTTTTCTTTGCATAAAAAAAATTAAATTAAATCAAAAAGCTTACAATATAAATCCGATTAGGAGAGGTTTTTTTTGTTTGTAAAATTCCTATTGTGACCAAGAAAATCAGCTTTCAAATAAAATAGGTTTTTGTCAATACATCTAAATTAATTTTTTTCTTATCTGCTCGTATCTAATTAAAATGCATTTTTTGTTTTGTTTTGTTAAGGCATTATTATCTATGTGAAAAAAAATAAGTATATTCTTAACTTTATATTTCTTATTGAATCTAATATTTCAAAGATTTAGCTGTCAGTGAAAATAGTATTATCAAAGAAATATGATGATTGAATTATCACTATGTTCTTAATCATGTTCTTTTAGAAAAATTGGTCAATTTTTTTTTATTTCCACTGTTTCCAGTTTCATTATATTCCACCTCCTAATAATAGGTAATTCTTCTAATGGAAAATTTCGTAAATCATAAAAATAAGTTAATTTCTTTGTATAATTAAGATTTTATGTATTTACAGAATTAATTACATTCTACATTGGAATCTCTTTTATGGCCTTAAACTTTGAATTATTATTTAGAAATGTTATGGTTACCATGAATTGAAGCTTGTAAGAGCATATGAAGACATATATTGATTTTAAAAGAAATTCTTAATATGCAATTATGAATTAAATTAAAAAAAAAAAAAGATTTTTTTTTTATAAAATTACTCTGCAAAATTTTCCCTTAAAATTGTGACCGTTATTATCACATTTAATACGAATGGAAATGCATTTTTTGCAAAAATAACCCGATGACAGAAGCTAACCAGTTCTACAAATTTGGAATGTAGTCATTTTGTCATGATCTGACTTGTAGAGCCATCTATATTTTATATTTTAAAATAGAAACAAAATTTATTTGTGTTCACGAATGAAAAATTCAACATATTATTTTGATGTATTAATCACTTTATTAGAAAATAAAAATTTCAAAGTTATTTCGGTCACGTATTTAAAATATTAAATTGAAATTAATGGAATAATATAGAATACAATTAAAGTAGATATAATTAATAGAAAAATGTGGGTCTTACTATGTATTTTTGATTACGTTAGGTATTAAAATCATTCTAAATTTCTGAACGTCCTCTATTGAAAATGTTTCGCAAGAAAATGTCAAAAATGTTCATAATGATTCCACAATCATCAAATCCACAGTTTGTATTGCTGTGTTTTTCATTAAAACTCTTTAGTTTCGTTACTCTAATCCTTTTCAATCTCTTTTTTCAGGTAAAATCATGAGCTTGTCATCTTCTCTTTTGCAATTTAATTTATTTTATAGTGTATGAAAATTATTGTTTCATGAAGCTGGTAAGAATATATGAAGACATAAATTGATTCTAAAAATAATTCTTAATTTAGCAAGATAAATTAAATTTAAAAAAAAAAAAGATTTTTCTTGTTATCGTTCTGAAACTAGTCGAAAAGGTAACCCCAATTTTATAATTAATCCCGAGATCAGTTTAACTACAAGATTTAAAAACTTAATTGAGGAATCTATTTGAAATGGTTTTTTTTTTTTTTTTTCCCCTCCCTTTTTTTTTTTTTTTTTTTTTATCATTATTATTATTATTATTATTATTACAAATATAAGGAAATAATCAAGCATATTTACAAGGGTTTTTCGTTGGTTACCCACATGCAAGTTTTTAGACATAAGAAAACATCTGCATTGGATGTGCATAGTTTACCTCTCACTATCTCTCTAGTAATAAAGAATGAATTTTATTTACTTTATTTGAGTGGCCTGCAACCTCGTCGTAACTAATTACATGAGCATTTCCCAGTCATATAGTGGTCATTTGAATTAGTAATATTTAGAACTAAACATTTATTTCTAAAAATGGACATAGTTATCTCGCAGTTTGTTGTTGAAAGTATCATTTTTTGCATGATCATCGAAACAACGGTTCTTATGCAAGCAGTCATTTTTGAGCAAGCCTCTTTTCCTATCGATACAGACAATCAGCCAGTGCTAGATGTTTAGATAAACTCGGAGTGTCGCGTCGCCTCACTTTTCAAGAAAATAACCATGCATTCCCCTATTTCTAAAACAACTGAAATCCATTCCCACAACTTTAAAAACACTTTATCCATCTAAAAACTACTAAAGAAAAATAACATAAATCTTTAAATGTAGTGACACTGAGGAAAAGTGATTTCAATTTTTCAAATATGTATATAAAAAAAGAAACATCTAGATCATACTATTATAAAAATGTATTATACTACTTTGTATTAAGAAATAATTATTTTTTAAAAACAAATACTGTTACGCTTGGTCAACTTTGAACTTTGTAGAAACTTTCTTTTAAGTAAAATTTCTATTCTTGTTTCATATGAAACCAAACTATTTAAAAAATAGTTTAAAGTTCACTCTTAATTTAATTTCATGAAACTATGGACATTTAGAAGCACTATTTAAATCTAAATAAATAGTTATGTATATAATGTTGAATTATTACTTCACTTTATCTCTTACTTCCAAGCAAAGATTGTTGTCTTAAAGAATATTCTTTAAGACAACAATATATTTTTAACCCTTATTCAATATTAGAGTTAGGAAGTATGAATTATTTTCTTACTAGTTAATATTTTTATTATAAGATGGGAAATTATAAAATGTATCGATGGGAGAGAGGGGGGGGGGGGGGAGAAGACCTGCGTTTGTCCCCAACTTTTGGGTACCCCCCCCCCTACTTTTTCCCCCACTTCTTCCGCAGACAATTACAATGTATCTTCAAACAGTATTTATAAACAAAATTATTAGTTCAGAAACATGTATTTCATTTCTGGTATAACAGTTGGCCATGACGTTGCCATGTATAAAATATACAACCCAATTACCCAACGTATTCCATTTTTATTTTCGTTTTCCTTGCAACACATGCAGCAATTTCTCAAATTGCCAAAAATATTATAGTAGAATATGATCTAGAATTGACAATGATAAATCTAACTTTTGAAAAATGAGTTTGTGGTTCATTAAGTGTAGAACACATATCACCCACTTGAAATTCTTCAGCAATTGTTCATTTCGCAAAACCGTAGAATAACGCATCATCATACTATCTTTGTTGGTGTCATGGTAAAACCAATTAAAATAATTGGTGGTGAAAAAAAAAAAAAAAAAAAAATATTGGTATTGCCTTGAAACTCGTTTTAATGGTTTCATATCATTGCAGAAAATAACTTTATGATAAACCAATGCGAGTAATGTCATTCGTATTCCTTTTTTTTTTAACATGGGATTGTGTTTCTAGTTATTTCCTGTTTTATGTACTTGACGTCGGTAGTTCTCTGAAGAAGACTCTTACTCGATAAAAGAAATATTAATGTACATTCGATGAAGTGACAAATTAAGCTTAAATACATAACTTCTTATTTTATCGAGTTGGAGATAACTTTCAGAGAAAAGCTTTTATTTTCTAACCTCCATTAAAGAACATTTCCATATATATATATATATATATATATATATATATATATATATATATATATATATATATTTGTTCAATTCTAAAGGTTTCGAAAATGCCATTAACACAAAAATTTCTGCTCTCTGTGCTTTTTTTTTTTTTTTTTTTAATTTGCAACCTAAGTTGGCAGGAAACTATATATTTGGCTCGAATCGAATGTGAAGTCACTTCATCTGAAGCAACTTGGCTTGAAACGCAGCAGCGGAAACCAGTTTTGAAAATGACTCGCAAATCGCGCAAAGCGGTAAGGGATATGACAATTGACTCCCAAACACACTGCAACTATTTGGCAGAAACCGCACGTTGACCATAGAGAACAAGACGGAGCGAAGGATTGCGTCACCGAACGGAAGGATGCCGTGACGTCACAGATAATTGCGAAGCGTTTTGATCGGACGGGGTTTTGGGGCATTTTCTTTTCTTAACATTTAAATACCTAATTTTTTTTAAAGAAATTTTGTTTGAATATTTGGAATCAGGAAGACATTTTTCACAAATATAACCTAATTTCACTCATTTTTTAAAAATGAGAGACTTGTCCATTGTGTGCCACCTTTGTACCATAATTGCAAATTTGAATTTAATTTCTCTGTAGAAAAAGTAATTTTTAAAAAAAGTATAAACATTATAGAAAAACATGGAAGAAAAAGTATTATTGATTTAAAAAAAATAATCAATATAACTTAAAATTAAATGTATTATTTATCACGAAAATCTATCATATAACTCAATCAAAATAATTGTTGGTAAATAGGATAATGTTTAATAAATAAGAGAACATTACTATTTCAACAGCAACATTTCAAATATGTAATGGCATATAGTATCAAAAAACTTCAATCAATAAAAGACATTTAAAACATTGTTATAAATATCCATAAGCATCGTCAGGAAATTGAAAGGGGGCGTACTTGCTAGCCCCTGGATTTTGAAAATTAATTATAATTTATAGAAAATTGGTATATTCACAGGAATAGAAGTATTTTGATTTGAAATTTTTAAAGGATGAGAAATTTGATTGAAATGTATTAATTAAAAGTTCATTAGAATGGTCATTTGAAAAAAAAAAAAAAAAAACTCTCCTTGCAGTACACTTTTGGGTACTATCTGCACCGGCACCCCCACCGAAAGATATTTTGCCGGCGCCCCTGTTGACCTTAATGAAAACCCTTTCTTTCTTTATTCCAAAAACCTTGTGATTGCAAAAGCTTATCAAGCTTAGATAATAATAAAATTTTATCCATTATATATGTATAACTCTGCTTGTAAATTTAAAAAAAAAAAAAAAAAAAAAAAAATGTTTTTGTGTTTTGCTTTGCTTGTGTTCAAATGTTATAATGGAAATATTTTTACTTAGATGGCAGCACGAGCAAAGGTGAAAAAATAAATCCGGTAGTGCTAAAGCCATGATGTTAAAGTACATGAATGCCTTATTTGTCCGAATCGACAGGCGTGATGTAAATATTCGAAAACTTTGTGTAGTGAACTAGTGTTCTAACAGGCTTTATTAGAAATATTTTTTTTGTAATGCACATTTAGTTTTAAACATTTTTTCCCTTTACAATAATTCAATTTTGGACCATAAAAACTCTTTCAAGTCTGTATTCGTATCTGAAAAAAATCCAATGCGCCAAGATTGAAATGAGTCGCTATGGATTCGTTTTCTAAAAAGTGGGTCACAATGTTTAAAGTTTTGAATAACTGTTTTGCATGATAAGGTATAAAAGATGAAGAATAAATTCATTCAAAGTTTTATGATATTATTGACTATTTCAATAAGTATTTAGCTTTGAATGCATCGGCAACCCTTCTCTCAGAAAAATCAATTCAATATCACATAAATAAAAAAAAAAAAAAATAAAAAAAAAAAAAAATAAAAAAAAAACAGGTTGAAACAACGGACGAGATAAACTTTGAAAACAGCAAAAGATTTACAAATTTTCAAGAAGAGACACCTGAGTACAGCATCCATTTCAAGGGAAAATGAGATTACCTATTGTCCCTATCTAATCCCGTTGGAAAACTGCTTAGACTGATTGGAACAATATCGTCAATTCTCTCCAGCTCAGGGGAATTCGGAAACTCTTATATAAAAAGTAAAACATCTGAAATAAAACAGTTGAATACTATTTATAGTTGCAATAAATCTGATTATAGAGTGAGTTTAAAAGTTTACTTTAAAAATACTTATTTTTTTAAGTAAAGTCCAAGAAAAAGTTACCAAAAATGTCTAAAATTTTAAACATTACCATCAACTTTTTAGAAGCCGTATCTTGAGCGACCCACTACTTTCTCGGCGCAGGGAATTTTTTTCCCAAACAAAGATAGCCCGAAAGATTTTGGGGATCTAAAACGAACTTTTGTGAAGAAAAAAACCCCCATTTACTACTTATTAAAATTTAACAAAAAAATTTTCTTAATAAAACATTTGCGAATGACTCTAAACCCAACAGTTGGTTGTGACTCAAGATTTTAGAAATAAAATTGATCATCAACCATTATTTTACAGTTACTTTTATTAATATAGTTTTTATCAGTCATTTTAGTATATTTGCAAGTGTTCAAATCACAATCTATCAACATATATAGATTAAAATTAGGGGTTGTTATACATATTATTATTTGAATTCAAATAAATATTGGTAAGTCAAAAGTTATCCAGGTGTATTGAAAGACATGTATAAATCGGTTAAAAAAACACACCTATGACTTTAAAATCAATCTTTTCAAGTATAATGTTTAAGACTTATATCAAGTATATTAATTTATAAATATCTTCTAAGACATTAAAAGTATCTTGAGCAAACAGTGTAATTTGTATTTATTTATATCCGTACATATAATATTATGTGTAAATATTAGTCTGCAAATATAAAAATATATGTATCAAAAGCATAGACTAAAAGAGTGTATACTTCGTTGCTTTAAGGCAGCGTTCGTCACTAACTTTTAGAGGCGGGCCGTATGACTTTTGTTGGATCTTTCCGCGGGCCGGATACACCAAAATATGTATCTTTAATTATTATCAATTTAATAGTAGTCAATTTAATAGTAGCATTATTCTCAAAACTGAAAAACAAATTTTTTTTTTTTTTTTCTTTTTTCAAATAATTAAAAAAATAATAGTTTTCTCATTATTAGTATATCAAGTTCTAAAAAAGAAGTGAATCTTTGTTTTCAACGTGTTAGCGTGACTGGACCAAACTTTTAACAAAAGTATTTCTACTGCACTTCCAATTTACTCCGGTCTAGTCGATATCAATTGTGTCTTTTGAGAAGATGGCGGTCGAAATTGTTCAGTTTATTTTATGATAGATTCGTTGCATTTCGGAATATTTGTTACAGTCCATTTTAATAAATTGTCCAAACAAGATTCAGTTAAGTTATTCCTGTATTTACTCTTGATGCCTTGCTGAAAGCTTCTTCATATAGTTTCTTCGGGCACGTAGCGGAGAAATCGGTTCTGCATAGTTAACACATATTATTTCGGATAAATTACAATTATGTAAAAAAAAAAAAAGTCCATCGTGTAAAATTTGATTTCCTTTTTTCTTCTGTGGTGCCGGCGGGCCGCAGAAAAATCTATCGCGGGCCAAATCCGGCCCGCGGGCCGCGTAGTGGTTGACGCTGCTTTAAGGTATACATATACATTAGCAATTGCAAAATTTGAATCAAGTCTGCGTTTTTTTTTTTTTTTTTTTTTTTTTTTTAAATATTCCTGAATTCATTACCTTTAAAATAATACCATTTTCTTTCTGAAACTCAATTTACATTTTAAATTGCTGAGGATTTTGTGAACCTGTTTTGTATCAAGTTCATTAGTGTAGTAAACTTTAATCGCGTTTTCTGAAGAATAACATTTTGGTGTTATATGACTTTACGCCAAAGGTCATAACTTCATAATAAATTGTCCGATTCACAAAATTCTAATTTTGTTCTGTAGATACAAATTGTGAATGTGTTTCCTATGGAGATTCTAACATATACTGTAATAATAAAAAATTATGAATATTTTAATCGTAATTTTTGTTAAAAACTATGTATTTTTTTAAACTTTTTATTTAAAAATTTATAATTAAATAAATACTGCAACCAAATTCAAAATTCTCCATAGGAACATACGTCAATATAATATCTTTTATTTGCAATAAAAATCATACCTCTAAGTTAATTGCAAGTTTATTTATGTATGTTCTAATAATGTACTAATTAGTCACTTTAAATGCAATTAGCTGATTAAAAAATTGAATATATATACATACAAATGCATCATTTTTAATTCTGATATGCTGCCAAAAAGTTTGAAATTATTACTTAAAAATTAAAGAAAATCATCTCAATTGCATATGTATACTTTAAGAGGAAGTCCTAGTAAGAATCATTTCCTGTACTCGATATGTTGCAAACTTCTAGATCAGTTCATTTAGAAACAACTTTGTATAAAACCTTGAAATTTGTTGAGTAGGTACGAATAACTTCATGATATGACATATAGATTACTTAAATGACACATAGACTTATAGATCATTTAATGAATTGAGATAAATTCGTTAATTTATTACTATTATAAATGAAAATTAAAAACGCACAAGACTGCTGAAGGTAATGCTGGCGCTACTGCATAGGCATTAACCTAAGGATTTCAAATATAAAATAAAATATATATTCGAGTTTTCAATTAGTCATTTCATTAGTTTATCATTTTCGTACTTAACAAATTTCAAGATTTTATACAAAGTAGTTTATAAATGAACTGGCTTAGAAGATTGTAATATAGCGAGTATAAGGAATTATTCTTATCACGATCGGATGCATGAGCTGTGCGTTCATATGCCCTTTTTCTTTATAAAAACCCAAAATTTTTTAGAGCCATTTTTATCGTCAAAATTTTGTTGTTTGACTCTTAATTTTTATCACATAATCTCCGCTACTATACTGGAAATGCCTAAAAATTCCCTTCACACTCTACTTTTTATTCGAACTAAAAACACACACACTAGAAAATAATATTAAAAATATAAAATACAACGAAAAATTATATTTAAATATAACATGATATGTTACTATTTTTATTTATTAGTAATTTCAGTGATCCAGGTCAGCTCTGATACTGATTTTAACTATCCTTATAATCCAAAAATCAGTTTAAAAATCAAGAAATAATGCAATTTTAATTATTAAATTTTATAAATGTATCAAGAAATGGATTTATTGAATATTTCAATAATAATAAAATAATAATTCAATGACCATGGAATGGAGTGAAAGCATGATTTTTTGTAATTATTTAAGTTCAGTTATAATCTTGTAGATGGCGCCACGAATTTTATTGTTAGATGGTGAAGGGTGGAAGACATTTTTGGATTCCTTAGCTTTTGGGCATCTAAAATTAGTTCCTTTCTCATTATTTATTTAATTTCTTACCTGCTTTTACGTAAAAAATAGTATTGAAAAATTATCAGTATGCTTATCAGAGAATATCAGCACAACTTAGCTTTCAAACAGAATGCGTGGCACGTGGCATCCAATTTTGTGTAACAAAAATCGTGACCGTACAATAAAATGTAAAAAATGATGCCCTGAAGGTAATATCAATTTTTGCTTTCTATCATTGAAGAGGTAGGTAGGTACCTATCATCGAAAAAATTAGTTTTTTTTGCAATTAGCTTAAAACCACATACAGTTTTTCAGAAATCGTGTAAAAAATGAAACTTCTTTTGATAAATAAAATCTTTTTTTTCTCCGTAACCAAATTTTCAATCTATCACGCTCGCGGAAAATAAAAAATATACACAAGCCAGTGAAATTTCAATTTGTAAGGAAGAACTATGCATAATCAAGCATGAATTGCATTGTTTCTGTCACAATGTTAATATTCGCAGATTAAACTAAAAATATGGCCAATTTGTTGCCATGAATACTTTAATTACTAAGGTAGATTTAAGTCCTTTCTTTTATGTTACAGTTTATATTCTTCGAAATATACAACAATTAATAATTATTCTTTCTTCTTAATCGTTTATATTATAGGTTGCTATTATTTAAGGTTGCGTTTGATAAAGGTGAAAGGCTAATTAAAATAAAGATGTTTAGCATCAGCAGAAGTTATATTTTATTGTAACACGAATGTCCATGCGGTTCAGAATATATAAAAAAATTTCAAGAGAATGTTATACAGTTAAAGTTTACAGTTAACATAGAAATTAACTTTGAAAACATTGAAAGAAACAATTACAAATTCTGTAATAAACAATTATAAATATATAAAGAAAATAATACTTTAGACTGTTAGCCTAAAGTAAAATACATAATATAATTAATTAGTGCATAAATATAATTTCCCCCAAATTTCTAAACCGTTGTGTGTTAATGACAAGCCACACGAATAAACACAGTACTGTCCTCTAGTGCTAAAGTAGGTAAACTCATCTGCCAACATTACTCTTGGGAAAGTATCATGAACATTTTCAAGGATAAAAATCTTGTAATATGTATCAGTTATCCAAGTTGTACATTAAAGAAAATAATATGCAATACTAATTAAATATGAAACAGGTATCCAAAGTTGTACATTAAAGAAAAAAATGATATGCAATACAAATTAAGTATTATAATAACATTAAAATGAATTCAGTCCTGAAATCTCATTTTAAGTTTAACTTTCCTCCCACAGCGAGTGTTAATTATAGTGTTATCATTACCAGGTATAACCCGAGGAGTTGGTATAACTGAATTATTGTCTTGCCTATTACTATCAAACTGTGTTTCAGGCATATTATTAGCATAAGTTTTTAACGCATAGGCTGGCTTGAGCCTGTCAATTGAAATATTCACCCTCTTATCTTTAATTACAAGAGAGAAATATTTTTCATGTCTCTCCAACACTGAAAATGGTCCTTCATAAGCTGGTTCCAAGGGTTTTTTCACACGATCTATTCTCACAAAAACATGTGAACAAGATTTAAGATCTTTATGTATAAATATTGATTGACTTGTGGAGTATCGAGTTCTTAGAGGCTTTAACTCATTCATGTAGTTTTGAAGTTTGCCCACAAAGGTCTCTGGTTCCATTTTGGAGTTGGGTTCATCAAAGAATTCACCTGGGACTTTAATGTTTGTTCCATAAACCATTTGGGTTATGGACGAGTTCACATCGCTTCTGATAGCTGATCTAAGTCCTAAGAGAACTGTTGGTATAGTTTCAGTCCATGTTTGACTGTCATGTGCTTTAATAGCATTCTTTAACGTTCTGTGGAACCGTTCGATTTTACCATTGCATTGGGGATGGTATGGTGTCGTGCGAAGGAGCTTAGCACCACATATTACTGCCAAGTTTCTGAACAGTTCTGACTGAAACTGTCTACCTTGATCAGTGACGAGGCTACTGGGCACTCCAAATCTACAGATCCAGTGTTCATAAAATGCCTTACTCACAGTTTCTGCAGTGATGTCTGGCAATAGGATGACTTCCATCCAGCGGGTGAATCTATCAATGCAGGTAAGGCATTAGATGGTTTGACCATTAGATGGTGGCAACGGTCCAATCAGGTCAAGGTGAATCACACTGAATCTTGAATCTGGTTCTGCATAAGTTGACAATTGAGACTTTGTATGTCTTGTTACTTTACATTTTTGGCATCTTATACAATGCTGAGCCCATTTTCTGACTTGTTTATTGATTCCAGGCCATACAAACCTGGCAGACATCTGTCTTGCAGTAGAACGAATGCCAGTGTGTGACAAGCCATGAACTTGGTCAAAGATTTGTCTTCGAAACTTAGAAGGAATGTATGGGCGAATCTTATTTGTAGATATGTCACACCATAAGGTTTTTCCTGAGGCGATAACATATGGTTTCATATCTAAAGATGTGTCACTTGAACACAGGGTCTTGAATTCAGCATCAGTACTTTGTTCTTCAGCTATTTGCTCGTAATTGACAACCGAAATTGCTTTAATTCTTGACATTGCGTCAGCAACTATGTTATCTTTTCCACTGATGTGCTGAATGTCTGTAGTAAATTGTGATATATACTGGAGTTATCGTAACTGCCTTGGGGAAGCTTTTTCATTCTTCTGCCTAAGAGCAAATATTAATGGCTTGTGATCAGTCAGGATAACAAATTCTCTGCCTTCTAGCATATGTTTAAAATGCTTAACTGAGAGATAAACACCTAACAATTCTCTGTCGTAAGTACTGTATGCTCTCTGGGTATCGTTCAATTTTTTTGAATAGAAGGCAATGGGTTTCCAACTGCCATCTTCATACTGCTGTAAAGCTGAGCCTATTGCACAATCTGAAGCATCTGTAGCTAGGGAAAGGGGTAAAGCAGAATTTGGAAAATTTAACCGGGCAGCACTTGCTAGGTCAGACTTGCATTTTTCAAAATGCTGGATGGCTTCTTCTGTCCATGGAACTTTTCGGAGATCCTTCTTTTTCGCACCTAACATCTCATGGAGCGGTGCTTGAGTTTCTGCTGCATTCTTTAGGTAACGTCGATAGAAATTGATCATGCTAAGGAAAGTGCGAAGCTCATGGATGGTTTCTGGTAATTTATAATCATTGATAGCTTGAACTTTTTTTGGCAATGGAGATGAGCCTTTTTCTGTAATCAGGTAACCTAGGTATTCTACTAGGTTTGCACCCAACACAGATTTACAAATATTAATGCGAAGTCCATATTGTTGAAGTCTGTCAAAAACTTGAGCAAGGTGTTGCTTATGCTCTTCCTCAGTAGTTGAAGCTACCAACACGTCATCTAAATATGGGAATATGAAATCAAGTCCACGAAGAACTTCTGTGATGAAACGTTGGAAGGTGGACGGAGCGTTCCTAAGTCCGAAGCTCATAACATTGAATCCATAAAGACCAAATTGAGTTGTTATTGCTGTTTTACACTTGTCTTCTTCTGCAATTGGAATCTGGAAATATACTTTCACTAGGTCAATTGTTGAAAATATCTTCTTATCTTTTAATATATAATTAAAATCTTCTATTCGAGGAATAGGGTATCTATCTGGCACTGTTTGGGCATTAAGTCATCTGTAATCACCACAGGGTCTAATCGTTCCATCTTTTTTGTTTACCAGATGTAAGGGACTAGCCCACTGTGATTTGGAAGGGCGAATAATCTCGTTGTTTAGCATGTATTCAAATTCCTGCTTGGCCAGTTGAAGTTTTCCAGGATCCAATTGCCGTGCTCTCGAGTATGTTGGTTGACCAGTTGTCACAATGTGATGTTTGACATCATGTTTAACAATTTTGTTGAGCAAATTGGGTTTAGTGAGTTCTGGGTACACTGTTGCAATAATTCAAAGTATTTTGTTGACTTGTTTACTGTGCTTAAATCGAAATTTTCTTAAATGGATGTAACTTCCCCTGTGATTGAGAGGTTGGTTACACCATCAATTAGCTTTTTGTTATGAATATCAATTAACAATTTAAATTTGTTTAAAAAATCAGCACCAAGTATGCCTTTTGACACTTTTGCTACAACAAATGGAAATTGAAATGGTCGACGGAGACCAAGATCTAAGGTTAAAATTTTTATACCATAAGTGGGGATCTCCGTTCCGTTTGCTGCATACAGTTTGCACTCACAGTTTATGGTTGCGGTCTTGGAAGGTGGGATGATCGACACATCTGCACCACTGTCCACAAGAAATTGTTGCCTTGTTGTATGATCTCGAACAAATAATCTGTATTTGCGGACATCCAAAACTTCCGCAGCAGGACTTGCCGCCGAGTCTACTGCAGTAAGATGTTTTCCGACTGATCCCTCCAGCTACAAGGCTGTACACACTTTTCTGGCAAAATTTTTTTTCCAAAACGATGATGATAAAAACAGTACTTTCCGTTTGGGTTGTAGCTCTTCCTGGAACTACTGCGATTCCTGTGTCTGTTTTCTGGATTTCCTCTATAGTTTCCTCTGCTGGTGTTCCTAAAATTTTGTGTGCTCAGGGCTTCGATTTTCATCTCCAAAGCAGCGAGCCTTTGGGAAATTGGGTCTTCGACAGGAGTTGGTGACTTCTGAACAGCCGCCAAATCTGACTCCCGTGGAGACATCTCGATAATCTTGTCCGCCATTGTCGTTAGTTTCTCCAGCGAGAGCGATTCGTCGCTGACGATCAATATGCTCTTCACACCAATTGGCATCGTGTCTAGCCATAAAGTTCGTAGAACTGTTTTCGAAACTACGTCGCTTCCGCCACTAAGAGATTTAATCTTCCTTAGGAACTGGCTGGGCAGCATGTCTCCGAGCTCTAGTACCGTTAAGAGTCGCTTAATCTTCTTATTTTCACTTTCGGTAAAAGTATCCAACAAACGTTCTTTAGCAGCTGAATATTTGCTGCTGGAATCCTCCTTTATAATGTCCCAAATATTTTCCATGAATCGTGGTTCCAGTTGAGCCACAAGGTAGTTATATTTTGTTTCTTCTTGCATAATGCCACATATTTTAAATTGTGCTTCAACTTGAAAGAACCACATTTCTGGTTTTTCGCACCAGAATGGTGGAAGTTTAATGCTGACAGCACTCGCTTGAGCGTCGTTCAGTTGATTTTCACTCGTCATCTTAAAGTCGGGTTATTTGCATTCAAGTAAATAGTCCAGGCGTCACCAATTATAGGTTGCTATTATTTAGGGTTGCGTTTGATAAAGGTGAAAGGCTAATTAAAATAAAGATGTTTAGCATCAGCAGAAGTTATATTTTATTGTAACACGAATGTCCATGCGGTTCAGAATATATAAATAAATTTCAAGAGAATAGGGATGGGAAATAAAAGAACAGTCTGCTATTTTGAGCCTGTTCCTTAAAAAGAGCAGTAACATCCTGTTCTTTGATCACACCAAAACCCTGTTCCTTAACATTCTTCGGCGAAATCCTTCCCGCTCCGATCCTATGCGTCACACCTCTGACGTCACACTTGAGGAAGAAGGTTTCGTTTTCCCCTCTCCCTCCTCACACACATTCCTTATCCATGATCTCTCTCCTAACAGCAGGGCTGCGTTGCGCAGGCGCAGAGTAGATGGACAACATCGATATGGAGTACAATCGATCAATGAGACTATCGATGAGCAGGTTTGTTTCAAAGAGCCAATTCTTTTCAACCAGCTCTGTTCAGAACAGTTTAGGTGAGTTGCTCTTCCGAACGGCTCAGTTTGAACTGTTCCGTAAAGAGTAGTTCATTTTGAGCTAATCCCGTTCACTTGCCCTCTCTGCTCATTCCGGCTCCGTGTCAGAGTGGGAGCTGACAGAACCTGTTCCGTGTTTCTCGAATATGCTGTTGCTTTCATTTTTAGGATAGTGTTGAAATGCTAGCGGGGGGGAGGGGGATCTTTTAAATTAATTTCAGCAGATATAATGCTTATATGTTGTTGTTTTTTAATTATTATTTTGACTATAAAAAATAATAATAAGGAAATTATTTCATTTCTCGTTCTATATTCAAACTATCAATGCATTGGAATGAAACCGCGTTTTTCTTATATTATAATGTGTTACAAGTGTGTTTTTAAATTAAGTAAACTCAATTTTTGGTAAATTTGGAAAAAGGAAACGTAATTTATGCTAACAAAATGTTGTGGATTTTTTTTTTTTTTTTTTTTAAAATTTTTAATGAATTAGGTCTATGTTACATTGGTCCGGTAAATCTCATCCGGCAAATAAAAAAACAAAACACTTTTTTTTTTTTACTTTGGTTTTAAATTGAAATTATTATAATTTTTTTCACTATATTTGTATGTAACAAATAAAAGCTTGTTTTGAAAGAATAAAAAAATAAATTTGAGGAGTTTATAATAAATTTGTCAAGAACATGTTCTTTTACGGAATTCTCGGCATGTGAGGACTTGCAAACAGTTTGACTTTCTTTACTTACGAAGTATACAAAATGCATAATAGGAATACATAATTGAAAATATCGAATTCTGCAATTTCGGTATTTTCTATTATGCATTCTGCATATTCGGTTTTTTATAATGTGTATTTTATAAATTCAGTATTTTATTTTGTCTAGACCAACCCTCCTGGATCATAAGCCTCTTCTTGGTCTTTTAATTTGTATTAATTAAGAAAGAAAATAAATGTCGTATTTTGTTAAATGCAATTCCAAAGGTTGCTTGTCATACTCTTAAGGTGCTAGGTTCGAATCCTTATAGCAGGCTGAGTTGTTCGTTGTGTTTCGAAATCCACTGTAATGAAGGTTGTATTTTTTTATATAATGTTTAATAAAACTAGTGTGTCCCGTTATAATGTAAATCTATTGTGAAATATTATTTTGGTAAAAGGAACTGGGCTATCTCTTAACATTTTTGTTTCAAGTTAATTTTTTCTACACTACATTATCACTGTGGGAATCTTTCACAAATTACTCATACTCTATCGCCCCATAGGGCCAATGTAATTTCTACTATCCAGAAACGAGTAGACACGACAGTGATTGTAACAAATTATCTCTCACTAGTTGTGAAGGTGTTTTTTTTTTTTTTTTAATTTTCTCCAGTATAATAAGTGTTATATAGCAAGATAGTTATAATACTATAAGAATTTTGTTTTCAGAAACGAGAATGTTCAAATATAATTTAAATTTTTAAGTTACTTATATAAAATTATAACTTTCTAGAAATTAAAAAAAAAAAAAAAAAAAAAAAAAAAAACCTAAAACGTTGTTCAAATGGCGCCGATTAAATACGTGTTTTTTTTAGCATAGTTTACCATTGAAATGAAAACTAGGGGTGTGGAACATCGCATAACTTTCAATTACTTGCTGACGTGGACTTGTGTCATTTACCTTTTTTATATATTATTCTTTATTATAAGTGAAACTGAGGGGAGAAGAAAAAACGATCTTTGATGAGGTATGCTCAAGGTAAGAAAACTTTTGTAGAAGGCATTCGTTTTTCAACTTTTTAAGCCATTAAAGCAATTTTATGAGAATTTCGAAGGTGGGTATATCTAGAACACCTTAAGAGGCATTTCCACAGTGATTTTGATGAAAATCGTTAGAGCCGTTTTTTTAGAAATAATTGAAAAACATAATTTTTTCAATGGCAGTTACCTTGTGCGCATGCGCGATTTTGGCGAAAACCTAAATAGTACCCATAGCCACCACATACCCGCATACTAAATTTGAACATCGTAGGTCAACTTTTTCGGGAGTTATGCTGACCATAGACATATATTTTTTCTAGATCACTTTTTTAAAAGCCAAATGTTTCAAAACGTGGTGAAATGCAAAAACAAAATATTTTTTTTTGACCGAATGCTATACTTTCATTACCTTGTATACATAAGGGTAATTCAAGCTTTTTTCCAGGTCCCGAAATTTTTAGGTTGGCCATTAAAACACAAAAATCAATTTATATTTTGTTTAAAATTTTAAATTTATTTAAAATTAGCTGAATACCCGTGCTTCACTACGAAATTTTATCATGTGCAATATTTCAGCTAGCTGTGAGGCCTCACGTTGAGGAAAACTTCGTTCGCTGAAAAGTTCATTGACACATAAACACAGGATTATTTCACTCGTTGAAAGGTTCATTGCTATGCAAGCATAGGCTCGCTTCGCTGGCTGAAAGTTTCATTGCTGCATAAGCTCACTTCACTCACTAAAATCTAATGCTACGTAAAGCCTTTGGAAGCCACTTCTTTGTCGAGGAAAAAAAAATTCCCCTTTAATACAATAATACAACACTCCTTTAAGATTATTTTAACATGTGTTTGTGGAAAGCAAAATTAGAGACCAAATAAACTACTTATGTTGAAACTTTTAGAACTCTAGGCCTATTCGAAGTCGCTTTTTAGGAAAAAATTAATTAAAAATCAAATTAAAATTTTAACATTCCTTTTGTCAGTCCAATTAGAAAGCCAAAACTACTTGTGTTGAAAATTTCAGAAATGTAGCCCGATTTGAAAACGTTTTGTAAAATATATATTAATTAATCAATTAAAAAAAATTAATTAAAAAGAAACTGAATAAAAATTTAAAATTCTATTTTTCAAAAATCCGAATTAGAAGGCCACAACTATTTATGTTGAAAATTTCAAAGCTGTAGTCCTATTTGAAATCGTTTTGTAATATATATATTAATTAATTAAAGAAATTAATTAATAACGAACTAAATAAAAATTTAAAATTTTGTTTTTCTAAAGTCCAATTGGAAGGTCAAAACTACTTATGTTAAAAATTTTAGAGCTGTAGCCCTATTAGAAATCGTTTTGTAAAATATTAATTAATTAAACAAATTAATTAAAAAGAAACTAAATAAAAATTTAAAATTCTGTTTTTCAAAAGTTCAATTAGAAAGCCAAAACTAATTATGTTGAAAATTTCAGAGCTGTAGCCCCATTAGTAATCATTTTGTAAAATGTTTATTTATTAACTAAAAAAATTAATTAAAAAAGAACGAAATAAAAATTTAAAATTCTGTTTTTTAGAAGTTCAATTTAAATGCCAAAACTACCCTATTAGATATCATTTTGTAACATATTTATCAATTAAAACAATTAAAAAATAACTAATTAAAAATTTAACATTCTGTTTTGTGATGTATACAATTAGAAGGCCAAAACTACTTAAGCTGAAAATTTCAGAGCTCTACTTCAATTTTAAGTATATTTCTATAGATCCACAGACAAATAGACAGACATACAGTTTATTTTACTATTATAGATGTTTTTGAATGTCTAAGGATACAGACAAAATAGCCACTATCTTGATTACTAAATACATGCGGCATTGATAAAGAGGATTGTATGATTTATTGATATGATTTCATATCCCCTCCTGAATTTTTTTTTCTGGCTAAGCCTTTGAAGAAGTAAAAAAAAAAAAAAAATAATAATTTCTAGGGTGTCGGAAAAAAATTATACAGTATTCACCATCGTTTGTGATTTTCTAAACCTCCATTAATTTCTAATTTAAAGTTTTAATTTATTTATTCATCCCTTTTAATAAATTATAGACTAAAATACAATAATATTTATTTGTTTTTGTCCATTGAGGTTTTGAACATTCTTTGAGTCCCAGTGTTTTGGAAACTTTATATATTAAAAACTCCATTCATTTAAAATTAAAACATTATAAATGCAAATATTCAGCCTAAAATTATATGTAGAGTTTATAATTTAAGGAGCGTGACTGTCATAATCATATTTTCGAAAATATCAAAAAGTCTCTTCTAATTTGTATGTATTATTCTGACGCAGTCATTGGAAAACCGCACAAAAACTTAATAACTTTCCCTCTCGTTCTTTAAAACGCCACGCCATTCATCAGAACAACGAAGTGGAGAAAGATTCGTTCTTGACCCTAGTGACCTACCCCAAAGACCGACCGTCACTTCCTCGCAATGATTTCGGAAATTGGAAAAAAAGAACTGGTTCTTCAAAAGAACGGGTTAATGACTAGTTCATTTTAAAAGAACGGGAGCAAAAAACACCTGTTCAGCAAAAAGAACGTAAATATCACATCTCTACAAGAGAATGTTATACAGTTAAAGTTTACAGTTAACATAGAAATTAACTTTGAAAACATTGAAAGAAACAATTACAAATTCTGTAATAAACAATTATAAATATATAAGGAAAATAATACTTTAGACTGTTAGCCTAAAGTAAAATACATAATATAATTAATTAGTGCATAAATATAATTTTCCCCAAATTTCTAAACCGTTGTGTGTTAATGACAAGCCACATTTATAAACACAGTACTGTCCTCTAGTGCTAAAGTAGGTAAACTCATGTGCCAACAATATAATACTCATTTTTTAAATTTTTTTTTTCATAACTCAATATTTCTTCTGTATCTTATTTCTTTATATACTACTATCTTGAATAAATTAAATAAAGACAAATAACATTTAATAAAAATAATATCTCCTCTCACTCTGACTAATAAAATCTTCAATAATAAAACCTTTCACTATACTTCTACAAAATGCATAAATATAACTAAAATAATACAATAATGCAAGTCATTTTCCAAAACATACTTTATACAATACTCATATTGAACACCTTATATTTAATAATTCAAATAAATGATAAAACAAATTCACACTAATAAATATAAAATCAATAACATAATAATAATATTACAAATAGAAACAAAAAAAAAAATGTGGACCCTTATTATTTCATTTCCACAAAAATATTTTTCTTAAAGATCTAGACACCTTTATCAAAATCTTTAAAATTCAAAACTAACCTCAAAAAGGCAGAATGACATTGTTTTTATAACATATCAATTAAATATCTAAGCAAAAGACCAATATTTTATCAAAGTAAAGTAAACGTCAATCTGCTTTAAATTCTTAAACAATACCAAAAATTAATTCAATGGAAAAAAAAACAAAAAACAATGGCATTCAATATAAAATATACAACTGTTACGATTAAAATTTCAAAAAACACAGCAATTAAACAAAATAGATGTTTTTCGACTTACATACCCAAATATTAATTTTATCCAGTTCCAGTAACAAATCCAAGAGTAATTTTTCGTCAGAGCAAAGTCTTGAAGTACAGCATAGTTACTCTCCCAGGTTTGTAAGTCCGACTCTTCTGTAAGAAATCCTGCAATACTCCATTCGTCATTTGGCGAAGGGCCGTGCTAGGCTTCGACCGGCTAGGTTCGACGGCATTTCCAGTTCTCCTTTCACGGTAAATCACATGATATAGTCCATCCAAACACCAACTTTTTCTTCAGGGGAAAACTTTTGACCACTCACAACGAAGAAGACATGGCTTCTGTCGGCTCATGAAAATCAGACTTAACGGTGTCCTTTTCTTCGTGATTGAGAAGTCCAGTATAGGTGCTTGAAATATGAGTGGTCTCCTCTAGCTGATTGTACGAGTAATTGACAATGTCCCCTCACCTCTCAGAAGGCGAAATCCGAAGTTTTTAAATTAAAAAGTCTAATTACGTTCTTATTTAATTTTTAAGAATAAACTCACACAATGATCAAATCCTGCCGACTTCTATAACAGTACATTGGGTGTTGACCGTATAAGAGAGCAAGTCGTGTTCAAGTAAAAACAAAGTGTTTCTAGCCAAAAACGAGAGAGGGTGAAGTTTGGCTAGCTCAAAGAGTTAATTATTCCGAAAGGCGTGGTCTAACCGAAGTATAGGGCTTTTATAGATTTCCTAGTGACGTTCGACGATTCATGATGCTTCTCGCAAACTCCGGAACTTACCAGGGAATTCTAAATCCGAAATCGAAGGTTCCAATGGGAAATGCATTACATATATTTTTTTAAACAAATGCTGCCTGAATAATGTCTTTGATCAGTAGCCTTTAAAATGATTAATGTATTTTTGACATTAATTCTAATCTGAATATTTGTTTACTGCAAACAGTCATCGGAAACTTCAACTCTAAATAAAAGAAATATCATATTTATATTTTCCATCTTATGCGCAATTATAAAAACAAATTCCAATGAGTTTTCTATTTTTAACTTATATATATGAATGAAATAATTTTTGCTTCTATACTACACAAATGAGTAATAAGTTTATACAAACACTATATGTCAGTCTGCTTTATACGTCGCGGATTTTCCCAATAAAGCTTGACAAAAAATGTAGTTGTTACATATGAAGTAATTATAGGAGAACTGCATTGCGTTTCAGTATTATTAAATACATTTTACAGAATAAGAATTATGGATATAAATTTGAAATTTAGAGAAAAATTAATTAGGATTTTAATAATATGTTAATCCGTTAAAAACATAACATTAAAAATAATAATATCCGAAATAAAATTAATAATTATTCTAATTATACAAAAGAAAAGTAATTTTAAAAATCAATATAAATCTTAAAAATCGCAATTATTTTTTTTTTTTTAAATTTAAATTTGTTTTAAATCATAATATAAAATAATGAACATGAATAAATGTTTAATAGTTAAAAAGTTGCTACGTTTAAACCAACATTCCGAATCTGAATACTTAGTATTAAGACTTAACGTATATTGAACTGATTTTTAGTAATACGATTCTTAAATTGAAAGAAATGTAAGAAGATGCATAAGTTCTTGATAGTTGAGTACTTTTTTCTATAAAGCAATCTAATAAAATATTTTAAAATAATTACAATCAAATTAAAATACAATAAAATGCATCTTAAGATACTTTTTTCCAAACCCAAAATTGAAATTT
Source organism: Linyphia triangularis (assembly GCA_963978545.1). Taxonomy (NCBI): domain Eukaryota; kingdom Metazoa; phylum Arthropoda; class Arachnida; order Araneae; family Linyphiidae; genus Linyphia; species Linyphia triangularis. The sequence goes on from OZ021724.1 coordinate 63,679,988, forward strand.
CTTCACAAATACAATAAAAAGGTAAACCAAAAATTAATCAAACTTTTCTACAATAATCCATAACATGTGCTACTCGAACTGCTTGCTGCAAAATATAATAATAATAATAACGTCATAACTATCGTTATTTAATTAACCTATCTTTTGCATCAAGTTAAATAATCACTTACTTAAAAATTCACAATTAAAATCCCAACATTAACAGTTTAAATCAAAGAATAAATTTTTTACCTTTTTAAATGTTTGCTTGTGTAATTATTTTAAATAAAATTGATTTCCTTGTAGAAAAACAAAAGTTGTTTGCACGAATGAAAATTTTCAGCTAACAATCTTCTTTCCGAAAATCCGCCATGAAAATCTTTCAAACATGTAATATTTGTTACCCTACACAGGATATTACAAATAATCATTCAGATAAATTATCTTTTATAAAAAGAATGTTTAGTACAAACATATAAAAATAATAGTATTTAGAAAATTGTGATAGGGTTTTGATATAACTTAAATAGCAATATCTGTCAATCAATTGGAACTTATTAATCGGTAGTTTTTTTTTTCTCCAATTTGTACCGTAAAGATATATTAATAAAACAATTTTAATAAAACTCATGAAGTTAGCATGTTTATTTCTAAAACTACAAAATTATGATATATAGTAACTAATAGTTACTAATTCAATAAATTTTCCATCATTTCTTGGATGCAAGTTAAAAATAGTAAATGTGTGTTCATTGAAAGGATATGGATTTTTTAATACTTATTTCAGAAGCAAACATAAGTTAAAGCCTAAACTTTTTCTTTCAGAAAAGCTGGAATGCAATCCATCAATGGTGAATAATAAAGAAAAGTTATACGAAATGTGTTGTTTTGAAACTTCTATTTTGACACAATTGCACATTGGAAGTTTTACAAATTGAATTCGATGTGTTACAGGAAGCTTCTGAAAAAGTATAGTAAATGCGTTAAGAAATAAACCATCTGAGTACAATTCATCACGATACCCTTAGAGGAAAAAATTGCGTTGACATATCCAATATGATAGAGTTTCATGTTTTATATCATTCGATTGATATATTATATGATAAACATAAATCTTTTTAGATTAAATAACGACGTGTCATAAAAAATTCTTTAAAAATATTCAGGACTTCTTTTGGACCAATTTCTTTTCTTTAAAAAATTTGTATATCGCATTAGATATGTACTTTTTAAGAAATGTCTGAACTATACATACATTGTATGTAGCTTTTTGCATATATAGTGTATAAACATTTCTTATGAAGTAATGTAATACTGCAACAAAACAACATTTTATACTGTAACTTGGTTGTTGAATTACTTTATGAATAAATTTTAAACTAAATAAAATATATGATAAATATTTATAAAATTGTAATGTTTATCTTCAGATTTAATTTTTTTAATCTTCAGATGTAACCTGTCAAATTAAAAAATACATGTCGAATTTTTTCAGAGTGGTTAAATATAGTACATTAATACATAAAGTAAAACGCAAGAACAAACCAGAACTAAATTCGACTATTTACCAAACAAATTTGAGTGCATTGATAAATATTGCTTAAGAAAATGTATTATTTACGTATAGTATCTTAAACATCTTAAAAGTACCATACCTTAGTTTTGGGTTCATTCCTTAAGTAATATATAAACCACTTAAATCTATGAAATTCAATTATCTTTCGAGAAAATACTAAAAAAGAATACCTTAAAAGCTTCTCTCAGTGAAAAAGTTTTATACAAGTATGTTCAATCACAAGTATAAGACATTCATAACAACATTATTATAACATAAAGAATATAATTTAAATTTCAAAGCAAGAATAATGTAACGCAACAAGTTATAAAATAAAGGAGTATTTTCATTAAGGGAATTGTTTTCATAATCATTTCACTAACATTAATTGTCCACAGTTTTGCTCCTCTTTTTTCATTCCTTCATCCTATAAATCCCCTAACAATGCTTTAAAATATATATATATATATATATAGATAAAAAAAAAAAAAAAAAAACATTAATGATTGATAATGAAAACAACCAAGGGTTAATTATTCTGCATTTAAAAAACGGCGAGATAATCGTTCATTCACCTTCATAGATATTTCAAGATTAAAAAAAAAAAGTTTTCCCTAAATTTTTCGATAATATTTTTCTGAGTTTTAAACTTTAAGATTTAATTACCAAGTAAAATAATGAGACATCTCATTAAGTGCCTAATTAATAAAACAATATATAAGCAAAATATAGTAGTAATTGCTTGTTATAAAAACAGAACTCCAGATGTTTTATTAGCAAGAAAATTGTTTCTTGTTTTATATGACATTTTCTTGCGTGATATATTTTTAAATCAGTTTCATAACATAAATACTAAAACTGTTACTCCTGGTGGTTTCTAAACATTAAAAAATAATATATAACTTAACAGGAATATCAGAATTATTTAATAAATTATTGAATCCCAGCATGCATTTGTTCAATAATAATCTAATAAATTGCAGGGGTTCATTCACTTCCAAAGCCATTATTCAAGAATTGTAATAAGTGCTAAGTAGAGTCATACTTGTCATTGAAATTTTGCTAATTAATGTGTCCTTGCAATTTATCGAAAATTAATATTTAACAGAGTGGAACAACAAAGAAACGAAACTTGGAAGTGACAGATGAAAACTATTTTGAGCAAGATGAAGTGCCTTAACAGAATTAATTTCTTGTTCCCATACATCAACTCCTTGGCAGATGTATCAAGGAACAGGGTAAATATGATCTTCAAGATCTTTTTACGGAAGTATGCGAAGAACAATTTTCTTCAACTTTAAGTTTTCGTCATTAATCTTAACACATTAAACAAGTTACAGAAAAAAAAAAAAAAGAAAAAAAAAAACATTGAAAGAGTCAACTGAAAATAAATATATATATATTTATTTATTACACTTTTAGAAAAGGTTTCAAAATTAAACTGAAGAAACATTCCAACTAATGTTAAAATTAACATACTATTTGCATTATTATTTTTAGTTGTACGAATTTTTTTATATTTATTTCAAACATCTCTCCACACTTTCTAATTACCTACTCATCATTTGTCAAATGCATTTTAAATTATTTTATAAATGTGTTTAATCATTTATCATGATATTTTTAAAGAATAAGCTAAAAAAAAAAAAAAAAAAAAAAATCAATGAAGCTAAGTAAATTTAAGAAAAGGATTGAATATGCACTAATGGATAAATTTGGACATTAAAAGTTCTACTGTTTTCTTTTTAATGTTTCATCATTGAGAAGCAAACTTTATAACTTAAATATTTTGGATTAAAAATTTGTTTTTGAATTTTTGCAATCTGAAGTAATCTAATAGCGTGCGTACTTCTGTGCTAATAATAAAGCAACTTTTGCATACAAAAATACTTGTTTTAAAAAATTTAATGTTTATATTTATATAATTTATAACATTATAAACTTATGCAAACTGATTTTTATTACTTTTTTGAAGCAAAAATAGCGTCTATTTCAAATAGATTTGGTATATGGGGCCATTTTTGAAATAAAGCTTTTGTACTAAACCACTTAAATTTAAAACTGAAATAGTAAAGTTCATACTTCAAGTAGTAATATGCAGATAATTTATTGAGTAAAAAATTACATCTATTGAATTGTAAAATGATTCTTAACATAAAATTCTACCTTTATTAAATAGCATTATATTTTTTTACATATAAGACTCGCATAACAAGTAAAATATCTTCATTTATTATTCTTTAGCGATAAAATTTATCGCTAAAGGATCTTACGTTTTTTAAAACTTTATTCTTAAATGAAACTTTCTTTGTGAAGTTCTACTTAAAAACTAATAACTTGAAACTTCAAAAGGCTTGGTAATGTAATCCCCAATATACTCAAACAATGTTTTTTAACTAATGGTATTATTGAAAATCTTCAAATGGACGGGTTTTTAGTATCACATACAGCTGGAGTGGATATTAACTTTGTTTTTCCTATGTTTTTGAAAAGCAATCAATATTTTTCCTTGTTAAATGCATTACTTATTCTTTTGTATATCGTCTAATCATGAGTGCAATTGTGCTTTAAAAGTACTCTTAAGAAACTATTTTTATTTCCAATGCATTTTTTAAAATAAATCTTTATATCATTCACATAATAATCACTATTTAATTGGAAGCATTGGAGGGGAAAATACACGAAACATTTTTTAAAGTTAATTGCTTTGTAACTTATGGCATTATGTATGGAAAGTGAAAAAATAATTTGTGCACGCCATTTAAATTTGTATAAAATAAAAACTTCTTGAACTTTAAACCTTGGATACTATTTCTAAACAATTTCAACATTTTGTATAAAATGTAAGTAAATTTTATGGGGATATAAGCAAACAAACAAATCTGAATGTTTTGTGTAACTTTATAACTGATGTTGGAAAGAAATGAAAAATAAGGTTTTAAATAAAGGGAATTTTTGTCCTAAATTTATAAACTGTTTTCTTATAAAGAAATATACATAACATAACTGAATTGAACTTTTAAAAGTATATTCACAACACTACAATAGAATGTATTTTTTGAAAAGTAATACATTTAAGCGATTTTCATTGAATGGTTAATGAACTAGGAAAGAATTAAATCAGCATTATTATTAATAAAAAAAAATGTTGTTATAAAACCGTAATGGTTAAGTATTTAATATAGTGTATTGGTTTTTGTTTCAAACAATATAATTTCCAAATATAATTATAATGCAGATTTTGGTTGAATCTTTTTAGAAACTTTAATTATTAACTGAAAATAAAGATTTTAATTTCATTTACATTTTAATAGAGATGGTAAATGAATTATTAATTTTAAAACATTGTAAATTAAAAACGAAGCATAATCAAGAAACTTATTTCGGAGTTTATAGTTTGGTAATAATTTAAATAACATAGAAATTTGCTAGCGCAGTTTGTTTTTCTAACAGCTAATAAACATCTATTATTTTTTTTTTTACTTTTTTATTTATCTATTGTGCCACTTGTAGTTGGTTTGTAGAAATAATTTTTTTTTTTTTTATCAAAATGTCTTTTGAAATTGGAAGGCCATCCATAGGTGGGTTTCATTAAAAGTCTCATATGGCTGTCACTAATCAGTTAGTATTTCTGTTGCTAGTTCATTTATAGATAGTTGAACTCTAACAATTTATTATATTCTTAAGAGACAAACTGGATATATGAAGTCATTTTAATTCGTTAGATATTACTCTAATATCAAATTAAAAATATATTTTTGTCAAGCTATAGCTGTAGCTGTATTGCGTAATATTTAGAATTTAAGATTCGACATTTTCTTTCAGCTTTTGTGATACATGTGAAACTTACATAAATCATTATAGCAATATCCTAATAAACTATAAAGTGTATTTTGTACCCTACTTATAAAGAACATTTTAAATTTTTAAATAAAAAATTCGAATAATATTGGAAATAATAAATGTTTAAATAATTCTAATTGCATTAACTTTTTATACAGTTTTGCATCAATATAAAAAATGTAAATAGTATTAGAAATACAAGATTTGAAGTAGTGGCAATGGTTCGGTTTTTCTGGATATTTTTGAAGTTTTGGAGAATGTCGCTAACTCATAATGAGCTCATGTAAGAATTAATAATGCCCACGCTCTGTTCCATCCATTGAAGTTTTAGATTGAATTTCAATTAGCTACTGTAAATCCAGAATAGTTTTTTTTTTTTTTTTTTTAAAAGGTAGGAGGCTTACTTTTTCACTGTTGTTGAGTGGGGGCGACTAAAGAACTGGTGTAAGCTTAAATGCGATTTACTGCTTCTGTTTTAAGAATTTGAGAATTTTCATAAAAGAAAAAAATTATATAAAAATATATATTTTATAATACTTTTACCTCATTCTTCTGAAAAGAAAATTCAAAACATTTTTTTGTCTTTTAGTAAAGCAGTTTTAGTGTGAGCATGTATTAGTTCATTTGAATATCTTGAAGCAGTTACATGTAAACAAATTTTGAAGTAATGTAAAACATCAGGAATACAATTTATTCAAATAAATATTGTTATATTGTATTTAAATAAATGGAAAAATTTAAATGATTTAGTAATAAAAGTTCATGTTTATTAAAATAAAAACAAAGTCATATAAATAGTTGAGTTGCAAACGTAAAAATAGTGTGGTACCCTTAAAATTAGAGATAGCATAACTAATTCACTGGAATACTTTCAATTTATATTATTTTTGAATATTTTGAATAAAGTGAATTATTTACCTTTATGTAGTAATAAAAAGTAGAACATAAAAAAATCGAAGTAACCACTTTGAATTTAAAATACAATTATTTTTATTAAGTACACGTTTATTTATTATTAATACGACAAAATATGCTGTTTAATTAATTTTTATGCGTTTTTTACATCCTTTTATTAAGCCCATCAGATTCATGTATCTCTTTTGAAAGAAAGAATTGCTGATAGTACCTTATTTGAAGAGCAAAATAATATAGTAATGTAATATTCTTGCATGTGATTTATTACATTAATGAATACCTTTGTGATACATTATGTGAATATTATTGCAAGTCTAAAAATATTTGTAATATGATATTTTATTTTCATACCACATCAATGTCCATATTAATGTTATTGTAGATAAAACAACCAATGCATAAACCTTTGTAATTATTTTTCATGAGGTAAGTGTTTGATTACTTTTGAGTGTGCTTTCATGGTTATCGTTTTTAACCACAATTTTACAACAGTTTTATAAAATATGGTATCCTAACTTGCATCCATTACATCCCCCAAGACATAAAATTTAAATAATTTAAGTGTATTGAAGTTATCTTTGTGAAATGTATAATATCTATTCACTTTTTAATATGTTAAATATTGTTAGTTCCTGAAAAATATTAATTAATAAAATATCTCTATTTCTTTCTGTAAAAGCTTAACACACACATATATAATGTATATGTGGCAAGATGCGTAAGATATTAGATGCATTATGTAATATGCCATATAGAGAACCAAACAAGTATGGTATCAGTTATTAAACCACACATTTTGTGACAATTATTATATATTTTTGAAGAATAATCTTCAAGTGTAGATAAATATAGTGAATACATTGAGGTGAAGTGGCTTTTGGTTTATTGTTTTCATTCAAGACACTTCAACCACTTTTTGTTTATTAATGAAATTGAGAGGTTTTAATTGTGTAGGCACTGGAGGGGCTTGAGTCAAGTTTTTAAAAGTAAAGGGTCCATTAGACCCTACTGTCCTCAGCTTTGGTATGAGCAGCTGTTTTGGGGAAAGGAATTAAGTTAGGGATTTTTGTCGGTTCTGGGTTAGCTTAGAGCGGATGCAAGTCGGATATGTGTCAGTGCGGAACGTCTAGTGGGACGAGTTTATGAGACTAAGGTCACAGAATAAAAAACCCTACAAATAAACCAACGGTCGCCTGACTGGGCAAAAGATTAAAGTCCTTATTGCTTGTGGGGTGTGCGTATAGGTCCAATGAAGGGCCCAGGACTGAAAAGAAAGTAAAAGCGGACCAATCAGGTTGTAACTAAGTTTTTAAAAACTGGTTCAACTCTAAAAAATTACGATACGATTGTTGCTCTGCTCCCAGCGATCTTCTCTTCAAAAAGGCAGTGCGTTTGAACACCCAACATTCTCTCTGATCATGTAAATCTCTGGGTGGATAGTAAATCCCTTGAGATGGTACTGCTCGTACTCCAGCACGAAATGGTTTGTCCTTTTGACATTCGTTCCCGCTAACACAGATAAATCCGAAAGAGTTTAATTAAGCGTGATTTATTTAGGTGTTTAATTTAATTTCGAGGACAGATTTTATGTAAAAAATAATAATTTTTAAGTAGAGAGAAATGTCGACGTGTGTCGACGTTTACCTTCTCAGTCAATAATTTAAGTTAATCGTGAGTGTTATTTTAAAATTTAAGTCTGTTTAATAAGTAATAAATTTCCTTGTTGCATATTTTAGCTTAATTTGTATCAAAAACAGAGATTGGGTTATAGTAAATTTTTCGGCTTTGTTTTGTTGTGGTAAACAATTAAATGAGTCTCTTACAACCACCATCACCGTGCCGTATTGTTCCATTATGTGTAATCAAAATCGTTGAGTTAAGTATTAAAGGGCATTTCTTATGTTTATCAAGAAAACTACATGATATTATTTAACCTCAGTATGGAGTTGTCCTTTACAATTGAGTTATGAGTGGGTGACTTATTTTCTTAAAAGGTTTGGTTCTAATTGATGTCCGAGTTTCTTCAAGTTCAGGTAAACCTTTTCTCCATTTTATTCAACTGATGTTTCGGTTATGTTGATATTTAACATCATCTCAGTGAACCTTATTCTTAACGAATCTTTTGAGAAGCTTGCCTTATTATGTCAGTGAGACTTGGCGCTAGTTTGAATACGAAAACAAAACACAACGTAATGTTAGAAGATGATCAGAACCCAAGTAATTAGTTAAGTTGCATTGTAATTTTTTGGAAGAGGGTGCGAGCTACCAGGCTGTACGACATTCATATTATATAATACTTGAGGACTTCATAACATACTCCTTCATTTTCAGGAAGAGTATTTAAACAATTTATTAGAGAAAATTGTGACATATGTATGTTTTCTCGAGTTGGAATTGCTTTGATAATTTGCCTAGAAATAGCGGAGGAACCAAACACACTTAAATAAATCTAAGTCATCGGAGTAACTCTTTTGCGATATTCAAGGAAATGGATTATGCAAAAGAGATTCAGTACATGTAGATCCCTTTCTCTGCAACTCCCTTTCAGCTAAATCTCGTCATTTGTATCAGCATTGATTCAAGTTACAGCCAGTTCATTCAGTTGATAAGTCTTACCTCAAGAAATTTGATTGCATCTCCATGTTCATTTCAGTTTGCAGTTGATGTGTTAAGGGTCATGGCCTTGTACTCAGTCTACAGTAATCTCTTGAAAAGATAAATACTGATTACAATAAAGGACCAACCTTTAATATCTGAGAAAGTCAAATATTTAAAAATTAATTAAAATGTAATTGAATAGAAATTTATTAGACAAGATCCGGGTCAATGAAATAGATGTAAGGTAATAATTCTTAAAAAAATTATCAAATTAAAAAATTATTTAATTTTTTTTGTAGTCCCAGAAAACATTTTGCTACTATGGAAGTTCTTTTGATCAAAATGACACAATTTCTTGTTGAAATTTGTTATTTATGCTGTTACTTTCAGCATTCCTTTCTTCATTGTATGACTGTTAAGGCAATTCCTTTAATCCCTTCATTTCGATTACTACATGACTTTCTTCAACAATATGCACTCTTTCTTCATTATGTAATTGCACAATGTATACTTTAAGCCTTTTTAAATATTTACAGTTAATTAAAAAGAATAAAATAGCTTACATATATACAGAATGGAACTTATGTATCGAAAGTACTTACTTTTATGTAGAATGAAAGTTACTTGTATTTTATCTTTTAAAAAATGTACTTATTCAAATTAAATTTATGTTTTAAAAAATTTAGAAAACTGTTGACTTCATTTCCTATATTTCTTTTGTATTACTGGAATAATATTTTCTTGATTTATGCTTTGATGTCATATTCTCTCAAAAACTTTATCCTGATAAAACATACTGTCTTTGAAGAATCACCAATATTAACTGTAATATGGTACATTTAATATACCTATTACAATGAAATCAAGTCTGCTGTAAATCATCTATCCTTCTTATATAATATACACGACGTATTTTTTTCTTTCAAAAGTATTTTATTTTAGAAATTTACAAATACTGTAAATTTACATATACAGAAATTTAGATGTACTATCTTTTTAAAAAAGTACTTATTGAAATTAAATTAATGTTGTAAAAAATTTAGAAACTGTTTTTTTTTTTTTTTTTACTTCTTTTTACTGTGTATTTTTAATTTCCGTTGCCACGTAATCAATAAGATATTAATTTCTTTTTTCAAACTAATTTTTCATATTGAAAAAAAAATATGCTGTAACTTATGCATATGTAAAATATATTCTGTATACTAATCTTAGATCACCATAATTAAAGTATGTAGTATGTTGTATAAGCAAACAGAAAAAATGTTTTAGTATTATATTATTTTTTTATTTTTATTTGGGACGCAAACCGATAACTCACTATATATTTAAAAACATATTAATTTTCTTTGATGATGTTTTTAATATTGCAAAAAATATACTCTAAACATAAATTTATATAAAATGGATTCTGTGTGCAATTCTTAGGGCACCAGAAAATTCAAATAATTTGTATGTGATGCAATCAAGCAGAATACACAATTTTTGTATCTTCTGACATAAAACATTTTCAAATTGCCTTATACATTCTTTTCAATTATATTGTTTAGTAGCTTTCTAAAAAAACAAATCATATTAGTTACATTTAATAATTATTGCGTTAAATTTAATTTAATTTTCATGAGATTGACCTCTTAAGTTCGAAGAGATTCCAACATTCGTTGCAGATTAATCGCCGGAATGCCGTTAGTGACAGGAATAATTGATTTATGTCGTTGGCACGTCAGATTATGACCACAGCTACTTATCAAATTTTCACCATCGAGGAAGTATTAGACGCATTGTAGGTGTACTAATAGATATGCCTAGGATTAGTTGTATTCCAACGGTTGCCTCTAATTTTAAAATATTATGTTCGGGTTAACGAAGAATGTCATTCTGTTATAAATCATTTTACTAAGTACAGTTGTGAAGTATACTATGTAAAATATCCAAATAAATCGAAAGCATGAGAATAATAATTATTTTTATTTTTGATATTTTATTTTTGATTTTTAATTTTGGTGTTTTATGTTTGATTTTTGTTATACGGAAATAATTCCTTTGCAAATATCTATATAAATCGAAAGCACAGGACATAGTTTAATAAAGTTTTATTTTAACAGCTATTTCGAAATATGTTTTATTTATGTATTTATGTATGTATTTTTAATTTTTATTATATGGAAATAATTCCTATACTTATCAGAAAAAACCGAAGTAGTAACTATTGTTTTAAACTCAAATGTTTGTCTACAGTGAGGAATTGCAACTTTTTCAAAATATGTTTTATTTATTTATTTATTTATTTATTTATTTATTTATTTATTTATTTGTGTGTGTGTGCGCGTTTGTTTGTATATTTAAAGCGTTTTCATGTTTTGCTTCAATTTTTCAAAAATCTTGAAATAATATACAGGATTTGTACAATATACGGGATGGCCTGCATAAAAAACGATCCAGATTACTTGTAAAGCATAAATTTGGAATCGATCCTTCGGGGAATTATGTTTAACAATCTGAAACAAAGGATCTTTTTTACGCTTGACACCCTCTACAACAGAACAGAAATGTTCAAGATAAACAAAATATTATGTATATTAACTTCAAGTTGTAGCGTGATCAAAAGATTAAGAAGTACGGAGAAAGAACACTTCTCACAGTGAATGTGTTGATTTGTAGGTATCGATATTTTTAACGAATCTACTTAACTGTTTACGATAATTTTGGAAGAAAAAAAATACGTAGATGACTAAACATTCTCTGTAAGTTTCAATACGTAGTTTTCCTCACTAGTTTCCACAAGAACTGACATTAATAAAAAAAATTACGTCAAAATACAAGGAGGTTAACAGCAGAAACGTTTAATAATAAAACATTAGAGAACACTTATTCAAAATTTCTTGTGCTCTTTTGGTGTTCCATTCTTCCTTATTGGGATAACCTTCTTTTACAATTCATAACTCATTTAGTTTATAAGACATTATTTGGGTGTATTAAAGCGTATTATTTAACACCACACATGATTTACTTTAATTATAATATATGTGATATAAATTAACGAAATTAACATATTTATATAAAACAATGATACAGATTTTCGTGAGACGTTGAAATTTTGACTCCTAAGAGTTTGATTTACCTGTATGAATATAATGCTTCGGGAATGGATAATGCTACAATTGCAGTATGCAGGTCATTTACTTCCATTAAACAAAAAAAAAAAAAAAAAAATGGTCAGTTGATTTTGTTCTAAATATGATAATTTCCTTAATGTATTCGTAACATCCCCAGCACTGAAATTTTCATCAAATTTTTCCAATTAATTAAAAAGAAAATTTTTAGATATTTATATGTTGAACATGAAGAAAATATGTATAAAATAAAAATATGAAAATATGAATAAAATAATAAATAAGACGAACAAAATATGATTTTTTTTTCCAGATATCTTGTTTTAATATAGGAAAAAATATAGATATATAAAATAAGGTATACATAAACAAAAACTTTGCATACCAATGGAAAACGTCCTTCCTCGGCTATTACCAACTTTAAACTAACTATAAAGTATCCTGGCCACTAGCACCAATTTAAAATAATAATAAAAATAATGGCTAGCATTTAATAAATTTTAATTTTTAGTGATAAAAATTCATTTTAAATTTTGAGTCTGAACTCCACTACAACAATAAGCTTTTGAAAAGCTACGTCCTTATCTTCGGGATTAATCTGGATTCGGATTTATCAGACACTACTACATGTTGGTAATATTTTTGCTGCTAAAGTTGCAACTGATCTTGCCAAATTGGTGAAGTTTGCAAAGATAAATGTCACCAAAAATTGATAAACTTTCTATTGCAGTTACTTTAAAATAAATAATAATAAATAAATAAAAAAAAAGGATTTAAACAAAAATGACAAATTGGGCTAAACTTTACCCTCAAAATAAACAAGTATAAATGTAATATTCAAAGTTAAATGATTTTCAACATGCTTTGTTTTTTCATATATACGTAAAATATAATGCAATTGAAATCTATATAGATTAACCTTAAAGTCAATTAAAGCAATTTTACAAATGTATGGATTATTAATATATTTAGATACAATAAATATCTTAAGAGACTTTGTGATATAAAGGGAATAATTAATAGTTTAAAAAACTAAAAAACACGCTTTAATAGAAAAGTGAACTAAAAAGTAGAAAATAATTTTAAATAAGTTTGAAATAAGAATAGAGTGATTAACAAGAAATATTTATTTTATCGTAAAAAAGCGTAGGGTGCTTTTTAAGATATTTTCATAATGGCTCTACTTTTACCAATATATATACAACAATTGACATCAAGCAACCCACGCTTTTTTACGAAAAAATAAATATTTCTTGTTAATCACTCTAATCTTATTTCAAACTTATTTAAAATTATTTTCTACTTTTTAGTTCACTTTTCTATTAAAGCGTGTTTTTTAGTTTTTTAAACTATTAATTATTTTCTACTTTTTAGTTTGGTTTTCTATTAAAGCATGTTTTTTAGTTTTTTAAACTATTAATTATTTTTTCTGTAAACTATAATTTTTTTTTAATAAATTTTTTTAGTTAAGTGTACAAAACTCTCCAGTTGTTCCTGCCAATAGTCACATGCTTGTCTCAAATTTAAGTCATGTGTATGCCTTAGTACACGCCTGTATTAATAGGCACAAAACATTACCTTGTCTCTGAATATGAAAATTCACTAATCCTGAAGATCCTGGTAAGGATAATGCGACTAAAAAAAACACGCTTTGTATAACCGTCATTCCCACGACAAATCTTTCAAATGTCTTCCTTATCAATTGTCGATGATAGGTTCTGTGATTACTGGAATTGTAATGGGTAACGGCACACCAGCGTTCGATTCCGGAGAAGGTTGGTTGGAATTTAACGGCGCAAAGGCAACACGAGCTAATCCTTGTGATAAAGCGACAAACTTATAGAATTATTGTATTGTCATCGGATATTTGACAAGTGTGCAAAGTTTGAACATACAGGTGAAACTAATAAAAGCGTGTTAAAAAGGGAATTTCAGTAATTTTTTTATGGTGAACTAGAATTAAAAAGCCACTTCCGATCGAGGTTGTAGACTTCTTTAAAGTTATACTTAAATAAGTGATCGACGCGCCTGGTAGTTTCCCTTATTGGTCTTGAAGCAGACACTCCGGGTCTCAGGAAAACAAAAAATCGCTAATCCTGATTATCCTAGTAAGGATAACGGGTCAAACTGTTTAAAATATTGAATTGTCATTGGTCCTTAATAAGTATGCCAAATTTCGAGTTAATCCGACATTTTGAAGGGGGTCAAAATCATGTTCAAAGATTCCGTTACATACTAACATACGTCTGAAGCTAATAAAAACGTGTTAAAAATACATGAGAATTCGTATTTACAATCAGTTTACTCATAGACGCAGAAGATTTTGAATTATGTCAGTGAATAATAACCTGAGACTTAAAGTATTATTTGTTTTTCAAGCTGAATGCTTATTTTTTCAGAATAATGTTTTTACTTTCCTATTACTTTGAAATGCATAAGTCAGAAATCCACGATATCCTTTAATAACATTTTGAAATTGCAAACATGGAGGGTCATCACTAACTCTTATGCAGCCTTATTTGAAATCATTGTCTCATTAAGACCAATCCATGTTGACTCTATGCTTTGATAATTTTGGACAAGTGAATTCCAATTCGAATATAAAAAAAAATTATACAGGAATATTTGAATAAATATGTGAACCAACTTAAATGAAAATTCAAGGTAGTTAAAATGACAATAGATATTTAAATTTCTTATAGCATAGAGTGGCTTAATATGACAGACCTTTACCTTTTGACTAACTACATTATTCTGAAAGCTAAAAGATGTGTACATTGATATAAAGTTCTTCTTTGACTAAGTCTTAATGCTTATGCATAAAGTGAATTAACTTTGGAATTTGCACAAAAGAATATTTCACTCAAGCATCGTATTACTTCAAGAAACTGGTGAAGTTTCTTTAATTATCAACACTTCAGATGTCCCCAATCAGCGAGATGAAAAGAGTCTAAGATCTTAAGTATCTTAAATATTTCAAATCTAAGTAAATCGGATCGAGCGAAGGAATATTTAAGCAGATTTTAAAAGGCGAATCATTAATTATGTCTGTTTAAACATTTGACGTAAGAGGATGCATAATGATAGCGTAATGACTTTAGAAGTGTGGTGGTTTAAATAAACAATGAATAACGAATAATTGAAATGACGCTTCCTGTCATTATATTTAAATATAACAAGACAGCTAAGGATTTAACATTGGAAATTTACAGGTGTGGGACATCTTCTAATTACAATAACATTTATTTTTATCTTTAAAAATGATATGTTTCACTGATTCACTTATTACTTAGGTTCTAATAAATGTAGGATGTTGAGATTTCTAGTTATTTTTTATGTCGGACATAAAAAAAAAACTTACTTATCGTGAGTCGCATTATGGTCCTTTCAGAATCAATTCAAAGAGATTAGACGGACTAAATATGATTTTGTCCTTACTCTCTTATTTTCAATATAGATAAAAACATTAAGAAACCTCTAAATAATACTTGACGGATTTTTGGAATCGAACTGTCAGCTGATGTAGAATGCTCATAACTGTTCATTACATATCTTATCATATGAACGTGGATACACACCAGTGAGTATAAGAAACTGATCTAGAATGCTCATAACTTTTCATTATGTACCTTATTTTAACGGGGATACATACCAGTGAGTATAAGAAACTGATCCAAAATGCTCACTACTTTTCATTACATACCTTATCCTATAGACGTGGATATATAGCATAATAAACAGTTTTTGGTGAAACGGGGTTTTAAGGATTGCAATATTGAAACAAGGGTGTTACCACGACATAAATCGTGCATATATGCAATTTGGTCACGAGGGTAAATGAATAAGGAAATTTTGACACAACTCCTGGTTTTTTCAGTTTCAAATGAGGATATATACATATGACAGTGGCGGGTTGAACTTTCACACAGTGAATCTGACCAATTGTGTTAATCAAATCAATACAGAGAATCGAATGAAATTGCAATTTAATTTGACGAACGAATGAAGGGATAGTAGAAGGATTCAGCTAGAGTGAAAACACTGTGCATCTCTGAAGGAGCACCAAGATGCTCTTTTAGTATTATGACCCAAACGTTCAATATCGAACCTAAGAAATGGCATAATATTTGCTCAGTAACTCTCTCAATAATGTTAAATCCTGACAAACTTTCCAGAGACAACCTACATAATTCAGTCTCCGTCCTTTATCCCCCTCCGAAGAGACTTGTAAGTAATAATTTATTTACTTCCTTTCTCGACCAGTAATTTTATGTTCAATGCTTAAAAGTGATTGTTAGAATCTCAGTAATTTAGTTTCATAGCTATATTTACGAGTTTAAGTTATTTGAAGAAGATTACATTAATTGTGTCTATTGGATGCATTGCCAGATCTATAAGATCACGCCATACGAAAATTTTCAGCATAAATGTTACGTTTTCAAATGTATCTGATAAACATGTCGATTTGAGATTAAGACCCTGTTACTGACTGATTTATTTATTTATTTATGGTGAATTTTGGTTTTAGATAAAGTTGTTACTTACGAAAAAAATGCAATCTTATAAATATGCAATGTTCTTAGATAATCCACTATTCTTCTTGGAGTATTTATGGTGTCCTTGAACCAGGGTTTGATCTACATATTTTTGTTGAGACATATTGAGAAGTAGTAATTTAAAATGTATGGACTGGTCATGAATACTCAAAAAGTGATTTTTTCCATTTTTGTTGATTTAGAAAGGTTAGAAAGAGAAGCATCAGTGCCAGAAGAATAGGACGGAATACTAGGAGGGTGAATTGAATAGGACTAATTGACAGAACTGAATAAGTGATTATAAGGATTAGTAAACAAAATTCAAACTAGAAAGTCACTGGGAACAACAGAATGGATGGAAACATTAAATTAAACGGTTGTTACTGGGTAATCTCGATAATTTGTTGCACTTAGATTGAAGGTAATGTATAGTTTTTCATTTCACTTAGTATTTTCGCTGTTAATGATCCAGAGATGTATCTGATCTAATTTAAAGCTTGGGTATTGAAAGTGATACTTAGATGTTAGGCAACGCACTGCTAGATATAATTTTCTATTCACCCTCGGTAGTTTGTGCATCTTTAAGGTTCTTGTTCAATTATTTTAGCCACGAACAATGTTCTTTAATGGATTGGGCGAGGAAAATTTTTTACTATATAATATGTGATTTACAAACTGTTTTCTCCTAATCTCAAGGAGTTAAGTACAAGTTTAGTTCTCACAACTATAAGTTTGTTAAAATCAAATTTAATTTTAAACACGTAATAATTAATTTAAAATACTCACAGCAATTGTTTTAATCACCTTTGTCCAGAGATCAGTTAAGTTAATTTAAGGTAGTGGACTGTAGAAATTTTACAATTATTTATTAAATACATACAAGGCACACACATAATACAGATTTACTTACACGTATAAACATTTATAATTATTCAAAGTTAATAAGTTGTCGTTGAGCACTCGGTTCCAATTTTGAGACATGTGTCTCCTAACAAATTCAATTCAATTCTTCTTCTCTTCTTGTGTATTCTCCACTAGGAGGAGACACCACAAGGAAAAATTGTTCTTGATCAATCAGGCGCAAACAACCTCATTGATACGTTCATTCACTTTTATATTGCCTACTTTAGATTTGTCAATTGTTCCTTAATGTTAATTGAAGGTAAGTTAAATTCTCAAATTACACTGCAATTATCTTCTAAAGTTTGATATATATACAATTACAATTTCACATGTGAATATATGTTGGAGACATTTTGTGCAGACTATTTCAGTTTTCATATTAATAAAAGTATAGTAAGTTCAAGAATTAAGAAAACACATGTCGTACATTTTGGAAGTTTTCTTCTTGATGTGCATTAATCTTAATGTTTACTATGAAGAAATTTTTTAAAGGAAAATATAGTTCGATATGTTTTTCTCGATAAATGTCTTTTATTAGTATTAAATGTTTAAATTTGTTGATAATAATTAAATTGATTGACGTAGCTTTAGAATTTACATTGTCAGTCCATGCAAGAATTTTCAAATAAACCTTTCAAATGGTGATTGGAATAAATGATGAGTTTAAAATATATAGCTGTATCCTCAAAGAATTGGCAATGATTGTCTGGTGAAGCAATTAGGAATTGTTAATGCGATTTATCTGATTAGTCTTTCATTATTTCAATGACGTCTTCAAAGTTTAAACCGTGTTGAACAATGGAAAATAATTAGACTTTAAATGGTTTTCAGTAATAGTTTATAATCGGAATTCGGAAATGTTCCATTAATATTTTCAATCGTAGTTGTAACAATCATTCGTATTGGTTTCAACTGCTACGTACGATTTAGTTATATACAATATATATATATATATATATATATATATATATATATATATATATATATATATATATATATATATATATATATATATATATATATATATATATATATATATATATATATTTATGTATATATAATATCTAAAGTACTACATACTCACACACACACATATATATATATGTGTGTGTGAGTATGTAGTACTTTAGATATTTCTTACAATCAAAAATGAGGACCAAAATAACACAATAGAAGACCTACCTATTCTTTGCTCTTATTATTTTTTCATCACAAGCTTTTTGTAAAGTAATGGGCCCGAATCATTTAATTTTACAATGGCTATTCATATTACTCTGCTACATAAAGCAATATAAAATTTTAATGATAACTTCAATTTGAATTGAATTAGTTTTGCTTAGCCACATTTGTTTCAAAAATAGGACATAGTTTAATATAATCTTTGATAACAATAAAATTTTATTAACAGACAAGTTTAAGTGCTCGGTTTTGTCCGGACTTTACGCTGAGTGAAGAATCTGAATTTTGTTTCGTAATTGTCAATTGTGCAAAATATGATGTTAGAAAAGAAACATTTTTTAAGATATTAAACGTAATGAAGCTTAATTTATTTTATCTATTTACACCAAATACAAATATAATACATAGCTATAAATAATTCCTAGCTACATAATAATATATATCTCTAGAAATATATGGCAATTACTTATATTAACCTGGTGTTGCCCAATATAAATCAAGTTGTTCGATCAATTGCAAAGGCCTTCTCTCCACACCTCCATTCTAAATTTCATCTCTTTTACACAAATTATCAGAATAAAATGTCCATCGCATAATATAGATTAGTAAAAATAAAAAAAACTGGATAAAATTGGTTCAGTAGATCTTAAATTTTTATTATATCACCTCTCACACCATATTGTTAATTGCACTACCTTAGCCAAAAATATCGGAACAAAAAAAGCATTGCTAATCATTTGAATTTGACAAAACAGTTATCAAAAGAGTCCGTTTCAAAGTGCTTCAATAGGTTCAAATTTATGGACATGCCATTTTATGTTGGTTGTTTACAGATTATCTGTCGCCGTCAACAACACGATGGCTATAATGCTCCGAAAAATTCGTCATTTGACAAGCCAACATACATTTACAAACATCCATGCCTTACACGGGACTCGAACACGCAACCTCTCGGGCTAGAGGCTAGTATGCTAACCACTATACCATCTGGTCGGCGCTTACCCTTCTAGAGGTTTGAAAGGGAGATCAAAGGCAGTTTTTTTTAAATCTCACGGAAACCGTAATTCTATTCTTTCTTTGAAGATCAAGCAGCAAATCTTCCCTAAGATTTAAGAGAAATGTAGCTAAACATTGTATAAAAAACAAACACATATAATTAACCGTATAAGGCACACTTATATATGATACATAAGATTAAAGTAAACTCTTATGTATTATACATAATATTAAAGTAAACTCTTATATACGATGAGTAAGATTAAAGTAAACTCTTGTATACGAAACATAAGATTTTTAAGTAAACTCTTATATACGATATAAAAGGTAATAACCAATACTTGGTCATTGCATTTAGCAACTAATCTTACTATTTACCAATGAAACTTGGTCATTGTGATTATTTAAGGACAATTTATAATACCCTCCAACTGTAAAAAAAAATTTGTATTATGTTAAGTTTATGAAGTAGCATGTGTTAACAATTTAGTTTGAAATGAAATTGTAAAGTATAATTTTTTTTTTAACTGTATAGATTATTGTTATTTAAAATAGACATTCATTATTTAATACATAAAAAACATTATACACAATCACCTTAAGGTGTCAAAAATTGCAAACAAATTAGTTTTTAATTGCAATTTTAAAACATTTTGACCAAAACGCGCTGGGCATTGTTACATAGACAAAATTTAAATAGCATCTAATAATAACGATAGGTTCACGTAATAAATTCTGATAAATTATTTACTTTCACCAGTGTATTTGGTTAGTATTAATTAATAGTAGTAGCTATAAGTATCAATAACATATTATTTTCATTGACCATAACATATATAGAGATAATACTTGCCATAATGAAATGTATTATTCGTTAATACTTTAATTTCATTTAAGTAGATTGTTGTGAATTTTTAAACATACCATCGAATAAACATCGTTGTTTTTAATTTAAAAATAATTTATACATTAAGTTCAACACGTTTAGTTATAATTTTATAATATTTGTACTGCTTAATAAAGTGGTATTAATTAATATGTGAACTTTCATTTAATAAACTAACCTCATTAATGAACTTTTATAAGATATGAATCAGAGGCAATCAATGCATTAGTTGCATTTATCAATAATTCTAGGTTGAATAATATAACAATAGAAAAAGTTAAATTGTGGACAAAATAGTAAATTATCGTAAAGAACACTAAGAAAAACTTTCATTACCGGCAAGCAGTATATATTTGCCAAGGTCAAAAACATTACCGCATTTCTTTTATTCATTGAAAGACATCTTTTAAATAAATAAACTTTTGTTTTCACTCTGAGATGGAATAATTTGCTGCAATCTCTGTGTTTCAAGACTATTTAAACTTCTCGCCAAGTTTGTCATTTTGTTTCTCCACAGTAACGCAAGGAATTCTTGAAGGAAGAAACCAAAAAGAATACGACAAAAGAAGAAATAACTTGATGTAAGCTGGATATAAAAGCGACTGTGCGGCAAATATTTTACTTTTGTTAGTTCTTTTGTCCGTCCTTTTACTCGATTCAAACTTAATTTACCGAGGGAAGTTGCAATGGTTACGCATAGGAAACAGAGTTTAGGAATTTTTGCAGACAAGTTTAAAAAAAAAAAAAAAAAAAGTATTGAATTTTTGTAGCAAAAAGGACTATAAGAGATCGAATTTGGTAAGTCTTGTATATATTATTTTCTAACTTACTATTAAGGTGATATCTTTCCTTATTGGCGAATTACTGTAAATAAATTTGGGTAGTAGATTTAAAATTCCTAAATACACTTAACATATATTAACACAAAGTAGAATGTCCATAGGAATATGATACACTTCCATATCTGAACTAACAATCACCGATGAAAAACTACAAGTAATCTCTTTATCATTACTTTTATTATGAAGTTACATTCAAAGAAAAATGCGTTTATTGATAAATGTGGGTCCTTATTTCTATGGCATTAATAGCAAACTTTTGTCTTTTTTTTGCAAAAAAACCCAAAGCTATTGATTCTTAACAACAAACAATTTTAGTATTTGACTCGTAATTTAAATACCAAATAATAAGATTTACTAATTTAATTCAAACACAACAAACAGCAACTTATTCAAACTATTTATAGTAAGGATTCTTCTCTCTCTTTAATCGACTTAGGCAATATCAAACAAAAATGCTTTCCAGCACATTCCAAACTAGTCCTTAAGGCAGATTCCCTGCAATAAATTTGTTCGCAAAATTTCCTGAAATGTCCTGATCTAATTGTTTATGACATTCCGGCTTCATTCCAAGCAACTGCCTTTCGAACCTGATGTGAAGATTGGACAGTATAACGCATTTAGCGCCCAGTTCTCATAATTTTCGGTTCCACCCTTCTCGCTCCCCTCCTTCCACACCAAAACATAGTTATCAGGAATCGGAAAGTTCCAGTTGATATCGAAGCTATCAGTCGACAGAACCTCAAGTGGAGTATCAATAATTAATTAGCGGGGACAGTACTGTGTAAACAAAGACTTGCGTTGTTTAATTAAACTATAGATTTGCGTGCCTCTCCTAAATGGGTTGGAGTCATCTTATCAGTTTGGTTGCACCTCTCTCCGAACACAAATGCAGATAAGGATATAGGGTGGTTTTATATTGGAAGGAACTGAAGGAAATGCCTGGGGGAATTGGAAATTGGGTTTGAAAATTCGATAACTTAAATGTGTTTTGAATTTCTAAGAGATAATTGTTATGTATAGTTATTTAAAAATATTCTAGATTACTGTTGATGATAAGGACTTTTAGTATGCTGTTAGAAGTAGGATTTAACACCCGAAAATAAAACTCTTTTAAACTTCAGCTATTTATTTATATGGCCATCAACTTTAAAATATCGGTAATTTTATACAATAATAGGTATAATAAAATTGGTATTATATATATAGGTATCAAAATGTAATATTTACGTACATTATATGCTTATTTATATTACATTAAAAGGATATTTATATTACATTATAAGGATATTTAATAGCCATAGGGAAATCTTAAAATATTTACTCCAGTAAGAAAGTAGCACAATTTAATTAATTATATTATTCTGTGGGTATTAAGATTTACTAACTAATGAGACAATATATTTAAAAAAATATATACCTGTTGACTTGATAAACCTGATATACTGTTTTTTTATGTAATTAAATATATAGGGATGGTAACAAGAAGAATGACCTGATTCTAAATCGTTATATTTATGGCACGAAGAATGTCTCGTGAATGAGTTACGTCTCTGGACGAGGCCTGGCCCAGAGTTTTAAGGAATCGTCACTACATGGCTGTTTACATGTGAAAAACAGAGAAAAAGTCACGAATGCAGTCTGTTGGGAAGATTCTTTCTCAATTCTTTAATTTTTTTCTTTCTAACTTACGTTGTATAGTGAATTTCAAAGAAAAGAAGTTTAAATAAACATTTTCATGTACCTACTTTCGAAGAAATAAATACGAACTCTCGAAATGAAGGGAAATAAATAAATGCGGGGTATATTAAAAAGAAATTCTCATATTCTCAACAGAATGCCTTTATCTTGATTTTTACGTCTTTCACACTCAGACAGCCTTGTGGTGACGATTACCTTAAGCTCAAGGCTATGCTTCATCCAACGACAAAACTTTTATTCGCGATATCTCCATCAGTTCATAAATATAAATATTTGGAATAGGGTCAATTTTTGTATATGGACCCTCTGTATTTGTTCTTTACAGACTACTTTTATGATAAGGTTCAGCTATTACAATATCATAAAAATGTATCACTTTTTAAAACCTTTTCAGGTAGGTGGAGTCGACAATCAACTAAAAATTATGTATTACTAATTATTTTATATGTCATCTGAGTTAACTGTGCAATAAGTAAGTTACTTTGTGGAGATGCATCCAACTTCAAAGAAAAACTTGGGGGTAGATTTTGAATTGTAGAACTTTTTCAATTCTTTAATAGTTATGGGAATAAAATAATGTGTGAATATGCCCTTATGATGAGAGTGCAATTTTCTTTGTTATTAAAAGTTTCAAGAATTGAAACATAATCAATCTAAATGTCCTTCTAATAGCATTAAAAGAGTGATGAATCAAAAGTATTTAGCATAATCTTTTAATATGTTATTTGATTTGAGAAGAAGAATTCACCTATATATTCACTGAAAAACCCTATTTATTGCCAAATTTTCAAAGATACTTTTAAATTTCTCAATATGCTTAAACAATTTTTTTTTTAAATAAAACGCTATATTAACGCTATGGGTAGGCATGTGTAAAATAAAATGGCGTGTTTCATTATTTTTCTATAAATATTTATAATAGTTCACGAATTAATTTTATTTAAAACCACTACTTTTTATCTACCCTAAAGTGATAAATTATTATTTTTAAAATATGTATGAATCCTAATCTCCAATATATAAAGATAAAAATTAATAGCACCGAAAATTTTCGAAGAAATACTTTTTTCTCATTAAAAAAAAATCAAAAAAAAATCACAGAAATAAAAACTACCCCCAGACACACATTAAATTACAGCATTTTGCGATTGTTAAATATTTATGCGTCTTCTGTTTCGAAAGAACCAACTAAGTGCTTCATTCAATTTACCAGGAAGAATAGAACTATCTCCTATAACTATGCACCCTAATCGATCCCACCAAAAAAAATTAAGATTGTATTTTCCCTTAACACTAAGATAACTCCACTAATTGATTCTAATGGCTACCAACCCTAAACCTTTTCCTTAAGCAGACCTTTTAAACGAGAAGAAAGTAACGAAAACTTAGCAACCCATTAACATCTTATAACACATTACAATTTCATTTGTACCTTAGAAAGCCCGTCCTGATCAAATTACTCTGACATGTACATACATCCTATTTATATAAATATATCTCGATCTTGTTCAACAAGCAGTTTCGCAGTCCGCAAATCTAATAAGCGTGAGTGGACTCGGTTTTGTTGGTGCGCCGTCTCATATCTTAAGCGTCTGCTACGTTATTCAATCGGCTAATGTCAACACAGTCATGCAGCAGGCAGCGATATGAGCCACTGGCCCTGAAAGAGATCTGGGTATACATGGGGATTTTTATTTAAGGTGGGGGCCTGTAAGTGATTCAATATTTCTCAAGCTTTCCCTCAGGATGTGTTTTTCCATGAGGGAGTTCTGATTGTAAATTTCTGGGAAATATGGAAATGCCGAGGAGGTGGATTTAATTCAGTTTCCTCGATGTATGAAAGTTTTGAATATTTTGTTTGAAAATTGAAAACGAATGCCCATAGTTTGTGAAAGGATAT
Organism: Linyphia triangularis; assembly: GCA_963978545.1. Taxonomy (NCBI): domain Eukaryota; kingdom Metazoa; phylum Arthropoda; class Arachnida; order Araneae; family Linyphiidae; genus Linyphia; species Linyphia triangularis. Next base: position 63,704,927 of record OZ021724.1, read on the forward strand.
TGTTGTTGCTTTCAGTTGTATAGCTGAATTTAGTATTGATTTAAGTGTTATGCTGTTATAATATATCAAATTTTTCGTATTTTTTTTTATGTTTTCAGTTGCCTATGCTAATGCTTATTTTACTTTCAACTCAAACTAAAATTCTGAACTATTTTTTATCATTTTATTGAATGGTTAATAATACAATGCTTTTGTGATTGTAGTGATAATTTCATATGAAGTATTTTTTCATTAACACTCTTTCAAACGTGAGCATCAGTTATACTCACAAAATTATGTTCGCAAAAACAACCTATCTTGTTTATCCTTATTTTCGTGTGGCATAAGGAATGAGATGCCTACTACACATCAAACTAATAAAGAAAATATGATAAATGCTACCATTGCTTAAAAATCTTGAGGTGTCCTTGCATAAAGAAACAATAAGTCATGTAAGCTACATTTCTTCAAAATTTAACATTCAGAAAATCGTTTATATGCAAGCTCTACAAGTTAGAGTTAGAGTAATATATTTTTCGTTAATTTTAAAAATTACTACATCAACAAAAATGAGGATATCGTCTGTTCAATGAGACTCTCTAACAATTCATCATTATGGTGCAAGTCAGCTATCAAAGTTTTTTGGAATTATTCTTAAGATGGGAATTTCTTGGTTTAAAGCCCACAGTTTATCTTTTTATCTTCTTGTTTTTGTTTAACCCTTTAAGTAGTGATCGATGTTTTCAATCGCAGTAAGTAGATAACTGAAGCAGAAATGCTTTTTATCCAATTGCTAAAACTTCACAAGTAAGTGAGTTTATATATATATATTTTTTTTTTCAAAAAGTCTTTATCAGTAGTTTCAACGAATCAATCGATTTCAACAAATGATGAATCGATGGATTCGTCTTATTTTCATAGGTATCATCTGGGATGATGGAAATTTCAAAAGTTTAGAAGAACGCACCTAGAGCCCAAAATCTCACGGAAAAACTGTTGTAAAGGTATCAGCGGATTTGTTATAATTTTCCGAGACCTACTATAGTTGCATGAAAAATTAAAACAAAATTTAAACAGCATGTTTTAAAAATTGTTATTAAATTTTATATAAAAAAAAAATAGCTTAACAAATTAGTAGATTAGTTTTATTTCTACAAGAGTTACTGGATTTGCGAACATTTAAATTTCCTCATGTACGGCAGCAAATTTACAAAAACACTTTAAGATTTATCGATAGATTAATATTATTCATCCTATTATTACAAGTTTAGGCTTTAAATATTAAAAATGACCTATTTATTATATCAACGTGTACGTACTTTAAAATTATTAGAATTTATTAAAAATGATATATATTGATTGGTTCATCTTTAGAAAATCATCTTCAAAATAAAAATTCAGAAATTGATGTATCAAAGTTTTTAAGGTACTAACTGTAAGCATTTTCATCACTTTTGTGTATGCAAGACACTTTTGCAATGTTCTTGGAGAAATTATAATTTGAGGTGCTAATCTGCTTGCTAAAGGTATCAGTTATTTTAACTTCTTTTTTGAAATGACATGCAGAAAAAAAAATGCCTAACTATATGGTAATGGTATCATAAATAATACTAGTATTCCCGAAAATGACTTCTAAAATAATGTTTTGGAAAGAAAAGTTTATTTTAAATAATAATGAACATTTGTTATTTTCTCAAAATGCGGAATTTAAACTTAAATACCTATTATGTCTAAGCTTAACCCAGCATCCAATAATATGCGTTTTATTAATCTTTTTATTTATTGCAAATTCTATCTGTGGAATAGAATATAAATTAAATTAAATGAAGTGCAAAGAATTTCTATTTTTCAAACCTATTTCATGAAATATATTTGAAGAAATTCACAGTAATTTTATATTATTTTCCTCTCTTTTAATAGAATTTTAAGATGATATAATATTGCTTAAGTATATTAAACAGTTATGTGGGAAATTTGATTTCCAAATATATATATGTATACTTTTTTTTTTAGCTTTCCTGAATACGATTTTTTTTTATAACTTACAAGAAACACAAAAATCTATGAATCATAAGTCATTTATCATTTTAAATAATACAAAAGAAAATTTATATATTCTAGCATTTCAGAGATTTCTTTAAAGGTAGTTCAAATAGAATAAAAATGAGAGTAGTAAGTGTTATTTTTTACTCATGCTATAGCTTGTAATGATTTGAGAAATTGTGATAGATGACTGTTGTGCTGCTCACCTGTCAATATTTTTTTTTGTTTTAAATTTTATTTCTTTGAATTGTTTGGAATTCTTTTTAAGAAGTCTGAATAAAAATTCCTACTTATTTTATTGGATGAGAAAAACTTAACTATACGTTGCTGGTAATGATTAATCGCTCTACACATTCATGGGGAAAGTTAATCAAATGTCAAAAATAACGACTGAGAAATTGAGAAAACTTCGATTGCTAAAATTCATTTTCTTAGTTAGAGTCTAATATATATATATAAACAACACCCGCTTAAAACCTTTAATGCTTTCTAATTTAGCCTATTGTTGATTTATAACTTGAAAGTGTAATTTTGACGTAGACATATTTCTAATAAACTCAGGTAAAAATTTTAACTTTCTCTTTCAAATGAAATCTAGAAATATTCTCATTTGAGAACGAAAACACCTTAATGTTATTAATAAAAATATTTCATGCTGTTAAACAAATTCATTTTTGACTACTTAATTTTGCATGATAAAAACGCATAGTGTATTCTATGAAAAAAATTTCTGACTCTAGACTTTCAATACTTTATACATAAAATATATTTGTGAGTATAGCACTTGAAACGTCATGATACTTATGACCATGGTCACCATGTATATTTTTCGTTAACATATTTCTCAAATATTTTATGAGAACACTCTTATAATCTTTAATTATTGCAGTTGTATTTCATTTCTGGTATTATGAATTGAACTGAAAAATTATAAGAAGCATTTACCCTTTAATTTATTTTTATCTTTGAGAGAAAATCCGTACAAATTCCGCCAAGAATCCCAACAATCGGCACAAGACTGTCACAATCTCCAACAATTGCACAAGACTATCACAATCGTCGTCGTGTCTATTAAGTATGAAAAATGCAGAATAATAGGCGAGAATAGATCATGGGATTAGTGTGCATGTTAGGAGAATTACTTTGCCTCAAGATCATGAAATTTAGGAGTTTTCAGTTTGCTTAAATTATATAATTATTGTAAATATAATATTAATGACTGTGATGGTTGCTATGGCTTTTTGAGCTTTCAAATACTTTCTTTATCGTATTAAAGATTTTAGTAGAAACATAGAAAATAAAAAAATTGATGAATGAAGTCGTTCACTTGTTTGAGACAGTAAGTCAGCTAGCTCAATGAAAAGTATACAAGCGATTGCTTTGGTTAGCAGGCGTTAGAAAGTAGATTTGATCTACCTAGGAAAGTACATTTGACTTTCCGAAATGGACATCATTTTAATATTCTAGCAAAACACATAATAGTAAATTAGTTAAGATTTCAATTATACGAGAAATTAATATACAATACATATGAATGAAAAGCGATTCAATAAATTTGAGGGAGTTAAATCTGGGTGGGGGGGGGGGTAGTCTTTTAATAAAAAGTTGTTTTTATTAAAATAGCTAGTGGAATTAATCAAGAAGTATTCTCTGGAGTTTCATGGCTTTTGAAACCATCAGGCTGCCGGTTATTAATCAATTAATCTGGAACTAGGAACGGATGAAGTCGCGAACTGAGATCCCCGGTTTATCAGAATGTGTTAAAGTTTTTTCTTTGTACTACTGGTTAATATTCAGCAGATGTGCAGATTTATTTTTATTTTTCAGCATATTATTTTGTAACAGAAGGCTGCCTTATATTCCTTTTCTTTTTTTTATTTTATTTAAAGTCACGTAATTTTTTTCTATATGTACGGCTACAATTTATAAATGGTTGTAATGGGAACACCTCTTAGTTAACCTTCTTAGTTGTAATAGATTCCTTATTACTTTCTTCATTATTTTGTGTATTTTATTAAATATTAACACCTAATTGTCCTTTCCATATAAAATGGTGCGTCACTACATACCAAAAAGTGATTATCTAAAAAAAAAAAAAAAAAAAAAAAAAAAAAAAAAAAAAAAAAAAAAAAAAAAAACGGAAAGAACTTTCACCAGATCGGTCGAACAAAAATTAAGAAAGAGAAATCCTAAAAAGAAATGAATTAACTTCTGTTCATATTTAAGACAAATAATTGATAAGTCAGAACGAAAAGTTCAGGAAATTCAAGAATGCTACCTACTCTCATCGAAGAATTTTAATTTAGTCTATGGGAAAAAATAGCTTTCCTGGGGGATAGCGGCTATCCTTTAGACACGTGAAGCTTATATGGAAAGAAAATAATTTCGTTCATATTAGGACTGCAAAAGCAATTTGACAAGAGAAGATTTAACGAAAAGCGGTTCTGATAAAACATAATACTCTAAAAGTTTTAATAAAAATATTTTAAATATTATTTTCCCTTTCCAAATTCTGGCTTAATTTTCTTATATATCTGTTATTTTTAAGTCAGCAAGCCCAAACAAATATAAATATAAAAAATATTTCAATTCAGACCATGTCTGAGGGTAAATACCCCAGTTGCACAGATACACTTGGAAATACCGCTTGACATTGGTCAATCAAATGTAGACTGGTCGTTGTAACGTATCTTGGTCAATTTCGCCCAAATCCGGATAAAATATACCCAAAATTTCTGAAACATTGATGCAGTTTTAAAATTGAAAATATATTTTTATGGGAAAGGGCAAAGAATATATAAAATCCGTTTTGAAATTGATCTTTTTGACAGGTTTATTTTTTTAAAAAATTGTGTATTTGGAACGATGCTCGTGCTTTGGCCAGGATTAACAATATTCCAAAATACCGTTTTACTATATTAGCCAATACTGCTGTGCTACGTGGGTAAAAATACTTAAAAATTGTAATCTGAGTTTTTAATTAGCAAGTGACATCTTTTCTTGAAATACAGTACAATTAGAAGAAACAAAAAAAAATAGGGTACGCTGTACGCGTGTGTACCTAAGGCCATCATGTAGCTATGGTCACCCACTTTTATTCAATAATGTTTAGTTCTAAGTTTTATCACTCTCTTGGGTGAGTGGCAACACCCAATTGCACTTTTGGCAGCCATTTTGAAATTATAGAGGAGAAAGCTGTGACAAGTTACAAGTGGAAAACATTTTTATATGTAAGTATGTTTAGTACCAAATGAGACACTTAAATGAGTCCTTTCTCCATGTGCATTTTTCAGTAGAAGACATTTTGAATGAAATTACCAAGTCTTATACCAGGGCCACATAGTAGCTTTATACCTAGGTCCGTGGCCTTAGGTACAACCACAGTAAAAAAAATTATGTAGTTATTTTATTGAAAAAGTTTTCATAGTAAATGGAGGGAAATGGCCTCACCTGAACTACTTTGATTCAGTCAAGTGTTTTTTATTGATTATTATTTAAATGGAAGAAGTGTTTATTTTTTCATGAACTTTCAATGTGCTTAACGTACAGGGTGTCCAGAATAGGACTCCCTGATTTCAAAATTAAATATCTCGAAAACAAAGATCGATAGAGGATCGATAGATTACTGCAGTAAACGGTATGTTTATTGTGAAAGCTGCAAGAATTTTATACAGCAGTTTGAAATAATAGTTACAAAAGCTGCTAACAGATGGCGCTGTACACTGTACAGCTCATTATCAGCATACATAAATGAAATAATCGTATGAAAACATTCTTTGCAAAAAATCACATTACAATGTTTTCAAAATGTTCACCATTGGCACTACAGAGGTGGCGCAAACGAAGAATGAAATTTGCCATTACATTTCGTAGTGTCTCAACAGAAATGGATTCACATGCTACACAGATCGCCGATTCAAGCTCGTCCAGCGTGGCGGGATGCTTCAGGTAGACAATGTCTTTCAATGTGCCTTACAAAAAATAATCATAGGGAGTCAAATCCGGCGAATATGGAGGCCAATCCATGCCTGCACCAGTAAATTTGGGATATTCCAAAGCAATGACTCGATTCCCGAATTATTCATCAAGAAAGCGAAACACTTGTTCGGTACGATGTGGTCGGGCACCATCTTGCATAAATCATTCAGTACGTGGTCGATCCTCTAACACTTGCTGTGGGGCGACAAATTGTTCCAAAATTGCAACGTAACGTAGAGACCGTTTCTCGAATGAAAAAAGGGCCAATAATGCCTCTGCTGCATACTGCAGCCCACACAGTAACTTTAGGAGAATACAGGGTTTCGCTTCACACCAATATGGATTTTTGGAACCCCAAAATCGCCAGTTCTGTTTATTCACGAATCCATTCAGGTGGAAGTGTGCTTCATCTGTAAACCAGACGCAGCCAACATCAAATCCTTCACTATCAATCATTGTGAGCATCTGATTAGCAAAGTCAATCCTTTGTTGCACAGCTCGTATGGGTATGGCCTGGTGAGTGGTGAGTTTGAATTTTGAATGGAAACATGTGTAGGCTCTTTCTCACTATTTTCTGCGTGCTGGAACGCTTCAAACCAGTCTCAGATGCAATTCTACGGACGGATGACATTGGATTTTGCTGAATAATTCCAGAAACTGTGGCGACATTTTCAGGCGTAACTGCAGTTTGCTTGCTGCCAACATTCCTCACTAGATCATCAGTTACGCTGCTTGTTCGTTGAAATTTGGCAAAGAGCGTACGAATGGTTTTCGCATCGGGTCCTTTGGAACATTAAATCGTGCTTGAAAACTGCGCCTTGTTGCAGTAGGACTCTCTTTTAACTCTAGCACCAGAAAAACGCGTTGTTCAATGGAGTACATGGTTTTAATCTCTTCCTTCGGTACGCTAACCTCCTTTCACGCTTCAATAGTGGAACTGATCGCTCTGGGCTTCGGATCACTATTTATACTAGGCATTACGTATGGCGATTACAGCGCCATCTGTTAGCAGCTTTTGTAACTATTATTTCAAACTGCTGTATAAAATTCTTACAGCTTTCACAATAAACATACCGTTTACTGCATTCCTCTATCAATCTTTGTTTTCGAGATATTTAATTTTGAAATCAGGGAGTCCTTTTCTGGACACTCTGTATAAACATTATGTTTATTATGCTGACAAACCCTGGAATACCAATCACTATATACGACGTTGCGGAGAATGCTGACAAATCCTATCCTTGCCCTATGAACAGTCTTAACTCCTGTAAACATTCTAGAGGGCTTTCGTGTGTCTGGTGTTAGGCCATTGAATCAAAACATATTTATTGATGATGAATATTTGAGTTCAAAAGGGATCGACAGACCAGATGCATCCATGAATTGTCAAAATAATGATTTTCCCGAGTAAGAAAGTGAGTCAATAATGATGGAACTGGACTATTTTTTTTCTATTTTTTTTTCTATATCAAATTCAGTTTTATGTCCTGCAAAATTTTCAGAGCCTTCGACAACAAATTCTGTTTCATGTGCTGCCGAATTTTCTGAGCTTCCGAAATCTAACTCTATTTCATGTGTAAGGCTTGAACAGGTACGACCTTTTCCAAGAGCGAAACCTCGTACATCCAAAAGAGACGGCCGAAAACCAGGGAGATGTAGAATCTTTACAGACGCTCCTGAAAAGAAGGGAAAAAAATGAATAATACATACAATTAGATTGGCCAAAAAAAAAGATTAATCGTGAAAAAATTTGTGTTTCAACTATTTGTGTTTCCTAAAAATTATCGGACATTGTAAATTCTTCTGATTCCACTGATGATGCAAGTTCTACAGTAGCTGACATAAGTGATACTATTGAAAAGGAGGATTTTTGTTTAACAAGATTATAAGGCAAAAAAAAAAAAAAATGAATATTTTTATGTGGCAGAAATAGTAGATGTTAAAGAGCAATAATTTAGTGTTAAATACCTGACAAATTGTAAATTTAAATAAGTTTCTCTATGATGAAGAGTTGCTAATTAAATTGGGAACAAAAATATTGTGTTCAAATTACCAAAGCTGAAATCTATTGGCACTTCAAAGTGGCAAAGCATGCAGCTCATTTCATAATTTATTTTCATTTTCAAGTTATAGTGTTGATTAATTTATGAAAATTCTTGAAATTTACTAAACACTTTGCAATTTACTATAGTTATTTTATGATAAACCATTGACTGATAATGGTTTCTTTTATAAAATTCATCTTTGTATGTTGGTTTTCTATTCAATAAGGAGTGAAACTTAACTTTAAGAGAATGATCCTAGGTATACCAGTAACTGGCCCTAGGTACAACGAAGTCTTGTAATAACGGGTTTTAAACGGGACAAAGATTTTTTTTTTGTACATTGAAAAAAGGTGGCCCTAGATACACAGTAAGGCGTATTGAAAAAAACTTTTTTTTTTATATATTTAAAATTTCAAGTCGATAAAAAGTTGCTATTATTGTTCACATATTTAACAAAAAAATTTTACATCAATTGAAAACTATTTAGGTCTTCGAAATGGACATGAACTTCGATTATTTATGACAAAATCGAAGATTTTTATTTTTTTTTAAATGTAATTTGAAGCAAATTTTTATTCATGAGTATAACATATAAAGTTTAGAATATTAATTAACAGTAATAAAAAATAATGCCTGCCATTCGACATTTACGTCTCCCGGAATTTACATGAAAACCTAAATTGTTTTGTACAAAATATGCATATTTTTCGATTTTCAACCAATTTTTTAGGTTAATTTAAATTATTTTATTTATAGTCTAGGTATAGTAGTACAGAATTTTGAAATATCGAGAATATAATTTTATGAAGTGGCCTTTACTGAACTCAAGTTTCAAGTCATGTAATTTCCGCACGACCTTGGAGGCTTCAACCAACAAAGACTATACATTTGAAACATAAAGGTAACGTTATTGAAAATGATCCAATGTCACAGAGTTCGAGTGATGAAAGTGTATTTGATAGTAAAATGCTTTTAGCAGGAGAAAAGCCATAAAATTCAATTATTTCAGTGAAACAAGGGCTGCCCAGAAAATCTACTTTATTTTTCTAGAGCATGTGCCGTAGAGCAATTTCCACTAGAGCAGAAGCTCAATTAGCAATTTTGTGGGATTTAAATGTTCTAAAACTAGAAAATCAAGCAGTGGTAATAGATAAATCGAAGATTTTTTGTGAAAGGATAAAATACCATCAGGATATTAGTTCGCGGACCAAACGGTATAGTGGTTAGCGTGCTAGCCTCTAGACCGCGAGGTTGCGGGTTCGAGTCCCGTGTTAGGCATGGGTGTTTGTAAATGTATGTTGGCTTGTCTAATGACGAATGTTTCGGCGCATTATAGCCTTTGTGTTGCTGACGGTGCTAGATAATCTGAATACAACCGACCAACCAGGATATTAGTTCAACTATTTTACTTTATTTACATAATCGAAAGAGTGAAGCAATAAGTATAGAAATCGTGAGTTGTAAATATGGTCGCATAAATAAACGAGAAGAACTCGTATTTTTGGTATATCAACTATATGTAACATATTTTGGGCACGCAATTCCAGACAGTCGTTTTAGAAAAAAACGTGTTTGTGTGTGCGAAGATGTTTTAATTTCCTTTCTATTGATAGTTCCTGTTTCAACTATGACAATCAATGAGATTAATGTAGTTTTGCTTGAAACTTTGTTTGTAGAACTTTTTGTATCCTTTTGATTGCAGACATCTAATATGTTTTCGGGAGTCAAACAACATTCCCAAAAGTAGATGTTCTGGGTTTACCATAAAAGCATTTCTCTATAGAGTGATTGAACAAGTGACTTAAGATTATTTTCTAAATACTTGATACGTTGTATTATTACCTTAAAAAGGTTTTTTGATGCATAAATAATTCTAAGATGACATTATATTATGAACCATAAAAGAGTATAAATTTGCATTACAAACTCAGCTATATTTTTCAACTGCAGGTTAGATCAAGTGATACAATATATGAACTTGAAATTGGATTTACGATTTTCATTCATCTTGAGTGGCAGATGTTTCCACGGTTTCTGTTTGCTAAACCTTGGGTGCATTTGCTTGTAGTACGACCTGACATATTTTCAATATTTCTGAACGGTGCTCAACTTCTTAAAATCAATTTCCTTAAAAACACTATCTATGTTATTGTTTTCAACAACTGGTAAATCGACAACGTGAAGGTTTCAAATCGCAAAAATCGGGGAAGATTTGTAAGGCCATAAAAACAAAAGCAAAATAAAAACAACACAAAAGAAGGAAACCCTATGATGGAGGAGCATACTGAAAAGGTAATATATAATAATTAGTATAATAATAACAGAGTTTTATAAAAAAAATACTTTTTTAAAAGTTATTCTCAGATTGTATTTTTTTCTATTTTGCATTTCATTCAAACAGTAATAACTCCAGTTTAAATAATATTTGTTGAAATTTGTTTTTTGCTATATAATCTGCATACATTGTTGAATGTTTTGACCCTAAATACTAAGTGATTTGTAAATAAATATTTTTTTAATTGATTTTCAAAGCTAAGATTTTGTATAAAAAACTTGGATTTTTTCAATAGATTCAGTTAAAGCAAGATATCACAAAATATACACACTGTAAAATTCTGAGTAGAGTCAAAACATAGAGCAGGGTATTCCGCATTATTGAACATCAAAATTGTATTTGTGAGTGAATTAGAATATGCGTTATTACCGTTCGAAATTAGCCTAATTAGTTCATTAAATGTTAATTAGTTATTATAATTGAAAAAAATAAAAAAAATAAAAAAAAAATATTGGATACAGTTTAACAAATAATGTACTTTTCAAGGTGCAAAGGTCTCATTTTTAAATTGAAAATGTTAAAATGTTTATAAAAAACAAATGTTGAAACCTATACGTATACCTAAGTTGTAAATGATACTACGTTTCGTCCAAAACCACTGTCTGGAGTTGCGTGTCCAAAATATGTTGAATATAGTTCTTATAATAGTAAGTGTTCTTCTGGTTTATTTATGTAACCAATTTTACTACTTACAATTTTTATACTTATTGCTTCGTCCTTTCGATTATATAAACAGAGTGAAAAATAGTTGAACCTTGATGGTATTTTACCCTTTCACGAAAAACCTTCGATTTATTCATTACCACTGCCTGGTTTTATAGTATTACAGCATTTAAATACCGCAAAAGAACACTTGCTAATTGAGCTTCTGCTCTAGTAGAAATTATCTACAGTCACATTATCTAGAAAAAGATAGTAGATTTTCTGGCAGCCCTTGTTTCACTGAAATAATTGAACTTTCTTGTTTTTCCCTATTTTATTATCAAGTACACTTTCATCACTCGAGCTCTGTGACATTGCATCATTTTCAATAACGTTACCTTCATGTCTCAAACCTAGAGTCTTTGTTGGTTGAAGCCTCCAAGGTCGTGCTGAAATGACATGACTTGAAACTTAATTTTAGTATAGGCCATTTCATAAAATTATATTCCCGATATTTCAAAACGTTCTGCGATTATGCCTAGACTATAAGTAAAATCAATGAAATTAACCTAAAAGAATTGGTGGAAAATCGAAAAATATGTATATTTTGTAAAAAAAATTAGACCTAAAATGTCAGAAAGCAGATATTATTTTTATTACTCTTAATTAATATTTTAAACTTAACATTTTTATACTTGAAAACAAAAATTTGCTTTATATTTATGTGCAAAAATTAAAAAAAATAAAAAAATTTAAACTTCATGTCCGTTCCGGGAGTCCTAAAGACCTAAATACTTTTCAATTGAACTAAAATTTGTTTTGGTAAATATGTGAGCATAGTGACACATTTTTATCTACTTTTTTACACACCCTAGTACACAAGTCTCCTCTATGTATCCGTCAGCAAGATGGTCACTTTTAAAGGATCGCAATTACTATTACTATTGACCGCGGTTTTCTGCAATTTAATTTTTACTCAGATGAAGAAAAAGAGAGAAAAAAAAAGAAGAAAAAAAAAAAAAAGGATGCATATAAAAACCAAAACTGATGTTTAATATATTTTCTATGAGTATATAAATTGATCATTTGCAATTAAATTTATTACAAATATAAGTAAATTTAACAAGCATTATGTGCAAAATATTGACAAATGTCTTTGATTAGTAATATTTAAACTATTTAAAACTTTTTAAAATATGTATTTTCACAAAGTATTTCATGTAATAGCTTATAAAATGTTGTAAGTTTTGCTCTTATATTTAAACTTTTTATTGAAAATATGTATGGTTTAATAGAAAAGGAAACCATGTTCCCTAAAAGATAAAGCATATTATTGTCTTTTGTAAGTACCTTTTTTCTATGTTTTAGTAGTTTTTATAGGTATGTTTTCAACGTTAATCTACACATACTACTATCACATTTTTACAATGTAAGCTAAAAGAAATTGAAATGCAAAAATACTTCATCGGAAAGATATCAAGGTAAGAATAAGTGTTTTGGAAAAATAATAATAGTTTCCGTAAAACATTATTTTCTTTGAATTGCAAAAGAATGCTTCCGAAAATAACGTTAAAAGAAATAACTTCCGGCACTTTATTAGAAATTCGATGTATGTTTATCTATATCATCTTAGATAAACATACTAGAACATGAAATGGGTTCCAATAGTGTGTACGATAAACATTTTTCCTGAAACTCCTACGAAGTTTCTTTATTTTATTTCCTTATATCAGAATGACTTTATTATAAAAGAACATATGTACTATTTGAAAACTCTTATTGATATTCTTGCTATTAATATTGGAATTTGTTATGAAATTCGGAAATTTGGACACTAAAATAACATTATTTTATTGATATTAGAAAATCGAGTTAACTGCTCAAGTAGTAAAATAATTCGATATGTTCTTTATACTACAGTAGTAAATGGCGTAGTATTTTTTTAAACATATTTCAAGTGATATATTTTGCTTTTATAGTTGTTAAATGTTATATTGTGGTTATAAGGAGAATAAAATATGGAAAAGATAAATTGTGATTCTACTCAACTAATATATATAATTTCCACGGCAAATTGGGAATTTTAAATTAAAAAACAATGTATTTCAAGAGAAATTTTGTTCAAACTCCAAATTACTTGTAATTTTTTTTTTTTTAATTTTACTACATTGAATTGATCTTGAAAACAATATATTCCATAGCATATGTCTTTTTTACCAAGACCGACTCGATAGTGGAGCTCGTATACAAATATACTTTTATTTAGAAAATAAGTTGAATTTTAATTTATGTAAATAACATTCTACGTTATCGTTAGTTTGCTAAGTTAGGTAATTCTTGTAGTGATACTTTCACTATTTAAGAAAACAACAACATTTTCTTTGGATATTTATTTTAACAATTCAACTAAAAGAAATATCATATGTAGCATAAAAGAATAATTTTTCTAAGAAACCAATACAAAAATTAAACAATATCCTTCTTCGTCAGAATATTTTTTCCAGATACAACAAACGGAAAATATTTTTCACCATTTCTTACGTATGTACTTGGAATATTAGACACTCAAGTGCTTTATTTTAGCGATGTTATCTCCCTTAATTGGAAATTTCTTGGTCTCAATAAAGTATTTTGAAATATAAAATATCTTTACAACTTAATATTCCCCTTTACTGAATTTTAAAGTACGAATTATTTTCTGGAATTTGGAAGTTGTATGATTACCCCTTCCCTCTCTAAAAAAACTTAAAAAAATTTATGATTCAAACAAAAATAAAATTGATTGAGATAAATTTTCAACTTGCTAAACATAATTTTCTATCACACTACTAATGTATGACAGCTATCATCTACCGTTTTAGTAAAATTTATAAAAAGTCAATAACCTAAAGTATTTTTATAAATTCATTTGTAAATAAACCAGCTTTTGCGTTAATATTTGATGATCTGCTTGAAAACATAATAACTTTTCTGCATGATCTTTTGTTTTTAAACGCTGTCGCTTTCTTTTTTAATGTTTTGTTTTATTCCTCCACCCCTATTAAAACTGTAAATTTAGTGATTGCTATCTTTGGAGATCATATTAGTTTTGATAACCAACAAAAATAAAAATATGGAAGGACAGTAAAACAGTGTGTATATATATATATATATATATATATATATATATATATATATATATATATATATATATATATATATATATATATATATATATATATATATATATATACAGCGTGCCCCCGTATAACCTGGCCGACCTTTATTTTTGACACCGTTGGTCCTAAATGCATAGTCCCAATTGAAGAAATGTTTTAAATTGTTAAAATATTTTTACTGAACAGTTTTTAAGTTAAGAAAGGGGTTGGTATAAAAATTATGGATTGTAAATCTTTATAAGGTCCCCAGTTCCCTCAACTCATATTTATGAAAATATTGCCCATGAAAAAACATTTCAAACAAAAAAAAAAAATCGAAATTTGTACGACCAATATTCATGGAGATATGAAAAATGGAATTTAGTGACTTATACCACTTTACACACGTGGTCATTAACATATTTTAAGGGGATGTACACAAAATGAAATACAGAGATAAAGCAATTGCCTTTGGAAAATTATTCTGTAATATTGGCTATGTAATCAAAATGGGAGAGAGGCTGCTAGACAATATGCAATTAAATTTCCAAATGCTTAATTTCCAATGGTAAATTTGCAAAAAATTCCAAGTTTTTAAATGTTGTAAAGCGTTTACGAGAAACGGGTAGCATATGAAGACGTCCTCGATTCGGAAATTCAAGCGTGATAATTTGGACTATGGTGTTGCTTTCCCTTATTCAGTGTCAAGGACATTAGTGAAGCATGTGGATACTCAAAAACCCATACGTTGAAAGTCTTAAACCGACACGGTACACATCCTTATCGCCCAAGATTGGTGCAAGAGTTTTTGCCCGGGGATGAAAATAGACGGTTTGATTCCTACAATTTCCTCATGAACAAGCTATAATTGGATTCATAGTTGCACGTTTTCAAGAACTGGGGTAGTAAATAGGCAAAACACACACTTTTTGTGTGTCAAACAAGCATTAAATTCTATGTTAACTTTTGGTGTGGCATATGGAAGGGAGCGTTAGTAGGACCTTTCTCTTTTACTGATACATTAACAGGTAAAAAGTATGAGAACCTGTTACATGGACCCTTATCTGACTTTCTGGATGAATATGTCGTTTTAGCAAACCTTAAAAAGATGTGGTTTCAACAGGATGATGCACCACCCACAAGCATCAGCTTCCTGCCGAACAATACTACACAACATGTTTCAAGACAACATTATAGGCTATTGTGATCAGGTAGAATCGTCTCCTTGATCACCAGATCTAAATTCTTTAGATTTCTTTCTTTGGGGATTTTTGAAAAGCAAAGTCTATAAAAAATCGACAAGTCTATTAGATTTGCAGAATCGAATTTTATCCGCTGCCAGGTGTATTACGCTTGTAATGCTGACAAATTTTGAAGATGAATTTGAACCACGTGTGAGCTAAGGTATTTAAGTTAAAAGAAAACATTTCGAGCATATGTAATTAAGAAAGAGGTTATTTATCCTTTTCACTTTGTTCATTTCTATTATATTTTATTTTTGTTTGTGTTAACAAAAAGCGCTGCTTTCTGATTATGTTATTATTTAAAATTACTCAATTAAAATTGTTTATAAGTTTGTTTGCTGTTAATATGTGTTGTAAAATTTGTAATTTTTTTTTTTTTTCAAAGCAGTTTCTAGTAAAAAATTATAATGTTTTAGGTGATGAACAACAACTTCTTTGCTATAGTCAAACCTATTCTAGAAGCTCGCTGTTATTCCGATAAGACGATATTTTCTCATTTCAATTTATGTACGGGCCCCCCAAATAGCGTTAAAACTTTAAACTCCAATAACACCGTGGCTATTGGTCAAACAAATTTCCTTTTTTTTTATTGGAAATGTTTTTTCATGGGCAACATTTTTCTAAATATGAGTTGGTGGAGTATAAAAATTTACAATCCGTAATTTTTATACCAACCCCTTTGCTAACTTAAAAACTATTCACTTAAAATATTTTAACAATTTGAAACATTTCTTCAATTGGGACTATGCATCTAGGACCAACGGTGTCGAAAATAAAGGTCGGCCAGGTTATACGGGGACACGCTGTATATATATATATATATATATATATATATATATATATATATATATATATATATATATATATATATATATATATATATATATATATATATATATATATATATATATATATATATATATATATATATATATATATATATATATATATATATATATATATATATATATATATATATATATATATATATATATATATATATATATATATATATATATATATATATATATATATATATATATATATATATATATATATATATATATAAATATATATATAAATATATATATTCTTAAGTCATTCAAACTATACAAGCATCAACAGAAATCATTTCTTGGGTGTTTTTGTATGAAGTTTTAATATATTTTACTATTTAGTTAGCGTTAGAAAGTGCATTGCATGCTTTACTATTTGCATTACCTTAAAATATTATTGCAACATTTAAATATTTTTTGAGAAATGGACAATAATGCATTTTTTGCCGTTCCTTCTTCTTCTTCTTCTTTTTTTTGGGTTAGTCAGATATGTGGCACCTCTGCTTTAGGGTAGCATTTTGTACCATACTCCAAACCCAATGTTTCTTAGCTCCATTTATTCGGGTCACCCACTTTGGCAATAAAGTCTGACAAATCCTTGTTAGAACTAAGGTGTAACTCTTTAGTGTTGGTGACTCCTAAAGTAGTTAGTAGAGTGAGGGTAAGAGCATCACATTCATATATAACATGATGTGCCGTTTCCTCGTTTTTGTGACATTTCCTGCATATGGGGTCTTGTTGAAAGAGTCCCATTGTATGGAGGTGTTTTCTGAAATGGTAATGCCCTGTGAAGAAGCCCACAATTGGTTGCATCTTCAGTCTTGGGTATCTAAGAATTTCAGAGGCAATCTTCGCAAATGATCTGATAATCATGCTTTTAGTGTGTTTTTGTCCAGAAGAACTTCGCTACGTTTTATTCAGCTCCTGTTTTTCCCATTTGTGAAGAACACCTTTTGCAGTCTTCAAATTGATCCCGCAGAAGGGCTGTTGGATTATAAGACGATCCCTGTTTTGCAAGTTCATCAGCTTTTTCGTTACCTTCTATACCCTTATGTCCTGGCACCCATATAAGAGTAACCTCATTTTCGAATGCCAGTTCTTCTAGAAGGTTTCTGCATTCCAATACAGCCTTTGAATTGATTTGGAATGAATTAAGTGCTTTTAAGGCTGCTTGACTGTCACTATAGATGAGAATCCGCTTACCCCGGTAGCCTTTTCTAATATTAATCCGTAGACAGTCAGTGATTGCAAAGACTTCTGCCTGGAACACAGTGGCATACTTCCCAAGACCTCTAAAGAAGTTAGTTCTTGGTGATACGCCATGTACTCCCAGTCCTGAGAGGTTGTCTTTCTTTGATCCATCTGTGAACCAGATAAGATCATTGTTTGTTTGGTTAAACATGTAATCATTCCATTCATCTCTGGTGGGTATTATTACCTCGAATGGTCTTTCAAACATGTATTTCTTCTCCAGTGTCTGTATTCATCAGAAGAGTAGATTCATGAATTTTTCTGGTGATACTGATATGCCATTTAGCCGTAAACTTGTCATACCATTGTTGTTTTAACATCATTCTGTATGCAGTCATTCTTGCAGTGCTGCAAATGAAGATGTCTAATGGGGTCAGATCTAATATGGTCTCTAATGTCTGATGGGCACCGAGGACATTGCACCTGTGATACACAAGCAGGCTAGTCTTTGCAGACTACCCAGCCTGACCTTCACAGTTCTCTGTTCCACTTTACACCACCAGATCACAGAGGCATATGTGATCATAGGTCTGATGACTGCTGAGTACATCCAAAACATAATTTTTGGTTGTAGACCCAGTTTTTTCCAAGCATGCGCCTACATGTCATAATGCATTTTTTTGCTTGATTTATTTTGTAGTCAACATGTTTATTCCATGTGAGTTTTTGGTCAAGATATAAGCCTAAATACTTCACCTCAGAAGCCACATTGATTTTGGATGACAAAACCATCCCATTTTCTTTTGCGAGTGAATGGTACAAGATTGGTTTTCTGTGGACTAACCTTCAGATCCCTCTCTGTGCACCATTTGCTAACATAACTTAGTGCATTCTGCATAAGTGAGCAAGTTATGTTGAAATCTTTACCAAGGATAAGGATGACAATGTCATCCGCATAGCCTTGCGTATAATAACCTATATTGTTAAGGTGTTTAATAAGGTTATTTACTACCAGGTTTCAAAGTAATGGTGATAAGACACCTCCTTGAGGGCAGCCTCTGGTAGCCTTTTTTTTCAAGAGATTCATCAAAGATGTTCATTTGAATAGTTCTAT
Source organism: Linyphia triangularis (assembly GCA_963978545.1). Taxonomy (NCBI): domain Eukaryota; kingdom Metazoa; phylum Arthropoda; class Arachnida; order Araneae; family Linyphiidae; genus Linyphia; species Linyphia triangularis. Next base: position 63,723,471 of record OZ021724.1, read on the forward strand.
CTGATAGCAGGTTCTCAATCCATGTACATAGTATATGGTTTATCCCTGTGTCCCTTAAGGAATTAAGGATAGATAGATGTGGGGTATTATCAAATGCACCCTGTATGTCAAGAAAAGTAGCAAGAGCAATTTCCTTTCTTTCCAGGGTGTCTTCTATCTTGGAAACAAGCTGGTGAAGTGCTTTTTCTGTAGATTTTCCATGTTGATAGGCAAACTGTAGATCATGCTAGGGACTATTGCTTCCCATGTATATTCTAATATGCCTGTCAATAATTTTCTCCATGATTTTAAGAAAGAATGAAGATAGGATGATTGGGCTGAAGGACTTTGCCTGGTCATAGCTATTTTTTCCAGGCTTAGGGATGAATAGTACCTTGTCTTCTGCCATATCTTTGGGATATATCCCAGGGCTAGACTAGCTCTATAAATTCTAGTCAGTACTGGGATAATTAGTTCTTCTGCCTTCTGTATCATGATGGGCATTATTCCATCTGGTCCAGGGCATTTGAGTGGTTTAAAAGTGGATATAGCCCATCTAACGCTATTGTGATTAAGGATATTCTTCGCATATTTTTTGCCGTTAAACAAAATGTAAATAAAAAGGAAATATTAAAATGATTGAAAACAAAACAGTGTTAAGAAAACGGGGAATGAGATTTGAATAAGAATTGGTGGTATGTGTGAATGTTTTGCAGTAGTAGCTTTAACTTTTTTTGTCGCGCGGTTATTTGGATACATGATTGTTTATCATTAATTATTTATGATATGCTTTGTAATATCATATTCTTTATGATATACGCAGTCCATTTACTTTATTAATAATATATTTATTAAAAAATAAAAATAAGAATTTTTTTGGGGAAAAATATTAATTACAATTTAGAAATTACTTGTTTTGAAAGGTTAAACACGCAAAAAAAAAAAAAAAAAAAATTGTGTATATAAATATTTGTAGAATAGAGCGTATATATTTCTGCATAAAGTCTAGACATGTGAGAAGAGAGAGGGTAGAGCAAAAACTTTATTGTGAGATAAATATAATTTCTAATTGTATTTAAATTTTTCCTTAAAAGTAAGGCATCTCATTAACCGGATTGCATTCGAATTGTAAAACGTTATTTCTACCAATTAGTGACGATGAAAGTTCATTTCTAAATAAAAGTTGAAAAATATTAATTAAATATTTTTTACATATTTGTCTCAATTAACATCTAGTAAGTTACCTCTCAGAAAAGCAGTTTCTTAATGATGATTAACTTCTGTTTAGGAACCAATTTGAAATTATTCATTAAGATGAAATCGCAGTGGAAGATAACTTGCAATACTCAGTAAAGGCTATTATTCTTGCCTCCAGAGAATTTGGAAAAGGTGGAACTTGAAAGTTTCTTGCAAGTGGATCTCTTTATGAAAATATATTCGTGCGAGAGTTGTGAAAACCTGAAAAAGAAAGTAAGGTTTCTAAAAGAGAATTTATTATATCAAAGTTTTCAACTGACTATTAAGAAAGAGCTTATTTATAATGACCATGACCTGATTATGCGTTTGCTTTTTAATTTGGTCCATTTGAAACTTATAACTTAAAAAACGTCGCTGAAAAAATTGAATATTCTCCTCTATTTTCGATGCAACCCTAATAGTCATAAAATCTGAGATAACAATTCAGGGAGGGTAAGGGTAATTTTGACATTTTGGATTCCGCTATAATTTTTAACCATGTTCAACCATTGGAAAAGGATCGTGGATCATAGAATTTAGCTATCTTGGCATTAAGTTAACAAATGGAAGTGATAGTTTTTAGCCAATAAAAGTTATTACTGAAGTTGAGGTCATTGAAAGATGCTGAATGGTTGTCATGAAGAACTTACCGGTGATCTTGTTTCTATGGAAACCAATGTGAGGTGTCTTGGAAGGTCGTACTCCGGAAAAGTCTATAAATGTGCATCACGAACCGAACATATTATTAGAGGACAACGACAACACGTCTTTACGATTAAGAAGTTTTATTGGAAGTGAGGTACAAGAACAAATTTAGATGACGTCACAAAGTAGCATAGAACTAATAGTGCTGCCATCTATATTGACATACAATGATTAATAAACATGGAGTTACATATTCCAACAAGGTGAACATTGATAGTGACATGTAAAGAAAACTTAGGTAAGACAGTGATATCATTATTTCTGGAAGACGAATAAATTTTTTTGGGGAGAATATATTTAATCACTTCAAAAAGACTTCTTGGCAAATAAATTTTAGTATAGACAAGAATGGGAAATAAGAGAATATTTGTTTTGTAGACAAATCAATTCACGGCCTAGTGTCGTTATGTAGATTCTTTGCTATGGGATGACTATAAAACATTTCTGATTAGTAATAAAACATTACTACGAAAAGATGTCGATTGTACTTTAGAAAAATTGAGGGTGAAAACCTTTATAAAAATTCTATAGTGTCCTCCGAGGATGGTTCGACGAAATAATAATTTAAGTTGTACCTAAAGTTGTTTCTCTGGGTTTCATTGGTGGCCCCAGCAGGGTGTGGATGGGGAAGAGATGGGTTTAGGGGGAGGGGGCGGGTTCACAGACGTAAACCTAACTTTTCCCACTGGGAAAATTAGGTTTTCGTCGGGGAATGAATTTTGATTTTATGTTTGAACGTGTATGGTTTTTGGGAAATGGGAAAAAAAATAAAAACTATAGTTTTTGTGAAATATCACAAACAATTTTTATATTTTTCCGTAATTATTATAATTGTCTGCACAAATACAGTAATTTTTTTGGGGGATATATATTTTTTGACATTTTTTCTATCGCAGAGTAGTCTATTGTTCTTGTGTGCTCATCGAGGGAATATGCAGTTGAACATTTTCCATGATATGCTAAAAAATATAAACAACACTTGACCCTTTTGCTGTCATCTATAATAATCCACAAAATAGTCAGTTACTGAACAATTTTCTGCGTCGTGGGATGGGAAAACAGTGAAATCCGTTCGTTACACTTTATGCTGTCAATACTTAGAAAGCGTCAAGTCTTCTTTTAGCCTGTTAAAGATCCTATACATGACAAGAGTAAAAACTTCAGAAACTACAGACAGTGACGGTAAGAGTTTTTGTTTCATTACCGAATATATTGTTGAATTATTACTGTCTCGAACTTTTCTATCATTATAAGGTTCAACCACATACGTTTAAAATTGTAGAAATGAAACCGAAAGTAAGTTGGAAAAATATGTTTCATAATACTAAAAGGACAAATGGTACATATTTTGGTTTTAAAATAGTCGGAATTAATAAGGAGCTAAGAGCAAGGAAACTTCAAGCACATTCTGTTTATAATAAAATAAGACATCATCTATTGTGCAAAAAAAATTAAAAGTAATTTTTTAGCTGTAGCTAGCTTTGACAGATTCTTTTAAAAGTAACTACAAAAATCAATTGATTTTAGAATGTGATTAACAATTGATAATCTGCATTCAAATTCCTGTGAAATTTTTGATGTTAAATATGACTGAATCAATTTTTTTTTAGAAAGTATCATTTTCCATTATTATAATTTTTGTAAGTAAGTTTTAAAATTGCATGTTTGTATAGGTTGATTGGAGTTGTTCTTCCTATGGGAATCGTAAATGGTCAATGATCCCACTAGATTTTCAAAAATTTTAACCTTAAAACTATATTTTTAATGATAATATGCTAAATTTTAGGAAGTTTTTGCTAGCTTCATTAACATTTCAGAGGTAAATGCTGATTTTTTTTTTATAAAAAAACTCTAGTTATTCTGACAAAATACTTTATATGCAAATATATAATGGAATACAAATGGCTTTCAAAATGCGTTTATCCAAATCAATAGTTGTTTAATCGTTGGAACTCAAATTGTAAATGGTACATCATTTATTTAAATGTGAAATTGTGTAGTCAAAGTGTAATGTCGAAGGGAAATTGAGGAATTTTAGAATGGTTGAATCAAGGAACACGTGCAGCAGAGTTTGGCTCTGCCAAGTATCACCAACACATAAAAACCACCATAAAACAATCTATATTTGGTTTGATCAAATGTTATGTTTTAAATCAGTTTTTTGGGGAAGGATTCTTAAGATAAAAAAATTATAAAAACTTTATAAAAATTGTATCTTTTTAAATGAAAGTTTTTATGTTACGTTATTGACACGGACCACTTTAACCCTTCCATCCATCCCCCATGTCGGGAATAGATAACCTCCTCGTCCAGCAATTTCTGGAACCACCACTGATGGAATTACCTTACTCAATATAATGCACAATAAAAGAAAATAGCAAATTGACACCTATCAATTCAGTTTTCGATGCATCAGCAAAAACGAAGAATCATCCATCCTTGAATACGTGCTTACAATGTGGACAGAACCTGATATAGCTCTTTTCATATATTCGAATACGATTTATAAAGAAGGAATTAGGTGTTTCATCTAATATCAGAAATGCATTTCTAGAAATAGCTTTTGCACTAAGAAGACATAGACTTTTTTGTTGATATTTCTATATGGTGAGAGAATACGTAAGAAAAGATGCTTATATTTTTCGATACACAAGTATAGTATTTGGATGTAACACTTTCTGTTAGATTTTGCCCTCGAATATCACGTAGAAAGGTTTAAATAGTTGGACTTTTAGAAATGGCCTCACCAATAGTTTCGGTATTTACAATGTTGTTTCAACTGTTTTAATATTGAGAAGTTTTTTGAAAAAATTGCCTCTAATAATTAGATATTTTTGCCCAAGAGTTTCTTATTCAAGTGGGAGCATTTAGGAGCCAACTGCAATTCTGAAGAAGTAGAAACTCTTATACTACGATTGATTTTGAACATGAGTCGATATACTCTGAAAATCAATAGGTTTTGTCTAGAAGATTTTACTTTGGAGAGCAAACTAAAACGTGTTATCCTCTTAGCGATTTATAAAGCTTTTGATCCTTTTATATTATATTTTATGCTTTGCTCTGTCCTTACTTGATATTACAGAAAGCACGGCATCTTGGAATAATCTGGAATAAAGCGGTTACTAGAGCTTTACTTCATGATTTTTGTAATTCCATTTAAAACTAAACACTTAAAAAGAATTATGCAAATTACTTCAAATAGGACAAGATTTTCTGAAATTCACATGTTTTGTGATAAAAGTCAAGATTCTTACGTTGTTATTGTGGTCCTGTAAAGAAAAAAAATATCCGTCCTATTATTCCTACCTGAACGCCACCACAAGAGCTTTCATATACCTTGATTGGTACAAAATTATCCAGATGGTTTGTGAAAGCATTGGGTTGGAAAGGCAGGAATTGATATTTTTTATCTAATTCTCCAGTCATTCTGGGTGGCTATATTTAGCAAGAAAAGCTATCTATATCATTTTAATGTTGTATCATTTTCAATGTTGTTGGACAGTATCATTATTAGGTGGATTTTTTTTTTTAAGAGAAGCTATTTATACCTAGAGAAGAAATTGAGAAAATATCGACAACTACTAGTATTGTTATGCAGCTGAATGCGTATCATATGGATGACTTTAAAAGGAGTTTGTTTACTCGTAATATTTTTTGTTGTAATATTTTGATGTTCTTATTCAACGAGAAAATTTTTATCGAGGTCAACAGGCAATTTCGATTGAGGATATTGTTTTAATAAGTATTGATAACATGAGGAGAGAGTCAACTGGCCTCAGAATCGCATCATTAGCTCATTCATGGTAAAGATGGTACCGTAGATTTCTCTTATAATTAGATACGACATATAAGTTATAAAGTGATTAATAGTTTGCAAATGTTAAATGTTAAGTGAACCCTTGAGTTTTGAGGTCATGTGACCAACATTTGCATGCACCAAAGATGAGTATTTTCCTCTTTGTTAAATCCTTAATTGGGAAATGAGCGTGGGAATGGAAGGGGACACGTAATCGGGTTCTGGACTAATAAGATTGTAGCATATGTACACGAATGTTATGGATGAAGCGAAGGTTGAAAGATGGAACTTCTTTAAGGTCCTGACTCTCGACTATAAAACTTTGTGTGAAATTCGATCCCAAGTTTGCAACACGGTTTTGATTTTGATGTAATCGTTAGAAGATGGAAGGAGGTACGTCAAGGTTAAATAAATGTTTGATAAAAGAAAAATGTTTATTAACATTAAAAAGAACATTTCTTTTGGAAATAAAATATAATTGTCATATTTGAAAATGCACTTGAGCACTGTAATATTATTAAATGAAAGGCATAGTAAATATAGATGCACACAAGTCCGAACAAGCTTGATAAAGTTTCTTCGATCTTTTTTAAATAATTGCGAGTGAAACTCTCTCCTTGTTGTCCTACTTAAAAATTTACTTAAGGTTGGGTGATTAGGTATGTATTTATTATCCCCCAAAAAACACTTTTGAAAAGTAGAAGAACCACCAACCTCAAAAAGACAAAAAACTTTCTTGCAATAAAAAAATCATAAACATGATGAAAATTTTCAGCCACAAACACAGTGATATAAAAAAAGGCCAACCTCTGATTACAACTCTCGGTTGTGACTCGCTTAAGAATGTATGCTTACTTAGTTTATTTTTAAAATTTAAGTTCCGCTCACATAAAAATTTACGCTGCTTGAGGTTGGCGCCCGTCATAGGAATATCAACAATGCTTGAGTTGTTTAAACTAATTTATGGCTGTTTGCATGAATATTCGAGTTTACGATTTCATTTGGATGGGTAGGAAATACAAAGTGATGTAAATCTTCATGTTCATGTAATTTTCTAAATAGTATAGAGAAACTGTGCTCAAACGCTTGCATTTGAATCGTTATTAAGAATTTTTTAAGTAGGAAACTGAAGTGCTTGTGGTAAGCTTTTGTTTGGTTGATACATACATTTTGGAAAGTTTTTATTGTGTGGGTGGGGGGGGGGTTTAAAGGTTAGTAATTAAGACGGGAGCCAACCTCAAGCAGCGTAAATTTTTATGGGAGTGGAACTTAAATTTTAAAGATAAACTAAGTAAGCATACATTCCGAGTCACAACCGAGAGTTGTAATCAGAGGTTGGCCATTTTTTATATCACTGTGTTTGTGGCTGAAAATTTTCATCATGTTTATGATTTTTTTATTGCAAGAAAGTTTTTTGTGTTTTTGAGGTTGGTGGTTCTTCTACTTTTTAAAAGTGTTTTTTGGGGGATATCATAACTTTTTTTTAAACACTAGCGACTTCTCTTTTTTGAATTTGTCCGTTTCATCGTTTTTCTATTTATCACCTATGGTATACCTGGTACCAGGGATATTCATAATTCTTCAAACTGAGTTCGACGATACCTTACATGCAATAATTATCCTTAAAATTGATAAACCGGAAGTGGTACCAATAGCATACCTGGTACTTTAAACATTCATAATTTATCAAAACAAAAGTCCAACATGCCATATTTATCTTGGAAATTGATAAACCGAAAGTGGTACTACCTATGCTATAACTGGTACCTTAAACATTCATAATTTTTCAAGACAAGCCCAACGACACCCAACATGCCATATTTATCTTCAAAATTGGTAAACCAGAAGTAGTACCACCTATTGTACTCCTGGTACATTAATATTCATAATTTTTTTTGAAGTTGAGTTCAATGATATCTTACATGCCAAAATCTACTTGAAAATTGACAAATTGTTTGAATGCGGACGGCAGTAACCATCAAAATCGATCACGAACGAGTAATAGAAACTTGTGTATTGCAACTCAACTCTCAAAACTTAAGGAAATACGTTGCCATCGACAAAGAGCCTGTCTGCCAAGTTTCAGCTCGATCGTTTAGTTTGTACGCACAACGACTTATTTTAGTACATAAATAACGACTAATCAGTCCGGGACCCACAGCTTAACTTGGATTCCAAATCACAACGAGTATCCACACCTAAACCAGGATTCAATTCCGGCACCTTTAACATACATTCCACTGAAAATTTATTCTAATAAATTGTTACAAATAAATATTATAAGTTTTTTACAGCCTAAATATTGCGGTATAAATTATTTTTATTATACCAAGCATTATTTTGGTTCACATAATAACCCATTGATATTTGACAAAATTTAAAATATTTTCTTAACAACAATTTTAAATTCACTATGAAATTACAGTTTTGACGATATTTGATTCTACGATTTCATTTTAGTACGGAAAGTAAACAAAATCAACACATTTTTAAAAACGAATGACATTTTTGCAAATTCCATTAGCCAATCGCAATGCGTGGTTTATTTAGTCTTCTGTAATGAATTGACTGTGACGTCAGCTCGCATAACCTCCACATTTATACTTTGTATTCAGCCCATAGTATCTTGCAACCAAATGTGATTGTTTTCATTTTTCAATGGAGATTTCCCGAAATTAAAATGTTTTTGAAAGTTAACTCTCTCTAAATTGTCATACAGTTCAAATAACACATGCAACTTGAAGAATAAATATTTCTCTTTAATTCTCTCTATTCAAAAATTAAATTATTTCAATTTTAAAGATATTATAAGCCATTTAGTTATAGTCCAATTCGTTCTGCCTATACTTTAACGTATTATTTAACGAATTAACGAATTATTTAATGAAGTTCGAACCAGCATAGGATTTTAAGTTGAAATATTCCGCATCCTATAATTCATTCCGTTTGAAGGGCTGGACGTTTGTCTAAATTTTTACATCAAAATTGGACTAGAACTCGTTTTTTTATTTCGTTTTAGAAATTTCAATATTTTTTTTCTTCGTTGTCTTTTATCCTAGGTACTTTTTTTTTTCTTTGAAAGATATCACTGAGATGAATCTATGGTATTTTTTGTATAATTATGTGAAGTTTAGTAAGCGCGCTAGAAAATAGTCAATTTCGGCTTTTTCGCTGGAAGTTGTGCAGAGAATAGATACTTACTGTCGTTTCTGCCTTTTTAAGGTTGGCGGCGAAACGACCGTTTCGTCTGATCTTAAGATAAACAAATTTTACATAACGTTAACAAGAAATACAAAAAATAATAAAGTAAGAAAACCAAAAATAGTTCTCTTTCGTTATATTATAATAGAAATAATAACTAAAAAAAATTTCATACAGTTTGGTACAACATAGATATTTCAAATTTCCAAAATGGAATTCTCACCTAATCATTTTTATTTCACACTTTCACTATTTAAAATAGCGACGAAATCTATAGAAATAATAATCCCCCCCCCAATGAAGGAACAGAAAAGTTTCAACAATAATAATAAAAAGCATTTTAATATAAAATAATGAATTCGACAAATTTATTTTTAGGCTGAAGAAGTTTGCTAGATCGTGCTTCTTTCTTTAACCTAAGTTTGCAGTGAAATCTGCCAACGTGGAAAAGTAACTTTATTTATATTTACTAAGCTCAACATCAATTCACATAACTTACCATTCAAAACATAACTGGCAGTAAATATATATTAAATTAACACACACATTCTAGTACTGCCGGTTGGTAATGACTGTTATACTTATGTTTCGAATTAACATTCCAAGTATGCTCAACTTTCTCAAAGCCAGCTATGCTTATTTTTTTAACGTTATAGTCAATTTACATAGCAATTACATATTAGATAAAAAAAAGTAGTTAATTGCTTTTAAAATGACACCTTGTACAAGAAATATAATGCAATAGATTTGTTAAAATAATTTGAATATTTCATGTGTATACTTATTTCGCGTACATATTAACAGCCAGTAATGTAGTGAAATTCAAAAAAAGTTGCGAATTAATAATAATTTCTACAACAATTAATAAATAACCCAAATATCATCAAATGTAAATTTAGCTATATTTTAAGGATGTTAGCTACCAAAACAAATATTAGTATGAGGATAGAAATATACTATTTTCGTAATCCTTTAATAACTTTCCTAATTTTGTTGAGAAGGGAATTAACAGAATGTCTTAAAAATTTGCTTCTTTTTCGGAGAAGAGTTTCTCCATTAAAGACTCATTAAACACCCAATATTGACTTCTACAAGAAAGTTTTCTAAACATGATCACTTTTAAAAACTTTTGAGTCTATGCAGTAGGTATAGGAAATTATTCATGTTAGAATAGGTAGTGTAAAAGGATGGAGGCGTGTGATGTTTATTTAATATTGAATGAATAAAAAAATCATTATAATTTGCACTTCAATTATCAATGGGCAACGATGTAAAGAGTAGTGTAAACAAAACTTTCGTAAGGCGAAGAAAACTCATGAAATGAATTCAAAATTATATTTATTTTTTCTTAGGTACTATTATAAAATTAATTTATTTACAAAAATGCAACCACAAATTTGTTTTGAAAATGTTAAATGATCTGCTTTTAATTGTTCCAAGATACACATTAGGAGTGGGATACCATGAACTACTTAAAGGAGTTTAAACATTTTGATGACAACAAAAACAGCTTTTTTTTTTCGGAATGTTCGATATGTTTTAAAATAAAGGGAGCATTATATTTTTAATTTATATTTTTTTGTATGGTACAATGTTTAATTCCTTCTTAAAAATCAATAATTATTTTAGACATAAGTATGTTTTTTCAAAAATTATCAAGTGAAACGTAATGCTGAAAAATTTATATATTTTTTTTTTAGCATAAGTTACCTACAAGATATTTTATTAAGTTTTTGGAATAAATTCAATATTAATATTGGATATTAAAGCTAATTTATGGGTTCATTCTCTAAAGCTGAACTAGCCAAAATACAATATAAAAACAAATTTATGCAAAATGGAAAATTTAAATTTTAATCTTTTTCTTAAACTATAAATGCTATTTTATAAAAAACTTGCCGTCTATATTCTTAAATCCTGCTTCAGAGAATGTATAACTATTACATGTATGCCCATAAAAAATTTTAATAAAGGGATAGGACAATAACTTTTTTTTAATATTGTGGGTAACTTGCACTCATAATTTTTTTTTTCTAAATTTTCCATTATTACGTTTCACTTGATAACTTAAAAAAACAAACAAAAAAACTCACTTATGCTTAAAATAATTATTGTTTTTCAAGAAGGAAATAAACAGTAAGCTGTATAAAAATATCAATTAAAAATAGTGGATGCATTTTATTTGAAAGCATGTTGAAAATAACGCAAAAAAAGCTGTTTTTGTTGTCGTCAAAAGGTTTAAACTCTCCTTTATGTTAATTTGTTAAAAGTTTATCTTTGTTTTTGTACAATGTAGTCTCTCTTGGATGGAATTTTTATGGTTTGTTTTAATATGCAAAAATTATAAAGTTAATTAGTGATATGAAAGTGTTTAGTCAATGACTATAAACGACTTACTAATTGTGATGAAGCTATATTTATCACACTGGAAATTCAAGGAGTTGGAGACTCAAACAGCAATATTATGACATCTCCATCCCCCCACCTGGCCTTGCCAGCTGCACCATCGGAGACTTAGTGTCTGATTTAACAAACAACGAAAAGAATACATCGTATATTCAGTTGTCAGGGAAAGCCAGACTTAGCGACCTTTCTGACATTTTCTGTACAGATAGGAAGGATGTAAGACATCTCCAGGCCACTGCAACAAAAAGACCGCTTCACCAACCAAAGCATACGAGGGCGTTTTCATTCTTAGATGAGTCCAATTGAAAGTATTGAACACACCTCCCGCCGTTCAACCAAAACGTGAGTTTTTAAAAAGTTAGAAAAGTTGATTCAAGAAGACTCTTTTACCTCGTATGATTACTGCTTTCTTGCTACAGGAACCACAAAAATTTACTGTCAGGATAGGACAGGGTCCCTTATAATTTGAACTCTAATTTTCTGATACTGACCGAAATGGGTCGAGTACCTACTTATACAACAAGCCCGATCTGGGGTAAGTCTTGTTAGCGTGCAATCCAGGCTCGGCCTGGCCCAACGGGACACCGGGACATATCCCGGTGCGCCCTCTCCAAAACCTTGGCACGGCGCCCTCCGAGAACAGGGGAAAATTTTTTAAATAAATATAAATTTAAATAATTTAGTTTTTGATTTTAAAGTGAGTTAATCTGTATCTTTGAAGATAGAATAACTTATACGATCTATTTATTTTAAACTACACAAGCACGGTTATGAAACCACAACTATATGTGTGTGAGTTGGGAGAGGAGTTAGATAGGACCCTAAGCAACCCCCCCCCCCCCGCGTGGGATTGTCACGGGCGGCGTAATCGTCTCGCAAACCTATCGGCAGTAAAACCATTTTTTACCTTTGCACTTGAATGTTACATAAGTAATTTTGTTAACAAAGTGTTTTAAATAATTTTTAAACTTTTAGCTCTTTTATAAACTTGACAGCTCACTAAGCAAACTTAATCACACTTTAGTTAACATGAATATTATAAACTATTCACAAACGCAATTAAAGGAATTTTTTATGTTACTATTGAAATTACTGAAAAATGCATTTGCATACAGGGGAAAACATTTAAGAACATTTAAATTTTTAACCGTAAACGTATTCCATATATTTTCCGACCAATTAATGAGACAGTTAAGAAATTTTAATTTTCTCAGTTTCATAAGACAACGATAAAAAAAAATTCCTCAATCAATTTCAGTTTCTATAAAAAATAATAAGATTCATATTTAATCTTGTAGTTATTTCATTTCGTGGAGGTCAAAGTCACTGAAAATGACAACCGCTCATCTCGCTCTGTGAATTTTTTATTTTTTTTACTAATACATTAATTTCTTCATCAGTATCAAAATCAGTTATAACCTTTTGCTATATTTTTCTTTTTTGAGTTATTAATTAAAGTCTGTGGTACACACTATTTTAAGACCTTACCAACTGTTTATAAAGCTCTTTCATTTCCTAACGATAAACATATTCTACGTAAAAAGTTAAATGATCATTAAAAATCGGCGAAAATTGTAAATTATAATATATCGTGTTTTAACCCTTTGTTAGTTTGCGCTGTTGACAAATGTCCCTTACAATCAATTGATCAATCTATTGATAAGTTGATTGTAGGACAGCCCATGATCAAAGCAGTTTGTTTTTTTACAAGTTATTTCAAAAATACTTTTTAATTCTTACTTTATTCTGTTCAATAATGTTGTGTTTTTAATTAAAATACCCACTTACTTTTATATTTGGTCATGAATTTAATGGTATGTGCGAAAATTTTAATTTGGGGGACATTTGTCCCCCACGCGTCTAACCGCAAGATAAAAGGTCTAACCAGGAGTCTAATTTAGTCGATAGCGAAGTTATCATAAAAAGGTTGTGTGAAAACAGCTTTGAAATGAGGCGGCTTCTTGCTTTTTAAAACAGCTTAGTAAAGGGAAACATTTAATCGTTTATTTGTATCTTTCTCAGCCATCATTATGTTCAATTTGTGTTTTGTATTGTAACTTGAAATTTTATACAAAAAAACAACTGCTTTCACTCTATTCTGTTCATTTCTATGCGTCTGGGGATGTGCCACATTGCGGCATCATGGGTAGTCCTAATTAACCGTGATGCCGCAGTTGCTCATGCAAAATGAGTGAGTTTATTCATTGGTGTGAGACAGGGCCTTAGACGTGTGGGGGGGGGGGGGATCCCCGGGACAACACTCCCTCTCCCCCCGAAATTGTGTGAAATCTTATTTTACCACTTACTCTTCTTTTTTTTTTTTGTCTAACTTGTTATGTGTATTTTATCAAATCTTCGACAATAACCCTCCCCTCTGGCCGAAAAGAAAACCTGGCTACGAGCTTGGTGTGAGAAGGGGTAAGGCACCCTTTCGAAGGTTGGACCATCGCCCTCAAAGGTGACCCAGGCCGCCCCTGGTGTAATCTTGTAACCCCCCCAATTGTTTAATTAAGTAAGTTGTTTAGATCTTGAACCAGCTACTGTCATTCCCTTGTCTTTATTTTTGTATTGTAAATTTTGGCAATTTAGGACTGTATTAGATCTGGTGTTTTTAGATACGTTAATCCACTATACTAACAGGTTTCCAGCATCGTGAACAATAAATATGCAAATATTAAATTAACTTTATTTATCACAGCCTGTCTCATGACAGAAATACTCTTCACTTTCAGTCAATTCTATATATATATATATATACTGGTTTATAATCTTTTGAGCAAAAGAAAAAAAAGATTCTACATAAACTATACGATAATTTTGTTTTCATTATGCATCCACAGTTAAAAATGTAGTTTTCTTAAAAATCAATGGCACCTTGAACAAAAATCTTAATGATTAACAGTGTACTTAATTAATGCTGAATACTTGCTCATATACATGCATTGTTAATTGTTGTTGAAAAAAGTAGCTTTTTTTTTGTGGGGGGGGGGGGGATTTTTTTTTAATATTTCTATGACAACCTACATTGAGGTACTCTCAAAGGTTTGTAAATTAACGATTTTTTAAATGCCCTATTACACCCCGCTCTGCATTTTCAAAAAGGTTCATCATTATTCACTAGCCATATCTAATTATTCATAAATGTCTTCATTGCTCTTACATTCGCTTAATCAAGTCCTCAATGTAGACCATATAAATTTCTAATAACACTTGAATAAAGTTATTATATTTCTCAAAGATACTGTTAATCTCTTTATTGTGCTGTATAGTTCGAATTTGTTTGCGTGCGTGTGAATAGTTATAAATGTAATGCATGATTTGCATTTCAAAGATACTCTAATCTATACCTTTGCATCTTACTATAATGCTTGTAAGACCAAATATTAAAGTTCTGGATTAAATTTGAGTGCAATACTATTACAAAATGACCATTATTCATTGCATTCTGCGGCGAGAATCCAATAGTACGTGAGACATGATAGATAAGGAAATAATGCCAAAGGGGAAAATTTATATTCAAACCCTGAATGGATGTAGTATAGAATATTTCAATGGATTTCAATAGCAATGAATGTAGTATAGAACCTTTCAATGAAACTTATTGATAATACTTTTCTAGACATTGGGACATATTTTTAAAATAACAGATTACAAAATCATTTTATTGATTAATAAATATCCTCAAGCAAGGAAATCTAAGTTCGTATCAACATGCGACGGTTGGAAGATTTTTACCTCACGGTTACAAGATTACCTCATATACATAACGGTTAAAAGATTTTTATCTCATATACTTTACGTTTGTGAAAAACTACAGACACAATTTTATGAGGTGGTTTATCAAATTTAATCCGTTATATTTGTAATGATGCCAATTCGTTTTGGATACTAAATTCACAGATCATCAATGCTGAGAACTAAACGTTAATATCTCTCTCTCTATATATATCTTGTCGAATCAATCCTATAAGGTCTCTCGACAATGGAATGGATTAAAAAGAATAATACAATAATAAAGATTTGAAATCGGAAAATTCTTTTGAATTTAGAATTTGTAAAAGAAATTGAGTAGAACTGAAGGGTTCAGGAGAAATTTAACTAATTATGAAATTAAACTGTGTTATTTTGTGTCTCATGAGATTAATTTCGACTGGAGACTATCCACTTCTGAGTAAAACTATATGTCCACATAAATTTATCCAAAGTAAACTTTTTGAATTTATCCACAGCAAAAGTATTTAACACGTACTTTGTACAAGAGGATACACTTTCATTAACTTTTCATGAAATTGATTACCATGGACAAAAGTTGTTTCCCTGACACTTCAAATAATATCTCAATTAGTGCAATTTCTATCAAAGTAATTTTCCTAATCACCAAAACTATTAATCCGTTCCCAACTCTTTATTTCCAAAGAATATGGATGACAACCTCCCTCCCCATCTTCTCTACATAATTATTTTCTCCATCCCACCTTAGTAAAAGAGGGCGCTGTCATACCCAGTAAAACTGCACTACTCCCCGTCTTAGGAACTCGTATTCACCTGGCGGGCGCCACCACAACATGCTCAGGACCGGCACAACTCAACCTAACTTTCTACACGCTGCTGGCCACTATCAGCGATAAGCGCCCCGTGTCTATGCCATAGAGCTCTCTTGGGGCATCTTATCCGAAGACATCGAGTGACAGGTGAGAAAATTAAGATTAATCGGTGTTTTGGATTGCAATGTTTTTCTGTGATTGTGTAATGTTGAATGGACATATTTTTTGTTTCTTGATAAATTACTTTTGATTTTTAGATAGAACTTGTCTGCACTTGATTTTGATTAAATTATTTATGTGTGATGTTTTTGTAGCTGTGGGAAAATTTTTGGAATAGATATTTCAATGAAATTATTTTAGTTTGAAAGAAATTAATGAAGTACTTGAAAAATGTGTGAATTTTAAAATAAATTAATAAAAACTTGCTTAAAGAAAAATAAATACTAAAGGTAAAATAGTTTTGTGTTTTAAAATGTGGAATAATTTGTGAATCTGTTAAATATCACTCTTTCACGAGTCGTCAGTCAACACGCATAAATAGTCTTTAAAATCCATGTATAATTTTTTATTTATAAAGTATTAATGACAATCAATCGTAAAATAAAAAATTTGAATGTTTTAAACTTACAATTTCTGTTTCATAATGATGGTCCCTGTATTTTTTTGTGAAATGAATTATAATGCTCCATGCATTTTGTAAAATTTTATACCCATGCTTCTCATTTTAAATTGTCTTTTTTCATGTATATATATATATTTTTAATTTAATTTTCAGTAATTTAATTTTTATTATTTAAATTTAAAAATTTAGTTTTGTAGATGTAAAAAGCGGTACTTGCTATGCAAATTTTATGCTATACACTGGTTGTATCCTAACCATAAAAGTTATTCAACATAACAGATCCAGACACATTCATAAATTTTACCGTGCTTTTAAAGTAAAGAAAATATCTTATTATAACAGTTAAAAATGTTACTATCTGTCAAAAATAATAAATTTTGATTACAAAGCATTAATTGTATATTATAGTTATAAGTCGATTGTAAGACTATAACAAACAAAAATAATTTATCCTGGATACATGTAAATGTAAAAAAAATTATACCTCTGAAATACAATTGCTTTTTTAGATTGCATTAATTAAAAACAAGGGTAAAAATAAATTTTTATATAATCTCAATTATAAAGTGGTCATTTGATACAAATAATCTAATACCAAAGAGGTTATGGGTCATTCCATGTCAAATCAATACAAAAAAGTAGCATTTTCAACCCGACCACTTCAGATTTTAATAAATTTTGCTCACTTGTTGGATTCATAGTGAAAAAAAAAAATGGCCAATATTAGGTTTGAATATCGTTTGGTTTTTGAAATAAGGCGCTTCAAAAATGGGGCAAAAGGTCAAAATTTCGCATTTCTTACTTTACGGATTTGCGCAAAATTTTGTCCCTAATTATCATAGAATATTGCTTTTGGAGCCAAAAAAAAATAAAAAAAAATCGGCTTTCTTACTATGTATCACTTGCATCAATTTTTAAAAATTTTAATTTTAAGGCCAAACAGTTTGACCTTCGATATCTTAAAAAGGGGTATTTTTATTTTTTTCAAAAAAATAAATTTTCTTCATACATTAATTCTCTACAAAAACTGTTGGTTTCATTTTGGGACCGCAATGGGATAACAAGTTATAAATTTAAATGCAAACCCTTATCCGCAACTTCGCGCGATAATAATCGTATGTGATGGGTGCGAAGTGGAGATTCCCATATTGGCGATACCTTAAGCTACAGTTTCACCTGATAGTTATGGGGTTAGAGCTCTGGTCTCGCACGCCAAAGGTTCCGTGTTTGAATCCTGGATTAAGCATTGATCTTCGTTGTGGTACGGAATCCACGTTAAGTTGTAGGTCCCGGCCTTATTAACGATTGTTGTGCAAAAAACAGGTCGTTGAGCGTACAAAGCAACCAACCTAATTCAAAAATATGTACAGGGAACTGCATGTAAATAATTTAGTTATTAAAAGAATTAAATTATGAAATTTTAATTCTTGTTCTTTTGTTAAATGCGTGGGAGAGTTGCCATATTTTATAATTAGGATTTACAAGTTTTCTGATATGCGATTAAATAAGTGCCTTTACATAGGGAAGTGGAACACTTATCGTTTGTGTTTGTTATATTTATAAACATGTGAAATCAATGCTGGTAGAATAACATTCGAAAGAATTTAGTAAAGAAATTGAAACTCCATTAGATTCCTGTTAAACCTGCATGTATACAATAGTTTGCAATTCTACTCAAACAATATGTTACCTGTTTCGACTGTAACGATTGCCCAAAATTCAAGGGATATTGTAAGTATATGGTAAATAGATTAATTCCCTACAAAAATTTTTTGGTTTCATTTGGCCAATTGGATACCAAGTACTTAATAAATTTAAATACAAAACGTTATCCTTAATTTCTTCAAAAAATCAACTTTAGTTATGAAATGAAGATTATCATATTCACAAAATTCAATAAAAAAAAATAATGTACAGGGAATTAAATGCGAATTATCTAGTTTTCTAATGAATTAAATGGTTAGAATGTTAATTTATAAATTTAAATGGAAACTGTATAGTCCAATCTTATCATATGCCTTCTTCTTTTACGATTTCCTTATAAATATATAATAGAGGAATAAATTATTAATAAAAATAAATTATTACTAAATTATTGTCTAAAAATTATTATGATTAGTGTCTGCTTTATTGCATATTAAGCACATGCATGTTTTTTTTTCCTATAAAATTAAAAATATGATCATAAAAGCAATTTAAATTTTTTTTAAAGAACGTTACAAACAATCAGAATAATTTGTTTGTTCGTATTATTTATATTTAACAAAAGGAAAACCCCAAAAACCGAAACACATTTTTTTATAAATCGCATTACCATTGAAATATCGTCAAAATTAGTTTGTCAGATGTATATACCATTTCATCATATTTGCCTTATTTTTCCATTTTATTTTATTTTTTTTTATTTTTTTACATAGATTATATCCTTGAACAGCACCTTGAATAATAAAAAAGTAATTTTCTTAAAAATCGCTAAGAATCTGATATTAAATTTTTTACTAGCATTAAAAAAATATGACTACTCTTAACATTTAAGCCGTTCAAGTCTAGCAACTTCTCCAGGTATTTCAAGGGTAAACATGTAAACATTATTTCTCTGCTTGTATTTTACTCTTATAACCCTATTTTTATTAAAAAGTGTTCCTATATATTTCCTAAATTTCTCGAATTTTGGACAATTGTTACTATCCCACAGGTTGGTTGATTTTTTGAAGATAATTTCTGACAATTTCATAAATGCAGGTTTAACAGGAATATAATGAAGTTTCAATTTCTTTACTTAATTCATTCGAATGGCATCCAACAGCATTAATTTCACATTTTTATAAATATGATAAACACGAAAGGTAAGTGTTCCACTTCCACCTGTAACGGCACTTATTTGGTCGTATATCAGCAAACTTGGAAATCCCAACTGTAAAATATGACAACTTTCCCTCACATTTAACAAAAGATCCAAGAAATAAATTTTCAATATTAAAAAAAAAAAAAAAAAAAAAAAAAAAAAAAAACTAGAACATTTACATTCAGTTCCTTGTACAGTACCCCCCAAAAAAAACAGAACGATGGCTATATCTTCGGTTCTAATTATCGTAGAATCTTACGGTTTGCACCAAAATGTTTTGCTTACGATTTTCTATATATCTGATGCAATTTTTTTTTCTTGAGGGACCGTTTACTAAGTAAAAGTAACGCTATCTTCAAAAATTTCAATACGAACCCTTATTTTTTATCATTCCATTCGATTCAGAATACATCATTTACCCTCTATACCAAATTTCAATGCATTATGTTGAAAAACACGTCACTTATGAGCGAAAATATTTCGACCATTTTTTGACCGATCTTCAGGGAGAATTTCCATAAAACGAAAGGTATTTTTAAGGTTCTTCTTCACAGCGGGAGAAATCGAACGGTCAATGTGGCGCGTTTCACGACGTTAAAAAATACAAGTATTAGTCTTAAATTGCATAGAAACTACTTGGATTTATAGTGTCATGTTTAAGATTAATACAAAAATAGCAAGTAAACGCAAAAGTAACATAATTTATTCACAACATTAAAGATGTGCATTCTTCACACGAAATAAATAAAATATCGAAAACTGTAATTGCAGAAATATAACGAATACTACTGATAATTAGAAAATTAATAAATATTAAATGTAGGCATTAGTAAACAGTATTTAGCAAAGCATGAATATTTTACAGAAATATTTCACTATAAACACAAATGTAACTAGATCGTTGAAATTATTTATAAAATGAAAAAGTCACATGATTCAGTAAAATTTTTAAAGGATAACTTATTGAAATTGCTTAAAAAATTTTGTTTTAAATAAATGGAATTTAAGAAAGCAAATTAAATAAAAAAAATTGATAGTTTACAGAAAAAATAATTAATAATTTAAAAAACTAAAAAACACGCTTTAATAGAAAATCAAACTAAAAAGTAGAAAATAATCAACAGATTAAAAAACTAAGAAACACGCTTTAATAGAAAAGTGAACTAAAAAGTAGAAGATAATTTTAAATAAGTTTGAAATAAGAATAGAGTGATTAACAAGAAATATTTATTTTATCTTAAAAAAGCGTGGGGTGCTTTTTAAGATATTTTCATAATGGCTCTACTTTTACTAATATCTGTCATTAAATATTTACAAAAATTGACATCATGCACCCCACGCTTTTTTACGATAAAATAAATATTTCTTGTTAATCACTTTATTCTTATTTCAAACTTATTTAAAATTATCTTCTACTTTTTAGTTCACTTTAATATTAAAGCGTGTTTCTTAGTTTTTTAAACTATTGGTTATACGATAATTGAACGTTATGCGATTTTCCACACCTCTAGTTTACCTTGAATTAATCTTTGATAGTTTTCAAAAGTCGTCTACTATACGGTCCCTTAAAGTGAGCGTTTTTTACATTTTCTCTAAAAAATCGAGAACTAATAGTCAAAATGGAAAGAAAAAAATTATGGAGGGGTTTTAGAACATGGTAAATCTAATAAAAGCAAAAAAAAAATATATGTTTCTATTAAAAAAAAATAATTAATTGCTTTATTAATTAATAATTAATTATTAAAAAAGAAATTGATTCAAAAGCTGATTGCTATTTATGTTTGGCCATTTACAAACTACCTTTTGAAAAAAAAATTACTGAAATATATTAATTATTTAAGTATTTATGGCCAAAAAACCAACTTTTTTATTTAACATTAGTTTATCATTTTCTTTTTATCATTTAAATTACAAACCATTCATTAGAAAATTACGAACTTTTGTATTTCACATTCTTTTTTAATGCTGAATCCAAATATGGAATAATATTATGAGGTTGCTATTGAACTTTTTAAAGTTTGGTTCTGTTTTAATATGTAGATGACACCTCATGATAAAAAAAAACTACATACAATTATTAAAAACCTTTCACGATTTACAACGGTACCTTTTGTTTGTTATTTCAACAATTAGAACAAAAGATATAGCCATCGTTCTGTTTTTTTTTTTTTTTTTTGGGTACTGTACATATACGCATCGCGAATATGAGAATCCTTACTTCTCACCCAAAGCCGATTACCGAAACCGTTAAGGATAAGGGTTTGCATTTAAATTATAACTTACCATCTCATTGCAGTCAAAAAATTAAATCAACAATCTTTTGTAGATAATTAGTGTGTGAAGAAAATATATTTTTTTGAAAAAAATAAAAGTACACCTTTTTGAGATATAGAAGGTCACACTGTTTGACCTTAAAATTAAAATTTTTAAAAATAGGTGCAAATGTACTTCATAAGAAAGCCCATATATTTACCTTTTTTTTTTTTTGACACCAAAAGCAATGTTTTATGATAATTAGGGGCTAAATTATGTGCAAATCTGTAAAGCAAGAAATGCGAAATTTTGATCTTTTGGTCCATTTTTGAAGCTCCGTATTTCAAAAACCATACGATATTCAAACCTAATATTTGCCATTTTTTCTTTTCTCTGTAAGCCTAACAAGTGAGAAAATTTTATTAAATTTTGAAGGGGTCGGTTTGGGAGCCGAGTTGATTTGACATGGATTGACCCTTATACGAAATAATAAAGGAATAATAAAATCTAAATTTCTGTGACGGCTGATACAGTTTTTTGAATTTATTTATGAAAAATTACTTTTAACCACTTACATTTTTTATTGTTAAAATTTAAAATGTAAAAACGTAAAAAGTTTTAAGTTAAAATTTTAATTTATACTTAGTTTTCTTTCAATTTCTTCTCAAACATCCAATTGAAATATTTAAATGTGTAATTTTACTTTTAAGTTAAATTTTAAAAGCATTTTACTGAACTATAATGAATTTCACTCTATAAAAACTTTAAATAAGTTTTTGCAAATACTAACGAATAACGTTTTCAGTAAAATATAATCATGTTTTCAAACACGACTTTCACCAATGCGTAACTTTTCTCTTTTTATTTGATTTAATTATATACTTCAAGGCTTTATAAATATATTTTTAGACACACGACTTAAATTTTTTGAACAATATAAAATTTTTGTGTATACCCAAGCATTCAAGAAATATTTATATCTAAAGTCGGTAACAATAAAATATTCTCTTTCAATCAATTTCGCTAATGTTCCTTGAACATGTTGAACTCGCAGCTTCCATATCAATAAATTTCTTATGAGGTTATTGCATGGGCCTGTCTAGCATTTTTTCCCAATAAATATCTTTCTCAAAAGAGTATTATTCTAGGAGATGAAAAAAAAAATCTAATTACACACTTCTCTAAGTATAGAACAATATTACAAAAGAGAAAAATAATGCATGTGGACTTTACTAAAAAAGTTTATATATTATTTCTTCGAAACTTTTTTTTATTAAATAATAATATAAAGTGGCTTCTCTAAAGTTTGTTTTATTCAATAATACTATAGATTAGCTTTTCTAAAAAGTATAAGGTCTTCCGCACATTTTTGGAATGTTGGATAAAACTTTTGGGTTTTTATAGTAGATTAAAATTCTTCCAAATTGTATTTTCCATCAGTTTATTTTTAACAAGTAGGCATTTAAATTCCCTAAGGTATTTTAAATATTTTATTAAAATTAGGATTCTTATGTTTAAGTTTTTTCATGAAAACAAGTACAATTCAAAAACATCTAGTTATGGTTTACAATCCTTAAAAATTGAGAAGTTTCATAAATCAATAACTTTGAAATTCAATCCTAATCACATAGAAAACTTAATAATCAGTACTACGACAAGCTCTTTAAAAATTATGAATCAATATTGTAGAAACGCCAGTTACATATCCTACAAAGCTAGTGGCTTAGGCAGCAACGCATGAGACTACGCAGCACAAGGTTGCGTGTCGAAAGCCAAATTCTGGAATCCCCTTGGTGCGCATTTTTTATTTTTAGTTTTATTGTTTCTATTAATTTCGATTAACTTGGAATATATATATATATATTTAAATAATTTGTTTGATATAAATGTCCCCCCCCAACTTAGTTCTAAATATAAAATCTCGGATTGAGAACTCTTTCGAGTTGTCAGTTCATTCGTCTCTATTCGATAACATATTCAATCCGTTAATAATTATATACTAGGGTTAATTGATTAAATTAAGGTTCCCGTTGCAAGAGGGGTGAAATTTCGGTGTTTGATGCCTTCTTGTAGCAAAAACACAAAGCTAATCAATTTTTATTTTTTTTTGGAATTTCAAAACCTACCTCTACAGAAAGATGTTCTAAGGTTCATTGATTAAGGGGAAAAATTAATTTTAGGTTAAGCTCTGTCGTAAGGAGGGTGAACTTTAGGTATTTGAACTTTTTTGTGGTAAAGTTAAAGGGATTTTTGTTTAAGTGAAACCGGCATTTAGTACTTTTAAATGCTCATTGTAAAGAGAGGATATATACTAAATGGTTACAGGAAAAAAAAAAACTTTAGGTACGTATAAAAGCTTCTTAAGTATTAAATATATAAAAAAAAAAAAAAAAAAAAAATTCTTCGAAATTACACTGGATGGTAATCTCGTTTGTGTTGAAAACTGGCATGAGGTTTCGTGATTCTAAGCGATTTCTTAGTAACCAGTATCTGCTATATGAACCACGGACAGCTGGAAATGCTTCTGTGACTATTTTGGCTATTCGTTCTACAGCTTGAGTGTGACAGGAAAGCCCCTTAGTAGGTAATAATGGGGTGAAAATGATTGCTGGGGTTACTATTGCTCCTGAAATCATGTCATTGCTAAATCATTCTATCAGTGGAGGTTCTGTCATATTCTTTCACTTCATTAATCAAGTCCACATAATCTGTCGCAAAAAGATCAAAAACTGGTAGGTTTAAGATACGGATATTATTCGGTGAAAGGGTTGGGGTTGCAGCAGACCGTTTGACTTCGCTCGCCTTCACACTTCTTCGTAGGGCCAATTCCCTTAAGGTACTTCTGTCGTCAGTTAGCATTGGCATCAGGATGTTTTCATGAAGACCAAAACCCTCGTTTCTTTTAATAACAAGATCAATGACTTTCTTCAAATAAGTTGACAAATAACATGATAGAAAGATTGATTGATGCAAATAATATGCCCCATAGATTACCGAATGTTTGGTTTTGATCTTGAACCACATAGATAGTTAATATCTCTAAAGCTTTGGTTGAACGTTCTCTAAGCTACATAGAGCATGAGAATTCTGTTAGAGGTTGTAAGCCACCATGAGTGGCAAACGTTTCTAGGGTTTTTCTTCAACAGCCTTTCGCTGCATTTTCTACAGTTGATGGCTTCACAATTTTCATTAAGTACAGTTGATCAGTACTTAAGTCTTTCTTGCAAGTCAGTTCACATAAAGGGCTGGGTTTGATGTGAATGAAACGACAGGTAGTAGCAATGATTTTCCTATTTCGCTGGTTAAGGTTCAGGGTCCAGTCTTGGTTCCATTCAAGTGCGCGAATATGTAGAAAAAGGTCGTTGGCTTGTAACTTGCACACAAACCATTGTAGTGAACTCTTCAGAATCAGTTCCATGTTTCGCATAATACCTTCTTTGATGCCTGTGTTAACAGATGTTACGTCGCAACCTATCGCAACCAACTTAGTTACATCTATTTCATTGTCGACGCATGATCAAAACTATTCGAAGAATGGTTTATTTTACCAAGCTTAATTCTTACATGTTCTTCTATTATGACTTTTCTTCTGTTGTCATCCAGTGATAGGGTCCTGTATTTGCGTCCAATGAAGTATAAGCCAAACGGGTCATGGTCATAATCTTCTACTACTGACTGAGAGAATATATTGGTTCTTGCCTTTGTTCTCTCAAGCCTAATTTTATTTCTGTCAGCAACGTTCAATACGTTGCTTTGTAGGATAAAACCAGCATCTTCAAACTCATCTGACCCGATAGCAGCGCCTGCTCGGTTGGAAATGCCAAATCGGTCCAATGTTCTAGCAACGGCTAAGAATTTTGTTACAACAGGTATGACGACGTCAGCGTTTTGGGTTCCTCAATCATTAACTATCATTCTCAATGATAGATGATGGTGTTGAAAAGTCAGTAAGCTCGTACAACTGCCGCTTCCATTCAGATCCATTATTGAAATCCATTAAACTGAAAGAATCAGTCAGTGTTTTGTTTTTCTCCTCATATCGCTCTAGCTTTATTTTTTATTTCGCGGTCTTAGTTTTTTGGAGAGTGACTTCCCGATTCAGGAAAGGACTGAAAGAAATTAATATTTTAAACTCTATACTTATATTATTAAACTCTATATGCCACAGACATGCCTCATATATCAGACTAAATGTATCAATGAGATTAGTAGTATTAAATAACATTCAACTGAAAATTCCAGCTGAAAGTGCTTTAAAAATTGGCGTGGATAGTACTCACTTTAAATTGTTTAGCACCAAATAAAGGTAATCGGATTAGAGCTAGGATATTCAGTAACGAGTTTTCTCGCTTACCCTGTCATCAGACATGGCATTTTTATCATTTTTAAGGATAAAAATTCCAAAATAAGAATTTTGTTATTATATAGTCATCAATCTTAATTTTAACTCTTGGTGTATATCAATAAGCGTCATAGAAACGACGTGTTTGTGATATTAATAATTTTCCCAATAAAACTTGTCTTATTTCTTTCCATGAGTGGTTTGTGAGATTTTTTGAAAAATAAATTGTTTTATCAATTAAGAAGTCAATGGGTGTCATGTTTTACGTTATTTATGATCAAGCTAATAATAAAAATGACATGAATTAACTTTTTAAATGAATTTTAACAATTTTAGAAATAGTTATTTCTGGCTCATTGTGTCTCGCATACATTTAGTGTTATAAGAATTTACACTAGGATATTTTTTAATATCCAATTTTGGTTGACCTTAAGTGCAATATATCCCTATATACTAGACGTAAATCGTATATTAATGTATCCAAAAGCACAACGCATAAAACTTTACTCCACCTCAATTTAATATCCGAGTCTAAAAGGATAGAAATAATATTCGGGTTTTATGTTTTCATTTCATTCGATGATAAACGCATAGCACGAAGGTTATTAAAGTTAGAAATGTCAACTAAAAGTTCTTGGCTAGAATTACAATTATGAATATTTAAATTTCTCTATTTGACGTCATTATTCTTTGGCACACTAAAGAAATAGCTTTAATGCTTTTGAAATATGACAAGATAGCTATTTTCTAAATGCTTACTCAGAATATTGTTACACAATCTTGATTTTTAATACTTCTAAAATAAGTATCGCAGTCGTATTTTATATTTAATCGAATATAAATAAATCGAAACTCCTTAAGTGATAAGTGTAACATCTGTGATATGTACTCCCGTTTTTTTAATGCTTGATTTGTTTTAATTGTTGAATGTATTCTGAGTCGATTATTTTCAGTGTATTGCACATTTAATTTTGAATATAACTTTTCAAGGCTTTTTTTAGTGTAATGCTTAACTTTAACCATTAATTTGATTATAACATTACGGAATCTTCAAGTTTTCAAGTTCCTAGCGTTTGGCCACGCAATTTAAACTAGGAATGTGGAACATCGCAAAAACTTCATATAATCTTAATACTGGTCACTGCATTTAAATTTGCAATAGTTTGGTGCAATTTACAGTGTTCATTTTTATAATTTTGTTGAGGGGATATGGTATCCAAAAAATTATTTTCATAAATTGCACCACTAAAATTTAAACTATAGTAATTTTACATTGTGTTGATGGTAAGTAAACATAATTTAACCTACAAAAATATTTTGAATAAATAATTTTTGATAAATTCAATTTTTTTTACTTTTTTTGAAATGCTACTCCTTTTACAATTTTAAGTATTTTTCCATGAAATTTTTACAATGTATTTGTATTATAATTGTTAAGAATAGTTAGTATGGATTTGAAGATGCAAGCTATGGAAAAGTTTTTATATGTTTTTACTCTAAAAACAGCAGAAAAAAAGATGTTTTTTTAAAATTTTAAATTTTTTCATTTAACGAAAACAAAAAAACTAAACATAGTGCACCTTATTCCATACTAACTATTGTTTATCAGATGTATATAAATATGCTCTAAAAATTTCCTAATCCTAACTAAATTTAGAAAAAAGCCTTAAGGATTTAAAGAACACTCAAACTGAAAAATAACGAACTAAGAAAAACAGTGTTAAAGATTTCTTTTTCAGCTTTGATAGTGTGAGAGGGTTTAAAAAATACAATATAACCTTTTATCTATCAAAGGTACAAGTATAAATTTTTGCACAGCTATTCAGAAAGATATTCTCCACATTATGGGATAAAAATTGAAAAAATGACATTTTAGTCATTTTTTGGGTACCATGTCCCCTTAATTTGAAAGAAATAGTCATTTTGGTGATAATTATTACCTTGAATGAAAAAAAAACTCCAAATTAAAAAATGGTGATATTCTATTCGATAAAGAGGACATTATCCTATCTTGTAAGTGAAACAGATGATAAACATGTCATTGATGAGAGTTGCTCAAGGAAACAGAATTATGTGTTAAAAACATTTGTTATTCAACTTTTTGTACCTTTATCGCATTTCTATGGAAAGAGCATTTTAGAACATCTTAAAAGGCATTACCACAGTAATTTTGTTAAAGATCGATTGAGGCGTGTTTGGCAATTACTGAAAAATATAAATTTTTCAAATGCATCTTGTGCTTATGTGTAGTTTCGATGAAAACCTTAATGACAAGTTCCATGGCCATGACTACATCTTGTATAAAATTTGAACATCGTACATCAAGGGATTTATGGACACAAACACAGACAGACACACACACACATATACTTTTTATAAATAAAACTGTTTGAAAGTTACTTCATTTTAAAATGTGTAAAGGGAAGAAGAGTATTTTCAGTCAAAATATTTCAAATTTATAGAATTATGAAAAGAGTAGAACTCAACAAATCCAACAAGTCTAACAATTCCATAGCATCTGGACTGTAGGAATGAAAAATTGTTTAATCGATTTATAATAAGGAAAATATCGAACAATTTAAAAAAAAAAATTCGTATTCTTTATTTTTAATATAGAAACTTTTCAGCGCTATTTTTAATCGATTTGGAAAACAAATTTTAAATTAGACTCGCCGTATTCTCCATCGTGTTCAGGTTAGATCTGATGACTAGTCTCTATATAAAAGTCACTTGATTTATTCTACACAACTGTCTTGTTATGTTAGCCGAATTAAATCATTCTCCTGTAGATTTTCTTAATTTTGCTCTTTTAACATCTTTCCTATTAGAAGTAAAGGACTTTCAAGTACATTTAGACAATCATATGTGTTATGATGACCTTGAAAAATACTTTGTTTACAGGCTTAAGAAAGAGTGTGCTTCTTTAGTGAATCGCATGCTCAACCATCATAACTATCTAAATTGAATTTATATTAATCACTTAAAAGATCACACATCCATTCATCTTTTCAATTAATGTATTTTATTGACTACCAAGCACTTCTCTTCTTCGTAGTAACTTTAGTGAATAACGCATTTTTAGGAAATAATAATATTCACTTGCCTGCAGGTTTCTGTGTGCACTATATTTTGATGCTGAAATAGATAATTCATAAAAATTTCCATGTAGTGACTTGTTTCGAGTAAAAGCTAAACGTAAAATAAATCCCTCTGTTCTGCAGTTTAGTCGGGTTTTTTTTGGTCGTCCGGTACGTGTTTTTCCTTCAAATATGTTACCTTTCGATAAGATTTTGTAAATGCCCGACATGCTGTGCCTAAATTTTTTTTTTGTAATGTGCACACTTTCTTTTTTAAACCCCTTACTTCCACAATCTCCTTTTTTGAGAAAACTTCACATTGTACGGTACATTAGTAATGTAAAAAAAAAAAAAAAAAAAAAAAAGAAAACCTGCTATTCTTGTATCGGCAGAACAATTGCTGTACACGCACACGTTGTTGGATTATGCAGTTTTTTATATCAGCATTTGAAAAAGCCTATATTTGTCTTTTAATAAATTACAAATAGAGTAGGGATTTTGATTTCATTATCTTTATTCATCAAGAGTTAAGAAAACTAAATTTAAAATATATAATGTAGTTTATATATGAGTTACGAAGTAGTAAAATAAAAAGTGTGCAAAAAATTAAATTTCATTTTATGTGATAACCAAAAAAAAAAAAAAAAAAAATTCTTACTTCTTTTATGGACATAGAAGTAATCCCACAAGGATCTTACTTTTTTTATTGAAGAAAGAATTCTTTAAACAAAAATAAAAAGTTTCAATTATAATTTTTGAAATTTATTTTGACGACTACCCGATGAATAGCTGTTTTGAAATCTATAAACACTTTACCTTTTTTAAATTTACAACACAAGCACTGTTCAATTATTCTAACACAGATCACACATACGAAAAACTGCGTTTAAAAAAATTTGTTTTATTATAAAATTCATTTATTATCACCTTAGTACGGAAGCAATTTTCTTTTTGCCATAGAACATTTCTTCAGTATAGGAGTATATGAATTCTAACATAAAATACATATGATGCTTCACATTTTAGAAAATAGTGATTCATATATTATTAATGGTGTAATCTGCATATAAGTTAATAATAATTTGTAAAAATATGAACTTAAGATTTAATATGGTAATTATTCTTATAATAAGAAAGTGGTGTATGTAAATTTATAAATAGCTGATTTTATTGCATTTGATATATTTTTTAAATTATTAGATCTTCGGCAATAAGTCATTATATTTTTTTTTAAGAAATGATCAGGAAAACGCCATTTTTGAAAAGATAGGATTAGGTTTATTATTAAATTAATTTGACATCCTGAAATTCTTATAAATTGAATTATTTTTTTAAAATTTAATATTTAAAAAATGGTAAATCAGATAACGTTTTATAGAATAAATACAGAGATAGTAATTAAATGAAGAATGCAACACCAATAGCGTAATTTAAATGTTTAACTCCATCTAAGCTTGGATTTTCATTATCTTTAATAACTAATCAATTAAATTTTATGTATTTTGAAGAAAGTGATTATATAACCCTTACTATATCGTGCTTAATAAGGCAACACGTTTTATTATGTATTCCAATTACTGTTTATAAATTTCCTAACTATATGTTTTCTTTACATTGCTTTTGAAATTTATAATTTAGAGGACAAATGAAAAAATTCACGTTCACTATATTGTGCTATTTGTAGAATCTCATTTCATACAGTGATAGGAAAATGTTTTTTGATCATGTAAGGATGTTTATTCTCCGCATTCAATGCGAATGGGATTATTAACTCCGAGATCTATACTTATCACGCTAGGGCATTTACGCTATTTGATATGAAATATTTCAAAACTCTTCAAAACACTGAATAAAAAAGAATCAGCATCCGCACAAAAAAGTTTCAAGCCTTCTGAAAGATATGTTTTACATATTACGATTAGAACGAATAGCTGGAAGCGACATCCGAATACATCTTTAGAAATATCACGGTTGGTAAACATTATTCAAAAGCGTGGAATGAGAGGGAAACTACTTTTACTAATATCCGCATAAATTCTTTCGCTCCTCAGGCGCCTCAAATATTAGCAGTGATTTTCGTGTTGCTTGTGGAGCGAAGTCGTGCAAAGTGTTTAATTTAAGCAATGGCTGGTTCACAAGGAAACGATTTTAGAAATAAATGTTTCTTAACGTATGTGGTCTTTGAATGTAAAGTTTCGTAATAGCTTTTAAAAATATAATTTATAAACTTAAGTTAGTTAATTAAATTACACAAAATGATTAAAGTATCCTTTCAGATGTGATAAAAGTTTTTAGTGAAAGATATATAAATGATTGAACCTCTATTATACAGCAGTATTAATGTTGTAATATGTATATACCACGTGAAAATATTAATTTGTCGATTTTTAAACAATAATTCTGGAGTAAATGGACTTAAATTATTATCTAACTTAATGCACTATATTCGATTCTAACAAGGCAGATAATCTTAATTAGTAAAAATGTAGTTACGTGTTTCACTTTCCAGAACTATACAACTTTTAAGTCATGAAAGAAACCTAACACTTCTCAATGATTTTGATTCTAAATGAGTTATATTTTGAGTGTGTTTACAATAAATTTCAACATGAAAGATATTTTTCTACTACCTTGTTAATCAAAAATCCCTATTTTTATGATAGCGTAACTTAGTTAATATTTTCCTTAGGTTAAAAATAAATTATCAATTAGGTCTACATTTTATTTATAATAAGTCTCCTTTGTGTAAGCATTCATATTAAAAATTATCGCTATCAAATCGAAGAAAAGTTACGATTTCAAGATTTTATCTTTTTTCAACTTTGACTTTTTTCACTTTTGAATAAAAAATTCCATTTATAAATTCGCAATTTACAAATGATCAAGTTGCGAAAAAACATGAACGCTAGTTACATCTTTTGTTCTAATCGATGAAAGGAAAGCACAGTAAGTACACTTTTGAGATCGTGAAAGGATTTTTAATAGCTTATAGATTAAGCTTTTAAAACAATGTCAAACTTTAAAAAAATCACGTAAATCTATAATAATAAAACAAGCTGTGTGTCTGTCTGTGGCTCTATGGATCTATAGAAACCTACTTAAAATTGGAGTAGAGCTCTGAAATTTTCAACAAAAGAAGTTTAGACCTTCTAATTTTATGTATGTCAAACAGAATGCTAAAATTTTAATTACTTATTTTTTAATTAATATTTTAATTAATTTTTTTTTATACAAAGTGACTTCAAATAGAGATACAGCTCTGAAATTTTCAACATAAGTAGATTTAGCCTTCTAATTGGACTTTTGAAAAACAGAATGTTGAAATTTTAATTAGTTATTTTTTAATTAGTTTTCTTAATTAATTAAAAAATTTTTTTTACCAAACAGTTTCTAATAGGGCTGCAGCTCTGAAATTTTCAACATAAGTAGTTTTGACCTTTTAATTGGAATTTTGAAAAACAGAATTTTAAAATTTTATTTAGTTCTTTTTTAATTAATTTTTTTAATTAATTAATCTATATTTAACAGAACGATATCTAATAGGGCAACAACTCTAAAATTTTCAACATAAGTAGTTGTGGCCTCCTAATTGGACTTTTGAAAAGCGAATTTTAAATTTTGATTTAGTTCTTTTTTAATTAATTAATAAATATTTTACAGAACGATTTCTAATAGGGCTAAAGCTGTGAAATTTTTAACTTAAATAGTTTTGACCTTCTATTTGGAATTTTACAAAGCAGAATTTTAAATTTTTAGTTAGTTCTTTTTTAATTAATTTTTTAATTAATTTTTTAATTAATAAACAAATATTTTACAAAACGATTTCTACTTGGGCTACAGTTCTGAAAATTTCAATACAAGCAGTTTTATCATTCTAATTGGACTATTGATAAAAAGAATGTTAAAATTTAATTTGTTTTTTGATTAATTTTTTTAATTAATATTTTCACAAAAAGCGACTTCTAATAGGCCTAGAGCTCTGAAAGTTTCAACACAAATAGTTTTGACATTCTAATTTTGCTTTCCACAAACACGTGTTAAAATAATCTTAAAGGCGTGCTGTATTATTATATTTACGGGGATTTACTTTTTTGTGTCTCGACAGGGGAGGGGCCTCTAATATTAAAGCTTTACTCAGCAATTAGATTTTAGTGAGTGAAGCGAGCTTATTCTTACGCAACAATGAACCTTTCAGCGAGAGAAGCGAGCCTATTCTTGCATAGTAATGAACCTTTCAACGAGTGAAGTAAGCATGTGTCAATGAACTTTTCAGCGAACGAAGCGAGCTCGATTTTGCATAGTGATGAACCTTCCTGCGAGCGAATCTCCAAAAACTGGGACCTATATACCAATGACGGATTTCCCCAACACGAGGCCTTATAGCTAGCTAAAATATTGCATATGTTAAAATTTCGTAGCGAAGCACGGGTATTTAACTAGTACCATAATAAAATTCTTTATTATTTGCATATAAAATAAAGCATAAAAAAACTAAGTTCCATAAATTCTCAAATTCAAGTTTCATTAATCCTCAATAAGTATAGAGATGCAAATGATGACAACGAAACATAGAAGTTTTAATTAAAAATATGCTAATAATTAAAACATGTTAAAATTATTTGTTTTAATTAATGGTTTGTGAAAGGCCAAATATAAATAGAATGTAAAAATGTTTTATAACTATTTAAACAAAAACGTATATTTGTTTGTTGTATTAGATTCTTGACAGTCCACCCTACCTTCCCCATCATCTCATTATGTATAATCCTGTAACTATTGTATATTGTATGTATGATCCTGTAACTATTGTTTGCGCATAATATTTTTATATATGTGCATTTATATATTTACTAGACCAACCCTGTTGGACCTTGAATCTGTTGTTGGTCTTAAAATTAATATTTGTATTTGTATTCTAGTATTTCTCTTTATTTTGAATATTAGATAAAATAATTATACTTAAATACTTATTTAGTAGAAAAGTATACCTATAAGAAGAAGTTTCAAAATAAATTAATAATTGTTACGAAATTCAATTTACCCGCGATATGAAGAGTGCTATTCTAAATGTAGTAAATGTAAAACAAAAAAATACAATATTTTTTCTCATGCATAACGTTTTTTTAACATATAGTAGCAGGGCTGGCGCTAGCAGTTTCTCCGCCCCGGACAAAAGGTAAATACCGCCCCTTTATAACAAAAATTAAAAGAGATAACCTAAACCATTATCGTGCTAAGTAGTAAAATAAAATGTAAGCAAAAAAATTGGTATTAAAAATGTTGAAGTTTTGATTTGCCAAATATACAACTTTCTTGATTTATGATTATGGCACTAAATTGAAATTAAGGTTTGACAGAAAAAAAGAAAAGAGACAAATCTAGTATATATAATTACAAAATGCATTTGTTAAAAAGATAGTAAAACAAATTATTGAACCCCTAAAAATAAAAACCTAATTATTAATAATATAACCTATAAAAACAGAGTTTTTAAAATTTCTTTTATATGCATTGTCAATTTTTATATTCATTAACACAGCGGAGATATCAAAAACGTTTCTATCAGCGGCAAACTATGTTTCAAAATTTATTTATTAGAAATGAACGTAAACGTCATCCAAATATCATTTATTTATTCAGATTAGAGTAATTTTATTATTTATTTATTAAAAAGAATTTAGCAACAGGAATGGTTTCAACAATGGTCAGATTTTAATGCGATTGAATGACGTCAAGTTGGTTTAATAGTATTCCGTAAAAGCGGCCTTTTAGTGACAGTAACTGCCCCGAAATTTGATAGAATGCATTATCATCGACATCGAACGTATCTGCCAAGTTTCTACGTGGTTGGATGACGGCATGGGAGTTAATTATGCCTCGGCAGATTCCAAAAGCGAAGTTATTACAAAGGAATTAAGGATCAAAGGATTAAACTTAAAAGTGTTTTTTTTTTCTCCCTAGAAATATATTTTAACTCGTTGTTGGTGTAGTCATTCACCAGGTGAAAAAAAAATTTTGAGAACAAAACTTTTTATGGTTGCGCTTCGGAACTAACAAAAAAACAGTGGAGGCTCGTGCACTCACTAAAAAAAAAAGTGACTTCCTTCAAAACAAAATCGACTTGTCCGAGCAAAAAGTCAAAATTTAAAGATAACATGCTTAAAAAAAAAAATTTTAACCGACTCATGGCAAATTTAAAATTAAATATGTATCAAAAACTATTCAGACAATAAAAATCGTGTCACAGCTTGTCGTGACCGATTTTTGGCGACTTCATACATGTTCCGACAAATTAAAACACACGGTAAAAAATTATTTTACATCACTTTGTATGTACGTCTATTTATTTAAATTATAATAAAAAGAGTCATTTTTTTAATCCATTTTTAAGTCATTTTTAAGAGAGAGTTTATTCTACCTATGAGCGGTTCCCTTGAAATATTTTGATATTTTATCGATATTGCTCTGTATTTTTGGTTCGGTTTTGGATTTGGTCTTTAATGCACGAAAACTCTAACCATCTTTCAAAACGTGTTTTTATTTAAAAACTTCATACCTCAACCTTCTTATGTCATTCTCATTCTTGAGGATTTTTAAGTGAGTGCTGGGTACCTATAATTAAAAGTTCGTAAAATATATTAAAAGCACATTTTATTAAATTTCCACAAATTAATTTTTTATAAGAATTCAAATGAATCTTAGTTTAATCATTGTCTTCATAAACTAGTTAATTTTACAGCCCATTTGCCGCCTTCTAAGGTTTCCGCCTTCTAAGGTTGCTGCCTCGGGCAGGGGCCAGGCTTGTCCCCCCCCCCCCCCAGCACCAGCCCTGATAGTAGTGCAATTTTTGGTTTTGACTGTATGAAGTATTCTAAATCAAATAATAGCAAAATTAGTGTTATTGATGTTTTCACATATTTTTTATAAATAAACTCGTACATGATGTTTTAAGAAATACTCTTCATGGATAACTATAGAAAATCGAGCATCATGAAATTCAATTAAAAAAAAAAAAAATTAAAAAGAAAAAAAAAATTAAAAAAATCAAAAAAAAAATCATTGCTTCTAGTTAAGTTAAACAAATGAAGATACAGATTTAAGTTTTTAAACATTTCTTAAATTAGAAAATCAACACAATATATTGAGTTGTTTTTGTTCCCTTAAAATATATTTTTAGGTTTTTCAATATGAATAAAGTTTTATTGGTGGAGCAAGAATTAATATTTACTAACATATTAAGCTACAATAAAGAGATTTATCAAACTGCAATACAGAAAAAAAATATTAGCTTACTTGAAAAACTCCTGATTAGTCATGGACTTGTATGTTTAGTTTGTTGAATCACATGCCTATTCTTTAAGAAAAGTACTTGAAAAATATTTGAAGTCTAGATTATCCCAATACATATTATTATTTGATATTATCAGTTATAAGTATATAACATTAACAACATTGTGAACAAGTCAATGTATTTTAAATTCAGGCTGTAGAATATATTTTTTAAATTCCATGACATGAATGTTCTTTGAAAACTATATTTTAAAAATGTAACATAAAATTGCAAAATATGAGGCAAATTATCTCTATGAAAATTGAGTGATATATGAATAACAAGCATATCGCAACTTTTAGACAAATGGAGTACAAAGACAATTTTTCCATCTTAAAATTATATTTATCATAGATTTGTATTGCTTTCCATTAAAAAATATAATTTCAGTGTATTTTTGATCCTTTCAACTTTTTGATATTTTTCATAGATATTACTTCGCATTCTATAATAAAATTAGAAATAATCTAAAATATATTTGAATGAAATATTATACTATAACAATTTATTTTGAGACAAAATCGTTCCATTTCCTTCAAAAGAGATACCTTAAAAAATCAAATATTCTCGGTGATATTTTTTAATAAATTATTCGATGAGAGATACGTGCCAATGTAGCATAAAACATTCTTAGGAATCTGTATTTTTATGCATTACCTGTATTTTTACGATATCTGTATTTATACGAGTTTATGGTCCATAAAACAAGCAATTTATAATGCAGTTTTTTAAATTTTTAATTTTACAAATTACATATTGAAATAATTAGAATTCTAATTTGAATGTAATAAAAGCTACAATTCTACTAATATTTTTATTTTATGCACTTACTAATCATAACCGTTAATGTCACTTTTAATTATTTGCATTTAAAGACATATTCATTTTTTTTTTACAATATCGTGCTTTAAAACATTTCAAATTAACAAAAAAATGTGACAGAACAAACATTGTAAAGTCATGAAAAACATTTTTGATGAAATAATAATTTTATAACTATGATTGAAAGTTCCCTTGTGCCTCAATAAATTTTTTGTCTAGCTCATATTCATTATTATCATTATTCACTTACTTCTAACATTGAATGAAGATATCGCGTGATCATTCGTTGTTCAAAAACTGAATGCATAATGCCTACGTTATGTTAAATTGAACAAGTCTACTGGATGCATGCTTCACTATCCAATAGAGTCATTTTACGCTCATTTACTCTACTCAATTTGCATTGTCTGATCATGCACTACTTGGGTTTAATTTATGATCTAACTTTAGTTAGGAAGCATTCGCATGAAAAATGTTTCGGCTGAAAGGATATGCAGAAAGTATGTGACAAGTCTTTGAACATTTTATGGATATTAACGGTTGCTTGTAATCATGGAAATGAAGCGTGATGAATTAGACCCTGGTTGAATCATAAGGAGAGCAGAAGTTAAAATAACGAAATAATAAATACGTTGTTAGTTCCATTCAATTATTGAGAAAAGCCTTTATTAGAACAGAGGAGAGGAAAGAATGATAAAGGATACAGTTATACGACATAAGTTAAAATAAAAGTGCGTTAAAAAGTTATTGGAAGAGATGTTTAAAAAAAATTGAAGAAAAAAAAAAAAAAAAAAAAAAAAAAAACATTGGGAAATTGTCATGAAAAATAGTATACTAAAAATTTTTAGCTTTTAAATTCATCTTTACTGTTATAATTTTTTTTTGTTTCAGATAAATACCATCTGCTAGCTTGACTGTCAATAGCTATATAAAACAGTTAGTTCTATGTTGTGATAAGCTAAAGTCTACTTTTTCTCATCGGCTCTTAAGCCCCATCCAATTGTATAGTTTCCTTTTTAAGAAATTTAATCCATGCTAATATTTTCTTTTGGCTATTTTTTTTTATCTAGTTTTTTACCTTTAGTACAGAGGGGAAATTTTTAAGAAGTGAATTCATTTTATGTGGGGTTAACTTTATGCTCTAAATTTTCTTAGGTATAGTTAGTATAAATTTCTGTTACTACTGTACACTAGAAATGTCCGAAAGATGCTCTGCCTATATCTTCTATTCAAACTGATTAAATAAACAATTAATTTTCTGTTAGAATTCATGAAAGGTTTTAATAATGGTACGTAGTTTTTAAGAGGTAATTCAAAAGTGAAAACTAAATTAAACTTTTAAAAGTTCAATGTTAACCCCATAATAAAATTCCATATTTAGATTAAACATCCAAATAAACGTCGAAATGCCAAATTTCACAATGATTGGTGCAAAGAGTGGTTCCAATGAGTTTAGAAAAAGTGTAAAGTAAATGATGAGAAATTATTAAATAATAATAAAATGTAAAATTGTTTTTAGTCATATGCTATCAAACAACTAATATATTTTAGTAATTTTTTTTTAAACGATACTTAAACACCAATCATAAATAATATGCAAATTTTATAATAAAGAAAGACTGTATACTAGATTATATTTGGATTTGATTAAAATTTAATTGATGTAACAAATGATTTGATGTAAAACTGTTTAACTATTTATTTTATTTTTTCAAATTATTGGATACGTAGCTGATAAACAATTTATATTTTTCACTAGAAGATTCATAGAGTTACAAATAAATATTGAAATGTGCTAAACATTTTGAAACCAGAAAGTTTTAGTAGGTGTGCATCAAATTCTTTTTTTAGTAGGTTCTTTTCATTGATCGAAGTCAAATTCCTGGATCAAAGGCAACACATGTGCCAGGAATGTGAGCATATCAGTAAGGTGAGCCGGAATGGAACACTCGAGAGCATCCTAGCTACACACAACTAGTAACACAATCTATCATGTGAAACGACTATTGGTGTAAATAAATAAATAAATAAATAAACAAGTAAAATAAAAAAAAATAAAGGAATATATGAATGAATGATTAAATTAATGATTAAATGAATGAATGATTGAAGGAATAAATAAATAATTAAATAAATAAATGAATGAATGAATGAATGGTTGAATGAATAAATAAATAAAAAAAATGAATGAATGAATGAATAAATAAATAAATAAATAAATAAATAAATAAATAAATAAATAAATAAATAAATAAATAAATAAATAAATAAATAAATAAATAAATAAATAAATAAATAAATAAATAAATAAATAAATAAATAAATAAATAAATAAATAAATAAATAAATGAATAAATGAATAAACCCTAATAACCATGTGACGAGTATGTGACGAAAAGCGATATCGCATAGAGATCACGCGATGTCACGGCGATATCACACAGGGGTCACATAGTCGTCCAATGTCCGTTTTAGAGGTGGTTTTGCGACGTAACTTTGTGATATCGCTGCGATATCGCTTTTCGTCACATTGTGACATTGGGGACGAATTTGCGATTTTTGCGATATCGCATTGTGATCTGTATGTGATCTTAGTGATTTTGGCGACATCTATGTGATTTATGCGATTTTCGCAACGAAAGCCATATCGCTGCGATATCACTTTGTGATCTGTATGTGATCTTAGTGATTTTGGCGACATCCGTGTGATTTATGCGATCTTCGCAACGAAAGCTTTGTCACTGCGATATCGCTTTGTGACCTAAATGTGATCTTAGTGATTTTGGCGACATCCGTGTGATTTATGCGATTTTCGCAACGAAAGCTTTGTCGCTGCGATGTCACATTGTGATCTGTATGTGATCTTAGTGATTTTGGCGACATCCGTGTGATTTATGCGATCTTCGCAACGAAAGCTTTGGCACTGCGATATCGCTTTGTGACCTAAATGTGATCTTAGTGATTTTGGCGACATCCGTGTGATTTATGCGATTTTCGCGACGAAAGCTTTGTCGCTGCGATATCGCTTTGTGACCTAAATGTGATCTTAGTGATTTTGGCGACATCCCTGTGATTTATGCGATCTTCGCAACGAAAGCTTCGTCACTGCGATATCGCTTTGTGACCTAAATGTGATCTTAGTGATTTTAGCGACATCCTTGTGATTTATGCGATTTTTGCAACGAAAGCTTTGTCACTGCGATATCGCTTTGTGACCTAAATGTGATCTTAGTGATTTTGGCGACATCCGTGTGATTTATGCGATTTTCGCAACGAAAGCTTTGTCGCTGCGATATCGCTTTGTGACCTAAATGTGATCTTAGTGATTTTGGCGACATCCGTGTTATTTATGCGATTTTCGCAACGAAAGCTTTGTCACTGCGATGTCACATTGTGATCTGTATGTGATCTTAGTGATTTTGGCGACATCCGTGTGATTTATGCGATTTTCGCAACGAAAGCTTTGTCACTGCGATGTCACATTGTGATCTGTATGTGATCTTAGTGATTTTGGCGACATCCGTGTGATTTATGCGATCTTCGCAACGAAAGCTTTGTCACTGCGATATCGCTTTGTGACCTAAATGTGATCTTAGTGATTTTGGCGACATCCGTGTGATTTATGCGATTTTCGCAACGAAAGCTTTGTCGCTGCGATGTCACATTGTGATCTTAGTGATTTTGGCGACATCCCTGTGATTTATGCGATCTTCGCAACGAAAGCTTTGTCACTGCGATATCGCTTTGTGACCTAAATGTGATCTTAGTGATTTTGGCGACATCCGTGTGATTTATGCGATTTTCGCAAAGCTTTGTCGCTGCGATGTCACATTGTGATCTTAGTGATTTTGGCGACATCTATGTGATTTTCACAACAAGAGCCTTGTTCCTGCAACATAATTATACAAAAAATTCACAATTAATTTTTTTTATCAACTACCTATATCTGCTTCAAGTACCTACTCTCACTATGAAGAGGCTCAGTATCTTTTCTTTACGTCAAATATTTTCTAATACTATGGTAATATAATTTATACTATCAAGGCCAGTCATTACTTTAATGACTGGCCTTAATGGTATAATCATAGTATTAGAAAATATTTGAATATTTTCTAAAAGTATGAACTTTTCTAAACTTAATATACATGAACTTAATGGTATAATAAATTAAAGAATCGTAGCATTAGAAAATATTTGTTCGTCTTTAATAAGACTTTGGGAAGTAAAAACTAGTCTCCTATATTAAAAACCAATGAAACAGTTAACTACCTAATTAGCCTTTAACCAAAAGAATTTATCCATTCCAATAGATTTCTCAGCTAAATATATACCTTAAAAATAAGACAAAACATGACTAAATCTATTAAAGCACAATGTAATGTATCTAATACATCTCAATTTTTCTTTTAAACTGATTACAATGTTGTTTTGCAATTTTGTGCAAATCTTCCCCTTTATAAGTTTAGCATAAAAGAAAAATACAAAACTAAAAACAGGTTGAACAAATCAAGCAAAAATGGAAATATGCAATTAAAATAAGAGTAAAAACATAAAAAGGTAATAAGTTTATTTTATTGAACACAAAGCAAACATATTCTTTGTTACACTAAATATCGCAGAATGTTTTTCTTTTCAGCAAGGTATCTGTCCATCTGACTGCCAGGAATTAAGCCACTTCCTTCAATGTAGTATTCTTTCTTCGTGTTTCAGAGCATTAGGTGTAGGCTTTGGACCTAGAAAATAAAAAATAGGTTATTCTTAAATTTTAGTTTAAAATACATCATTTTTAAAATTGCCACTCACAATACAATTTGAAAAATCTAATGCAATTATAGCATATGATGCTAGTTAATAAAAATAAAAACAGAAATTCTGTGCCAACTTTAAGTATTCATAACAAGGTTATAATAGTAAATAAAATGTGTAATGCCAACATAAATAATTGATAATTACACTCAATTTTGATATTGTTACAAGTGATTATTTACAGCTTCCATCACTGTAATCCATTAACTGCTAAAAAATTAATTTGGAATATTATGACTTACTATTTTCTAATTTTTTTCTTCTTTTTTTTTTTTTTTAATATTTTTCTCCTTACCTTTGTAAAACTAAAACTGATAAATGGTATACCAATTAAAAAGCTAACACACCTCTGCTTCTGACAAATAGTTTATTTACAATTGCACATATTGCTATCTGTTTGACAAATAATTTATTTCTTTTTGGCTTTCAATGAATATGCAGTAGGAAATATGTTAACTCGATCTGGAAATGATCCTCTTTTCACCTGTAAGACTTAAAACTACAAAAAAAAAAAAAAAAAAAAAAAATTGTTTTAAAACAGTTTTTAATTTTAAACATTTCCCTCCATTATTTCTTAAAAAAATATAACTTATATATTAAAGTTCCATTGAATTGAATAATGGATTCATAAGATACAATTTATCACTAGACGACCAGATATCCGAGCCATGCCAAGTTCTGTCTTTCAAATCAAGGTTCAATACATATCTTAGTAAAAGAATACAATACCTAATGCTGATATTTATGTTTATCTATGACTCACTATGATAACAGAGGTTTTATCAGACTAATACTTCCTAATTAGTGAGAAAAAAAAATTGTCAATTTTTAATTATTGCTAAAAAATTGACTTGTTACTGAAAGTTGTTACGTCCAACAACCATTTGGGACCTCTAATTCCCCAAAATTGATATTTAAGAACACTATTATTAAAAGCAATAAATTTGGCAACAGTAAGTGATTTAAAAAAAATAAGGTAATTTGAGGGGCTTCAAACGACTGTTCGAAGAAGATGCCTGCTATACCTTTTGTTACTTTTAGAGTTTTGCAACAAAAGATAAAATAAAATATTATAGAGTGCTTTTATTTTACTATCTAATTGTCTACCATTAGGAATTTTATACAAAAACTAGTTATATCACAGAATAACTAGACAACTGTTATAACTAATTATTTCACAATTTAACCTCTACGATATGTTGTTTCAAACTTTGCTTAAAGTACTTCAGTCCTTATATAGAAAAACTAATTTCACTTTCATACATTGACAATAACACACGCATAACATATATGGTCCAATTAGAGAATTCAAAAGCTAAAAAAAAAAAAAACATCCTCAGACTTAACTTTTTCCTTAGTGGCATTATTGTATTTCTTCTAAATCAATTACATTTTATAGAAGATTTATCTGAAGACTACAATTTCTTGAAATTTGAAAGAAATTAATGCTGTTATGTTCAATTAGTATTGCAAAATGTTGACAGCAGCCATACTTAACCATCTATGTAACACTGTTCTTGCTTCATGGATTACGTAAATATTTTTAGGTATATATATATTTAGATATACAAACAAAATAAAATGAAAAACAGCAGAAATTTGGAATTTCATCAGGGGCAACTTTTTAACCTAGCAGCATATGTACTGGTAATTTTTTATAGCTTTTTTTATATCTGGTATAGCTTTGATGTTTTTGATTTTACATTTGTAATTTCATTTTTTTCCTTTTGTTATGTATATATATATACACATACATATATATACATACATATATATCTATATGCATATATATACACATATACATACATATATATATACATACATAAATACATATAGTAATTTCAAAACAATAAAGAATTTAAATTGAAATATTTTTAGTTAAAAATTAATATTGTGCATGGATAGTCAATGGAATTGAAGTTAATGATTCAAATATATTTGAATCATAAGCAAATTGAAATTGTCTAGAGTTTTAGTCA
Organism: Linyphia triangularis; assembly: GCA_963978545.1. Classification (NCBI taxonomy): domain Eukaryota; kingdom Metazoa; phylum Arthropoda; class Arachnida; order Araneae; family Linyphiidae; genus Linyphia; species Linyphia triangularis. The sequence goes on from OZ021724.1 coordinate 63,767,414, forward strand.
TTTGGTGCCAGATAGTCTCCATTCTATAAATTCTATTCGACTATTATGAAAAGAATGTTTTTTTATGCACACTTTTCCTGCACAAAAATTATAAAATGAGTAAAACTACATGAACAATAATGGCATTTTTCATTTAAAAAATTTTAGCCAGAAAACTAGTTTTGCTATCAAACGAGTAATTTACCTGTTGACTATTATAATCGTTTTCAGCTCCATGTTGTCTTTTCATTGTTCTTGCTTTATCCATCTGGTTTAGCAGGTTCTTGTTCCATGTCGGATACTTCTCCATGAACCATCAACTAAATTCTCCCCAAAGGTGCTTTTGAGAAACTTTCTCTCAAATATGGCAAGGACCTATTGACTACAAAATAGTAAAAATTAGGTGACTGATTTTTTGGATAACAGATCATTTATATGATAAAATGTGGTACCAGCGTCATAACAGCCATATGAAACCAGGAAAGAATGCTATTAAACACAAAACTATAGATATTTTATATCACAGGTTTTACAAATAACCTTACTTAAGAGTAATATTACACTAAAGTAGGTCTGAACCTAAAGTTTAGAAAAAGTCATACATTTTGAATTGATGATCATTAACACGAGATGAAACATTTTGAATAGTGAATTTTCATCAACGGTCATCACAGCTTCACATGTAGCTCGGATAACCAGCAAGGCACTTTTACCAAAATATGATGATTGCTAAGATACATTCAAAAAGGAAATAAGATATATGTTTGAATTAAACTAGAGATGATGTCTTGACTAAGCTGCAGTATGCTTATCGGATAACAAAAGAGGTAAAATTATGCCTTGTTTAATAGGAAGACACATAAGACATAATAATGTGCAACCTCAAAAAACAATTACCATATTTTTTATGGCATCACAATGTATAAAAAAACAAACAATCAAGCTATTTCAATATGTTGCAAAAAGATACTAATCAAAAATTGATTTTAGCAATAAGTTTTCTATAATTCAACAAGATGAGGTTTAAAGTACCCACTTGGAACAAAACCAGGTTATATTATATACAGCTTGTATATGCTACTTAGAAAAGGTATTTTGCTATGCTATTGTGTTTTATTCTATCCTTCATTATAAATCGCAGAGCATTTTTGTAACTTCCTATTAATTGAGGAGACATACCAAGAAAGCATAAAAAAATTTTCATCAACAAATTTCCTGATGGAGCAGGGCAACCTATAAACTGTAATTTTTTGGTGGCCTCTTGCAGGAAGGGAGTAGGAGATGGAGGCACTCTAAAAAAGATAGTTTATGAATTATGGTGTTGTTACGGATGCAAATACCTTTGTTAAATATATTATATTGGCGGAATTTGCCAAAAATACAAAAACTAATGTCATTTTTTTTTACAAAGAAAAAGTAGAAAATGCCTTGAGGAATTGGATAAGATCTGTGATGCGCAATCAATTTCACTAACACGGAGAGTGCATTGTGTCGGATCAGTTTCTTCATAAACCATAAACTGCTTAGTGACTTTTAATTACCCTCAAGGTAAAGTTGTCTATACATCAAAGAAAATGGAGAGTGATATTGTACAACAAATAAAAAATAAAGTTATTGTCACATGATGAATATTACCTCAGGAAAGTGGTATGCTGCATATTGGAAAGAATAATCACTAGTTTATTGGCCGGGCACTTAACGTTAGTCTTAATGAAGAAAAATTCTTATACATCTACCAAACTAAGCCATCTAAAAATCAGTTTTAAGAGGCTTAAACCTTTATTATCCAGCCACACCCCTCAACTGTGTATTACCGCATGATTTTTAACACATTGAATCAAAAGTTTGAAATTTGTAACTGCATATAGTATTTTGTTTATTATCTTATTTTTAGTTTACTTTTCATAAGTATTTAAATGCTTAAGTTTATGTTCTGTGCTTAGTCACCAGATTTATTTGATTGTAGACATATACTGTGGGTAAAAAAGTCTCAGTACGGAAGCCAAAGTTACAAATAAATTAGCATAATTTCTACTCTTTTACTTCATATCTTCAGTAACTACTGAAATTATTTTTAATTTGGTTCTTTAAAATAAGTTTAAAATAAATGTCTGTTTTTACAAAACGCAGCAAGTATTTAAATTGAAATACTTGGGAGATATTGCTTAAGTCGCACATGGCTTAAAAATTTATAAAAATATTGAAGGGACATCTCAAACGGCGAGAAATATTATTAAAATAGTGGGTCTGAATGAACTTGCAGCCCGTAAGAATCCTTAAATAAGTACCTGTAACAGAAAAAAGTGCCTTGAGTTTGCAAAAAAGCATGTAAGTTATCAGTTATCTTTCTGTGAATCAGTTATTTTTAATGATGAATTAAAATTTAATATCCAAGGGTCAGATAATCGAGTTATGGTCTGGATAAAACCAAACCAACAAATGTTAATTTAGAATTTATGTGGAACTGTCAAACACAGTGGAGGAGGCGTTATAGTATGAGGGTGTATGAGAGCTGTTGGTGTGTCGTAATTTACGTTATGTAGAAGGAAATAAGCATAGGTACGTGTATCTTGAAATTCTAACACAAAATGTCTTAACCAGTGCACAGAAATTGTCACTTGGGAAATTGTCTTCCATGCTTTTGTTAATTTTTAAGCCATGTGTGACTTGAGGTGCACTTATTCGCGGATTAAATTGAACCTTGCAATAGGATATTTCTTTTATGAAAGCGTTTTAGCTTTGAAGATCTTCTGGATCAAACGGTTCAAATGTGTTACATGGTGGCAAAGATAATTCGCCAATCCTAGGAAACTGGTAAGATTTGCTGTTTCGATGTCATCAGCGGTATTCCGAAGTCGTGATTGGTTAGAATTACTGCTGCTTTGGATTAACGCCAAATACACCCTCTTTTCGCCAAAAAACTCTTAATTTCGTCTGGTGCCGATTGATATAGTTACAAATATGGTAAACTGCGTGATTTATGCTTATCTCTTCATTTCAGTGTTTATTTTTTGTTGGAAGCTGACCCGTTGGAAATATATTGTCTTTATTCTTGTTACGTCATGAATTTGAGTTACGTTTGTGCATACCTGCCAACATTGGTATTTTCAAATTAGTACAATTTTTACGGAACAAATATTTGCATTCCTATGATTCATGGAAAGTCAAAAAGCGACAATATTTATGAATGTAATATAGAAATAATAGTAATTCACTTGCAAATGAAAAAAAAAAATGCATAATATTTAATTGCTCTCAAATATAACAAATTGTTACATTTTAGCACAGAATGGAAATTATAAAATAAAATACTAACCAGGATTTAAAAATTAATCAAATTTAAACTATATACGATGAAATCTCTGAAGAGGTTTTACACACAATTAACATGCTTATGGCACAAAAACTACAGTGAAACATACAAGGAGTCAGTGGTATTCAAAGTGTTTAATCACACGCACAAATATCAATTATGCATGCTTTCGAATTCTTATTATTACATTTGTTGTTGTCACTGTGTTTTTTAGAATTGATATGAACTATGACATCAGTAAATCCTCCATGAGAAATCTTAATATCAGATGCATAGATAGAGCAGAATGCAAAATTTGTTCATTTGCTTGAATTTATGATGATTTGAAGTAAACTGCTTGGTATAAGACTCCAAAAAACTTGATTAAAAAAAAAAAACGGTTTTAAGGAAAAAACGAAAAGTACCGTGAAATCCGTACGATTTTTTTAGCTGTTCGTACAACCGTACAAAATAGTAAAAATCCGTACATTGTACGGATAATCAGTACAAGTTGGCAGGTATGGTTTGTGGGTTTAAATATTTCAAGTTAAAAGCTTTGAACTGAGATCGTGGAGGCTATTTTGGAAAATTTAACCAATAGTGAACATTTGGATTACAACAATTGTTTTATTGAATACATATGAAATTGGAATAATCGTTTGCTTTTTAACAATTTTGCCTGTTAACAGTTATTAACAGTAGAACTTTAATACTTTGAAAATATTAAGTTTCGTATTTTTGGGCAGGTTAGAATTGTTCTGATAAGAGTTTGTTATTTATGAAAATTCATTTTTTTTGCACTCCACTGCTTTTTTTTTTAGTTTGCTGAGCACCAATTTGTGAATGATAGCTAATTTTGAGGTAAGTAAGAAAGGAAGTGTGTATAGAATGTATGAGTCAGTAGTTGATTTAAAATTTTTGACGCGATAGAAGATTGAGTTATATATATTGCATTAAACTTAAACTTTTAATTTACAGCGATTTAACCTAAGATTTAAAACGGGTATGGTATGACTATATTTTGATGGCCGTCAGGCCACCGAAGTATAGATTATGAAATATAAGGCGTTAAAATGGATTTTGATTATGTTCTTTTGTATTATAAGTTTCAATTAGTTTCATAACAGCAAAGTGATTAAAATGTCATTTTTGGAATGTTGAACTCTTTTCCTTTTAGAGTACGAAGAGCGCACACCTTACTTTTTAGAGGGTTTTACAAAACCAAGTAACTAATAAAAAAAAGTTACTTTGGGGATGAGATGCCACAAACGACTGCCCGAATTAGGTAGGGGTATTTTTTTTAGGTTCAATTGGCCGTAACGCCAACGAAATAGGGTGCAATTTTTCCTTTTAGAGCGCGAAGCGCGTGCACACCTCACTTTTTAGACATTTTTACAGTACCGAGTAATTAAAAAAAGTGATTTTGGGGGTGAGATGCCACAAACGACTGCCCGAATTAGGTAGGGGTATTTTTTTTAGGTTCAATTGGCCGTAAGGCCAAAGAAATAGGGTGCAATTTTTCCTTTTAGAGCGCGAAGCGCGCGCACACTTTAGTTTTTAGTAAGCAATTAAAAATATAAATATTCTGGAAGGGATTAAATAGTTGTTATTGATGTAAAAGTTTATGAAATTTAACCCCTTATAAATTATTTGAAATTAAATTTTAATTGCTAAAACTATTTTACAATTATCCTTTACATTTAAATTGTTTAACCATTTTTTTTTTCTTTCTTCAAATATCGTTTGCAATTTTATTATATTTCAATTTTCGCCGATTTCGAATATATTTACGCAATTCATTTGAATTTCTTCCCGGGATGTACGTTTTTAATATAAATGTAATCGACATGAATAGCGAAAACACTTAATCTTGCTACAACTTACATTGCAACCATAGCCTAACGGCTTTGGCATCGGACTTCAACCTACCTATACCATCCACAATTCATGGAGCAGGTTCGATTCTCAATTTTTCACTTTCCGCTATTGTTTTGGGTTTGCCAGTTCATTTGGAAACATCGTGTTTTTCGCCGTTTTGGGTTTGCTGTAGCGTCGGAGTTCGCCATTGTTTACGTTTTGCGGAGAAGTTCAAAAAACGCCAAGTGCCACCATATAGCACATTTTAACTGCAAATCTGTTATGGAAGACATCAGAATTCATTTTCATATTGCGTACGGAAACTTTTTTTGCATGGCACTTAGCAATATCTCCTAAATATTTCAATTTAAATACTTGCTGCGTTTTGTAAAAACAGACATTTATTATTAACTTATTTTAAAGAGTCAAATTAAACATATTTCAATAGTTACTGAAGATATGAAGCTAAAGATTAGAAATAATGCTAATTTATTTGTAACTTTGGCTTTCGTACGGAGACTTTTTTTACCCACTGTAATTAACTCAGTTTGAGAACACATTTCTGATACAGAAAAGTTTAATTAATTAAAAATAATTTTAAGTTAAATAATAATAATAAAAACTGATTACCATGCTTTAGGGCTGTGCTTTTTGAGAAACAATACAATGTCGACTAGAGTATTGCCACTACATATATCTAAAACTAAGGTAATTTATGTATGGTTACGTCTTAGTCAATTGCTTACATAACGTATAAATAAAATGGATGTTTTTGATTGGTTTAAAATTCGAATATGTTTTTAAATCTGTACTTTTCATTAGTTGTGTTCATGAAATGAAAAATTTTACTTCTTAATTAGTTTCCGAATTTCTGATTTCACGTACTTTCCATTTCTTTTTAATTATGTGTTATTTTTTTATTGACATGCTGAGTTATATAACAAATTGAAAAACTCGTTTCAATCAAATGCATTCACTTGCATTATTAAATATAAATATGCTCAGCTAACAAATTTCCTAAGTTACATATAAGCACACACAATGAATTTATTTTCTGATTACAACACGATATGCTTATAAATACTCTAGAGCAGCGTTTGCCATTAACTTTTAGAGATGAACGGTATAAGTTATGTTCCAGTTTTTTGTGGGCCGCAGATTTTTACAGAATATGCCAAAATGATTCCTATATATATTTTTTTTCATTTTTAGGAGTTTAAAAAATATTCTCATTAGATTATCTTAGCTTAAAGTCTAAAAAAATAAGCGAATCTTTAATTAAAACCTGTCTATTGTGTTTTTTTGTGACTTTTGACTTGACATAATATTCAATAAAGGTATTTAAATCATAATTTCCATATATTCTGCTGATTTATTCGATATCATCAATCTTACTGATCATGTTATTCATTTGCTTAAACTAATCATGGACGTATTTATTAAAGTTTAAGCTGACTTATGATGGATTTTAGTGTATTTGTAATTTGGCAAGTATCAAGGACTCTTTATCCGAATGATATACATTTTTGCAAATAGTGTTTTTCATATTCATATAAATTGTGTGATCAGTTTACATCAGCATCATATGTCCAGAAAACACTCAAATCTAAACATGTTATTTTAATAAATTGTGTTTGTTTAATTGTATAAATATGGGGGGGGGGGGGTAATAGATATTTTATTATCTATCCATAACATCCAGGATATATTTTTCAAAAGTCAGGTTTATACAGAATTCTGATATCCAAAAGATATGTCACATATGCATCGTTTATTGCATTAAAAATATATTCGTTTTTGGTATACAATGCAATTTATTTGTCTGGAATCCTTGTAAATCTATTACTTATTACTTTCAATTACCCATGTGTATACATAGGGTAATGAAAGTATAGTATTCAGTAAAAAAAATGTGTTTTTGTTTTTTTTGCATTTCTCTACGATTTGGATTATCCTGAATTCAAAAATGTTATCTAGAAAAAATGTGTCTGTGTGTCTGTGGTCAGCATAACTCCCGAACAATTTGACCTACGATGTTCAAATTTGGTGTGGAAGTTGATGATGGCACAGGGATCTACCATTAGGGTTTTCGTCAATACCGCGTATGTAAATAAGGTAGTTGGCATTGAAAAAATAGTGTTTTTCAGTAATTGCTAAAAAAACGTCTCAAACGATTTTGTTCAAAATTGCTGTGGTAATTCCTCTTGAGGTGTTCTAATCATCCCCACCTCCGAAATTCCCGTAAAAATGTTTTAATGGCGTAAAAAGTTGAAAAGCGAATGCCTTTAACACAGAGTTCTCTTTCCTTGAGCATACCTCATCAACGATCGTTTTTTCTTCTCTCCTCAGTTTCACTTATGGGAAACGATAATATACGAATTATAGAAAAGGAAATTGCCTAAATCATCATTTTGCGAATTTTTTTTTTTTAAGACCCATGCAAGAATTATCGCAAAAAATATCACCTAACTGTCCATTTTTGCTAAATGAATGATGAAAATATAAAAACCGTAAATGACACAAATCCACGTCAGTATTATAGGGTAATTGAAAGTTGTGCGATGTTCAATACGCTTAGTTTTTATTATAATTATAGTCTATATTAAAGAAACGTAACTTTACAATCGAAATTACATCTTCCACATTGAAAAACTGATTAATTCAAAATCGAAAATCTGACTAAAATTTCATAATGATTTGTTCGAAATTCCGATAAGATGATCATTTTCATCATTCATTCCAATATTCAACAAATTTATTTCAACAAATATTTTTATTGCTTTGAAAAGAAATTCATTTCCGGAATACATGCAGTTTGGAACACACAAGCTTCACATTATCAGATTACCCAAAGAAATATTTCTTCCGTAGTAAAATAAAATAAAATAAATAAAAAATACATCATTTTTTAAAAAAAAAATCCGCAAATATCCTCATTTTCAAATTATCTTCCAAAATACCTTTCAAACTTTAAAATACGGTAATTTTTGCAGGTAATTACCCGCCAATTGGCAAGGCTGCTTGTGTATGTTTTTAATTTAACCTTTTCATGTGGGCTGTGACAGGAACTCTGGTCCTTAGTTGGGGGCATGTGACAATTTCGGAATTGGGGTGAGAGGAAGAAATTTCGACAGCACACATGGCCACCCCATTCAGTTGGGACACAAAGGGGTATTTTAAAGCTGCTTGACAGGGGGGCAATTTAGTAAATGATAAGTGACTTTTACTTGCTAGGTGGGTTTCCGATAACTGCATTTCTACGATTTCCCTTGCTGACTGCGTGCCATTTTATTCTTCTGGCTCTATGAAGTCTTGATATTTTTTTACTAAATTATTTTGCAAACGTTTAAAGTATCCAAACCATAAATAAAAACTTAACTTTAAGTTAACTTTAGTGAATTTTAAGAGCATTTAATATTCTGATTCCATAAATCTGTTAAAATTTGTCGTAAAACTCTTTTTAATATTTTTCAACTATTAATTTAAATTTTTGTAGAGTCAAATTATTTTAAAAGTGTTTATTTTAAACAAAATTTTTAAAATCAAAATTCACTTTATTGCGTGTCGATAGTCATATGACCAATTGTTATCAATTTACAGGTTATGAAATAGAAATGTGGGATGTAAATTTAGTATATTACATTTTACACTTATGTTTTATTATTACTTTTATTTACTAAAGACAGATAGATAAATTTTCTATAATCTGAAGAAATATAGTATGAAAGGTGTAAAATTAAAATAATACAGATAAAAAGTACAATAATATAATTTATCGTATGAGTTTTCATCCTTTTATTAAAAAAATATATATATAAAAAAAAAATGTTTTCAATTTTGACGATATGTAGCAACACAAATATTGTTTAGTTGGTGAAATTCCCGATAAGAGAAGGTGTAAATTTCTGAACCATGATCTGAAGAAATTGAAAGACATAGGCCCTTGAAGAAAGTTATCTCCACAGTGTAATACAGGGGCTAAAATGACATAGTTTTAAAAAAGAAGGTAAGGAAGATGAGAAGTGTACGCGAATCTTTTTTTATTTCTGTTCACATGTCATAAACATATATTGTTGAATAAAAACAGTCAGTAACTGTTGCAGAATAACTGTTTTCTTTGTATGACTTTTATTTTACAATTTGGTTGATTACGTCTTCTGTAAATTTTTACGCGAATTTTAGTGGTGAGGATGTTGAAATTTTTTTTTTAAAGTAATAAACAATAATTGGTATATTCACTATAAAAACAAAAGTAATAAATATAACATTAATAAGCAGTTTTTAAAAGAAATCAATATATATTCTTTCACGCTTTTGTACAATTGCTTTACTTTTTTTTTTTATATATAAATGGCAGGCTTTTATAGTTCTTCACATATGTATTTGAAATTCATTACAAGCAATAGGTACAGTTTCTATAACATACTTTTGAATAAAAAAAGGAAATAAACGTTTCACCTTTTACCTCTCTCGTCCAAAGTATTGAATCGTTAAACCTTATTCTTGTACGTTGTTCTGTATTGGAGAATTTTGAATTTATAGTAAAAAATTGCAGTTTCTTACTTTAGAAAATAGTTTATGTTTATATAAAAAATGCAATAATTTTCAACTATTGTCACATAATGGTTAAGTACTATTTAGAATATTTAAGAGAACTTAATAATTACACAGCAATCCAATCAATTATCCAATAATGATAAAATGTTTTATACGATCGTTCACTATTGAAACAAACCAAGATTTAAACAAATAGTTAAAGCTAATTGTATAAAAGCAAAAAGAAAATAGTTAAAAGCACACTAAAAATGTCATTCTGATTTCAAATATTTCATAACGCATTGAGAAACATTTTTAAGGTGTGTTTTTATATTTTGGAAATTTGAATAGAAATGAAAAACAGATTAAATTTTAACATTTATATTGAAAGTGTGCAAATTTTTTATTTTATATCTCATTTTTTATTAGCATCCTAAATTTTAATTGCGTCATTAGATTTCCAACAAAAACTTGGCATATGTACATTTTCTATTTTTACCACACAATTGATTGTTTCAATAAAATTTTTGTATTAAATTGATTCCAATCTTAAACGCATAGTCAACTGCTAGTGCTAAAAGATTCCAATAACTGTAGGTGTTTATTTTTAACATAACAGTAAGTAAATTGTGCTTAAGTTGTTTCATATATATCAGAATAAAAAAATAAAAAAATAAATCTATTATATCGCAGTAATAAAAGTAGAAAGTTTCTACGTAAAGATTATAAATTCACTCTGGCTATAAAGGAATATTTGTTTAATAATTAAAAGGATTCATTTTATTACAGGGCAGTAGACGGGGGGGGGGGGGGAGAACCCCGCCCCCCCCCCCCCAAATGGTATGAAATCTAGTTAAACCACTTCCCCTTCTTTTTTTCTTGTGTGTAATTTGTTATATGTGTTTAATGAAATCTTCGACCATACCCACCCCCTATCGCCCCGAAAAAAAATCCTGTCTACCGGCTTGTTTTAGAACAATATTATATTTTTAACACAACACTCTTAATTATCATTAAACAATTAAAAAACATAAATATTTAAATTGTTGTACTAACTGTAGGAAAAGTTATTGTATTAAAATTGTACAAAGTAATCAAATACAAAAGTGAGAAAGTATTAAATATTTAAAAAAAAATGTGTAATACTCAAAATCTATATTATTCTGATTCAAATTTATCTGTTAAATTTTAAAGTGATAACATGTTAATATTTTTGTACTAAAAAATTATAAAAAAAAATCATTATGATAAGAGTCCGAATATTTTATTTTTTTGTGTGATTTCTCTATAGAGTTTTTAAAATTGAAAATTAAGCCAAAGCAAAGAAACAGTGACGAGTGTCAGTAAATTTCATAGATTCAAATGATGTGGAAAGAATCGTTTCGTATTTATATAATTCCAGTTCCCCTGAGAAGTTTTCCACTCGAAATGTCGGAGCATTTAGTTCGTAGTAACGTTTCTTTTATAAGACACCTGACAAGATACGGGTACAAAAAACCAGAGTGAGGCCGTTTGAAAAGTCGTACCACAAAAGCCTATTGTCGCACTTAACCCTTTCCATACGAAAAGAGACATATTGTAAGGTCCTGAGAATACTGAAACGGCTCAAATTTTTCACCATACAAGAAAAACCCACCCCCTTTCACTTTTGAGTTGTCCAACAAAAGGCGCTACTCCGCCCCTTCTGGGTTTGTGGCAGACGTATTGACGACAACAGCACTATGCCAAAAGCGAAGATCATTTCAAAACGGGTGACGAAACTGTATTCGGTTTAGTGGAAAAAAAATTAGATACTTTCTATTTTAAACTGCACAGTGTTTTTGCATTATGCAGCAACATAAAAAATTGCATTATAATTTCTTCAAAAGTTGAAAGTTTTCCAGCTGAATAAGAATTATTTACCGATTGATAATGCATACAAATTATTCGAATAGAGAGATTTGCTATGACGCATCTCTTTTGCAGAATGAATGAGGATAGTGCAAATGTTCGTTGAAAAAAATAAAAAGTTAGTTTTCTGAGACAGATAAATTTTTCGAAAATTAGTCCCACAAGTATTGAATTTGATATTATTATTCATTGGTTAGTAAAGTACATAAAAGTAATCCAAAAGTTAAGAAATGAACTCAAAATTGGCGAGAAACAAAGTCATTCGGGACATTTAGTCTCGTGTCAATTATCAGGCTGTTTTCTGGATTTTCTATTATTTGATTAGCAAAGCACTCCTTGAAAGACTTGCAGAAATACCATCCGAATATTGTAAACGTTCGTGCTTGTACAGTGTAGCCTTCTCAGGACAACAGAATCTTGCGCAAGCAATTTCAATAGAACAAACACTAAAGTATTTAAATTCGCTTGACAAATTTAGGAATTTTAACTTGAATTATTTTATAATATTATTTATTATTAAATAATATTATTTAGCCGAATATCTACGAATTTGGTTAGCAATTTTTTTTTTTTTTTTTTTAATTTTGTATATTATAATTTATGGTGTTTTTTTTGTGTGTGCATACTTTATTGCTTTTTTTGTGTATTTTGTTCTTTGTATTCTTGATTTTCGCTAATATATCTTACACTCCTCCTTAGCCTTCCCATCCGTCATCTTCATCAAAATCTGAAATATTTTATTCATCAGTATCTTCGCAAAACAAAATGTTATTTATCTCTTCTTGAGTCATAACTTTCTTCCGCTTAGACATTTTCGAAATACAAGTATTTGGAGACAAATATAGAAGTAGAAATATAAATGCACGAAGCTGGAGATGTATGCTGTAATGTATGCCGAAATAAAGTTACAATATCTATTTTTTAAATGCTTAGTTTTTAAATAGTATATCTGGATTTTGGATGATTCTCTAGTTGCACGGAATATTTTCGATCTTTTTCCTACTAGTAAACAGATTAGAATCATAAAATCATAATAACTAGTAGTTATATATTTTTTTAATAGTTAATATTAGTTGGTGGTAAAGTTATATGAAAAAATAATTATTTTAACTGTGTCAAATATACATTTATAACCCACTGACGCATGGGACACGGACATATCGTGTGTGTCAGTGGCTATAAATGTATATTTCATTTTTTTTTTAAATTTCAATTCAAATATTGTCTAATATTCGTATTCGTAGAATCAATTTCAGAATCAATTAGGTTATTACGATCGAATAATGTGTGCAACTTATTTTTCTATCTTCCATATTAAAAATCCTTCTATCTTTTAAAATATTTTAAATAATATTTTTACCAGTGATCGACCTGGCCCACCGGGACATATCCGCCCTCCCTAGAAACTTCACTCAGCACCCTCAGATGACAAAAAAAAAAAAAAAAACGCCAATACAGTTGGAGGAAAATAATAATAATGGTAAAAATATATCAAAATAAGATCGTCTCTGGATTTTAGGAAACATCCTTATATAGAAGGAGTCTTCTTCCGATGTTCCTTGTTTGACCACAGCTACGAAAATGTGGGGGTGGGGGAAAAAAGCACTTAGGGGTGACAGTCATAAATTTTAAGAGAACCACAGCTAAATCGTCATTAAAGCCTTCCTACTCGGACGTTTTTTTCCTGTTCTTTTTACTCTCACCACTGCACCCCTCTTGATTCCAAGAAGTAGAAGGGGTGTGAGCAATATCCCCTTTCCACCCCCAAACTCCTCGTCCATGTGTCTCGCTCTTGGTGGGAATGCACGTGCTAAGTGTACTTGTCACGACCCAAGTCATTGCGATTTACGACTTAAAAACACGCTCATTACAGAAGCTACAGTGAGTCACTTTCGGAAGTGGGCGTCAGAAATCCTTTCCTCGAGGGGGGGGGGGGAGGGGGTCTCAAAACCATCTTTACACTGACGAAAGAGGAATCGACTCTAAAATGAGACTTTTTGTTTGATTCAGTGCATAAGCGTCGATTTTACTCTTACCCTTCAATTCACGCTCATTTACATGCTAAATGTATTAGCATCATCCGTTTTTGTGTGTAGCATTATATTAGACACAGGTTTTGAAGTTTAAGATTTTTTTTTATTAACAACCAGTTCTAAATATTCGATTTGGCTATATTTCATTTACATTTTGCTTAGAATATGTTACAGAAATTTTTATTTCATAGAATTTTGTATTTCATTACATAAAAACTATTTATAGAATCATTCGCAAATATTTTCAATATTTGTCAAAATACACATCCAAAATAAAATACAAGATGAAGTTGAGAGTAAAAGAAAGTTAATTATTAAAAAACTATCTAAAACGGATAAGAGAACCACACAAAATTAGTTTTATAATTAAATTTTTGTGCATTTTTCTCCGATAAGCGTAGCCGTATGGTCCTATGCAAATGCATTGGCAGTTACACGTAAAAAGGGACATAAATCCCTCACTCACCAATCGAAATTTGAGCAAATGAAATTCCAACATCAAGAATTTGTTCCGGGGTTAATGATACTTATAGTTTCAGTCAAGTGAAAAACTGTGAAAATCCAGCAGCGAAATGATTGAAGAACTTCAGTTTTAAAAAAAATCAAAATTGTTAAAAAAAATAATCAAAATTTGCCAAAAAGCAAAAAAAAAAAAAAAAAAAAATGACGGAAAAAAAATTGGCGCCCTGTGAGGTTGCACAGTTTGCACGGCCCTTAAGCCGCCCCTGCCTGCATCATATTAAATATACGAAGTGTCATAATTCACTCCTGTCTATATATTCTCTATACTATAAAATGTCTTTTCATCTAATAGAAATATAATCGTCTAATAATTCTGCATTAAAATAAGTCGTTAAACGTTCAAACCAACCATGAAATCATATTGATAAAAAATATTACAAACAATTGATTAAAATAATCTGTATTACACACTTAGAAGTGGACCTTCCTAGATTTAGAAGCCGAAAATGTTTTTATTAGTGCATCATAATCTAATGACGATGGAATATAATTTTCAAAGAGCAACATTGTAAGGCTGTTGAGATGAGTCCAGGGCCGTCGTGAATAGGGGGCGTCAGAGGCGTACTGGCCATAGAGTTGTCCTTTATAATCACCGGACAACCCTGTACCCTATGGCATATACATCATTAATTAAAAATTACACTACAATTAAAACCAATTACACATTATAACAATTTATGATAATTCACAAAAACTATACACTTTTAAAAATGAAATAAAAATTCATTCCCCGCAGCCCGCAGCAATGTAATCTGCGCGTCTTTAAAGAAACAGCATAACAAATGTAATAGAACAATGAGTTCTGTTTTAACTGGTTTATAAAATATGTTGGTTGCATTTCCTTGCGCAAGTGCTGTAGAAGTTAGGATTTCTTCATTTCTCAGAACTAAAACGTAACTTCGATGTTATTTTCATACATAAAAAAGTTATGAATTATGATGATAATCGTTTCATTGCAAGTTATTTTATTGAATTTGTATCCAGTATTGGAAGTGGAATTTCATCTAAATATAGGTTTTAATCTTTATTTTAACAAAAGGATTTAAATTTTTTTTAAACTCAATATAAAAATGTTATAACGTCTTAGTACATTTTATTCAATTAAATTTATTTTTAATTATCTTTTTATTCTCAAACTGAAAAACGAGCCTATTGATCATAGTAAAGTATTGTGGTTGCATTCTACATTTTAATTATCTTTTTTCTTAAATGTAAAGAGGGAATAGCCCTTTTGTACATGGTAAATATAATAATATAAAAATCGGAAATTTTTGCAGCATGAAATTTTGCATATTTTTATAACAAAGAAACTTTTTAAAGAGTCCCAATCCTTGAAATCATATTTCAAATAATGAAATCCACTTTTTAATATTTTTGTAGCATACACTAGTGATATATTTCTTAGTTAATGGAATATTAATAGAACATCTTAATAATTTATATTTTATAGCCTGAGCTTATGTGTCAATGAACTTTTCAGCGAGCAAAGCCAGCTTGGTTTTGGGTATCAATGAATCATCCTGCGAGCAAAGCGTCAAAAGCTGGGACCTATACACCAATGACGGATCTCGGTCGGCAACGCAACTCTAACTAAAATATTGCACATAGCACAATTTCGTAGCGAAGCAAGGGTACTATTCAGCTAGTTGCGAATAAAAAAGTAAACTAATTAACTTCTGAAGTCATTCAGGAGATCATGCCTCTAGTGGCGCCATCTAGTTATAACTGGGGGACTAAATAGGGGAAAATGCAAAATTTTAAAGTAGTAAAGAGATGGGAAATAAATATCATCAATATATATATATATATATATATATATATATATATATATATATATATATATAGCTTAAAAGACTCGAGTAATATCTAATACGATCAGATTTTTCTGATTAAAAAATCAGGACATGTCTCTGCTATGGGGAAGGGATCATTTTTTTTACGTAATTATTTATGGAGTTCGGAACACACAATTCTAAAATCTTCAATGTTCGAGGTTTTTTCGGAAGATATACAATATACATTCTAATTCATAGGTTTATTTAACTTTTTTATTAGCTTTCAACCATACTTTATGTATATTTTTTGAGGCTATAATCCAGAAACTCTGCAAAAATATGACAAGTTAATTTTAGTTATTAACAAAGATTTCAGAGTAATCGCAGAAAGTTGTGCCTTCTCAGAAATCCAAATTTTACCAACAATAGAAAATGTTCTTTCAATATCTGCAGTTTTCCCGACAAAAAAGCTGAATTCCACAATTTTCATAATTTGGCAATTTCAATTGAGTGCTGGTGGAAATGTAAATGGGTAATGTAAATGTCGCCAAAATCACTGAGATCACATACAGATCACAATGTGATATCGCAGTGACAAAGTTTTCGTTGTGAAAATCGCATAAATCACATGGATGTCGCCAAAATCACTAAGATCACATACAGATCACAATGTGATATCGCAGTGACAAAGCTTTCGTTGCGAAAATCGCATAAATCACACGGATGTCGCCAAAATCACTAAGATCACATACATATCACAATGTGATATCGCAGTGACAAAGCTTTCGTTGCGAAAATCGCATAAATCACACGGATGTTGCCAAAGTCACTAAGATCACATACAGATCACAATGTGATATCGCAGTGACAAAGTTTTCGTTGCGAAAATCGCATAAATCACATGGATGTCGCCAAAGTCACTAAGATCACTTACAGATCACAATGTGATATCGCAGTGACAAAGTTTTCGTTGCGAAAATCGCATAAATCACATGGATGTCGCCAAAGTCACTAAGATCACATACAGATCACAATGTGATATCGCAGTGACAAACTTTCGTTGCGAAAATCGCATAAATCACATGGATGTCGCCAAAATCACTAAGATCACATACAGATCACAATGTGATATCGCAGTGACAAAGCTTACGTTGCAAAAATCGCATAAATCACACGGATGTCGCCAAAGTCACTAAGATCACATACAGATCACAATGTGATATCGCAGTGACAAAGCTTTCGTTGCGAAAATCGCATAAATCACATGGATGTCGCCAAAGTCACTAAGATCACATACAGATCACAATGTGACATCGCAGCGACAAAGCTTTCGTTGCGAAAATCGCATAAATCACATAGATGTCGCCAAAGTCACTAAGATCGCATACTGATCACAATGTGATATAGCAGTGACGTGAGATTCGTTGATAAAATCACATACTCGTCGCATAAATCACATAGATGTCCCCAAAATCACATAGAGATCCCACTGATACCACAAAAATAGCATAAATGTTAAAATGTGATATCCCTGTGTATCCCTGCGATATCGCAAAATTACGTCTTATATCACATACATGTCACAAAATGACCTATTTGTGATTTTCATTATATAAAATTATTTTGGGATATCACTGGATGTCGCTGCGATATCACAAAGCAACATCGCAACTTCGTCACATTGTGATGTCGCTGCGATATTACATGGAAGTCGAAAGTGACGTGAACTTTTGCGACATCGCTGCGATATCCCATGCAAGTCACATTGTGACCGTGATCTTTGCGACGAAAAACTTCGTTGCAGTGACGTAACTGTGACAAAGATGGTTAGTAGGGAATAAATGAAAGAATAAATAAATAAATAAATAAATAAATAAATAAATAAATAAATAAATAAATAAATAAATAAATAAATAAATAAATAAATAAATAAATAAATAAATAAATAAATAAATAAATAAAATCATTTTCTTAGGTAACTCTTATTTTTATATGTTTCATTAATCTAATTAACATCAAGTATTTTATTACTATCAGATAAAACCATAAAGTAAGAATTTTATATTTATCAATTTTACTATCAAGGCTACATTATATTAGCATCTTGTGAGACTTATTATAGCATTAGGATCTTACTAAACATGACAAAAAAAAAGTAAGTACTTATCGAGTATTTTTTTTTAATGTCTTGAAACATGCTTTCAATTGCTTTTTTCAGTTTTAATAGCAGAATAATTGAAAATATGTTTCTCAATATTGAGATTTTTCCTTTTTTAAAAGAAATTGAATATTGTATTTTAGGAAAATAGTCCAGATTGAAAGATGTGGTAAAAAATATTGGTTCGTATTTAATTTTTCAAAGCCCAAGTTCAATGCACTTAATAAAAAAACCAAAATAAGAACTGTTCCAGACATATAGAAAATAGTCCTTATAATCAGATTAAAGATAAAAAATTATACAACTATGTGCAAGAAAATGACTGTTTTTAAATAAAGATTTATGGATAAATAATATAAGGGTTATACTAATATGATATGATTATATTGGGAGGACACTAAAATTTCAACCCGTTTGGTACTCTAATACAAAGAAAGTGTCTTTGTCAACACTTGTAAAGCGAAATGCAATAAAGCTCGACGTGGCATCATGTGGTTTTCACGGGTTCAGAACTCTGCTATAAAGTAGCATTGTTTCATTACATAGTGATTTGTCAAAATCAATTATCCATTGGAAAGTTCTTACACTGTTGCCAGACTTTAATTTGAATCTTTCATACATTTATGATAGAAAAGTTATGCAAACTAGATACTGCAAAAGTGCATGACATATTGAACGGTTAAATATATACTTACAATAGGCTTAGATTTGAATTTATATTGCCTTGAAATAAATGTCAATAATTAATTTTACGACATTTCTCAAATATTGATTATACCATCTAAATCAATAAAATGATTCATATTAAAACCAGTTTTTGTCAACATCATTTAAATCTTAATTTTTTTTTGTAGAACATATTTTTTAAGAAATGATTGGAAAATGTGATTATACGTAAACCTTCTTCAACGATTGCCTCATTTTTTATCTCTCTTGGGGGAGACCAAAGTAGTCAGGATATTCCTTAAACCTCCATCGGGGAGAATTATCTTCGAATCCTACCCAAGAGATTTACACTTACGCACTTCGAAAGACGAGACGTCTAGATTGAAATCCGATACCGGACCTCCCTGACACCTTCTGAAATAATGACCGGACCAGCATCTATTTTCTTTACAAAAAGATAGTGAACAAAAAGTGTTTCTGGTAAATTGAAGGTTCTCTGTAATATGGGAGTGAAAAAGAAGGAAATCTAAGAGTATCCTCATCAAGTGGGTCTAAAATCTGCGGATCAACTTTAATGTTGAAATACTAGGAGGCGAAATTGACTTTTATGCCACTATAAAGTGGATGGGGTTTTAGTGGGAATTCTTCCAATTCAGTAATTCTCAAATATATTACTGCTCGTATTTTAAGTAAGAAAAAACAAATGTTCACACAGTTAAAAATAATTCAAAATTAATTGCTTGCAAGTTTATCACAAATAGATACAAATGTATTTAACGTTTGTCAAACTCAAAAGTAGAAAGAAATCATTCTTAAATAAATTTTTTACTTTTTTAGGCAAGGTAAAGGAAAAATATCAACTAAAGTTAAAAAATATGGGGACTCGTCATACCTATTTTTACTTATTTTGCAAACTATCTTATTTTATATATTTTTTTTTTTGGTCTTTTTGTACTTTAATCATAATTTTTTTTTTATTTCGTTATTTCGTATTGTAGTTAATTATCAACCTTGTCAAAATGTGAAAGCGATTTCAGATTTTTAATATTTTCCAAACTAGATGTCTTGTATTCAAATTCAACATCCATATTATTTGATTTTACACTTATATAATGTAAGAACAAATTCATTTGAGAAGATGTAGGTCAGACTTAGTGAGGTATGGAAAGGCAATTTCGAAATCCATTTTCGATTCCGAAAAGAAATCTAAATGTCTTGACTTCAGTTTGCAAGTGTTTTACTGGATTCTTATTTTAAAGTGCTCATTTTCATTGCATATCCATGATTTAGCCCTAATTAGATATTAATATAATTATAATGGTGAAGTCTAGCTCTTTGCTCCACCTCAAACATTTTTCATATCTTTCAAATAATAATTTTAGTGTGCAATTATAAAGAAGACCTGTGTGTATACTTTTCACTGATTTCAAAATCTTCGTTTACAAGAATGAAGATAATTGTGCTTTTAGAAATCGATCTCAACTTAATATTAATTTATAATAGCATTAAAGAATTTTATACATTTAAAATAAAACAAGGTCATTAGAAAGACTTATAGTCATTTCTATAAATTTTTTAAAAATCTTAAACAAATTTATTAATATTAAATTTAGAGACAGCAAAAAAAAAAAAAAAAAAGTGTGAATAGAACTATAATTTTTGCAAACTTTTGTCAGACGTAGTTTATATGCATAATTTAAGTAAAATATTCTTACCGTCACTGATAAGTGGGACGCATCTGATGTATTAGTATACCCTCAACCAATCTCTTTACCTCATTTTTACAGAAAATGACCCCATCTCCTTCTATCTAGAATATCATGGATTTTTTCATGATAATTTTGGGATGTTATTAATATCAGAACAACATAAGTGAGATATTTTAAATCTAATTTGACAAGTTTATCACAAACTAAAATGTTTTTCTATTTACCATTTTTGAAACATTTTAATGATAAATGACTTCCTCGAATTTCCTTATCCAACTAGCACAAATACGCTGACCAATATAGATCAATATTGGCTAATCCCGATACGGACCGTTGCACACTTGCTGCTGTTACTGATTTTGGCTAATCTAGGCCAATACTGGATAATATATTATTAAAATCGTGAAATGTTGGTGTACAATTTTAAAATTGAAATATATTTTTATTATAAAATTCGGAGTACTGAAAACATATGCTTTATAATATTTTTTACATTTTAATTAAAAAAAAAAAAAAAATTGCGTAATTTGGAACGATGCTCTAGTTTTTGCCAAAATTGGTCAATCTCTCAAAAGCCCTGTTTCTGACGTTGGAAAATACTGTTGTGCTAGCTGGTAGTATAGTAATTCCTTCTGGGAGGACATTCACTCTTTACTGAAATTTTTTGAATGCCAGTGAATTCCTAATGACACAAATTATAGAATTTTTAATGTAATCTGAAAATTTTTGTCACATATTTGAAAAATTGACTGTTTATCATATTTTGGGCATTTTAATTGGAAATGATCCCTCCCCATTTTTTTTGGAGGAGGTTGACACGTTAATGATATTTTTTAATTCTTACTTTCGTTATAATGGCACAGATTACCAAATTTTAATACAATCGGAACATTTTTATCACAAACTCAAAAAACATAACTCATTATCATTTTTTGGGCACTTCAACGGAAGATGATTTCGTACTCCTTCCTTATAATAAGAATTCGACCATTTCATGGCAATTATAAAGTGTTAGTAACATCATAATGACATACATAACCAATTTTTAATGAATATGAAAATGTGTGTCGTATTTTAAGAAAATCTTAAATTTCCGTAAATTTCTTAAAATTTACCTATTTTTAGTAGATTTGTGGGCTAGAAAAATATTAATCGATTTTAAATATGCTTGTTGGATTGTATTTTTCTTTTAATTTAGCAATTTTTCCTCAATATTAGCAAGCAATCAATTTGAAAAAATGTTTGAAATTCGACCAACCCACACATGTATCAGAGTTGTTCAGATACGATATTTAATAATGAAACTTATTTATTCAGTTCTTTATTGCTCGTAATAATTTTGTAGTTGTAATTGATGTTACTAAACTTACTTGGAACACTATAAATTAATTATAATTTGTTCTAGTGCTGTCGCCCATTCAGTATAGTAGTTAGCGCGTCAGACTACCACGCTGGTGGGTCTGGGTTCGAATCCGGTTTAAGACATGGATGTTAGACGTGGATGTCCTAAGTTAGATTCAACGTTGGCTCTCACACTTGGAGACCCTTTGCAAGTGGCCATCGCTGCCAAGGGCCAAATGACTACGAGCACTAAAAGTGTCTCTAAGTACTTGGGCCCGCCATTAGAAAAAAAAAAAAAAAAGATGTTCTAGTGCTTCACTGGTAAAATTTTCTTAATTGTCCAATGCGTTTCATATTAGTAGCAAAATCTACATTAGTTAATTATTAAGTAAGTTTGTCTTATGTTACTTAACTTCACAAAAGTTACAACAAAAATATTTGGGAAAAGCATGTACTAGAAGACTTGAATTCTGCATATATTAAATGCCGATTGGTGATGTTTTGTACTGGATTATGGGACCGGAATTACACTAACTGGAACAACATAAATCGCGATTCAGTTCTACTGATTTAATTCACCTAACCTACAATTAATCTACAATTAACGTTTCCTGAAATGCTGAGAAGTCAAGTGTTATCAGAATTGTATTTTATCTCATACGACTGCAGTAAATGTAACAATAGTAAAACAAATAAAAACTACGAGTGTGGAATACTGCAAATATTAATTACATTTCTGATCATTGCATTTATATTTACCTTGGATAGGTGTAATTTATCGCTTTATTTTCATTAATTTAAGAAAAATGCGCCGTTTGGCGATGTTTTTAGCGATAATTATTAAACTATATAAAATGCCAAAATTTCGAATTTAGCTATATGTTTTTCGATTAATATTACATCATCTTTACTTGTATGAAAAATAGAGAAGAAACAGTCATTGATGGGAAATCTGTGTTAAAGATATTCGTTTTTCCGTCTTCGGTTATTGATTGCAGTTTGGGATTTCAGTTGCGAGGTTGTTTAGAATGTTTTAAAAGCATTGCCAGAGCGAAATTTGATCAAAATCGCTAAAGCCGTTTTTGGAAAACATAAATTTTTCAATGGCCTGTGCATTTTGACTAAAACCTTAATGGGATATCTCATGGCCACTACTTACACTTGTACAGCGTTGGTTAATCCGTTCAGGAGTTGTGCTGACCACAAATTCACATACCGACAGACGTTTTTTCCAGACACTTTTTTGAACTCAGGATGTTTCAAAACGTGGAGAAATCGGGAAAAATGTATTTTCCTTAACGAATTTACTACTTTTATTACCCTATGTTAATCTAGGGGTAATTGAAAGTAAATAGAATTTTCAAATCTTAGTAAGCAATTTAAAAATATATTCTGTAAGATTTGCACAAATAAAAATTATTGTTGTATAATGGATAGGAAAAGTAGTGTTGTATAAATATGTGTCTTCTTTTTTCTACTAAATTTGTGTTTGTATAAAAGCAACTATTGATTTAAAAGGATATAAATTTAAAGGACGTTAACTTCTAAATATATTGCTGTCTTCCAGATTTTGATCACCTATCGATTGATCTGTTTAAGATTCTATCGGCAGCCTTTCATTATTTGAGGCGGAAATTGGCTTTCCCTGTCCGAGACTCCCTTTTAAATTTACGATTTTCCTAGAAACAAGAGATCACCCAAGAAGCTGATATACTACTGCATTAAAATTGAACATGGTTTCAAAAAGAAATTTTATATCTAGAAATTCCCTTTGGGTATTGCTACGCGGATAAAATTTAGGAAATGTTTGTAAACTTCTGTCAAGGGGGAAAGTTTGTCACGTTTATAGTTTTTTCAAATATATTGCTCTTCTTTAGTATTTTTGGTATTTTTT
The DNA here is from genome assembly GCA_963978545.1 of Linyphia triangularis. NCBI lineage: Eukaryota > Metazoa > Arthropoda > Arachnida > Araneae > Linyphiidae > Linyphia > Linyphia triangularis. The sequence continues at coordinate 63,791,066 of OZ021724.1, forward strand.
ATGCGTTCCAATACTTCACAACAGCTGAAAGTTTAAAGAGCTTATCATAAAAATGCCTTGATATATATTTCATTAGCTTAAAATAGGATTTTTTAAAAGAATATAATTAATAAGCAAAAATTTGCAATGAATTACACACAGTACATATTTATATCATCCAATAACATATTTAACATTAAAAAAATTTGTTCCTCTTGCCTTCCATGAGTTCTTAAAAACAAATGAACTTATCAATTTAAAATTCTGTTTTTAACAGTATTTCAAAATAAGTATACTGAACACAAAAGTGTGTTTTGATATTGGTATTGTTATGAATTTTTCCACTGAGGCAATGATGGCACAGTTTTTACGGTATAAAAATATTTATTCTCTCTTCAGAAAACTCAAAAAATTTATTCAAAGGCAACGGTCACTCTCAAGCTTCAACACAAGCTTCAGCAAAAACAACTTCGAATACAGCGATTATACAAGCTCACTCCAATAGGTAAACAAAGCGATAAGCTTTCATCGAAGTCCGAAGTCAATCTGAATCTTTCCCGATCTCCAGTCTTATTTATACTTGGCGCTAGAGAACATTCGCGAAATTTCCAGCCAATTCGTCGGAAAAGAAACATCTCGAAATTTCTCGATTGCTTTAGGTGTTGCCACCTTTTTCTAACCTGTATAATCGCCGTTAATAAATAAAATAAGATAAAAATAAATTACAATAGAATTTTAAAATAATACGTCACTATTTACACTATATACAGACAATTTGTGCAACAGTATGTATTTTTGGGTGAATTAGTTCAGTAAAAATGATGAAACTAGAAAATATTGTTGCCTTAGAATTGAAATATGGTATTCCTTTTTTACAATTAAATGCACTTAGATAAAATGTATTCAAAGCTTAATAGCAGAAAAAATCTTTTAAAAATTTTTAATTAATAAATTCTTTATTTAATTTTAATTCGGATTAAATTGAATGATCTAAAAGTAGTGTTACAATCGAGAATTTATAAATAACTGTCCATAATGAAAATGTGCGGTAAATTCCAATTACCTTTTAGTTCTGGCAATTTATTTTTAGTCGTTTATTAATTTTTGTAAAAATTACTTATATTCTAAAAAATGTAAATAGTATTCGAAATACAAGCTTTAAAATAGTGACAACGGTTAGGTTTATGTGGTATTCTGAAATTCTTGAATAATATTTCTAGAATTCTGGAGAATGCCTCCAACCTATAACAATTAGTGGGTCCAGTTCCTTTTTTTTTTTTTTTTTTTTTTCAGAATGAGCTGATGGGGACTCAGTTCGTTTTTTTTTCCTTTTTTTCCCCCCCCCCCCAAATGGCAGGAAACCTGTGTTATAGCTGCTGTTATCGATGAACCAAGACGACAGAAAACTCTGATTTGAGCATGTATGCGTTTTACTGATGCTGCTTAAAGAATTATCTATTTATTTGTGAAGAAAAAAAGTATTTACTTTTGTAATTCAGTGTCATAATCCATCTGAGAAAAAAATTCGTAACATAGGGTGTCTGGAAGTGGGATGTCGCCGTCTTGAATCCTTATGCGAGATGAATGATTGAGGAACTAAGGAATCAAATGATTGCTATGGAGAAAGTAATGCTCGAATGTAGTGCTGCTACTCTTGCCTGTCGATAACTACATCTGCTAACTTTGAATCCTATAATAAAGCCTAGGCCAGAAATCAAGAGCCTATACTACGGTTATTCAATTTAAAGACGAAAGGAAAAGTATACTTTCCATTCCTAAGATTATGTGTGTACTACATCATCCTCCAGTTGAAGAAGTGAGAAATTCGAAGATGTCAAGCAGATTTTCTGGTAAACGCCGTGAAACACTTAAATTTGTTCAGGGATCGTTCTGCAGTTATGGTTAAAAATTGATAAATCGAAATTTAGAATTCTAGTACGGATTAACAAGTGTCGGCAGCCTACGTTTCTGGAGACCATTTTAACAAAGGAGAAACAGAACGTGTGTAATGATCTAGGATGCATACGATAAAGTTTCCATAAAGCAATGGACGCCGAAGATTGAACACATATGTTGGGAAGTGTTCTTGAAGAAGAAATGGAAGAAATCTCAAAATAGAAATGAATGATGACCCTTGCCTATGCTGATCACGTGCTAAAGATGTCTATAAAGATTTTAAGGACGTAGTAAAATTGAGATTTGGAAATATCAAAGAACTTGTGCCAAGTGCAACATCTCGGCTAGATTTATTCATGCTTTTGTCTTATATTGTGTACAGATCCTGGTGCGAAACTGATTTTTGACTCTAAAAATACTCTAACGTAGGATCTAGCTGGCAAACGGATACTGTTCCGTGAGTTGAGTATCAATTGGTGCCAAGCCTAAAAGTTTGAATGTTTAAATGAAGCTAAAAAGTATCACAAAGCCTAAATGTTTACAGTTTGTTATATGAATTACAAATGGTTTGAAGATTATTAGTTTGGTTGATTTATTGTTTGCAATTGGCAGTTTTTATCTGGTACCGGGCTAATGGAATAGTACCGGAATAAGTTTTCATCGACTTCCCCGGCCCTAAAGGACTCTTGGAAACCCTGTCCCCCCCCCCCCCTTTCCCCCGTCTACGAGAGGTAGAGTTCAGCTGCGATAAAGAAAATTCCTCCATGGTAGTAATCAGGAAGAACTACAGATATAAACCTCTTCTGACGTGATCGAGAGATCATGTAAAGCCTTTAGAATGCTCGTTGCTTCTGCATAAGAATAGCGTGGACTGTATCAGAAATTACTGGGAGCCACAGAAGGTTTCGACTGGAACATTTTGCCATCCAAATAGTGGTATGGATCCAGCAACCGGTAACTGATCAACTGAATAATGTTTCTCCTCCCTCAGCCCCAATCTGCCATTACGCTTGTCTAAAAGATCCAGCTAGTCACAACTTGGAGTTCTAGGATTCCTAGAATAAGATAAATAAGTTTCACAAGCCTAGTATTAGCACTGCTCGGAACGAGCAGTCTTTCAGAAGAGAGGTGTAAATAATTGTACATATTGAAATGTTTGGTAAATTCTAATTCTATTTTAGTTCTGCAATTACTTTTAACTATAGCTTTTTATTGGTGTAAACAATGCAAGTAGTGTCAGCGATACAAGTTTTCAAGTAGTGGCATCAATTACATTTTCCTGATGTTTTAGAATTTTTTAATTATTTTTCTAGAATTTCGAAAATAACACAAACCTATAAAAGGTTCGTGTGGGGGTAAATCAGGGTATAATCCAGTTCCTCATATCGATGTTTTGAGTTTGAGCTACAATGGATGCAGTTCTGGGTTTTTTAAACGGCAGGAAGCATGTGTGTTTTTTTTGCTATTGAGTCGGGACTACTCGAAACTCTGGTTAGAGTTTGAATAAGTTTTGCTCCTGCTATTTAAATAATTGTTTATTTCTTTGTGAAAAGAAAATGATTTACTTTAGTAATACAGTGTAACCATTATTTTGAGAAAAAAAAAAATTGGTAAAAGTATTCTTTGCCAAGTGTACTAGATATAATTATTAGAAGAAATTTGAAAAAATTAATATATTCACTTGATTGTCCCTGATTTAATGATGTTTTGCTATTGCAACTAAAGTAATCTTATGTATCTTTCCTGATTCCTCATTTGCATCATTATAAAGTCTTTTGATTTATTATACTATTTCACAAATGAGTAAGTGAAAATATTATCGAAGGATTATTCTCCAGCACTTTAAGTCTTACAGAATACAGAATGTATTTACTTAACTTCAGTAGATTAAGATAGTCCATTTTAAAAACTTATTATGAAATTAATAACAGAACATAAACCACATAATTTAAAATTTAAGATAACATACTCTAACTAGTCAATGATAGAATAAGTAATGGTATGGTAGAGCCACGTTGAAAGTATCAATAATTTTAATGAATTATTTGAATTTCTATTAAACTATCTTAGAGCCCCAAACTGAAGAGGAATAATGTATTAAATTCAAAACCTATATTCTGTAGACATTTTGCAAAATTTTAGAAAGAATAGAATAGCTTGAGTGACTTTCTAACAAGATTTGAATTGTCCTACAGGCGAAATTATGTTATGCAAGAAACGCAAAATGTTTGATTGTTATCTTTACGCAATCTAATACCTTATTATTTAAAACCATACAAATTTAGAGAAATTATTTCAAATTGAATTAGATAACTTAATAACGCTGCCGTATCAGTTTTGGAAAGTCTGAAAATATTTGGTGAGGGAAAGATCGTAGTAAAACCCATCACAATAAAACATTCAGTTCAACAATTCCGATAAGTATAATATTTTTGCTATTCATCACAGCTTTAAAGTTGAGAAATACTCACGTTTAGATTTTTTACTTTTGTTAATTCAATCTGATACTTTTTAGTAGAATCGTCCACCGTAAGTTGCCAAAGCCTTTCAGTCTACAACAATTTAAAGAAGGCTTCCCACACAAAAATACAATTGCCAAATTCTGGAATGCAAATAAAGAAAAGAAACATTCATTAATAAATATTAGTCAATTAAGTATCTAATATCTTTTGAGATCGATTATATTTCATTAAAATGCATTAGTTTGAATTTGAAATGAAAACAATATAAAATTTTATACTAACAAATAGGGATGGAACGGATATCCGGCAAATATCCGATATCCGGCATATCCGGCTGATTTTTCAATATCCGAAACCCCGTCGGATATCCGATTTGAAATACCGGACATCCGATAATTTCATTCGGATATCCGGCTGTATATCCGACCACCAGGTATCCACAAGAAATAATTTTTTGAAAAAAATAATGATCTTTTTCGAACAAAGGGAACACCGCATCCTACACTTTTTTTTTTAATTTTTTTTTCTTGGACATAAATTGCAGTCAAGTTAGAAAACGAAAACAGAAAGAGGCGCCGGCGCCGTATTATTGACGCCGAGTTGATAAGCATAAACCATTCCTCCAATCTTTTTCCATACACATCCTTCATACGTGTTTTGCAATATGTTCTTTTCATTCCAAGTTTATGATCTGATTAATTCCAGATGTTATATTTGAATGCTTCTCCGTAAAACTCGAACCGAAATACTAATAAATAGTACTTTTTTCCATAACATAAGTGACTTCTTAAGAGTTTTAGTTATTATCACTTCCTCCTTTTTTTCTGACATTTGCTAGCGAGTAAAAAGCAATTAATAGCCAATGCGCAATCCTCAATGCTTTTTTTTTGTTCTATCGACGATAATACCCTACCCCTTTATGCTGTGAATGGTATGGTCTAATTTCTGATTTTTTATTGGCAGAAGTTGAAAGCTGGTATATTTTTTCTGACGTAAAATGAAGTATTGTAATTTTTAGGTCTTTAAAGCAGCGCCACAATGTGGAATTATATTTAGCTCTCTAGAATGCATTGAATTTTATTTTTCTCCAATTACAATTTATAATTTCCAATTTATAATTTTTAATAACGGCTCATTTAAAATCACCCATTTGGAAGTATTTTAAAATTAATGGAAATGACGAAAGCAAAGCCCTATGTGTTACTTGCTCCACAACATCGTTTAAAAAATGTGCGCGGCAAAAGCCCAAAATCCTTTTCCACAAAACCCTTATGGAACCATTTAATGAGTGTGCATAAGGAAATTCACCGAAGCTTAAAAGACTCACTAAATGCATCAAATATTGATGAAAAAGAAAAAACAATTCATCAAAACAAGAAATGCACGCAGGCAACATTGGAATCGAAATTATTTGTACCAAAATTGTGGAGTTTAGATGATCCTAAAACAAAAGCCTTAACCGCAAAAATATGCAAGTACTAATTTTGTTTGTTTATATTAAATATATATTTTAAATATGGTATAACATAATGTTGATGAATTTTGGGTTCGAAATTTTTTAAGTTTATATTTAAAGACGGAATATTCCGATAGATCCATTTAAGTTTTCTACGAGATTTCTTTAAATCCGTAATGTTTTATGTGCATTGCAAAAAAAAAATAGACTTCAATTTCATAAAATATTTAAAATAAATCTTTTGTTATTAACAAATGCCTCCGGTATAATTTTGTAATCATTTATCAATTATAAACAATGCATGAAGCAAATTGAAAGTAGCTATATTTTGCACTTCAACATTGTAAAAAAAAAAATTTAATATAATTTTAGGTGAGTTAATGGCTCTTGATGCTGAACCATTCTCCATTGTGAATAGAGAAGGCTTTGGTCAGTTAATAAAATACCTAGCTCCTCGTTATCCGCTTCCAAGTAGAAATTATTTTCGTGATAAAGCCCTGCCAGAACTATATGAAAAACTAAAAGTATCAATATTACAAGATATAAAATCAGCAACAAAGATCTCTTTCACTCATCAACTAAAGTTTAAATAAAAAAAATATACTCAGGGCGTGACAGCCCGTGTGGACTAAGGCCTGCTGGGCCCAGCTCAGCTTTCTCGACTGTGGCATTTGTGTGTCACATAGCAGATGTTTCAGTCAGATGGTCATTCTGACGCCGAACCCCAGTGTTTAGTTCCCAAGCATGCATGGTCCTCCTCAGTTTATTTCTTTCAGGTATAAACAGCTAAGTCAACCTTGCCCAGTCCGCGAATCAAACAATGGACCTGTGGCATGCAGCGCGGTGCGCTAACCACTAATTATAATTTACTTAATACTTCATATCATGACCATTTTTTTCGTATAGCATATCATATAACTATTGTTTTTAGTATATAGACCGAATATCCGGCCGGATATCCGGCGAAATCCGTTTCGGATATCCGTATCCGGTAGACATGGTACCACGGATATCCGAAATCCGGTATCCGGCAAAACTCACATCCGTTCCATCCCTACTAACAAACATTATTTTTCAAATTAAATGAAAAACTAAACTTATCTGAAACTGTTTTCCGGATGAAATCAGAAGAAAAAAGTACAATCTACATATAAATCGCTTACAGGTAAATTCTTTCAAAACCCTTGTTCTCTCAACTTTTCAATTCAGCTTGACAAGTAAATTTGCCCCCATCAAAGGCAAGAGTTTAAAGCACTTTAGACGAGTAGCTATTCATGAATTCACAAAAGAAAGCGAGTGAAAAGAAATGCCAAGTGGCATGGGGGCACCACCTCCATGGTCTTTATTCTTTTTGCATTTCAGATTTTTCACTATCAATCAGAGACTAACATTTTATTTTCGGCCCAGAATAGTTTAGTTTATTTTCTGTAGAATCATTGATTTGTTTCCTTAAATTTTTTTTTTTTTACTTGTGTTCCTGAAAAATTTTACTTTGTCAAAAAAAATAAATCAGTCTGAAGTATTGAAAAAATGTCTGCTTGGCATATAATATAGGCAATCTAAAAGAGACATAGATCTATAAAATATGTATTTGTATTATTGCATTTAGTTTCATTAAGATGATAAAGAATTTATTTGTAAGTTTGATGTTATTAAAAAGATATCAACCCTTTAACAATTATTAAAATAATATGAAATGTTGTTTGATACGGCGATACATGAATAGCATATTTTCTTGTATTTATATATAACGTAGTACTATCTCTTAATACTTCAAAATAATATTGAAAATTTTGCAATTCATTTTAATTTTTTGTATGACATTTTCAAAACCCTATTTATTTCTACACCCAGAAATCTTTAAATTAAAATAAACAAAAAACAAGGTTATATTAAGGTTCCATTTATGAAATTTAGAATAAAGCAAAAATATTGTTTTTTCAGCAAAATAAACACAAATTCATCAAAATTGAATGCAGATAATTGTTAGAGAGTCTTTTGCTTTGATATAAATATAAATTTATAATTGTCATTGGGCTTTTCTTTTCTTCATTCATGATTAACCGTTTATAAGGCAGTGGGAAGTATGCTTCCCACAAACTTAATTACTTTTTAAAAGTCGATGAGAAACTATTTTCACACCTGACAATTTTCAATGCCTTCATTCTCTGGAAAGTAAGTAGATGAGATTCAAGGCCTTGAAACCAATTACATTTTTGACTTCAGCTAGCAAGACAACTAATTTCTGGATTTCAAGTCATAAACGCAAAGGACGACCCGTAATTTTCTGAGTAGCAAGAAAACTATTCCAGATAATGTACGATTGACTGAAGTTGGTGACCATATGCGGTGAAATATCATGTAATGCGATATAAAAAGAAATACCTAACTTAAGATGTCTTACCTTTGAATAGATCCTTCTGAATGATGGGAAACATACTCCTCCTCCCCCCTTTTTCCACCCAAAAAAATGGTTTTAAAAATCAAATTAATTTTAGGTAATAAGCCAAATTAATTTATTTTTATAAATCAATCCCAATCCCAAAAATATTTTAACATAGCATTACTAGAAAAAATGGCTTTATGAAGGGTTAACTTAATTACTCTTCACATGGTAGACTAAAACTCTTTCCATGGAATTAAATACATCTAAATAAAAGTATATGTTGATTTTTTTTTTTTTTGTAATCGATATACATATTTCTTAAAAACGCTACTCTTCATTCAAATCTCAATATTTCTTTGCTATTTAAATTTTTTCAATAATTGTTTAGATTAAACTAAAACACTAGGAAGATATTTCTGAAATTTTTACTTCAATTTTTAATCTAGAAAAGTAATTGCTGTCAGCATATCAATTCTTATGAACATTTTCAAAAGTTTAGTCTTATTAATACCCAAAATAACTTATGAACAGTATAAGAAGAAAATAAAGAAGAAAAAAAAAAGAAAGAAAAAAAAAAGGGGGGGGGGGGGGAAACACTCCCCGCAATTCAAAAACAATTATTCGAGATAAATTCAATTTCTATAAATAGAGAAGCTTTATGTTCATTGTATAGTCTTAGCTTTTTTACATTTGTAAAATTGTGGATAATCAATTCCGAAGAAACAGCTTTTTAATTACACGGACATGCTCCGTACGTCAATAGGCTATAAATGTATAGTTGACCTAATTAAAATAATTATTTTTGCACTAACTTTGTTGCCAACTATGGTATAAAACAAAAAATATAATTACTGGATTCATCATAATTTTAAAATTCTTATTTGTTTACAAGTAGAAAAAGAGAGTCAAAATGTCTTGTATATATATGTTATAGTGAACATGATTCATGTGGATACTAAACATAAAAATTGATTATTACACATATTAATATTATACACAATAATCTGGTTATTTGGTTATTTTACATAATAACCATTTAAAATGAAAAATATTCAAATTTATCATATTAGCTACAACATATATACCAGAGAATTGCCCAATACAGTTTTCTTAAATTAAAAAATTGCTCTGTCATACGTATCCTAATACTTTGAAATTGAGTAGAATTTTTTTTAATATGCACTGCTTTGTTTTATGTAAATAATAATAATAATAATGATAGTGATAATAATGACAATAATGATGGCGATGACGATAAATAATAATAATAATAATAATAATAATAATAATAATAATAATAATAATAATAATAATAATAATAATAATAATAATGATAATAATAATAATGATAATGATAATAATAATGACGACGATGACGATACATAATAATAATAATAATAATAATAATAATAATAATAATAATAATAATAATAATAATAATAATAATAATAATAATAATAATAATAATAATAATAATAATAATAATAATAATAATAATAATAATAATAATAATAATAATAATGACGAGGACGTTAAATAATAATAATAATAATAATAATGATAATTAGATAATAATAATAATGATGATGATGATGATGACGATCATAATATTATTATTATTAATAATAATAAAAATAATAATAATGATGATGATGATGACAATGACAATAATAATAATAATAATAATAATAATAATAATAATAATAATAATAATAATAATAATGATGATGATTATGATAATGACGATGACGATAATAATAATAAAATAATAATAATAAAAATATTTTTATAGTGTTCTGGGGGTTAGAGTCCTTATCCTGTTTAAAATTTTTATCAATAGCTAAATTCATATGCAAATATCTTTTTAGTCAGAAACTGGTCGCTATTCACCACAAACATAAGCATGTAGGTTCTAAAATGTTAATTTCATTGTTGAAACATACTCATTATCTGATCACCCATTTTTTTTAAAACGCCTTTCTAAACATCTATTGCACTTATTCTGTTGGTTAAAGGATTAAATCGATCTATCGATTATGGTATAAAAAGTGTATGAAGCTTTTCCGTAATAATTAGTTTTTGAAAGACGTACAGAAACCCTATTGTTAAACTACAGAGATAATATCTGGAGTCAAACTCCCTAATCAGCTTTTTTCCAGCAAAGCATTAAACAAGCATAAAAAAGAATAATAGAAAATATGTTTAAAACGTTAAGCAAATCCATTTGATTCCAGCTTGAAATATAACGAAAATTTCAACAAAAAAAAACGAAATTTATTGAAGCATTAAAATTACGAACGTTATTTATTTTACGAATTATTTTGACTGTTGTAAGAAAAAAATGCATTTTCGTTCTTGAAAATTGTTTCGTAAATATACTTTTTTTTTTATCTATCCCATCATCAAAATATTATTCAATAATTGGATCAAGAACTAAAAAAACAAAAAAACATTAGAATTGTTTCGTGTAATCTTCGGGTGGTTAACGATTAATTCATGGCAAAAAATACTAGCTTAATGTTAAAACAAAACACCGGATGTTATGGTATTAATGAGAAAATACGAGAGTATTAATTCTTTTCAAATTTTAATTCATTAAAAGTCAAACAAAATGACTTGTACGTTATTAATTTTATCAACGTTGAACTTTTTAATATTAGGTAATAAAAAAATTTCGAGTATTAAATAACGAGAAACCTATATTTCTCTACTCCACTAGTTGGAATTTGATCTAATTATCCGAGAAACATTTCTTTGCCTGGTAAAAAATTTGTTTGACTCAATATATGAAAATGGATAAAACCCACCATTTTTTTGTGGTAATATGTATATGAGTGTAAAACGCGCACTTTGTATTTATGCTGATTCACGTGTAAAGGTTTCCACACTCCTTTCAATATAATACTGATAATCTGAAGTTTTTTAAATAAGAAATAAATTTTAAATTTTGGGCCTATGAATATTGTAGATTAAATGTAATGTTAGAAAATTAAGATGACTATCAACTAGGCTTTGATGACTATCAACTAGGCTTGAGCGATGTATCGATACATCGTCCAAAACCGGTGTGAAATCAACATCGTCAAACCGGTGTCACTATTTTCGCATACCCGATACATCACGATATTTTTCGATGAGAGCGCGATCCTTGCTTAGCACTTCAAAGACGAAGAACCGTGATGTCACGATTGATGCGCGGGGTTTCTAAGATACTATAGAAACGTATTGAAATCGTCGACACCGCGCCGTTTGAAACACGATACTTCAACACATCGCAGTAATCCACCCTGCATATGTGCGGTGTCTCCAAAACTATATAGAAACGTACTGTAACAGCTAACACCGCGCCGTTTGAGACGATTTTTATTTGCTTTTTCAGAGGCGATACTTCAAAAGATTCAAGGACGAAGAACCGTGCCACGATTCATGCGCGGTGTTCCTAAGATACTATAGAAACGTATTGAAACCGTCGACACCGCGCCGTTTGAAACGAGTTCCATTTGCTTTTGCTCGGTACTTCATCAGCAAGCTCACATCGTGATAATCCTATCCACCCTGCCCTGCATATGCGCGTTGTTCAAAATATTGTATAGAAACATAAGGAAACCGTCGACATCGGGCCGTTTGACAGGTGGTGCCAGCAGTCTAGTAATATTGGAGATACGATAAAATAAGTATTCCTTTAATGTTTGAACATTATTTATGTTGTTATCTCAACTCTTGGAAAACATTTTGATTTTTATTTAATAGTCATCAGATATAAGACCTTAATATCTATTTTTGAGCATTTCCTACACTTTTTGTGTTTCATTTTTGATTTTTTTCTTCTTTTTCTTATTATTTCTCTAGCTTGAAAGAAATAAAGTATTACACTTTTGTATTTTGAAATCTTTTATATTAACTTCAAGATTTTTTTTATCTTGCTATTATTTTATTTTGCTTTATTGATTAACGCAAGGGGATTGCGGTATTCAGGCTTGGTAATTTCTGTCTAGTTCTTACTCAGTTAAGATAATCTGGTTATTCATTACTATGAGCTGTTTGTTATATCTGCCAAAATCAATGTGAACTAGTGCATGGTTGTTTTTCTAATTTGATTGCTTAAATACTTATAAACGATTTTTCCCATCCACTTTAAGGATTTCCTCTTCGGTTTCGTAAGTAAATAAATGTTTTATAATTTTTTTTTCTTCAGTTTATACAATTTGAATAAAGTTTATTTCCATAAGTATCAATCCAACATTGCTTCTTAAAAATGAGGAAATGCAGATTTTTTGGGCACAAAATAAAGATCATTAGAATTTTAAATGTTAAACAATAAAAATAAAATTAATGTATAATAGTTATATTGTATATTGTAAGTAATAAATTATTCATTATAAAGTATGTTTTTGATTTAATGATTAAGAATATCCAATAACTAAAGTAACATCTGCACCGCCAGGAAGTTCACTTTTCCTCCCCCCCCCTCCCCCCTTTCTCCTTCCCTGGAAAATAACAAAGTAAAATTTCATTAAGATAGAGAAATTGAAAAAACCGGATTAAACCAAAATAATAATAATAATAAACGGCTTATACCCCCTTGGGTGCTTTGTGTATCTCGCTGAAAATAATTCGGTCGCTGCTCATGTTATTTAAAATAAACTTCCTAAAACTATAAAAAATTAAAATGAATTTAATAACATTTTACAAAGCTAATTAAGCATAACTTTCGGCTATATAGCGTGTTATGAAAATGTTGTTTTGTAGTATTTTGTAAAAAAAAATATACACATAGTTAGCATCGAGATGTATCGTGACTTCGTGATGTTTGCTTCCCGATATATCACGATGCAGAAATGTTAACATCGCCCAGGCCTACTATCAACCAGGCCAAATTTTCTTTAATAACTTCATTTGTAATTATAGATGTTAGAATTGAAATACTAATTTAAGTGAATGCTGTTGCAGGCAAACATATAAGAAACTAGGGGCGTGGAGCATCGCACAACTTTCAATTACACTATGTAATATTGGTCAATGCAGTAAAATTTAACATTATGTTACTTATCATTTTCTTATTTTTCCTCATTTAAATAAAAATGGCCAGTTTGCAGTTTGGCGATATTTGTGGCAATAATTTTTTTTTTACACGAGCAAAAAAGAAAAAAGCATGGCAAAATTTATGATTTTTATTCGATAGACTTAGACATTATATTGTCCTTCCTTGTGTGTGAAACACAAGAAAATCAATCATTGATGAGCGATGCTCAAGGACAGAGGCTCTGGGTAAAAGTCAATTGTTTTTCAACTTTTCACGTTTTTATCGCATTGATATGCACATTTCGGAGGTGATAGAAATGTTTAGAACACCTTCAAAGGCTTTTACACAGCGATTTTGGACAAAATCGTTAGAGCCGCTTTTTAGCAATTACTGAAATACATAATTTTTTTCAAAGGCAGCTACCTTATCTGCATGAGCGATTTTGATGAAAACCTTAATGGTAGGTTTCTGTGTCATCACCAACCTGCACACCGAATTTGAACATCGTAGGTCAATTTGCTCGGTACTTATGCTGGCCACGTACACACAAACATACATTTTTCTAGATCACTTTTTTGAAATTAGGATGTTCCAAAACGTAGAGAAATGCAAAAAGCAAAAAAAAAAATCTTTTTTTTTTACCTAATACTCTACTTTCATTACCTTATGTATACATAAGGGTAATTGAAAGTAAAAAATTTTAGACTGATGATTACTAACAAACAATGCTAATAAACACTTATAACTTTTTTTTTAATATTAAGCTTCAAATAAAATGAATTAATGTATTTAAAAAAATATTTACAATTTTATATGAGCTATCTGTAATTACGTTTATTTTAAGTTATGATGTTAATGAAACCACAATGAAAATATGCAGTAATTAAAATATTTAATAATTCGCCAATCTATTATATATTTTGCTCAAAATATATTGGGCATATTTAAGTTTAATAAAAATAAATATATTGACATAATTGTTTAGCTTTTTGCTTTTTTAAGAAAAGCCACAATTCAATTTTTCAGGACATCAGTATATTGTGTCGTTTTGTTCACGTCTTCCTGATTTACCAACGAACTTTAATGTTCACCTTTTACTAAAAAAGTAGAATTGTGTCACAAATACCATACGTGACAAAAACGAATATTTATGTTCAGGAAAAATCACTTTATTCCGAATGATTTTTTTTCTAAACATTACACATAGAACGTGCTTTTTGTCATATTGGTACCCTAACACTTTCAAAAGTAGTGTCAGCTCAAGCTTTTTCTAGTTGAATATACGATTAAAAAATGTTTCCTCTTTCTGTGTTAGTTTCAATTCTATATTTTAATACATTTATACAATGTTAATCCATTTGTCCATGTTTCGTATTTACAGATATGGGGAAAAAATATTTACAGTACACAAAATAGGAAGAAAAAAAAAAAAAACTTACTACAGTCAAATTCCGTTAACATGAAATCGCTTAACACGAAATCCCGTTTTAAACGCATTAAAAGTAATTCTCCGCACTTAAAACTTAATGTTAATGTTTTCGTTTTACATGAAATTCGGTGAACATGAACAATTTTGACGGCCCCATAGACTTCGTGTTAATGGGGTTTGACTGTAATGCGACTTTTTATAAATCTGCTTCTGGGTCTGTCAAAAAATTTCATCGACTGTTCATTTATTTATAACAACTCTTTCTTTGTAAAAAGCAAAATTTCCCTTGTAGTTTTCCTTACAAGAATTGTTATAGATAAAAATGCTGTCAAGATTTGAAAAGGTCAACTGACGAACTTATAAAAACTGTGAACTGAAAAAAATATATAATAATTTTAAAATACAAATACTGTGTTATGTTAATGTACTCTACACGAATACAATGAATAAAATAAGTTATTTCAGAAAAAAAAAACACAATTATTT
The DNA here is from genome assembly GCA_963978545.1 of Linyphia triangularis. NCBI lineage: Eukaryota > Metazoa > Arthropoda > Arachnida > Araneae > Linyphiidae > Linyphia > Linyphia triangularis. The sequence continues at coordinate 63,806,183 of OZ021724.1, forward strand.
TGCTGAAGAATGATTTGTGTGTTGCAAGTATCATAGACATGTGACTATTCGATTTTTTTAAATCCAATTCAGGTAATAACTACAAAAGAAAAGTCTGAAAGGGATTTTCTGACTAGAAAAATCCCCAATTTCAGATATTTTCACAATTGAACATTTCTTTGAGAGTAAAAAATTAAGCTCAAAATAAGTTTAGTAATTCTTCAGCACATGTATGGGATATTGAAGTGCTTTAGATATTGGCTTTTCTCTAACTCTCTGCGAAAACACTTTCTCTGGCTCTCTGTGAAACTGCTTTCTCATATCTTTTTAAGCCTAATTCTGTCATTGAAAGATATATTTCGAAATTGTATTTTACTTTTGAAATGGGCCCTTTTCGTTTTATTGTATATAGCCTTAATCTTCCATAGATATTTCGTTTATATTATTTCTGTAACTTCAATTTTTGCATTTTCTTGTAATATACGTGAAATGTTAGTTATAGACTGATAAGCGATGGCAAGTTTAGGTACCACATTGAACATTATTCAGAACTTTTATAGAATGTAGAAAATTGCTAGTAGATTATAAATATACTGGTCTGAAGTGGGAAAAAGGACAGAAACGGTTCAAAAGTCGACTATGAATGAGTTGAATTAAATCTCAAATCCGAGAGCCATAAGTCATAACTTCCCAAATAAGCCTTAACAATCCAAATGATTATTATTTTTCATTTGGTGATGTATCACTTTTAGATTTTTAATGAGGAAGGATACATACGATTTCACTTCTATGGCGTTAAATACTTGAATCTTTTTTTACATATTTGGCTTTCAGATTTTGTTCGAATAATTCAAAGTCGATTTTTTAATAGTTTCGGTCATTTTTCCCCGGGCAGACCAGGATATTTTTTGTTTACTTTCTACAAAAAAGTTATAATGAGGTTCGATGAGGTAAGTAAATTTTCAGTTTCCTCTCGGAATATTGTTTTGAAAAGATTTAAAATATTTTGGATGAAAATGTAACGCGCCAATTTTATGCCACAAAGTCCGATGTCAAAGCGACAGAACATGCAAGTGTATATTACTTGAGCTTATGCCAGTTTCCGACCCCTCAAAACTCAACTTCTATTATAGTTAGAACCCTGCTTTTATACCATTGTGTTGGCCCGGGTGAGCAGACAAAAATAACCCTCATAATTGTTTGCATTGAACAAGGGAAGCAATCTTTTAAAAATCGCCTAAGTTATCGAAATGTTGTTCTCCAGTTTCCGGTTTTCCTGATTCTTCTGGTTGTGGCAAAAACTTTTGTCAGGCTTACAGCTGATGCACTTTAATGAATGTTGGCAGTAATTTTTTCTTCTTCTCACATTTATTAGAGGTCGTGTTTTTTGTGTGTTTTAATACGTACGGGGATCTTTACCCCCAAGAAATGATCCTGAAGGTTGGGAATCTTAACCACGGTAATGATTAACTAAAACGGATATTCTAATTCGGATATTATTTTCTGTTCAGTTTCAAGAAGTAACTTTGATACTTTAAGCCGAAACACTGTTATTAAAAATAGCACTAATTATCAATTATTTATATTTAGCATTTAACATAAGAGCGAACAATCTTTGATTTTGAATATAAATGTATGTTTAACTTTATAATTAAAATATTTCATATATTAATTATACATTTTGTGTATGCATTCCTATTAATAAACTATCGTTAACATAAGCAAATATCGAAACATCCAGTCCTTATTAATCATATATATTCCATATTTAGTATAGATGGCAATAGTTATATAATAAATAAATTAAACGGTAAATAGTTCGCATTAAGCTAATACCATGAAGAATAGTCCAGGACCTGTGGCGTGCAACTATTCATCTATTTACGAGTTTCTAGGGCTCAAGGAAAGAATGTTTGTAATAAATATATTCTGGTTGTTAATAGATTATTTCAGCTAGTGCTATTATAAATTATGTCAGGAGATTTATGTTTTGAAAAAAAAAATATATCAATTTTTCAGGTAACACAAACTTTGGTTGTTTTTAGTTTATAATTCGAAATGAATCTCCAACTTTGAAATGGCATATTGACAACTTTGAATGACAAATTGAAAAACAGTGAGAAACAGAATGAAAATTCAAGTGGCATATTAGATTGACAGGTATGGAAGTTTAATTACACCAGTTTGCAAATATAATTGATCGATTTTAAATTTGATAACAGATGCATATGATTTACAGATGATGCTCATTTTCAATTGGACGGATTAGTATCTAAACAAAACTGGTGGATTATTGGGAACCCATTTGTATGTCTTTCAAAACAAATGCATTCTGCGAAAGTGACTCTTTGAAGTAAACATCTAGTAAACGGATAAACGGATCACAGAGCTTTTTTCATGAAGGAAAAGTTGAAATTTCACTATATTCAGAGTTTCAAGAATGTGTTGCCATATTTCAATATCTATATATACTTATGCGTAAGAAATTTTTTAGTGGTAGTCACTCCTCTTAAACTACTGAAACAATATTTATGATAAAGGTGACATTTGAAAGAGATTGAACTGTGAATTTTCAAAACTAAAAAATAATTTATTAATTAGTTTAATTAATTATGGCCATGATTTTGATGACACCTTGTGTGAGTGGCAAAAGTGTGACTGTTGTTGTGACATTGCATTGTTTACATTTGAGCTATTTTTCTAAACCGCGTTTTTAGATAAGATTAATAACCTATTTATTACTTTCAATTACCCATATGTTTAGATTTGGTAATGAAACTATTGCAAACTATCAAAAAGAAAATTTCGATATTTTGCATTTCTCCAAGTTTTGGAAGTGCCCGATTTTAAAAAATCAAATTTAGTGTGGGGGTTAGTGGTGGTCATTAAACCTATCATTAAGGTTTTCACCGAAATTGCTCCGACGCATAAGGTTGAAATCATGAAAAATCTTGACAAAATTAAGTTTTTCAGCTATTGCTAAAAAATGGCTCTAACGATTTAGATTAAAATCTCTGTGTTAATGCCTCTTAAGGTGTTCTAATCATCCAAACCTCCGAAATTCCCTTATAAAAACTATAAAGTGTAAAAAAGTTGAAAAACGAGTGTCTTTAACACCGAGCACTCTGCCCTTGAGCATTGCTTTACTGTTTCACGCCCAAAAAAGTACTATGTAATGTCCAAAAACAACATCGCTAATTTCGCCATTTTGGTGGGGTTTTTTCCTAAGTAAAAATTATTGCCAAAAATATCGTTATATCAAATTTTAATGCAATGACTCCAATATTATAGTGCAATTGAAAGTTGTGCGATGTTCCACACCCCTAGTTTAAAATTGAATGGTTTCAAGTTTTTCTTTTAAAAGTAATTTTTGTTTCGATTGAGATATTGATTCTCATGTGTTTTTTTTTTTTTTTTTTTGAAATGCAGGGTTGCATTCCGGGGATTCATTGAGAAGTAGTTACATCAACTTTCCCTCATCCTCATGTTATTAGGGAACTTTATTTGGATTTTAAAGGTTTCTAAATAAATGATTTTTAGCTTTGTAAATGTTCATTAAATACTGCAGTACGTTTTAGTAATTTTTTTGGAAAGTAAATGTATTATATTTGCACTTACTATCACAACCTTTATTGTTTGAGATTTCAAATAGTAGCAAATGACATTATGGTACTTGCATATTTTCAGTCGACCTTACATAGCAAATAGAAAGTTGGATTCTTACTTTTTCCCGATACTATTCCGTTAACCGGGTACCAGATAAAAACCGCCATATAGTAGACCTAACTCATCCAAACTAACAACCTTTTTAATCATCTATAATTCCTATAACAATCTGTAAACAGTAAGGCTTGGCGATACTTTTACACGTTATATAAATTAGTAAGCATTTAAGTCTGACGCCAACTGGTTCCTGGCTAGCGAAAGAGTACGCTTTTTCCTTCACATGTTATGATAAACCATTTGTTTCGTAAGCATTCGTAGCATTTAATGATAATGTAATTTATCATTAAATGCTTTAGGACAATCCTGAAAAGAGAGAGAAGCTATAGATTGTTGGGGGATTGGCATGCGTTAGAGAGCTGGGAGTGGAGCCCCCTTGTTGTAATTAATTTTGCTAACTGGTGTACTTGGAATTCCATACCTTTGTCTATCCAACATACCCCTAGTCTCTTCTTTCTGTTTTGCATGAATGTAATTTCAGAGTTAAGGAGTCCGTTTTGCAAGACGCTGAACATATCCTAACAATTGTGAGATGTCCTATGAAAGACACTTTGGAAGACATTTTTCTGTTGAAATAGGAATTGTATTGTAATGCTCTTTGGCGCAGTAAGGTTCTCTTGTAGTTCTTGTAAAATGAAAATTCAGATACAACAAACCATCTCACACCTAGAAACTCATTAATGAATTATGCGTGGATTCATCTTTAAATAAATATATCATGCTAAGTAACAAGAAAAGAGGCCACGATCTGTTTGAAACGATAGAATGACCAATAATGCTAGTTGTATATCGGAAAGTTCTATTGGTAACGGTGTGTAACCATATATTTCACAACAATGAAGCAGTAAGTGATCATTCAAATTGTTTTTAGTCGTAATTGCATCGTCAGTAACTAATAAAAACGTAAAGTTTAAGGATTTGTATTTGACATTATACACATCGTGATCATAAATATTCTTTTTTTGCAGAAACGTTGACATAAAAAGGCAAATTTGAAAACTCAGTCTACTGCTGGAACACGTTAGATGAGGTAGATTTGAATTAAAATTTAATGTTTCATTTAATTATCATATTAGTTGCGAATGATACTCGTAAATTTGAAACCTAGATATTCTTTTCTAAAATGAAACTATTAGAAAAGATGAGTTTAATATATCCGTAAGTTCACGATCGTTAAAATTATGTTGGTTTATGTGTCTAGCTATAAACTGGATGAAGTGCAATATATTTTCACATCGGAATTTAGCTTTGTGTGTGCATCATTACTTCTAAGATATACTTCGCTTAGAGCTTGAAGTATGTGTACCCTTTGAGCTGCATCGTAAAAAGCTTACGGTATTCAATGATTCGTTTTGTGTGTGTTGATTTAAGAGGGCCACTCTCAGTATCAAATAATAATATGTGCATAAAGAGTAGACATAAAGTCATTGTATTTACTTTCTAAAAGAAAAATAAATTTATGTGCATAAAGAGTAGGCATAAAGTCATTGTATGTACTTTCTAAAAGACAAATAAATTTTAAACCCTAATTTAAAATAAATGTATAAAACACGTTATTACAGTGTTTTGATTTTAATTTAAAAAAAAATTAAGTTCAATATTAAATTACTATTTAGGAGTTTTTTAGGGATATTTTAATTAATTAAGGCATAATCTATTGCATTCACCTGAAGTATAATGTACAAATACTATGGAAACACTCTAGATGTCTATGTTGTAAACATCTACATAAATTAGTATGAAAATTACTTACATTCCTACAAGTACTAAACTTGTAGTGATCTACTTGCATATAAAGGCTGAGATTTTTAGATTTTCAAAGCATTCAAGCGTAATATGTATGTTTTTTTTTTTTTTTTTTTTTTTTTTTTTTTTAAATTTAAAACGTATATGCAATAATTAAATGATGAGCATCCAGTTACTTTGTTTACAAAGTAAATTAAAATAATATAAGTAGAAAATCAAAATTATAAATGTCCTTTTTACATACAGCTTATTTAGAAAAGTGTTGCTGAATAGGCGTATTAAAGATATTGTTTTTCAGTAGTCTTTCCAAAGCTTTTGTTGGGAAAAGTTTTCTGTAAAAAGCTACGCTATTTGAATTTTAAATTTTTCCTTTTCAATACCTTCATACCTTATAGATTTCTAGATTTCTCCCCTGACTTCTATGAATCTATTCTTCCATATTCCCAATCCACAAAATTACGAATATTTCAATACACCTCAGCCCCAAACCTAAATCCATTCTTCACGCTTTGATTGCAGGACAAACAGTCCCCGTTGCTGGAACGAAAACAAAAATCAATCCAGTTCTCAGTTGAAAAGCAATTTTTCAAGTGAACTTACCAAAATTTATTTCCAATTTTTTTTTTCTCTCACCAGCCCCTTTCTTCAAAATTAGATACCCCTGAGAAACTTTCGATCCAAGATCTGATCGTTCTGATTTTTTATCCTTTATCTTGAGCTTCCAAGTCTGGAGGATTTTCTTTCTTTTTGTTTGCAGTAGGATGTGTCGTCGTTGCAAGGGGCATTTCTGCATTTGACGTTGATCCATTTATGAAGATATCCATCCCCATGCAACCACTTCAGAGTAATCAATCTTACAGGGGGAACTGGGATAAAGCTGTCAGGGTGAAGGTGAAACTTGGTCAGTAATGAAAGACTGAAGTGGGAACAGTGTAAGAAACGGAAAATTTGGAAAGATACATTAGCATTGATATCTTGAAAGAAGGAAACTAAAGAAGGGAAAATAACTGCAGAAATTAATTATAGATATTGCAGGGTAGAAAAGCATAGGATTTGATTTAATAATTATGGGCTCTTCCATATCATGTGTGGGATAGAAGTTTCAACAATTTTTGTGTCAAATTGCACTTTTTTATCAAACTAATATTTCCTCTGACTAATACTACTAAACTGAATGGCTATTCATAATCCATGCATACATTGGAATTCATATAGCTAAAGGTTATAAGGATTTATGTAAATGTCACTTGTGGAACAGAGTTGAACAAATATTCATTATTAACCCAATTATATGATATTTCAATTTATTAAGAAAAAGTAAAGAACTGAAATATTTGTCATCTTAATATATACGTTTTTTACGTAATACATATTTTTTTTATGTGTGTTGATATTTGAGTTGTATGCTTATTTAAATAAATGTGTTGTATGTTCCAAGTGCGGAAACAATTTTCAATGATTGTGGGAAGGAAAAAAAAAAAGAAAGAATTTCATCTTAATAAGCTTTCTTTGGTAAAAAAGTGTTTCATCTTAATAAGCTTTCTTTGGTAAAAAAGTGTTTCATCTTAATAAGCTTTCTTTGGTAAAAAAGTGTTTCATCTTAATAAGCTTTCTTTGGTAAAAAAGTGTTTCATCTTAATAAGCTTTCTTTGGTAAAAAAGTGTTTCATCTTAATAAGCTTTCTTTGGTAAAAAAAAAGTTACTTGGAATAGGACAAGATTCTTGATATTTTAAGATTTATAATATACTTTAATAACTATTGAGTTAGTAGTTATAAGGATTTATATAAGGGGTGTCACTTGTGGGACATAAATTTTGGTTTCTATGAAATGCCCCTTACAAGTTGAAATGTGTTATATTTCATTTTTCTAACCAGAAATTGAAAGTAGAGTTTGGTCAGTGATGAAAGTATAAAAAGGGAATGGTGTAAGATTTGGAAGTTTTTATTGATGAATTTAGTATATCGTAAAGGAAGGCTATAACTTCAATATTTAGTTATTACAGGAGAGAGCTGAAAAAAATTTCATTGAAGTTCGATGTGTCTGATTTAGTTAAAATGCTGGTGTTACCTAAAAAGAACAATATACAAGCTTAAAATATAGAATGATGATTCTTTTAATTAACATATTATGAAGCTATCATTGTAGGATTAAACTGAATTTAGTTATAAAAGTGTAATTGTATAAGATTTAGTATTTTTCTAAAGTAGAGGTGTACGCTGATTAGTTATAAAACTAAAAGAAGAACAATATAAGTTGTAAAAATTTGTAGTAATATTTTAGATTTTGTATTTTTTATACAAACAATTGGGTTGCAGAAGTTGCTAGGAAATAAAATTGATCCGATGACTCACAATTTGCAAACTCGTCAAACAAACATGGAAATACATTAGTTTTGTGAAGCAATAAAATTTTTGAATTAAATTATATACAAATATATATCAACCATCATAGTAAATGAATACTGAAAGCTGCTTCTAGCCTTATCACCATGAAACGTTTATAGTTTGCTGCATTTAAAAACTGTTTGATAAATTGACTGTATATTTAAAACTTAAGAATAATTATATGGTATTGCGAAAGACCAAAATCTGGAAAATGTCAATTTTCTCCAGTGAACATCAACATTCACATAGTCGCTTGGTGTATGTCCGAAATATTTGCTAAATATCCTTATTTCTCACATCCGCAAGTGTTGACATTCACCATACACTGATGGTGAATGTTGAATACAAATATTTGTGTTGCGTTTTTAAATCATGCTTTATTATTAAAACATATTAAAATAGGACAACATATTAAACATGTCAAAATAGGAGAAAGCTATAGTAATAGCACATGTAACTGTTGAACGTAAAACGAAGAGTACATTCTAACTGAGAACAGAAAGTAACTCCAATAATAAACTTACTTAGTTATGTGATTGACGTTATACTGTATTATTTATTACAACAATTTAAACTGTAATGGCATTTTGAATTGCACAAGTGTCCCTTGCATTTACAACTGCATTTCTTTTTGCAATCACAGAGTGCATAGCCTTACCCTCCACTTTTCGAATTAGCTGCAGAGGCTTCTCTCAGCGACATTTCTTGAGAAAAAATATCATCTATGGCAAGTAACTTTTCTTTACTAATTACAAACTGATTACGGGTATAAAACTGCTGAGGGTACCATTTTTGTTTGCTAATTTATAAAAGTCAGAGTCTTCTATTCCAAGAAAAACCGCCAACATATTTCGGGCATCAGAGACTTTTATTCGTAGAGTATCACCAATTTGATCAGGGGGAAATTTTCGTTTTGAGGTTTGTAGCATTTTCTTTGTTTTTCATTAGAAGATTATCTTTCTCTGTTTCAACCTCAACCAGAGAATGTCTGTGATTGTCGACATACACCGGTCATAGTCAGAATAATTAAGAATATATTCTATCTTTCACCGAGGAATTTGGTATCAGAGTAACATATCGGACATTCACAGTAACATCAGACGAAACGGTCGTTTCGCCGCCAACCTTAAAAAGTCAGAAACGACAGTAAGTATCTATTCTCTGCACAACTTCCAGCGAAAAAGCCGAAATTGACTATTTTCTAGCGTCCTTACGGAACTTCACATAATTATACAAAAGATACCATAGATTCGTCTCTGTAATATCTTTTAAAGAAAAAAAATTGAGTACCTAGGATAAAAGGCAACGAAGAAAAAAAATATTGAAATTTCCAAAACGAAATAAAAAAACGAGTTCTAGCCCGATTTTGATGTAAAAATTTAGACAAATGCCCAGCCCTAACTAAGCTATAGATCTTCAAACGGATTGAATTATAGGACGCGGAATGTTTCAACATAAAATCCTACGCTGGTTTGAACTTCATTAAATAATTCTTTCTATTTTTAATTAATTTAAAACCACTTTTTTTCCTTTCATAATTTGGCGACAGATAAAGTTGATCAGCTTGTAATTGAGGTTCACATATATATGCCAAAAGTTGCCAAACAGGTTTGCTATAATTTCGAAGTTAGTTTTTCCGACATGTTAGGCTTAAGTGAGAATGAACGTAATGTTAAAGTATAGTCAGACCGAATTTGACTGTAATTATTTGGCTTATAACATCTTTAAAATTGAAATCATTTAATTTTTGAAGAGACAGAATTAAAGAGAATATTTGTTCTTCAAATTGTATGTGTTATTTGAACTGTATGATAATTTAGAGTGAGTTAACTTTCAAAAACATTTTAATTTCGGGAAATCTCCGTTGAAAAATGAAAATAATCATATTTTGTTGCAAGATACTATGGGCTGAATGGAAAGTATAAATGTGGAGGTTATACGAGCTGACGTTACAGTCAATTCATTACAGCGGGACTAAATGAAACACGCATTGCGATTGGCTAATGGAATTTGCAAAAATGTCATTTGTTTTTAAAGATGCATTGATTTTGTTTACTTTCCGTTGAAAAATTAAATCGTAGAATCATCTATCATCAAAATTATAATTTCATAGTGAATTTTAAAATTATTGCTAAGAAAATATTTTAAATTTTGTCAAATATCAATGGGTTGTTATGTGAACCAAAATAATGCTTGGTATAGTAAAAATAATTTATATTGCAATAATTAGAGTGTAAAAAACTTGTAATATTTATTTGTAACAATTTATTAGAATAAATTTTCAATGGGATGAACTCTCTGGCCTTGAATGTTAAAGGTGCCGGATTTGATTCCTGGGTTAGATGTGGATGTTCGTTGTGATTCGGAATCCACGTTAAGCTGTGGGTCCCGAACTGATTAGTCATTATTATGCACTAATATAGGTAGTTGACACAAACAAACTAACCAATCGAGCTGAAATTTGGCAGACAGGCTCTTTGTCGAAGGCAACGTATTTCATTAAGTTTTGGGGGTTGAGTTGCCATACACAAGTTTCTATTACTCGTTCGTGGTCGATTTTGATGGTTGCTGCCTCCCACATTCAACCAATTTGTCAATTTTCAAGAAGATTTTGGCACGTAAGATATCATGGAACTCAACTTGAAGAATTATGAATATTTATATTACAAGGTGTACCATAGGTAGTACCACTTTCGGTTTCTCAATTTCCAAGATAAATATGTCATGTTGGGCTTTTGAATGTTTAAAGTACCAGGTATGATTGGTACCACTTCCGGTTTATCAATTTTAAAGATAATTATTGCACGTAAGGTATCGTCGAACTCAGTTTGAAGAATTATGAATATTCCTGGTACCAGGTATACCATAGGTGATAAAAACGATGAAATTGGCAAATTCAAAAAATAGAAGTCACCAGTGTTTAAAAAAAAAGTTCTGATATCCCCCAAAAAAACACTTTTGAAAAGTAGAAAAACCACCAACCTCAAAAACACAAAAAACTTTCCTGCAATAAAAAAATCAGAAACATGATGAAAATTTTCAGCCACAAACACAGTGATATAAAAAATGGCCAACCTCTGATTACAACTCTCGGTTGTGACTCACTTAAAAATGTATGCTTACTTAGTTTATTTTTAAAATTTAAGTTCCACTCCCATAAAAATTTACTCTGCTTGAGGTTGGCGCAAGTCTTAATCACTAACTTTTAACCCCCCTCCTCTCCCCAAACAATAAAAACTTTCCAAAATGCATGTATCAACCAAACAAAAGAGTACCACAAACACTTCAGTTTCCTACTTAAAAAAATCTTAATAAAGATTCAAATGTGAGCGTTTGAGCACAGTTTCTCTATGCTATTTTGAAAATTACATTAACATGAACATGAAGATTTACACTACTTAGTATTTCCTAGCCATCCAAATGAAATCATAACTCCTCCAATATTCGTGAAACAGTCATAAATTAGTTGAAACGCAAGCATTGTTAATATTCCTATGACGGACGCCAATCTCAAGCAGCGTAAATTTTTATAGGAGTGGAACTTAAATTTTAAAAATAAACTAAGTAAGCATACATTCTTAAGCTAGTCACAACCGAGAGTTGTAATCAGAGGTTGGCCATTTTTTATATCACTGTGTTTGTGGCTGAAAATTTTCATCATGTTTATGATTTTTTTATTGCAGGAAAGTTTTTTGTGTTTTTGAGGTTGGTGGTTTTTCTACTTTTCAAAAGTGTTTTTTTGGGGGGATATCTGTATCGTGGAAGAAAAGAGCACTTTGTTACAAAAAGCACATTTTACAGGAGAGCCATATAGTGCTTTTCCTTCTATGTTATGATGGAACATAGTGCTTTTCAAAAACATCTAAATCGGTTATTATTTAAACTATGACATAATTCTTTATTTTATAAGAAAGAGTAGAAAGTGTTATGTAAGATGGAGCCGAAACTTCATCAAAAAAATTTGGACAAAGTGGGCTTTTCGTCCTTCATACAGATATATATCTTAGAAACATCATCGAAAACGCACTTGTGTAAATAATGTAAAATAAAATGTTTTTTGAACTTTTAATAAGTTTTCAGGCAGCTTTTATTTTAAATAAGAAATTTTGGTTTTAGAACCTATGCTATGGTCAAAGGTATTGCCCAATTTGGAAATTTACTCTAATATCCTGTCTCTAATAGCAAAAACCCCTATCACCATCTTTTAGATTAACTCTGTAGATTTATTCCATTATGAACATTTCTTCGAACAATAAACGTTAATATACATTAGCCAAATATATCCTCTATTATGTTAGTGCAACCTAACGGCTATGTATAATTAAATAATAACTCAGGTGAAATAACATAGTTGTTCACTTCCTAAACATATGAATATTTCGAGAGCAGACGAGAAAGAAGTAATCTCATTATTGAAGTATGTAGAATGTTGTTGCCTCCAGGTGGTTTACTCATTACCGACAGCACAGCATCCAGTTTTGATACTTGTGCCTTAAAACAATATTCTTCTTTAATGCATATTTTTTCTAAGGTAAAATTGCGCTAGTTTCAAATTAAGATTAACTGAGGAGTAACAATGTCCCAAACTCACTTCACTAATTTATTTTGTGTCATTTTCTCTCTCAAACTCCATTTCTTCATTGTTAGAAATAAATAGGAGTCAAAAACAAAGTGAAATGTGCTACAGTTCATTATACTTTATAATGTATTTTTTCATAACTAAATATTATTATAAAAATTGCTTGGAAAGATTATTATGCTATTACATCATTTCAGACTTACTTTAGTAATATATAAAAGTAAAGTTATTTAAACACTGTAATGTTCAAATTAAATTATTTTTTTTTTCTTATGGTGCTCATTTCTGGAGAATATTACAGATAAGTAATTCTTTAACTAATGTACTGTTGAAAATACGAGGGTTTTTATTATTAATATACCCATTAAATGATATTAAATTTGGGGATAATAAACACATTGATGGATATTCGATAAAAATTAATATAAAGTCATTCATAAAATATAATTTATTTATTTGCTAGCACACTTATTGTTTTAAATTAAATATTACAGTTGTTATATTACAGACATTTATAAACTTTTTCTGGTTAAATCTTTGCCATGCAAATTACGTCTTTAGAAATTACGTCAATAAATATGACAAGAAGTAAGAAACCTCATTTTATTCCAATTATAATGAGACATCTTTGAAGAAGTATTGGATTTTGTTAATAATATGAATGTTGACTAGAGTTGAAGTACAAAAAGCTTATAAAGATGTACTAAACTAGGTTAAGCTTGAACAAGATTTCTGAATTTAATTGTTATTATGGAAAATTTATTTGCTACATAATGAAGTACTGTTACTTCAAACCATTATCTTCCAGCCAGTGTATTCTCATTTCAATTTATCTGTTACATTTACATCAAATTTAATAACATGCTAATTTAGTGTAGGTTAAAACTAATTAAAAATAGTTTAATGTCTCGAAAAGAATTTATTTATTTATTTATTTATTTATTTATTTATTTATTTATTTATTTATTTATTTATTTATTTATTTATTTATTTATTTATTTATTTATTTATTTATTTATTTATTTATTTATTTATTTATTTATTTATTTATTTATTTATTTATTTATTTATTTATTTATTTGTCAATTGAAACTTTTTTTTAAGCTTGGGTAAAATATGAACAGTGAATAGAAATAATTTGAAAACTGAATGGCCAAGTTAATTTTATATACAATCAATAATATTTTTATTTAAAAAATGTCTTGTAAAATTAAAATTCTTGTATTTGGGAGCATTTCTTTTATTTTTTTGAATTTTATTAACGACATATATTCTTTGAATTTATGAAATTGCAAATAAGATAGAAATGTAATTGAATTACTTCTGCAAATGGTTGTAAAAGCATATTAAGAGAAAATTAAAAATGTTAAAGTGGTACCATATTTATATTTGTGTGTTAATTAATTTGTACAGTAAGCAAATAAAAAAAATAAAAAAAAATAAAAAAATACGTACGATGGCTGTGGCCAAAATGTTTTGTTTACAATTTTCTATACGTCTAATGAATTTTTTTTTCTTAAGGAGCTGTATACTGAGTAAATTTAACTCTATCATTAAAAATTAAAAAATGAACTCCTATTTTTTAGGGTTTTTTTTCGAATGACTTGTTCACCCTAGATTTCAAATTTCAGTTCATTATCTTGAGAAACACGTCACTTCTGAACGAAATTGTTTTGTCAGATCTTCAGGGCAAATGTCTTCATAGAGGGCTGAATCGAACTTTTTGCATGCTTCAAGACGTAATCTATTCGCGGTCCCTTAAAGTGAGCTTTTGACAGTTTTGCTAAAATATCGAGAACCAAAAGTCAAAAGGGAATAAAAAAAATTCTGGAGGGGTTTTTGACCATGATAATTGTAATAGAAGCAAACAAAAAAGATAAATTTTTCTATTTACATTTTTTTTTATTAATTAATAATTAATTATTAAAAAACTGTTTAGTGCAAAAGTTGCATATTATTTATGTTTGACCTTTTACAAACTATCGTTTGAAACAAAAATTGCTAAAATATATTAACTGTATAAGAATTTATGGCCAAAAAAGCAAATTTTCTTTTAACATTAATTTATCTTTTTTTTGACATCGTTTAAATTACTAACCATTCATTGGAAAATTATGAAGTTTGGTATTTAGACGTTTTTTTTTATTCTAAATCTAAATATGGTATAATATTATGGGGTTTCTATTGAACTTTTTAAAGTTTAGTTTAGTTTTAATATGTAGATGACCCATCATGATAAAAAAAAATTTGTATACAATTAATAAAGACCATCCACAATCTACAACGGTACTTGACTTTTGTTATTTCGTCAATTAGAATACAAGATATAGCCATCGTTCGGATTTATTATTATTATTTGCGTACTGTACGTTTCTAAAGTTGCTGTGTTTTTTTGAATCCGAGTTAATAGACTATACCGTATCCTAAAATACCAACTTTAATCAATTAAGTGGTAAAGTTGTTTGCTGAGTTGAAAGGCAATTCCTTCATATGAACGAGTAATTTACATTTTATTTACAAAAAACTAAACATTCTCATGATATGTGAAATTGCTTTTAAATTTTGATTTACAATTTTATTTTTGATAAATGGTCTCTTTCACGGATATTTTTTCTGGAGAACTTCAAACTCCATCTGTTTTCTTAAGTGTATAATGTATTTTTAATAAATTTCATCCTAGCTTTCAAAACTATCGGAAAATAGTTTTTGTTATAAGGTGGATTAATTAGAAACCGAAACCAGATATTTTCGATAAGAGCAAATAAGTATTCTATATATCGATAAACAATACCTGTCGGTAGAAAATATCCCTTCATTAATTAAAATATTTGTAAAGGCAAAACCATTAAAGCCTCCATTGATAAAAAAAAACGTTACTAAATTTATTTTTCTTTACTAACTATTAGTTTCATGGATGACCACATGTAGTTTGTGTGCATGCAATCCATCATTTTGTCTACAGATATTTTTAATCCATTTTTCTACTACTTTCCTCAGCTATCTGCAATCTTTGTTAGGATTTCTTAGTGTGTGTTGAGATAGCAACGAATATTTGAGCCTGAGTACATATGCAAAAGAAGAAAAATTATATTTGTTAAGATGAAGAAATTTCAGTTGGGAGAGCGAATAAAAAAATGAATATAGTGAACTTTCTATTTATTTTCTATTTATTTTCAGTATATTTTGAGTTTAAATATGGATTTTTATTGCAACATCATACTTTTTTCAACTAATCGTATATTTGATGTCCATATGTAATGCATTGTGCGCGATTTATCAAAAATCTGTAAAAAGGCATTTGTAGCCATCATTTGCAAATACTATTGAGCAAAAGTTGTACAAGATGCACAATCAATTTCTTCAAGTACCTAGATGTGATATAGGTGTCATTTTCAAGACAAGTCCTCTCGACGATGTAGAGGGAAATGACCACTTCTCAGATACTTCTCAAGCTACACTATAGCTCAAGCCCTCGAACTTGGATTCTCCTGTTCGAGATCTAACACAGGCTCCTTTATGAGTCCGTATCTTTCAATTTCCAATAATGTAGGTTTCTGAAGTGTTTATGGCTTAGAACGCTCGGGATTTGGGCAGGTGCCCCGCCAACTACCACGTCTAGCAAGTATTTAAGACCTAACATTGCTATGTGATTCCTAGTCATCTACGTATAGTTTATCTCTCACTCAGAGTTTGTAACGATGGTACTGACACACCCTGTAGTATTTTAAGGTAATTGCTCATTCTTAGATATTTGTTATTGAAAAATGACGTTGATTATAAATAAAATACTAGTAATGAATTGAAAAATTACATATACTTCCACATGTTTAAAATCGAAACGCGTTTTCTTTCTATGTGCATTAATTTTCATTTCTTTTTATTTTTCTGAACTTTTTTTTTAAACTTGTATTTAATTTTATACAAATGCAAATAAACGGTAAGTTTTTTATCAGGGACATTTATCAAATTTATCCCTTGAAATGTTTCTATAAAGTTATGAAAGTTAGATTACAATTGGATCTATTAATTAAGATGGATCTATTAATTTCCTTTTTATTATCAAATGATTGTAAAACAATCTTTTTTGGCATACTTTTGTTTGTTTTGAAAAGTCATTAAATGTATTTATTCTTTTATAAATAAGAGATAATTGTGTATCTTACAACACTATAAAATTTAATCATAATTACTAATTTAATTCCGAAATATCTCAATGAATTGCATTATAATTGCAATATAGAAATTAAAACAATTTTCGTAAATTATCAATCTTAGTGAAAATAAAAGGATTTGATCGACAAGATTCAAAAGGAAAAATATAAATGTATAAACAAAGTATTTCTCTTTTTAATATTCATTATCAAGAGAACGTACAACCTAATCACGGCGTATATATTAGTAGTATTCAATGTTTCTTCAAAAAAAATTATCTACAGCTTGCAATTTATTACGCAATTATGAATATTGTATATTGTATTTAAAGCTATTCATCCATAACTGAAATGGCATATTTATGTTTCATATTCTTTTCTCCATGTATTACTTATTAAAATGTAAGTGTAAGATACAAAGGAAGATACCGGTACTAGTTTCTGAAAATAGTTTCTAATGTAGCTAATATAATTTTGATTTTTTTTTTCTTCTTCATTTTCTGTAGTTGATGTATTTTTACCTTAGAAATATTACATTAATATTAGACAATTGCCTTAGTTTCTAAAAGAGTTATTCTTATTACACGTTAATGAATTTCAATAATTATTGATATCGTACTTGTTATAATATTGCATGGAGTGATCCAATATTAAATTAAAAAATAATTAGTTAAATAAAAAGATATCGTAGGTTAATTCTTGATGAACCTTTTCTCAAATGAAATAAAAGATCAAAGACTGCAATTTCCTTTCCCATTTATTCATTCTATTTTCCTCACATATAATCCTTTTCCCAAAGAAGGGAATTCAATTTTCAATGTTTTCATTTACTGAGCAAGTGTCTTTAAAAAAAAAAAAAAAAAAAAAAAAAAAAAAAAAAATGCTTGCTGTTAACTTTCCCAAAGTGTCTTCGGATAATATACTTTGAGTAATGTAATTTTTATCAAATTATGGCCACGTAATTGGATATTTTACTATTTGAGCTAAGAATTTCTCTCGCGTTAAATGGAAATAACATCGTATAATTGGGTACTTCGACAAGTAAATGAAAACCCGTGAATATTTCTGACTGTTCATTAACATAATTTTTGTTCATTCACCCTTCGTAAATCATGTAAAGTAATTAAATAAGCTCGAGACAAAATAAGGATATATATTACTTTGATTTTGTTTCACCGCCATGGGATTGTAAAAAAAACCTTAGAAAACATAATAGATATTTTTGTATTAATTAAAAGACAGCATCAAAAGTAATGTTTCATAAATTATTAATTGGGATAGTAATTAAATTTTCTTTCAGCTACTTATTATACATGGTTTATTGAAACAGTATATATATTTTTTGTTTTTTCAAACATAATATTCAGAATATTTTGAAAGGACACTCTTATTTAATACTAGTTCTGCAGCCCAGCGTTGGCTACGTAGCTACATCACATACACATATCGTATGTATACAATCACAAAATCGAATTTCACCTAAGCATTCTTTGCTTCACAAAACCACAAAAATTCAAATAAAAATACGAAAACCTAATAAAATTGCCAAAACAAGAATAAAAAAGGGCAAGTTTGTTCGGCTGTCATCTGTACGAAGTTTTGTAAGCTGATGGCAGAAATAGATGTTTTTCTTGCATTAAAACTTTAAAAAAAAATTCAAACAATTAAAAATTTTAAATTCTGGCTGTCAAATTAGAAATTATTGGTTTTACTATACTTATGTTTAGAATTTCAGAGTTCTCCAAATACTAGGGAGTTACTTTCTATAGACTCAGACAAAGACACATAGACTCTATGTGTTTTATTTGTATAAGATAGGATAACTTTATATTATATTTTGTTCTTAATGATTTCTTATGCTCTAATATATGGGCATGGTTAATTTTAAAATAAATTGTGTTACAGTTTTATTTATAAAATCAGCTCAATTGGAGGAAATCAATAAAATTAAGAAGTATTTATGCTGCTATTATAGCTTCTTTAAAGTTTTATAGCTTAAGTTAAAAAAAAAAAAAACTAAAAAAAAAAAAAAAAAAAAAAAAAAACTAATTGAAAATATATAATATTGAGAGTAGTGTGTTCTTAATAAAACGTAATTGAATTTAAAACAGTAAGAATATAATTTTTTAACTAGCACACACAAAATATGTAAGGAAAACAAGTTATTTTTAAACAAAAATCACGAAATAATTTTAAGAGCCATTGCGCGTAAAAATCGAGCAAAATCGCCAAGATTGCGGCCATCACCGACTCAGAATTTCATGATTTTTTTTCTTATGTTACCTTAACCTAGGAAAGAATAAACCTGAAATATTTTGGCTGTATCTTTTATATTTTTGGAGTTGGGGGAGGGGGGGGGGGGGTCGAAGTGTGAAATACGCGTGTCTTAGAAAAAATTTGTTGTCATTCTTGCTGTTTTGTAATTGAATTTATAACTGGGTTTGAAGGGCTATAGATACATTTTTTTTTGCCTAACAGCTTATATAAGCTGTATATTAGCATCTCAAAGTTAAAACTCACTTGTAAATAGTCGGAGCCACAGAAGAGGGCCCCCCAAAACGACGCTTTTTTGTAAAAAATTCAATTTTAAAAGAGCAATAAATCTTGACTTTTATAGGATTTAAAGGAATTGTTGTGCAGAGTCCCTGAATACTTCTGTATAAAAAGAATCTAAGGTTAATATTCATTGCAGGAACTCGGAGCTTCAGGGTAAAGGGGCCCGTTTTTGTGTTATTTCAGAGCATTATTTCTGCTTGCGCTGACCTCCAACATATATACTGCTTACATGGAATTATTATCTCTACATAGTAATTTCACAATATGGAAGAACATTTATTAAAGGTTAAAAAATTTTCGAGAAAATTCAATTTAATGTGTAACATGTAACTACTTTTGACGTGAACGTGATTTTACGGTACTTGAAATGATTATTTCTGCTGCTCTCTGACCTCCTACATATATATGCTTACATGGAATTGTTTTCTCCACCTAGTAGTTTGCAATATGCAAGAACCGTTGTCTTGATTTTTACGTGCAATGCCTCTTAAATACTGATGTACGCAAGATGCATGAAACCTCAAATATGTCAAATATCACACAAAAATATGTTTCCACTGAATTGTCAGATGAACCTAAAACTTGCTGAATTGTGACATCAAAGTATTACACTCTAAAAAGTATTACACATAAACATACTAAACTCAAAATAAACATGACAGCTTATGATATTTATATTAATTTTTTTTTTTTTTTTAAATTAGCTCGTTTAAACTAGTTTTAAAAATACATTTGGATTTATTAACCACTTAGCCTAAAATTTGTATGGGATTTCATACTGAAGTTACTTGAATGACAGTTATTTCAAAATAAGCTAAGCTACAAACCCCTAACTAAATGAGCCATAGCCATGGAACAAGCTCTTTTATCAGTTTGTACCCAATCCCTCAAGTGTTAGGACAACTGGCGCCTTCAAGACGTTTATTCCGTCGCATTAGAAGAGGACACAAAGCAAGAAGTTTTTACTCTTTCCTACTTAAGGTTGCGCTAAAGGAAAGAAGTAATAATAGCGATGCCAATTAATGGGCTGTTATCAAAGATCTTTTAAATGGTTCCACTTAGCTTCAATAATTATTGCTGTAATTATTGAATTTGTGATTAAAAAATCAGTCTAAAAGGTGATTAGTCTATTTGGTTGTGGTCTTAAATATTTGAAATATTAGGTAAGTCTTACAATTTTTATAACTGAAATAATTTAAATGTTAGAAGGTTTTGTTTCATATATTTTATTTGAATTTCGCAAAAAAAATCGATTTAACTTCTATACAACTAATAAATAAGTATACAAAGGGTTTATTTATTAGACTAGTAAATTAAATATTAATAAAATAAAAAGCTGTACGACATTTTTAAATTCATATTAAATATTAAATTACTATGTTTTCATATTTCTCACATTTCGCTGCTATATTTTGCTGATATACTTACATTTTTAAATATTTTGTTAAACATTAAAGTGCACAATTATTTCAAACTTATAAATTATAGCTGATTATTGTTACTTATGTGTTACTAAAAATAGGGAATGATGTGTATGTTGTGTAAGAATAACTATTTTTTTCAAACACATTTCTTAAAACGGATTTTGTAAGCTGTTATAAATAAATACTATGCAACACTTATCACTTTATACAAAAAATTGGAAACATGGTTTGCTGGAGGTACATAAAAATATCCACTAACAACACCTGTGTAAATTGTTTTTGATTTTTGAAAACATTGATGAGGGTCAATTACTATTGAAAAATTAGGCATATAAAATTCATACTGATAACAAATGATGACTTGGAATAATGTTGCACATATCAGTTCAAACTGAAAACAACATCTCAGATACAATAGAAAAATAGAAAATGTATCATGTTGTATATATATATATATATATATATATGCCACCAAAACTACTTACACTTAACCTAAAAAAAAAACCTCGAAGGAATGTAAAAGCAATGAATTGCTATTAAAGTTAGATATCAAAAGTATCATACAAGAGTAATAAATAAAATTTGTAACACAATTTAATTTAACTTTTTGACTGTAAAAGTTCACTCATTTCAATGACTTTAAATTATATAAAACGGAGTATAATAAATTGGCGACTTTTAAAGGAGCAAATTCAAGTAAAACATTGCAAATTATACTTAATGTAGTCATTATAATTAGTAGAAATACAAAAGTCCAATAATGTTACATTCTAGGCAGAAAGAGTTATGATACTAAGTTCAAAGTTTAAGTCCTTACACATGTCCCGTGAGTCAGTGTGAAACATTTTTTTTTAAATAAAAACATATTTTAAATTTCCATTTTTTCAAACCTTAATGTTTTCTTTTAAAATTCAATCATATAGTTATGTCAAATTTTTAAAACAATACAAAAATAATTTAACGTGTTATATTAGAAAGCACATATGTTCTGCTCGTCAGTTTTTTAACAATTGCGTTAAGTAAGAATTTTAAGTGCACAATTGTTTTGATAACCATTATTATAAAATTCGATATTTACGTCAATGAAAACATTTACCTTGAAAACAAACTGAGTTGATATTATAATGACATAACGTTTCATTCTAAAAAGATTTTGAATCGTAATGAATTTGCAAACTGTTTAGTTCAAGAAAGAAATTTTCACAAATCATAGCATTGGTCAGCGGGTATGTGACTTATAAGTATGACATTCTTTGGCCGAATTTTGCAAAATGTGGAGAAAAAAAACCTTGACATGTGAGTTTTTTTTTTTTTTTTTTGAATAAGCCGAATTCAGTCTTTAAAAACACAGGAAACATATTTTTGTCTTTTGTTTTTTCACACTTTTCCAAACATTATGCAGCTGTCTCTAAATGAGTGTAGGAAGAAAACAACGAAGGCAAAAGTTGTAGATGTTATGAAAATGTGTTTGCGTTCGAATACCTAAAATTGCGCAATGCCCATTCTAACTTGAAATTAATTTTTAAAAGTATTCTTCAATTAATAAATAATTATTGTAAAAATAATTCTTAATTTTAAGCATTTCTTTGTTATCGAGAAATGAGGTTGTTTGAAAAGATACATGCACCACTCCATTCATTAATGGGATAAAAAATTAATGTACACGACATTTTTAAAGTGTCTTAGTAAATTTGTATTTCCAAAAAAATTCATTAGTTATTTAATTTTTTTAAAGCATAATTTACTAAGCACCAGAAAGGGTACACTTTCTCTGAATGAAAATAGCAAATGTATCTGCCAAAATAGTCTAAAATTGTGTCCTTTTTGAGTAACAAGTAGTATAAACGATATATCACCGTTTCCCACTCCAAAAGTAGCATGTCCCATGCGTCGGCTCACAATTTTGTTTTCTAAATCCAAAAAATAAATATTTTTTTTGAACAAATTTTGATATAGTATTATTAACATTTACACAAATGTGGCTTCGTTTTTCATAATTTTAGTCCCTATAAATTCAGAGAAAACGTAAACTTATCTCTTTGGCATTAGTTTCTTTTGTTCCATCGTTAGGGTTTAAAAAAAAAAAAATTTAAAAATGCATTTGGTGAAAAAAGTTGTTACTTATCTTAATAAGAAAAACTATAATTTAATTTTTTTTTTTAATAAATAAAGATAGTAATATCTTCCGAATCCGCATTCACCTCAAAGTTAGGAGAAATTACAAAAAATAACTATTTTTCCTAAATTTTTTTAAATTTCTAAACGTTATATATTTAAAAGGCAATAGTTTGAAATGTGTAGTGAAAGGATAGTATAACACAGGAAAACACTATTCCACACATTTTTAAAATATATATTAATAACTAGTTACATACACGTGCTTCGAGACGAAATTTTAACACGTGCAATATTTTAGCTAGCTGTGAGGCCTCGCGTTGCGGAAATCTGTCATTGGTGTATAGGTCCCAGTTTTTGGCGCTTCGTTCTCAGGAAGGTTTATCCCTACTCAAAATCGAGTTCGCTTCGTTCGCTGAAAAGTTCATTGACACATAAGCACAGGCTTACTTCACTCGTTGAAAGGTTCATTAAAATGCAAACATAGGCTCGCTTCGCTAGCTGAAATGTGCATTGCTGCTTAAGCATAAGCTCGCTGCACTCACTAAAAACTAATTGCTACGTACACCCTTAATATTAGAAGCCCCTCCCCTGTCGAGAAACAAACAAACAAAAACAAAAAATCCCCGTTAATACAACAATATAACACCCCTTTAAAAATATTTTAACCCGCGTTTGTGAAAAGAATAATTAGAAGGCCAAAACTATTTATGTTGAAAATTTCAGAGCTCTAGGCCTATTAGAAGTCGCTTTTTGTGAAAATATTAATTAAAAAACAAATTAGAATTTTAACATATTTTTTGTCAAAAGTATAATTAGAAGGCCAAAACTACTTGTATTGAAATTTTCAGAACTGTAGCCCAATTAGAAATAGTTTTGTAAAATATTTGTTTTAATTAAAAAAAAAAAAAATTCAAAAACAAATAAAATTTTAAATTTCTGTTTTTCAAAAGTCCAATTAGAAGGACACAACTGCTTATGTTGAAAATTTCAGAGCTTTAGCCCTAATAGAAATCGTTTTGTAAAATATGTATTAATTAATTACTAAAAATTAATTTAAAAAGAACTAAATAAAAATTTAAAATTCTGTTTTTCAAAAGTCCAATTAGAAGACCAAAACTACTTATTTTGAAATTTCAGAGCTGTAGCCCTATTAGAAATCATTTTGCAAAATAGTTATTAATTAATTAAAAATTTAATTACAAAAGAACTATATAAAAGTTTGTAATTCAGTTTTTCAAAAGTTCAGTTAGAAGGCTTATGTTGCTTTACTTATGTTGAAAATTTCAGAGCTGTAGCCTTATTAGAAATAATTTTGTAAAATATATATTAAGTAATTAAAAAAATTAATTAAAAAATAACTAATAAGAATTTCAACATTCTATTTTCCAAAAGTCCATTTAGTAGGCAAAAACTACATATGTTGAAATATTCAGAGGTGTATCTCTGTTTGAAGACACTTTGTAAAAAAAAAAAAAAATTAAAAATAACTATTTAAAATTTTTACATTCTGTTTGACATGGATACAATTAGAAGGCCAAAACTACTTAAATTGAAAATTTCAGATCTCTACTCCAATTTTAAGTAGGTTTCTATAGATCCACAGAGCCACATACAGACACACAGCTTGTTTTATTATTATTGATTAAAAATATTCAAATATACATTTTTTTGTTAAAAAATAAATTTTCTATAAAATGGGTACTAACGTTATTTTTTACGCATTTTTGTTAAAATAGTTATATTTACCTCAAGCATTCCCTTAAGAGTTTTGAATAAATACGAAAAATACCTTTGTTTTCATTAATTTGTAGAATACCTCAATCACTAAATTATTGGGATGCATTAGTTTGTATTGCGTGAAATGAAGTAGATAGAATTTGGAAAAAAATCAAATTAGTATTTATTCAATAATAACTATTCGTGCTTAACCTTTGAAACATTGATAAAAACTGTGTTTTGGCGTGTTTCAATGTTGGTGGCCTTTCTCGTGGAGCCTTCTCTTCATTTGAAGCTCATAAACTAACATGCTCATTCATTGGATCATAGCGCCCATGGCTGTGATTGCGCTAATGGATAAGATTGGGACTGGCTGAAAATTTTCGGATAGATCAAATTGCACTTGGGAGACCACTGCAGTGGGATATATACCTCCTAATATTTCAATAAACTACCATTCAAACGCCTTTTTCAACACGTAGATAGTACTACAACAGGACCATCTTTCAGTGAGGATATAGGTCAACAATTGAAGACCTGTGAAAATTTTCCTCGTGCTGATTTTGTACGTTTTGAATGTTCAATTCCTCAAGATGAGATGAAAGTACTGAAGACAGACCAGTTATATCTCCTTGATATTTTTTCAGCAGTTAGATCAGGCCAATGGCTTGGCAGCTCGCTAACCCAATCTCCTTTCTACACTCCAGATGGCTAACAAAAGAAAACAAAGTAGTTAGACTATATGTGAATGCATGTAAACCATCGGATGAACTCAAGCAAGTGATATTCTTTATTTTAAATTGTTACATGCCATATTGGTTTCGAATTATAAAACAAAGTTTATTTTCTGATGGACCTAAGATCACATATAAGGCAATTCGATTGCCATGATACCTCTCTGAATATTTACTGGAAGTTATAAACTCGGTTATTGAACGAAAGGCTTCCCTCACCTACAAAATGTGATTTTGGCAATTATTTCGGAAGATGTAAGATAACTGGGGAGTCCGTTTCTGAAATCTCTAGAACTTTCGTAAGGAATGGCAATCAGGTATTTCAAAGCAACCAGACTTAACTTTATTGCCTCTAATTAAGTGGACATTGGAATGCTTGTAATAGGATCCTCCTTTGTTAAATAAAGTAGCAAACAAAGACATTGAACATTTAGTAAAAACTCACACACCCCAGATGAAAATTAGTATGGTTCAAAGTCGGAAACAGGCGTTCTGGATGATCGACTAATTCTGGTCGATACTCGAGTATAGTTACAAAATGCGCAATTTAAAAAAAAACAAAAAAAAAAAAAAAAAAAAAAAAAAAACATGTCAAAACAATCACATCTTTTTGTTCTCCAACCTTTCTTATAAATAAAATATCCTAATTTTAAAACTGTATCAACATTTCAAAACCTCTACTATATTTTATTCAGAATCGGGCGAGATTGACCTATATTGTTTCCAACAACCGATTCACGACGTTCCACACCGGAATCGGCCTATGTCTGGCGATATTGGTCAGCGTTTCTATGCTACTGGGGATCTCTGAAATTAGACTTCGACTCATTTCCTTGTCACACACAAATTGTAGAACGCCGCGTCAAACTTGCAACAGGAACATTACAAAGAGTGGGTGGCGCTGACACCAAAGACGTTAGGCCAACTCTTTTTTAAGATCCACAACGCCCGACTTTTCTGCAAAAGATTCCTTCAAAGTGCATCACTGGGATAGAAAATTCGAGAAACAGTTAACCAAATGAATAAAAAAAGGATTTTTGTAAAAAAATGTAAGAAATAACGTTATTACCCATTTTTCAGAAAATTCATTATTTTTAACAAAAGTATTACTTTTGAGTATTTTTAATTATTAATATGTGTTTTAAAAATACATAGAATAGTGTTTTCCTGTTTTATACCACCTTTTCACTACATATTGCAAACAATTGCATTTCAAATATATAACGTTTAGAAATATAAAAAAATTTAGGAAAAATAGTTATTTTTTGTATTTTTTCCTCACTTTGAATAGAATACTCGATCCTCAGATATTATTTTTTTTCTAAAATTTGTTGTACAGTTTTTCTGATTAAGATATGGAAGAACTTTTTAACCTAATGCGTTTCAAAAATAAAACATTTTTTTCGAAACATCTTATTATCCGTATCCAGTGCGTCGGTTGCTTATAAATGCATATTTGACCTAATAAAAACAATTATTTTTCTGTAAACCTTTACCACCAACTAAAATTATAAAAAACTAAAACATAACTAGTAAATTAATCATATTTTTGTAATTTTAATTTTTTTAAGAGTAGAAAAAAAAAGCAAAATGTCCCGTGTATCAATCCGAGAATCGTCTAATAACAAACCTATCTAGAAAATGTTCCAAAATTACAGTCACTTTGAGTAACAAGTAGTGTAATGTATGTATAATTTGTCTAACAAAATATACAAAAATTGTAACTGTAAAAATATCACTGTTTCCCTATCGCAAAAATAGTATAACTCGTGCGTCGCTACAGAATATCACGTGCATCAGTTTCGAAAGTCCTGAGCTTCCGGGTTTTTTTTTTTTTTTTTTTTTTTTTTTTTTTTTTTTTTAAATCCACAAAAATAATCTTTTTGAAAACTTGTTAATTTTTTTTACTCCAATAATTTTCAAATTTATAAATCGTAAGTGTCTCATCACACTTTTTAACAAAATGTTTATTTATATCGAAAAATGATTACTGCCCTTTTCAGATCTAAAAATTACAGGAAAAAAATATTGTTAAAATATCAGGATAGTAGATGATTATGGGAAGTTTCAATACAGTAACTATCTATCATCGAAAAATATTAGATTCAAATAAATAAATTTAAATGTGTTAAAAGCATCAAACAAATCTAAAATAGTCAGAAAAGCAAGCTGTATACTAACTTACGTCATGTTACCACATCGGCTTAGTTGTTAGCATTTTGACTGCTATTGAATCTTGGTATATCTTGTTAACATTTCTAAAACATTTGCGTAGTATGTCATTAATTTGTAATATCTTAATTTTTTTAAACATTTCACATTTGTTTTGAAAATTATCTTGAAAGACGTATTATTTCCTTACCACTATCAATGGTATTTGGTGATGTATTTGTAAAGTAAACACTGCTAAATGAAACTGCATTCCATTACCTTAATGAAGAAGACTAATAGCTTAAAACAGTTTAATAATTAACATTTGGGATCTGTCATTACATTCCAAACACAAGGGTAACACAAGGAGCAGTCACCACTGGAGTATTTGTTCGTCAGCAGAAATCGATGGAAATCGTTAGTAATACAAAAAATAGAACATGGCAATTATTTATTCATTTTATTGCTAACAGTTGTGATCAAATTCTTCATATGTGTTTAAAACTTTGGATCCTGCACATTAATTTGTAGTTGCGGATGGTTACTTTATTTTTCAACCTGTCCAGACCTTCAAAAATTCAAGGAAATTCATTATTATATGTTTTAACAATGTGATTATGATTTTAATTATCTTACACATAGTAAAGTATAACAAAGTATTCAAAGAAATTTTTTTATGTCACTCAAAATTTAATCATTTGAGCTGAAAGTTTTACTCACAATTAGGTTTAATTATTTATTCTATTTTATTATAAGATTAACATTAAAGTTTAATGCATACTCTAATTACTTTATCTATAATATTACTTAACAATAATATCCAAATTGTATTTGTTGAAAATATTATTTGAATAGTTATACTGTAGCACGAGAACCTGCACTTATTGAATTATGGCTTGAGCTTCTGCTTTTGACAAGTAAGGTCTGTAAAGATGATTGATGGTTTATTTGGCAGCCTTGAACCCAATTCAGAGAGTGCCCCTTTTTATCTATTGATTATTTTTTTTTTTTTTTTTTGTTGGAGTGTCCATCAAAAATCTTTTGTGACTTACTTGAAGAACAGTAATCGCATAAATGATTGTCTCAGTGTTTGTCTCAATTGTGCGTTTCCAGGTGTTTATCAAAAAGAGTTTTTGCAAATTGTGTCCAAATAAGTTACGAGTTATCGAGAAAAGGAACACAAAAAAAATGGAAAAAAAAATTAAAAAAAATAAAGTATTAAAATATTTTTTCATCCTATATTTTACGTGGTATTAAGAATGATTTTCTGAGAGCTGGGTACACTTAGCATAGGGCTGTGATTATGCTAATTTTTGATTTACCTGAAATTTTCAGCAAGTGTTCTGTATGTTATGCTGATTACAAATTCGAAAACCGTTTAAAAAAATTCCAATCCATTATCATGTTTCAGCTGGTTTTGTGGAGGGGGTAGGCGCATTTTATGGCATTTCTGATGAAAAACACTGCTATTAGAATGAATTTTTTACAAAACTTACTGCATGTGCCAGACTTTTGATTGCAAAAATGTATAATACACTACTAGTACTAATTATTATCGATACTATTTTCTTGGCACATCACTAAAGTTTTGGTGTAGATAGCGGACAAAAATATGTCCGATTCACTATTTTTTGCTACTTTAAGAGCCAAAATTTAGCCGACTGCACATATGTGCCAAACATTTGACATTGTTGTGTGATTGTAGACTACAAACATAATATTTTAACATAAAAAAAACTTTGGCATCTGTCTGAAGTTTCCAGTAAAATCAGTTTGAAATCTGAAATTTTAGACTTTTAGGCCTAATTTAAGGCCAAAACTCTCAAAACTTCAGAATCTGAAAAATAAGGTGATGATGTCATCAGAGAGTGACTTTAGTGTACTAAACACTGCCACTGTCTGTTTTTTTGGCACCTCTGCTCATTTTTATTCGAGAACGATGTAAAGTTGGTTAAAATATTGAAAAACGGTAAAATTGTGAGTCTTGTATATCCCATTTTATATAGGCTATCAGACTTGTATATCCATTTTATATAGGCTATCAGATTTGCATATCCCATTTTATATAGGCTATAATAATTGTGGCAGAAAATAACAAGGCTTTCCACAACTAGCCTTCAAAATTATTTCTGTAAAATTATAGAGCTTTTATAAAATGCAATCATAATTTAAATGCTTTTGTTTCTACTACAGGATCTATTATAAAAAGAAATAACAATAACCTATTTTTTAAAATATGATACAGTTAATAATGGACATTTTCAACTAAGCAATACAAATATAATTTTGTAAAAGACTAAAAAAATTTTGTTCATTATAATTTTTTCCTTGGGAGCTTAGAAATGAAATAATAATGGTGTGAAATAGCCTAGAGCACACCTGAGTAACAGGAATGAATTCAGAAGGGCGTTTTTTTAGGGGGGGGGGGGGGGACTTCTGTTGCTAACTCAACAATCTATGTTTTCTAAGCCGACCAAACGGTGTAGTGGTTAGCGTGCTGGCTTCTAGACCGCGAGGTTGCGGGCTCGAGTCCCGTGTTAGGCATGGGTGTTTGTAAATGTATGTTGGCTTGTCTAATGACGAAAGTTTCGGCGCATTATAGCCCTCGTGTTGCTGACGGCGCCAGATAATCTGAATACAACCAACCAACCAACCAACTATGTTTTCTAATCATTAGGCGACTACCAAATCAATGTTTTTTTATTGGTCCCGGGAAAATTCAAAAATCCTCCCATGGATCAGCCCCTGTAAGTAGCCTTAGATATGAACTTACCTTTGCTAATAAATATGGATCTGCACAGCAGGTTTCTAAAACAATCTTCAGTATTTCAAAAGCATCTACTCCTTCAGCGATGTAATTGGTTGGTTGTATTCAGATTATCTGGCGCCGTCAGCAACACGAGGGCTATAATGCGCCGAAACATTTCGTCATTTAACAAACCAACATACATTTACAAACATCCATGCCAACACGGGACTCGAACCAGCAACCTCGCGGTCTAGAAGCCAGCACGCTAACCACTATACCGTTTGGTCGGCTCAGCGATGTAATTATCTAGACCTTGAATTCCTTGCCTTTGGCTAGCTTTGCAGCAGTTCGGTACTCTCCAAAGACTGCTTCTAGACAGGTACTGTATCCCAACAGATTGACAGTATCCTTTATATGCTAATACAATATGAGATCTCTGTAATGTTCTTACTGAGTGTGGGATTTCGAAATATTTTCCATTACTGAGAGTGAGTTTCGTTGTCCCGAATGCTACATCTTGTATGAAACCAGCTGTAAACAGAAAGTTTATAAAATGTTCAACTTTAGTCATATCCAGTCTATTGCGTGTAATGGATTATGTGTTCAAGACTTTTTTTAATGCTGCATCATTACCTGATGCAATTTCTTTTGATAATTCAACTATTCTCTGTGAGCAGTTAAACATCGTCTTCAGTTGACGAACACTGAAGCAATCTGAAACAGTACACTGTTAAAAATTTTGTTCCACCTTGCACCAAAAATTGGTTCCCATTTAGCTGCCACCAACATTTGGTGCTTAGTTTCACGATTTAATGGTGCAACCTCGGACCGTAAGCACCATTAAATCGCGAAACTAAGCACCAAATGTTGGTGGCAGCTAAATGGGAACCAAATTTTGGTGCATGGTGGACACATTTTTTTAACAGTGTACTGATCAGCATAACTTTCATGTTGATGTTACGAACTATATTTACTGCAGCAATCAAATCACTGTATTCATTCTCTTCAGGTGCATCAATAGAAGACGAGGATATCATAGACAATAATGCTTCCCCTTGCCCGGGACACAAAGTGTTCGCTAGTTCTAATGAAAATGCCTTAACACCTCTCTTGTGTTTTCGTTTCAGTCCACGTAAGTAACTGGAACTTAAATTTGCTAATGGTGTTGCTATTTGTGTTTTTACAGGGCTGAAATGCTCTTGCATGCTTGGCATTTTGTCAATTGCCGTATTGAAAGCATCTCGATTGTGCAAATTTTGTTCTGGTGGAGGCTGATAGTTGTCATTGCTATCTTCATCTTCAGATAAAATAATGTTGGTGGCACTTTGCTCTTCTTTATTTCTACACTTTGTACACAATGTTTGACCAATTGGGAACTTGATCCGATATTGTTCACTGATGTTCTTTGATAATTCCTCATGTATTGAACGCACTGCCATCTTCTTTCGGTGCTTGTGATTTGGATGTTTGCATATAACTGGAGGTCTCCAATAAATTCCGTTGCTGTACCGATGCTTTGGGCATATTTTCTGTTCATCATTAAATGTTAAACCTATGCGGTTTTGTACAAGTAATAATTCTGTACATGAAAGTGTAGGCATTTTAATTTGAAGTTTTTTACAATGTGGTCTTATATCCAAAGTGAGCTGAGAGAAAGTAACTATTTCATTGTCTTTCACAAATGCAGAAAGTCTACATTCAGGCGAACTTAAAACACAGTCATTCCACTTTTTCTCCATAGTTCTGAACTATGTTCCACAATTTTATTTAGAAACGAATAAAATCTAAAAGACGGAAAAATATGTCTGAATAGTGAAACAAATGCAATACATTACTATTTTACAGCAACCAGACAGTCCCATACACAAACGAGAAGTCAGGCATAAAAGTGAAAGTAAAATGTACATTCCAAAAAACAAAAATTGAACTAGAATGATATAAATAAAAAGTTTTAAAATCGTTGCACATTATAAAATAACAATAACAACTTATTTTTAAAAAAGTAATAAGAAATTTAATATCAACTCACCTATTTTTGAAAAACTGAAGAAGTCATGTGTTCTTTTATGTGTTTATCCAAGTAGAATCTTAGTTCAAAAAGGAAAATAGTAATCTAAATAGAATCTTTGAGTGTTCTAAAGTAAGAATAATGTTGCCACTCAAAAATTATGAGTGTAATATTGTACTAAATAATTTCAACAAAATATCTTTTGGTCAATATGCATGTAAATGACAAATATAGATAACCAGGATGATTGATCACTTTTTAGTAATATCCAATAAGAATCTTTTTATTTAAAAAAAAAAACCTCAAGCAGGTGTAATAGTTAAGAAGCGTATTCTTAACTTTGATAGGTTTTGTGAATAAAAAATGAAAGAAAACCTTTGGCACAAATCTGCAATTTATTTGATCTGAGGGAAAATGTCCATCGATCAATTTTACCATTTTTCAATATTTTAACCAACTTTACATCGTTCTCGAATAAAAATGAGCAGAGGTGCCAAAAAACAGACATTGGCAGTGTTTAGTACACTAAAGTCACTCTCTGATGACATCATCACCTTATTTTTCAGATTCTGAAGTTTTGAGATTTTTGGCCTTAAATTAGGCCTAAAAATCTAAAATTTCAGATTTCAAACTGATTTTACTGGAAACTTCAGACAGATGCCAAAGTTTTTTTTATGCTAAAGTATTATGTTTGTGGTGTACTATCCCATAACAATGCCAAATGTTTGGCACATATGTGCAGTCGGCTAAATTTTGGCTCTTAAAGTAGCAAAAAATAGTGAATCGGACATATTTTTGTCCGCTATCTGCACCAAAACTTTAGTGATGTGCCAAGAAATTAGCACTGATAACAATTAGTACTAGTAGTCTATTATACATTTTTGCAATCAAAAGTTTGGCACATGCAGAAAATTTGGCAAAAAATTAATTCTAATGATAGCGTTTTTCATCAAAAATGCTATAAAACGCGCCTCCCTTCCTCTACAAAACTAGCTGAAACATGACAATGGAATGGAATTTTTTAAAGCGGTTTTCAAATTTGTAATCAGGATTACCATACAGAACACTTCCTGAAAATTTCAGGGAAATCAAAAATTAGCATAATCACAAGCATACCCCTCTCTCAGAAAATCACTCTTAAGAATATTTGCAAGTAATATAAAGTTGAATTTTTAAATTTAAAAAAAGCATTAATTTTAATTCAAAGAAATTCAATGAAAAGAAATATTATTACTGAGACAAATTAAATATTGAGATTGAAAGGAGATTATTCTACAGAAAAAATCACTCCAAATGCCAAAATCAAAATTCACAAGTTAGATGTATCTTAAACTTTAAAAGTTGTTAATCAGAAATTTAGATAACCTAAAGTTATATCATTTATTATGGACTGTGAGATAACTGTTAAATACATTGCTAAATAAATATGAGTATTGAGTGACAACAATTACCATAATTAAAACAACTACCATTCAAGTTACCTGTAGCTAAAAATACTTTATGACATGATCTTTATTCACTAATGGATCACGAACGACGCCAAGCAACTAAATTAGTTTAATAGAATGCTCTTTAGAAGTAACTTATAATAATATAATAGTAGTTAATAGGTTTTACTTCTCGTTAAGCTCTATTAAATAGACTCAAATTGTTGATTTATTGCATGAGAAAGTTAAGTAGTATTCGTTAGCATTTCCACCAAAAGCAATTCCAAATTGTAATGTACATTCAATCGAAATTAAGTGGTCCCTACAACAAGCATATACAAACACTATGTTATATTATATTATCAAAACTCTTTTATATGCATGCTTTTATCAAAGTCTTATTTTTTAATGCTCAATTTAAATACCGTAAAGGGTGTTATCTTCTTGTCAATCTGAAGAACATTATTCTAGAAGACTCGGCTTAAATACCATACAGTTGATCCAATTAAAGTAAAATTGAGACAAGGCTCTCTCACTTCTTGAAAAAGGGAAAAAAATAACGGAAATTCAATTACAAATCCTTTTAATCCTATTGAGCACCTTTAGGTTTTTCTAAAGATAAAAAAGTCTTTTAAAGAGAAAGTCCTCTTTCTGAAGCTTTGATGAAGTTAGATAAAGGAAAATATATTTTTAAATTATTTATTTAAAAAAAAAAACTCGAATAGAGGGAGTGTGATTAAATGTGATTGTAACTGAATTATGTCCGCCCTTAACCATCATTTTAAAAATGAAAACTGTTATTTCAGGTAGCTTTGATCGATTGGTTGTAGTTTTGAGCCGCTACACCATATTTTGGCTTCAAAGAGCTGTTAGGTCTTATCATCATTTTATTAATGATTTTTGTTATAAATAATATATTTAGAAATTCAGAAGTCCTTTTGGTATCGCATTTAAAAGCTATGGTATAAGACATCGATAAATCTCTGCATAAAGAATGTGAATTTTACTTTATAGAATATCCTCTTTCTATAATTTAATGATTTTACTATTAATTTCAATAATTTTAAAATTAATTTTATGATTACTAAACTTTCAAATATCTTCCTTCAATTACTTGATGTAAAAATTGATTTCCCCTCTGGAAACAAATGCACATGAGTACAATATTATAGTTTCTAAAGACTTATACATTGATATTAAAATCAATTATTTTATTTGATATTATTGAAATTTGCGATTTTATATTATTGAATTATTAACTACTATTTTCATAAATTATCATGACTATTTAATTAAAAAGTTATTTAAATAATTTTGACTATTAAAAGCACCTAAAACTCTATTAGTAGAACGTTCATTTGAACTCGAAAAAACAAGTTTTGATAAAATAGGTAATTAAATTAATAAAAAAAAAATTACTTTTTTAATTTACTTTTTGAATAAAAAATCAATTTAATTTGTGACAATTTGCAAAATGTTGAAACACATTTTTTAAAACATTATAATTTAATGTAATATCAGTTTTCTTGAGATTCGAAATATTTTACTTTTTGTAAACACTATATCTTAACGTTTACGCATCAAGTGTCAAGTGTTTCATTTCTCACACTTCGGATCTATGAGAAAGTTTAAATACAATCTTAATATTTTTTTGATTTTTATTATTATTATTATTATTATTTTTAACTTAAGAGAGATTGAAATTTCATCAGGTGGATGGTCCGTATTTCCAAAACCGTTTAAAACCAACAGCTTTTTCGGTAAACGTTCTTTCAAACGTCTCCACCCCCAAACGCTTCCCGCCTTCGGTCGGAAATTGAAATACATTATGCAACTTTAGTTTAATTCTTTTCGCTGTTGAACCAATACTTTTTCCCTTCTACACAACTTTAATAATTGTCGCTAACTCACCGATATAACTTCAATACTTAAAAAAAAACAAAAAAACTCAGCTATTTTATCAGTGTTTCTTTCTTTATAAATGCATAATTATTTACAGCTTTACTTTTGTTTTAAATTGAAATATTTCCATTCAAACTGTTTAAGATATTTTTATTAATAAAACTATCATTTAATATAATATTGAGATTAATTCATCAACAATCAAGGTAAACTATTAAGTTATAACTATCAAATTTATTTGGATTTAGGAATATAAAATAAATCATGTTAGGGAATTGCAAATAGCTCTCCTTTATAGCGTCCGAGATGAAAATACTTATGACGGATGCTGATTTATGAGGAGAGTAAATTTCCATACTATAATCCTTCCCTGTCTCCTAGTTTATCCAAACAATTCATCACAATATATGTACGACATAGGCAATGATTGGAAGGGCGATGATTTATTTCGCATAGCGATGTACAGACATGGATATATGTTGAAAGGGAATTGTCATTGTATATGTTTTGACTCTGATATTAATTTACATATATCGTGAAGAGAATTATTTGGTACACTGGTCATCAATTGAAGGTTTCATTATTGTCGAAATTTCGATGAATGACTACTTTCCGTTTCCCTATTATGAGCAGTTAACTATTTGTAAAACATGTTGCTCATATACTAGAAATGGATGTTTTCCTAATATAGTCATAACATATTGTGTAATAAAGTATAATTGCCAAAATACAATTTCTTAAATTCTGCATTAACATACTTTAATATTTTAAAAGATAAATATTACTTAAAAACAAATTAATTTTTATCCCATTTGCATTCCTCTCAAATGACTAGGATTCGAAAGCTTTAAAAATATTTAAAACAAATTTAACTGATTGCAAACCAAAACGGTATAATGCTGAATTTCAACGAAAATATTAGAATCTGATTATAATTTGTGTTAATTAATTTTTCAAACACTTTAGGAAACACTACAAAAAAACACTTTTCTTTGGTACTAATTCGATGCAGGAAATACATAAAACCAATAATCATATGAAAATATTTCAACTAATATAATTTTTTCTATAATAATAAAAAACGCTGTCTGTGTATTAGTCTGTCTGTTAGGGAGTATCGAAAAAAACTTTTTTCGGAAATCGAAAATTTCAAGTCGATAAAAAGTTGCCACTATGCTCACATATTTACCAAAATTTTATTAGCTCAATTGAAAAATATTTAGGTCTTCCGGAATGGACCTGAAGTTTGATTGCTTTTGACAAAAACGAAGATTTAAAAAAAATTTAAACACATAAATATAAAACAAATTTTTATTTTCAAGAATAAAAATGTAAAATTTAGAATGTTAATTAACAGTAACAAAAAAATTATACACGCCACTTAACATTTAGGTCTCTCAGAATATACATGAATACCGATATTTTCGGATATGAATACGGATATTTATATTACAAAATATGGATATTTTTCAATTTTCAAACCATTCTTTTGGTAGGTTTCAATTATTTTATTGATAGTCTAAGTATAGTAATATAGCATTTTGAAATATTGGGAATATAATTTTATGATATGGCTTACAGTAAACTCAAGTGTTAAGTCATGCCACTTCTGCAAGATCTTGGAGTCTCCAACCAACAAAGACTCTAGGTGTGAGACATGAAGTTAACATTATTGAAAATGTTTCAATGTCACAGAGTTCGAGTGATGAATATGTACTTGATATCGAAAGTGTTTCGGAAAAGGGTCAAATACCATGAAGGTATTATTTCAACCATTTTTCACTCAATTTATATAATAGAAAGGGTGAAGCAATAGGTATAAAAATTGTAAGTAGTAAATTTGGTCACATAAATTAACTAGAAAAATATGTATATTTGGTATAAGAACTATAGTCAACATATTTTGGACACACAACTCTAGATAGTAGTCTGGACGAAAAGTAGTATCGTCATTACACGACATTATATTGTAAATCATAAGGGAGTATAGATTTTCATTACTAACTCAACTATTTGTTTCAACTGCGAGGTTGGATCAAGTGATACAATATACTAGTCATTTTTCAGTCATTTTGAATTTTGAGATGTTTTCATGGTTTATGCTTGCTAAACCTTGGGTGCATTTGCTTGTTAGCACATCCTGGCATATTTTCCAATATTTCTGATAGATTTGCAACTCTTTAAAACCAACTTATGGGAAAACACTATCTATGCCATTGTATTCAACAACTGGTAAATCTCGATAACTTGTTAAACGTTTTCCTATTGGACAGTAAAAGAAGTACTTCCAGAAATTGGACCATCGAGTCTTTGTAAACCTTTGTAGGACCTAAAGTCTTTGTATGTTTTAGACTAAAAGATCTTGCAGAAGTGACATGACTTAACACTTGAGTTTAGTATGCGTTATATCATAAAATGATATTCCCGATATTTTAAAATGCGGGTCTACTATACCTAGACTATAAATGAAATAATTGAAACTAACCAAAAGAATGGGTTGGAAATTGAAAAATATCCGTATTTTGTAAAAAAAAAAATAAGGTTTTCATGTATATTCCGGGAGACCTAAATGTTAAATGGTATATACATTTTTTTTTTTATTACTAAACTTTACATTTTTATTCTTGAAAATAAAAATTTGTTTTATATTTATGTTTCTAAAAATTTTTGTTTTTGTCAAAAAGCAATCAAACTTCAGGACCATTCCGGGTGACCTAAATATTTTTCAATTGAGCCAAAAAAAAAAAATTTCGTAAATATGTGAGCATAGTGGCAACTTTTTATCGACTTGAAATTTTGAATTTCCCCAAAAAGTTTTTTTTTTTTCGACGCGCCCTACTGTGTGTGTGGTTCTACTATAAGCTACTTAAGGGCATATGGGACTCTGAAACTACAAAAATATCAAAAAAATTAAATTTTTTGTTTTTGTACTATAAAAATTGCTGACGTCCTTAGCTTTAATTTCACGTTTAAATTTTTTGAAATCCGATGATTTTAAGTGATAAAATCTTGATTTTAACTAAGTATTAACGTATTGCACACTTGTTGGCAAAAGTTAAAATTTCATTTTTCTCAGCTTCGCTTTTTTCACATTTTACGTATATTCAAAAAGCTCCTTGGGATTCATTTTTTGATAAATCCACCTTTTGTTTTTCAGATATAATTTTTAATGTGCTATAAAGAGATACACACATAACCTTGCAAAAGTTTCACTAGCTATATTATAGTAAATATTTGTAGTAGAGCCTCGTTAAAATTATCTCGGGAACAAGTTTCCAGTTACAGCCTGTGTAAAAAATTTCAAAACACGTAAAAGTTAATATTTCATTACTGGGATCCCCTCCCATCAAGAAAATAGGCATAATGCCACTTAATATGTTAATTACTTTAAAAAAATCAAATAGTTCATGCATTCCTTCTTCTTTTTGTTGCATTGTATTTATAATGGCGTAAAAGTTACAAGAGATGTATAACTGCAGTGAGCTTTTGTAGTAGCGCCTCGTTAGAATTACCTTGGTAACAAGCTTCAAGTTACAGCATGAGTAAGAAATTAAAAAAAAAAAAAAAAACATAAAAATTAAAATTTGATCTCTGAGACCTCCCCCACCCCCCCCCCCTCTTTCCCTTCCCCTCTTCCATCAAGAAAATTGGCATAAGAGTTCTTAACATGTTAGCTACTTTTAGAAAAAAAATCAGATAGTTCTTGTATTTCTTCTTGATTTGTTGCGTTGAATTTATAATGGCGCAAAAGTTACTCAAGGTCTATACTGAAGTCATTTTTTGTCGCAACGTCTTGGCTACAGAAAGTATTATAAATTTCTATTAGGAAACACCTTTAAATTTAG
The DNA here is from genome assembly GCA_963978545.1 of Linyphia triangularis. Lineage (NCBI taxonomy): Eukaryota > Metazoa > Arthropoda > Arachnida > Araneae > Linyphiidae > Linyphia > Linyphia triangularis. The sequence goes on from OZ021724.1 coordinate 63,845,377, forward strand.
CTGTTCCGTTTAATTCCAACTTCAACGGAAGTTACCTGAAAAAAGAAAAAATTGATAGCCTAACAATCCACAGAGCTATTTTTCACAATACGTACTTTCTTTAATAGTAAATTCTTTATATTAATTTTGAGGGGTTTGTTTGTAGCAGGCAAATCTTCGGAGGCACTTGCCATCATCCATACGGGCCGAAACTTGACACATATAAGTGTTGTCGATGACAATGCAATCTATCAAGTTTTTAGGGGTGTCACTAATAAGGTACTTTTATTTGTTTTACTATTGGTGTTTTGGAGGACTAATTAATCCACTTGTCGTCAGACAATCGAGATGAAATTTGGCAGATAAACTTGTTGATGATAATGCATTCTATTAAATTTTGAGGGGGAAAATATCAAAATTTAGTTAATGGCACAGAATCGAAAGTTTTCTTTGCAGCAGTCAAATATTATGAAAACTTAATCAAGTGCAAAATTTCTTAAATAAGTTACAATTGCATATAATAGTTGGCAATGTCTCTAAAAGATTTATATAAAAATCCTTGTTCTGGTAATTTAATTTTTAATGCAGTTTATTAATGCATTGAAGATCATACCTGGACAAGTTAGTTGGCTACATTTCCTTATGAAACTTATGGTAAATATATTTGTAACATTTATCAAAATTGATTCTAGAAAACTCTTGCCGCAGAAACATACAAACTTATTGAGTCATCTACTTCTTTGACCAACAAAAGTTTCTTTTGAAATTTATGACTGAGGATAAATTTTTAGAAGAATATAGTATATAATCTTGGTTGGAATTTGTTTTAAGGTAATTTAAGTGGACCATCGGCTATATATATACCAGGACAGCCATTACAAAAAATATAAATATTAACTATTTTAAAAATATAATGTTTGACTTACAAATTAAATATCATGGAAAGGTAATGCAAGAGAAACACAGAAATCTAAAGTACCTTGCCAACCTCATAACTTAAAAGCAGAATCCTTAAGATCTTGTAGTAAACCAATTATTATCTATTTTGCATAATTCTAACCAATCTGATATTTTGATCAAAGAGTGAACTATTTTTTAATATAGTAAACCTTATAATCTGAAAGACGACTGCAAGTTTAGATACCTCATCAAAAAAATGTAAAGAAATGCAAGTAAATTAAGAATATACTGGTCAATTGGAGTAAAAAGGTCAAAATTGTTAACCTTTTAAAAGTGAACCAAGTTGGAAATAAATATTATATCATCAATTTGCAGTCGCCTCTCAGTCTATTAGGCAACCATGTCCTTGGGAACCCTATGGCAGCTTTAGTCTATTGCTTTTTTAATCGCCACGGGTTGCGAAAAACAGTACTTAAAACTAAGTAACACTTGCCACAAATTATATACGATTATGAACTTGTACTTGCATCCGCCTCTCAATGAATTGAAACAATTTCTTTAATTAAATTCCATTTTTATCTTCTTTATAGCTTCGCGCATCGTTACTTCATTTTTGTATTCATCAATTACGCAGTAATGTTCTTAAATAATTTTTTTATGACAGAAAATTTAAATACTTCATACACAATCATAATAGCAATGGCTGAAAGCTCAACTAATGCAAGTCCATTTTTATAAACTTTCGGAAAATGCAAAAAAAGATAGTTCAAAATTGATATTTTCTTAAACCTTCTCCCCTAAATTATTATTTGGAAGGGGAAAATAATATTTGTGACAGAAAAAAACTCAACTGCACGTGAAGGGTCGTATTCTTAGTCATTGATTAGTGAAATATAGGATTATTTTGAAAACAAAATAAAAAATTATACACTAAATATAGCAGTATTTTTAAAGTTGGTATACTATTACATTAGCCGAATACTAGATAAAAAACAAATAAATTGCAGACGTAAATCAAACAAACAACCTTCAAATTATTTTCTATTTCTATAACAAACGTAAACATTATGATACATCAATGCATCATTTAAACATTTAGGCTTGGTGACTACTGGTATTCGGCTAACAGAAGAGTACCAGAAAATTTATTCAATACTAAAATATAGGACAATATTTTCATAAATATTATCAAATGGAACACTTCATTTTCAAAATAATCTTTTTAATAAAAGCAGTCACTTTACAATCACAGTACATTCATTTTGGTATAGATGCACTATAATCCCTGTTAATAAACAATGACGAATGTTCGGCGCATTATAGCCCTCGTGTTGCTGACGGCGCCAGATAATCTAAAAACAACCAACCCTGTTAATAAACCTTGAACTTTTTCCCAGAATTCTTTATTGCGAAGGAAGTTTGCAGTATAACAGTGTGTGGAAACTTATCATACAATTAAAAAATATTATATCTATAACTGTGTATTTTAGCTTGAAAACAAAGTTAACTGGATGGGAATTCAGCTATTAATAAATAAGATACAAACGTGGATTTTGGTCCTCTATGCATTATGACATCCTAAATTACTAACGAAGAAATTTTTGAGATTAATAAACTTGAGCACAGGCATGTAAATGTTGTGCAGGATTTTTAAAATGTAAAAAATATTCTCTTGAACCGAAAGGATTTGAAATGTACTTGTTTAATTAATCGCGAATGTTCGAAAACTTGCCCATTTAAAAGCGATGTACAGATCCATTACAGGGACCTGACAATTTTTGGTGATTTAACTTGTCTTTATAAAGTTAGTTTCATATAGAAGCGTTTTAGTCCTGCTCTACAAACATTTTATATCTATAACTGTGTATTTTAGCTTGAAAACAAAGTTAACTGGATGGGAATTCAGCTATTAATAAATAAGATACAAACGTGGACACATATTTTAGTTAATCGTTTACAATCATAATTAATTTTACATTGAAACTGCGACGTAAATAAACTATGGAATCATTTGAAACAAAGGTTTCTTATTTAAATTATAAGAATTAAAACAAAAGAAAGTCCCATAGCTACTTGCTAAATTTTAAATTTATGAATAAAAGAGAAGAATGGGGAAAATCCACTTTTTGAGAATAAATAGCTAAGCGTCCTTAAATCTCTTCTATCTCTTTTACTAATTAGTGGTAGTACTAAACGATGGTAGGTCGTCAAGGGAGAAGAATAATAAAGCTTGCGAGATATTTAGCAGAAAATACTAAACGTTTTAATGAGCTTCCATCTGCATTAAAACCTTTAATTTTCATTTTCTAAAAATCTCTTCCATTTAACTTAAATATTCATGTGTCTTTGTTTTTCATTGATAATTCATATCAAAATCTTTAAATTAAATTGCAAATATATACATATAATGATTAACACAAAAAGAGTAACACATTTTTAAAAATAACATTACACTACGCTAATTCGTTAACTTGTTAGCAAGAAGCCATTTTCATTAGATACATAATATTGTTCGCTTTATTTGACAACGAGAGGAAATTAACTAGTTCAAACAACTTGCATAATAATAGAATCTGAAGGTAAGTAAAAATAAGGTGTGTATACATATATACCTTATTTTTACTTACCTTCAGATTCTATTATTATGCAAGTTGTTTGAACTAGTTAATTTCCTCTCGTTGTCAAATAAAGCGAACAATATTATGTATCTAATGAAAATGGCCTCTTGCTAACAAGTTAACGAATTAGCGTAATGCAATGTTATTTTTAAAAATGTGTCATCTTTTTGTGTTAATCATTATATGCATATATTTGCAATTTAATTTAAAGATTTTGATATAGATATATATATGGCATGTTAAACTGTGCAGTGGCCTCACGTAAGGCACAAGTCTTTAGGCTTGATGTCTATAATACCACAGGTTTTAAGCCTAGCACCCATGTACGATTAGCGTTTGTCAAAAACATGCTTTGCTGTCTAAATAGTGTTTTCACAGTCTCTACATAGGTTATCTTCGACAACTTTTATAGTTTTGAGATGATTCTTTAGACAGTGACCGATTAACAAACCAATCATAATTATAGAAGACTTCCTGTCCGGTCTTATTATAAATTTGTTCGTTAGGTTTAAGGTTCTCTTTATATAGAGTTTAGATTGTCTCATACACTGAGACTTTTTCCATTCTAATTCAATTTTTTTTTTAAATATCAACCCTAAATGATCCTCTGACCTCAGATCGTGACACTTGGACAAAGGCCTGTTGGTGGACCCAAGCAAACTTAATCAAGATCGAAATAAAATTAAAGGTTTGGGGGGAAAAAAAGGGAAAAAAAAAACATTACTTAGTTTAAAACGATTTTGTTTTATATTGTTTCTTTAAAAAATGTTTTCTAAAATGAGATAACTATACACATAACTTTCTGTGAATTCTAAAATACTAATAACTAATGATGATAAATACTCGAGAAATTTTGTAGCACATTTAAAAAAAAATAAAAAATCTTTAAAAATTGCATCGAATAAATTAATTTTTTTTTAAATACATGAATTATAAAATCCAAGCAAAAAAAAGTACTTCAATATTTATGCTGCATATTGACTAAAAAGGATTTACATGGCCTTTTTGCTCTTATTTATGTTTTGAAAATAACAAAGCATCAAATTGCTACTACTTTTCATTAAATAAAGTTCTTCTTCTAAACTGCGGAAAATTTTTTGTTTCTTAGATATTACGCCTGCTTTGCATTAAATGTATAAAAAGAAAATTTACAAATATACTGTGTCCCTTAATTGAAGATAGAAGTATACTAAATTTGCTAAATACATTGATAACACTTATTTTTTATGGAGAAGTTAAATAAGGACACACAATTAACAAATAATGTATTGCCAATCCGTAAATGTTAAGAAATAATTAAGGCTATAACAATAAAGCATTTATTTTCATTAAAAGCACATTACATTAGTATGAAAGCTACACATTACTTTAACAATGTTTTCCAATTACATTTCATGCGAGAAAGGAACTGTATTATGCGAAGGCAAAGTGAGGAGGAAATTTTAGACATAAATCATTAACAGATAACCTTCCCGTCCATTTGCAATTCAGAATTTTCAGCAAACTTTCTGCATTTCATTTCGCAAGATTAAATTTTCTCATTACTTTTCATTTCGGAAATATTATTCATTTTGTTAGTTACTTCTCATATTTACAACACGCCTCTTTTATACTGCATTAAGGTTTGCTCCTTGCTTCGAGGCTTACAAAGATTAATGGATTTTTCCAAGAAATATTTTATTCTTAAGATGATAGATAAGATGGATGTTTAATAAATAAGGGTTAAATTTTTCTCAAAATATTAACACTGTATTGCGTGTAAAGCATAAAACATTTAACTATTTACTTTGGGTGAACATATGTAACTCCTACACAATATTTTTGCCTATTTAAAAAAAAAAGAGTTATAATTAATATTTTTACTTTTCAATAAATAATGCACAGTAATAGGCAAACGCAAGTTTCGAGGGTAAGCTATATTTGTTCAATTTATTAAATAAAATCCCCTTATATTAATAATGAGTTGCGCATTTTATACAAAATCTATCAATTCAGAATTTCATATGATTCATATGATGTTTGAGAAACACCCATAAATGTTAAATTTTCAATTGTAATATTGAACCTAACGCATAAACTTCGACATATTTTAATTGTTGATTAGTTAATTTAAATTACTTACAATTACAAAAAAAAATTAAAAAAATGGCAATCTCATTAATATTTTTTCAGTAGTAATAGCATGTATTTTAATTGTATTTCAGTGCTACACTTTTTTCCAAAAGTTAAGCACAGAGAGGAAAATGTAAACTTCCGTAAGCCAATCTGAATAAAAGAAGCTGAAATTTGCTTCAAAGGTAGATAGAAGTATGCAAATACTGATATATCCAATCATCGTATCCAATTCAATCACGGTTTCGAGTTGACAAATATGCAAAACAGGCAGTCGTATCAGAAGCCGGTACTGTGAAGGTTTACAAGAGTTAAATGTAGGTGCTGATGAAAGGTGTTTAGAACATTCATACAATTTGTTTTCAAGCTAGCCATATAGAGCTTGTCAAGCTTTATATGGCTTCCAGAAGCCGAATGGAAGAATCTGAGCGCTGTCGGGCTATCGGGCGAATTGAAGCAGGACAGTCTATCACATATGTTGCTCTTTTCTTCGGTGTTCATCATTCTGGCATTTCAAGATTATAGAACTTCAAACCAACCCAATTTCAAACCAACCAAACAGTTGTCTGAAGACCTGTAGCCGGTCGTCCAAGGGTTACGACCTCCCCGCGGAAAATAGATATGTTGCTGTTGTAACCAAGCGGAATCGAATATCGCTCTCCACACATGTGACATCTACGGTTACAGTGACCATTAGTAAAACGATATCTGCTACTACTGATCGTCGAAGGCTACTTGAATGATCTGTTTGCCTGGGTACCACGAGTTTTTGTTCCTTTATCCGTCCAATCCAAAGGGGATCGGTTAATGTGGTGCCTCCAGCATACAAATTGGACTGTGTCTGATTGGGGAAACATTATGTTCAAAGGTGAGTCCAGATTTGCCCTATAACCCGATGACAAGCGTGTGAGGGTCTGGAGGGAACAAAGCACACGCACTTGGCCCCAGAACATCATGCTTCCACAGTGGAAGCTTCATGGTATGGGCAGGGATTTCATTGGGATATCTCAACGACCAGCAAATCTTTAGACGAGGTTCTGGGAGAGCTATATGTTATCGAGATGAAGTCTTAGACCCCATTGTGAAACTGCACGCTGCAGCAGTTGGACCTTCTTTCGTTTTAATGGACTATAATGCGCTCCCCATAGAGCTGCCATTGTTAACGACTTTCTGGAGAGTGAAGGGATTGCGCGTATAGAGTCACCGGCATACTCACTGAACTTGATTGCAATTGAGGGATGCCCTCGTCCGTGCTGCATGTAGACGTTTTCCACATCCAGCCACTCTCAGAGATTTAGAAACTGTCCTTCAGGAGGAATGGAGATTACTGGACTCTGCGGTGGTTGATCACCTCGTAACAAGCATGATCACACGCTATACACTTTGTATGCAGGTGAGGGGTATCACATACCCCATTGATGTAGGTTTTTATTACTTGTTTTGAATTTAAACATCATTTTGTTAATGACGCAAATATGACGTTATCTTATAATGTATAAAATTTTTTTTTTTTTTTTTTTTATCTCTGTTTATAATTCCTTGTATTCTTTCATGAATTTACATAGAGCTTACTTACTTGCAGCATTACGTGTCAATCAAAGCATTACATTGTCAATTTTTTCGCATTTTACCGCTCCGTGCTTAACTTTTGGAAATGAGTATATAACATATAACTTTATTTCTCTTTTAAATAGAAGAAAATACTTTCAGTATAAATTTTGAAAATAAATTTACAAAAACATTTCTAGTATCCACAAAAGTTTTAAGAATATTTTAATTCTATTAAATGATAAACGTAATAAGTATATTATTGTAATTTAAGAAAATGAGACCTTAGTAGCAGTGTTGTATTAAATCTCAGTTAGTTAATGCATTAACTGATTAGATTACGTAGTGATGTTCTCAGTTGCACATACGTACTTAATGTCTTCGCATCAATATCCCCATTCATACTGGGATAATCCTAACAATTTTAATCTTAAGAAAAGAAGTTTGAATATTTACCATTTAATTCTTTTTTCTTATACTCTACATAATGTTAAGTTGTTTCTTAAAATATGAATACCCAAACCATTTTTGATAACTCACCATAAAACCAGTATAATTATAGTCTTAAAAGCTACAGTAAAAAAAAGAATACTAAATAAACTTTTAAAATCTTCATGCTAATTTGCTTTTTATAATCTCAAAAAGAAAAATGCGTACCTCTTATTTGTTTATTAGATGGTTCTACGTTTTTAAAGTCAGTCAGTTCTCTTAATGGAAAGGTTTGTTTGCGTTGAATCATACTTTTTTAAGGAAATAGTACTTTTCCTTTTTCTTTTACGCAATCCCAAAGGGTGTCACTCAGCAAGCATAAAATATTCTCTCTGAAGTCTTACATGTGAAAAAGAAAGTATTTCCCATTTTATCTTGTTTAAGACTCGGGGGTATCAAGTGATTTCGATGTAGAATTCTCTCTTGTGGAAAGAAGCATGTGCCTCGCATTGTTTTATATATCTTACTGAATAGTGATCCCACTGCATTGATTGGATTCCTGAGTAAGAGATATTTTGCGTGAATGTATATCCGCTCCTAAAATGTAAGACTAAGGTTGCGAGTATACAGAAAAAGGCTTTGTTCCAAAGTGTTTGCATTTTTGCGGTTCCTTTGAAGTAGAAACCTTTGATACATTTTATAAAGTAAAAATCGTTCTTGTAGGAATTGATTGTTTTGTTGGTATTTCAAAGGTAAAGTAAAAAAGTGGTTAGTTAATGAACACCTGAAAAGTTTTCAGAAAAACTGAACGGGAAAAAAAAGGAATTTCTTATATCAAATAATTTTAGAAGTATTGATTGATTTGGACGTTTTATGAACTTTCGCATCAGAAGTTTTGATTTAAACGCTTCAATAATTAGATGCTATAATGTAAAAGATATAGTGAACTAGAAATTCATTCCATACAATATGTGTTACATTTATTTTTAAGGTTTTTTTTTTTTTTTAGTTACATTGAAAAAAAAAAAAGTCTTTTAACGAGGCTTTTATTAGTAACAATGGAATATTAGACTAAAATTATATAATTTTTAATACTAATTGCAAAGTTAATACATCTGGATACATAATTGGTCAAATTTAAGTGAATATATTCATAATTTTTTTGAATGAGTTGATAGGAATATATTTTTCCAATTTATTGCTATTATAAAATGATAAATAATGACTCTCTAAAAATAAGCTTCATTTATACAACCATCGAAACACTTTTTTTGACAAATTAGTAAGAAAGTAAAACATGTTTCTGAAAAAGATACGCCATAAAATTTTCCAAAAACAATTCAAGTCATTGTTCTTCTTAAAAGAGTATAATTAATAAAACTTATTGAACTCTGACATAATACTAATAGTGTAGGAGTATAATAACTATTTCAGAATTGATACAAATGGTCGGCTGTATCTTTAGATGACACTATCAGAGATGTCATAGAGTGACCCACATTTTGTCTTAAGTGCCAGGAGCTGACCACTTATATCGTCCAAATTGACATATATCTACGATTTATTTCGACCGAGCTTCATGAATCCCCACCTAACATCAATTTATGTTATCCATACAAGTTTTATACATAGATTTATGTGCCTTGACCATGAACTAATTACTTGTTGTTATTCAATTAGTATATAATTAACTTTTCGTCAGTGATTCTATTAGTGAAAAGTGTTAGTCACTGATAAACAAACTGGTATTGATAAATACGTATAGTTAGTTCGTTGGTATTATTATTATTTTTTTTTTTTTTTGCTCAAGAGCTCAGTAAAGCCATACTGCGCCGGATTATCGTTAGTCGAGTCTTAACTATTGGGAGTAGTCCAGGTTAAAAGTATTAAAACAAACTTATTTACTAGATGGAGTAGTTTAAGTTTAAAGTATATAAAAACTGTAAAATAAACAAAACAAACTTGTAAGTTCCATTTTCAAGAAAGTTTGATATTTCTGAGATTTAGTTTTGAATTTTTCCATTATAAAGATAATATAGGAATTGAAATCTCAAATTTTATTCTAAAAAATTTATGAGACCTGGCACTTTCGGAATTGTCAACATATTTCATTTTGTAATTTTGAGGTATTATTTATAATATAAATAACTATCTAGTATACAAATACCTTTTATGGTTCGAAAAGAATGTTAAAAGAGTTCATCAAATAGTGTTTTTATAATTAAATACTCATAATTATCCAAAATAGTTCTTTTATAGTATCTCTAAATTTTGCAATACTTAATTTTCAGCTTAAGTGTGATGAATAGATATTGATCTCCATCTCTTTCTAATAAATAGTCACTAAGCATCAATAATTCTAAGTACAATTTATTAATATTTTTTAATCGATTTTTTTTTTAAATACAAACTTTTAAAAAACCAAGCAAAGGTTTAAAAACTATTTCAACATGGCAAATCTAAAGTCGATTTTTATGGTTTGCGATTTTTACCATTAAAGATGTATTAAGTATATTACATTTAGTGTGAACTATGCATTGTACTAAATAATTGGTTTATTCCCAAAAAATAGCTCTTTTATGTATAGTAAAAGGGAAAAAAATACAAATTCATAAATATAGTTTTATCTCTGGTATAAAATATATTTTTATGTTGTAAATGTATTATTCTTAGTATAGTTGCGGTATGCAGTGGAAAATTTATTGTTATATTTTCATTGTAAAAGTATTGTTATGAATTTTATTCAGAGGCAATGATGACACACAGTTTTTACTATAAATAAACTAAAATTTATTATCTTTTCAAAGGCTTACACATTTTTTCCGAACAACACTGCAATCACTATCTAGCTTCAACATAAGCTTCTGTAAAAACAAATTCAAATACACCGATAATTCAAGCACACTCTAATAAGTAAACAATGCTCTCAGTTTCTTTTAAATAGACATCCGGAGTCAAACTGATCTCTCCCGATCTACGGTCTTGTATTTAAAGGTGCACGTGAGAACTTTCTCGAAATATCTAGTTGACCGGTCAATTGATAGAAACGAAACATCTCGAAATTTTCCGATTGCTTTAGATATTGCCGCCTTTTTCTAACCTGTATTAGCGCTGTTAACAAATGAAATAAGAGAAAATAAAATATAATGGAACTTTAAACGAATACGTCACTATTTACAATTATATACAGAAAATCTGTGTAACAGTATCTTAAACTAAGTATAGTGGTTTTGTTGTATTATGAAAACAGAAGAATTCATTTCGTTTTATGTTTTACAGTTTCATCCTGCAGATTTAAAGAAAAGAATAAATTAATTAACTATTAAAATAAAGCAGCATTTCCTGTTTCTTTTTTTATTTGTTTTCATTATTTGAAATTTTTTAATTCAGAATGTGATTAGTAATTTTCATAACTTATTTTCTAAAATCAAAAACAAGTTATTATTATTATTATTATTATTATTATTATTATTATTATTATTATTATTATTATTATTATTATTATTATTATTATTATTATTATTATTATTATTATTATTATTATTATTATTATTATTATTATTATTATTATTATTATTATTATTATTATTATTATTATTATTATTATTATTATTATTATTTTAAAGGGTTGATTTATTCTACTAGTGCGAGAATTACATTCCCCTACAGAAAAGTTTTAAACATTACTCCGAACAACAATCTGTTATTTAATAAGAATACATTTTATTTGAAATAAAGGTTACATTTCTTCACGTACTTAGAGCAAAATTATATTAGAGAACACGAATTAATCAAATCAAGGATACTTACTCTTAGGTCAATCCCAAAGGAGAATCAAATAAGCTAAGTGCCACTGCAATCTTATATCCGGAGATTTGATCCCTAACAATCCAATTATACCAGCTTAATCCTTTGAGATTTTGAAAGTTTGTTTAATCGAGCTGCTTTTAAAAAGGTAAGTAATACCTAGGAATACTGTTTGCTAGAACATACCTTAACTTGGATTCGAGCTGAGACGCTTCGTTGAATTCGTACTTAACTTTAATGGAATACTAAGAATCACAGATGATGAACCTGTGAACTTTCAACTTAAAGAGATAAAGTTACTTAACTAAACTAACTGAAGATGTTTCAGACAAATATTGAATACGCTTTTGTTGTTTAGAGGTATAATTGTTCAAAGATGATGACATCAACATTGAATCACTATTTGAAAACCATCAATATTCTATTTTGTTTGTTTGGGATGGATTGAGTTTCAATTTGCTAGTATATAAAGTACAGTTAATAAAGTTTTCTGTAGAAGTTCTGATTGAAAGCAGTGTTTTAAGACATGTACTGTAGTGCAGAGGCATTATATTGCATAATTACAATATATTGAATATATATATATATATATATATATATATATATATATATATATATATATATATATATATATATATATATATATATATATATATATATATATATATATATATATATATATATATATATATATATATATGAATTTATTTTTTATGCGTTTTCATGAATTTATTTTTACTCATTTGCAAAAAAAAAAAAAATTATTACAAAATGAAATAAATAACAAAATTTCACAAAACTAAAATATTAAATTGTTTTCATTGCTATACAGGTATTAATAAATGTTCCAATACAATCATTATTTTAATTGATATTTCCCACGCTATTTCATATTCCCACCTTCATGAAGAACATCTGGTGCCAGATTTAAAACATGTTACTCAATACATTACTTTCAAATATATCTCGTGATGAAATGTTTTGGCCCTTAATATGCTGTATTAAATTAATCAATTTCGTTGTATATTTTATGTAACATTCACTATTGTCAAAGAAGAAAAAAATAAGTAAATTTATAAAATTTGTAATATGTTTAATTTAAAAGTTGTTATGATAGTAACTATTTTTATTTAAGATAGTTAAAAAAAAAAATTCCAGATCACACTCAGTTTCTGAACACTTAATTTACATCTTAAGTCCGAATCCCCTAGTTTTCAACGTGTACAGTAGGGTGTCCTTATTTTTTGACTTAAACATTTATTTTTCCTCACCCCCAATTTTTTTTACTTTGACTATAAAAATATTAATATGACTAATTTTTTTTAATTATAAGTGATTATGCCGTGTCGCAAAGAGCTTGAAATTTGCATCCTGTAGCCGCATTTTACTATAATGCGCAGAGTGGTCTTTATTTTTCAACTTTCAAATTTCTTTATTAGTAATACCCAATTTTTTCGTTTGGCTATAAAAATATTATTATGACCAATTTTTTTTATTAATAGTGGTTAATCCGTGTAGTAGCGAGCTTGAAGTTTGTATCCTAAGGTCGCATTTTATTGTATGGTGCTGCGTCACTGGCTTTAAACACAGTCAGCTATCAAACAATAAAAATTCTTTACAAAATGGAACTTTAAGAAGTAATGTCGGTAACATCGATTTAATTAGTACAGTTAATCCCCAGATAAACGGCAACAAATTACCTTCTAATCAACAGCTTTTGTCTGGCTTGTTCTACAACAATTGGGAGGCAAAGCTTGAAAGTCTCATTGAAATTAGTCGCACGATAACACTTGATATTTTCATTTCCCGATACCATAGAGACTATTACTGACTGGTTGATGTTCACATGGAACAACTAGCTGGGAAAGAAATATATTTCTACCTTAAAGTCGTTAAGGTGATGTGTACTTGAAAATGATCTAGCGCAAACAATAAGCGGTCCTGAGATCAAGATTTAAAACACTTAGGGTAAATAGAATTTTATCTATAACTATTTTCTGGATGCGAAAACATAATTACATCAGTCTTTCAATGATGAAGAAGTTGAAAAAAAAGTTGTTATTTTTAGAACAAAGAAAAATAACTCTAAAAGGGATTATTGGAAACTCATTGGATTCTGTATAATATTTTTATTGGGGAAATGTTAACTAAAAAATAAAAACATCTGGAGTCACAAACCCCCGAGAGACCTTGCCGTATGGTATTTCCTCTCACGTGTTCAAAAATAACTCAGCTCGGATAGAATATAAGACTTAGGTAAATGATAGAAAATCTCACATGTGAGTTTTCATATACACCAATTATATCAGCGAGTTATCTCTGATTAAAATCACTTTATTCTGTATTGGTGTACTGTAGAGTGATTTTTCCAAACCAGTTATAACATCTTTAATCCTAGATATAGTTGTTATTTTGAATCTGAAATATTTTTAAATGCATTATTTGTAACACACATCACAATTGCTGGAAAATAGGATTTAACTGTAACACAGAAAGTAATTTGAAAGTTTGAAACAGATTGGCAAAATTTAATCTTGCCATAAATGAAATACTTTAAATAATAAGAACCATCATCTGATTAATTTTTAATATATATTTATAATTTTAGATGAGAAAATCTGTAAAAAGCTTGAATCTGTTTAAAATTAATCTGTTAGAAATTAAAAATTATTTCAGATTTTTAAATATATCGCCACCGTTTGGAAATAAGTCAAAATAGGTCAAATAAAAAACATTTCGAGATTGAGAAATTGAATGCGAAGCCATTTCCTTTTTTTCAAAAAATTTCAATCTGATTTTTAACAAATTCAGCCTTGTTTAGCACGGATTAATAAAATTTAAATCGAAATGAAATTTAGTGTACTGTCAAAATATGTCAAAATGAAAATAATGAGTGGGTAAGAGTTAAAATTGGATGAAATTTCCTTTTTGAGCCCAGATAAAAGCCCTCCTAATTTGCAGGCTTCAATATACGATTCAAATTTTCATTTTTATTGTATTCGTATGTCATCAAGGGATATTTCAGCAAGTAACCTATTAACGACTGTTGGCAAGAAAACTTGGCAAAGTTTAGTTTTTGCTTTGCTTATAAATTGCCATAGTGGTTCCACTTTCTATTTTTTAAAAAGAATAAGAATAATTTTCCATAAAATCAGAAAAATTCAAAATATCCATTAAATGATCTAAATAAACATGGTAAAGGCTAAAAACAATGACTGTTTATCGATTTCAAAGTTGTCTTTAATCTTTAAATATCATCAATTTATTGATGCTGTTTTACTTGGGACTAATTCATCGTAATTGAAGTCTATATCCGGAATGTTCAGTTTAATTTTTATTAGTTATTGAATATTCAATAATTCCTTCGAGTTACACAAACAAAACTAATTCCCACTTTAAACCAGAATTAGTTTGAAATAAAATATTGTATGTACGATTCTTTTAGTGTTTGCCCACGTTAAAATATATAAGAAGCGTTTCACCCGTTAGATAACTCAAATCAGAAAATTAAATGCGGTTTACGTTCCATCGTATATTAATGATTGTGGTTTTTGTTTTTACTTGAAAGCTACCCTAATATTCAGAATTGAAAATAACCCAAACACTATTATTTACTAATTAGTGATAATCACCCTTATGTTAAACTATGATGGGAGATTTTATCTTCTTAATCTTTGTACAGATTATGCACAATGCGGGTACATTACCTTTTTTCCTCAGTTCATTCTCTAAGCAATGAAGCTTGTTCTCATTAATTAGAGAATTAATCGATTAAGGTCGATTTCAATTTGCATATTCAGTGACTAGAAAATTAGTTTTCTCTTTGAACTTTATTCTAACTCCAACTACTGAGGTGTTTTCACAGGGTTTATTTTTGAATAACTATTGAAGAAAGTTTAGAACCCCTTTGGCATCGGAAGCAGGTTATGTTTTTGTTTAATTATTTATTTAAATATTTGATGTATTTAGTTATTCTACCAAAAGTGTACTGCTAAATTTTTATAAATTAAGATTTTGGTATAGAATTATGATTTCAAGTAATTTAAATCAAACTTCAAGCTTAGAAATTAATTTTGCTTTTTAAAGAATGTGTTGATTAGAAACTTTAAAAGACATTGGTCAGAAATAAAATATTTTTCAATCATATTTTAATCATATTTTTCGTTGTGTAAAATGTAATGTTTTGTGGTTTCAATATTTTGTAATGCCAATGTTTTCATTCAAGGAAATGTTACGCGTGTATTTTCATTTATATTTCAAACTAATATTAGTTAAAGTATTTCTAATATTGACCACCTTGATTTATCGACGAAAGAAGAATCCACACAAAAGGGTTGAAAAGGTTACGAAATACTTAAAAAATTATGCAGAGTTTTTTAAAGTTTAAGTTTTTTTTTTAACTAAAAGCGTTTAGAAAAGGATAAAAATTGAAAAAAGCATTAAAAACTATATTGATCTTGTTTGTATAAATACATGCCATCCTTATATGAACCTGATTCATAAAAGGTTCTTTAACAAAGAAACTCAGGATCTAAGCTGAGATATTCGTTTTTATTTAATTCGCCTTTTATCTTCTACAGTATACTTACGTAGTGAGATGCTTATACAAAACTCTGTTGTTTATTCTTCTGACATAGATGTTTTCAGAGAAAACTACACATTCCATAGTAACGTGAAATACATGAGGTGCAAATTTTCTGCTGAAAATTTCTAACTAAAATTCAAATTTTCATGTTTATTGTTATCATAGGTCGTCAACTATATCGAAAGGATGTTAGAGTCATTAAATATCATAAAATTATTGAGGCTATTTTATCTGGGTCAGATACACCGCAAATTGAATCCTGTATAGAAATAGCATTTTTAATGAGATCGAATGTCATAGTCCAACTTTTTATACATCCGACTTTTATCACAAACTTTATTTTTAAATTTGAATTTTTACAATTAAAAATAAAAGAGAATATTATAGAATAGAGTAATTAGAAGCGCTCTACATCGTGAATTTCTCTTTTTCTAGCCAAATTTATCAAATTCAAATTATTTAACATTGCATCCCCCCCCCCAAAAAAAAAAATATTATTAATGGAACAAAAAATTATACCCCATCTGTCCATCCTAATTGTCTCCATCATTATCTGGCGTAAAATTCAAGCATTTTTTAACACGAAATCCCCATTAAAATAGCTTAAAATTTAAAATTACCAATAAGGCATTGATATGATGAAAACACTTTAAGTCTGTCGGGATTAACAAAGGAAGAATACATCTTCATATCTAGAGAGGTAGTATACATCTTTGAGGGGTCTCAACTTTTCCCATCAGCAGTTTAGATAGTTTTGATCCCTCCCCCCCCCCCCCTTCTCCAAAAAAATTACCATTAGCTAGAGTCTTACAGGGCTGTACTTTCCATGGATACACTAATACACTACTATACAAGCCTCTAAGACAAATAGAGCTCAGGGGAGTATTTTTGCTCCTTGACCTTGATGGACCAAAAAGAATTTATATCTCCCCCTAAAAAACAACTACTCGTAGTAAAAAAAAAAAACGTCAAGTAAAATGGTCAGCCAGAAAAAGTTGTGAAATCTGATGTTTGCCGCCAGCGGCCTTGTATAATTTATTTGGGTTACTTGTACACAATGAACTAAATTGGGATTATTGGGAGGCAGTCAGTACTTGACCGTCTACAGTTTTTATACATTTAATCTCAATTCAGTGGTAAAATAGCTCAAGCATATAAAATGAGATTATTCCGAAATCACTCTAGTCTGCCAAGTTCTGATTGTCTATAGGTATTCCTCCCGAAAACCCCAATTTAATTCATCGTCTACAAGTAACCCAAAGAAATTATACGCGCTCACTTGGTGGCAAACGTCAGATTTCATAATTTGTTTTACTGAACATTTTACTCGGATTTTTTTTCTTCTTTTTTTTTTCCAACGTCTAGTTGTTTTTTTGGGATATTTTATTCCTTCTTCTTTCACCACCCACTACCTATACCCGCTCCCTTCTACTTTACTCAACCAGGATAAATATCTTTTTTAAAAAATCTTATTGGAACTCACTATTGACGTTAAGTCACTCAAGATTTTTGAAGTGCATGAAAAAAAACAAATTCAATTTAGGGAAATTTTCTCATTTTTTTTTTATTTTTTATTATTATTATTTAAGTTGATTTTTTTAGGCCCTTTCCACGGAAAATTCATCTATCTTTAAAACTGTATATTTATTAAACAAGTTTTAGGAGCTAAAATTAAAGCTAGAAATAGTCTCTACAAAACTATTAAAAAAACTGTTAATAACTAATTATGTAGCGGAAAGCCCCTGACATTTTTTAAAAAAAATAGCTGTTTTTGAAACTTTAGAGCTCATGAGGCAGTTCATAACGTTATCCAATCTATTTTAAACATTGATAATCTTTTTTTGCACCAATTGTCAATTTTTTAGTGGTTGCCATTAAAGAAATTCAGCGATCAATTTCTTGCGCCCACCCTATTGCACTTATTCGAAAACATTTAGTTTTGTAATTTTATCCTGGGTAGCTGCAAACGTAAAGACGGAAATTAAGTTTGATAATTAAAAAATAGTCAAAATGTGATGATTAAAAAATTTCAAATTTTGATAATTCGAAAATAAAAGATAGCGACTACCCAATACTTATTGACTAAGCAATACTTTTTGTTATATATGTAATGAACAACAAATCAAGTTATTTGTGTCATCTTCTTCTCATTTTATTTTCTAAGCTAATTTTTTTTTATAAAATATGGTTATATATTTGAATAATTTTTTAACTCATGAGTGTGTTAAAGAAAAATAAACTTAATGTCTTACTTCAGAGAACCATCAAGAAACGTAACAAATACTGTAATTTATATTAGTCGAATGTAATTCTTAATACATTTAATTTTTAATCTTCAATACTTATTGATACTCATATAATGTACATTTAAACTATGCCATATATTGCTATATATTCCACATGCAGTATATTTAATAAGATATGTAATTAATAATTTTCAAAGGTATACTCAGTATGAGTGCTATCCTGAAATAACAAAATATTCAGAAACGTTTTTGTTCAGCAAAAACATGTTATTTCTGAATAAAGATCCTAATCTATCGTCATATTAGGATTTTCAATGCAGGTATTATCGACCTGTTGGCTATGCGGTTAGTATTTTTGACATTCCATAATTAGCTGATATTGTGAATAAGTAAAAGTAAAAAAAAAATCAAATCCATGGAGGTATTTTTTTCCGAATCATTCAAATAAAGATTTATCATTCATATTCATTGGAGAAATAGCACTTAAGATGTATGTTTAATAACGTTTACAAAATTTGAAACTGGTATTGATTAAAAACTTTTTAAAAACGTTGCAAAATACCAATTTAATATTCGATAATTGTTAAGCAAAAAACTAGTCATCTGCATCTACAAAATTTAACTATAACATTATTTTACACATTCTTCTTTAGCATATGGAAATTGTTCTGTAAATCCATGAAGTGCCATAATTATTTTACCTTTTCGTACAAGAAATTTTATAATTAAAAGCATACATTTAAGATCTCTTTTATTCTTACATGTAATCTCACTTAAAATACCTTCAATCATTCTAGCACCACGGCAAAAAAAAAACTTTTAAAATTTTTATTCACACAATTGTAAAAATGTATCCTTCTTTCTAATGCTGACATGACGTTAAAATTAATATGAAGAAACTTTAACACAATATAAATAGTTCATTTTAGATAAAAAATCACTAAGAATATAAAGCAAACTATTCTAACAACAGTCCTGAAGTTTTACGAAATTTTGAAACACGCTGTTGCTTTGGAAATAAAAAAAAAAACATCAACTTTAAAACTTTCTTTAAAAAAAGAAATTCAATTCAACAATTCTTCACCACTGCTTTTAAAAGTCCAAACAACAAACATTTTTAACTTGCTTAAGTTCCTATATTCAATTTCAAGTCTCATAGCATAAAATAATCTCAACTCAACGTAATATAAATACCACTCATAAATTAATTTAAATTTGTGTTATTTACAAGATTTCAATGAATAAGATTACATTTCTTATTTATGTGATCATTTTAAATCTTTCGCATTAATCTTATTGGAAAGGAAATCCGTTGTTTAGTATGACTGTAGTTGCTTCCGTCTTGACAAGGCATCCGTATTTATATTCCATATTGATTAACGATCAAGACTTGTGAATAATTTATGAACAAACATTAACGTCGAACAAGCAAAAGAGTTACAAGAGATTAGGTATATGCTTGCTCAGGTAGTCCTTTCTTATTTTGTTTCAAGGTTTTATTATTTTTTTGTTCTATGGAATCTCATCCATTCTTTCTTGAGTGCTTCTTATCGATTGAAATAATAGAACAATACATTTAGGGTTTTTCCAAGAATAAAGTGATGTATCTAGTTGTCGTTTTAGTTTTTGGAAAAATATTTTAGGAATTTTTTTTATCAGTTCTTTCTATTAAAGACTACTTATTTTAAAGCTTAATTGCTTCTTTAAAAAATTAAATATACTATGACAAACCAATTTTTTAAATGGAACATAATTTTTTAATAACTAACTTCAAATACCAATTTACGTAAGACTCAAAATGTTCTACATTCTTCTATGGGCTTATTTCACAAAAATATATTTATCACAATCTAAACCATAAATTAAATGCTTTTACTTGGTTTCACAAATATTTATGTTTTGTTTGTTCGAAATCATATATAATATTTTCTTATAAAAAATTTCTCATAAAAGTTGCTATTTATAGCTCATGTAATTAATTCTTTTAGGGAAAATTTTTTGAATATATATATATATATATATATATATATATATATATATATATATATATATATATATATATATATATATATATATATATATATATATATATATATATATATATATATATATATATATATATATATATATATATATATATATATATATATATATATATATATATAAATATATATATATTTCAGCTCAATGCTTAAGCTTTAATATATTCTGATCAATTAAATTCATTTTAAACTTAAAACTATTCGCTTCGCATTATCGATTTAAATTAAAAGCTAATAGTTCGATTGGCTTTCTTTTTACTAATACAAACTTCCATTAATTGGTTCTATCAGATTATTTCAAAATTGGAAACTAAGTGTGGGTGAATGTTAATGTTGTGAATGAAAAAGGAAACAAAATAAGAAAGTGCTTTTATGGAAAGAAAATAGAGATGTAGTTGATAGGGAGGAGATGGGTATTCCATTCCTGTATTGAAGCAAAACAAAAAATAGCCTTTTCAAACTGTTTTATGTACTAATAAGTTTCTTCAACATGATATACTTAGTATGATAAAAGTATTTCTAATATTTAGTAAAACATTATATTTTTCATTCAAGTACTCATCTCGAAATATATATTATTAAATAACTAAATTAAAGTATTTACCTAAAGTAACTTATTTATAATAAGGAACACCTATCTTTAAAGATTTTTTTTTCATTAAATAGTTATAAAATATTACACATAAAATTTAATAGAAAGTAATTTTTCTGTACTCATGTTATAAATTAATTAAACTGTATATTAACATCAAAATAATTCTAATTCTTGTAATTAGAATATGTCTATTAAGCAATGAGTTATGCACAAAATAAGACTCAATTTCAGATTTACCATTTTGCTATATTTACATATTTTTCGATATTTTGATCATAAGAGGTTCAATTAAATATATTTAATTAACTTATGCTTAATTAACTACTCATTGATATCATAAATGTGTGAATAGATATTTTACGCTCTGGAAGAACTGTTTGTAAGTGCTTCAAACACTGAAGCTATACTTCTATGTGTGGAAATTTCCTCTCTATCGAATAATGCCAAGCTTTAGAAATGAGATATCAGCTTCCAATATAATAGCCTTGAATTAATTTGGAAACTTCATTAACTAAATGGTAATGCTTAGAATTACCTGTATTATTTTAATATTAATGTTACAAAAGATGCCAGAAGTTCCAGAATTAATAATTTTATGTTTCAGTACATAATATTTTTCTATTTTGAAAATGTATTATAAATCGTTTAATATTTAAATGTTTTAGAATACTTATTTTATATTTAATTAATAGTTATGAGCTTCATGTGTAGAATGTGAATAAGCTTTGAACTGTAATGCATTGAATCGAATTTTATAATGATTTAATGTAATTAAATTGTTTTACACCAAGTAAATTATTAAAATTATTAATAAGTAAATTATTAATATTTTTTACGACATTAATAATCAAATATTCCTGACATTTTTAATAATATTTAATTAATATATCTGTGTGCTGTAGAAACAGTAACAATATTCAAAAATATAAATCTTATTTCCCAAACTTCAAATTCCTTGAAATAGAAAAAAGATTATGATAAGTCAAACCGATATTTCAATGTATTTATTCAATAAAAGTAACAAGAGATATCTTAAAAAATACATGATTTCTCTTAGAGTTATTCATATAAAAGTTATCGTGTAAATCAAACAATAATACATGTGTTAACTTAAACAATATTCAATTTGTATCCTTTTTAACAAATATATTTTTAATGAAGCTAAAAACTGTACATTATTTTTTAACAAAATTCAAGGTGGAAAACTATGGATAAAGTGGTTTGAAAATACTTGATCTTATTCATTTGTAGTTTTCTTCTTGGTTATAAACCTCTAACTTGAAGTTAGTTTTCATAATTTGTAGAAAACTAGGATGTTATCAACTAGTTCATACTTTTGTTAAAATATTTCCTTATAACTGTTTAATTAATACTCAAATCAATACAAAATTCAAACTGATAGTATTATAATTATTTTTTACCATATATAAAATTCATATTTGGCATATTTTAATTAAGAATTTAATTAGTATAAGTTTGGCCTTTTTAAATTATTGCTGAAAATAATATATTCTCATTTTAATGATAGGTTAAAAATTTGAATTTATAAATAACTTTTATGTTAAAATACTTACGAAGTCAATAAGATGTCTTTTTTTTTCCAAATACAATATACATCAATACGATAAAACGACGATACGATACAATACGATCTTAACGATAAAGTATTTTGCATTTTCATAAACTATTGTATTTACTCTGATTGGCTACGTGATAATTAGAAATATTCTACTATTCAATTCACTTGAGTGACTTAATATCAAATTGGAGTGACCTGAACCATTACAGAACATAAGAAAGTTATGTAGGACAACAGTTGTAAATTATATAGAATTATATATTACATAGACGTATACGTGAATACCTAATATTTACGTACGTAATATATATTCGCAATATTAGGTATACTATAAATTATACCTAATATGGCGAAAAGTAAATTAATTGGTTAGATAAAAATTAAATCCTAAAAAACAAGGAGGAATCTCTTGATTCAACAAGACAAAAATCCAACTCACCCTTTTAAAACATAAAAAATATCACCGTTAGGTTTCATTTGCTGTTAATTTCCTTTGAAACACAATGTTTGAAATAAATTCCCGTCAATTTTGAATAAAGACCAAAGCAGAAAAAACGGTTTAAGTAACATCGAATTTCATTTAAGAATACGCAGTTTAAAGATTTAAAAAGAAAAACTGGTCTTAGCAGAGAATTACACGCTACTCTAACGGTACCTTTCTTCCTCCTTTATGATTTACTATTGGTAAATATCCTAATACATCAACAGATCCATTCACCCGAACTAGGTATAAATAATTGTTTCCTTTTATCATTAAGTTATGTTTGTACTGGACTTTTAAGTTAACAAGTCTTTGTTGCGTCATAATTTAAAACCTAGGATATCGAAGAAATTTTTTTTAAATAACTTAAATTATACTTTCTATTTAAGTCACAATTTGCATGTAACCGTGAGCTTATTACTAGCCGCTTTGTTTTTAGAAAGGACAAGACACTATGAAATTTATGTCCTGCGATTGTTGAAAACTTGTAAATCCTGAACGACAGTATGCAGTTTCCCAGAAGTGCAATTCACAATAGCCTTACAATGTCTATTCAGTCCACAATTGTGCTTTAGGCTTGCCGTATATGTTAATGGCCGTTACATGGTGCCCTGCTTCTGTAAACTAAATTAACATTTCTACAATAAAGCTTCTAGTCTTCGATAAAGTTATTCTTATCGCTGTCTCCTAAATAATTTCAAGGATTTTCTGTTATATAATACTAGAGAACTATTCATTTTTCAAAGTAAAGCAAAAATAGTATTCAAAATTAATTTGTGTTTCATTCCATGATGTACTTGATATTGTAAGATTTAAGTTTTAAGTATTTCAGAAAAATTCAATACTCTAAGAAACTATATTGTGAAAGAATTAGGTTTTAAGTTACAAAAGTGTGTCCTTATTTTAATTAATTAAAATATTTCAATAAAAACTGGAAATTGATTGTTGATATATACCTGAACAAAAGCCTTCGAACTGAAACAGTGTTTAATGTTTTTGGTTTTCGATAACACTTTTTACCCGTATGGCTTAATCGTGAACATTTTTCATTAAATATATCGCATTTATATATGTAATAATAATGTCATATCTATGCAAATAAATATGGACATTTAATTTATTGGTAGATAACATTAATTTATTGAAATTCAACCTTTAATAGGGTTTGGAAAAAAAATTAAATATACATCTTAGATAAATTCATTGACTTTTGAAAAACTATTGAAATACCCCCCATGTTTAAATTTTTGGCACATCTAATTACAACTGTCCCTTATGACATTTTTGAACATACGCTGCTATATTTTTTAATCACTTCAAAATTAGGGTTGCTTTTCTCAAATAAAATATACTCAAAACATTTACTTCTTTATTATATTTAAACATCAAAGTAATATTGATGAATTTTATATAAACACTTGAATGCAAAGTAATTACTTTAATTAACATACACGACAGAAAATAGGGTGTCCCATAATTATAGACAATTTTTATTTTATGGGTTATATATAAGGTTGAAGAACACAGTTACAAATGTTAGTATTTAACCGTGTTTCCATTACCTTTAATCACTTCAAATACACGGTTTTCCATCGAAAGTACTAAGTTTTGCATTTAATCTGGGGGAAGTTCATACCATGCTTGCTATATTGCTGCTTAAAGGTACTTGGTCGAAAAATATTGGCTTTCATTTTCATATAATTTTTTTGCTAGATGTCCCCACACTTTCTCCATTGGATTTAAGTCCAGACTAAGCTATGACCAGTCCCATGACATTGATATTATTCATGTTGAACCACATATTTGTCGAGTTAGATACATGAATAGTCACCATGTCTTGCTGAAATACATTGTTTGGTTCTCCCAGCAAATCCTGTAGTGGAATAAAATTGGCATCTAATATTTGTTGATTGTCCTGGGAGTTAATTTTCTTTTTACAAGTTGCCAAAAATGTTTGTCCATTAAATCCAAAACCACTCCAAGTCATTACTGATCCTTCACTTTGCTGTCTACTAATAAAACTTCTTTGTTCGCTTCTTAAATCATGCCAGTAAAATTTATATCCATCGGGTACGTCCAAGTTCTATTTTCACTCGTCACTAAATATTGTTGACAGCCATTTATCACCATTAGAAATTTTTTTCTTTGCCCAGTTTAAACGTCCAGTTTTGTGGAGTACTTGTAATCATGGAGTTTTCAACATTTTCTTGAAAGTTTTTCGTTTAGATTCCAGCATTCTTCTGTGAATGGTATTTTTTGACACTCCAAAATTGGATGCAATTTGTCGCAATGACATATTTTTTCTCGATGCCTTGTTAAAATGATTCTGTCACTGCGCATAGATGTTATTCTTTGTCAACTAAGTCTTTTCTTACTAGACAACTCTTCGCCATCATGCAAAATTCTGTAAACGCTTCTTAAGGATCGCTTTAAAATTTTGGATATATCTTCCGGATCACTACCTTTAAGTTTTAAATCCAGAACTTTGATCTACTCTTTTGAAATCTCTTTACCTCTAGGCATTTTGTCGAATTTGTGAAAACATCGCTTTGTTAGTCGAAAACAAGCGAAAAGTTAATCCAAACCAATAAAAGTCAGAAAAGCAGACGCTTTTACTTTAGTCACCATACACCTCTTAAAAGTAAAGCAGACACATTTACTTTCAAGAAATGTAAATGAATAATCTTCTGCTGAAAAAAAATATTCAACAAATAATATTTCTAAGGAAAGTCAGACGACGTCTATATTTATGGGACAGGTATTTTTTTTAATTTGTACACTGTTTTTATTTATTTTCTAATATTTGTCAAATAAAACCAAATAAATCAATTAAAAAATATTTATTTGAATCATTTCTGAAAACAACATGAAAGGTATTTTTACTTAGGATGTAATTTTTGATTTTGATCTGTGTCTATATTTTTTGGACAGGGTGCAAATATTCTCCTTTACATATCCACTAAACATTTTCCATGCCTACTTACCAAATCCCGCGAATTAATTTCTTCTTATGGATAGTGAAGAACAGATTGTATGCACACCCAATACCAAAAAACACTAGAAGAAAAAACGCACCAATTTGAGAAAAGTTGAAGGGAACATACTTTTGAACTTAATATCATTTGAATTTCTGTCGTGTGACCAACGGCCCATTCATAGGACATAAGTAGCATGTACTTTAACCAGTTAACTGAGTTTGACGAGTATACTCGTCAAGGAGAAGTGCCAGGATTTTTTGTCACGACGAGTATACTCGTCATGCGTAAAAAGTAGTGACCATTGGCTATTTAAATTGTAATTATTATGAAAAACGAAATATATTTTCGAATTTCAAGATCTTTAGAATATTTTGTAGCCAGGCCGGAATAAAAAAAATATATATATGTATATATGAGAAATTTTAGATAAGGGCAAGCGTGCCCGCATGCACCGGCTGAAACAGTTTTGGTTTGGTTGTGGGTTTACTGGGGCAAGAGCAACATCTAGGCTATACTGCGCCCAGGCTGAGCAACGTACCCTGTTTCGGTGTATACCACTCCACAACAGGAATTTAAATTTTTAACTTTAGATACATTACTCTTGCGTTTTTCGTTAATTATGTATTATATGTTAAATAAATATATATTAGTAATAAAATTAGCAATTTTATAAAGTAAACCTATCTTTTTGTATGCAGTATTTTAACAGTGATACTTACTCTGTGCTTAACGACTATACTCGTCATCGATCGATTTTCGTGACACACAGAAATTCGCACTTTCAAAACGGAGCGACACAGTTAACTGGTTAAACTTTGTTAGTGTATGCATATTTTCAAGTATCAACCATTTTTGTAAGTTTTGTACTTCTATTTAAAAAATATTTTGCAATTGGCGAAACCACTGTAGTGAGACGATGTTCACCACAGAAGGGAGTTAAGTCCGTAAATGCGGTTTATTGATAGCCTCCTGTTGACAGTTCAAGTTAAATGTCAATGAGGTGTCTACATCCTAAGAAGATCTCTAAGAAACAAAAAATTTTAATTTCAATATTAACCAGGAGTTACGAAACTACGCGGCTCAGTAGTACTGAAATTTATGGTTATGTGGCACCTACCACAGTCCACCAGAAACCAGACTCTGACATCATGCCAAGAACTCTATTTCAACTAATGTTGGAGAGAAGGAGCTGGCAACAAAGGTTAATATTGACTTCAAGAACTCTGATTTTAAACTAGTGATATTTTCACGCTAAATGCAAGGCTATGTTTTCCAATTGTAACTCAACCTACCTCAATTAAATTGAATTATTTTAATTCTATTCTTAAGTTAATAAATATTAATTGTGATGTACGAGGTCATGGAGAGTGTTATTTACCATAGCCATAACACACACACGTGCTTTACTACAGTTATTTAAAATGTACACCCTAGACATAAAAGTATTCAAACTAATTTGCATGATCGTAGATTTTCTTGCCCTTTTACCTCAAAAGTGACAAATTAGGTTCACAACTCTTCTAACTCTGAATTCAAGAGAAAATTCAAGAGATTTCGAATATAGATACTAACGGACAGTTACTTAGTTAATTCTGCTCAATACTAGACATGCAATCTCTAGATACTTTGCAGCCAAAGCTTTCCCCAACAATTTTGTGAACTTCAACTACAAGGGATTCAGTAACTGTTCAGTGTGTTTTATATATATATATATATATATATATATATATATATATATATATATATATATATATATATATATATATATATATATATATATATATATATATATATATATATATATATATATATATATATATATATATATATATATATATATATATATATATATATATATATATATATATATATATATATAATAAGGGGAAATTTGCAGAGATTAAATCTAAGAAAACTAAATCCAATATACAATATACTTTTAAATGAAATTTATGAGAATTTTTATTAGTTTATTGCAGATTATAACCTGCCTTATGACAATCACATATGATCATCTTCTGTTCTAATTACTGTGAACCTCATAAATAGTTAAAAAAAAAAATAAAAAAAAATACTTTGTTTTATTTATATATAACCGTGCTACTATATTTCTGTGTGATATGATATCATACTGCAATAATATTACGCACATATTTTGCCTAATGTAGATTGCGATTGACTTACGCTTATAAAATGGTAAAATAGTACCAAGGATTTAGTTTAAGTAGAACAATAAAATATCAATATTTAATTATAATTCCTTGTACATTTCAAAGTAGATGCTTTATAATATATATGAAAAGAATCACGTACATCCAATTGAACTAAAATATACATTTTTTTTTAAATATGTGGAAAGATATAAACACTAAATAATGTATAATAAATATTTCAGAATACAAAAACTTCATTATGGTCTTTAGCGAGATTTTTTTACATTATTATTCCTTATGCTCAATTTAATTCAACATACTTGGTGGAGTTCAAGCGTAATGCAGAATTTTACCTAAACACCTGATAAACGAAGCGTGGAAGAGTTTTTATTTCATTGAAGAAAATAAAGTTTTTATTCATAGTTTTTCCTCTGACATAGAAAAATACTTAATGTGGCTGACATTCACTACATGTACGCGATGTTTCAAAGCCATTGTCTCTAATTTTTTTTTTTTTTTTTTTTTTTTTATCTTTACTTTGTTCATGTATGTTTTTGAAGCTCAAATAAATGTTGCTGATTTTCAAATTTTAACTAATACATAAAAACAGCTTAGATGAAAGAAAAAAAACGTGATGGTATTCTTAAATGTTTTTTTTTTAAATTATTAAGTAAACTACACATTCGTAAACTACACTTTTAACTAAAGTAAACTACACTTTTTGTTAATTTCGTTTTCAGACCTCTTCTTAAATTATGAATTATTTTCTATACGGTGGAACTTAATACAGGAGGAGTTTAAAGTGCTCGTAAATAAATCTGCCCTTAAAAGTACCAACTTAAGAATTTAAAAGAAAGTATGTCATCACAGTGATTAGTTGAAATGTTGGCTTTTATTTTTAGCAGACTGACTTGAGGTCATTTAGTAAATGTTCGGAATGTGTCGCGAATATCAGAGCGTGTTTATTTTACCAAATGTTGCGAGACTCTACCGAGCATGGCAGCTCAATACATGGCTTAGTGAGGTTCATAGCTTGGTGAGGTAAGACATGGCTGTTATGAAGTTCATTTTCCGCTCAGCAATTGTGTATGAACTGTTTAGAAAAACTGGTTAGAAAATCAGCTTCTTTCAGTTTTTCGTCACCTGAAATGTAGGGCGTATCGGCTCTTTTCTTGGCAGACATTGATCGGATTGTCCTAATTTCTTCCGGTTGTTCGGTGAACTAATGTGAGCCAATCGTATCCCCGTTGGATTATTAGTTACTTCTGTATTAGGATACTTCTTGCTAGACTCTTTAATGACGTAAGAATATGACTTTCGATCAAAATAACACTCCTGCTATTTCGGGCGACATTTTATACATTTTCGGGCAAAACACCGTGCCACCGCCATGAACAACAAATACTTTACACTTGAAGTCCCTGAGCTCAAGATAACCGATATCAATTGAAATATATTTGGAATAATCTATACTTTTATTTGCTGGGAGGAAAATGAAACTCAGTGTATTCTTACTGAATTAAGGCCCATAAAACTTTTATGTGCGCGACTTTAAACTAACCCGATGTGAAGAATTGAGTGATTAAGCTAATTTTCCAAACTTCCCAGGTAGTACGCCGATATTGGCCAATTTCGGAAACATGGGCTCTAGGAAAATCGGTCAGTCCATGCCGAACTCGAGCATCGGTCCAAAGTGCTTTTTTTAGTTTTTTAGTTATATAAACACATGTCAAAATTAGCACAAAATATATTGTTTTAACCCTCCGTCCTTTCTTATAGCACTGTATTTCAATTTTAAAACTCTGCATCAATATTTCAAAACTTTCAGTATATTTTACCCAGCAATGTGCGATATTGGCCAAGATCCGTAGCAATGGCCAGTCTACATCGGTACACATCGGGATTGGCCTAAACCTATATTAGTCAGAGAATTTGTGTTACTCCCGTTATTTCAAAACAATAAATTTATCGGTACATAAAATGTATTATTATATAATTGCTTAAGATTTTGTAATCAGATTTAGTTTATTGGATTGAGTATTTTTATTAAAGAGGATTGTCATGTACTGACAAAACTTAATGATTTTTAACTCCTAGTTTCAGTAAGGAATGGTTTCAGTGGCTTGTTTTGGTAAAAATTACTACTTAACATTTTCGTCTCAAAGAATAGACACACACACACCAAAAATCTACAAAGCAATTAGTAAATTAACTAAAAATCAAGAAGTGACCAAAATTGTTATGATGAACATATTTTATTTAAGAAATATCAGCTTTCAAAAAATTCTTCCCTCTTTTCAGTTTTAGAACGTATATATACTTACTTCTTTAAAAGAAAATTTGAAATTAATAAATGATGTCAGCTCAAATAATGTCAAAGTGTGTTTTCATACTTAGAATATTTATTAAAAAGTTCGATTACATCCTGTGATAAAAATTATTTTAACATAGCACCTATCAAAGTAGAGCGGAGGTGATATAATCTTGTTAAAACCTCACCAAAAGTATGCGAATGAGGGAGTGCTGATAAATTAGAATTATGTGCCGCCAAGTATTAAGTATTGTTTCAATCATGGTTATTTATAATCCTATTAAAGGAAACTTGATTAAAACTTAATTCAAATATGAACAGGATTTTGGAAAAAATTGGAAGCTCATTTTAAAAAACTTTTATTGAATAGCTTACAAAATGTTATGTTTTAAAGTAAAAATATAATTATCTCTTTCAAACAAAAAACAAAAACAAAACTTAAATGTATTAAAAATACAGTGATAGTAATAGTGTAAATAGAATTTTTTAATCGTAGCTTCAGGCTAAATAATGAAATCAACAACATTACGATATATTATGTTTTTAAGTTAAAGCCTTATCATATTTGTAACTTAGCGGTTATGTTATATTTTTTTTACACTTAATAATTTATATTTCTTAAGATACTATAGGGAAAATCAATTTTAGTTCATTTCGAGAAAAACGTAAATTAAATTGTTTCACTAAGTTTACTTTATATAGAAACTGACAGCATACAGTAAAAATTAACCTCATGACAAGATGACACTAACAGTTACATTTCATGAAAATTGGAATAAAGTTTTTTTTTTCTTTCTTTTTTCCAATGAACTTCCAGATATTATTACAACTAGTTATAAGAGTTAAATGACAGTTCTTTATTTTAATTACAAATTTTTTACATCTTATGCGGGGACAGATCCATATTTTTTGGACTATAAGAGAACAATGGAGTTTTTTTTGGAAAAATTCTGGAGAAAAACGTTAATAGGAAGCAAATAAAACGGACTAAAATAAATTTAATCTGAAAATTGTTTTATATCACATTCAGAAGACATAGCAGCAATTCTAATCAATTTCAGTTCTGCTTTATAAAAATTAAAAAAGGGAGGTTGGGGGAGGGTGGTGGTTAGCTGAACAAAGTAATTGAACTTAGAATATTATGTAAATATATATTTTTATTTTTAGATCGTTCTTAAAAATGTCGAGGAAATTAGTAATACAACAAATAATTTGTCCAGATGCAACTGTCTGATATTTTCATTAAAAGAGTTCTAACAAATAGCTTTGTAGGATGTTAGAAAATATTCTAAAATTATAATATGGATAAAAACACATTGTTTCAATTCTTAAAGAAAGATAAAAATGTAGCACTACATTGCTCTTAATGCTATCATATCCAAAAATATATCACTTTTAGAATCAATATTCACATTTTAAGAACCTTTCATTTTCCTTAAGAGCTTTATCCATCCACAAATTAAATGTCTAGACTCCTTATATCATTAAAATAATGGTAATGCATCGATAAAACTTTATTATAATTATTATTAATGTATGTATAGGATTTCTGAGTGTGAGTTTGTGAACCTATCCCTATAAGAAATGTATGTCTGAAGTTATGACTGAAATTTAGTTACAACCATTTCCTTCCTATAAAGAGAAAGGAAAAGGCATATTGTAATGATGGAAACAAATAAAAAATTTAATTTGCAAAATTAATTAATAGAAAATTATAATTACCTTGTTTCTCTAAATTAAGGGCGAATTAAAAAGTATTCAGTATGTGTTTTGCAAATGTAACCAACACACATTTTGTTATTTTATATATATTTTTTAAATATTAAAAATTTCATATTGAATCAATATTTCTTTGATAATCTTAGTTAAGAAATATGCATCCTTCTCAACAATCATTACTAAAAGTGTTTAAATATTAATCTCGGGAAAACTGATCCTCATAAGATTTCTTTTTAATAAAATTTTATAATATATATAATTTAACTATATTTTAAAAGTTATTTTTACCTAATGCTCTGAATAATTATTCCAATTATTTTTTTTTCTTTCAGATACAACCCTAGTTGAAACAATGAGAAAATGTAAACTCACAGTTCGTTGATGAAAAGAGCAAGAATATAAAAATAAAAGTACCGTTTTCTATCCTAACCCAAAAGCAACATGACTATTCATATAGCGAATGGTTTCCATGTCAGCAATTACGCTGCTCTCGCCGTATTGATGCAACATCCAAATTTCACTTTTGACTGGCAGAACATAAGCAGCAACGCTTCAATATTTGATGATGAAGACTATTACGATCAACAAATTGACATTTTCAGCCACTTACCTGGATTGAAAGCTATATTCTATGCAATCTATATTTCAATATTCTCCATAGGGATTTGCGGAAACGTACTAGTGTGCTACGTAGTATTCCGTAACAAGTCTATGCATACAGTGACCAATTTCTTCATTACAAATTTAGCTCTCTCTGACATTTTGCTATGTACTTTTGCAGTTCCATTCACTCCGCTTTACATGTTCATGAGTGAATGGGTATTTGGAAGGGTACTTTGTCATTTAGTCCCTTACGCTCAAGGGGTCAGTGTCTACATCTCGGCATTTACGCTGATGTCAATTGCCATAGATAGATTCTTCGTGATCATCTATCCCTTCAAACCACGACTTCAAGTCACTTATTGCTATATGATAATTGTATCAGTATGGGTTCTGGCTGGTTTGCTAACTCTACCTTATGGTATATTCATGGCCCTGGTTCCCACTGATAAGGGTTTATACTGCGATGAAGTATGGCCTCATGAGTCGAGTCGAAGAATATTCGGATTCTCGACTTCAATATTGCAGTTTGTGGTTCCATTTATCATCATCACATTCTGCTACCTGAAGGTATGTATCAAGCTGAAAAATCGAGCTAGATCCAAACCAGGAACCAAATCCTTGAAGAAGGAAGAAATGGAACGAGAACGCACTCGTCGAACCAATCGTATGCTCATTACTATGGTTGTGATATTTGGCGCTTCCTGGTTGCCCATCAATATCTACAATCTAATAATTGACTTTTACATTCCTGCAGCCTCCTGGAAATTCCTTAATGTCATATTCTTTATGTCCCATGCCGCTGCCATGAGCTCGACTTGCTACAATCCTTTCCTCTATGCCTGGTTGAATGAAAACTTCCGAAAGGAGTTCATGATTGTGCTACCGTGTTTTAACTCCAGTGCACAAGCACCCAATGCGATGGCAAAAAGGGGCATCAGTGGTAAGGCTGAAAGGTCCTGCAACGGCCATGAAAATGTTACATTGCTACCGATGAAAGAATTACCAAGTAAGGATAGAAAACTGCAGAAGGATCGAGTGGCAGCCACTAAAACTAGCACTACTGTCACTGAAACTGTACGTATAAATGTCACCAGCAATGACATAGATCCAATGTAAATGACAGAACACGATATCGAGCTAAATACTTATAAACACTTTGTTTTGATTGAAAGAGATGACCTAATCCTTAAAAAACATTGGAATTACGAAATGATAAGAATCTAATGCTAAACAAAACCTGGAGAAAGGCATATACATCTTACAAGACTCATGCATAAACGATTGATTCAAGGTTATATACATTGCAAGATTAACATTATAAAAGAACGTCTCTACAAATATTTGGTTAAATTTTGTGAAGATGGAATAATGTAGTTAGATGTTCATACCCACGAAAATTGTTTCTAACGTAATAGAATATACCGAATGAGTAGTTGCTTTTAAAATTCTGTTGCAGAGAAATTATAGACGACATCTACTCTAGAAAATATGCAGTTACTCTGTCTTTGAGGTTATACTTTCTGAAACAAGTATAAAGCTATAGACTGAATAAATTCAATCAGAAACTTTTCAGTAACTGAATAATATTCAACTGTTTCTTCAATTATGAAATTAACTTAATATTATCCTTTATAATAAATATCCTCTGAAGTAAAATTGCATTTAAATTTATGATCTGCCTAATTTTACTGTTTTGTTTGAACCTAGATTTCATTATCAATATAAATGTGCAATATTATTTATTAAAACCAACTATACCTCTTTTGAACTGCATAAAATATTGAAACAAATAAAATAAATAAATTTCACCAGTGTCAATAGAGTTATTGCACACATCTTTAATAAGTAACAATGAAATATGGAATAGTATAAAAATATTTTAACTTTTGTTTCTAAAATAAAAATATATTTCTGTTATCTAGTTTTACTTCGAAAGCTTAACAAGCTATAGTTATTCAATAATTTATCAATTGTATCCCGATTATGATTTAAACTTTTTTCCTTAAAATATATAAGGAATACATTTATTATTCGTCAAGAAAGAAGATATTTTTTTTTACTTCTTGTCAGTACTGATAATTTGTCTCAAACTCTTATTGTATTACACCTTTTAAATGCTCAACGCAATTATGCAAAATGTATTCGTGTTTTATTGGTATCCGTACTTTATATGTGTTATGTGACTGTTATCCCAAGTGTGTTTCTGTATGTTTAAACTCAGATTCAAATATGAAGTGTTACAAAATAGTGATTTTTTCAACTATATATGTTATTGGGTGTTAAATCAATTTTTCTATATATGACATAGATGAACATTTATCATGAACATTCTTACAGCATGTATTATGCATTAGTAAAAAAGAATATTTCATATATTGAGATTGCTATTTTGTTTCGAAGATAATTTTAATTGATAACTAGAATAATCTTAAACTGATTATCTATTTATGGAGCTTAATAACTTAATACGATACGTGACTTTTGGTAACCCCTGGTTTAATTCGTAAAATCTAAAGATAAGAATTGTTTTTAAAACATTATTTTCTGCAAAACAATTTATTCATTTGCGATCATATGCTGTTGTCATATGCGAATCACAGTTTGTGTAATATTTAGATTATAATTTTGGTTTTAGCTTTAACAATTGTAACCCAGTCATCTTTCTTTCTTAAATATGCTATATTTTCATAGTTAAAGTTTATGTAAAAACGTATCTATTATTCATATTGTTGATGTTATAGTATTTAAAAATGTTTAAAATAAGATATTAGACTTTGTCACACAAAAAAAATGTCTTTAAGAGAATTTGCTTAAAGTATTTTTTCCATTGAATTTTCTATTTTTTTTTTTTTTTTTATCAATATTCCCTTAAAAAATTCAATATAACATTTATTAAATATATAATTTTCAAATACTATTGAATACTGTATTTTTAGAAACTCTAAATGTAAAAACACTAATTTAAATGAATATAATGCATATTCTATGTAATATTTCTATAATATATGTTACATAACAATTATACTACATGTGAATTTATGTAATGAAAGTTTGTATATTGTGGGATTTATATTGTCATTACAAGGATTTCAATGTACTGATACCTGTATATTATTTGTTACTTTAAGGATATGTTACGTTTTAATTGTTAGGTCTTTAGGAGATAAGCCTAGCAATAAAAACAGAGGGGCTCCATATCCTTCAATGTAACACAATAATAACTTAAAGAGGGTAAATTTGTACACAATTAATAACTGAAAAATTTATTATTTTGTAATTCTATATATATTTTAAAACGTACCAACAAGTTCGCTGTTGCTCAAAAATAAAAAGCCATGTGCGTTTGTCTTCAGATATTGATGTATACCATCTGTCCAATAGTTATTGGTGTATGTACATCAAAAGTTAATAGGTAATATAGAAAAAATCTGTCGTATAAATAGAAAAAGTAGTTATATGTAACACAAAAATAAATATGTTTGTTTGTGTGAAATATATATTAGAAATAAAATTATGAAACTACAGGAAACTAAAGAAATGTGTGAATACAAATGCAGTAGATTAAATGTAACACCTTAAGTTATGTGTCTAATAAAAATAATTTATTCAAATTATTAAACTATTTATTATGTTGTAAGTAAAAGATTACACTTCATAATTGAAACAAAACACAATTACGCACCCATAGAGTCATTTTTAGAATAAGGCAACGTATATAGATGTTTAATTCTGAGCTCCTCAATCCCATCTTAGTTTTCTTAATTTTCAAATCAATTTAAAATTGTAATAAATCCGCATTAAAAACCAATAGGGTTTATTCTACCATTCTTGAACACAACTAAATATTTATACATTTTATATCAATACGAATATCCTCTTTCAAAAAACAATTTCTTGAATTTATAGAGTTTTGTTTTTTACATTCACATAGTTATATAAATTAATTAATGTTAATTGATTAGAATAAACTGTGACAATTTAAATAATATGGTTCATGTTTTTCGCATTCAATAGAAATTGAAATATATTTGACTAAATTTAGCAAAATGAGACATTCAAATGAGACAGCAAAATGAGAAAACAAATTGAGAAATTTCTTTGATTACATTAAAGAATATATATTATATTATGAAGGTAAATATATAAATATTCTTCAAAGAAAGTGTGCTTTACGATTGAAAAATGTGAACTTTTTGTTGTATACTTTAAATATAATGTTATCGCCTAATGCAAATTAACTAAAAAGCAAACCAAAATAACAGAAAAAAAATTATCTTTAAGACAGAAGGCTACAATTACTAACGTACCTCAGGCCACACTTATTTAAGGCTAAAATGGTAATGGTTGTGGTAAGAAATGGAAGGTATGGTGTTAATACTAATCTATTACCTTTAAGTATTAAAATATTATTTATTGTCACTTTAGATTTCCTTGATATTTAGACATTCTCAAAACAAATTATTTTTTTAATTAGTATTGCCAATGAAAGTAATTCGCACAATGCTACTAGTTTTATGTATAGAAATGTCACTTTCTAAAGGAAACTTTAAAAATATTTACAAGGAATCAAACAATAAAAAAATAATATCACCATCCGAAATTCTAAAAGCATGGAAAAGTTCGAATTTGGTTCCAAATGAACGAATCAATTTTAATCTATTTTTTTCGATCACGTCTTCCGCTCGCGCATCTCAGTTGAAATTCGCTATAAGTGATGAAAATCGCTTATTTTTAGAAGTTTTCAAGTCTTAGTTTAAATGATAATTTCAAGTTTTAATAGTGCGGGATTAAAACTATAAACTATCAGGTGTTAAAATCTTTTAAAATATTGTCAAAATCTTAGTGCTAACATCATGCGCAATGAGACCATTAAATATCATTTTTCAAGAAAAAAATGCTAAAATAATGAAATTTGTAGATAATCAGAATTGATCATTCCAAATTGTTTGGCTAAACTTATGACTTATATTATTAAAATAAATTTTTGGAGTAGGGGTCAGAACATAATGTTTCATTCTTAAAAGACATTCAGTTTCATTACAACTGAATTAAAAATACATTATATTGAGATCACATTAGAAATTACAGAATTATTCAGAAATTAATCTGTAGAGAGATTTTTGAGTGAAGCTTGACATAACATTGCTCGACTAAGAGTAGATCTCATTTTGATATCTCTTGATTCTGCTTCGCAGACACATGTTGATGCTTCCACCACCAATTTGACGCATCTTTCAACTGCTTGAGTGTGCCATGGGATGGAGTCAAATTCTCACGCAGATTTTTCAACAGAGCGAATAAAAACACGAATTTCCTCATCTGCTGTCCTTCTGGAGATAAATTGTTAACCGATCCCCAGTCAATCATTTCGAAATATTCATTTGTGGTTCTGGATAGTGAACCGACATATCTTTTGAGAAGCTACTCATGCTAGATTTCAAGAAAATTGGAATTGAATGTGAAATAGCAGAAATTAACAGAAAACCCTCAGTAAAGATGAGTATCTTTACGAAATATCGCTTACCATACGAAATGGCGATTGTTCAAAAGATTTGTCGGTTCGCTATCCAGGCCCACTTTTCCATGCACATTGTTTGACAAGGGCCAATCGAATCCTTTGTCGGTACATTAGCACACATGATCCTTTATTTCCACTCGAAGAAATCGTTGATTTTATCTTGAAATGTTTCATGCGAGTATGTTTCTACACAAAAAAAAAACCAGCGGATATATATATACAAATCAAAAATGTATAAATTTTTGTTGTAACCGTGTAACGCTAATGATTTTCTCATTTTCTGAGCGTTAAATTAAATGTGTGTTCGTTAAAATTAAAAATTTGATTTCTATTGTACTTGGCGCTTTCTTGTAGTCTCCAAGCAAAAAGTCACAATTATGGTCCGTTACTGCTTGTGTACCAATATTTCTTTTGCGTTTAATTTATGAGTTTGCTTTTTGTGTTAACTATAATTGTGCTTCTAACAACATTTTATTATTTCCGTTTTCAATTTTTCACTTCAAAGGTAATCGAAACTGTCAATTACTTATTGGTTTTCTAAATTGGACCTTGGGGGGAGGGAGAATAATGCAAAATTATCTTCTAAAGAGTTAAAGGCATATAAATGGTAATCGAAACTGTCATTAATATTTCAATGACATCAATAACCTGCAATAAGGGACCCGCCGACTATCCTTCAGCAATCGCGCAGCAAACCGATCTTTTGCGTATCAATGAGCCTTCTTGGGGTTTGGCGAATGTAAACGCGCAGGCAACTTG
Source organism: Linyphia triangularis (assembly GCA_963978545.1). Classification (NCBI taxonomy): domain Eukaryota; kingdom Metazoa; phylum Arthropoda; class Arachnida; order Araneae; family Linyphiidae; genus Linyphia; species Linyphia triangularis. Next base: position 63,884,339 of record OZ021724.1, read on the forward strand.
AAGGTAGAGAGGCAAACCAAAGACATTAATTCACGAGTGAATCACAGGAATTGCGTTACGAATCCCAAGCTATTCCATTTTTTTAGTGTTAACAATACTCAGCTAAGGTAGGGCGTCACCGAGAATGGGGCGCGGCGATCTTCTGGCTTGCGAAACAAACCCTAGGAATGCATCACTAATCCCCGGGGGTTGGTGAGCTTTAGTGAGCAGGAAGAGGGGCGCCCTAGTTAAATAAAAAGAAGTAGAACGGTATTGAGCTCGGAGGAGAGCGCCTTAGGCCCTTGAAAGAGTGACTTTCGCCAAAAAAATGCTGTTTCATCTGAGTTCCTACAAGCTATTCTTGAAAAATTCATTTGTTTTCAGATGATACTTGAGTCAGTGATCGGTCATCAAGTCAATTTTAATCCTCCGAGATTTCCTGTCCAGTCCGAGTACAAACTACTGCGTTTGTTTTGAAATTCCTTTTATAAAGCATAGGTATGTCGTTTCTTACCCTGATATCTCATCCATTCAAGTTCGTGTTTTTTTGTAAGTTCTGTCTCAAGAGATCCCTTTACATTAGATCACATAACAATTACGAATGGTGGAGGGCCGAATGGCCTGTTTAAAGAGCCAAACCTGATCAGTCAGTCAGACAATTCATTATCCTGTATCAAACGATGCCCAGAAACCCAAAGCAGTATAACTTTGTTGTGTCTACCAAGACCATTCAAAGCATGCTTACATACTAACACAATTTTAGACACAACAAAATTTCCAAATTCTTTCAGCGCCGCTTGACTGTCTGATTCTTCAGCAATGCGTTTGTGTCGTGTTCTTATATACAAGTTTCTAAGCACAGACTAAGAATGTCTAAATTTCAACTTGGAATACAGTTATGAATTCTCTAAGTTATAAGGACATATTGTATAGATATCAGCTACTGAATGATCTTCTCTTTCCGAGATATCAGTGTACATAACAAATTCATATCCATCCAATATATTTTCCACTTCCCACTCACATCTTATTGAGAAGACAATGTATAGTTGTTTGAGAAAATTTGGTCGTTTGATTTATCATAATTAGTGAAAAAGGTCGCTTTTATTTCTCACCAACCATTTAAGTGCATGGCCGTATATGTACAATTTTAAATACCATTGATCGTTACCTTTTAATCATATAGCTCCCAACATAATCTCATGTTGAATAATCAAATGCATCAGTAAGATACCTACACCATTTGGAGAACAAAAACAAGTGTTGTTTTAATAGCTCCTGTTAGAGCCGGACAATCCATCCTCTTAAGTTTGTGCAGTATAGATTTTGAATCTTTAAGTAGGGTTCTAGGCCACCAGATAATTTCTACGTAATATATAACGTAACAATTGATCTTACCATCATGTTATAGAACCAATATACCACTTTTAGTCTAAGACTCCTTAATATACTAACAAACCTTCTGCATATTGCCATAATGCGGATTAATTAATTTGTGATCATATAGTGCTTGATTTGAATAAACGTACGGATGAAAATTAGATGGTATTTCGCAAAGAATAGAAGTATACTTATTGACGCATGATGAAGTACACAATACGTCTTACTTTAAATTACTCCACAGTTTCCCCATTCATAATTACTTCTAACTCTCCAATTCATTAAGTATATTCCAATACAGTGTAGAAGCTTGACTGAAGAGGAAATAGGAGTTTAAATTAACTAACTGATTAAAGTGTTGGCTTTCAAGACACAGAGCAGAATATCAGATCAGTGTGAACAGATAATAACAGAATGTCAGATTAATACGAAGGTAAAGATCAATGTGATGATGACTTTTGATTTCGAACCGTTCCTTTCACAGGTTCTGTTAGTTGCTATCCAGCTAACGTGGTAAACTTTCAATTATTGCAGTTATTTAAAGCTAGCACAGGTCAACAATAGTCTGAGTCAACACCTCCTCTCACCTCATGTGAAAATATTTGGACTAGGATCTTTAACTTAGGGAAGGTGTACCAATCGTATATTTTAAAGCAACTTAGCACTTAACGCAAATATTTCCTAAGTTACAATATGATGCATATAAAAAGGATGTAGATGTATACATAAAACAATTTATCAATGTGTAGTTCCTTATATTTTTTTTTACACAATTATCCATAAATAACTAAATAAATTTATTTACAATCACTAATTTTTAACGATGACAGTATATTTTAGCTTTATGCTTAATTGGCAGTAATTCCAAATAATAGTAAAATGAAAATTTAAGTGTAGAATAGCCAAAACTAATAAATCATCCTTTATTAAAGACGATTTATTTGTAATGACCCCCAAACTCTTCTTAACGATGCTAGTTTTCTCTAGATGCCTTATACAAAGGAATACCGAACGATCAAGACCAGCTAAATGAAAGGAGGAATTTCTACTATCTATTCATAAGAAAGTACAGACTGTAAATTAAAATTTTACCCAATAATCCAGATAAAAAGAAATAAAGGAATTCATAAAAATAATTATATGAAATTTTAAAAAATATTATTTTCCTTAATATGATAACTAATATGTTAGTTTTTTTTTTTTTTTTTTTTTTTTTTTATAAGTTTAATAATATTTTGACTCATGAAATTATTAATGTTTTATAAAATCTTCAAAACTTAAAGAACTTGACAATACCAAGATATATATGTAAAAAAGCAATCTAAAATTAATTGTATCAATTATTATATTGAAACCAGGGAATCCTCTAAAAGTAAAGTTCTTTTTAATAAAAGCATTCAAAAGAAATTTCATCTGAAATATATCATATACTTTTTCTGAAATAGATATTTTATCTTTTGGATGCTCCAAATAAACTTCTATTTAGTTATTTTAGGGTGGCTTACTATCAAATGAGAAGTCTCAAAATTCTAACAAATTAATTTATTAAAAAAATTACTGTTTCCTTTTTTATTTTTATGTTTAGTTTTTGTTTAAATTAAAATTTAAAGATATACCAATTTCTATTACTTTAAACTTTTCCAAAGATCCTTGAGCTTATATATTGGCTATAATTTATTACTAGTCATGGTTAAGTTATGGATAAAATTATGGTTAAACTAAAAAAAACGCGTTTCAAAGGAGGTAAAGATATTCTAAAATGCTAAGAAACACTGATAAGTTTTTACTTAAAAAATACAATTCATAAATCAAATCTACAAATTATCTCCGGTCAGTAATTTTCTTTCTTTCCAAATCTCACCAAAATTATAAATTTTTAAATGTGAGGTAAATAGGGGCTTAAAGTAAATTTCATTCGTGTTACCACATCAAAATAATAAAGACTATCTTGATGACCAAGAAAACACAGAACATCTAATAAATAGGAAGAATTAATCAATAATCATTAATTAAATATCTCTATATCTCTAAGTGCTTAGCTATATCTTCTATTAACTTTTTTTTAAAGGAGTGAATCCATTTGATTGGTAAAGTTCAAACTAATGTTGAAAACTGCTCAAAATGTAGAGTACATTTAGAGACCATAAATCTGTCCTTGATATACTGGTTTTTTTTTTTTTTTTAAAGTAACATTTAAGTAAATTCTCACTTGTCTTGTTTTTTTAAATTTACTCTCAACGTCATTGATATTCTTACATCCTGCGTATTGACATCCTTTCAAAAATAACAATCTACCAACTATACACAAAGGGTTTCTAAACTACCTAACACGACAAAATTAATGTATCTTCCCTTGACAAGATCTTTTCCTTGGACATGACATGAAATGTTTCACATAATCCATCGGAGTTCTCTTCATTAATTACTCCTACCATAATAAAACACCTTCAATTCACCATAAAGACAACAATCTCAAAATCGATATATATTCGTCTAAAGCATATATATTCGTTTAAAGCATATATATTTCAAAGGATGATTTTCTATCCTACACTCAAACCGTTTGAAACTTTAATACTAGATACCCGTTCTTCTAAAAAAATGCATTTGCTACATGCGTACTACAAGGATCTTCTGAAACCCACATGCATGATCCATCACAGTAAGAAATACACATTTGTCTCAGACAACATGTTCCTTTAGAGTAGACTCTCGACTAACAACAGCTATTGAGACATCTCCGTCTTTTCAAAGCGGCATTCAGAAGTATTCTTCTACCAACTACACATTCTCTCCTTCAAGAGTTGTTCTGTACATCTTCTCCAAGACCCTTGAAGATGAAAAGGACCATTGTCCTGATGCAAAGCTCTTGAACAATTGTTCTTTGGTATGTATATAAAGTTAACCAGAAAGCGGTACTACAAAAGGAATTACAAGTAACTTTTCTTATTTTATTCAGAATCAGTAGCTAAGTTGACGTTTCAAGCACGACAGAAGAATTTAAGAAAGAAAATTTAAAATTAATTTCATGTGATCTTATTTTTCTTCTTGATGTGAAACTATTAATAATTTTAATATAAAACTTGGCTTTTTTAAAAAATTTAATTAAGTCATAAGTTTTATTTGAGTGTGTTTTTGAGCATTTTAATGCCAAATATAATTTTTTTATATATCTTAAATTTGTTGACTAGAAAGTAGTAAAATTAATAAAAAACCTTTCACTGATTTTTAAATAATTAAAACTTAAATCACAACACGATATCATTAATAATATTATTAACTTTAATAATAATAACAATGATAATATTAACTGCAATAATAATATTAAAACAATAGTAATATTAACAACAACAATAATAATAATAATAATAACAAGAAGAAGTAGAAGAAGAAAAAGAAGAAGTAGTAGAAGAAGAAGAATATGTCTTTACATGTCAATTATAAAGTGAAACTTACTCCTATTAAAATTATTTCAGTCGCCAATTAGCGATTAATCATTCATTACAATTTTCAAGTTTTCATTGAAATTACTAATCAGAAGCTTTTATATTCACTTTTTGTAATCAATTATTAACTATGAATAAAAATGTCACTAAATCTTTCACTTACAAATTGCTTAAAATAAATGGCATTGTAAATTACTTTAAATTTGTAAAATCTGATAAGCCACTTTATATTAACTTACTAATCTGTTGAATATCCAATATTAATATTCAATTCTTGAATAAACATAGTTGTCATTTGGGTTCCAGATTTTGATAAAAATATCTATTATTATTCAATGAAATATAGAGCGAACGTGTGATTTTCAAAAACTTTATAAAAACTAAGAGAACTACCTTGTTTATCAATTAAAAAGATATTTAGAAAAGTTTCAATTAGTAAACACGCAAGAACGGTTTGAGTCAAAACAAGTATGCAACCCATGTTACGTAAAATTTCCCATTCTTCTTGAAAATTGCAGGCATTTGAAATATTATAGTAAAAAATATGATGAGGAAATGCTGTGTGTATCTAGCTTTTATGATACATCATAAATATTTTAATTTAGGAGAAAATTCAAAACTATCATATTTTTAAAATTGATAAACACTAAAATAATTTTTCAAAAAGAATATTAGTTCATACATCAGTAGCTGTTCAAAACATGCATTTTATTTACTGTAAATAATAAAATAATTATAAGCAACAAAGTTTTTGACATGTTTTAAAGAGATCTACAATTTATTAAACTTAACACTACAACTTAAATACATTTGCTTAATCGATTAAACCCTTCATTTTTAGTTTTTTCAGATAACTCTTCTTTTTTTATCAAAGAGACTCAATTAGATAAAAATTCAGTTTCCTGACTGTCTTCTTGAGAACTAAATCTAGAAATTTTAAAAAAGAAAAAGCTATTCAAATAAGAAACTATTCATTTACGACCTGAAAATACGGATGTATTGTTAATTTCTTTTTTATTCACAATGCAAATATAATTTGTCTTAAAGCAGATGAACTAGAAACCAGATTTGAACTTCTACTTTAAATGTGAATAAAATATTCTATTCCTTGAACTCATTCTTGAAATTTTATGTTAAAACAAATTTAACCTAAAAACGATTAATATTTTTTCTGCTCTATGAATACACTAATGTATTTTAAATGTTTTCCAGGGATATTTTTTCACTTAATGCTGCAAATATTACTACTAACTAAACAAATACTAAAGTATCAGCATTTTAACTAAAATTCAGAATTCATCAATGATGGGAAAAAAAAGGTGTTTTAAAACCAAAAAGCAAAAAAAAAAGGGTAACTTTCAAATAAACATTCTAAAGATTATTTTAGAAAACAGACATCTGGCACATTTTTAAAATGAATTGTTTTCTGATTGCGAATTTTAACATTTATTTTATTAAAACAAGTGATAACGTAATTGTTGTTTCTTCATTCATTTACTGAATGGGACTATTCTTCATTTTGAATTTAGTGTTTAAAACATTTCCAAGAAATAATCAAAACCAAAAGGATTATTTGTATTTTGTAGTTAGTAATGTAAAAAACAAACCATGTGAGAACAAGCTATCGTAAATATTTTTTTTTTCTCATCATTTGCCTATGAGTATTAAAAAATAAATATTATGGATTTATGAAACTTAATTACTTCTCTTATAAACTTTAATTTTTTTTTCTATTTCAGGGAACACACTTTGCTTGAAGTATATGAATTATATGATGTGTAAAAAATATACAGTTATACAAATGTATCAACTTATAGGCAACTTAGTATTTTTGAAAATTCAAAGAGAAGATTACACATGCTTTAAACTTGCTGCCATTTAAATCAATGATCATTGGTTCATTAGAATCTGCGGAAAACTTAACGCCTTTCCTAAGAAATAAGGAAGTATTTTTATATATGGAAGTAGTATCCAGAATAGTATATTTTAAAATTTTAAAACTTTTAAAATTATGAAAAAATAGCTCATTCATTTATTAATCATAATGCTATCTCTTCATACCAGTACTTTTTAAATATTATATGGCACCTTTTCTATTAAAAAAAAACATAAGACTAAAAATATTTGCACTGCTTAAGAAATAGACTCTCCCCAAGTATGTATATCTATATAAATTCAGGCAGTAACTTAAATGACTTTTCATCGTTCTGTTTATAAAACTTGCGCATTAATGTAAAATAAATAAAAAAGTTACAATATTAAATGCGCGAGAGAATAATATACATCGTAAGTGTTTAATGGGAAAAGGAAGCTCGTAATGATGTACGCATATTGCAGACTGTGCTAAAATTGTATTAGTAACATTTGTTACTAATTAAGAACATAAAATTTTATGAAATGTCTGAGACTATACTTACATTATTTCATCATTTTACCGCAAAAACCTCTATTAAATATAGAAGAGTAATCAAATGAAAGTGAGCTCACCAAATTGGCTAGGAATAATCATTGAAACAGACTATTTTGTCCTTGGTTGGACCAAAATAGTTTTGGGGAAAGTTATCAAATAGGATGCTTTTCCATGTATAGTTGTTTAGATAATAATAAATGGATAAGAACGAATAATCAAAAAAATAATAACGAATTACTAATGGGTAATAACGAATTACTAATGGGAAAATAACGAATAACTAATGGATAATAACGAATAACAAAATGAATAAAACTAATCTAAAACATGACAGTATTATAAAAGAAAAACACTCGTTGATCAAATTATCTAAACAAAGTTGGTTTCAAGTTGCGTAATAAATCATAAACCATTTGTGAAAGAACTACAGAATACATCGTAAGTGCTGCATGCGACACATCCAAACTTACTACAGGGATATAGATGTCTAGACAGGACCACAATAGTCGAATACTTACTCTAGTACTGATTTTCATTAGAAAAGAAAACTATGGTATGGTTTCCATTGACATTAAATGACACGCACTGGATTATTAACGATTGTAAGGTTATCTGGTGCGATTGTTCAAAATTGTATTGTTTCATGTTGAATAATTGTTGATTGATCCATTATTTAATAGAATTTTCCAAAAAAATCAACCTGAAAATCTTTTATGTCTCACAACGATTGATTGTAAATGCCGATATGATATGAAAAATGGAGTTTTGACATAAATTCAATATCAATTCTGAAATTTTATGTATAACAAAATATCTCTCTTTAACAATCATCAAATTCCCTAAATCTAAAATGAAAGACTTCTTAACAATAGTAATCTTCATTCCTTATGTTGAACCAACAAATAATATAAAGTTGTGCAATTATACTCAGGTCCAAAAAATTAAGGATAATTCAGTTTTTCCCTAATAACTTCTCAGTGGAGCAGCATAGACATATGAAATTCACATCATAGAGACATCTTTATGTAACATATTTATTAGTAAAACAACTCAGTATTTAAATGAAATGTGAAATTTACCATGAGGGCATATGCAAAAGAATGGAGTACCATTAGTGTGCAGTTGTACAAATGCATTTACATTAAAAATACCGCAACTCATGGAGTTGATTTTTAGTATGAGATATAATTTCTCCTTTCACCAGTGTTTATTTGGCACTGTATTCTTATACTTAAGATGAGTTTCTTGATAAATTCTAAGGGCTCTATTGCTCGTACCACCTTTTGAAGTGTTTGCAAGTAATGGAAAGTTCCCAATACATTAATTTTTTACACAATGCATATCGTAGAAGCGTCCCACATATGTTTGATGAAATTATGATTAAAAGAGTTATCTGGTTTACTTATACGAGCAATATTCATATATTTAATCGTTTATGCAAAGTAAAAGTAGGATAAAATTTATCATAAGTATCACTTAACACTATTTAGAAACAGATATTTCACAATTAAAGACTTGTCTAGATCAAGTTAACGTAACTACAGTGAAAAAGTGGAATTTAATGATCTTTTGCGCTCTTGGGGAGCTTATGAAACTAATTCAACATTTTGAACCTACAGACGAAAACTCATTTCCCACCAAGTCGTTATCTTGAATTGGCATTTACCATGCGATATCATGTTTCCACTTTTCTACACATCCTCTGATGTCCAATATTACTCATGAAACTCAAATAATTATTTTCACCAAACAGTATTTAATGTTAAAAATATGTGGTCTTCGGGTGCAATATGTTGAATACTGGTCATTTATTACTCTGCAGGAACCATGTAAAAATAAAACTTTTGTGACCTTTAATAAATTACCCATAAAAAGCGTACTATTTTGTATAATTTCTTACTTTATTTGCAGGATTTGTAAAATTTACACAAATGATCTATTGTATCGAATATTAAATTAAATAAATCATGTAAGAACTTCTTTTAAACAACCCAGAATACTAAAATTCGGAAAATATAAAAATAATATTATTTGATTAAATCCTTATCTTCACGTACTGTATACTAAAAAATTTTATAAGTATGATTTAAACTAAATATATGGTCGTCCCTAATAGCTGCATGTTTAGCAGTTCATCAAAAAAATTTGACGCATAAAAAATTACATCATTATCTATTTTTGTTTCTCCAAATTTTATTCATGGAATATTTGCATAATGGCATGGGTAAATCGTGGCTCTATTTGTTACTAAATAAGAGAGACACTACTAGTCCAGACAATACTCCCATTTATTATTGCATTATATATAATTTTTTTCTGAAATAGTTTCCAATATTCAACTTTCAAAAACCCAAAAAAGATTTAAAGTTTGTAGAAACTTGTGAAGTTATTCATCAGATGATACTATTATCTTCTGCGCCTTTAACTTAGTGGGGCATTTTTATATAATGTTAATCTAGAGGTTATTTTTCTTAGTTAATTTCCTTATTTAAAATAATAAAATATTAAGCGCTGAAGACCTTATTTGAATAAAGTGATTTTACTTTCAGTATAACATTAATTAAGCTTTATAACAGAAAAACAATGCAATAAAATTAAAGTTTAATTCTGATAATGAACAACTAAAAATAATGTCCTAAAACTATGATATTTTTAATTATTAGGAACAAAGAAGAGTAAATTGCAGTTTTTATACTATTATTACTTGGTAAAAGACCTCAATGATAATTTCACAGTAATGGAAGACATTAACAAAATCTTCTTAATAGCTGATTTAAAAAAAAAAAAAAATCGTTGATGACGAGAACAAAGAGATTTCTAAAAAAATTAAATGCAGTTTGCTTTCTTTCAACTATCATTAAAAACATTTCTATGAAAATAGACTTGCATAAAAATAGTAGTTGATAACTAAACCAATAATCTTCAAATTTTTTTTGAATTGCAAACAAAATATTACTAAGTGCGTGACGCATGTCAACTTATGAAAGCTATTTCTTTTGACAGTCAACACAACAATATTACATTTTGGTTATGTTAACTCAATACTATAAAAACGTTTTTGACAGCTATCAACTATTTCCCTTTCAAGTAAGGCTTTTTGATAAATTGATTCACAGAATAATGCTTTCTATGTCCAAGTAATTTATTTGAAAAGTTTTGCTTACAGAAACTTATTTTAAAGTTTTTAAAACTTTTTCTGAAAGATCCTTAAGGACATTCCAGTGATAAAGTAATTTTGTGTGATGAAAATATACATACAAGGTACTTTCATATTATTACATCCTTAAATTTTTTTTAAATATTTATTAAGTTAAAAATTAGTATACAAGTCAATGTAACTTTAGTTTAATTTTTTACAGCACATATATATTATATTATTATTCAAACAATTGACATTAATAATGTGATAAGGTATTAACATTGTTGTATTTAAATTTTGAAAGAATAGTTAATATTGCAAATACAATGCTACTAGAGGGGAATACTATGCTTCGCTCTCTCATTTTTTTAAGTTTATTTTATCAAATAAGTAGAATGATTTTTTTTTTTGTTTCATCATAGTAATTTTCAGAACTAAGATAAAAATGTTAGTAAAAAATAGCAGTTTTACTTTTGATTTTGTATGTTATATTTTTAAGCACTTTATTTTTTTTAAATAAATCATAATTTTTATCATTGTACTTAATAATAAGTACAAATAGACTAAGGTCACCAGCAATAGTATTACAGCACTGCATTCTATGAGTTTGAATTAATACTCATATATATATATATATATATATATATATATATATATATATATATATATATATATATATATATATATATATATATATATATATATATATATATATATATATATATATATATATATATATATATATATATATATATATATATATATATATATATATATATATATATATATATATATATATATATATATATATATATATATATATATATATATATATATATATATATATAAGTAATTATTTTCCCCAGAAAGTTATTTGAATGATATTAAAATATAGACATTTTGATAACTGAATTTTAATCCATTTGCAAAATATAAATTTTCATATTGTAACTATTTCGTACTTTGTAAATGAGGTTAATTTAGATTTTTTATTTTCTATATAAATTATACAAAAATGCAATTGCGAAGAAATAATTTAAATCCTATCTCACAGAAAAAATTGTAGAATTATTTTGAGGTAAAGAAAATAATTGTAATTTATCTTAATGTATGTATTCGTAATATTTCCTCTATGACTATCTTTTTCAAGATTTTTACATCATTCCCGAGAAGGAAAATTCCCTAAAGGTTTTTTTTTTTTTTTTTTTTTTTTTAATCTTTATTTAAAATATAATTATGAAATCATAAAAAGACCAAACTAAAGTTGAAATAAAAAAGCTGTGTATATGTTACATTTCTATTTATTCTTTAAACTATTTTAAAACGCATTTTGATTCTGCATTTTCAAGTTGTGATTAGAAGAAAACTCTTACTAATTAGTTTCACTATCTTTAGTATAGTAGAAAAAAATTTCTTAGCTTGTTTTCTAAAAACTACGAGAAACATTTCCATCGGATAGGCTTCATTACAGAAAAGTATGCAATTTGTCAACAAACTAGTAACGTAAACTGGAGTAACTTTAGGATATTTTATCAGATTTTTAAAACTCTTTACAACGTATATTAAGCTGGCTTGCTGAGACTTTGGTATTATATGAATAACGTTCTTCTTTCAAAATATGGTCGTGATTTTACTATATTAACCAACAACTATACAACTACTTTCATTTTAGTCCCAAAATTACCTGTGAATTGGGGTAACTTTAGGACACTGTATTTGTTTTGAAACTATGAGAAAATCATTCTGCCCCAATGTTACACAGAGGTATTTTATAATAGACTTAAGAAACAGTTATCAAATGATTTATACAGAGGCTTACTGTCCATCGACCAACTAATGTAGGTTGGCTTATTTTCTAGACGATTTTATTTTTCAAATAAAAAAAAAAATTCGTCTGGCTTAGTTGGCCATCTCCAGACTAGCGCAAACTTCTTCATGGTGGAGGTGAGTACTCTTTCGTCATTTTTTTTTTTTTTTTATCTCAATGATCCGTTTTGGGTAAAGCTCGTCCTCGTACCTCATAGAACGTAGTCACCCACCAATAGGTTCTGGTGAAATCTTGAAGAATGTGGTGGAAGCGTTGATGCAGTGGGCTGTTCTTCAAAATTTCTGAAAGTTTCGTTCTCTTTAGAGACTTGAAACGAACTCTTAGAGCTCTCATCATCGCTGCTGATACGTGGTTACTTGGTGCTAACTCGTCGTTTTTTCCTAGAGCTGTAGACCTACCTGGGTGTCCCAAAGTTGCTCCACTAAATGCTGAATACTTACAACGTGGAGGTTATTACAGAATTAAAGGCATAAAAGGCACTCGAAATAGATGTCAAATAATATATTTCTACCTACACATACCTGTCGGTAGTCAAATGTTTTCAGTTTCTCAAAGGCGAATTGAAGTTTTAACAGCGAAAAACTTCAAAACTAATGGCAAAAACAAAATAGACTATAGTCGGACTTCAGTACAACTATAACTTTAAATAATTACTCTATGTAAGTATGCAGTAGAGGTGAGTTGCAATTCTGTTGACCGGAAATTCAAAAGTAAAATATTATGCGATGTCTCAAAGTTACCCCGGATTACGGTGCTAATCGAGGTAAATAATTATTCATTTGTTTCTCATTTTAAATTATATTTTTAAGAATTTTTTAAGAGTCAATACCACTTTTTCAATAGAACATGCTTTGATAAGATATTTTAACAATCATTTTTACAATTTTTAAAAACCGAAATGTACAGAAGCTCTGATCATTCATGAAATGTAAAATGGTCTGCCTAAATAAAAATAAAAAAAAAATTGCATTCTTTACCTGTACCTTCTCTCCCATACTTATTTTTTGGTATTACGCTGGTGTTATAGTTTTTGCTATTGAGATTCGATAAAATTCTACTAAAATTAATTGTTTAAGAAACATTTCATGGGAAAATATAAAAGTTGTGCAGATTATATCCAATTTTGTTTCATATAATGTAAATTCACGCTATTATTTGAGCATGAAATATTTTTAAGCAATTAAATTAATTTATGTAATCTTTTTTAGATGTGTGTGTCGGTAATGCTGAGTCATAAAGAAAAATATAAATATTATAAATTTTTCATAAAATATATCATGTTTCAAACTTACCAATTATCAATTTAAAATTTGCGAATTCCTATATTGTGCTTTAAAAAAAAAAAAAAAAAAAAAAAAAAAAAAAGAATAGTATTTGTTTACTTGTTTTCAAAAAAATTAGATAGTTTGAAAAAAAATTAGAGTTTAATAAAAATTGAATATAATGTCTCGTAAATATATATACATGTATGTCACCAAAACATTATAACATCTTCCTGAGATCAAGCGTACATTTAGATGCACATCGGAATTTGGACGCATAATTTTTATTAGTATGCAGTCCTACAGCTGATGATAGTTCCAACGATCGTGACGAAGTAGAGCCTAGAATGGCAAAAAACAGTTCCTCTGCCAATAGAGGCGTCAAGAAAAATTGGTGCGAAGCATATGCCAGCAATGGATACTAAGACTTTTTTCTCCCTTAAAGTACTTTATTCATTTATCAAATTAGTAATTATTTTAATACATTAATACATAATAAACTTCAGCAACATGTTTAAGTTTATATAAAAAGTTTGGGTAGTCTTCATTACACAAGAAACATAATTTATAATTGCAAAACGGCATAAAAATAAGGCATATAGGAAATTGATATTACTTCAATATTTTTTTAAAAAATAGCTATTTAAAAATAGTACTTTTCTATATTTATAGTAAATGTAAAAACACAAAATTCTTATTCATTAGAAACGTTATAAAACTCATTTAACTATTTTTTTTAACAGGATTGTACTTTTTTTTTCTTTCTATCACTGAAGCTCAAACACTTAGGAAATTATTACTGGAAAGAATGATAAACAGCTATTCATAAAGAATTATATATGTCTTACATACTTCACTGTGACGTTTATATTTACTGAAATAACACCTCAAGAGGGAGCTGAAGGTCATAAAAAAGGGGGAGGGGTGTCGTAAAGCTGAGGATTATAAATCATGGAAATCTTGCTTCCCAATCGATAAAATGTTGATAAGAATAAAAAGGCTTGTTAAAATACAACTCTGAAATGAAGCGAGTGAGAATATTTCAATATTCGAAATTACTGTCTTAATTATATTTTGATTGAAAATTCCATTAAGCTAGTATAAAGTTATTTTTAATTAGCAAAATCAATAAACACCCCCTAATAACTTTTAAATTAGTTTGGTGAAATACATGTTTTGTATTCAGTGCACACTTGATTTTCATTATTCAAAGAATTCAATTGAGGGTCTAAAGTTATCAAATCATGCATGTAAGCTATAAGCCCTAATGAATAACAACTTTATCTGAATCCTATCAGGTAAATATTTTTAAAAAATAAAAAATTATAAAATTTTAACTATCACTTTATGCTAAAGTCTACACTAAAGTTATCAAACTACTTTACACTTAAGTTATACACTTACACACTACACTAAAGTTATAAAAAATGCATTTATGTTATAAGCTAATGAATAACAAATTTAACTGGATCCTATTAGGTAAACATTTTTAAAAATAACAAGGTATACAATTTTCCCTATCACGTTATAAAAATAAAAATAAATGTATAAATCAAGCAGTTTATTGTTTAGCATTATATATGATAGAAATTAAAAAAATTTATAAGCTCCATGAACGTTGGTACATTTTTTAGATGTAGAATTTTAAACTTCCATATAGATGTTTGTATTTATTGTTTTTGATGTAATAACTCTTAACCTGGATGCTAAATTATTTAGTTGATTTTTGACTCATAGTTTCTGTTTAATATTTAATTGTAAATTCATGTAATAATTAGTTTTGGAAGTCAAATAATGAAATTGTTTCTAGTAACCATAAACTGAATAATACTGAACTAAATGAACAAGTTAATCACTTTTTTTAATATAATTATGATTAGTTAATTGAATTAGGAACATACAATTTTTGCAACACACACATAATATATCAATTACAACAATGTTCTAGAAGTTATTCACATCATGAAAAACAAAATTCAGAAATAAAATTCCTTGTGATTTTTTTTATCTGACTGAATGTGGCTTTTGATAACTGATTCAATTAGATGGCACATAAAAATGCACTATGAGATTTAACTATTAAGAAACATTTAAAACTAATTCCTATAATAAAATTCGATAAAACTAAATTTCTCTATTGTTTTTTCACTAATTCAAGTAATTACTCAAGGCAATTTTAGCATTAAATAAATAGTAATATCTAAATATGGTAAAACGTACAGATAAAGGAATACATTATAGTTATTATATTTACTAAATATATGTTTATCTAAAACTTTATGTATGTATGTATGTATGTATGTATGTATGTATGTATGTATGTATGTATGTATGTATGTATGTATGTATGTATGTATGTATGTATGTATGTATGTATGTATGTATGTATGTATGTATGTATGTATGTATGTATGTATGTATGTATGTATGTATGTATGTATGTATGTATGTATGCTATTATTTATTTATTTATTTATATATTTAAGGTTAAAAACTTAAAAATTACACTTTTCACAAATATACAGAACTTACATTGCCTTCATGTTGAAAAGTTGTGTCATATTTTCGAAAGGATAAGGTATATTGAGGAAGCTTATCAACAGATATAGTATTTAAGTACCCTATCAGCTCCAAATGTTGCAAGTTAAGCTTTACAACTACATCTATGTTACTTTAGACAGAATAGAAAGAGTTTTTTTTATCACGAACACTATTCCACACTTAATCTCTTAGAATATAAAAGAAAAACCATCGGAAAATTATTTGTGAAGTGCTAAGTTGTTGAGAGTGAAATTCGCTTCAGAGCATTGAGTTTAGATGGTACTGAAGACAGTTTCCTTACACTTTTTATTTTCTTTCTAAGGAACGAATCTCAAGATTAATTATAAAATAAAGTTAGCTGTCTATGAACTGTAGGATTTAACTTGTTTTATAAAATCTATAAGGTGTTGAAAATATGAGGAAAAAGTTAACCTTTTATTTTTAAATATCTTTGTAGAATAAAGTTTGGTTTTATACAAGCTTAGTATTTATGTTTTCAGTTTTTTTTTCTTTCTTTTTTTTTTTTTTTTTTTTTCTTTTTTACATGAACTTGATACATGAAATGAAGATAACCTTTCAAAGAGAAATAAAAAAGACAAATACAGAGAGAGATCAGTTGTGTAATTTATTTTGCTTTTATATTATTTTTTTTATGACGTAAGAGTTGAGGATAAAAAATTTCATCTGTGATACGTGGATTCTATGACAAACTATTGATTTTTCATTTTTTCATCATACAATTTTTTACTTAACTAAGTTTATTTTATTTCAATAAAAAATTCTCAAATTTGATTTTGATATTCCAAACTATATTTTTGATTATGACTTGTTACATTTCGAAGAAAATACTTTTTTCTTCCTTTCAAAAATATGGACACTTAAATGAAGTGCTTTAAAAACACAATTCGTAGAAAACAAACAATTGATTTTTCAGATTCTAACAAAACATTGTGTAGTCTATCAATATGTAACAAAAGTAAACAGTTTTAAAACAAATTTCGCAACACAAAATTATTAAATATTCAAATAGATAAAACATTGACCAATATTTTTCTATACGAAATCTAGTACAGAATTCGTAGGCTATATGAAAAATAAGTTACTTTGATTGGTGTCCGGTTATTTTTTGTGTAATCACTTTTTTCCACCTTTCATTATCTTCATTGCAATGTATGTGTAATTTTTACACACATATTGTGATGGGACTTTATTCTGTGATATTTACTTATTAAAGCAAAACAAACTGCATAGATTTAGGGTTGTTTTCTGAAAATAAATAAAGTGTATTTTCTACAAGGGAAAATACATTCTCTTAGTAAATATGACTATAATTAGAAGAAAAAAATGAGTCAAAATATGTTGGTTTTAAAAACACAAATCAAACTTTTTCTTCTTCTATGGAGAATGTCTAAGCAAAATGTAGAACGTTTATGTTTAATAGTGTATGTTATATTACGTTGAGCGTCATAAGGCTATTGCATGAAATTCTTAAAATTCAAGTTGATTGCGCCACCACCAAATATTGTCCAATTTTCATGAAATTCAGCATTTTTTTTTTTTTTTTTTTTTTTTTTTTTGGTGGTAGAACAAAATTAGCCAGTAACCCAATGAAATTTCAAAGTTTTAAATTTGGCCCTTACTTTTGAATCACCCTAGAGTATGTTAATTAGGGTGGTCCTTATATGGGGTCAAAAATGAAATTTCGTCCGATTTTTTTCTCAACCCCTCATTTTTTTCCTTTTGGCCTATTTTAATAGTACACCAAATTTCATACCAATAAATTAATATTAACCAGTGCCGCAATGAGCCTCAATTTGGAAAAAATGGTAAATTTTTATTTTTTTTTAAATGTAAAAGAAAAATAATTATCCTATTTCTTCGCAACTCCCCTTAATTTTTTCGACATTGAAATGAAGTTTGGTATACTGAGCCCTAAAAAGGCAAAAATGCACAAAAAATGAAAAAAATTTACTCTCGTAAATAAAATAAAAAACGTTACACAATAACGGTACATTTCAACAAATAAATTAAATCTAACATTCATCCAATAAAATTTTAGCACTTTTTACTGGTATTTTCGTTGAATGTCTCTTTTTTACAATCAGGGTACTGCTTGCGGTGGTCGTTCACACATCGCAAAACAAATTATTTTTGTTCCTCATTTACAGTTAAGAATCCATTAAAACCTTGCATCAATTTTACTCCTCTTTCTGCAGTGTCATTTACTACGTGCAGATATTTTAATGTATCTTTAGCATTTTGGTAAGAAGAGTTTGATTCCCAAGAGATGGGTGATACTTTTAAAAAATCTGAATTAATGTTAAGCTTCTTAAACAGGTTCAAACTTTTGGCAGATACAAAATCCTCAATTTTCTTATCTAAAATAATAAATATATTAAAAATAAGTCAGATCCTGTAGATTTTAATAATTTGTAACAAATCATATATTATGTGGTTGAAATTTTCTGTCATATCATTTTTCCTATAGCCGGTAAAAGTCAGTAAACTCGCCTATCCTTAGGCTATGCTAGTTTAAGGCCAAGTTATACTAGTTTAAAAATACTATTTACTATACACCAATTCAAAATGTATGGTCTTTAACGTAAGATATGTCTTTAATTTTATTTATATTTGCTATACGAGAAAAATCTGAAAAAATGAGTTTTTAGAGTTAAGACCAGTTACTTTTACAAAATTTAATTATCAGGTAAGTAGTTAAATTTTTCAAACATTATTATGAATTTGGACATATTTTACTTATTGATTAAACTGATTCAAGCATTACGATGCAAATGTAAAAAGAAAATAACCCAAGATGTTAGTGACTTCACCAGATTGAACAACGTATGTCCTCTCAGTTCCAAGGCTTTCTCGCTCCAAATTTTTTACCATTTTTGTTTTGGTGTTGCAGTTGATCTCGTCATCAAAGAGTGACAAAATACATAATTCTTCATTCAAGTTCTACAAATGACGACTTAATTTATTCAAAGCACTTGCAGAAATGGTTTTATTTACTTCTTCGAATTTTTTTAATGATTTAAAAAACTCAAGTCCTGCTTTGGGGCTCCTATTGCTGCTGAAACGTTCATCCATGATTTTACACCTATTTTCACTAGAAATAAACAAATATCCTTCATGCCAGTGACGTCACTTGGACGGAGAAACAATTTTAAACGGTACAATAACATTTTGATGGAATAAATTGCCTTTGCAATCCACCTTGCATGGTGCAAAGCTCTAGGTGGTCTTATTTTTAATTCAGAGTCTACATTTGTCCCCAAAAATATAACGATCAATTCGATCAGTTCCCTATAGTCATGTTTTAATTCTTTTCTTGTAACATTCTTTTAAAAAGAGTGACCGTTTCTTCCACTTCATTGTTGCAGAAAGCCTTATGTAGATATTCTTTTCCGTCCTAAAAATTCTTCTTATTGGATTTCCATTTTGTTCTCAGTATTTTAAATACTTCCATATCTAGACTGCTTGTAACTTGAGCTATTTTATTTTTAAACGTGATCTGTAACACCAACTCATAGATGTGATGACGGCAAGGGAAATACAGCATTTCTCTTCCAGCTAGATGTTCCAAGCGAATAACAGTTCCATTATAACAACCCATATTAGACGCTGTGGTATCAGAACAAAGTATGTGTACTTTGTTTTCCAAACCCCAATCTTGTAAAGCATTCCAAACAGCCCATGATTGTTCTTCTCCAGTTGAATTTGTCAATGTGAGCACCCCAAGCAATTCTTCCTGATCTTCATAAGTTATAATAATTGGAAGTCTTTCAGTTTTAGAATCTCTTACATTTAAGGCAGGAAGCAGCTTACAATTCCAGTGAACAGTTACAAAGTTAGGATCCTTTTCTTTAAAGAGGTCTTTTATCCTTTCTGCTTGTTTCTTTCTTAACTTTTCACGACACCGTTGAATTGAACTGCGATTGGTAGCCAAATAATTGACATTGTATCCCAAGGCTTCAGCTGCAGTTTCGAGAACAAATACAGAATCTCTCTGACTCAGTTGGCATCTGTCGAGAGAAGCGACTAGTTTTGGAGTCATAATACTCTTCCTTCCTCTTTTACACACATTCTTTTGTAAGTTTTCTATTTCTGGGTTGTCTATGATGTTAGGAATACTAGTATTACTTGAATCGCTAGAAGAAGTATCCGTAATTTCCATGACTTGTGGATTATTTGGATCTGTGGAGATTTTGACTTGTCTTTCCTCCTCTTTCGCATTTCTAACTCTAGCTCTTTCCTCTTTTTCCGCCAAATTTCTATCTACTCCTCCAAGACATCCTTGACGTCCTGGTTTTCGTTGTTCTATTAAAAAACGCTTATCCTCGTTTATTTTAATCCTTTCTAAGGTATTTGCATGAGCAATATCAAATCGATCATTTAAATTCTGAGTAAACTTCTGCTCTTGTTCTCTGGAAGCATCTTTCAATTTATGTGAATTCTTTTGCAGATTGCGCCACTCTGAATGCAGTTCTATAATTTTCTATTCACAATGGTGTAAAGCTCTTGCAGGAATTCTAGCTTTCGCCCAAAACATAAGGCACTCCTGTGCGACTAATTTCGCACTTTCATTGATAGTTAAGTTCACCTCTCGTATGTTGTAAAGCAAGACTGATAAAACCTGTTGGTTTGATGGCAACTTGCTTCCTATTATCTGATGGTTAACTTTGCCAATTAAATAAATGCTTCCACTACTACTCCTCAAACTGCTCGCCATAGTTTAGAGAAAGAAAAGCGACAAACTAACAACGTCAAATGGAAACTAACACTGCACTGAATGTGGGAGGGCGAGAAAGCACTTGCTTACATTTCCGCCACCCCCTTCGCCTCGCTCTAGTGCACTCAAATTACATCCCCTTCATCCCCTTGTGTCATTTTGCAATAATTTCTTTAGTGTCTGACAGCCGACGTTGTTTCCATAAACGTGAAAAAGGAAAAGGGTCAGTGACATTGAGTATAGCTGCTAAATGCGTCTACACGATGCGAACTTGAACCTCGTTAGGGAACTTTTTATTCATTTTTAATTAAAAAAAAAATGGTCTAAATTATATTTTATGTTCAAAGGGAAAATTCAGGGGGGGTGAGAAAAAAGAAATTTGAAAGTGGAAAAATAAGGACCACCCTGCGCAATATAGTAAAATACAGATACCAGGATGCGAACTTCAAGCTCCTTGCAGCACGGTTAATTATTTTTAATTTAAAAAAAATTGGTCTTAATAATATTTTTATAGCCAAAGGAAAAAAATTGGGGGGTGAGAAAAAAGAAATTTGAAAGTGGAAAAATAAGGAAAAATAATGTGTATGTTTTCTTTTGAGTCAAAAACTTTACTTACTTTTTAAAAAACTTACTTCTTTACCACATTTTACAATTTGATACGTTTATTTGTGTTGTAACATCACTTTTATTGAATGTATATTACACAAACACATTAAAATTGCGCTTGTATGAGATTTTGAACTTAAATTTTAAAGGAAGTTTCTCTCACAACAAGTAACTAACATTATATAAAGATATTTTTCCTTTTAACATTGTGCCACCAAAGTTAAAAAAGCAATGAGGTATGTGTAAGTTAATATTAGCGAATTTATTAAATAAAAATAATTCTCCGATAAAATGAAATTACATGATTGGGGACAGAGAAAATATGAAGAAAAATATAAATGTCTGAGTTTTGGCTAAATTTTAGAAGATTTTGCTTTGGAAAACTTATTTGGAACTTTGTTTTTAGTATTATCTCCTTTCTCCTTAAGTCCAGGTTTCGTAATTTCATCAATATTTTAAGCTTAAGTCATTTAGAATTTGAATAAGAATTTTGTTTCAATTTATTTCAAGTGGTATCTTCGTATCCTGCCATTAACGTACAAATCCTATAATCAAAATATATATTACATACAGTTTTAGAGTTCGGACTGGTTTTTATTTATTTATTTATTTATTTATTTATTTATTTATTTATTTATTTATTTATTTATTTATTTATTTATTTATTTATTTATTTATTTATTTATTTATTTATTTATTTATTTATTTATTTATTTATTTATTTATTTATTTATTTATTTATTTATTTATTTATTTATTTATTTATTTATTTATTTATTTATTTATTTATTTATTTATTTATTTATTTGTTTGTTTGTGTGTTTGTTTATTTATTTATTTGTTTGTTTGTGTTTTTTTTTTTTTTTAAAGAGTACTTTCGAAAACATCTGTCTAACAATTTTGCGAGTTGTGATTATGACAGAACAAAAGATGACTCACCAACTTTTGGCTTACCCACTGCAAATTCAGAGCACTTTTACACGGAAGCTGTGGTGATCAGCAGGGTTGGCAGTTTATTAGGATTTATAATACTTTTCAGCGCCATTCTACAAAAAAAAAAAAAAAAAAAAAAAAACTATAAAGAAACGTGTTATCTGTAGAGATGATGTATAATTAATACTTCTCTTACTAGGGTCTGTGATAACTAAAATGAAACCCTAAAAAATGTATTTTACAAATACCACATCTGCACTTGACTGATGACCAAAACCTGTGGTAATACTGATTTTAAGTTATCATATTTTGGAATGTCGGCATTTTGAACTCTTTTGCTTTGGGTGAAACTACAGGACAATTTCTTACGAGCATAAAGCTTTTAGAACAAGATCTTCCTTTATAGAATTATATGGAGTTTAGAATTATCAGATCTTTTGGTTTTTCATAGTTAAATAAAGGCAACAGATTCTATAAAAAGAACTTGGTTTGAGATGTACTATAGACCGATTTGTCCTAAATGCTTATGAGTTTCCATTATTTATTGAATCTAATCTTATCTAAAATACTTATGAAATGCGTTTAATGAAAACCAAGCCCTGCTATTTGAAGAAAATAGATTACCAAAACTAGTAGGCACTGATAATAAAAACTATTTTACTTTAACACGAATACTTGGGTTTCTTTTATCGAATATATAATATCGAATGTATAGAATACCTTATGTCCATCAGTTCACAAAAAATATTTTCTATTCAAATTAAATGTTTTAAAAGTGAAAAGATTTCAAAGTTTATCTTTTTCACATTTCAACCGAAATACTTGTCCAAAAGTAGTATAAAAGATTTTATCAAGCAATTAATAATGGGGAATTCTCAACATAGAATCACTTGCTTATAAGATCATATCTTTGCTCATTTCTTTAATGTTTAAGTGGATGAAAAAGTCAGAATTTCAGTTTTCCTTTCAAAATTTACGTAAGTTAAACTATCTTAATGAATAATTAAGCTTAAGAAAGGCTTGTCATAAACTACTTAGGTAATATTATGAAAAACAATTGCAGTTAAAGAAGGATTCAAATGCTTTAATTGTATCAATGGTTATTAGAAATACAAATAAAACTGCAATGGATTTTAACATTATAAAATATATATATAAACCTTTTGCAAGCCACCAAGTGTCATAGCAACGTTTAAAAATCTCTCGAAGTCCAAATTTAAGTACATTCATAAAAAAAACTTTTTCATATCCTTGTATGAAACACCTGAATATCAGAAGTGTATCTAAAAGATATGCGTGTAGTGAAAACACTGATTATGAATGCGAACTATATAATATATAGTACATATAGTACATTGTTTATTACTATGCTACTATTAACGCTTCCATTTTACTTCATTATAAATACATAAACATGTTAATAAATTCCTCTAAATGTGCGATCGTCTACACGAAACGATATACCGACCATAAGATCGGGTCTCAAATTATATAGTAATTGATATGTATTTATTTTCATGTCAAAATAAATAATTTTGATCGGTGAACGTCTAAAAGAATACTGAAACATTTATTGCTTAGATCATGTTTTACCCAAAACGATCCCTTTCGTAGTTACCAAGTTATACTAGTTAAGAAGTTTCTAATACATTTTCAATTATTTTTAAATGATATTTGAGGAATTAAATAATCGGTATTTAACGTATGCGTGCTGAATACATCCCCACGCTTAGTAGTGGTTTACCATATTGTGTTATGTTTATACACTGATTCGTATATCCTAACATCTGGATTATTTAATCAATCATCAAAACTCCATTAATTTAATAAGTTTTAAGGATTAATCCAAACAATTTAATTTTTTTTACAATAAATAGCATTATTATCTAAAACTAAAAATGTTATCTTCAAAAACATACTTCCCTGGAAAATCATGCATTGCAATAAAAAAAAAAATGTAAAATCATTTCATTGTTAAAACATTCCAAGCAAAAAAAAAATTTGATAACTTCCCTAACGGTGGAATTTATGATATGAAATTTTTGTGGAATCAACATGCGTACATTTATAATTAATTGCATTTTGTTATCAATGTCATTTTCTTTTGTTCTGGTAATTCAAGGTGTTTTAAAATGTCAAGCGGGAAATTTTTCGAAAGCAACTCCTAATCCTTCCTACAACTAAAATTTAATTTAAGCAAGAACCCATTACTTTTAGAAAATAAATGTACTTATGTGCGTTTTCTTCTTTTTATTTCTGACCATAATTTCACCTCGGAATTCTAATCAAACAAGTAAGAAAGAGAACTGAATTAAGTTACTTAATCCTTTTATGCAGTGCAATTTTCTCGAGATGTCAACGGCATTTTCTACTTTGTCATATAAAATAAATAAATGTTTGCATATCTTTCAATGGCATCGTGATTTGATTTAAAAAATTTAATTAAATTGCATTTTTCATGAGACTTTTATTAAGAAAAAAAAACGTGAAGAAATACTAGAATAATATATAGTATTTAAGATTGTTAACAATAAGACGATTCAAATATTTTCCCACTAGATCACAGTGAATTAAAGGTATTTTTACTAAATATTAATAAATTATCAATATATAATGAAATTATGATAAAATATATGCAACTATTTCATAACACTGATAATTAATTGACCTAGTCTTAGATGTTAAAAAGCTTAAAATAATATTTTTGGTTTTTAAGTTGGTATACTTGGATATCAAATATCCTTTGACATTCTATCTCTTACATTAAATCTATTAATTTTAAATAAGATTTCTAGAAGTAAAACATTTCAAATAATTATATTATACCTGTTGTCATTGAATTAAGATATAAAGTGCAGTCATCGTATTAGTATATTTCTGTAACACTCAAATCGCGAAAATCTCTCTAGTACGCCAGAGTAAGAGTAAATTATAGTGCCACATTTTATTATCAAGAAGAGTTTTTGGTTAGGTAAAAATATCTTTAAAATATTTAAATACGTTAAACATTATATATTTTTGAATTTAATTAATTAACTTTTAATACCAAATGTCTTTGTCGCAAATTCTACGCATTTTACTTTGAAATAAATAATTTAAAAATGAAAAATATGCACAAAATAAACTTGAAATAAAGAGGAATAATTAATAACTAGTGTAATTATGAACTAATAATTAATTGAGAAACTGACGAATATTCAAAGCTAAGTTTGTGGCTGCATTTTTTTTCGTAAATTAATCAATAATTAAATTTCTTGCAAGGCTGTACAAATTAAGGTCCTATAAATTCCACACACAAAAATTCGAATGATAAAATTGGCTCGCTGATGTAATAAAGATAACACTGATTTGTTGGATTCCTTTGTAGAAAAAAATTAGTTTACATGAACATTGATCAACATAAATTAATTCTTTCAATTTAAAGATTTAGGTTCCTTAAAATCCATATATAGACATGATATATATTACTTTCCTGAACTTTCAATTAACTGAAAATTTTTCAATACAAAATTTAACTGATAATGAGTAATTTTAACCAACATATTATTGCTACCTTTACGAGCCAATGATATGTACGAATGGTTCCAAAATTATAAATTGGCAGAAAATCTCTAAATATAGATAAGTAAATCGCCAACGAACAAAATTCTGGAACTGATGGTTCTGATAAATAAAGATTACTCTGAATCTGATATGTAAATTTTGAAAAATTTCTGTTGCGTATTTTTGAAACTTGCCTAAAACAATGTTTACGAGTTGCTCAAATTTAGGTAATGTACCGACCAAGCCTTAATTTGAATAATAACTGTGCTGTTAAGGCTGAACCGATTTTTACAAAAACTGTCCAACGTGTTTGTAATAAACTATTTTTTCCGTCATTACTAGTAAAAAATTGATACATTACTTATAATGATCCTTAATTATAAGATTTTTAAAGAAGGAAAATGGTCTCTTTTTTTTGTGTGTGTTTTCCCTTGCCGTTAGCGATGCTTTGTTCTTATTTTTGTACCAACTTTATATTTCAACTTCTTTTTTTAAAAAAAGTCATGAATCATGAAACCATCTGTCAGCGTTCCATGGCTTTCACGATTCCATTTGTTTAACCATGAAGATGTTTCTTTGCATTTGTATTAAGAACTAGCCATAAGTACGGCTTTAGAATATGATTGAAATATTTCTATAAAGTAACTTTTACTTGTATGAAAACATTATATGCGTCTCCCGCTCGGAAACTGATGTAGGGCACAGAAAAGTGAAATAAATGTTGGCCGCAAGGGTTAGATGAAACTATAAATTGTAATATTTTTTAACTATTGGTAAAAAAAGTTTCAGGATATATATGTGAGTATGATTTTTAAATTAAAAATGGATGAACACAACATATTCTAAATACGGGTAGAAAAAAAAATTAAGTGACATAGTGAATATATAATCCTCAATTCTCTGTTAGGGCTATTGATGTATGAGTAGCATTCTCTGCTTAGTGATAATTTTAAAGTTTTGTCACTAGATTATGTGGAAACATATCATTTTACATTTATATATGTATGGCTATATTGTATTTTAATTAATACATAAGAACTGTTTACCATTTTATTTTTGCTTCTTTGTAAACTTTTAATTACAAGATACATTACGATTATATAATGTAATTTTCACCATAAAATGTTCAGTACAGTATATTGTTAAAAACTTTAATATGCAGTTTTAATGACATTAAAATCTAATCTAATTTTAATAACAAGGAATTAATGAAACAAAGAAATATACGAAATAAAAATATACAGTATATTAATTATATAGAAAGTATTTATAGTATGTATAAATACGATTTCAGAACGAAAACTTTATAACTACAAAAAAATATTCTCTTTATAGTTTTACATCTTCAAATATCTAAAGAGAGTTATTCCCTCCATATTCCACACGTTGTAGTTCATCCGATTCTAAAAATGGCATTGACATAAACTAAAATAAATATTTAAATAATAGAATATAATGAGCAAAAACTGTTTTAGAATGCTATTATTATTGTTTTTTAAATTTATTTAGTTAACATTTTAATAACATAAATGTTATGTCTCTTCAAAGCATGTGCAATTAACGTCAATATTTTCAGTGGAGTTACATTCAAACACTCCAATTTAGAAGATCTGATAGGTAATATTTTGAATAGATGTATTTTAATGAGAACTGAATGAAGTTTGATATTTTTGAAAGCAAGTAATTATAAATATGTCTAGTTTAGTTAAAAAAATATACAACTTATAAATCCTACTCATCATTAACGAGTAAATTCTTCCTTGAGTTTTTTTTTTTTATGTGAATGAGGAGCCAACCGTCCCAATTTAAAATGCTTAAACCAATTAAAATGTGTTTTGTTATTCACGGAATCCTTTGAGAGTTAAGAAAAGAATGAAAAAATGTAATGTATTACAAAAAATATATTATTCCGTCGAAAAAGACATACCAAGTAATGTATCTTTGTATTTCTAAAGAACTTACGTTTATATTTTATGGTAGAAAAAGAAAACAATTTAAATTTAAATTAACAGAAAACGCTTTTGAAGTAGTAGTTGGTTATGCTTTAATGTTTAAAAACTATATATTTATTATGATATATTTATTAGTTTATTTTATATTTTCTGCTCTTATGCACACAAATTATAACTTTATCTATTTAATAAGCAGAAATTTTTACTTAATAGTATAAAAACAATAAAAATGTCAACTAAAAGTACCAGTTGTAACAATTTAGGAATAAGAATTCTAGAATCATCAGAAAGATAAAGTTCCTTTATGTGTCTTATAAATTGCTACATTTATATAAAATGCAACGTATCTCTGGATATCTGTACTTCCATAACTCAAAATCTAGTGAACCAAGTCGAATAAAGTTGTATTACTTCATTGTTAGTTTATTTACTGCATATAGTTTTAAACAAACACTTTTGACGCATTTTAAACGACACTCAGTAAACATTTATTACGCCAAAAAATATGGCTTGTTATAATGCATGTTCTTTTATAATGCATAGGCTTAAATATAGACTGGGCGCTAATGTCGAAAAAAAGTGGTCCCGTGGGCTACTTCATGATGCAAACATATGGGTGGTGTCATTCGCTTCGTATGAATGCGTAGAAAATGAAATCCGATGGTGGGTATCTGGAATCCTGGTATGAGAGGCGCTGCAGTCGCAAATCCAAAATGGCCTCCTCCTTACCACCTAACATACGTTTTTGCCGAATAATGGCTTCCCAGCTCATTTTATCAACTTGTTGACTGATAGAAAACTTGTAGGAAATAAAATTTCCTTTTCAATGATGTATAACACATGTATGTTAGGTTAAATTACAAAATTCAAAATGGCCGCCGCATCGCGATCTTAAGTACGTTTTTCAGGTTAGTTGGTTGATTTGTGCGTTCAAGGACATATACTTGTGCACAATAACGGTTAAATAGGCCGGGACCTGCAATTTAATGTGGATTCCGAAACACAAAGAACATCCATACCTAATTCGGGATTCGAACCCGGCACCCTTAGCATCCGAAGCCCGAGAGCTAACTACACAGTCATCAGGTCAGTTAGAAATGCAGACTGGGATTTGCACTTGGCAGCCACACATGATTTCATAAAGTATTTCTTTGCCTTTGATCGACTAAACTATGTAAGAATAATTCCACTGTACTTGATGGATATGTGAAGATTTAATAAAAAGCATACAACTCAATGGCAAGGAAAGTGAGTAATCAATGAAACCAAAATACCGTTTTGCGCTTTAGGAGCCGATGAAGCTCTGGAGCACCAGAACAGAAGACGTAAAGTCCAAGGTGGACTTATAGGCATCACTCTAAACGAGTATGCTCGGAGAAGATTCTTTCTGGCTGAGGGAGGTCACAATAATTGCTGCAGCAACCGAAGCAATGATTAAAAATGCCACTCCCAATGCAAAGTGTCACCATGAACATTGTTTATCGGTTCGCAAGCGTCAGGATCAAAACGATGAAAAGTTGAGAGGGATTTAAATCGACAGCCAACCCTTTTAAATGCAACACAGAACATCTTATACTCTTATACACCTGGTGACTAATCAAGTTCTTCTCGATGACGTTCAAAAAGACACACGTACATTTGCTGATATTGGTGAGAGTCTTCTTTCCAAATTCATTGGGGAACGCATTAAAATGATCAACCTACCAACAGAGCCAACAGAAGAATCAGTACCATCAAAGCCTTGAGCACAGTTTTGGGCACCAATGTAAAAGGTGAAACGTAAGCCTGCAAATCTGCATTCAAAAATGTTAAAGTAACATAAAAGGAAAAAGTGTTTTTTCAATATTTTCTAACAATTTATGTATATTTTCTTGACTGGTGATTGCAGAAAGAAGTCGGTGTGATATAGATTTGAAAGCAACTTTTTGTCGTTATGAATTCTCATTATTGCCACTTGCTTTGTTTTCCTTATATGGATGTATGCATTACTGATTATAAAAAAGCAAGCTTATGGGTATCCTGGAGGTGCTTCCTCAAAATCTATACCCTTCATCTAATGAGAAAAAATAATTCTCACAGAATTCATTTCCAGTAAATGAAGCGGCAGAAACTGTTGCAGTAGTTGATGGAATAGCAGAGCTGTATTCCATTGATAAACCTAAGACTGGCAAGACTTATGAAGAATTTGCAGCTCACTTTGTCAGACAAATGTCATAGAAGTTTGGTATGTACAAAGAGAATATTTGACACCTACAAACAGAATTCGCTGAAGACATCGACATGGGTGAAACGTCAGGGTAAATCGGTCCCTATCCAATACAAAGTGTACCCATCAACAAACATCCTTAAAGTAACCATGTACCAGTTACTTTTGCACGAAAATACTAAGGATGAACTTACAGAATACTTGGCATCAAAGATAGACTATGCAATCAAGAATAATAAACAATTTGTTTGCAGTTGGATAAATCACACAAATGCAAGCCATATGGACGTGTCGTGTCTTGATACCACGCAGGAGGTAGCATATACTAAAAAAAATTTGCACAGTATACATGTTGCTTCCAGAGGCATTAGCAAGATTGATATTTACTCCCCAGACAGAGATGTATTATTACTTGATCTTCGGAGATATCCAATGCTTCCAAGAGAATCCTCCATTATAGTGGGCACTAGCAGAAGCAAACGAGTTCTTCAGAGTATCTTCAGCCAATCTATGACATACTAGGGCCCAATAAGGCTTCAGCACTAACAGGACTCCACTCCCTTTCTAGTGCTGATATCACAGGATAATTTGCTAAAAAAGAAAAGATTATATGGGGGAATGCTTTTTATGCAGCTAGTGTTGACATAATAGCTGCACTGGGCCTTATGGATCATTCTGAAACCATTTCCACAGAAATGTTACAAACGTTTTAGGCATTCGTTTGTCAGGTGTATGTACCGCGAACCAAAATGACAGACACTGGGAAGGTAAGATGGTGGCTCTTCAACAAAAGACTGGGGAACTTCTTGCACATACAAAAGCATCTCTCTATCCAGGTCTTTAGTGTGCACGTTACCAAGCAATGATTTTGGCTCAAGATACTCTGACAGCATTCTGACATACCTCAACCTATTGATTTGGGCTCGTCGTTTGTGTATGAGAAATTTGATCCTATTATGTGTACAGAATCGTTTGGCTTTAAAAGTTGACTAAGTGTTCATGTCTGAAGCGTCGGTGTGCCCTTCCCTGCTGATGAAATCTTAACAATCTGCCCTGCACAGAAAGCTCATGTGGTGGAGATGATGACCTATGTGACAACACTGCAGTTTTTGACCTGATAAGGAATGATAATGTGGAAATTGAGGATGAAGATGTTGATTTAACTTAATGATAACGAAAAATCTTACTATCGTTTACACCATTTGTTACATATAACAAAAACTATTACACTGTTACACTCTTCTGTAACACTCACATTCCAAATATTAAAAAGCTTTGTCGTATCAATTTTGAACTGGCTTAGTATATTATCAGTCTGTTGTAGTTAATTTTCTTGTGAAAAATGTCAAGGCTTTATTTTATTGTCCAATCTGTAAATATTAACTATCTGTGGTGCACATTTATCTTACAATATAATGTGGAAACTATTATTAGAGTCCCAAAGAGATGCCCAATAATGGTGTCCTTTTGAATTTGAATTTTTGAAGCGACAATGTAAAGGTGCTATAACGGTCAGAAAGCTTTTTCTTTTAATTCCAAAAAGTTTTATAATAACCAACATGTTCATATAGCACACCGGAAAGCTATTATTCTGGAAAGGCGTTTTGGCAATGGTAATACAACGGCCATCTTGAATTTTGACATAGGTAGATATACCATTATAAAAGTCATTTTATTTTCTACAGTTTCCCAACAGCCAACAAGTGAACAAAGCGCAGTGAGAAGCTATTACTCTGAAAAATGCACTGCCCACTTGATGGCTGTGTGGTTAGTGCTCTAACTTTTAGCACTAAGGGTGCCAGGTTCGAATCCCGGGGTGGGCATGGATGTTCTTTGGGGTTCGAAATCCACGTTCAGCTGCAGTTCTCGGCCTGATTAGCCGTTATTGTGCTCATGAATAGATCACTGAGCTTACAAACTAACCAACCTGAAGCGTCAAGGGAATGGGTGAAATTATACAGTTGTTTTCCCTGCAATAATTTTTAAATTTTATTTCTGATCCAAATATATATTTTTTTTAAATTATTTTTTATTTATTTTGTTTTAAGTTGGTTTTAAACTATCATCCTAATAAAAAGATTTAAAAAATATTTTATTTTACATTTTATTTATAAATTTAAAAAGGTTGTGTATTGCTGGAAAAACTGGGGATCAAATGACGGATATATACGCCCGTGACCCTCAGAAGGTTAAGATCGCGGCGGCCATTTTGAATTTTTTAATTTAACCTAACATACATGTGTTATACATCATTGAAAATGAAATTTTATTTCCTACAAGTTTTCAAATAGTCAACAAGTTGATAAAATGAGCTGAAAAGCCATTATTGGATTTGCGACTGCAGCGCCTCTGCAGCGGATGCCAGATACCCACCATCGGATTTCATTTTCTACGCATTCATACGAAGCGAATGACACCACCCACATGTTTGCATCATGAAGTGGCCCACGGGATTACATTTGCTCCCGGAATAATATGCTTTTTTTTTTTTTTTTTTTTTTTTAGAAAACTAAACATTGTTATCAAAAGTTTCAATTGCATGTTGTCTTAACAAATGAATACTTTGTGATTCTAGCTTTTATGTGGTTAAAAGTCCTCTTAAAAGACTATGGTTATATGATCAGTTGATTCTAAACGTTTTCATGTAATTAAGACCAACTACAGCTCTTTCAAAAGATACTCACGAGTTTCTGAAAAGTCAAGTTTGGCAACAACCAGATGTTTATAATACTACTCCAATATATACTTATTTCAAAGTATCTACTTATATTTCTGATTATTTTTATTGATCAGAATCTTTTCTCCGATGAGTTGTTTGACTTTTATTGTAATGTTAGATATATTTTTCAGTAATTTTTGTCACCTCGCACTGCGCATGCAAGATAAGTTACCTGGTAAAGTGAAGAGATGTGAATGGTCGAAGACGAGGAAAGCTTGTCAGTGTAAAGTAGTACACTGTTTAATTGTTATGTGAAGTGTTTTTAATAGATTTGCAGTTTTATTTTTGATTAATTTTATTATTTAGTTACAGTTATTGCTTTTTTTATGGTATATTGAGATAGTGGTTTATTTGATTGACTGTATTTAATACAGTTTGAACAATTTATTTTTAACTAACAAGTTTTAGGTTAAATATTTGTATAGGATTTCACTTGATATGTTATAGAAAGTGTGACTAATGAAAATACATATTTTTTTAAAACCCTCATTATCACAAATGACTCCCAGAAAATGCAAATTTATTTTGCAGTCACGGAATATTTATGCACTTAAAAGTGTCTTCAGCCGAATTACTAACCACACAGTTGTAGTACCTGGACAAGTTATCTTGCAATTGTGAATGCGCTGGAGGATATATCTTTCCACGTAAAAGATATAGTTCCTGTGCAAAATCGCAATTTAAATGATAGTATTGATAATCTGCGAACTTAGTTTTGTATTACGCTTAGTATATGTTGATAACAAAAAGAAAATAAGCACTTTTAAAATTTAATTTTACTGAATACTTTACTTTTCTAACCATGGATACTATAAGAGTTTTAACGAATCATATGTATTTTACAAAGCTATTTCATGACTTCACACACATAGCGAATCACAATTGGTGCGTGAATATTTCCTTCTCCAATTTTTACCTTTTTGGCGCTGAGCGGTGCTTTAATTTGAATGGTAAATCAGCTACTGTAATCTTTTTCCAACGCAATTTATTTTTAAAATTATGTTATTAACATTTTATGAGGGCTTCTAATCGAAGTTATGGGTTCAATACTCACCAAAAAAGCAAAGCACTGAATAGCAGTATTAAAACAATTGTCATGAATGTACTTTACAAAATTACAAAACTACTATATTAAAAATAGTAATCTATATTTAAATTAAGCCAATAAGTTTCAACCTTTTTTCTATTGTCGCATAGCAATATAATACATTGAAATTATTATTCTTATATGTTTTAACCAAAATTGTAATAATTTAAGCTGACTTCATCAAATTAAATGAATTATTAAAAATAACATTATGAAACTTTAGTCGTAATCTTAAAATAAATTGAACTTGAATGAAATATTTAATTATTTCTTTTCTATTGTATTCAGATTTCAATCATGAAAACAGTACAGCATGATAGTCAAGTGGGTTGCTACCAATCTAAGTTTGTTCTCTCATATTGTAAATCATCCAAACTGACTCCCTATCTTTTAAAAAAAAAGCATATCAAAATAATTCGTTGACAAGAGATTGAAACAATGTGTATGCTTCTTATTGGAAAATCAATAAAATTCAGAAAATTAATCTGAAATTTACTGTATGTCCATCAAATGTACAAGAAGCTTCAATTCCTTGCCAATAATTGTTTTCGAAATATTTAATTTGACACATTGATAGTCAGTCACTTTTGTAAAACAGTGCATCAACTCTATGAATTTAATTGTTGATGAAAGTAATCGTGTCTCAGATTACAATGATTTTTTTTTAAATCCACGATTGAATTTTTAATTTTTTAAGCTAAACATTTTCTTTTCACATTTAACAAAACATTATTTATTATTTCTACATCTACATATTTTTAATGACTAAATAAACTCTTACTTTTGTTTATCATAAAATTTATAAAATACATGAAATTAAATTTTCTCGAGAGAGAGAAACTTAAAAGAAGTTTTTTTTCTTCTCTTTTATAGAAATATCTGCTTTAAATATAAACCCTTTAAGAAACATATTGACAGAATGACTCC
The DNA here is from genome assembly GCA_963978545.1 of Linyphia triangularis. NCBI lineage: Eukaryota > Metazoa > Arthropoda > Arachnida > Araneae > Linyphiidae > Linyphia > Linyphia triangularis. Next base: position 63,919,032 of record OZ021724.1, read on the forward strand.
TTCACTGAATGAGTCAAGAATATTACAGCATACCCTTTCCACAATACACTCTCTATAAACTTCATGATATTAAACTTACTCGAAGAGAAAGTTTTTTTTTCTTTTATAGAAATATCTGATTTAAATACAAATCTTTTAAGAAGCATATTAATACATTCACTGAATGAGTCAAGAATATTACAGCATCCACTTTCCACAATACTCTCTTGATATGTGTAATCCTTGGGTTTCAGAGATATGAATATTCACTTTTGATCCACTAGGGATTTGCCAAAGACATGGTTTTCTAAAGAAACTTGTTCAAACATCTTAAAGGATCGTCTAGGTCAAAGGAAAGAGATCAATCTCGTACACTGAGTGGGTTCAAAGTGTGGGAAAATTGTCTGCCGCATTCCATGTTTATTTTGTGAATGAAGTAGGCTCTAAACTTTTAAAGCAGCTTCCCTATGTCTGACAAATAAGAAAATGTATTTTTCAGAAAGTGCTACCAAGGGAGCTTTTGCTATGCATTTCTGTATCTAAAGAACATAGTTCAAACATTTTTAGTTCATAAATATATGTGATTTCTCAGTGCACTTTGGTTTCGTTTCTTTGTGGGAAATTTTAATCTGAATGCAGTAAAGAATTGATTTAATGTGTTATACGGTAAAGATGTTTACTTGAATAATAGCAATGCACTTTCTCTACTTTATTAAAAATTTAATCATGAAAAAAATTTAATTATGAAAAATTAACAAACCAAAATGGTACTACAATATTACAAATTTTAGATAATAGTTAGGTACTGAATGAAAATCTTCAGTCAGTCAAGTAAATTTGTATCTTATAATAGTTATAAAACAAATACAACATTTTCTAAAATTCCTATTACCTCTTTTTAAAGAGTGATCATTCACTAGTATAAAATTTATTTCAATAAATATATAAATAATAAAATTTTATTAAACATTTTATAATGAGTACCTATTGTTGTGTCCTTATATAATAACAAGTTAGGAGTCTTTAAAATATCTCTAGAATAACCATTTTCTTTAATGCATATATCATAACTCCAAAACAAAACAACAGCCATGGCATAGCGAACAGTATTACCAACGGGATTTTAAACTCTAACAAAATATAATTAAAACATATATCCTCGTGACACACTCCCACCTTTGAATTGTCTTAATAAATCAAACACAAAATGTCTTAAACTTTCAGTATCAGTTCAAGCTTCATCAGTTAACATCTTCCAAACTTAAACTAATTGTAGCGAGCTGGTTTTCTCACAGGTCTACCACATTTAGTTTTAATTACGTCAATACATTGTTCAGTACCTCGAATTTCTTTAAAACCAGTTTTATCTTTATGGTTATCAAATTGAATTTTTCCTTTTAAGCTGTTGGCTTTTACATATTCAAACGTTTCACTTTGAAGAATTTCACTATTGCGATCCAGTTCTAATGGATACAATCGCTGCACAGGACGAAGCAGTTCCCCGTTACCAGTTTTCACTTTTACGACTCGAACAGAGTTGTCTTTCCCAGGGAACACTTCCACTACTCGTTCCATTGGCCACTCAAGTCTCTTTTTATCACATCCGATGAGGACCACGTCTCCAACTTGTATTTGTTTGATGTTGGCTTTATTTGCCTTCTGGTGAATGAGCATACTGAGGTACTCTTTCCGAAATCTTTTTCTAAGGCCCTCTCTCTCTCAATTTCTGTTGGTATCGGTACTTCTTTGAAAGGTTCACGCTGTCTAAATTGTCTAAGTCAGGCACTTCCACCGTTTGAATGTCTTGAAGGAACATAGCTGGAGTTAGTGGCGTTAAGTCCTCTGGATCTTCAGATAAGTAGTTAAGTGGCCTTGAGCTGATGACTGCTTCCGCATCACATAGAATTGTACTCAACTCTTCAAAAATTATGGATGCTTTTCTCAAAACTCTTTTTAAAATATTTTTCAGCATTTGGACCATACTTTCCCAAAAGCCACCCCACCAGGCGGCTGTAGGAGGGCTAAAAACCCATTGAATTCTTAAAATTGAACTTTCTTGAACTATTTTGTTCCAGTCAAGGGAAGCTATTAGATAGACAGCCTCAACGAAATTTGTTCCATTGTCACTATAAATTTTCCGTGGTCTTCCTCGTCTTGCTATAAATCTTCTTAGTCCGAGTAAGAATCCATCAGTGGAAAGGCTCTGTATTAATTCTAAATGGATTGCCTTATACACGGCGCAGGTAAACAGCAATATCCAGGTTTTATCACCCTTCTTCAAGTGAAGTGGCCCTGCCAAATCAACCCCTGTCACTTCAAAAACCAATGCATCTCGAACCCTTTGTTCAAGAAGGGGAGCAGGAACGGTTTCTAATTTCTTGGAAGTATATCGCTTACATAGAATGCACCTTTGAACAGTCTTCCGACCTCTAAGAATCCAAAATTTTTGTCGAAGATCGGACAAGACAACTTCGGTTCCACTGTGGCAAGAGATCAGATGCTTTTCGTAAATTAACTGTTCTACTAGTGGATGATCAAAAGGTAATACTATGGGACATTTGAAGTTTTCTTCATCTTCCCTTCTAAAAATCTTTGTCTTTACTCTTATCAGACCTTCAGAATCATGGAAAGCGTTGAGACTTTTCAATTTGTTCTTGGAAATAGTGTCACTAAACCTCTCCTGCTGTACAATTTTCAACATTTTCTGTTCGACTGAGTGTATTTCATCTACTGATAGCTCTCCTCCTCTTCTACTACTGGTATTTCTACAATTTGTGCTGAATCGAAGAAGCCAAGCTACCAATCGTACTATTGTTGAGTATTTTGAAAACCGCTTCAAATACCAACTTGTTTCATGAGGGGAAAGATTTATTGCAGTCAAAGGTCTTTCTCTCTCTCTTGATACCTCATCTTCATCGGTTGGTTCTTCGGAGTCGGGCCATTCTTCCTTTGACCCTTTTAGCCACTGTGGTCCCTCCCACCATTTGGTCTCCTTAAGTGTTTGAACAGAGCATCCTCTTGATGGAAGATCGGCTGGGTTACTGTGCCCAGGTACGTGTTTCCACATTTCTCTGGGAGAGAGTTGAACGATTTCCTTGACCCTGTTGTTCACGAATGTTCCCCAGTTTTCATTGTTCTTGATCCAATGGAAAACGGTTGTGGAATCCGTCCAAAAGAATCTACGGATATCTTCTAATCTCATCGCTCTTTGCATTGAGTGTGCTAGTCGAGCACCGATACAGCATGCCAGCAACTCTAAACGAGGGATGGTCGTTCTTCGTAATGGGGCAACTCTTGATTTGGCTTCTAGTAGCTGCACCTTCACACCTTCTTTTCCTTCGGTTCTCAAATAAATCACGCAAGCGTAGCTTGACGCACTGGCGTCCCAAAAGGTGTGCAAGCTGAAAGATTCTCTGTATCCCAAGGGAATTACACATCGTGGTATTCTTATGTCCTTTAATTTATTCAAGTAGGACAACCACCTGATAAATGTCTTCTCTGCCATCTCAGGGAGCCGTTCATCCCATCCTAATTTCCTTCTCCAGGTTTCTTGTAACAACAATTTAGGAACAATAGTCACTGGGCAGGTAAACCCAATAGGATCAAAAATCTTTTGAAGGGATGATAAAACATTTCTTCTAGTGAAAAATTAACAACTACTATTCAATTGATCTGGGTCACAGAAAAGTACGTCCTCATTTCGGTTCCACAGAAGACCAAGAACATGAGATGGCTCTCAATCAGCATCATTTGAAGTACTTTCCCATCCTCTCAGTTCAAACTTTCCAAGTTGCATCAACTCTGTCGCTCCAGTCACGAAACGGGAAAGTTCTTCCTCAGTATCAACTGACGTGACACAATTGTCCACGTAGAAACTGTTCTCTAAAACCTCCGCAATGTCATGGTACTCTCGAGAACAGTTTTGTAAAAGGTTGTTGATAACAGCGCCTAGTATAAATGGGCTACAATTCAGTCCAAAAACCAACCTTCTGTGTATGTACGTCTTCATCTTCCTCTCTTCATAATCACTCCACCAGAAAAATCTCAAAAAATCTCTATCTTCTGGATTTATCGATATCTGTAAGAAGGCTTTCTTAATGTCCGAAATTATTCCTATCTTCCTTTCTCTAAACCTCATTAATATTGACGGAATAGTATCCAACACGTTCAACCCCTTGTCCAAACAATCGTTTAGAGAACATTTACCTTTTTCTTAACTCGCAGCATCAAATACTGGTCTGACTTCAGTTGTTGAATATTCCTTAAAAACTCCTCTGTGAGGAAGATAATGACAACTCCCCTCCGGTTCCTCATCAGGCACTACTTCTATTATTTGTTCCCTTTCCCATTCCTGGAAAACTGACTCATAATCTACATATCTCCCTGAGGAAATTAACTTCGATGTGGTAGAAAGTAGTCTTTTTTCAGCAATTGTCCGATTATCCGGAAGATCAGCATTGTCAGTCCAGGGTAATTTTACCATGTAACGACCATCCGTATCAATTGACAAAGTGTCTTTGAAGAATTTCATTACTTCTTCTTCTCGTGGTGCCTTTTCTACAGGATCTTTGATTCCTAAAATTTCCATTTCCCAAAAGTGTTCTATTTTCTCACTATGCATTAGCATGGTGATACTGACAGAAGCATTACTGAGTGATGAATGGTTATAATCATTGGTTGCTTTACCCATAACAACCCAGCCTAAGTGAATTTCACAGGCTATTAATCCACATTGAAGAGGTTCCATTCTCCCGGTGAATAGCTGTCCACAAAAGTCAGCTCCAATTAACAGTTCTATATCAGGTGAACCTTCTCCGTAATCAGCAATCCATATATTTTTCTTACCCAATTCTTCATTCCACGGTCCCTTTTTAAGCCTAGGAATTTTACCACAAATAGATTGTTGATCTAAAACTTGTATGTCCAGAGAAAAATGTCTATTTGAAGATTTGAGAGTGATTTTGTAAATCCCATGATCTTTGACTTGCGTTGTAACCCCGCCAAACAAGGATTGCACTAAATTTCTTCTTGTCGTAGGTTTAAGACCCATTTCTGCTACAGTTCTCTTCAATATGTGAGAATTCTGTGAGCCACTGTCGATAAGAGCACGAACCTGCTTTCTTCGTCCATTAGCCTCAATATTTACAAGGATAGTCTATAGAAGAACTTCCTTACTCTCTTTGGCGACCAACACATTACTTGAATCTATCTTTTCATTACTTGCTACCTCCCTTTTGTTAACTGGCAACTCGAAACACATAATTGTGTGATGCCTCTTGGAACATACATTACATTTGAGCTTTGATTTACATTCCTTGGCCCTGTGGTTAGTCTTGAAACAAATATAGCAGGCCTTCTTATTGCTTAAGACTTCTTTCTTCTTATCCAAAGACCAGCTTTGTGCAAGGAAGCAATTTCTACTTTCATGAGACTTGTCACAGAACATACAAAACGGATGTCTTTTGGATATATCACTTGAAACCAAAGTGCTGGCGGTGGGAACGACCTCTTCCATGTTTTGCTCCTTTTTAGGTTTCCACCTTTCACGAGCGCCATCAAATCCATTTCTGGCCTGCTGTAAACGTTCTTCGCCTTCCACTTCGCGTTTCAAAAATGAAAGTAAATTCTTTAGTTTGTTTCCATAACTACCAATCGATTCATTATTTTCGCACGACTGTATTGGATTCCGCAGCCAAACTCTCATCAAATCTTCGGGAATGCAGGACTCCACCAAAGGAAACAAAATTGCTTCATATTTCTCACTTGTCAATCCCAAAGATTCCAACGATCTGAGGTGTGACTCTAACATGTCATACAACTTCGCAATACTCAAATTTCCCCTTTTCTCGGTCGCATTTTTAACAACAAGAGATAATAATTCGCGGACATAGTATTCTATTAATAACTCTTCTCTTCCAAATCTACCTTTCAGGGCGTTGATTGCCTTTTCATAGTTTCCCGCTGTTGGCGGAAAACTTTCTATGACTTCACGAGCACGGCTACCATGTACCACGGACTGCAGCAAGTACTGGAATTTGTCTTCCGCCGCCAACTCACTATCGTTATGTATTCGTTAGAACTGACTCCAAAATCCAAGGTAATCTTTCAAATCTCCACCAAAATGTAACAATTCAATCTTTGGAAGACGAATTCTACGCTTTGTGTTTGGCGATGAAGTGACCGAACCCGGCGCTCCAATCGGAACAATATTACTGAGATGGGTTTCCCTTTCAGCTCTTGCCAAATCCTTTTTCTGATCATATTCCTCAATCTTATTATATTCCACTTCAAATTCAGGATCTGTTTTTATGTCTTTCAAAATCAATTCGTCATATTCTTTCATTTTATTAAAAACTCTTTCTAAAGTAACCCATTGAACTTTAATACTCTTAAGATTTGGAGTTTGTTTTCCTAATTCTTCGAAAAGACTTCCGACGGTTTTTGTAAAAGTCATTCGCAGAGACTTCCGTTTTCTAATTAAATTTTCCATTATACTAAAATTTAAACGTTTTTTCCTCTCACTATAAAATATTTCACTAACCTGTGTCAACAACGGATCACGTCAAGGGTCACCAAATTTGTGTCCTTATATAATAACAAGTTAGGAGTCTTTAAAATATCTCTAGAATAACCATTTTCTTTAATGCATATATCATAACTCCAAAACAAAACAACAACCATGGCATAGCGAACAGTGTTGCCAACGGGAATTTAAACTCTAACAAAATATAATTAAAACATATATCCTCGTGACACCTATAATCGATCTTTAAAATAAAAAATAGTACATTATTACGCAGTAGAATAAATAGCTATGGTATGGGTATTTACTAAAATGGATAGCAAAATAAAAATTAAAAAACATGCATTATTCTAAAGGAATTTACATGTAAACACTAAATTGCCTAATATGTGGACCAAAGAGATCACATTTAGTCTCACAGAATTGATATATGACACGGATTAATTAAATAGTTGACTTGCAAAAAAACGAAAATCTCTTGAAATGTATTAAAATGTTTTTTTCAAAACACATTTTAAATAACAATGTTTTTAATTTGTCACACTAATTGTTGTTTTTAAATGGAAGTTCTACTCCTTAAGGTATAACACTAATATATAGATTTAATTTTATATTTCGACGTCGTTTGATTTTAGTTTACTTGTTCACTTCAATCAAGATAATAAAACATTTTGAAATAGTTAGCTCTGAATATTTTATGCTTTAATAAAATTCATAAAAAAAAACTTAAAATGATTTATTTCCTACATACTACTGCTTTGTCATTGATTGTCATTTTGCTTTCTTTAATAATGGAAGTTAAAATAAGCGCAAAAGAAGTTACTTGCATGATTCACATGTGATGTCAAAACTGTTTGTCCCCTGTGAGTACATTTTCCTTGCAGCAATTCGTTTCCCAAAAAGTTCCTGTAGAAAGGTGGAACAACCTTCAATTGCAAGATAAATGACCACTCCTAGACTTCATTAATCAGTTCGGGAAAGAACTACTTTACCCGTTTCCTGTCACGCAAAACTTCGTGAGAATGATGGTTTTCAAAGTGATCAAAGAGGAAAACTCACCATAGCTGTTAGGTTAATGTAACTGTCTGTTCTTTTCAAAATTAATACCAGTTTCTTAGCTCGATTAGTAAAAGCAGTATAGTTTGGTTCTGGTTATTTGCGTGATTTGGGATAAGATGTTTCCAACTATTTTCTAATCTTGGCAACTGGTCTGAGCCGGTTAATCGTGCTTTACCCTCTGCCCTAGTGGGAGCCGGACAATATATAAAATTAATATTCTGTATTTTCAGGGAAGCAAATGTAAACTATGAAACACGTTAGGAAAAACATTTAATAATTCGGTAGATTTGCAAAACCGGCAACAAAGTTGTGTTTACAAATTTTGCTGAAAGTGCAGAAATATTTACTGGAATATATTGAATCTGTGCTTCCTAACACCAAGCAAAAATCATACCTTGAATCCAAACTGTAAATAAGGTAGGATTATAGAGGTTGAACGATGTACTTTTAGTTGATAATCTTATCTTGGAAATGTATTCGTTTCAAAATGCATCGAAATTGGTAATGTTTGAGTTTAGATATGTAAAGCTGTTAATATATTTTTGACTATTTTCTTAATTAGTAAATTCCCCAGTAGAAAAAGCCACTGATGACAACTTAGTACATATAAAAAACGATTTCAAGTAGTAAATATGAAAGATTATTAAGAAAATCTTTTCAAATACATAAGTGAAGTAATTGTAGAAGTGGCTGTTTAGTGATGGTCACATTCAAAATAAAAGATTCTTTTAAATGTTTTGTTTGTCTAAAGTATACGTTGTTCCACAGTTTGTTTTTATGAGTTCAGAATCAATTTTACTGAGTTACGTCAAAAACTACCAGAGAATAATGAACTAATTTTTAATTGTTAGTTAATTTTGAATGTTTATTAGGCATACCGTTTAAATATAATTTATCATTTCAATTTACAAAAGATTAATGCACTTTTCATATTATAATAACAACAACAACAACAACAAAATGTAAGTAAGTTTTTTTTTGTTTTTTTTTATCTGTGTTTCAGGCAATTAATAATAATAATAATAATAATAATAATAATGTTAAAAAAGTATTGCAAAACACTTGTTAATTATTTTTGATACATTTTAAACATGTTATTTGGTAATTGATTTTCGTTCTTCGAAATATTATCATTTTTAAATTAAAATAGTATTGAATTTTAAATAAACTGATGTTTTTAAAGATCATTTCAAAAGCTTCTTATTAATAATTCATATTTCACATCTTCATTTATACGTATTAAATAAAACTTTTTTCAAAGGAAACCTTATTTTAATAAAATTGAATTGTGGAAAAGTAATATCAGAAATATACTAAATTACGTAAATGACCTTTAAAATGTAAATCTAATGGAAATTCGCATATCAAGTAATTCTAAATGCACAATGAATAATATATTTAATATTATTTTATAATTTAAAAAATTTTCGAATTTTATAAAATGATTTTTACTGTAATTTTATAACATATTTCTTATTTTATGATATAATTGAAATTATTAATACAAAATTTTCATTTAATGGATTTTTGGCTACATAATAATCACAATGAAATTGTGTTCAAACTCTGTCTTAAATACTTCGCATCAGGAGGAACTATTAATTTTCATTATATACTACAGTTACATATACATCAATATATTTTACATAATTTTTCATTTTTTATGTCTCTAGCCCTGAAGATCGTATACGTGTCTTGCGATCAACATTTTGAAACAGAGCAAGAAATGTGAGGTATTCTTAATATTATTTATGCTCTGACAATTAAAAATAATTACTTTTACATTGCACATTTATTTACTGGTACTCAATTTCTCTCATTACACATATGATTATTTAATTGATAAGTTTTAAACAAAGTTAAATATTAAATTCACTGCCCAATTAGTTAAGAAATTTAAAATGATCATAAAGTGTACTTGAAACTAAATTAGCTTCCATATATTTGCATTACATTTCGATCTTTAAAAGAGATAAAAGTATGAGTAAATGCGTTATAGATTTGTATGTTATCACTTTGCATTTTAAACACTAAGTATTTCATTATTTTGCTATAAATCTAAATTTTTATACATTGAAAACTTTTTATTAATATTTTCTATTATTTTAATATTTTTTCCTCCTGCATTAAGATAGCATAAACATTTCCTAAATCAACTACATCCAGTAAGAACAAGTGACAGAAAACATTTTACAAAATTAAATACTCAAAAATCTACAAACGTAATTTATACAAAGCTACAATTTTCTCGACTGCAGTAAACATGGAATATGTTTTATTGATAGATAAAACGTTACCTGAATTTAAAAAGCCCAAAAATAGAGAAACATGAAATTCTGACCAACCATTTTTCAGTGGTTTCAACCGCATCAAATTTTCAAACGGTAAGAAGCAAATGCTTAAGGTGAAGTTAAAAACGGTTTTAATAGAACTACCCTCATAGGTATGAAAAAATATAAGCAAAAGAACCAAAAATCAATTACCCATCCATTTCTCCGTAATTTTTTTAGAACTTCAATATTATTTTGTACAAAATTAAATTGAAATATATTAAATTTGTGACATTTCAAGCTAGTCTACATTCAAAGTAGTATTCAAAATTTAATAATTATAGATAAATAATAAAAATAAGAAATATAAATAAATATTTAAAATAAGACACAGATAAATAACAAGAAATTTTCAATATTTTGTTTGAAAACAACTTTTTCGCTTTTTGAGTTTTAATTTAATAATTTTTCTTTAATTGTGATTTGTTTCTGTTTAATTTGTAAAGAAACTCTATTTTTCTCTCTGCTAAACCAGGCAAATTCTTTTAATTGCAACCTTGGAACATTTTTTATTTACTCATTTGTTCAGTTCTTTATTTCTAGCTGAACTGTTTCCTACACTACATGACACAATAACAAATTATACGTATGCTACTAAAATTGTCGTCGATGAAGCTTAACCCTTCTTATTTATCTACATGTTCTTTTTTCATAAATGAAGCATTTCAACATATGTATGTTTAAAGTAACATATCAGTTATGTCGTTACACACATGTTAAAAATATCAAAATAAATTTGGATTTTAGTAATTATTATAATTGTGTTTTGCTTGTCTTATAGTATTTATGAGGGATATAATTAAGATTTTTACGTTAGTATAACTATTAAATAAATGTAAACAGAAGCCATCTATATTTTGTATTGTAAACTAAAATATCCTCCAAATATCTAATGTTTCGAAGGAAACAAAAGATATCTTCATACCATTTGAAATCACACTACTCTTCAGACTAAAACATAAACTTTTAGAAACTACAATTGATCGGAAGAAAACTGTGATCTTCACCAACACTTGTGTTGATGGAGGGGGATGTGTTCTACTTCTTTATTTTCATTCCTTTTACCCTTCTTTCTCCTTCATCATAGTCAAGGCCCATTCTTTTCTTTCGATTTTTGTTCTCAAGTCTTGGGCAAATGGAAAGAAAATGTGTCGGGTAACAACCCTTAAAGTACTTGAAAGTAAGGAACGGAAGTAGAACTGGAAACCGAAGGGAGTTTCTTTCTTTTTTTTCTTTCTTTTTTTTTTTTTGCTTCTGGTGAAAACACTCATACCTCTAAAAGTGCGGTAATAAACATAGCAAACGATGTTCTGAAGTTTTAAGAAAGGAATGCATGTCTCTATTTCATACAATCTTGAAAAATGCAGCACTTAAGTTAGTGTGTTTTAGCTGCTCTAAGTATATGTATCTATAACAATTGAATGAAAAATTTAGTAATAGACTAAAATCAAAGATTAAACTTTAATCCTTCATTCAGCAGCATGTAAGAGTATTTGTGGTTAATGATAAATATATTTAATAGAAGCTTGACCTTGTGAATTCAAACACATTCAGTAAGGTTAAAGGTTTATTAAGGCTAAATTAAAGCATGAAATCAAAATTGAGTGAAATATAACTTCGTCAGCATGCCCAATTGATTCCTTTTCACCTCCATGATTTCATTGATCCGAAATTAGTTTCGAACTTCCTAAGCCGTAGATATGCGTTGTACCTGCTTAAATAAGCTGCCCATTAATGATTATTTATAAAAGATAATACGTTTCCTAAGACAGTCAACAGTTCCATTTGGGTAGAAATAATATTTTGCGAAGTGATTTTCAGCAATCCCCCAAATTTATTGCTTATGTGGAATTTCTATAAAAACAATAATTTAACAATAGTATATGTGCAATTGTTTTGCAATTTTATTAGTGGTGAATACAATTGTAAAGCATGTACACAGATAAATTACATATTTATTTAAAATATTTTGAGATATGTTGTATAAAGTTAATCAAAAATATGAAACAGATTATCAAAACATAATCAAACTTTTATAATTAAAATAAACACTATTATGAGTGAAGTAAAAAAAAAATCCCATTTCAATTACAATAAAAAACTGATGATTGATATTTATAATTTACCTTCAAAATTGATTAAACGTAAAGAATTCACACTTTAGAGCATTTTATTAAAGTGAAGGGTTTTTCATTCCTTTAACTTTAAGTCAAACATCACAATTTTTTATTGAAAACCCATAAAAACAAAGTTTTTAATATAAATCCTTTATATGCATTGCCAATTTTTATATTTCTTAACACAGCGTCAATTATGTAAATAGCGTGTGCTTGGTGTTTGCATCTAATTTTAAATATCAAAAACATTTTTATCAACAAAATGTTCGGCAAACTACGTTTCAAAATTTATTTATTAAAAATGAAAGTGAAAGTATGCACTCACATAAAATATATTTTATTTATTCTGATTAAAATAATGTTATTATTTATTACTTAAAAAAATTTGCAACAGGAAAATTTTTCTTCAAAGGTCGGTTAAATGCTATTTTAGCGCGATTGGATGGCGGCAAGTTGGTTTATTAGTATTCCGTAAAAGCGACAGTTACAATCCCAAAATTTGATAGAAAGCATTGTCATCGACATCGAATTTATCTGCCAAGTTTCAGCTCGATTGGATGACGTCAAGAGGGTTAATTAGACCTTCACTGATTTGCCCACCATTGACAAATATACACACAAAATCGAAGTTAGTATAAAGGATTTAAAAAAAAAGAGGGCGTATTACCCCCAGGTACCTATTTGCATAGGTTTAAAAATGTTTTCCGATATTAATAGGATTGCTATTAGGAATACTGTAATATTTATAAGTTTATTCTACTATTAAAATCAGTGTTTCTACAATTATAATATTTTCATGTGCGTAATTCAGTAATGCATACATAATTGCCTAATTGGTATGTTTCTGCATTATCTTTTGTCAGAAATATTTAAAAAATTTCCAATTTCCAAAAATCATAATTTGTGCTGGTTAAGATGAGGCAATTGGATACAGTCACTCAATTAGAAACTACAATGCTACTTAAATCCTTTAATAACATAATGCGAACAAGCACAAGTACACGCATATCTACATTAAAAACTGTCAAAATTGATAGACACAAAAAAGCACAAATGGTTGCCAAGCAACTTTCAGTTCAATTGGATAGTCATTACGAGCTCTTTACAATTTCATTTTTCTTGACGATGTCAAACTACAGATGAAAATTCTGATCACTGCAGGCTTCTAGCACCGAACAGAAGTTTTTCCTTAACTGTCGCTAACAATTTAAATTTAAACAAAATAAAATCAATATTAAATTATTTTAATTAAATATACAATTTAATATTTTCGAAGGCCAACAATATGTGTGGCAACTTTTTCAAAAGAATAAACAGATCAAAGAAGGAAAGTTATGTTTAATTTATAAGTTTAAAGTGTTAATATTCTCTGTGAGGAAATTCAGGACGAATGATTATATTCTACCTTTAAACGATTTATTGTAAACTTACAAAAAATTATTAAATCACAATGAATTTAATTGAAATAAATATACTGCTTTAAATAAGTGCTATATTATTCTATCCTTCAAAAAAATTACTATAAATTACTATTCTTCGAAAAAGTTATACTATCGACAGTAAAGAAAATATCTAAGATAATAAAAGAGAACATATTACGCAATTTGTGAGAGGATCAAAAAGTTTACTGAATTATGTTTGAGACGTTGGTGCATTAATTGACGACAAAAGTAGGAAAAGTGCTGCAAATGGGTCTAAATTTGAGAAATGATACAACAAATTTCTTATGCTCGCTTGAAAAATCTTAAATCCCAAGGTTTTCGTATTTTTACGGTGTTGAATCTTTAATGAAATATGTTATTTAAGAATCGAAAAGACAGGCTGTCGTTGATTTTTATCCACAAAGCAATGGACGAATATACAATCCAAGCCATACTTTAACAACAAATTGCTCTGACTTAACTGAATTTTATAAAGGTTGCTCCTTGCGGGGATACATAAAACATCACTTTTTCCTATCATAGTAAACAGTAATTTAATGCATTATTTGGATTTACAAATAAAACAAACTTTCGAAAGCTTTTTTATTATCATACCTATATAACAAAAATTATAAATACCAATAAGCAAGGAACATTTTAATCATTTTTAAACATCTGTGTGTTTCTAAACAATATGTTGTTGGCTAGAGTGAAAAGTTGCTAACTACAATTTAAGTTTTCAGGAGAGAGAAAAATCCATCTGATGTGATAATTCAACATCAGCTTGGGGCTTTCTCGTGTCTTTCATTCTTCGAACATTTCCTTCAGTGATCAAGTTGCAACTTTTATTAATAGATGTTTTTATTTGTTTTTTTCTGTTTATTAATATACCATAAACTTACTTGAAACTAAACCGGTAGTTGGCGGCTTTTCACTCTATGCCGATGATGAAAACCTTTATACTGTTTTATGGTATTATTGTATTTGTAAGTATTTTTTTTAAAGAATACAATTACATCGATAATGAAAACAAAGCATTCATTTTAGTTTAACTCAAGCGAGTTTATGATACTTAGGTCAAAATGTATCAATTTTTCAATCCATAAATGAATGTTGCTAATAGAGGAAAATATTCTTTAGTGAAACAAAAAAGGCACTTTAACTTTAATCCATGAGAGTATTTGTTATTATGTTATTGAATTGCCTTTTAGAAGAAAGTTCGTATTTTTACATTTTGTGTGATTCCATTTACAATAGGCAAATTAGATTAGAATTGAAAAATTGACGCAATTTTAGAAATGTAACAATCATTTTATTTTAACAATAAAAGGCTTTCGAAATTGAGTTATATTTGGAGCAAAAGATAAGAAGTCAAAACATATAACACAATTTGTTTCAAATATCTTACATTTAGTAAAGTTTAAAAGAGAAGGTTTTATTCCAACTTCCTTGTGTCAAACTATACTTCTCCAAAACGCAAAAATAGCAATGTATCTAGAAAAATTGAAGATTTACTGACAATTTTTTTTTTTTTTTTTTTTTTTTTTTTTTTTGGAAAAACATATTAAGGACTTTATTTTGAGCATGAAGATGAGATTTAGATATGGTGAAGAAATTAGGAATTACGACCAGCATATGTTTTAAAAAGAAGACGTAAATATTCTGCTATTTATGAAATGTTTACAAGATTTTCAAAACAAAGAAACTGTTTGATTTTTAAGTGTAATTTAAGTTCATGTGTAAATTTTTTTTTATATATTTATACTTAATTTCATGAGTAAATTTTCTTTTTCTTCTCACTTCTTAATAACGATGGAGATCAGTACATTGACAGAATCACATATTTTTAGTTTTCTTATTTCTTTCCATTTAGCTTAACGCGGCAGATGTAGCCGCCTTATTAGATAGAAGTTGAATATTACACTTTAATTTCAAAACCAAACTCAACACTAATTCTCTCCCACTTCAAGCTCAGATAAAACTCTAAAATTTGGGGTGAATGTCAATAAAGGCAAACATGTTTAACGTTTAATTATTCTTTTCTCGACAGAAAGGATTTCTCGTCGAAAAGGATCTAAACATTCCAATCATACAATATCAAAAATGTATGCTTCGCATCAGGACATTACGCTTCAAATTGGTTTACAAGTTCCCATAAATATATATTGTAAACCAGCGATTCTCAACCTGTGGGGCGCGCCCCCCTAGGGGGGCGCGAGCACATTAGAGGGGAGGCGCGAGAATATCCAAGAGAAAATATTATTTTAAGAAATTGATTAACTGACTGAAAGGAAAGCACACATACACATAGAAAACAAAATACATTTTGATATATTTAACAAATAAAGTAAAACAACTTACTATATCAAAATTAATTTAATCAAAACATACTAAATTAAAAACAAATTTAATAATTATTAGTGACTTCCTTGGGCCTGTCTTGCAGAACAAAGTTTGTTGAAGGGAAGGCTTAATATTAGAAATAGCCATTCTCAGTTATGTTTCTATATTTAGCCGAGATCTATATTTGTCTTCAAAGAAGCCACAGCAGAAAATCCAGTTTCACAAAGGTAGGATTATGAAAATGGTAATAGAATGCGAAATGCCCTTCTTTTTAGAACAGAAAAAGCATCATCTACTCCTGCCCTAAATTCAAATAGTGATTTATTACTAAATTGTCTTTTGGTTTCGCCACTTGTCGTGAAGTCTATGAATTTTTCTTCCTCATCAATTGAGAGTTCTTCGGGAGTCTTATGAAATGGATCCCTAACCCACTCGTAACTTGCTATCAGTTTGTCGTCAGCAAGAAAATACTTTTTAGAATTCTTTACCATCATGGCTAAATGATTTTCAATGGTTACAAAAACAACTTTTACATATTCTTCTTCAGCCTTGTAAATTTTAGTACAATCATCCACGTTTGCAAACATTATTAGGTTTTTTTTTTGCTTTAAATTTCTGTTCCGCAATTCCAATTTTCTACGAAAATAATTAAATTTATCACTCTTCTCCAACATATGTGTATCTGCTCCTTGGAGTTGGAAGATTCAAGTTATTTAATTTCTCGAATATGTCGACCAAGTAGCTCAATTTCATCACAAATAAACCATCGCGAAAATTCTCGGCATCCGGTCTGTTTTCTTCTAGGAAAATGTCGATTTCTACTCTTAATTCATAAACACGTTGCAAAATTTCCCACGCGATAACCATCTTGCCTCGCAATAAAATAGTAACGCTGAATGTACTGAAATCATGTCTTTACAAAGTGCGGAAAATATTTTTGATTTCAGGGGTCTCATTTTTGTATAATTTACTACGGTTACAACTGTAGTTAACACAATATTCAGACCAGGACTCGTTTCTTTCGAAGCCAAAGCTTCTCTGTGGATCATGTAATGTGTCCAGACGCACTAAGGCGATTTTTGTTTTACAAGTGCTTGTATACATTGGAATCTTCCGGACATTGAACGAGCACTATTGGTGCATATTCCGACGAACTTTGTCTATTCTATGTTTGCCACTTTCATAAAATCATTTAAAATAGCAAATAATGCGATCGCTGTTGTTTGGAGTTCTATTGGTTTGCAGAAAAGTAACTCTTCTACTGCTGACATATTATCACAAAATCAAACATATGCAATTAAATGAGCATCTTTATTACTATCTGTTGCTTCATCAAGCTGTATTGAAAACAATTTGTCACGCAACTTCTAGAAAAGCTGACACTGTACATCTTCAGCTATATCACCAATTCGACGAGCAACAATATCATTTGAAAGAGGAATGGACTGCAATTGTTTTGAAAAATTATCTCCAAACATAGTTTCTACAATCTCAATTGCTGCTGGTAAAATAAGCTCTTCACCAATGGTGTGAGGTTTTTTTTACATCTGGCTATTTGATATGAAACTTTGTAATATGCAATTAAAGCTTTTTAATTCACAGACAAAGTTTCTTTAAAAAGTGATTTTTGCTTTTGTATGATTTTAATTTTAATTTGAAGAATTCTCAGGGTTAGTTGACGAACTCACTATGAAGCGTTTAAAAATGTCGTTTAAGTTTATTAGGTTTCATGCTGTCTGCGGCCAATATTTGTGAGCAAATAATACACAAGGGAATTTCTTCTTCATTTACTTTAGTACTGGTAAACCTAAAATTTAAGTATTCTTGAGAATATTTTCTTGATTTTATTTTCGGAACCACGCTCATCTGTGGTCTTGTTGATGCTTGACTATCGTCTAATGCTCGCTTTGTTCCGCTCAAAAATTTATCCATGGGTTTACACAAATCTGCTGCCGTGAATATTTAATATGCTGAATTGCAATTAACACGAAAACATATATAACATACACATTCACGATAGATTCGATAGCGAAAGAAGGATCGACTAGAATGAGACTGGCTGGAATTGAAACTTGTGTTATCGAACATTCTCCTTCTTCCTATGAGAAAACATTTGCTCTGCGCATGCTCGAGACGGCATCGGTAGTGTTCACCGCCCGATTGGCAAAATGCCAGATGTGGTTCCTCTCCAACGTTGGCTCACTTTTACTCTTGTTTTGGTAGTTACTTAAAAATAATTTAAAAACAGAATCCAAAATACTCAATATACATTATTGTTGTATACATTTTATTGTAAGCGGGGGCGCGATGAAAATTGTGATTGGAAACTGGGCCGCGAATACTGAAAGGTTGAGAAACGCTGTTGTAAACCCATGTTATCACAGTTTCGGTTATCTCTTGAGCGTTAAATGACAGAAAATACGCTCTACGTAACTGGATAATGTTTCGACTGTTGTCTGTCTACCTGGTAAGAATTTGCTAGATTTCCCCATACTTCGAGACACAAATGTATGGAAATTTCTACTCGGAAGGCATTCCCACCTTCACGCAGATCCTTTTTTAACGGTGTACTAGTACAGTATAGGCCTCATGTAACTCCTTCGACAAAAATTCCCCAATACAATCAACCAATCAAAGAGAAATAAATGTGAAAAAACAAATATTTTTGGAATTAGTTAAGTTTAAAGTTAATATTTAATAGCTCTGTTGTTGTTGTTTCTCATCCCCACTGGTCTAGCGGAGCTAGACCAGGTTCATGTGTCCATTCATCCTCAGGAAATCAAAAATCAAGACCGGATCGCGCAGAAAATCCTCTTTTTCAAAATCCACACATCTAAGGAGGTGAGCCGGGCTGACTGCACTGGATAAACATTTATTGCAAGTAGGATAGGTCTTTCACTGCAGTTCATACTTCATGCACTTGAGGTGACCATTAATGAATCTAAGGTGCGCAGTCTGGTCACCTCTATCACCCCTGAAGGTCAAAGCGCCACCCGGCTTATACCCAGAGTACCAAATATGAACTGGGGGAGTTTTCCAGTCTAGCTGTTCACTATTCTTTCTAATAGAGTGAATTTCCGAGAATGTGAGTGCCAAGTTATCAGTCAGGGGTTTATTTGTGCCAAGTTTTGCCAGGGAATCAGCGATCGCATTCCCATATAGACCTACATGGGACCACCGAGTCCTCTGCAAATAAATATCTAGCTTCTCGGAAAGTTTACAAAGATGTTGTAAGATTGCTGTTCCAGCCCTATCACCCACTATGGGCCATACACTCAAATATTGGATAGAACTTCTTCTATCCGTTAGGATCCAGATGGGGCGCGAATCCTCTTCAATTGCGTTCAGTCCTGCCGCAATATCTAAAGCTCCGATTGGGAAACAGAAAAAGAATTAATAGCTCTTTTCAGGATTACTTTTTATATTATTGTAACATGCTCGTGGCAGCATTTTGAATATCTTTGAAACAACATCTGATGCTCCAAAAAATTTTAGAAACTAAAACTGCCATAAAATTAAAATATTTAACGAAAGTTGCATATTTCAAATATTTCACTTACTATTAGAGAAAAGATCCGTAAAATTAAGGTTTAATAAACTTCATTTTATTTGTAAAATATAGACTGAAACTAGTTATTTTATTATTTTAATGGCTTATTATAAAAATTAACATATCCAGAAAACTTTTTCCTAAATTACAAAAAAAAAAATCCAAGACAATCCAAACAATCAATTTTAAGTGTTACCAATTTCAAGGGTTACTTTTATTTAAAAAAGTCTGAAGTTATTTACAAGTTTCCGAAGAAAATCTCCCAAAATAAGCATTGGGCAACAAAGAACTACTGTACGTATGTGCCAGTGTTCAGCACAAAAAACAAAAATGACAGATTGCATAAATCTCAATCAGTATAAGTACTAAAATACTATAATACATTCTTGACTTATACTGAAAGGCAAAAAAAAAAAAAAAAAATATGAAAAAATTCTTCCAGAAAACCGATAATTGCTAAAGTTATTCCAAAAGTCACTTGCAAGCCTTATTTTAACCATCTTCGACCATATTAAAATAAAATCATTAATTTATAATGTGTGTGTCTTGGCACGCTATGAGCTCGTAAAAACAATAAATGGTTTTATTTTGGTTTTTCTGGCTTGGGCAAGGAATGAAATATTTCCCTCTGGTTTAATTTTTTGACCATATTTTATTAATTACATTAAAGAATGGATCCTAAATATGCTTAGATGTAAATGATTTATTTAAATTTAAAAACTTTTGAAAGAACCATACTCAAGGACTCATGTTTAACAGTAAATGCATTAGGATGCGACAAAATAACGCGTTATTTAGAACCACTTTTCCTGGTAAGTACACGATGTTATCCGTATTGCGCTAAACAGAGCAATAAATTTTATGACGCAGAACGGATATTCTCTATTTAGATGCTGAGTAAACAGTTTGTAATGATCGGGATAAGAATAGGGCTCGAAAATATCATAAAATAAGACTGAGGTTATGCTTGGAAGAGTCCTTACTCTAAGAAAGTACTACGAACGACCCTTTGTTATGTAAATATTTAGCGTACAAATTATAGTTGCTAAATTATACGTGACACACCCAGTTTGCCAAGGCTCATGCAAGATAAGGATATAAAGTTTTCGCAAGTTAAATGTTATAGCATAAGGAAATATCAACACAAAATTAAATGCCAGTAAATGTAATAAAAGGCAGTTGATTTTATATTCTTTTGAATTTATTTAAAATTCAAAATGATTCACACATGATTCATGGGATAAAATTCTCACTTCATAAATTGATTTGATAAAAATAGTAAATTTAAAATGACAAGACATTATATAAACTATGACGAATTAATTTTGTTTTCAAAAATATGAGGATGAATTATACAAAATGGTCTAAACAAGTACAGTAATTTTAATTGTCCAAATATTTATTATTTTTACAAATAGTATTAGTCTTACATTTTTCTAATAACACATTGCATTACCTACATAGTGCATTTGAATGCTCTAACAATAAGTACACTTTCATAAGGATATAAATAGAAACCTTTTAATGCTGACGTTTATAAAATTACTATTTATAACTCAGAGCGAAATGTGACCAAGTCATATTTTGGTGTATATATTCTTTCTAAAAAGTCCATTTTCTATCAAACCATTAAATCATAACTCATGAACTTTTTAAAGAATTCAGTAATAATTCAAACAGAGCGTTATATACAGTTATGTCCAAAATTATCTTACATACATAAATTATCGGATTTCTCAGAAACTGTAAACTATAGCTTCATTAATTTTTCTGGAATGGTACATAACATTATGACACAAATCCAAGGGAAAAAATTTAAGAGCACAGCATATGATTTAAAATTGAACCATGAAATAATAAAAAGTGTATTAAAGTGGGGAAAAGAGATATAGAAAAAAAGGAATAACTCAAAAAACAAAACAAGCCTTTCAAATTTAATATGGAATGTGATCTTTCCTGACTGAAACACACACATCACAACGTGTTTTCATGCTGACAATAAAGCTGTTAACCACAGTTTGGAGAATTATAGCTCCACTCTTCCAGAAATGCCGTCTTTAGAGCATTTACATCTGTAAGAGGAAGATATCTACGTTTAATGCTCTTCCAAGGTAGTCTCAAAAGTTCTCGATCTGTTTAAGATAAAGGGACTTTGTTTGCCAAGGTATTCGCTCAATGTCTTCACTTTCAAGGAATTCGGTTACGAGGTTTGCTCGCCTTGGAGGAGCATCATTGTCCATAAATAAAAAATTAGATCCATATGCACCTCTGAAAATTCTTACATAAGTTCTAAGACCACATCCCGATATCTCTAGTCGGTCACAGATCCGCTATTAAAAACGTGTACGGGCATACGTCCGTTGATAATTATTCCTCCCCATGCTAACACACCTCCACTACCGAAACGGTCGCGTTCCATAATGTTCAAAAGGTAATTTCTTGTTTTTGACTCTTTCCGGATGTAAACACGTTTAGAATCCTCTTTAAAAATTAAACCTGGACTCATCAGTAATAAGAACATGGGACCATTGGTATTCACTCCATTTCTGATGTTCTTTACACCAATTAAAGCGATTCCTTTATTTCCGGGTTTTTTTGTGAAGACAGTAAAACATATGCCCTTGACTTTCCGGTATAAAGGCCTTTCTCATCAAGCCTTTAATGTACCTTTTTCCAGTGGCGGCTTCAAGCTCTGAACTTTGGCAAGCAGTAGAATTCCTGTTACGACGGGCAGTAATTGCCGGATATTGATCTTCAGAAGCAGTTGTCATTCGTTTATGAACTTGTCCAAACCTTGTTACAACAGTTCCATCATTTTGAAATTGTTTCTAAAACGTATAGACAGCCTGTCTTGAAATATTAAGACATCTGGCTGCTTCAGTGATTGGCTGCCCTGCTTCTAAACGGCCGACGAGTCGTACTTCACAGATTCTTCCAAATGATACTTTAAAGCCATAACAAAACGATTTAAGTCCATGGACACTGAAATAGAACTCTGTGTTTTGCAAAAATTCATTAAGATATTCATTTTGCAGGCCTGGATATACATCTGGACGTAGGCCTGGATATACATCTAAAAATGCTGTAAAATTGCCGTTTGATAACTTTTGACTGGATAATGCCACTGAGGCCTATTTTTCACTCATTCCCTGCAAAAATGGATCAGAATGATTGTGTATTTCATTGAATATCATTATTTTTGGGTTCGTAAAGATAATTTTGGACATGAGTGTACATAGAGAGAGAGAGAGAGCAATGAGGTAGAATTTTTTCACTCTCTTGTATATTTTCGTAATTATGGTTAAGTCTGTTTTGCTTCAGATGCACATATATTGGCTATTATATTTTTTAGTTTAATTTAATTCTAAATAAAACCAACCTTTGGTTTTGAATGATAATTTGGTAATTAAGAAAATTTAACGAAATAGGAACTAAAATTATATAATATATTAACCAATTATATTGAAGTTCGATGAAGTGATTAAAAATAACTGTAGAAACTAAACAAAAGAAACTTAATTATAACTACTAAAAATAATGTTAAAAAAAAAAAAAAAACAGTGGCGTCTCGTGGTCGAAAATGTTAGTGCAGCCAGAAACATGCGACTCCCCCCCCCCCCCATCTCCCAACCACTCACTCACTTTCCTCAATCATTACAATCACACTTGAACTTTTTTTTTTTTTTTTTTTAAATTATCATTTTAAAAAAACTGATTTTTTTTGCACTTAAAGGTACATAATTAGTAATGATGTTTAAATGAAGAAAATTTCAATTTTATTCAAAAATTAATTAACTAATTAACATTTAACTCGTTATAATTAGAATATTTTTGAACAGCGATTACTCGAGTTTTATTGGGCCAAGAAAAAGAAAATTACGGTTGGATATTGTTCGGAAGAGTATTCCTAATGTTATGAACCTCCATCTAGTTTCTAGAATATATACTTTATTTAATAAAATTTTTTTAAACTTTGAAAGTAGAAAAAATCGCAATTTTCCTAAAAAAAATCTATTAAAAATCTATCTATTTATCTTTTCTAGTTGAAAATCTAGCAAAATTCATTTTCTTTTCCAATTAATTTGACTGAGGTTCAAAACATCTATTAGTTAATGCAGGTTTGAATTCTCAAATCATTTTGCAAAAAGATTATATCAAACTTCAGTTATCACTGTTGAATGAAGTTGCATGCATCAAAATACGATTTTTTAGATAATGAGTTTAAAATATTCAAATTTATTTTCAGAACAAAATAGTACTTCAAACTAATAAAATAACTTTATAGCCTTCAGATGATACCATTATCTTGCAAAAATTCCCTCTATAGATGATTTTACAGCAGAAATTCTCAATGGCAAGTGATGTCGGAAAATCGCTGATCTGGCTGCCTCGCTACACATTACGTGGAGGGAAGGCTCTATTGGATTCCATTGTTTACCATGGCAACGTCACAGCCGAAACACATTTCTGGAACACATGGCTGCAGTTCGGAGGATCAATAAAGGTCCCCCCCCCCCTTCCCTCCTCTTGAAATGAGTATTGAAACAAGAAGTTTGCTGCTTATCGGATTTTTTTACACTTACCGTAGAGATCAGATCTTTATTTTAGAAAATTGTAAAATATATCATTTTAGTTTGAACTAATAAATTTAGTTGCAGCCCGGCTGCACTGGCTGAAGTGCCACTGAAAAACATTTATATTTCTTTTCAACATCAAAATGATTTAATATAAAAATGTTATTTAAATATATTTAGTACATATATTTATGTTTCGTGCAGCTTAAACTTCACAAATTAGTGCAAATAAAAGATCAACAGGCCTAGAATTCAAACTCATAATGAGAAACTTATAGGTAATTACTTTTCGAATCTGTGTTTCACTTCAAGGAATACGCTTACCCAATACAAGTATCCAAGGCAACTTTACAAAGAGTTATGCGATAATTATAGGGCGTGGCCAATTTATGAATGTCATTTAGGACTTCATATCCACTCAACTTACTTATTTCATATTTCTTCCAATTTCTTTAATGCACTGTGATTGATGATTATATATACCAGGGTGGAACGTAACTATCAATCATACTGAGTTAATAACAGCATTACGTTAATAAGAACTTACGCAAAGGAAGCAAAATTTTAAACAATTGGGTTTTCATGTGTTCCTTACATAATGAAGTGTTGAATATATTTTAAGAATTTATTTTTTACTAACTTGGCGAAGATAACTGGTAGCATTTCCCATGTTCAGAGCAATGTTAAGTTTAACTCTATTTTCGTTTTTCATAATCAAGTTTTATGAGGCATTCGAATAAGTATATTAATCATTTTTTGATATTTAAAAAAAGGATTAATTTAAGACCGAATTCACACACACAAAAATCATGGTCATAATTGGAATATCTATTTGTAGAGCATACATATCCCATAATGATAACCTTCAATAGGTTTCAAAAGATTTATTCTCATTCCTGTAATTCCATCTACCAGTTTCCTGTATTTTAACAAAATTAGCTGTGTGGACACGCGTTGTAGAGACCCGTTACAATATGTATTTGTCCTAGCTTTTAACGACAAATAGTTCATTGTTATGTAAGTTTATGCTTGCTTTGCATACTAAAGGTTCATTGCCACGCAAGCAGGGACTAGCTTTGCTTGGTGAAAGATTCACTGCTACACAAGCCCTCCTCAATACACCCCACTCCCATTTGCGTAAATAGTTTTAACCATATCCCCGTAAATATAATTCGCTTCACTTTACCTCCCCTCCTCCCTGATTACGAGAAATATGGTGTGAAAATTAAAAAAATTTATATATTTTCTAAAATACAACTCCTCACCTCTCATGAGAAAAGGTAAAAAAAAACCTATGTTTTCAACAGCCGCAAAAAAAACACGCAAAAACGAAAAGTCTTCTAAGAATTCGTATCATCACAAAGCCACACAAAAATGCTAACACTCCGTTCCTTTCGCTAAATAAACGTTCCTTTCACTCAAGAAACAATAACAAAATATATAAACATAGAATAAGTAACAAAAAAAAGTTAATCGAAAAAAAAGGCCAATACGAAACTATCAAAAAGCAATTCGCATGAAGATCGCTCTGATGAGATGTGAGATTTACTTCAAAATTTTAAGAGTTAATTGAAAGAAACATTTTTATTGTGCTAATCAAAAATAGTAGCTAAAATTTTCTAATCAATAACTACTTGTGTTAACTTTTTCAGAGAGAGAGAGAGAGTTCTCTGCGAATGGGAATCTATTTTATCCTCAATGGTGGAAAAAATTAAAATAAATAATGCAAAAAGTAGTTTATCAGAAGTAGTTATAATGCTAACATTCTGGTTGTAACTCGTAAACTTAGAACACAAAAACTACTTATGTTTCAAATTTCAGAACTCTACGCGTATAGGAAGTAACTTTCTATCGAGCAACAGACAGATACAATAAATAACTTAGTATTTTTAAAAGTTATTTTCACAAGAAATAAACAAAAATTACAATTTTCTGCTACTTTAGATTACTGTGGTTTTAAATAAGCATTTCGTTGAAAGTTAGAGCTTTGCATGGATATACTTACTATGTCCATAATGATGAAATTACTTGCTATTTCTGGTGCACTTTCTAAAGAAAAACTAATTGGCTAACTATGTGAAAACTAAATTTATTTCAAAATTCTTGTTTATAATCATGCAAATAAAGTTTCTTGTAGGTGTACATAATTTATTTCTAACTCTAGAAAGAAAAGAAAAAATCTAAGGCACATACAGAAATCTGACATTAAATTTTTGCCTGCCGGTAGTGTTAAGCACTTTCTGAATGTGTTTAAACTTTTGCAAAGAAAAAGAATAAGTACATTTGGTATTTCGTAACGAGGGGTCAATGAAGTTTTTGCTACGGGTCATTATTGGAAATGTGATCAAGAAACATTATTTTTTTTTATGTTTTCCCTTAATCAAAAAATGCACAATTTTTCTCTGGTTAATTTCGAAACATAGCATACTCAATTAGGTTATAAATTTCCTATTCTCATCATTACTACAAAGTACGAAAATAGTACTATTTTATAGCACTTATAAAATAGATTAAAGTATTATTTTTTCTATGAGATATAAACTTACTACATGTTGATATAAGAAGTTATTTTAATATAAAGGGTCCAAGGTAAAAGCAAATTTAATACAGTTAATCAATTTCAAGAAAACGTAAACTGAAGTTTATCATCTCATAAAGAATATCTATTAATATTTTTTTACAATATTTTTTTACCTATCACTTTCTTTAAATTGTTTTTCTCTTTGGCTTATTAAATTTTTATCGTTATTTTTATCAGTTTATATTAAATAAATATATATCTTGCTATGACATAGCACGTCACCCTACTTGTTAAAAGTTTCATAATTTAAACCAAAAGTCCCATTAAAAGAAATTGTATTCTTGCCTGAAAATGTATTCTTGCCCCTGGAATTCTGATGGGACTCATCGCAAACCGAAAGTTTTCAAATATCAAGTTTTTAAATATCAAATCTCGAGAACCATCGTTGGAGAATTTTAATCCACTCAAAAATATTATTATACTACCAAACAATTTTGACCAGCATCGTCAAGGAGCTGATAGTGACTCTTCGAATGGAAACGGATAAAAAAAATCGTGATGAATGACATTGTGCTAATTTTACTACACCATAGTTAAATAAACTAATTTTAATGGATAGGAATATAATAAGTTCACGTAGTTTTAACTGACATTTTGAATTCAGTACTTAAGGAAAAATTGTATTCTCTATTATAATTTTACTGAAGCCATGCAGCAGAACGTTGATGAAAGTACAGAATCTTACTCATGTTCAACTAATGAGTGATTGCCCCTTATACCCGATAAATGTTTAAAGTCTAACTTTTACTAATTAAATTTATTAATTGAGAAAATTTTCAATAAAAAAATATATGAAAACATTAAAATATTCACCGAATAGCATTCCTGTTATTTTTCAAAGAAGTGCTTTGTTATATTTCTGCCTTAATTGCAATTGATTTTAGTTATTCGTAAATACAAGAACAAATCCTGAATCTCCAAATCAAATATGCCGTATTACTATTATTTCTTGTATAGTATTTTAATTAATAATAGCTCATAATATGCTTAGTATTTCAATCATTGTTGATCTGAAACTCAGTTACTTGAACCAATCAATTATAACTTTTCGTATTTTATAATTGATTATTCATCATCATAAAGAGAGACATTATTATCTCCAACAGTAATTTTAACTATTTTTTGTCTAATGAGTATGCATAATAACTATGTAGTTGACGCAAATTAGTTTAATTATGCCATGTTTTTAAGTAATTGTATTTAAGCGCAATTATTTGTGTTCGTGCCATAAGGAACAAAATAACATAGCTATTTTGTATGTTTAAGTACTTTTGGCATATCATCAATTGTCAGAACCTAATGTTTTGTTTTATCAGTAAATATATAAATGTTGATCTATCTTCATTTCAGAACTATTTAGAATTGGGAAAACAAAGACCTCCTTTATATCGGTTTGTCATAATCAAGCCATATACCACTGTGTGCAATATTTTCTTGTAAATTTACATTTGTAATGTAAGGTTAAACATTGTGAAAGAAACCCTTTTAAGTCTTATGCAAACGGGAAATGTTTCTGTTATAGTAAGTACAAAGTGCTTCACTGTTGAAATCTGAATATTTTTAGAAAAAGTAACTACAAATACCAGGCACATAAGAGAAACATTGTTCACATAAAACCTGTAAGTTTATTTTTTATATAAGACAGTGGCTTCCTTTAGATTTGTTTTAAATCATATCAATCTAGAAAGTTCGTATTTCAAGTCCGTCAGATGAAACTGCTTTAAAAGACAAAAACTTAACTAAATTTATTGAAAGAAAAATCAATTAAAAACATAAAATTCTTACAAATTAGTCTTTTAAATTTAATTTTTTAGATTATAAGGTAGTTAGTTTTTACTATGTTGATACATATTCATAAAAGCTTTGTACTGCTCAAATTTAGTCTTAAGCCTTGTATATTGGTGCCTTTTAAAAATATAATAACGTTTGCTGAAAGATCATAATATTGATTTCGTTTCTGATTGAAATTGTTTATTATTTTGAAAGTTCTCTTTGAACTCTTTCATTTTTTATGAATAATATAATAAATCTTTTCATTTTAGATCAGAGTATATTACGGCTTAAAATAATGGGACATTTTAGTTGGCTTCAAAACATTTTATTAAATATAAATTTATCTAAATAAATCTGTAATACAAGAGCCTAACAGGATATATTGATTAACTGAATATATGCCATAATATTTTCAAAAATATTTTTAAAAAACAAACTATGGTGAAATGGGGTTGTTTGGTTGGTTATTTTCTCATTCATAACACGTCTTTCTCATGACACAAGATAAGAAAAATTCGTACTACTGTTAAAGTTAGCAACTAAGTACAAAATATTTATGATACAATGTTAAATAACAATATGATAAGTAAATTAATAATAAAAAAATATTAATAATAAAAAAATATTAATAATAAAAAATATTAATAATAAAAAAATATTAATAATAAAAAAATATTAATAATAAAAAAATATTAATAATAAAAAAATATTAATAATATAAATATAAAAATATCATTTTAGAAATCATTATTTCCATTATTATACTTTTATCTCTTAATTATAGTTGAGTGTAATTTGGCAAACATGAACTGTATTGCAGATTTTTATAAATGTTTATATTTTAATAATTGACAACTTACAGATATGCGGATATTTTATAAAAATCCTCCAATCTTTAAATTGAAATAAATTAACTTATTGTAAATATAATGTGTACTGATTTTTTTATAAAGTTTTAGAAACCGTGTATCATCGTAAATGTAAAGACAATTTGGTGGAAACATAAACAAAAATGTAATAAAATGTTTAATTTAAAAATTTCGAAAAAAATATTCTACGAAGGAGTAAATTCACGGAATTTCATTGTACATTTTCTTTAAGGTATAAAAAAAGGTCAAGTATATCTTTGACCTATCATCTACTTCCTTTTCCACTCTCGCCTGCAAATCACTTACTATTTTAGATGAATTTTATACATTACTTCTTAATTTTAGTAACACCCCCCATGCATATTATAATATGTTCAATGGATTGCATTATATGTTAATTATTGGTTAGATCCAATTATTAAAGGGTCGAATTACTTTTTAAAACTCAATGACGTCATGCACGTAAATATACGTCATTTAATCCCCAGTTTTTTTAGCAATACACAACATTTTTAAATTCATAAATAAAATTTAAAATTAAATATTTTTTTAATATATTTATTTAGATGATAATTTATAACCTATCTGAAACAAAATAAATAAAAATTCATTAAAAAAAAATTATATATTTGAATTAGAAATATAATTAAAAAATTATTGCAGGAAAACAACTGTAGAATTTCGCCCATTCCCAGGACCGTCAGTGGGTTCATAATTTTATGCAACTGTTTTTTTAGATTTCTTCCAATTTCAAAACTATTTTCAAGGAAAATATTTCTAACGGACATCTGAACATTTAAAGTACACCACATACATGTGAAAGCTATCTAGTTTCTTTACTTATAAACTAATACTCCATTTTAATGTATATGTGATAGTTAATGCTGATATATATGTATATACCTCTAAGGTAAACAATTCTAGTCTAATAAATATATATAGAATACCTTTGGCTAACTAATTTTAGAAGTATCAGGTGTATGGAATTACTGATAAACGCATTAGATAAAGATGGACAACTGTTATAATTATTGTAACCCCAGTTTCAAGAGTTATTGGACAATTATTCAGATATGTAAACTTGGATAAAAATACTTTATTAAATTTTTTCATTAAAGAATGATTGGTCATTTTTAAAGTTTGACAAGTATTTTGAAATAGACTTCCCAGAAGATAAATATATATTTCGATTTAATTTGAAACTAAATGTAGTTTTTTTTTATAAATTATTAATGACTGAGACATTAACTGTCATCTTCTACATATGCTTCTACTTCCTAAATTGGGTTATAAAATTCTTATACTGCTCGAGTATTTAACGTAGGAATACTACGTGAATTGTGGATAATACATATGGTGATAATTCAAAGATTAGTTTACAATTACCATTTATTACAGTACCAAATAAAACAATCACATTGATAACATGTAAGTTAATGAACGTCTCTACACATGTTCATTAACATACATATTGTCAATTATATCGCCATTAGTTAAAAATCCCTTTTTATTTCATTAAATGGCTCAAGTTACTAGCCATACAACAATAAAAAAAAATACGTGATATGCAAAAGTGTCAAAATATATATATATATATTTTTTTTTTTTTTTTTTTTTTTTATGAACTCTTAACTTATGGTCAGAAATTTAAATTATTTAGAAACACAAAAGCAAAATTATAGAATTGGGGCATTTGTCTATATCTAACCACCACTTAACTGTACCACCTCTAATTTTTAGTCAACAGAGAATTCACCTGACCAATCAGTCGCTATCAAGCTCAGAAGCCAGTCTGGTCAACACAGTGTGCGGAATTAACTTTTGTAAGCTTTTGAAAATCCATGTCTTGTTTTGTTACACCATTCGTAAGAGAGTAATGTCGCCCAACACAAATCTAAAAGTTATTAATTTAATCTCACACAATAATTAAGTTGTTTTGCAGAAAAATACAACCAGTTTAAACACCGCATATTTGAAGGTTAGAAACAACGTTTTGGTTTGAGGAAGGAAATTGTGGTGAAGCGGCATTTGGATGAGTGTTCTCACCCAAGACACTTCAACCCCTTTTCAGTGTTTTTGAATTAATTTGTGAGGTTTTGATTTTGTCAGGTTTAATTTTGTGTGGTTTTAATTGTGTTTGCGCTGGTGGTTGATGACTCAGTTTAAAAGTAAAGGGTCTGGTACACCCTACTGTCCTCTGCCTCGTTAAAACCAGATGTTTTGGGGGAAAGAGTTGTGTTAGGGGATTTTTGTCGGTCTAGGCTGGCTTAGAACGGATGCAAGTCGGATATATTTCGATGCTGAATGTCAAGCGGGATGTGTTTATATGACGGAGGTCAGAGAGATGAATTTCGCAACGAAACCAATAATCGCCTGGCCGGGCAAAAAGGGTTCAGCCCTGATTGCTTGTAGGCGTAGGTTATGGTCCAATGAAGGACGCAGAACCTATAGCAAAGCTGGTAGCGCACCAATAGCATTCTGACCAAGTTTTTAAAAGCTGGTACAACTCTGAAAAATGAAGATTTCACGACCCTCTCTGCTCTGGCTACCTTGTCTACCAACAGGTGCGTGGGGGGCGCAACGCTCTCGCTCTGACCGGCTAACTCTATTGGTAGAGCCCTGAGATGATGTATTCCAGCATAAACGGGTAAGTCCTTCTGGCATTCGTTCTCGCTTGCACAGTAAATCCGCAAAAGTTTAATTCGTTTAAAATTAATTTAAGTGTTAATTTAATTTAACCATAGAGGACAGCCTTCTTAGTAGAAGAATTTGTGTTCGCGTAGTGAGAAATGGCAACGTTTACTTTCTCAGTAAAATTAAGTTTAGTGCGATTGTAATTTAAATATAAGTGTGTTTAATTAAATAAATAACTGTCTAGTTTAATAGGTTGACTTAATGTGTATTTGAAAACAGAGTTTAAGTAGTAGTATGTTCCGATTTAATATTGTTATATGACAATGTCACGAGTCTCTCTCAACCACAGGAGCCGTGCCGCATTTGTGACTATATATTGTACAAACCATTGTGTTCTCTTTCGTATTAATTTACAGTATTCAAAATAACTTATTCAATTTAACCTCAAACTGGACTCTTTCTTTGTAAGAGAATCGTTCTTGGGTGCGGGATGTTCATTTCCCTTACAGGGGGGGGGGGGGGGTAGGGTTCTGTTGCTGTCAATGCTGTCGTCGGACCCAGGTTCGAATCCTGGTCACGGCACCAAAATATGTGGTAACGGCACAGTGATAAATAGTTCGTATAGTGGATTTCGTAGTATTTTAAAACACCAGATATTATACCATCCAAATTTGCCATATATTAAAGTCAAAGGAATGACAGCAGCTTGAACAAGAGTTAAATACAATTCATTTAATCAACAAATGGGTCACAGATTACAAGTAATTCGGACTTACCCGGATAGTGGTCACAGCTACACGACCCAACATGGTCGGAAGTAGATCAAATTAAGTTTGATTTTACTAAGAAGCAGGACTATGTCCCTCAGTCTAAAGATAGTGTTGGAACTAAGAGAGCTGGGAGCGAAGTGGTTTAAAATCTGAAAAGTCAATTCTCCTCATTGCTTTTCAAAATTACTCTAAGGTCCAGCATTGGTGGCATCATCGAGAGGTGTGTCATATTCCCTCTATTGGTGATTTCCAAGAGTGAAGGTGGCACAAAAAAACACGCCCTTGTTCTCTGGTTGGTAGGTCGGTAGGTCTTTTTTGTGACCCGCGAGAGGGACCCTAAATTCGTAAAAACCATCAGAAGTGTCCAAAAGGGGCGCCAATGTCTAGCTATGTCTGGCTTCCAAGACAACTGGATTTATTATCCATTCTTCTGAGGAGAGATGTTTCTTTTGATCAGTGAGACACCGAGTCTACTCGTAGTAGAATTGACATAAGAAGGGGAAGGGGGGGGGGGGGGAGGGAGGAAAAGTCGTAAACTTTCGGAGTCCCTCCATGAATTTCTAGTGTGATGATACATAGCTTCATCACAATTGTACTTATGCCGAGAATTTAACTTAATGTGGTGTAACTTATTGATAACCCTTGTTTTCGACGAACCTTGCTCTAACAGGTCCGTAAGACTTGGCTCTTTTAACTTAAAACACAACGCAAACTGTCAGGAAACGATCAGGACCCAACTGGTTAATTAATTTAATCTATATGTATTTTTGGGCAAAAGGGAGCGGGCGCCACCTTACGACAGAAATTGCAGTAGTAATGTACCCGCTAGAGTTTTCTAATATTCTACCAACAATCAAACTGTCAGGTTTGAAAAGAAGTTTTGTTAATTTTTTTACACAACTTAATACTCTAACTTATTCAATTAAAAAACATAGCGTATAAAGTATTTAAAGGTGTTACCAAAATAATATTACTAAAACATTCTCACTATATTGAAACTAATTAATTTAAGCAATTGAAACTAATTAAATATTATTTATACTATTGTTCTATTATTCATTAATCAAGGTACAGATCTAATAATTCGTTTATAAGCATATTATCTCTATCTATTAGACATGTTTTAATGTCCTTTGATTTTTCGGCATTGCCCCAGTTAGTGTTTCAAGATTGTCAGCAAAATTTTACATTTTATTACATTTCAGTCTAAAATTTTAGTGGTTAATGTAACTTAATTTTTAATTTAGTGGGCTATTTATTTTTAGTGACTCGTATGTATTAGATAGTTGCTTGTTTTTTAAATGTTTGGATTAAAACGAAACTGATTTATCGCTATTCAAAAATGTAAAAATGTGTTTCTGCTAAGTTATTTGTCTTTTTTATCGTATAAATTACAAATAACAACTTTTTAATACAATATTTTTGCAATCACCTTGAATAGAAATAGTCCAGTATAAGATTTTTAAAAATTATATATATTTTCATATTTTTGTAATTTACTATTATGTTGGTACTATTTATGAGAATAGAAGTACAGTACGCAATAAAAAAATAAAAAAATACGAACGATGGCAATATCTTCTGTTCTAATTTTCGTAGAATCTTGCGCTTTGCACCAAAATGTTTTGTTTATGATTTTCTATATATCTGATACAATTTTCCTTCTTAGGGGGCTGTATACTAAGTAAATGTAACTCTATCTTTAAAAATTTCAATACGAACTCCCATTTTTTAAGTTTTAATTCGATTTATAATTCTTCGTTTACCCTAGATACCAAATTTCAGTTAATTATGTTGAGAAACTCGTCACTTATGAGCGAAACTGTTTTGGCCGATCTTAATGAGGGCAAATTTCTTTAAAGCGTGGAAGAAGCAAACATTTTGCGTGCTTCAAGACGTAATCTATTACACGGTCTCTTATAATGAGCTTTTTTACATTTTTGCTAAAATATTGAGAACCAAAAGTCAAAATGAATTGAAAAAAATTCTGCAATGGTTTTCGACCATAATAATTCTAATTTAAGCAAAAAATATATCTTTCTATTTTTAAAAATTTTAAACTTGTTTTATTATTTAATAATATTAATTATTAAAAAACTGTTTAATATAAAAGTTGAATAGATTTATGTTTGGCCTTTTACAAACTATCGTTTGATACAAAAATTGCTGAAACATATTAATTATTTAAGAATTTATGGCTACAAAACCAAATTTTCTTTTTAACATTAATTTGCCATTTTTATGACATAATTTAAATTACTAACCCCACATTGGAAAATTATGAAATTTAGTATTTAGACGGGGTTTTTTGGATTCCAAATCTAAATATGGTATAACAGTATGTGGTGCCATTGACTTTTTAAAGTATGGTTAAATTTTAATATGTAGATGAACCCTCACGATAAAAATATATATATATATACAATTAATAAAGACCTTCCATGATTTACAACAGTACTTGACTTTTGTTGTTGCATCAATTAGAATACAAGATACAGAGATATAGCCATCGTTTGGATTTTTTTTTTTTTTTTTTTTTTTTTTTTTTTTTTTTTTTTTGAATACTGTACAATGCAAGCAACTGTATTCATAAATTTCACCACTTGGAAATCTTTACAAAGACTGTTATTTTTCTGCTTTAATTAAGATTTACGTTGCTAATTATTTAGTGTATATATTTGGTCTATAAAACAATTCAGAACTCAAATTAACCCACCAAAGGTGTCGGGTTCAAATCCTGGGGTTGGGCATGGATGTTTGCTGTGGTTCGGAATCCACTTTAAGGTTCGGCCCCGGCCTAATTAGACGTTATTGCGCACAAAAATAGGTCATTAAACCTAAAAATCAACCAACTGAACACAAACTAAAATTAAATCTGGTAAATAAAAAATTAAATATGAAAGTTTTACAATATTGGCACATTTCTTCGAATGGGAAACATTTTTCCGCGTCAAACTTCTAACCAAGATTATGTAGTTTTTTTTATCAAAAGCCAAATTTTAATACGCTTTAATCTTATATTTTGCAATACAAATATTGCTATTTGTAATTATCTACATACTGCTTATTTAAATTTTATATATTTGCTTATATGTTTATTATATTTATTTAAATTCCCTTTATATAATTTTTTTAATATTTTAGCAGTATTTATCAATACATCAATAAATAATCTGAATGAACGGAATTCATTTTCAAAAAACGATCATTATTTATTAAAATATATTTACAGTTTTCTACAAAGCAAAAATATTATTTCAATGAAAAGTATCGTTAAAGATAACAAAAAGGACATTAAAATTCAAGACTTACTCCAAAGTGTGTTTACTGCAAAATCTTTGTTGCCTTATGAACAAACCACACCTCATTTCTTAATCATAAATAAATCCTTGATGTAAAATTTGGCTGATTTTAATCCTTATGATGAATCCTAGCTTTAAAGAAAAACAAAAATCTTTTGTGCTCCGAAGATTTATGACACGATTCGTTTCGTGTTCTCCATTTGTAAATCGGAACAAAAGGAGTCCTTTTGAAAAAGGGCTCAATTTTCTAATATCTATCATAACTTAGCAAGATCATCTCAGAAAAGGTGATTTCATTGCTCGTTTAATCATTAACTGTAAAAAAAAATAGTCTAAAATAGATTAATGGCTGTAACACATTATGAGCTTTCTAGATCACATCACATTTATCATTACTTCAAAAAGTTAATCTTCAACTTGATCATGTTTTTTCATTATAAAACTACATTTATCAGTTTAGAAAGTAGAATTTCGCTGTTTTTAACAAATGAAATTGATTGCATTTTCAAGAAATGTATGTATACAACTTAATGGGAATGTAAATAAAATATGCGGAACATATTAATCGTAATTGAATTAAAGGTAACAAATTTCAGTAAAACGTCTTAATCTAAGATTATAAATATGTGTTGAATGGAAGTGTTGAGATTAATTTTAACACTAACTTTAAACATTTATATTGTAAGGAAAATTTTGAGTATTAATTATAAGGAAAGTTTGCATTGTACCTAAAATATTATTATTAATCATTGTGATGATTATTAATTATACTACAACTAATTACATATAAGTGAATAATATAACTGAATCAGTTATTTGCAAAACCAAATAGTATTTTCCATTTTTTTTATTTTTTTCAAATTCGAACTTTCAGTAATAATGTAGTTTTTTAGGTATACGCATAAATTAAGAAAATCAACAAACAGTGTTTTACTACTATAAACATAAGCATGATTTTAAAAATTTACATTAATTTAAAATGCCATAAATCTTCAGCGACGGATTTCTTGATATCCTAAAGTTGTTTTCAAGTTACAAGGAAATAGCCAATTCAGTTCCTACTGGAATTACCATAATTAAAAAAGCTGATTAATTTATGTAAATCCTGTGTATATAAACATTTTTTCCCTCAAACTTTATGAAAGGATACTGGTAATGCCTTTTATAGTGGCTCTGTAAAATTAAATTATCTTCGAATGTTTTATAACTTTAGCTTTATTCAAACATAAGAAAATCAGAAACTGTACTAAATATTTATTTTTCTATTCCTCTTTCCTATAATACACACATTCAATACTAGTCCAATACCATAAAATTCTAACTTAAATTTATAATCGAAAGTTGACATGCTTTCAGTAAAAGAAATCCTGCTTAATAAATGCATTTTTATCCATTTATTCTAAATTAATAAAGAATAAAAAACACTTTTATAAAAAAAGAGTTTTAAATTGGTATAATGACTAAATATAGAGAATTTTGATTTAAAAATAAGACATTTGTATAATATAGCGGCACTTAACCCAAGAGAAATTTTTTTAAATTATAAAATAGTTCATTAACTTAAAGACAATGCTTATTATAATAAAATCAAGATTTTTTTTTAACTAAAGTTGTTTTAATAATCGATGTAATGAAGGTTTGAAAGCTATCCTGTCAGATCATTCTCACACGAAACCCTTGAAGGAAAAGAATCCGGATCCATCCACACTGACTAAGCAAAAGATTATAGTCAGGCACACCCTCAGCACCTAAAACACAATCTGATTTGAAACTGCTACCATCCCCATAGCATCCACTATTCCCCCTAAAAGAAGAAATCCCCGTTTCTAGGCGTCCTTTTCCGTCAGGTACTTCCTTTGCCGCATTATCCGGCCGAAAAAAGAAGGTCAGGATGCTCATTTTTATCGCATCAGTGCGTCATTTGTGGAGGCGCCGAAAAAGCCTTCTTCTGTTTTTGCGTCTTCTCCATTCCCTCCATCAGTCGGTACTTCTGTGTCACGTAAACTGCACAGGAAGTGCACATATTTCTAGGCTAGAAAAGGCCGATCTCACGATATCGGAAATTGGAGGCGGTGGAGAGTATTGACTGGAAAAGTCTCATCACAACTTTAGCCATGTGAAGTTCAAGGATGATGTCAACGTTTGTGTCAGAAGTAGCGAGATAGAAGGAATGTTGCGGCTTTGAGTGTCATCGGTATATTGATATTGGTGGTGAATGTGGGATAAAAGGGGGGGGGGCGTGTTATATGACTCAAACAGGAATAGTCTATCTATACTAAGATGTTTGACTCTTTTTCCAAAGGGTGCTCAGAAAGTGTAAGAAATCCCCAATCCCTTTTTGTATTAGTCAGAAAAACCAATAACCACGAAATTCATTAGAATACAAAGTTATTTATGACTTGGCATAATCAACATTGAGATGTATTTATTTATTTATTTATTTATTTATTTATTTATTTATTTATTTATTTATTTATTTATTTATTTATTTATTTATTTATTTATTTATTTATTTATTTATTTATTTATTTATTTATTTATTTATTTATTTATTTATTTATTTATTTATTTATTTATTTATTTATTTATTTATTTATTTATTTATTTATTCATTGGAATACAAAGTTATTTATGACTTGGCATAATCAACATTGAGTTGTGTTTATTTATTTATTTATTTATTTATTTATTAAGAGGGTAAGGAAGTATAGTATAGTATTAGTGTAGGAAAGAGGCATTCATATTCAAGATTAAGTAAGGTATTTAAATGTGAGAAATAATAATAAAAAATAATAAAAAATATAAAAAAATAAAAAAACTACGCGCATTCTTACAAGCCGAAGAAGGCTAAACGATCAACATAGGGATCGACTTCCCTCCAAACTCTATGGAATATGTTTGTAACCATGGGTAATCTATTGTATAGCATTATGGAGGAAAGTATTGAATTGGCTTTATCTGCTTGCAAAGCAAAAACCACTTATAAGCTATCCAGAAGTGGTAGTTAGAGTTTAGTGGTAAAAATACACGGTTCAGCTTTATTTATTTGCAACAGTATCTGTTTACAGAATGTAATATTATATAATGTTTCATTGTTAATTCATTGAATTTGAAAATTCAAGTTAAAGTGTTATAATGTTTTGTGGTTGAAATTTCCCCCATCATTTCTTTCATCAGCAGTATTAACATTTGCACTCGTCAAATAAAAAATCGACTCGTTTGAAAATTTCTATTTTTTTTTTTTTTTAAATAAAGGCAATATCAGTCTGTAATAATTTACGCATTTAAAAAAAAATTGCTAGAAAAAACTTAGAAAAACAAAGAAGCAGTTATTCTTCCTTATTCCGATATAAATTCCTTCAGTTTTCAACCTAATCATATGATATAAAGTATAAATAAAGTATGATACAATTCAACTGACTTCACAAAGTTAGAATAGGGTATTAAATTACGTTTTTTGATTTTTTTTGTTTTAAGAAATTTTAAATAAATTAATGGAAAATTACCTAATAATAGAAACAAATGATTTAAAATACCATACGTGAGGATAAAAAATACACGGTCTACTTAATTTGAAATTCTTTAGAAAAATAAAGAAATTTTAGAAATTTCATAGTTGTTTATTTCTTTTAATTGGTTATCTTCTAGTTAATGTTTTTGGTAAATATAGGTTATCGTATTACTTCGTATCTTATAATTTAATA
This sequence comes from Linyphia triangularis, assembly GCA_963978545.1. Lineage (NCBI taxonomy): Eukaryota > Metazoa > Arthropoda > Arachnida > Araneae > Linyphiidae > Linyphia > Linyphia triangularis. Next base: position 63,958,561 of record OZ021724.1, read on the forward strand.
ATATATAATAATTAACAATATAATTTATAATTGTAAGATCATATATTATAGTTATAATTTTATAATATATATTAATTCTGATATAACTTATAATTTATAATTTCATAATATATAATAATTAATAATATATCTAATAATTTCAAGTTCGTATCTTTTTATTTGTCTATTTATTATCAAATATGCTTTCTAACAATAACTTAAAACACTGAATTTTCAGAAGCTCTAAAAACCACAGGAGGCTTTTTATAGCAAAAAATTGGAAATATGAGAAAATGTGTCATTAATTAAAGGAAACTATTCCCAATTAATTGATAAAAACCTGCAAAAAATTATTTTTAGTTACATAACACAACTGAAAATGTTAAAGTCTGTTTAAAAAATAACGATTTACCATGTGTTTATTTCGGACGTTAAGTATTATCTTATTTCGCTTCTAAAAAAGGAATAAATAAATAATTCTTTTTTGGTTAGGATTATTTCGTTTCTCTGATGTGTATTGAACATTCTTGAATACAATAAACTAGAATGATACATATTTATATTATACCAATAATAAAATAATATATTGTAGTAGAAATTATATAATTTAAAACAAAATGTACCTGTGCCGTTCAATAGAATGACACACTCGTTCATTTTCCAACCTTTGTTTTGATATTTCCGTAGCTTTGTCAACAGCAAATGCACTATATTTGCAAAGTTTTTCCTCTTTCCTTCTATGGTATAGTTCCAAATATGTCAAGCAGATTCTAAATTTATCCTTGGGATTTAATCCTTCATTTCAGGGAAACTACTTAGCTTCCAATCAGATCACTTCATGTACTATGCTTTAAAACGCGAATGCACAGAGTTAGTTTACGATGTCGATTGACAGCAAATATAGAGAAATATTACAATAAGATTCGAATCACTTATTGGACAAAAGATTATAATGTATAGAAATAACAACAACAATAAAGGGGATATTTTGAAGTATTAAAGAAGTAAGGTTGCCCTTCCAATGATTATTTTTTTTTAATTTAATTTAATTTTAAACAAAGCAACATTTAATCAAATTTAAAAGATACTCTCAGACATTTCGAAGAACTAAAGCTGCTTTGTACTAACTTTTGTCCCTCTAAAGATAAAACTAAAGAGTGGATTTATATCAAATGATAATTGACAGACACTGAGTTTTATATAGAGAGATATTTACTGATATTATTTTACTCATTAATGTTTCTGAAGTGTTAAGAAAGTAATGTAGAATTTTAACTTAAGTGATTAACACAAAAGGAACGTAATTATTATTTAAATTTTGAAAGTCTTCCACAATAGTAAAAACTTTAATGCTTAACATTACTTCAGAATTACTTCCAAATTTTCATAGATATATTTTTATAAAACCATTGATAGATGTACCCTATTGTGATGCTCACTTCAAAACACCCAAAACTTTCCTCAGATAAAGGCGATTGCGTTTGTCTGACGGTTATAATTTTTAGGCACACATGGGAGAGTGGATGCTTTTATCACGGAATAGATTCTAGACTTTTCCTGTTTAATGTAAAAATATAGAATCCTAAAAGCACTCAATTTAATAGGAGCTAGCAGAAGCACGGCTTACTCTTTTTACCCAAAACTGCTACAACATATGAAATTTTTAATTTACTTAATATATAATACTATACTATCACCCGTTACTTGATCAAACTCGGTTAAATGTTATTGAACCAATACTAAAGCACTTACTAATACTAAAATTTAAAAAAAATTCTTGTTTGATTGGTTTGCAAACTAAAATCAGTATACTATTTTACTAGAAAATAAATTTGTAGATACTCATTTCCATTTAGGTATGTGATTTAAAATTCAAGTTCCAAAAAAAAATTACTTAAAGTTCGAATATCAAATAAAGGTGTTCATTATTGGTACACTAGAGATAAGAAATTTACCCCCAACCATTATTTTTAACTTTTTTATTAAAATGAAAAGGTCAGTAACAAAAAAAAATGATCAATATATTTATATATATATATATATATATATATATATATATATATATATATATATATATATATATATATATATATATATATATATATATATATATATATATATATATATATATATATATATATATATATATATATATATATATATATATATATATATATATATATATATTTATCATTTTTTTTGTTATTGTCCTTTTCATTTTAATAAAAATTAATTAAATAAAAAAATAATAAATTTAATTAAAAAAGTGTGAACACGACGACGATTCTGATGAGTAACCTTGAATCGTTAATAGGTTCTGAGTTTTCCAAGGTTTATATATATATATAAAAAAAAAAAAAAAACGTCTATCATGCCTCTGAGTTAGAGGGTAAGTTCACCTTTTTCTTTAGCTCGGCGTTTCACATTCCATCTGCTTTCCAAATACATAGCATTAATCTGATTCTAAAATTAAAAAAAATTAAGTGTAAAAAGTTGACATTGCCGATTTTGGCTAAGTGTTCCAATTATAAGACTGATTATTGTTTATAGTTAAAGCAATGCTTAAAAGTGATAAGGCGCTTTGAAAGCAGGAAACATTTGAGCTTAAAACTTAAATAACATAAACACAGTTTTAAGATATTTTAAATTAACATTAACATAAAGTGAGTAAGGACTAGACCTATAAAATCTTTATACATGCCTATTATAACCTGGCTAATTCTTGATATGTAACTGTATTTAAATGTTAACTTTCTTATACATTTCAATCCTATAATGATAATTTGCTTGAAAAATAATTTCCCCTGAATAAAAGAGGAGGTCTAAAACTTTGAAGCCTCGTTATATTTTAACCTTTATTTGTTTAATAATGTTTTACAATTTACATTTTAGCTTGTATATTGCTATAATTCTCTTGCTCTTGTAAAAACTTATTGCAGTACCTACACTCAGTCCAGTCATTTTAATTGTGGCGATAATGCATTGACGAAACTCAGGTAGTACCTCCCTTTTCTAGATGCATATGTTTTATTTATCTGAAATACACGTTTTTTTGCATGTTAAATAGAAAATTAAATAAAGTTCATTGCCTGTGGTATCGCTTTTCATTAGGAGACGTACCACATTTTCCATAATGTTGTATGTCATGCTCATCTAGAATAGTTATATATCTGTAAAAAAGTAATAAATAATTAACTTAAAATCAAAATAGTAAAAAATAAAATTATTTTTTAAAGAAATAATGAAAACTATTGATCACATGACAAAATAAGGTACAATAAGCAGAATTCATGTTAATTTCCAAACATGGAAAAGCATCCTACAAAAATATGAATATTTAATTCATATACTTTTACACTCAATTTTGAAAAGTTCGATTCTTTAACTACCTTTTCTTATTTATATTAACTGATTTCACAAGTTTTCCCGAATAATTGGGACAATCCTGAACCCATTATTTAGTTCGGAATAAAAGAGAAGAAATGAGAAATTATCCCTGTTAACACTGTGACATTTCTTTTCAAATCGATCCTTTATCGTAGAAACTGACCGTCACTACAAGAGTCAAAGCTGAGAAAAATAGATAAGTTATCTTGCTTCCAATATATTGCTTGTATAGAAACAGTTTCGTTTGGATCGTTCAATGTAGCAAAGATAAAAATTATTAAAAGGATGGATACTTTTATGAACATTACAAAAAGTATGACATCTCAAGTTAAGATAAAGGGGTACAAATTAGTAAAAAGCACTATTGAACAATTAGGTTTATTTTACTTCGTAACTCACATAACTGTATTTTAATAAATTTTCATATGCGTTTAATAATATCCATTATGCTTTTTCGTGTTCTGAAATATGTTTTTATAGATTAGGTATTATAAGATATTTTTTACCCTGTGCCATATTATTATTTTTAAATTTATACTTTCAATTACCCTATTTGTAATGTACAGTAATATAGAGAAACGAAAGTATTGCATTCGGTAAAAAAGTTCGATTTCTTTAGCATTTCCACACTTTTTGGAGAATTCTGAGTTAAAAAAAAAATAATAATGTTTACAAAATATGATCGTCTGTAATCAGCATAACTCAGGAACGAATTGATTAAACTTTTGCATATTGGTTAGTGATGAAAATGGGACCTGTCATTAAGGTATTGTTCAAAATAGCGAGTGCGCATAAGGTATCTGACATTGAAAAATTTGTTTTTCAGTATTTTCCGAAAAACAGCTCTAGCGATTTTAATAAAAATCGCTCTGGTTATGCATTTTAAGATATTATGAGCATCCCTACCACGTTTTCTTTCGTATAAGTACTATAAGGACATCTTCTGTTTTACATAGAATAAATATTAAATTACATTTGTTGAAAAACACATCATCAATTTCGCTTTTTTGGTGTTAGATTTTTTGTTTGCCTATGTAATAATTATAGTCAAAAATATCGCTTAATATGCCTTTTTTTTTTTTTTTTTTTTTTTTTTTTATTTATTTAAAGAAAATATGAAAATAGAAAGAGTAAATTACACCAATCCATGGTAAATATAAATGTAATGACTAGTATTGAGTATAATTGAAAGTTGGCGGTGTTCCATACATCCCTAAATGTTATTATTTGAACTTTGAATGGGATATTTTAATACTTAATAAGTTTGTAATATGTACTCAAATCTCTATAATATAAACAGTTCATTAGGGACAAGTCACGTAATATTGCGTTGTCACAGTTGAAATGATATAGTTTATACCTACGCTCCAATGAAATTTAAGTTCAAAATGTTAAACATTTGAGTCCATTAAGATATGATGTCTGAAAAAAAGCCCTTCAAATTATCACTATCAGATATAAATGTATCACTTTAGACTTAAATGTATATTAACTTTACAAACTAAAGGGTTTTGAAAGACGTTTTACACCAAATAAACCCTATTTTTGAATAATTATAGCAATTAGTAACCTTGTAACTTCATTTAAGAAAACTTCAACAATTTTTAAATAGTGTTTATCAATTTCTGTAATTTTAAAGATGTTTTCCGTGTTGCCTCAGAAGTAGACTTTTATTACGATTTGTTAATTTCAGCAATCAGTGTTTTTCAGACTAAAGGGTTTTTTTTTACGAAATAACCTCAGTCCATATAATTGGAATGCTTTGCATCCAATGAACTGAAATAAAGCTTGACAAATGCCTACAGATTATCTCCTCAAAAATCCTTATTTAGTTAATTTTGTATTAAATACCTCAAAGAAATTAAACGTGGGGGTTGGCGGCAACTATTTGATTTTATAAATTTTTCTTGATTGCCTACAAGGTGTAGTTGTTTTTAAGCGATATAATGTTTTGTTAGAGTTTCTTATGTGCGAGATGAATGAGTTATGGTCGGTATATGTTTTAACGAGAATAATAATAACGTAGCTCTCAGAACAAGGTGTAAGCATCAATTACTCGAATTTCACGTACGTCTCTTCTCGATAAATATTACGAAGTAGTAAATTGTAGAGAGGATCAGCAATACTCATCTAAAAATTCTGGGAATTTTTTAACTTCCTTTAATTCGTCGTTTTTCAAATACAGTTACATTACATCGAGTCTCACTTAGACTCTTTGAGATTGCACTGAAAATCCTAATTTTTACTGAATTCCTTTTTTTTTACAACACCATATAAATTTTACTCAAAAATAAAAATATGCACCAACGCGTTTTAACTTGAGTACAAAAACGTGCAATGGAACACTCAAAAATTAAGTACTGGTTAAACTGGATTTAAGTATGATTATTTATTTAGTTTTAAACATAAAGAGAGAAAAAATATCCATTCATGTTTGAGAATGAACTGTTTTCTTACTGATACTGAAAAAATCAAGCAACAAGTGATAAGTAAAATTTTAGTAACTGAATATATCTTATTCAGAAGGTTTCCTATTTTCATATTGAATTATTATTATACTTTACATGAAGCCAAATTACAAAATAATTCAAATTTTGAGTTTTCTTAATGCATCTCTCATATACTTAAAATATTATTTAGAAAACGTTCTTCTCCCTTAATTATACTAGCATTGAAGAATTTAAAAAAAATCATAGTTTCCTTTCCATTCCTTTAAATTTTCAGCCGATATAATATATTAAAGATGTAGTAATACAGAATTGCCTAGTTAAGCTTAATTCTTAATTTAGCTCATATATCTCCTAAACATTAAAAAATGGTAGTATTCACCAATCTTCTAATGAATAATTAAATAAATGCATTTTACCCTTTTAATATATTTTACCCTTAAAATCAAACTGCACAAAAAAATTATAACAAATTATTATAATAAGCTAAAATTTACATTTGCATGGATTGAATTACCTGATTTTAATTAAATAATTTTTTACTAATGGCATGTATCATCTGAAAAGCAAATATAGGAGTCTGGAAATAAGTATACATAGCTTCAAAAGTCCAGACCAGAATTAGATAAGCTCCTAGTAGAACTTTGGACTAATTTGTATTACGTGACTACATTTAAAAGTTCATCACAACAGTTTTTATCCATTTTGCAAATTTCATAACATTGTAGGTTAGATGAAAAGTATGATTATTTCTCTAGTAACTTGACATAAAGTATTTAACATTTTATAAATTCACATGGGTTGAACATAACATACATTGTGAATTCATGAGTTGATAGTGATGTATCCAGAAAAAATATCGAGATGTATGAAAGAGTCTTGTTTGTTTAGGTAAGTATTGCTAATGGAAAACATGAATCCATTCCTAAACGTACCATTGGAAATTTTTGCATATGGTTTTTCATTTCACTTTATTCATACCCATGCACTCCTGCAGTTTTTCTTCTTTTGCTTAACATTTATGATACATAGCTGGGATTTATAGAAAGGATACAGAGAATACCTTCCAGTTGATGGATTTCAGAAGTGAGATAAAAATGTGATATTCCAGAAGTCAAAAGTTGTTAAAAGGTAGACCAACTAATAAATCACTCATCAAGCTAAAGCGAAAAGTTCTGATGTTTGATATCATGCATATGCAACCAATTTAGTATCTAATGATGAAAAAACAGATTAAACTGATCCAATGAGGATACAACTTATGTTTTAAAAATTGTTATACATCTTGAATAAGACAACATTTTTTAAATGTCTCAGGCGAGTTCGAGCTTCAAATGCAATCACAATTAAAATGACGAGTACCCTTTGCATTTTAACTGGACTCACAAGAAATTTTGCTGATATAGTAAAAACCTTATTATTCATTTAGTGTATTTTAATTGCATTGATGTATTTTTCCATGTAAGTAAGTAAATGTAGTTTTTAAGACTTTTAAGCAATGTTAAACTTTGATAATTAGTATGTCTTATATCAATCAGGAGTTTCCAGTTACCGACCACCCGGAAAATTCCTTTCAAATAACTGCTTCAATGTTTGCCCATTATGTTGGAAAGAAGAGTTGTTAACTTTAATTCAAATGGTTCTGTATTAATTTAATCAAAAAGATTAATGCATTAAATGCCTTATTCTTAACTGTAGAACTAATTTAATTCTGAACTAATGGTTGAAGGGGGGGGGGGGGTTGAAGCTTTTTCTTAAGGAGCACCAATAGGATAGAAGTCTGACTTGGCTTCCCATGCGTACTGGCTTTAGCTGGGCACATTGGTCTGACCTTCACATTTAGGGTGGCGCTTCCAGGAGAGGATCTCCCGATGTACTTCTCCCATAGCACCCAGTGGCACCCTCTAGCCATGTTGAGGCAGTCAGTAGGACTTTGAGGGGGTTATGAGCCAAGCTACGGAGTTGAATTTAATCTACCGGGAGGTTGAATGTCACTCCCTGAAAAATTGTATTGATCCATCAGATTGACTAAAAGGAGTATTCTCCCCTACCTAACTACAGCAGGCCATGAATAAAGCTTATACAGTCCCGGATCTTATGAGGCAGATGGCATTTCAGATAATCACCGAAATCCCTGGAGTAGATATCCAGATTTACACAGATGGGAGCAAAAATAAAGAAAATCAATCCGGGAGTGGGATTTATATTAAGATTCCCAGAGAAGTCAAGAAAATTGAAATGAGAAACCCGGATAATTGCTTGGTGTTTAGTTGTGAACTGTTGGCTATATATACCGGACTTGAGGCCATTTTGAATGAAGTCAATTTCAGAGCGGTATGGATTTTATCATATAGTAGAAGTTCAATATAGCACTTGAAAGATTGGAACAACGTGCGTGATGTTACAGTTGAAATTGAACAAAGTAAAGAATTTCCAGGTAATAAAACCAATTAGAAAAAGGCAATTTATGCATTTAATGTTAAATGCGTATTTTACGTAGTAATCAGAGATATATTTCATGTCACCGAATGCTAATAGTGATGAAACGTTAGTTTGCTAAATGCCAACACATTCGTTAATACTTTTTATGGGTTTCATGGCCAGGAATGAATTTGAAAGAGAACTTTAACAATGGATTCGTGTTGTAACCATCAAACATTATCGATGACAAATTAAAATATAATTTTATTGAACATTATCTTCAATTCTTAGAATTTAAAATAACCTGCTTTCCTGATTGAAATCAAAACTGTTTCAAATTTAAACCAAGCTTTATAATATTTAAGGTTTGTTTATCTAAGCTTTACTTCTTGGGTTATTGGTTGAAATAAATCCTCTTATATCAGATACAGTTTAAAAATAAATACGATATTTAACTTTAAACATTTAACCTAATAATTTCGTATCGGAAGTTGTTTTTAATGGTTTAGATCAAATATAATATATGATACTTTTTAAATTTTGAAACAAATGAAGTAAACTTCGGGAACGATGTTTTCGTAATATTATTTATATCTTGTGAAAGATCTTTTTAATGTAAAATATTGCAAATCATGATCATTAATTAAAATTTCAATAATGTATTTCATTTAATAAAGTAAATTGTATTAAAATATATAATAGTCTTCCTTGAAATTTGTATATTTATAATTTGAAAATGTAGGTGAAACTTAAATTAACCTAAAAAGAATTTATGCTAGTATTGAAATTTTAATGAGATAAATTTTTACATATCTAGAATTAAAAATGATAATTTCTTAAATATTCAAAATTCGCTAACCAATTTTTCCAATATTATAAATTATCATTAAACTAAAAATAGCACTTTTTAAATATTTTACTATTTAATGTTTGTTTCTTAATTTAAAATATTTTCATTTTAGTTGCACTTTTTTCTTTAACATAATAGCATACATATACCAGTAGCCTTATTTGAAAAAATTTAATATATTAAGAAAGAAACTATTCTCTAATGCTTTTTTTTTTTTACATTTTAATTAGGTTATCAAGTATTATGCATATATCTATGTTCAGAAAAAATTATAATAATAAGTCATTATTTTAAGCTTTTAAGCTGCATAAATATTAGTTTTGTAACAGCTTAAATAATTAAATTTTGTAATAAATGTTATCTAATTAAAGAACACAAAACTTTTCATCCATGTTTGCCAATCAACTTTTTTCGCACTGAAAAACTTTTTGTAAGCCTTTTCTCTTAAGAAAAGTTGTCACCAAGACACCAGCAAAAATCACAATAAAGAATATATACTTTTCATACTAATTGCATAATTGAACTGTTTTTCTACTGTACTTAAAACGAAATAAAAATATTTTTTTAATATTGTTGTTTTTGTAAATCTATTTGTTAAAACTAAAAAATTACACAAACTTTTGTTTTAAGTATACTTGCAAATTTGTTCCCGACGAGAAATTAATCTCAACAAGGCAACACTTCAGTGGAATGCATCCATCACTAATAATTCTTACGATAAATGCTACATCACACCCAGGGTTTGAAAGTTAGATATGTCCAAAGAGTATTATCAACCCCTCTCTAAAGTTTAAGGCGGTATTTTTAAAATTCGAAGGGTATTTTTTAAGCGAAAACTTTTTAAAACTACAGCAAAATAAGTTTTCTGAAAAATGTAATAACTTCAACAATAACGTTGGTGTCCTTCGAAACTATCAGGAAAAGGCTGGTGACACCTCATAAACGATGAGGCAAATGTCGGCGACATCTCGAAAACTATCGGAAAATGCTGACTACACTACGGAAACTATCGCGCAAATGGCGGAGAAGTAAAACTTGACGCTTTACGATATCCCGAAAAAACTCAGGTGATAGGCATAGGTGAAATGATCGGAACTTCGGAATTAGTCCTACCGATGCCAAAAGAAGAAAAAAAAATCCCGATTGGAAGTACGGATATTGTTAATTTAAGTTTTCCATGAAATCACGCATTGAGGTTACCTTTTTTCTCCTTTTGTGCAAGAGGGCATAGCAAAAAGCCGACAAAACACACTTCAATTAATCAAGGAATGTACTTAATGGCACTTGGAAATTGTGGGACGGCCCCTACAATCCACCTACTAACGCAGCACGTGGTATTAGCAGCCATTCAATGACTTTCGTCAGTCACTGGTCTGTGTGAGGCACGATTGAACATGAATGCACATGCGTGTCAGACGATTTCGGACGGGGGTGATCCTTATATTGTATTCCGTTGGAAAATAAACGAAAATGTTTCATATTTTTAGAAAAGGACCCTATTTTTGAAGGAAAAGGACAGGAAGGTAGTGCCGCTCTTCGAAAAACGGCTAGTATGATCTCTGATTTTATAAAATGGAGGATTTTTTTAAAAAAAATTAACCACGATGGGCTGATGCGTAAATTCACGCATGAGGTTAGTTCTATGAGGTGAAATTGATTTTCAATGCGTGTTTACTCAGATTTCACGTATTTTGGCCTGTACCTCTAAAATATGTAGGGGAATCCTATATTAGATAATTGCTTTATTATCAGTAACTTCCAAATATACTTTCCAACTAATTCAATAAATTTTCATTGAGTTTAATATTTTACAACTGTCTGCATACTTTTCAATGTTCTTCTTTGCAATGCTTCGAAAGCTGGATTTATATTTTAGTTCACGCTCAGAAACTCTGACATGTTTAGTTCATAAAGCAATAAATTGGAAAAAAATATTAAGTTATTAACATTATTAATTTAATTAATACACAAAGCTTCTAAAATTGAAACTTTTAGTATCTAGAAAGAATGTCAAATTTCAATATACTAGTAAACACTCGCAAAAGTACAATGCAAAGTTTGATAATGGTTAGCATTTAAACAATGAATTTTCATGTAAATTAACAAATTAAAATAATTTTCATTTGAAAAATAGGATGAAATGATAATTGAAATATCCATTATGTTTCTGCGTTAGAAGAATATGAATTCAAGATTTCTAAAACTAAAAAATCTAACGAAAACTGAGTTGAAGAAACTTTTCAAAAGCCTTTTCATATAAATTTTATTCCGTCTTACCGAATCGAAAATTCCATTTCTTAGGGCTCATAAATTTTTAACAAGAAACTTTATTAAGGGAAAAGGATTTCAAAAAATATCTAGACCTTTCATTTTTATCTAGAGAGAATTTTCCAAAAAGGAAAAAGTTTTTTTACTCGTGCTTCTTGGGCGATTTCTGTGGCTGAGAGGCAAAGATATTTTTCCAATAACGGTTTTTCGCTCACTTTTCCTGTCTTCCGGCCAGTTATCAATGCTGAGCAGTTATGTTCTCTGGGCGTATACACTTTGACAAGCTGTTATTCCTCCTCCGGGGTGGAAAAAGTGTTTAACTCCACTTTTTTTTTCTCTTTGTGTTTGGCAAAACTGGGGCGGAGCGAACTTCAATGGAGAAAGTTTTTCATCTTGTAAATGCTCAGGGACATGTAGATTTCGGACAACGGAATGATGTTTTATGTCTATTTGGAAAGGTCATTTTCCTTTTAAAGATTCTACTTTTCATAATAGAATTCATGGCAATAACAGTATTTAATTATGTTCAATTATGTCTTAAATATATCTAAGAAAATATAAGACTCTAAAGTGTATTGTGAGCAATGCTTTTATTTACTTGTGTGCCATGTTTGAATTTATGCCTTGTTATATATGTCACTTCATAAGCAAAAAAAGATTTAAAAACAGTTAACACTAAGAAGTTGAACTGTATAAAGATTTTTAATTGCTATTTTGGTTATCTGTCTTTTATTCTATGTATATTAATAAAATCACTGAATAGTTCGTGTTTAAAAAAAGTTTATTTTGTGCAATATTGTAATAGAGTATTGATTATGAACAAGCTCTACGTAATTATCTAAATACTAGACATAATTAAATAACTGAATCATCGCTTCAAAAATATTGTTATTCAGTTGTTCCTCTTACACTCCTTAAGATAAGTATCAAAATATGTTGTTCTGCAAACACCAAGAAATCACATAACAATGTATTTATTACTTGCAGTTGAAGCTGCATAACTTTTTTTGTATAAGAGTGGTTTATTGAATGCGATTGGAGCAAAATAAGCAGAAAATAGTAGATTAGAATTCAATTTCTTGAATTAAATTTAAATAATTACATTAGTTAAAGGCCTTGAACATTGCATTTTAAATATACCAAAAGAAATTAGAATTCAAAAAGTTAATATATGTTTTTTCATAGATAGTATCTAGAACAGCGTTCGCCACAAACTTTTAAAGGATTTTTAAAGGAGTTATGTTGAAGTTTTTAGAGGGCCGGATGCACCAAACTATGTATCTTCAATTATTATCGATTTAGATATAGTATTTCTGAAAACTGGAAAAAAAAGTGATTTCCCCCCCCCCCCCCTTCTTTTTTTTATTTCTTTTTCTTCTTTTTTTTCTAAAAAATAAATTTTAAAAAAAATAATATTTTTCAATATTGTTAAATTTAAGTCGAAAAAAGTAGCGAAACTTTTGCTCCAACGTGACAATAGAACTTGATCTAACTTTTAATAAAAGTGTTTAAACTGTAGTTCCACATTACTCTGTTTTAGTCGATATCAATTGTGAGACGATAGCGGCCGAAATCGTTCAGTTTATTTTATGATAGAGTCGATGGTCTTTTGCATTATTTGTTTCAGTCAATCTTAATAAATTTTCCAAATGAGATTCAGTTGAGTTATTCCTGTGTTTATTCTTGATGCAAACCATCTTGCTGAAAGCCAAAGCTTCTTCATACAGTTTCTTCGGTCACATAGGGAAGAATTCTTCTAACACATACTATTTCGGACAAATTACAATTACGTATTAAAAAAAAGTCCATTTCGTGATATTTGATTTTGATTTTTTTTCTTCTTTTTTTTTTTTTACATCTGTTCGGTAGGCGGGCCGTATAAATATCTGTCGCGGGCCTAATCCAGCCGGTGGGCCCCGTAGTGGCTTACGCTGATCTAGAAGAACCTTGTTATAAAAACATGCTTGTCTTAAACGTTAATCACAGTGTTTTATGAAATATGTTCCTTTAGTATAATTCTGTAATTTAAATAATTATTATTCTAGAAGTATAATTATTGTAGTATTTCTTAGAAATTATAAGGATTCAAGCTTTTCTACACATAAGATAACATATTTCTTTAAACAATTTTTTTTAATTACAATTTGGAAATTTTCTAAGGCAGTTAAATTTAATAAATATTTCAATCACATATTGAAAAATAACTTACTTTCAAGAAATATTTGTTATATAAGTAGTTTATTCCAAACTTCTTTTTTTTTTCATAAAAATTAACAATAAATATAAAAATTTTAATCAGACCATATTTCTAATATTTCTTAGCCAATACCTGGATTAAGGAAAACATTAACCTTTATTAAATAAAATTATTTAGATAATTAAAAATTATGTAGTTAAATTGTTGAATAAATATCAAACACAAGTATTCTAACTTATTAAAATAACTGCAATGTTGTTCAGCCATACTTTCATACTTTTCAAAATTGTAAGTCGCTTATATACCTATATAGCGTAGTACTTAGAATAATTAATAACATTAATAGTACTAACTAATGCATATCGAGGAATTCCCACAAAAACTTTTGTATATTTCATGTAATTATTTTTGTTTTAAAACTCTCTAAGTTTTAACGGTTTACATTTAGAAAGATATTACTTAATAATTAAAAATGTTTTTATTTCTATTCTACATATATGGTACATTATTTAATAAAAAAATTACATATTAGAACTGCTTTATTAAAATAGATTATTTCTAAAACAGCTTTGTCTTACAAATATAAAAAAAAAATTGCCCACTCCCAGTTTAAATGTTAAAACTAAACAGAATAATAAATAGTAACAAAATAAGTAAAATTTATACTATTGCATCAAAAGGTGCAGTTTCGTAGTATTATTATGAAATAAACAACCATGCTTCCAATGCAAAAATTCTCTCTAAAGTGCATTTCCTAAAATAAGCCCTCCCCTCTCCCCTATAAGTAGGCTGTGTGGTTAGCTCTCTGGCCTCGCAATTCAAAAGAGCTGGTTTCGAAATCCGGCTGGACATCGATGCTCGTTGTGGCTCTGAATCAGCTTTAAGCTGTAGGTCCCTGCCTGAATAGCCGTTATTGTGTACAAGTATAAGTCGTTGAGCGTACAAACCAACTAACTAAAAATAAGCAGAATTTGTGTATTGGAGAAGAAGGGGGGGGGGGGGATTTTTTTAGCGTGAATTTTATATAGCAGTCAATGTACTATGTACTGTTCAAACTAGTCTAAAATTGTAGGATATATATATATATATATATATATATATATATATATATATATATATATATATATAAATATATATCCTACAATTTTAGACTAGTTGAACAGTACACAGTACATTGACTGCTTCATTTCAAAATTATTAAATGTCCTCTTTTGCATTTCAACAATTCACTTTAATACTTATTAAAATGCATAGACATTACAAATATATATTTTAAAGTTTTTTTCCCTCAAACTCAATTTCTAAACATATGATTTATAATAAGTACGTGTTCACTGGGGAAAAAACTCTATAAGAGTCCTTAAAACTGAATTGTTACTTTGTTTTGTTACCTTTGTTTTTGTACAGTTAACCAACTAAGTTATTTCTTAAGCAATTTTTTCAGGAAAAATGCTCTTGTCTCTTTGAAAGAGTTGCTTATCTATAGTCTTATCTCTTTGAATGGCGCCAAATAGTCTGGAATTCAGAATGGGCAAACTCAACTAACAATTAATTTACATAAAATATGACAGAAACAAACTTTTTATATTTACTGGATTTTTTTATTCATTTTTGTGAAAAGAAACTCAAGTCAAATGGTAGATATTAATTTATACGTAAAAAAATTTCATTTTGTGCTATGTGAAAATATTACAGAAGCACCAAAAATTATTTTTTCATCTATTCTATTAAAGTTTTTTTTTTTTTTTAACCATTAAAATATGTAACAATAAAACAAACTTATTTTCCTTCAAGTGTCTTAAAGCTAATGTACTTCTTTTTCATTTATATATTCTAACGTATTTTGCAACAAATATATTGCATGCAAATAATACAATTGTAGCGTGTATATTGCGTGCAAATAATTCATTTGCAAAAATAAATACTCTAAATTTTATCTAAATTTAATTATTACTATAGTATTTTACTAACATTCCTTTCAACAATACATTTAAAAAATTAAATGTTTTACCAATATTAGGTATTAGACCTTTTGAAATACATGAATACTTTTTGATTCTATGTAAAATTAGGAACATAATCACGTAACTAAAAAAAACATTTTTAGATTAGTACGATATTAAATTAATAAGTGTTACTCTAGAGACAATTTTTTTCATGTCAGTATGTTTATGTATACCACAATTGTTTGTTACATGTATTTATATTTGTTTATTTTAAATTACTTTGCATGTGAAAAGTTTAAAAAATTTGTCAATAGTGAATCATTATAACTAATATGCAATATTAAAGTTAAAAAATGCTCAATAGGGAGCTCAATACTGAATGAATAATGGAAATAGTTACATTTTAATTTCAATATATTTTGTAATTTAAACCATATTCGATGCTTTGAAATGTTAGATAATGGTAGTTAGTTATAAAAATAATAACAATTTTCGTGTAGGAACAAAACAAACATAATTTATTAAAATAGAGAAGAAAAAAAAACGTGAACATCAAAAAGTGGCAATTCTATTAATGAAAGTTTAAGATGTAACAAAGTGACAACCATAGCTTATATTTATTCTGGAAGCCTGAAAGACTTTAAAAAAAAAATCTTCAAAGATAACATCAGCACCAATATTTGTCCTTGTACTTAAATCATCTTCTATCTCTGAGGAGTACTTAGCATATTTTGAGTTACATAAAAACGAAACTTTTTACACGCGGTCAAACCCGAACACGTTAGCTCCATAAAAGTATCCACTCTCTAAAACAACTTAGAAGCAACAAATCCCATCAAACTACAACTACCTAAGGAAGCACATCGGCCACAAAATACGCACGATACCCTCTAAACGACACCAGCTAAGGCTCTCCGAGGACACGGAATGGCTTTCTCGGCAGACCTTTTACTATCATTCAGAGAAGAGTTAATGTCACACGGGCCACGAGGATTCTGTGCATATTACCGCCAGAATGGGAGACCCTTTATAAATTTAGAATGTGTTGAAATAATCATAACTATTTCTTGCTTCTAGCTAATTGAATATATTAACCATCTATGGGGTTCTCTAACACTTTTTCGGTAAAGATTTTAGCCATTAGTGATTATATTTGTGGGATGCTGAGTTTTCTAGATAAATGTACGAAATCATAGTAGGTTTCAGCAATACTTTTGAGACAGTAGTTTTGTAAATTAGTGACTCATGGTACGTTTACCTAATTAGAATATTTTATTAAAATCTACATTAAAAAAAGATACCTATATAATATTAGTAAATTATACCTTTTGTGAATGATTTAAAAGCGGACTCCAGTTGACCTTGCAGTATAAAATTTAAGAACTTTTCTTTCATAAAATTTTTAAGTGCGAGCAAAATTATTCTTATTCTTATTGACTATCAACAGTTTGCAATAATTTTCTATTTGAAACACCAATAATGCCTTACAATAAGAAAACATTCATCTAAAATAAATATTTTCAGAATCGTTCATATGAAAAGGAAAATATTTATTCAACTTCTTTGAAATGCTAGATATAAAGATACCATAATAAAATATTTATTTAACAAAATATTCTGATGTGAACTTTTAAAGTAGAAAATATATATAAAATCCAATAGAAATTATGAATTTATTAGTAAAATAAACTATGTTTCAAAATGTTTCATTTTGAAGTTTCAGCCCTTTTGGCTTTAATAAATGTCAAAAGTACTTTTTGGAGTAAACTAAATTGCTCTTTGATATAGAATCTCAAATAATTGGCATTTAGTTCAATTGTATTTTAATTTTGCTGTCTAAATTTTGATTAATTTGTACTGGTAATTGAATATTACTCTGTCTAAATCTAAAAGATATTAATTGCAATGAATTTTAAAAATTATAACTATTGAAAACAATATTCAATAGTTATTTTTCATGTTTATTATATTTTACTGTTTGTATATGTATATATAGATATAATGTATTTTCTTTAGATTGATTATTTTATCCATCTGTACAAAAAAAACAAAAAACAAAAAAAAATTATAAAAACTTATGATTTGATATCGTTATAATTTGTAAATGGTTGATTATAAATTACCATTTTGTCTTTTTCATCTATTGGTCATAAAAATTCTTAGGTAAATAGAGGATGATCCTTTTTGTTAGATCCATTACGATTTAGTATCGGGAAAAAGATTCATTTAAAGTATAAATCAAATGAATACAATAAAAATGTGTGGATACAAAGAAAACTCGGAGAGATTATATCCCCATTTAGTACACAACTTTAATATGATTAAATACTTTTCTTTACTTCCATATATAAACTGGTAAAATTTAGTAAAGTTATTAAAACTATTTTAAGATGAATACAAAGAGAAGTTGGTAAATCCCAAGATATTCTTTTAAAAGAATTTATGCTAAAATATAAGCTTTGCTCTCAGTGATGGCAACAAAAAAAGCTCTCATATTCCAAAACATCTACCTGCGTGTATCTTTTCAGGATTAGGTAAATATATTAGTCACGCCAACAAATAACATGATAACCAAATGTTCTAAACTTCATACCCACAAAATGTCATCAATGTGGAAAGATAAAACATTTTTGTAATTTAGAGATACCTATAAAACTTTATTTTGGTACGCGCTACTGTATTATGTATATTATTTATAGCAGAATTTTTTTTTATTAATGTCGAAAATTATTGAAAACAAAGATCATCACAATTAACATAAATCATTCATGAATGAACTTACTACAATAGTTGCTCTTTCAAACTGGAATTTTTTTCTCGAGGGTATTATTTTAAACTCAGTAAATGGTGTAGTTTGTGGTACATTTTTGCTTTCATAAAATAATTTTCAATAGAATCAATATTATGAATAAAATTTGTTTTCCCGAATCTTTATTTTGTATATTTATAGTCGAAAAAAAATTAAAATTTACAGGTTGTTTGCTAAAGTTCCTTTCCAAAACATTTCACAAGCCGATAACTAATCACACAATTTAATCTAGGAATGGGAAAACGTCTATTTTACAATATCCATCGAGCAGAAAAATCAGGAAGTTATAGTGCTTAGCTCAAAGTATAAACAAGATGCATGGAAAAAGTCACCCACACAATTCTAAAGAAGTTTATCGGAAAAAATACCATAATTACAGAAGCTTACATCCTCTGGATAGAGTGGTCACAACACACGTTTGTATATTCATGTAACCAGTACTGTTACGTCATTAAATGTCACATAAATTTGGAATTAGTCCCAAACAGATAGTGACATCGTCAATGACTACGACACTCTCTTTTATATCTGTCTGGAGATTTACTTGCCTAAAAGCAATACATTTCTAATTTTTGAGACTTTTCGTGATGTAAAAGTGTAAGTAAATAAGAAGGGGGAAAAATGAGTAGTCTGTATGCTCTGTTCAACATAAAGTGTCTTTTTAAACTAAACTGATTCTGCTCTACAGCTTTATAATTGACTATTTGTATTTTTTTTTATTGTTATTATTATTATTTTAAGATAAGTATGCTAACTCCTGAATTATTTCTAGGTGATGGGGGTTGTAAATAGTTTCACAGCTTAGCATATAGCCATTTTACTTAGACCCAATTTAATGGACATATATTTGTCAACGTAAAAATTATTAAAAAGGCCTTAAATGTAAGCCTGTGTTTATCAGCACAAATTAAATAAATTACATAAATTCGAAATATGAGGGTAAAAGTTATTTTCATTATATTTGTAACATATAACCAGCTATATCCAAAAATTAATAAATTTAATCTAAAATGTATAATTCTATTTTAAATACATTTGTGTTTTCTAGGTTCGTATTTACTCATTACTACACCTTAAAATTGTCACATTTATTTTATATAAACTTTTAAAAATGCGTCTAAAAATTAGAGAAATTACATTTTTCATTATTTCAAGATTTCGTTTTACTCAATAAATAAGAAAACAAACCATGTGTCTTTTGAAGAATAATTATACTAGTAGAGTTTTACTTTTATGCCATAATGGAATAAAGCAATAAATGTATATTATCTTAGACACTGTTTAACGCTGTAACTTCTTTAAACCATAAGACTAACTATATAAATTTAGGGAAAAAATCGGTTTAGTATAATCAATTTTTCATCAGTTTTTTTTTTTTTTTTTTTTTTTTTTTTTTTTTTTTTTTTTTAGACATAAAAAATTTATAATTTTGGTAAAGTACATTTTTATTATCTATTCTATTATTGTAGAAAACCACAATAATTTGTTTTTGTTACCTACTAGTATGATATCATAATCTATTCAAAACTATAATTAACGTGTATCAATTTTATTTGAATAAATTTAGAAGACATTTCACTACTTTAAAAAAACCATATATAATGAAGTTTTTATATTTAAAAATACATTTAATGGTACACAATTGTTAAAGAATTTTGTTTCAAAAAATCTTTGCTACTTTGCTATTGAATATCATATTTTGCATTAAAACAAATTGCATCAATATGAGTAACAAGTAAGTTTTTTTTTTTTTTTTTTTTCTAAATATAACTAGTTCTTGGGTACACATTTTTAAGTTTCCGCTTAAAAGGCATTTGAATCATATAGTAATAGGACGCAGACATCTTTAAAAACATTCGCTTATGATACTTCAAATTAACTCTAAAAAATATCATGAATAAGAACGTTCCCTATATACTTTGTGTTCTTTAATGTTAGATTGTTAACATACATATTTATTTATAAAATGAATTATATCTTCTGAAATGCCTTGAATAAATGCAATCACAACTATGATATTTTTCTTTCCGAGAGAATCAGATAAAATATTGCTTCTGAATACTATGTTTCTTCAGAAGGAAAACTACTTCATATTTTATTATGGATAGTCTATTTTCTCGTAAATACATACCGCTTCCGTTCATAAGTATAAAATGTTATCTGAATCAAAAGCTCTTACTAGATAAACCGAAACATATTTCTACCATAAACGCAACACTCGTAGATATGATGCACGTAATTTAGGTGTATGAAAAATTCATGTAGATATCTACTTAGGAATATACAGTTTTAAAGTATATTTTTATAAAGATCAACGACATTTAAAGTATATTTTAAAAGTTCTTATAATATAATTTAACTCGATTTGTTTTAAACAAACTAAATATAATCTAAATTGACCAAAACATGTATTTTAAAAATAACTTTAAATAAAGTTATTCGTTGGAGTTTCCTAAATTATAAAATATTATTATAAAAACCAAGAGTTATTTATTCCTTATTGTAAAATGTAGGGTTAGGAAATATTCGACTACGTCAAGGAGTGTCCTAATTAATTTGCAAATAAAGTATTTTAGAGCTTAATAAGGGACAGTACGACACTTTCCATTTTATAACTTTGGAATATAAAAATCATAAGGAATGGTTTCAAGCCACTTCATTTCTTTAACTATTTTAATTTAATAATTGCACCCCTATTTCAATTCAATCATAATATTTATGATTGTATTATACATGGATTTATCTGTAGCGTGCAGAAGAAAATCTACCCTAATGTACAAAGTCGGTTGAGAAACAAACACTACTGCGTTTTTCTAAGTGAGTGATACTTTGATGAAAGTAAGACTAAATAAGGCATCAATATGCATTACACGCAACATTGGTTTGAGAAGACATTAGGCTCCAGTTGGAATACGCGTCTGCTAACAATTGATGCATGTAATCATTACCATCCATTAGATTAAACCAGGAACGTAGTGTCAAAATGATATATGAACAGAGATTGCTCATTTTAAGTGGTCATGTACTTTACACAATCATTTTACTGAATCCCTGGATATAACGTTAAAAACAAAAAAGTTTAAATGATCTTCATTTAGAATCAATTTTAGAAAGAGTATCAAGATAATGGCTAATAAGTAAATTAAAATTATTGCATTTGCTTAAAACACAATGTATTTTTAATGGTTATGGTAAAAATATTGAGAATTTTAATTGTCATTGCATATGCATAATTTTATACCAAATAACTAATATTTTGATTTCTATAATTATAGGCATTATAAACAGTAATATGCACATTTATTTCAGAACAGAAATGACATGGAAAACGTTGTTTCCTAACAAATTATTTCAAGATATTAATGTTAATTCATACTAAATTGAAATCCATTTTAATTCTCCAGATTAAAGAGCTGAACTTTATCAGTAAATGAATATAAATTGCGTAGATTCTTTTGCTAACCATATTCTAAAAACATTTCTTGTTAAAAATATATATATATATATTTTTTTTTTTTTAAAGAAAATTATAGCCAAGACATTATCGTGGTTAGTTAAAATCTATCGGTTGGTCACTGGTACGTCTGGACATGAAGGACTATTTGGAATCAAGGCAGGGTCGGTGATTGCGTCCTGAAATATCAGGGCTCAATCAGTTGTGCTCTGTTAGGCTTGACCGTCTGGACATGAAGTTAGGGAATGAAAATGTGCTCATGCATGGCTCTAGCTCATTCGTTTGTGGGATGCTAAGCTTGACCGTCTGAACATGGAGACTCGGGAACGTCTGCAATATAACTTTTCCTTGGTGAGTCACTGGTTCGTAAACTTCTTCACGATAGTTTAACTGAGAACTCAGGAGCAGATTGGTAGCTTTATATATTGCTAGTCTAATGGATAATAGTAGTCTGGACTTTTCCGTGGACTTACATATGGGCCACGTCCATCCCGATGTTTACTCTCAGACATGAAATTAAACAACAAAAGCCATCTCACTTGTTACAGCATGGTCAGTGAAGATATGAAGAGGCCGCTGAGAGCATGCTCATCCTTTTTACATCATAATGAGATGATCCCTATTTTCCATGGTCATCCAATTGCACTTGAGGGTCCTCTCCCAAGAAATCACCCCATCTTCGCCTCTGACCAATTCATATCAGGCTCGAAATTTCATTCTGACCTTTTTGACCCTGTAATGCCAACTTTTGGAAAAAGTCGAGCCAGCAAGTCTAGTCCTCTTTCGTAAAAATTGCCATTACATCTGTGATAGATCCTTACTTGACCCCCCAATAAACATAAAAATTGTAATTGTGTAATCACACTATCAAATACATCACATAGAATTAGGCTGAATTTTACATATAAACTGTATAAGAAAAAATCAATATTTTTGTTATCATTGTATATTTATGAAAGCTCTCAAATTGAATTACGATATTTCTGTAAACAGGTAAATAGCTCTAAAACACTGTTATGTAGGCAGTTTTCAAATTTAAATCAATAATTAAAATATTGGTTTAAATTTAAACATAAAATAAATACATAGACTTAAATTTCTTCAAGCTTCGTGAAATTTATAAAAAACAACTTTTTACTATTCTCAAGTAGGAATTTATATTCTGATAAAGTAATCATCAAAAAAATGTAAATTTCAGTATAGATAATATAGAGATTCTTTTATTTGCAGAATAAAAATTCATCCTTACCGAATGCAAGCAATTTTTTTCCGTAACAACGAGTAATGGGCTCCTTTTTACAAAATCAGATTCCCTTAATGGCTATATTGAGATTAAGTTTCCGATAGAACGTATAATTTTCAACTTAAGTGTATTGAATGAAGTATTTTTCCTATAAATTGCGTGCATAATCGAGCCAAGAAAAGTGGACATTCTATGTTATGACCTTGCTTGACTTGGAACTATACAGAGGCTTTGTGGTATTAGTGATCATCTTTTATTCAAAAGCAGAATAAAAGAGGTAAAAATTTTGAGGTAACTCTTTCTTTCTCTGAAATACACTTTCTGACCTTTCTGAGCACAAAAATAAATTGGAATAAAAAATATGTAAGCATCGCTGTTTTCCAGACTGATCAATAAAAAGTCTTTAATGAAAATAAATTTAAAAAAAAAAAAAAATTTGATGATTTTACCATTTAAAACTTTATGTTTCCTTCTTAAATGAAAATCGAAGAATTTTATTAAAATCTGAATCAAACATATTTCGAAAACTTTTTGGAGGTGAAATTTGGAGAATTATGGTAATAAAAATATTTAATCTAGGAATTTCTGAAAATGCACACAAATCGATTCAGCCCCATTGTATTTTGTACACATCTTATTTTTAAAATTTTATTTATTTTTTTTCAAATATTTTTGTATGAACTTAAAGTTTTTTTAATAGTGACATTCTATTTGTTGAAGAAATACAAATTTTATTTTGATTTTAACTCTAATAACACTTTAACATTCAACAACAAATAAGTCAAAATGTTATTAAATAATTCAATTTAACAGGGAAACGTGTTAAAAATTTACTGTCTTTAAATTTAGAATATATTGAGGATTCTTAAGAAACAAATTTATATTAAGATGTTTTATCTTTTTAGGATTAGAACGAAATATGTAAGAGTGAGAATAAAAATTAAGATTATTACTCATTTTTGCTTTCAATTACCCGTATATTTATATAGGGTAGTAGAATTATAGCATTCGTTTTTTTTTAATATTTTATTATTATTATTATTATTATTATTTCTTCACATTGTGGAACACTCTGATTCCAAAAAAGTAGTCTAGAAAAACTGTTTGCCTGTGTGTTCTTGGTCAGCATCACTCCCGAACAAATTCAGCTATGATGCTCAAATTTGGTGTGCGGGTTAGTGGTGGCCATGGTACCTACCATTAATGTTTTCGTAAAAATTGCGCATGCACATAAGATAGAAATCATAAAAATCACGAAAAAATCATGTTTTTCAGCAATTGCTAAAAACGGCGCTATAGCGATTTTGAATATAATTTGCCTGTTAAAGTGTTCTAATTATCCCCACCTTCAAAATTCCAGTACAAATGCAGTAAAAGCTTTAAAAGTTGAAAAACGAGTGTATTTAACACAAAGCTCTCTGCCCTTGGGCATCGCCAATCAACGAATGATTTTTTTCTGTTTCACACTCAAGGAAGGACAATGTAATGTCATTGAAATTATATCGCCGTTTTGACGTTTATGTTTATATATATATATATATATATATATATATATATATATATATAATAAAAATTATAGAAAAAAATATCGTCACACTAACCCTTTTTAGTTAAAATATGGAAACAGTAAATGAAACTACAAATTTTAATGCAATAACCAATATTATAGTGTTATTGAAAATTGTGCGATGTTCCATACCCCTAGTTTTTATGGTTCCTTTTCCAAATCTATACATAAACTATAGGATAACTGTGAAGTTATAAAAAAAAAACTGACATGGGTAAGAAAATTGAAAATTATCTCTCTCTGGACAGATTAGCTTTTATATTCCAATGATAACACTTTCACTAAGTGTATCGATCATAATGGGACCTTCCCCGAATGAATTGAACTACGTACAACTGTAATACACGAATAATGGTCAATTAATTTTTACAATAAATACATTCATTGATGTTAGTGTTAAGTTAAGGGAAGTTCATGGTCTCTGAAATTAAAATGGACAAAATCTGTTATATTCATCTAGGCTTCAAAATGAATATTAGAATTGTAAAAATTTACGACTTATGTCACTTAATTTTTCAAAACTGTATAAAATAGTTGTTTGGGTTAAAAATACTTATGACAAAACCAAATTTTATTGAAAAGTTATTAAAGACTACAAAGCTTTGCAAAATCTTGTTTTAATCTTGAATTATATTAAAATAGATATTTATAATTCATCTTTAAGGGACACTGCTATCTCTCCTTAGAGTAACTTCTCTTACAAATCTCATTCAAAGTTAAAATGATATAAACGATTAAATAAAATATTTATTAGCATTTTTTAAACAATTAATTCAATTTAGAAACTTTATTAAAGTTGTATTATTTCCTATTATATTATGCTATAATACAATACACCTGTATTATGCTGGCAAACACGCCTTTAAAATTATGCGTACTAATATAAATTCATTACTTCACCATTGAAGTACAAATCTTTGAAGGATACAATAGTAAGAATATGTTTTGTATTTCAGCATTTGCAATGCAAGATGTTTATTGATAATGTACAATTTATTCCATTTTATAGTGAAATCTAATAGAAAAAGTACATTTGAGACAATTTTACCATTTTTCAAAATACTCTACTAGGCGTTTCCTGAATTTGAATTATGCGTAGATATTCAAAACACGCAGGTTCTACCATTATTATATTGTCGAAAAGGAAAGCTTGAATATGAATACATATAATTCTTAGACACCAGTTTTACTGTGAACACATTTCTAACACAGATATTCAGTACTTCTTTTAAAAAACATATTTCCATAAATAAATTCATATCTATTATTCTATCATATCTTTATATGCATACCAAATAAAAGAATCTAAGACTACTTAGAAGGAAGTAGAAGATGGTACTAAAACCATCTTTTACTATTCAAATTCATTCAAGTGAATAAAAAATTTATATTTTTTTAATTCACCCATATAATCTGCAGAAACTGATATCTCATATTAAACTACGCGTTGATTTAAAATATATTTTGCATTGAAAACATTGAATACCATCATTAAATGAATCTTAAACCAATCTATAACCAACCTATGAATTTAAAGTATATTCTTTTCATACTTGAGTAAAGAAATTTTAATTATTTTATTTAAAAAATAGCACTTAATATTAATTTACTATAATTTAAAAACTATTTAATAAGTAAATAGAAATGTAAACATTGACTGATGTTTTTAAAAAAAATCAAAGTACAAGAACTTTCAAAGTGATACATCCTTTGTGTAAAGAACAGATAATGTTTATAAAAAAATAGTAACTTATTGTAAAAGATCAAAATTATACTTACTAATTAGAAAACAAAAGTTAAAAGGTTTAGAAAGTTTTCTGATTATGGTTAACTGATCCATGAATTGTGATGGTGGAGATAATGCGTTGAATTATAAAATCTTATGAAAATAAATCATACCTAATATAGAAGCTGTCAATAAGCAATTAAAAACTTATGTTATATATTAGATGTAGCTCTTCCTTGACAAATGTTACGAAAGATTGACATTTATTGTATTTTGGAATATCCATTATAAAAAAACATATATTTCGATAATTGTTTTTGAAAATTAAAGTATAAGAATTAAATTCTAAGGAAATGGTTTATGTTATAAATCCAAACAGTATTCCGTTTCAAACATCATTGAAAAAACTATTATATATTTAAAGAAATCTTCTGTACCTATATTCAATATTTCAAAGTTTATATAAAGATATTTCCTTTAAAATGAAATAAATGAAAATATTTAAATATGATTTGGTTCAGTTAAAACCCATTTTATTTAAAGATTTTATTCGAAATAACAATGCTAGATAATTCCATTACTATTCCTAAATAATATAGCGTAATTGTTCCTCTTCAAAACTGCCCTTATAATCCATTCAAGAAACTGATTTGAAAATAAATATTATTAAGATGAAATATCTGAAGGCATGAGTCATATCAATTATGCTTAAATTAAAACAAATAAAATTGTCTACATAAATTGGATCATTAAAATAGAATAAATCATATTTGAAATAAAACATCGCTTTGCTTAGTTTATTTTGTAATCCATTTTTAACGATACCTAGATAATCATATTTCACTTTTATGTTGTTAGTTTTTATGTGTGTCAATTGCATATAAACGTGAAAGGTAGCATGGTAAACTAGTTTGTGACTTGGGTGACGTCGTCATTTAAATTCAACCTTGCAAAGTGTTAAGAAATGTATTTAAATATAAAAAACTATGACAATGAAAAAAATTTAAAAACTGAAATAATATTTACCTTCAAACATTTCAAATGGAACTAATGATAGTACGGTCAATTCATTTTCAATTTTATAACAGTTTTTTATTGACACCGATGGTTGCTTTTTTATGGATAGTTGGGAAATTTATTGAAGTTAGAAAACAGATAATACCTAAATTTGATTCTAGTTGGATGTGTATAATTTAATTAAAGTTGTGGATATACAATTTCATTTAAAAAGCGATAGTTAGCAATATACATTATATAAAAGAATACACAGACCCACGATTTTAGTTGCAAAACACTTTGTACGTAAGTTTCTCCCAAAATAGCCATTATTGCAGCATCACGACCAGGGTTCAACTGCATTTCTGATAAATTTTTAAGTAGGAAAAGCAACTTTATTATCTGGAAAAGTTAAGTACTAATACCGTATGCGGAGTAGCGAAAGCCGGATACGGTAGTACTACTTTTGCTTTTATCACCCGAATCATCTCCATTATGCAAATGATCTCTGAAAGAAATAAAATGAAAAGTGTTAAAAGTTGTTTTTACACCTAAAATTTCACACTTTAGGTACAAGAATTGTAGGTAATACAATTATGTGGCACAATTCATGTATTTTAGTAGTTTTCATATACAATTAAATAACTTAAAAGTAGTCTTACATTTTTAAGATTAGCAAAATGGCATTCCAAGATTTTTTTATCATCCTTTGATATAAAAATTTTATAAAAAGTGATATAAAAAATAAACGAACATCTCGAAAGTCATTATTTATTATTTTATAAAAAAAATTATATGTTTTACTAATTATATCATTTTGAAAAGTGGTAAAATAATATATTCAACTTATATACTCATACTTGATATTCTAACTCGCATAAAATAGCGATAGGAAATTTTATTATGGATTTCTATTAGAATTATAAATCGGTTTGAAATGTTCGGTTTGCTTACTTTATTTTAAAGTATATAACTGCAAGAAAATACTAAAATTCAAATGTTTGACACCATATTAAGTTTACAATATTGCAAAATTCTTAATAATTCTTTTAAATCCCTAGAATTTACTAGTGTAAATACACATAGGTAATTATAGGAGTTTTGAGAAAAAAAGTTTTTTTTTTTAAATTACTGCTCTAGTAAAACACTTTAATGTAACATGATTTTGAAATTTTTTAAAATGTTCCTTTTGGAACTCTTGCTTTACAATTCTTTTGTTTGGGGATGGACCTTTACTATTGTTGAGTGAAAGCATATTACCTGACAGGGACCATTATTATTCTACACGCCAGTGTTTGGCAGCCTTCTGGTAATGCGACCACCTCTTTAAATAACTGAGCCACACTTATAGCGGAATTAAATACTTATAAACCGTTGGAAACATAGAGAAATATGTTTTAGAACCAATTTTAAAATTCCAATTATTCGATTTTTATTATTATATATATTTTAATAGGTACTCAATTTCTATCTAAAGAAAGTATAATAATTAAAATTCTCACATATTAATAGTAGCAGTAGCATTTATAAAATGGCAATTTGTTAACTTTCATCCCCTTTTTGTAAATTAGAAAAATTGGAGACAGCGTCTTTTACCTCTCAGGGTTACTAACTTTAAAATATATATTAAAAATATTCTTATTATTTCGGTAAATTAATATTTATATGGTAAAAAGGATTTTAATAATTTATACAAAACTGGGTTGTAGTCATATATAATTGTTTCTTCCCTGTACTTGCATAAATATGTATAATTAGGAATTATATTTGTGTATAATAATGAATTATAATTATGTATAATAATGGATTAATATTAAGTATAATAATGAAATAAAATTATGTATAATAGCGAATTAATATCAACAATATAGTATAAAAACTCGATAAGACCTTGTTTATTACAGCTACTTTACATTGTAATGATCTGAAAGTAACCTAATTTTCTTTAGCTTTCAAAGTAATTAAATAAAATATCTTTATATCCGTCAAAGATTTTCTTTCATCGTTTTTAATCTTTTAGTTAAACAAAAGGATCGAACTTCAATTGTCTTTGCTTAACTTTTTTAGAAGCTTCAAAGAAAAAGAAACTTACAAAACATTCAGCAGACAATCTCATTTGTTTTATCTCCTAAGTACACTTTCTTATGTCAATATCTGACAAGGGTAAATTGTCATACTATCAAATTATTCCACGCACGTGGAATATAGAAATATATTAGGTAAACATGGCCTTCTGCAGGGGATGATTATTAAATTACTGGGTGTAATAAATTATAAGAAAAGAATAACTGTCTCGAACTACGTTCTTAATGAGTTTCCTAATCTAGTTAATTTTACATTTTAAATTTATACCAAATGGGTGGGATTTTGAACTATAAAAAAGAAAATTACAAAAAAGACTTAATTGAAATTTCTTAATAAAACTAACCTCAGTAAAAATAAAATCTATATGTTTAATAGGCTAGACATTTATATCTTAGTCATTCCTCTTAAACTAATAAACCGATTACTTTGGTCAAGGTGTCATTTACTAGGAATTGACCTCTAAATGTGACTAAATGATCCAAAATGAAAACAGTATAATTTATTAATACGTTTAATTTCGATACATACATATATATATATATATATATATATATATATATATATATATATATATATATATATATATATATATATATATATATATATATATATATATATATATATATTTCACTGCACCGTCAGATATACCTCTACCATTGTAATTTTTTTTTGAAAATGTGAATAGCAACCTCTAACAGGATTTGCTTTGTTTACAATTTTCAAACACCACCCGTATTTTTAGATGTTTTTACGCCCCCCCCCCCCTTCTTTTTTTGCGTTTTTGCGTTTATTCGCCAATTATGGCAACTCGGCGCCTATATGATTGCATTACAGCTTGGCATTCTATTCGGTAAACCTGTAGTTCAATTCAGTAGTAGTGTCAATTCAACTTGGCGGCATTTTTCAAAGTCACCAGGGGTAGAGGCGTATACTACATTTTAACCATTTTTTGCTACTCTTTCACTTTAATTAATTGCTGTTCTAATGTTCTAAATTTTTTTTTTGTTTTTACTGGGATATTGAGAGTCGTTTGGTTTTACCATCTACTGCAGGGCTTATATTATTGTTAATATCATCTTTCCCTTAGTATAAAATATCAAACGCATAAAATTATCAAATCGTTGAATCGCAATTTCTGAGATACTGACATACATTTCAAGTTATTATTTTTATGGATTTTTCATTTATTTTACGGATATTTTAACAGCTCTTTAAATAAACTGCTGCTACAAATGTTTCTTTCAAATCTATTTAATAAACCTTCAATGTTTGAGTTACTGGAAAAAGGATTATCACACGTTCATTTTTGAATATTGAATCTATAGTTTCAGAAGTATAATCTTTGCTAAAAAGTAGTGTGTGAGGTTAAAATCCTATTATTTCAGTTCAATAATGCTCATTAAATATCACAAATAATTCTAATAGTAACTTAATTTGAAACAGAAACTTAACCACTACTTATTTATATTACACTCTTTAATGAATGATAAGGGGAAGGAGTTGAAATAATAATATATGACTTTTTTTTTCAGCGCTGACCATTTTCTCCAAACAATAACTCCGGTGATCATTAAGTACGGTGGGGTTCGCCAGATGCCAATTTCATCACACCACTTAAATTCAAAATGAGACATATTTGTTATTTATTTTAAATGCTATTTAACAGGAATATAACATTAATGTAAGAATTTAAACTGATTAATCAGTAGGCGTAAGTTAAGCAGGATTTCACAATTCTCTGGAAAAGACTTAAATTCTGAAATTATGTATATCTTGAAAAAATCCCCCCCCCCCCTTTCCTTTGTACTACATAAGGTATCACGTTTTTTACTAAAATAGTAAGAGTAATTTAATGTAAAAGTTACTAAAATATATGAAGATTTAAGTGGATGAAAGGAGCATTTGTATTTTTTTTCCCACGCACAAGTTCATATTACGAATAGAAGTTGAGGGGGAAGAGGAGCGATAGAAATTCCTCTTCACATCCAAGGAACCAAGTTGTTTAAAAAAATTCTCTATCTGTCCTACTAGCAAAGTTCCAACTGTAAATTCATTAAACTGTAGTGTGAAAGAATTTTTCTTTACCCGTAAGTTTTAAAACTTAGCTTTATTTAAAAAAAAAAAAAAAAAAAAAAAAAAAAAAAAAAAAAAAGAGTACAAGTTTAATAATTAAAGATTTCTAACTGACATAATGGCCTACTGCTAAAAGGAAACTCTTGCTTGTCGAAACCAAGACATTCCTAGAACGTCAACTGTTTATTTTTCTATCTTTCTTTCTTTTCAATCCTCGTCACAACTCAAATTTGCAACACGAGGCAAAATTCGCGTTTGTAACGAAATGCTCGCCATCTAGCGGATTTATTTGGAAACTACATTATTCCTGTTGCGTGATATTTCATCCGGTGGCTTGCATTGAAAACAACGTGCGTGGGGAAATTCCAGAGATGGATATTATACTGTTCTTATTTAATCCTTGGATTTCGATAATTTTAGCAATCAAAATGCATTATTAAAGAATGTTTTTTATTGAAAATAACATTCTTATGGTTGCATTTTACTATATACGTAAACATAAAATAAAATTGACATTCCCTTCAAATTGTTTACTTAATTAAACTGTGATGCATTTTAGATTTCATGCATCTTTTGCACGAAAAACTAGGTATGAACTACTCTTGTTCACAAAACATCGATCTATATCTGACAAAAAAAAAAGTTAATTCCATGTCCAAAGGTCAATTCGAAAACATCAAAGATGAATCCTTTTCAAAATTCAAGATTAAATTTTAAAAAAATCCAATATTCACTTGTAAACATGATAATGCATTGCTTTGCAATACTAACAAAGTGTGAAAATAAATAATCTCTTGATTTCTATTAAGTCCTGATTATGTGACTCGGGAGTTCTTTTATTTATATTATAATTTATTTCCATATTATAATTTATTCAGATAAAGTTTTATCTCATTGAAAGCTTAATGAATTCCATTTCAATGCATACATTTATTCTAGATCATATATAATATCAATACTTACTTTTTAAATTACTAACTTAAATCAATATTTAGTTGGCATTACTGTTTTTTATTGCAAGTTTTACTGCTTTAATACACTTTTTCACTAATTTTTATTAAACCTTTAAATATAGTTAACAGGAAATGCATGTGAATTGACTCAGAATTAATTTACGAGTTCACCATGAATATGAATAACATATCCGATGAATAAAACTAAGAAGTATCCATTAATATTTGTTTAGTTTTGAATAAGGAAGTAAAAACAAATCTTAACGGTTGCTGTATTGAAAGTTTTAATTGATACAAGAAAAAAAGTTAACTTGTATTTTAATTTATAGTAGGTATTCATAAATATATAATTAATTTGCATTTAATAGAACAGAAGGTCTATACTATTGGTGCTGAAATATATTTTGAACAACTTGTAAAAGGTATCTCGATCGAAATATCTACTTTTGCATCTCGAATGGGGGGGAAAAATCAAATCCAATATTTATAAATTAAAAGAAACTTGAAATGACACTTTGTGGTTGAACAAACATCTACAATGTTCACAATATTTACTTTTAAAAATTTGCATGATAGTGATTATTGCCTTTAAAAAAAAGTGGATATTTATCAATTATGAGGGCATTTAAAATAATATATAAGTTTAGAAAGTTCTAGATTTAAAAACAAAATATATAGCTGGTAAGAATGCACTTGAAACAGAAAATTTATATCTCCTGCTTCAAGCAAACATTCCAACAGGCCAACTTTACAAGACAAAGTTGAATTCGTATTCTTAAAACATTGGTGCATCATCATTTTATTAACCGCCTCAGAATGTGATGGTAGGTCGTTACCAACTTCAAAATCATCATCATTCGAAGATGCAAAAACATAAAACGATTAAACTAACTTACCAGTGGCAAAAAAAAAAAAAAAAACATGTTGGCTAAGCAGTCCTTGCAAGACTAACTAATCCTTACACAAACAAATCTTCTTACTATCCACATGTTAAAAAAAGGCCCTTTTTTTAAATAGAAGCCACGTTAGTATCAATTTAAGGTGTTTTTTATTTACCAGTAGTTCCTTTCACACTGCCTTCCGTTCTGCATCCTTCACGAATCGTCTTGTGTTCTGACAATATAGTAAATTCTCTCTTTTAGAACGTGAGTTTGTGTACTTGAGTTCGTTCTGTTTGAAAAATATTCATATCAGCTAGATTGCATGGGTATTCTGCCAAAAGAAAATTTTTGTAAATGCTCAAAATAGAAAGTTAGTAGCAAGAATTGCTTCAGCTTCTCGAACACAATTACTGGCATGGGAACTTTTCACAAAATTTAAAATTGCAGAAATTTCTAAACGTACTTCCATTGAGAAAGGCTGTCTACAAAAAATACACACTTTAAAAGATTGAAATAAATTAAAAATCATTCAAAAACATGCATTAAATCAATAACACTAAGAATGATTGCTGCTGTAATTGAATCTGCTCTGTCATGCTTCGAGATTGGAACCTATAAAGTATAAGGTAAATTGTAAACAAAGCAAGAGAAACAGGTATATTTGCAGCATCCCCTATCGGTCATTACAAACATGGATAGCTAAATGGCTAGTTTTTAACACTCGAGGGAAAAATCATCTCCATTGGTGAGAAGTCCTTTTTGAAGGGACCAAAAAGTTTACGTGTTTTGCTAAATTTTAACAATTAAGATAGATATTTTGTCTGATGAAAAAAGCAAATTCCATACAAAATAATACAAAAATAAATACTGAACGTATCAATATCTTAAAAGTTGCTCATGGAAACATACCCACTCCATCCATCCGCAATCATTTTTCTTATTCAACTTTCAATTTTGGAATAGTATTCAGCCCAACAAACAATTGCTTATTTGTGAAAACGTCAACATGCTGTTCTGATATATACATAAAGTGCCCAACACCTTTCGTTATCAACGATATTTCAGCATAGCATAGCCAAAAAAATCTCTTGTGACAGTTAATATCAAAATCAACCAAACTTTTGTTTACATTCCATTTTATTTTTAACTTGAAAAAATAATAAATAGTATGAAAAAGTTGTTAATAGTAGTATTTTCTACTTCGGTAACTTTTTAGTTTATGTTCTTTGTTTTTTATCCTTAATTTATCAGATTAAGTTGCATTATCTTATGCCTTTATGTAACTATTGTACCTGTTATACGTGATGACAACTTAGTAGCTAGTGGAAGAAATTTTTGAAAAAGCAACATGTGCATGACATTTTTTAAAAAAAATTACACAATCTGTCAATTTATAACACCAGTGTAAATAAAAATTACTCAACCTGCCACAGAATTAAACGATCATACTCCAACAGTGGCCATGGCTACCATGAATAAGTGTAATATAAATTTTAATGAACAATTATAATTTCAAGAGTGTTACTGTTATTTTTACATCGAATTCTAAGAGTACAAAAAAAAAATTATGATTAAAATGTGCTTGTTTTAAATTTTACATGTTTTAGATACCTTATTCCCCATGATTATCCAGATGAAACCTTGTATACAGATTTTGATATCAGAAATAACCAAATATTAACTTTGTTTATTAAGGGTGACTTCAAATATTGCTGGAATTTCTGCAATCACTTTCATATTAGTTTACTTTCATAGCATAGTTTGCTTACTTTCTGGCTTAATCCGAGTAAAATTTATCTGAGTATTTTCAGATTTTAATTTTTAGTCATTGAATCTGAACACAAGAATAAGCCATCAACGACGATTGGCAAGAAAACTTACCGATCAATTTTTTTTTTCTTATTTTTTTTTTTTTCTATGCTAATAAATTGCGATTGGGGTTCCACTTACTGTTTTATAAAAATCATAAAAATAATTTTTCTAAACATCAGAAATTTTTTAATATGCCTTAAATAATCTAAATAAACTAGGTGAAAGTTAAAAACAAGGACTGTTTATACATTTCAAAGTCATCTTTAATGGTATAAAATCATATTTAAATTTCCATTAACATTCAAACAAAGTATAAACAACAACGAAAGAATTTTTCTTAAAAGCAAATTAACTATTTATTTTATAAATTTACTTCCAATAATTGTTTTGATAAGTTTAATTTGAAAATTAGACTTTTGCTTTCAGAAGAGAAAAAGGAAAATGCATAAAAGTCCTTAGAAAATGTTAAGTATTTATTATGA
Source organism: Linyphia triangularis (assembly GCA_963978545.1). NCBI lineage: Eukaryota > Metazoa > Arthropoda > Arachnida > Araneae > Linyphiidae > Linyphia > Linyphia triangularis. The sequence goes on from OZ021724.1 coordinate 63,994,137, forward strand.
AATGTTTCTTATTGATCCATTTTTCTTGAAAGTAAAAAAATATTAAGGAGATACATTTTTCTGTAGAAATATAGAAAAATATTGTCCTCTTCAGAAAATCACTTTTATTTACTTTTCTTAACATTCTTTCTAAAAAATCTAATCTAATAGGATTTTTCAAATTTACAAGAATGAATTAAATAAAATTGAAACAGAAAACTCCTTATTAAGTAATCACTTAAAACAACAAAGTTGCGATATTTTATAATTGCTTTTAATCTTCATTGAAAATGAAAATTTGTACTTACTAAATGTTGCTTCATCTCTGTTTTATTCTATATTTTTCCAGTATGTAGATTTTAGACATCTTTCTTATCTGTATTTTATATAACGTTTTAAAATAGACTTTGTGAATATAATCTATGGGAAAATTTCACAGAAAAAAGCGTAATTTTTACATAGTACTCTCACATCTTGTAAGATTTATGATTATCTGCTCTTTAAAAAGATAAATGGGTAAACTTATTAATAACGTTATAATTTATACTTATATCTGCATCTGTCTATGCGGATTACAATCATATGCTGTTACCTAAAAACAAACGGAGAAAATTGTGTTCACATTTTTTTTCCTTAAAAGCGTTTTAATACTCTAAAGCGTAGATAAAAAAATTCAAAAATAAAACTATCGAACTTTTTATATTTTTAAAATTTTGTACTTATATTGGTTAAGAAAAGAAGACTAGTGATTAAAAGTAACAGAAAAATTTAAAATATCACCTACATTCCTGGCATGTTATATGCTTATATTTAACAAGAAAACCAAATGTAGGTCTGCAGAACTTTTTCTACCAACTAGATTCTTTTCTTTAAATATACAAAATTGGAGTTCAACAATTACTTTTTAAAAGGTACAGTTACCTTCGATACTTGTAAATAAAGTTAATCGTACTAATAATTCCAAACTTTAAATGGTTAATTGATGATGCAACAGATTAAAATCTGTAAGGATTACAGTAAAAGAAAAACGGCGACAGTTTGAAAGCTTGAAAACGGCATGTAGACTTGAGGGCCTACACCCGACTGTTTTGATACAGTAAGTGAGGTGTAAACTGATATGTAGAGTTAGCAAAAGTAAAACTGTTTGCCTAATTCTACACTCAGCAACGACTCTTAAATAGGTATGAGTGACCAACCAACATTACTCAGCAATAGTATAAATCAGTAACAAAGCTGGCGTAGAAATTTAACAAAATTTATTTAAACGAGCATTGTAAAAAAAATTAAAATCAACAACTTTTAAGCCACTAGAGATTTAAAATCATCATAATAAGTAACTGTCCATTGAGAACAGGAGTAGAGCAATTAGAATAGGTAGTTTCCTAACAAAACTGATTTCATTCCGTCCAAGTTAGATTCCATAGCAAATCCTCAAAATAAATATGTAGAATTGACTCCAATATGGTGTCCTCCAAGAAAACAACTTCCAACATAACACTCGAGACGGTCAGATAAGTGGCGTCAAACGTTTATTTTAATCTCTGTTTAATTTCGTGTTCATGTTCAAAATATTGCAAAGACAATCAAATTATATTGCATTTTATTTTATTAAAAAGTAATTCTGCTGAATGAAAGCAATTATACCGAGAAATTTGAATGAATCGTGGCACATAGCAAACACAAAAACAACTTCTCAAAAGAGCTCATTTCGTATTTTTAAGCATTGGAATTTAGAACTTTTTGAATTATTCGAACAGTTTTGCTATGTTGACATAAAATAAAACATACTGCGATCGTATCTGAAACAGTTGGGTACAGTTTTGAAGCTATATTATTTTCTAAATTCTTTGTCATTTTGAACTTACACGTAGAAAAAAAAAATAGGGAAACCTGAATGACTAGTTTTAGAAAATTCTGCCCATATTGTTTTATCGAAATGAGGTTAAATATATTGATAAAAATTTAATTATATTACAATTAAATCCGTAAGAAGTCAAACTCATACTTAAAAACTATTCAATAACAACGATTTTTATCATGAGTCAAAGTATTTTTGTCAAAATATTTTTTATTTTTTTTTACATTGTTTACTACACTGTGAGAAAGGAAAGATTTCTGCTTAAAAAGTGATGAATCTATTGTAAAAGATGACGGGAAAATCCATAAAAAAAAAATTTAACATATTTCTAGTTCTGGAGCAATAAAATCAGTTTAATGCGTATTATTGAAAAAAAAAGCTCATTTTTAAGAAAATTTTAATTTGTGTGATTTTGAATCACTTTAAGTTGTTAACTTGCGAACAATCTACGCCGCTAAGTATTGGTAGTTAAGAATGTTTACTTAAGGGTAACATTGATAAACTGAAATAATTTGGTGCCAATACCTTCTGAATTTATTCACCGAATGCTAAATTATTAAATATGGCATTACCGATCTACTATACAACATCGATTTGGCATAAACATCGTTCATTTCTTGATTAAACTTAAGTCTATATAAGATATATGGAATGACTACCTATTTTAGTATAGCTTGTTAATTTAATATTCCTTTTCAAAGCGAGCCTCCTATTTTTTTTTATTAAACTCTTCACCGATCTTCTCTTTGAATCAATAACTTCCATTGTTTTACATACTCTTAAGAATCAACTGAAACTATCGATATCAAGGAAATACCTGTGCTGCCTTAACAAATTGCTTAGCAGAATTTTTCCGAGTCTTCACTTTATCAACAATCAATTGCTGATTACATCACACTAGAAATACACACGAAAAGCGTTTTCTTTTCTAGCTCTTTCAAAAACTAGTAATAGCTATCGTATATTTCATGTTTATTACTATAATAAAGATCATTTAGAACTATTTGTTTTAGTTTTTGTCCTCACTTTGAATCTTACTTTTGTTAGGCGACTTTTATTGCGATTTGTTGACAAATTAGGGTTTCTTTCTCACTGTTTTTTAAGTGGTTAAATCATAATTATTGCTTAAAACAATAATAGATTTATGAGGTTAGTCATATCAATTACGCAAAATTTTGACACTCATGATTAGTGATCATGGAGTATTATGTCAGTACTTAAGACATCGGAAAATTATTTATTTTTCCAGAAAATATAGATGGTGATAAGTCAAGCATTCTCTGCCGATGAACTAAAACTTTTCTATTTTGAAGAGACAACGATTAATACTATTTTTTTTTTTTTAAATCTGCAGACTTTCCAATTTTGTGAGTAATTCGTGCAATTATTTATATATATATATATATATATATATATATATATATATATATATATATATATATATATATATATATATATATATATATATATATATATATATATATATATATATATATATATATATATATATATATATATATATATATATATATATATATATATATAAGCAAAGAAAAATGCATTTATGACATAAATAGATTCTATAAATGTACTCTCAAAATTAGGTGATTTATTAATTTCCAAAACTCTTTGAAAATTTTTGTTCGGAATTTGAAAAATGATAGAATTAAAAGCGGTTTCATAATCTTTGTTTGGATCTAACTACATAGTATTATTAATCTGAATGCCTTAAGAAAAAGAAAAGTGAAACATAAAATAAAATTACTTTTATTTAATGTTACGTCTTAAAACAATAGCAGACGTCTAGTAAATCCTTTCAAACTAGAATTAAAATTCTAAAGTTAAATTTATTTGTGCCTATCTTTCAGTCAATAACACAAAAACACAATAAGAAAAAAAATTAAACACGAAACAATCAGAACTTATTTAATTTGAACACAAAAAACGTGTTGATGCAAAAAGAAATACGATCAATTTTAGCTACAATGTTACAGCTCTTCAAATCCCAAAGTTACCCAAAGCAGTGATTCATCTTATAGTAGAGTTTATACGTTGCAAAATCTCAATAAGAAAAGACTCTAAGTATTTAATATGATTTGTTAATATGATTTATTTTCTGTTGCTTAGGTCCCATGGGGCTTAAAGTACGGCTCTGTGTGTTTAGTGATGGAAAAACTACTATATATTCTGGAGCGGAATTTAAAGTATGCATTCCAAACAAAGAAAAGGTTACTAAAATTATGATAAATACAATAGAGTTTTGTTTTGGAATAAATTTTGAAAGAATATATAGTTTTTGTTGTTATTAAATAGTTGTTCAAGCTTAAAATTTTGAAACTGATTATTTATTTAAATGATCAAAGAAACTGGTGAATAAAATATATAAAGAGTACAAAGATAGATTTTCATACATTTTATATTTTTTTTTTTTAAATATTAATGAATTTTTGTCATGCTTTTTTATATATGGAGCAATCCTGATGTACCACACTAAGTAAAGTCTTGTCTTCCCTTTTAAGTTTCAGGCCATAAATGATTATTTTTACCAAAACTTCTTTTTTCCATGATAGTCATATATTTTGAATAGCTAACATAAAAATAAAATACCAATAAAATAATATGAATACTTCATATACCTAATAAACACATTGTATTTTAGAATACATATTATTTGTTATGAATGACTACATATTTTGATAAAATCAAGTTCGTATATAGCACATTTTTTTCCCCGTTCACATACTTTATGCGATAGCCACAAACGAGACAAGTTCTTGAAAATTTATTAAATTTAGTATAGGAATAAAATGCTGCATAATGTAAGAAAGTTGGTACATTCTAAGTTGAATGTTAACTTCAATAGAAAAAAGATTTTTACTTTAGCTAAAATTTCCTGGAATTTGAGTTATTCATGAATAATGTATTTCAACTCTAGCGCATACGTGACACTAATATTAATCTTTATAACTATTTTCTCATGAACTAGTCTTTTAAATTTTATATCAGTTGCAAGGACAATCATGTATATTGTCCTTTTCATTAATTTATTTTAGCCAAAGAAAACTTAGCTTGATAACACAGTTGTTGCCATCAAAAAGTCTTTCATTCCATACGTGACATGGAATGTTTCAGCACTTTCAAAGAGTGGATATTACGTGTAATAATATTCACTCCCCATTTCCTTTGCATATATTTTATGTAATTTTTATAATATATTAGAATAGAAGAAATAAAAAAAATATATAATGAAGAGTAATAAAATACAAGAATTCACCTTTGAAAATAATTTTGTAAGCTTAAAATAAAACATAATCAACAAAACAAAAATATTTTTTTTTTAATTTAAATATTTTTTAATTTATCAACAGATAGTTAATAAAATAGTTTAAAATCTCATAAAGTGAAACATATTTTGAGCCTTCATTAGAATTACCATAGTATGATACTAGCAAAATAACTTTTATTATTCTTTTTTACTTTTAATTGTCAAAATTTTAACAAAAATATGTAAAAAGAAAGTTATTTTATGGGATATCGTATACTTAAAAGAGTAACATTAAAATTAGTTCATTGTTTAATCATTCGTTTTCCTAATTGGTTATAAATTGTTCTTTGCAGTATTACAACAAAGAAATAAGTTTTAATACAGAACTATAGGAAATCGTAAGCGAGAAATATAGACACAAATAGCTTTATCTTAAGATATTTCGAACCGAAGATACATCCATCCTTTGGGAATCTTCACTTACAATACATGAACAAATAGTGTCCAAAATGCAGTATGTGTGGAATGGTATTTTAAATTCAATATTCTTTAAAATATCCATTTATAATATCCGTAACCCATAATAACCATGTGGGAAATTTACAATTGTTTTCAATTTCCTTCGTACAATATATATCCTTCCCATGGGTTCCAAATATTTCTTGATGTTTCATATAATGAAAATACTTTTCAAGATTTAGAAGCTAGTATACTTTATGAAACGTTACATTCAGTATTACAAGTTGATGATTGAACTAGAAAGTCCATCTCTACAGCAATCTCACCACATCAATTTAGAAATTGAACAACCTACTTCGAATATTTTAGATCAATTTCTTTCCACGGCATTGGAAGGAGTAAGGAATTGAAGGAAATGGCCAAATTGGGATTCTCGACAGAACCTCAATCTTCCTTTTGTCATTTAGATGAGCATCTTCACGAAATGAAGGCTTTCCACGAATATATACACCGAAAAGTATTGAAAAATGTCTAAAACCTGAACTGAAATATAATTTTAGATTTAAAATTGGAGGTGAAATTGTACTTTTTGGGATAGGTAGCATCAATTTCAATTCTTATTCCTTTGAAAGGGAAATGATATTTACGAAAATGTAGCTCATATTCTCAGATAAAAAGATTGTTGTGTATCTCTTTCGTAAAGATTGAAATTCTGAAATGGGAAATTCATACTTTAATTTGAACTTTCAGAATTGAAAATTTTACAATTTCTTTTTCAGTTGAGAGATAAGTCAAATATTACCACTTGGGTTTTTTAAAAAAATGTCCTCAAATGTCATCAGTTCCATTGAGAATGGATTTATACCATTTAATGACATATTCCCTTCTAAAACATTCCTGTTCCAAAAATATGAAAATAACTTATAGTTCAAAAGAAATTTCATCATGGTAGACAACTAAACGTTTATAATTAATTTGTAAAAATTTTTAAGCATGCAAAAAGTGAAACATTTTGACCTAATAAAATAATCGCATATTTTCGTTTTTATATCTGGCATTGAGTTTTAGTATTACTACGCTTCTTCTCGTTTACAAATTATTAAAAAAATACTCGAAACTCATTTGTTAAAACTTGTATAGTTTCTTTTAAAACTTTTAATTAATTTCTTATTTCACTTTAAATTGTTTCGGGATAGATTGTGAGGATTTAAGTCAGTGGGTTAGAAATATATTATGTCACAGTATAAAAGTAAAACACTATTCATTGCGGTTATACGTGTAGAAATGAACAGAGATAATTTTTTTAAATACAGGCAATGTTGATGTAATAATGCCATTTTTAAGAATGATTATTTTAATAGCATTTTTTGTAAGTCCTTTGCAGAATTCTATTGATCTTTTTTAATTGGAATAAAAATAAAACAAACAATGATTAAATACTGCGCAATATAAAATACAAATAATTTTTTTTTAAGTAATCTAACAACTTAAACTAGTTGGAACAAATTATTAGAATCACAAATAATTTAAATTGTTTTTCAAAAATAATGGTTCACTGATTTTTTTTCCCACTTCTTCTTCTCATATCTTTAAATACTTTAACTACTACAGAATACATAATTAATTATTCGCTTTGCTTTGTTAGATAAATAGTTATAATTTATTTCTTAGCAACATCTTTAGCATACAAAATACATCATCTAATTTTACTTGTTGGAAAATAAAGATATCGCTGAGAAATGTATTAAATAATTCAACTAACGTATGCTATCTTTGAAATCTGCAGTTACCCTAACCAACAGCTGTAACTACTATCTGAAAAGAATCTCCCAGGAATATTGCAGGTTAAAACTTTATATTAAAATACGATTAAAAGTGTGCCTATTTCCATTATTTTATCGTTCAATAGTGGACACATATGTGCATTTTCTTTAAAAAAAAGATATTCTGTATATAGAACAAGTACAATTCAAATATAAATTGAGGCTATAAGGAGAAAAAATTGTATGTCCGCAGTATTGAGGAAGTTTAATGGGTTCGGTATAAATTTAGGGATTTAACACAAATAATGGTAATAAAAGTTTCAAAATAGACCTTTCAGTCTTCGTGTAACAGTTAAGTCTGTGTCAATGTTTCGCGATACCACATAATCCTTTACATAAGCGAATGGATTAAAATGTCATGATCTGGATTTAAGAAAAGCCATCACATTTTCACAGATCATTTCATTGTTGCCATTTAAAAGACTCTTTTCATTGAATGTAATGTATGTATTTTAAACAAGAAATAGCAATTAACATTTTACAATTAATAGTTTTATATTATAAAGTATTAAATTCGTTTGTAACTATGTAACTATTTTATATCTATAATTTAAAGTAACGGCGGTAATATATATATATATATATATATATATATATATATATATATATATATATATATATATATATATATATATATATATATATATATATATATATATATATATATATATATATATTAATTATTTACAACACAACACCCACTTAATTTGACATGAAATGACATGATTTGACATAATTTGACATTAATGAATCCTTTGAAAATAGGGTTCATGTTTTGAAATATTGGACACATGGAGCATAAGTACCATATCTTAAGTTAATAACATGTAGTTGGAACAATTTTCATTTCAAATGAAAACTAATTTTGTACTCTTAATTTTATTAAGTACACCATTATAAGGAAATAAAATAAAATTAAAGTGTACTTTTCTTTTCATTTATTCACATATAATAATTCAAAACATTGAATATTCTTTTCACTTTAATCAAAAGTTAAGATAAAGTTCATTAGATAATATGAAAGAATTATAAGCTTTTTTCGGACTGCTACTTCGGATATGGTTACTATTAAAAAAGCATATGTTCTATTTAGCATATTAAGAGTCTTGATCAAGTTACATTTTGATAATTTTAATATTTCATTCAAAAGAACGCAGATGACCACGATGGTTAATAACTATTGTGGTCATCTGCTTTCTTTTGAATGAGTGATTGATTATATCTCTTATTTAGATAAAAAGTATTAAGTAAAAAATAACTATTATAAAAGTTGTAATAACGCAATGTATTTGTAAATGTGTTTTGAAATTTATATGAAAATAGAATGAAAAATTTGATGAGTACTACAAGTATGAGCATTATATTGAGGAAGAGCTAACGTTACCTATTTTTAAAAATGTTATATAAATTGTACTGCTTTATTTTTTCTACGATAAATTTCATTAAAAACATATTTTAATTTTACGCAAAACGTTTTTTCGAAATGAAAATACAAGCTTGAGAGAAGTGCTAGCAGTTAGAAATAAATTAAGCATTTTCACAATCGTTCTTTCACGTACTAGCACAGATTGCAAGATAGATTTTTCAAAAGAAGAGAGGCAATGTTATAGAAGTCATTTTAAAATGGAAATTTATGCAATTTTGGATACGAGACTGGTTTTGAAAAAGTAATATATTTTACTGAAACTAAGGTTGTATTTCTGCTAAATTCGAGACTGTGTGGTCTGTGGGTTTTCTAAAACTTTTTAGTAAGTTACTTGTATATGTAATGTATTTGTATTCTTTCAAGTGAATAATAAAAATAAATATTTTTGAATTCGGTGTTACCATTTCTCTGGAAATCTATAACACTAAAATGTGTGTCAAGTGTTCGAGGCTGCAATTCAACTGCAGTTGATTTTTAACTTCCTTGATATAAAACATGTCTTCCATATTTACTGATACTTCCAAACCATTATTAATTGAATAACTTGGTAGCTTATTGTGCGATTAAAATAACTAGATTTTATAACCAATAATGTCTCAAAATTTGAAAGGAAATTACTAAGTCTTATTTATTGATACTTGCGTACTTATACACAAATAGTTTAACAAACTTTATTATTATCTTCCAACCGTTCTTTATATATTAAAATCTTAATGGTTTAAATGGACGCAATTACAAACAGCATAGAAGCTATGGAAGTAATATTATTAGTGACAATGTTTCTCATTTCAGCAATGAGATAATTAAAGACAAAATGAAAAGTGTCATGCAAACAGGTGGTAATATTATAGTAATACTCTACATCCAAATCGGTGGTCAGATCTTCCAAATTTCATATAAATTTCACATTTTATACGAATTTAGTAAGGTCTCTCTCTATCTACATCTTTTTGAATTTCTTTTATTTTTAAAACTGTTCTCCACCATTTCAGACAAAGAGGTGACTGCAAATTTATGTAATGTAGTAAATATAGAGAAGTATTATTAAATCTGTTGGAGTAAAAAAGGGCCGAAGCAGTAAAACATTTACTTTAAATGAGTTGAACTAAATCTGATTGTCAAATATGTCTTAACTTGCCAAATAATGAGCAAAATTTCTTTTTCATTTTGTAACCCACCGCTTCTCAATATCCAATGAGAAAGGGTAAACACAATTTATGATATCTGGTTCGAAAAACTTGTATCTGTTAAAACTAAGCCCTGTTGGCAATAAATATTATGTCACTGATGACGTAACTGAGGATGCCAATCTGACTAAGATTCAAGTTTTACAAGCCAGAGATAAGAAATCGTATTCACCCTTCCTCATTGAAAATTAAAGAGAGGTGGTAACCAAGTGAAAGAACAATGTTCATTATTTTGACAAATTAGGACATATTTGGCAATCGAATTTTGTTCAAGTTATTCAAATTCAATTTTCAAACTGTTGCGGCCATTTTTAGTCTAACAGAGCAGTAAATTCATAATCTACTAATATTTATCATCATTCTATTAAAAAAATTCAGGAAGATGTTCGATGGAGTACCTAAACTTTGAAGTCCCCTCTCGAATCCTACTTCATTAAAAAATACTTCCCCCAATCAAATTGCTTTTAAAACTACACACCCGCTTCAGTACCGGTAGTCTTTTTAATATTTAGCATATATTACTTGCATTACTTGAGCGTATTCTAGGAAATTTTATTCGGGAAATCTTATTTGTCAGCTTACTCTTCCCTCCTCGGTTCCTTTTCTATTTAAACAATACATCTTGAGCACAACATTCAATCTAGAGAATATCTATATATTCTAATACAGCTTCCAATAAATGTAAATTTCAACATCCAATCTGAATTTTTCCGATATCTGGAAGGCTTATTTATTTTCTTATGCTTTATTCAGTATTGAAATAAAATTTACAACTTACAGATTTTTAAATTTTATTCTTAATATTTTACAAAACATTGCAGTTAGAATAGAAATAAACTAGAAACATGTATTTAAAATTGTAATAATTTGTTAAAGAGTGCATATATTACCAATTTTATTCACATGTTAATAAGCATGAAGTGTATTTTTCAAATGGTTAATAAGCATGAAGTGCTTAATTTCAAAAGCAATGTTAACTCATTAAAAACAATATTTGACAAAAAAGGATTAATGTAAAAACATATTGCCTGGTTGTTTAAAAGAAAAGGTAAAACCGAAAAAATTTCTTATATTCAACGGTTAAATATAAAGTTACTACTTTTAATATTTTATGAGAGGAAAATACATTATCTTAAAATTAGTTTTCAAAACAAATTTATTGAATTTAATTTTCTCGAGCACTTTAAAATTTTCGTACTTTGAAAGAAATTATCGTCACAGTTTAAGATTAACTTCTACTTAATTTCACTTTATTATTTTTGAAAAGTAAAATGCTTGATGGAAGTTTCAATCATTCTATTTTTAAAAAAAAAATCGCCAAGTCCTACTCTTGAAATATAAGGCCTTGAAATGATTTTTTAAATACTTTATATTTTATTAATCTTGAAAAATACAAATTTTATAAAATAAACTCCCTTATATATCCGATTATTTTAGAAACATTGAATATAAATATTTAATATATTTTTAAATGGAACCGAATGGTATGAAAAAATATATAATTTTATTGTTTTTACATTCAAATATCCATATACATACAAATTAAAACTTAAATTAAATTGTTACTTTCACACTATGCGATCAATCATTGTATTTTACCCATATTTAAATTATTGATATTTTGGAACTTGCACTCCTTTCATATTTCTGTTAAATGCATTAATAAAAAGGACGTTTTGTTTGAATCATTTTTGGACAGTATGTATATTATTACAAGACCCATCTTTTTGACAGATGATATTAACCATGACTCATTCCTTCAATTGCAAGTTATTTATTTAATTTAATGATCGTATTTTATTATTTGTGAAAGGCAGGGATGAATTCCATATGAGAAATTCCAACCGTTCATAATGACATAGAATTCTCTAGTACATAGCAATGGAATTCTAGAAAAATTATAAATTTTTCTGTAATTAATATTTCCAAATTCTGCTCTTGACGTTTTGTTTTTATGAAATGCGTTGAAAATATTTTAAGCTTTTCTATAATTTATATATTTGTTGTATATTTATTAAACAAGAAGTGAAACAAAGTATTTCCTACTAGTTATTAAAAAAGCTATATAAATTAGTATTATAACTATACTATTTTAAATTTACTAATTATAATAGTAGTATTTCAAACTTATTTCTAATTCAGATCAATAATTACCTGATCCAAGCTTATAATCATAGTATTGAATTAATATCTCACAGATTTATATAAAAAAGTGCTCAACTTTTTTACAAAATAAGAAACCAAACTTAATAAAATTATTAATTTTGTAACTACTTAAAAAAAAGTTCTTCTATAATGCTTTGAAATTATGCTGAAAGACTTATTTTGAACTTGTGTTCAAAATGAGTCAGATTGATTTTAGAAAACTAATTTTAAAAAAATTGAATATTTTTGCATTCATTTAATTTGGTGATATTTGAAGATATAATTGTAGGTATACATGCTATTTATATTTCAAAAAGCATTGCCAAGTTAACTGTAAGAACAAAATGTTGTTAATTATAAAGGGATGTGTGAAAATGAAGTGGTCTATTTGGAATAAAATCTCATATATAAATGTATATACAATATCGATTACTTCATATGTAATAAGAATTATAAAAAGGATTATAAATAATAAGAATAATAAATAATAAGAATAATAAATAATAAGAATTATAAATAATAAGAATTATAAAAAGATTTTAAATGAATTTAAGGTAAAATAATTATGCCTATACACTTGAAACATACAATTTTCAATTTAATGAGCTTCATTAAATATGTACAATGCTTTAGAAAACATTATACTGTCTTCCTAATTATTTCCAAGAAAATAAATGTTTGTATAGTTATAAAACTACCAATCTCAAAAATCTTGAAACTCTGAATATAAAATGTACTGGAAAATAAATTAAAACCATTCAGTTTACACACATAATTAACGAAAACAATAATTTAGCATCTAAAATTAGTTTGTGATTTATTTTGTTATGCAGACAATTTACTCTGATGTTATTTTACTTTTAAATTACTTCTCGATAACTTAAGTGGATTTTATTAAAATATTAACTCCCTTACAATTAAAAACATCAAAGTAGTTTCCATGAAATTATATTTAGTTTTTTTAAACTTTTAGTGTATTTTCAGATTCATGCATATTTATTAACAGAAATTTGAATTCCAAACTACGCAGTAAAAGAAATTCCTCCGTTCCTTATTTCAAAAGTTAAATATGCTGTTTTGCAGACATGAAAAAAATTCTTCGAGAAATGCTTTCAGCTTTATATTTGGGCTTCAAATATTCCAACATGAAAAAGTTTCCTGCGTAATCAGCAAAATCTGAAGCTGGGTGTTCATCTTAAGCACTTTTTATGGCTGTTTTGAGATAGCTTTCCAGTTCACTTCATCCATCCATAAATCGTTGATCACTCCTTCAAGGAATTTTACGAGCTTTTAGAAGAAAATCCCATCGACTTTTGTGTTTAATTCGCTCATTTATTTATGACTGAAAAGCGAATATATTGTAAAAAAGCTTTCAAAACATGTTTCGCGTTTGTTAACGTTAATATTTATTTTGACCCAGCTATAACTTATTCTTTTCTCAAATTAGAAAATGCAGCCTTTAATAAACTAATCGTAAGAAATTAATTTCAATTAACTGCCTAAAATTCTAGCAATTTCAAACTAATAAAATATTAACATTTCGACAAATTAGTAATTGAAAATGTCACAGATATGAATTTTATTTCAAATGCAAAAGGGAAATTTATTTTTTAATATTTATAATAAATTTTCTCAAAATCCAAAATTAGAGATTAAGAACTTCTAAATTCAAGAGGCCTTCCGTATTACATAATTTCAACATCACTAACAACATAGCATGGAATTCTATCTTCAAAATTTTCAAACTTATTAAAACCTATTGTTGAAAATTGATTAGTCCTCTACGTATTCTCCACCACAGAAACAGAAAACTACAAACCATTTACTAGTAGACTCTCTGCTAGTAGCATAAGTTGCATAATTACTCCCAATTAAATTCTACAAAAATAGTGAAGCTGTTATTAGATATTTTCTTGCATTTTATTTAATTTTAAATAAAACCTCAAAAAATGTATGTCTTAATTTAACAAGGACTCACCCTCGCAAATCCACAGCTCTGCTTATCTGTCAATATTAAATTATCTTATTATTACATCCTCAGAATAAAACAAACCATAAAGTTAAAGTGACTTTCACAAAAATAGGTAATACATAAAATAATTTCAAAAATTGGAATGCAAAATTCAATGATACCTCTTAAAGAAATGAGAGCATCAATTGTATAATATATGAAATCATAAATGATGGACTTTAATAGAAGCGATTAAATTTTTATTGCTTTGCACAAGGCAAATACTTAGCTATTAATCAAATTAAATTAAACTGTTTGGTGTATATTTTTCCAGATAGTAATACTAAATAACAATGGGAAAGAATTAAAGAGTCCAATATAATACACCAAATGTGTAGAATATGCTACCTACTTACAGACATAAACTACACCAAGTAGATAGAAGCAATATTGCAAAGCAATTGAATCGATCATAATATATTCAATATGACTATTCAATGTAGCCAGAACTACTACCACTACTGACGTTAATACGGGAATAAGTAAATAGCGTTCAGAAACAGTTTAATCTGGATTGGAGAATTGTCAGAATGTATTGCAATGGAATAGTCTATTAAAATGGAATATTGTAGTTTAGCATCCATTTTACTATTTATTAAGGGATCATTTTATCACCTTTAACATTTTATTAATGTATGAGGATATAGATTCATCCACTTAAAAGGGCTTACGGAGAGTAATTATTTAAAATTTATATCTTATGACATATTTACTGCGGGAAATTATCAACTGCTAAAATAAAATACATTAGTTTAATTAAAGATAAATCAGAAATATTTTTATCTTTCTAGTTACCTTATAATTATAGTTCAATCTCATAATTGTTGAGATGTCTCATAATTATAGTTAAAGTAATTATGAAAATAAGATTTGGGATAAGTAGTAAGATCAGATTTCTACATCCACCTTCCTCCTCTTTTCACGTCTTACAGTGATGTATATATAATAGGGTGGATCGTTCTTCTATGGAAAAAAAAATATTATTAATCAGAACATACCTATGGGGAAAAGATGTTCTATGATATAGAGATTAGTGAATATATAATAAAAAAATTAATTTCAAAATTTAACACTGCCACAAAGAGGTTGAATTTTCGAAAAAAATGCAAAAAGTCCTAATTTTGGTTAGAGGATTTTACACTAAAAATAATTATTTTTTACTATATAAATCCTAAAAAAGTGATGTTCACTGAATAATTAGTAGTACAATCTACATTTCAACCATTTTTTACCCAACTCCCTCCCCCCACATAACCGTTGAATCAGCCCTACAACCCTGTATGCAGTTGTCCGCGGCTTATTGAATTGGACGCCTAATCGGTGAGCGCTGTTCTTGTAAAATAAACTAAATAACAGTTTTATTATGTGACATTTGTTTGTTTGTGTACTTGTACTAATACTGTACTGTGACGATGTTAAGAAAAGACATGATTTGTCCTATATGTGGGTCAGGCTGTAATATGCCAACGATTATGCTTCCTGCGTACTAAAACGTAATAAGGTGCGTAAATTGGCAATAAAAAAGAGAAGCAAAGAGCAGTGTATTTAAATACACTTTTCTACGCATGTAAATAAATTGCAAGTAAGTTAGAAGAGACCTATAATCTGAAAGCTTTCGCAAGCTAATTGATACTTTCCGAAAAAGGGCAAATGTTAGATATATCTACATGAACTTGTAAATACTTTGAAAGTTGCTAATGCAAGAAAGAACGGAGTGTATCAATGAACGAGTGAGAATTTCTACTGAATCAAAGAACTGAAAAAAAATTATAATGTCACTGTATCGGTAAGTCGCTCTCCATAATACTAAAACTGTGAAATGAAAAATTGAAGTTAGAGCAATATGGGGAGAGAAACAAAACACTGATTGATTCTTTCAGTTCAATGGATTTAAATGATGGATGTGAACAGAATCGGAAGATGTACGAGCATAATGACTTTTCTACACCATCATCTATCATTGAAAATGGAGCGCAAAACGTTAACGGCTTGATACCTGTTGTGACAAAATTCCCAAACCTTGTTATAACATCGGATAGCTTTGGAATTTCCAGCCTAGCACTTGAAGATGCAGGCTTTATCTCCCAAAGCAATGTATCGATTATTATTGACTAAAATAAAATTCGGCGTGAGAGAATACAAATCATTGGAAAGCACATCTAAGTTTTGATCATGCGTCGACAATGACATAGTTGTAACACAGTTGGTTGCGATAATAAGTAGTCTGTCAACACAGGTATCAAAGAAGGTGTTATACGAAACATGGAACGGTTTCTGAAGCATCCACTACAATGATTTGTGTGCCAGTAACACGCCAACGAGTGACCGTATGCGAGATACCTACCTGTAATTTCATTCACTTAAACCCAACCTATGCGAACTGACTAACAAGAAAGACTTAAGTACTGATCAACTGTGCTTAATGAAAATTTGTGAAGTCATCACTGCGGACAATGCAGCGAAAGGCTGTTGAAGAGAAACTCTGGAAAGATTTTTCACTCAAGGTGGTTTACAACCTCCAACATAATTCTTCTATTTGGCTTTTCTCATTGTTCTATTTAGTTTAGAAGAAGTCCAACCAAAGCCTTAGCGACATTAGTTACGTACGCCGTTAAAGTCTAGCCACCTATGTGGTTCAAGATCAAATCCAAACAATCAGTAATCTATAGTGCAGAGCATTTGCATCAATCAATCTTTCTATCGCGTTATTTGTCAACTGATTTGAAGAAAATCATTGATCCAGTAATTTTTTAGGGTTTTGGTTTTCCTGAAAATATCCTGAAATCAATACTAACTGACGACAGAAATAACATAAAGGAATCGGTCTTCCAAAGAATTCTGAATTTGAGCAAAGTCAAACGGTCTGCTGCAACCCAAACCCTTTTAGTCAATACTATCTATATCTTAAACATATCAACTTTTGACCATTGCGCGACAGATTATGTGGACTTGATTAAGTGGGAGAATGTGACAAAACGATTTAGTGATGACATGATTTCAGGAGCAATAGTAAACTCAGCAATCATTTCTATGGCAATGCTACCTACTATCAAAGGGTTTCCCTTTCATACTCAAGCTACAAAATAAATAGTCATAGAAACATTTGCTGCTGTACGCGGATCATACAGAAGAAACGGGCAAATAAGAAATTGCCTCAAATCACGAAACCTCAAGCCAGTTTTCAATACGTGATTACAGTTCACTGTAATTTCGAAGATTTTTTAGATTTTTCTTGATTTAATACTTAAGAAGTTGTTATATGTCATGTACCTAAAGCTTTTTTTTCTATAACCATTTAGTATCTGTCCTCTCATTCCAATAAACATTTAAAAGTACTAAAGACCTGTTTCACTTAAAAAAAATCACTTTTACTTTTTACAATAAAAAAGCATAAATACCAAAACTTGATCCCCGTTGCGCAGAGCTTAACATATTTTTTTATTATTATTATTTTATTTTCCCCCCTTGATTAATGTACCTTAGAACATATTTTCCGTATAGGTAGGTTTCGAAATTCTACAGAAAAAAAATTCAATTGATTTTGACTTTTTTTATATAAAAAGGCTTCATACCGCTTGTGAAAGTATTGAACTTAAAATTTAATTTTTTTATCATTTTTCTATAAATCTATATGCCATAGAACATCTTTTCCCCATAGGTAGGATTTGAAATTCTGAATTTTTTTTGTTTCGATCCATTCTAATATATAATACTCTTAAAATAACCGTTTTTTTGTTATGAAGAATTTGTTAGCCAAATTTTGAGCAACAAAGTAAAATAGCTTAAAATAATTTAAATATGGTTTTACAGTCTGTCTAACCGCAGATTAAAGAAATAAAAAAAAGTTAAAGGAAAACGAATAGTTACATTTGGTAAATGTAAGTCAAATATAATAATTATATAAAAATTTAATCTAGTTCCAAGTTCAAACACTGAATATTCGTAAAAGTCATTTTTAAAATATCTGTCTTAAAACTATCTAACATAAACTAACACAGTTTATAAAAATTCCCTCTAAGAAAAAAATATCAAATGTTTAGCTAAAAGTACGGTATTTTATATTTTTTTACATCAAAACTGAGTATGTTTAATAGATTCGTAAATGAAAATACATAATTATATTTGCTTTTTGACCGCCCGATTTTTTTTCTCTTCTTTTATATTTTTTAAATGCCTTGTGTTAACAAACACATTTCTCAATAATTTCAAAATGTTGGAAGCATATTTAAAACAAGATAATTGATCCTCATTTTCATTTGAAATTGATTACTAATTGTGTTTGAAAATCTTTTTTTAATTTTAACTTCTACAAAACCTTTCATAATCGGTTCTTTAACAGTTACATTAATGTTACATTTCCATTCAAAAACGCCGTGGCTGAGTACTTGATAATTTCTTGAAATTATGCTAACTAATAAGTTTTTACAAAATTTAATTTTCTTAAAAAATATAACATTCATCTTTACGGATACCAATACAAAGTTTTTTTATTTTGAGTAAACATTTCAAAGATTGAAGTGTATTTTCCCAAAACTATCGTATTATATTTACTGAAAATGTACTTTGTATCGAAATGCAATCGCACATTTTTATATAATAATAGAACAAATTCTAGCAATTTTAGATTATTTTCTAGAAGAAAATAATATAAAATTGCTAGAATTTGTTCTATTATTACCTAAAAAAATTTGGTCAAATAGTTAACATATATTATGATGAAAAGCCAAAAACAAATGATTATATTAAAAGGTTAGGCGAAAAATAATTAAAATTAAGGATTTTCAATAAAAGGGGATTTTTCAATAAAAGGGTTTTCAATAAACCTATACAGGCTTAATTTAGAAAAAAAATAAAATCAAAGTCTTTTTTATATGTATTTGCAACATCTTTGAAAAAACAACTATTAGATTGCAGCAATTTTTTTTTTTTTTTTTTTTTTTTTTTAAATATAATTTATCTTGTTGAAAACCGGTGTTCAACTTTGACCATCAATTTCATATTTAAGGTGCAATTTTTGCAATAAAAAATAACCAAGATTAAAGTTGATCCCGCCATGCATAAACATCTTAGAAATTGTGATCCATTGCTTTGAATCCAATTTTTTTCGAAATCTATACTTAAGAACCTACCCACCACAGTATGCATAGAATAAAATAAGAATGTCGGCACACCATATATTATCATTTTATAAGATCATGCTAAAAGCAGGTCCACAGACACAATATCGCATTATTTGTTGTCGTTGAATGTATTTTGAAATCAATTGCTTCAATAAAACATTTGCTATTTAATTCTTAAGATATGGTTTTAGACAATGTATTTTAGGCAAAAAAAACTTTAATAACGATTTTCTTACACTTTTTATTATTTTTATGTATTGTATTCTTAAACACCTTTATTCGAAGATTATTTTGTGTTAGTATTATGTGTTAAGGTTAAGCAAAAAGAAATCTCCAAATTTTAGGTGTTGCACTCACTCAACGATAAAATGTATGTGTACAAGTGAGTTTTTAATAAAAAGCAAATAACATTGATTAAACTACTCATAAAAAGTATAAAAAAAGTGGTTTTTAAAAACATTCATTTAATCCTTAAATTATTTTCTTAGCCCATGGAAACACTTTTCCATATCTGTATCTCAACCACAATAAAATTGAATTGCATTAAATTTTTCAGTTAAAGCACAAATGTGGTCATTTTGCGTTTTCCCATTGATAAATGAGATAATAATCCTATATCTTATTCCAGATCTTTTATATAAAATTTCCCATCGATCTGGTTATATAAATGCAAAGTGGAGGAAGTTCCATTTACCCCACGACACGTAAAGAAGGAATCGATTAATTCCAAGGTCCTGATGGAACATCAATTAGAATAATCATTAGGCACACAGATGTTACTCTCGACATACGATAATTTTCTTATCTCCTCGAAAGGACAAATGATATAAAAAAATATCGCGAACTTCTAACTAAAAGAACTTCCGATTCTCGAGTTACAAAGAAAATAAATTAAGAAGAGAGGAAACGAACATTTGCAGTGTATTTCCGGTAAATGAATTGATGCATGATGGTTTTGGGGAGATGTTTGGAAAAAAATCTTTTGAAATTAGTATTATGAAAAGGCGGAGTCGAGTTAAAAATTATTTTTCTTAGACATCTCATATCAATGAAATCCACTTGAAAAGGAATTGCACTTTAGTTAAGTAATATCAATAACTTCTCTTCCCTTTTCCAGTATTTTAAAAAGAGTTTGAATGAAATACCGCTACTTTTAATTCAGTATTTGTATTTGTTATGGGGTCATTTAAAGATAAAATGTTCTTAAAGTTTTATTAATTAGAAAACTATTTGCAACTATTTGCTTAATTTTAACAATAAAAACTCATCCAATGTGTCTAATTTCATTCAAAGAATACACTCCTCTTCAAATACAAACTTAACGAAACTCATCTATTAGAATAAAAATGCATTTTTATGTTGATCTTAAAATAGTACGGAGAAGGACAGGGCAATTTGAACAAATCAGGCAAAGTGGTAGGATAGGATGGTATGACATTTAAAGAACAGCTACGGCGCAGACAACACCTTAACTTCTCTCACGCAATTATCTCTATCACCCTATAAACCCCGATCCTTTTAACAAGTCGTTTCTCAAAGTTATGAATATTATCATCTTGATTGCAAAAGTGCTTATTTTGTGTATTTATTGCAATGAAACTATGGAACTTGTCATTTTTTGACGGAAGTATTTCTCAAAGATGATATTTTGGTTACAAAATCGCTAATTTCAGTTACATTTATTTAGCCGAATGACTTTTGTGCAATGACATCAACCTGGAAAAAAATAAGCTAGTGGTAACGTTTGACCACTTTGTTTACCCAAACTTTCTTTTGGGATTATTAGTATATTCTATATAATAGTGACAAAGGACATTGTTCCGCTGCATCGTTTAAAATAGAAAAAAATTCAGTAGCGATGTTCAAATGAAAGACTGCGGGGTTGTTGTACTTATAAGCATGAATTTAAAGCTCAAAAACTGAAAATGAAACTAAAAAGTAAAACAAACTAGAAAATGAAAAGCAGCAGAAGCGAAAAATTATCGAAACATTTATTGAAAGAAGCAAAGCAAAATAAATAACACAAAGAAGAATGTTATTGTCAACGATGATAAAGAAGACTCTGAGTGTCTGTTCTATAACGGAAGTTTTTCATCTTCAATGTCACTAGAACAATGAATTCAGTGTCAATTGCGTTAATTTTGAGCTCACGATGTATGTGTTGCAGTTAAAGAAACTGTGTTTTCTTTGCTTTTTACAAACTGTAATTAATTAGATATTTTTAATCATATTTTTTACGTTCTGTAACTTTTGGATAAATAAAATAACTATTTTATAAGTTTTTATATTTTTAGCATTTTACAACCAGTAATTGCTGCTATTTTAAAACTGAGTAGTCACTTGAGTAATTTATTTTAAAAAATTAATTATTGCAGACTGTTATCGTAATCAAAAGAGAAGTGAAAATGCTCATTATGTGCTAGGATAGCTCAAGTATATAAATATCGCCCCTAAAAAATAAAAAATAAAGTCTCTGTAAAGGCGCCAAATTACTCAAGCAATGGTAGTGGAAAGTATTGAGCTCTAAAGTAGAGAGAAGTGTAGCGTAGTTGTAAATAACGACTAATGAAAATTAGTAAGATTTTCTTCTCAAAGTCAAAATGTCCTTCATAAGTCTAAATAGCAAGCTTCGTGACATTTGTGACACTTTGCCATTATCTATCCTGGATCACTTGTGTTTGCTGTGTTGGTGCTGTGACGCGTGATGGCCAAGTCGCTCAAGCATTTTTGTAGCTGGATATTTAGACTTTGAAAGGGGAGTTTTGACTTTTGAGATGAAAATCATACTAATTTTCATTGCCCGTAGTTTACAACAACGTTAAACTTGGCTCTACTTTAGATCTGAATACTTTTCACGGCCATTGCCATTACATGACTAACTTTGCTCCTTTTTACAGAGATGTTTTCGTTGGGATTTCTCTTTCTTTTTTTATGGTACTAATTTTAAATTTATAAATTATCTGTACGCCAATATCTAGTTTAAAAATTATTAGTGTTCATAATTTTAAAACTTGGAAGAAAACTCCCTGCGATTGAAAGACTTAAGTAAACAGCTCTTTTGGGTACTTATTATACAGTCGACAATTGACGAAAATTGTGTAGGCATTCATTTATAAGAACTATAGGATTAACTGACTACTTTACTTTTTTCATTTAAGTTATCCTTTGGTTTTAAGAAAGTTTTGAAAAAATAATTTTTCAACAACATCCAATTAGCAAAAAATTACCCGAGATTTTTCTCCCGAAAGTTCAATTTACCGGATCACAACTCATATTGAATTCATGCATCAATGTGAATGATGTAAATAAAAAAATATTTTAAGTAAATAGTTTATTCAGATTTGCAAAAAATGTTGGCAAAAGAAAAAGAAAATTTAACAATTGGAGATCACTTCGTAGCCGATAAAACGCCAATGGTCGATTGTATAATGCGTAATAATACCCTTTTTTATTATTTCTTGATTCTATGAGCTTCGAGGCATGTGATGAGTTTCTCCTCTTTATATTTATACTAATAACTACCGGTATTCTAAGTTTTATAATTATAATCCAAATAGAAATATATTAGAATTAAGATTCAAATATTTCTAGCATTGCCACCTTCAGAAAATTTGGGATGTAAAATTTTTATTATGAGATTTTTCCCTTTGTATACATATTAAACATTAGAAGTATACCAAATGTCATAGTTCTACCTCTACTAGAACTACTTTAGTTCATTGATGATCAGTGAGTGGGTCTCCAAATATACCGTTTTAGAGTTTGATTATCTCACCAACCAATATAATTGTAGATTTGAAACTAAATGGTCTTACTAAAGTGGCTAATTTCTACCCGAAAAGACAATTTTAGCTCTCAGGCATACTGTAATGCGCGGATTACGAGAGGATCAAAATGCTGCTGAGTTGCCTTTAATAAAAGTCGTCTGGTAGTGAACTTGGCAGGTGCATTGCCGTTCACATAGATTAATTGATTTGATGTCTAAAAAATCAGCAAACTTTTAGCTGTTATGTTTTTTACCCAGCTATCTCCCTCTCACTGTAACACCGGGGACATATGGATTAATGCATATGTTAGGAAATAAATTATTGCATTTTGCCTACTTTTGTAAAATTGTAAAAAAAAAACAGGATACTTTATAAATTTTTGTTGTAATACGTTTATATCTTAAGCATTTCTGAAGATTACGAATGGTAAAATCGTAATATATAGTACCACATTTAAATATACATATATTATTGGTACTATTTGAATAATATATATTTATATAATAAAAAAATAATAGTATGTAAAGCTAACTTTCGTTTATCTAACTTCCACATAGAATTGAAACTATAATGTTCATGGTACAATAGGTTGGTTGGTTGTATTCAGATTATCTGGCGCCGTCAGCAACACGAGGGCTATAATGCGCCGAAACTTTCGTCATTAGACAAGCCAACATACATTTACAAACACCCATGCCTAATACGGGACTCGAACCCGCAACCTCACGGTCTAGAAGCCAGCACGCTAACCACTACACCGTTTGGTCGGCCATGGTACAATAGGAAAGAAAGGGATGTGTATATATTGTTCGATATAGATATTTTCTCATTTTGTATATTCGTCGTATATTGAAATTTACAGAAATTTTGTACCCCAAACAAACATTGCTCAGAATAATTAGTGCAATATTAGATACAATTCCCTTACATAAAATAAACTGCCGATGTCTTCAAAATATTTAATCAATAGACGCAAATCTCCCTTAAAAGATTAATGAAACCATCAATTACCATTACAATATAAAAATTTTAAAAACAAAAAAAGCGCCACTACCCACAACAAATTTCATAGGAGAAGCGCAATTTCACTTAATTGCTCATTAGGCTTGCGATAATTATAATATAATCCAAAGAAAACACGTTTCCTTATTGTTTGTATTTCCCAGATGTTTCAAATTGTTTTCTCAGATAGCAATTTAATAAGCTATTTTTTTATCTAACATAAGTAATTACTAGTGATAAAGAAAACTGTTGTTTATAAATCATTTAAATCATTAATTACTTGGGATTTATGTTTGCTGAGATAAAAGCATTAAACAAAACACAAAAATGAATTTCAGAGTAGCTCTAATTAAACTGTGGTAATTGAGAGCAGTCTACAACTTGTAGAAATCGGCAGACCATAAATCTTTGCATGCGCATTATTAAGACCATGAATTAATATCAATGAAAATTAAAAGAATATTAAATATGTTTTTAAACTATATTAAAATAACAGCAATCATATGACAAATATTCAAAACTTCATTGATTTTTTTTTCTATTGCGTCTAAAACTTCATTCATTTAGCCTATAAAATTAAATTCCATAAGATTCTTTATAAAATAATACATTTCTACCTGTTGGAGGACATTTAAAGTTTATAATTTTCTTTTCATAATGACATCCTTTTCCTATGGTGCAATTAATATGTATATGACATTTTTTAATATAAAATTAGTTGAACAAGCTCTACGAGGTTCTAATCAACTGCAATTTATTTATGGTCACCTTATATATTTTTTAGGTTTCGTACAATATACGTGCAAATCTTAGCGTATGTGGATGACATAAATATAATAAGAAGATCATTTGGTCATTAAGAGATTTATTGCCTTTGAAACAACAGCCAAAGATATGGTATTGTGTATAAATGCAGATAAGACAAAATTTATGGATATTACAAAAAACAGATCTAATGCATCTCTGCTGCAAGTGAACAACTACTCATTTGAAATTGTCAACAAATTAAAATATCTTGGGACCTATATGAAACCTTCTAAAGAGGGCAAACAAGTCTTACTATTGCTCATAAACCACCAAAAAATGGTTTCTGAAAATGAATAGCAGAACTATTATCAACAAAACACTCCTATAGTCCATGGTCCTGTATGAAGAGTTGTTGGTCCCTCAAAAAATTGGAAGGAAGCAAACTTTTAATATTTGAAAGGAACATCTAAAAAAAAATTTCATGATATGTGAAAAGAATGTATGATGTTTTCTTTATAATAATGAAATCTGTGGTAATAAAGAACTATTTAGTGTCCTAAAATTATTCAAAGCCAATCCAATCAGATGGCTTTGATAGATATTTATATTGAAAAATGATAACCCCTTCAAAAAGGTTAGTTTCGCAAAATCAGAAAAAAATAAGAGAATAGTCTTTCCAAATATCTGGACTCTATTGAAAATTACTTATAAATAATTGGTGTTAATAACTGGAGAGATGGGGTATCTAGTAAGGCATAATGATAGAGACTTGTTGTTTCCGGCTTAAGGTTGTAGTGCACTAAAAGAAGAATACATGGTCTAATGTCCCTATGTGTATAACTATGTGTAGTAATAATTAATCTTAAATATGAGAATATGAATAAATATCTATTTAAAATAAACAATCATTGTAATAAAAATATGCCCGTTATCTTTACTGAATTTCGATAAATTGAGGCTTTCATTCATTTAGTGAATGAATTGAATTATTAACTTCTGAGTACATCAGAAACTTAAGAAAGCTTAGAAATCTTTTGTGCTAGGAAGCTATTAAAAGTTTTAGCCTTTGTGATTTCCTGGTATATCGTTGAAAGTATAAAACCTTTTACACAATATCATACTGTTCATACTGTTATAACGTAAATGACGCCCTGTTCCCTGCTCAAGCAAAAAAGCAAAATTTCTCACTGTAAGTTATTTGAGCGACCTCTTCCCCTTCAGTCAAATTTTTAACTGATTTAATATGTTTAATAAGTTGTATTTCAACTATCTTAAATTAAAATAATCACTTTTTTTTAAATTTAGTATCTTTTCTGAGAGTTTATAGGTTCGCATTTAAGAAATAGTTCATTGAATGTTTTCAAAATGACAAGAACCTCAAATAATTTCAGAAACCAAAATTAGTGCATGCTATTCTGAAAGAATTACTGTGATTACAAGTGTTTTGATTGATAGCATTGTTCATCTAGTCTAGATGCATTTCTTTGGTCTGAGGAGTAAGTTGATCCGAATGAAAAATTGGGGATACCCATAGACACCAAAACTCTATAAACATAAACATGTTTACATTTATTGTTTTCATGGTTTACATTGAAAAGAACATTGGTTATTTTTATTCACGTAACGTTTCCAATAATTTTGAATATATTTTACCCCTCTTCCAGATAAACTTTGCTTTAGTTCAGTAGACTAATTTCATATTGTATTATTTGTATTTTAAAGTTTAAATGTCTTTTAGTCATTTAGCCATTCAACTTAAACAAATATCGATTATAAGTAGTTATCACTTCCATTCTTATCAAGAAATATCTCTTCAATAGGAAATTATTAGAAATAGTGTGTCACCGAACTTTTATTTTTAATCCATTACCTGTATTTCTCACAACATCCACATTTTACGCCACTTTCTCTTTAACACCCTGAATAGTAAAATAATCCCTATCCTTCCTTAACGTACATCCAAGTCATTCTCTTTTCCCTTCCCTCTTAGTGACTGTCCGAAATCGGATACCTTTCCCTTTCATGTACCTAGTTCAAAGCCGATATTCAAAGTTATCTCTTTTCTAAATCACTCTCAAACTGATGCCTATATAACGATTTTCAAAAACTTATGAATGACTAAAATCATTTATTTCTTGAAAATGACTGCATATGTTACGATTGAAAAATGGTTTAGTGTAAATATGACAAGATACATCATATTAAATTTGAATTGAATATATTGAGTAGGTAATTAATAGAGTAAAAGAATACTGTTCATTTTTATCTAAACTGTATTTTCTGCTTTTGTGCTGAACATTAAATTTTTAAATTGGCAAAACTGGAATTTGAAAGAAAAAAAAATAATATTGACATTCATGCGGTACCCTTTTTTTAAATAAAAAGTATAAAATAATCCCAAATTAAACAACTTCGTACAAACAGTTTGTCTGTTACAGATCATAACTTTATTAATATAAAATTGAATTTGTACTGGAATAGTATTCATCGAACATATGCTGTGAATCAATTAGAAGGCATTGCAAATTTATGGAAGAACATATAAAGTTTCTTTTGCTTAAATTGAGAATATTTGAAATTTAATATGAACAATATAATACTATCCGATACTCTTGATATCTCTAACAAACGTTAACAAAATTTTGTACCAATATTTGAAAAAATGAAAACTTTACTTGCGATTGGCAAAACAAAAATCTATTATTTTATTCAGATCTGACTAGGTTTTGAAAACCTAGACTGATTGAAAAACCGATAAGGATACCAGATAAAGCTACTTAACAGGGACGTCTGCCAATCCTAGTTTTATTCATCAACTTTAAACTTGCGACTAAAAATTCTAGTGCATTGCTTCATTGCGCCATTCATTGTTTATTTTTTAATATTTTGAGTAAAAGAAATGGATTCACTGGAAAAATAAAGCTATCAATCTATATGCACAAAAGACATGGAAGATGTATTATTCATTTTTGTAATTTCTATCACTGTCAACATAACATTGAGGTTTTTTCCACTCATATATTATTCTGCTTCCATCACACAATCTCGTCTACATCTCTTTTATTTGGCAGCAGAATATTTGGCTGAATATTTCCTTAGTATTTTTTAGGTATAAGAAATTCAGAAAATATAGCACGCTCACATTTTCATTTTTTTCTTTAATTTTACAATTATTTTTTCAGAACAAAACAGATTATTAGTACTAAAATGTCTAAATTGGAACATTTATGTATATTATATTAATTAAAATCTGAATTTGTATTTAATAAACCAATACATCAGGTAGAGTAATATAGTGATTAATATCACATATTCATAGAAAGATACGAAATTATTTTTAATTTTCTGTTCATACTTTTTGTATTTAAGAATGGACAGAAACGGAAAATTCCATTTTCGGACTCCGAATGATGACGCAATTTTGTTTCAATAACATAAAATTGTCTGATGTAGTATTTATATAACACAAAGAGTACAGTAAATATAATTAAAAACAGGTCCTCAACAAATTTCCATTCGATTGTAACAATTTTTATTACATCACTTGCCACTATAGGATGTATTTATTAATTAAAATCATCACTCTTTTTTTAACCGAAAAATTTAGTTTAATATCTTATTGACAACTTAAGAAGGCTTAAAACATTTTAAAATTGTATTTTAAAATTTAACTAACAAAAGACACTCCCACAATTTCCTCAGTTCCAGTTTAATTATATCACATTCTAATTTACAAAGAATTATTAGCTAGTAGATTCAAACAATTTTAGGTTATATTTAAAAATATATATATATTTGTAAATATACTGCTATAAGTTCTGTAATGTTACGAGTTTTGCCAATGGAATGTTAGTAGGAGGAATAAGGAATCCATTTATGGGTGGGATCGTATAATATGACAAAGTTATTTGGCGAAGGTAAAGGGGAGTATTAATGATAAAAAATTATATGCTAAAATATGATTACTTACAATTATGAACCCGTTATAATTCCAAATTTGATCAAACACTGTTGCATTAGAATTTTAAATATTTACACACTTCTATACTTAACTTTTCCCTCTCAAAACTACAAATCAATTTTGTTCTTCAAAAACTTTATACTCAACCACTACAAACTTTTATATTTTTAATCATGTACCCAAAATTAATATGACGTTTCTGTTGTAAATATTTCTCATTAATCAATAAAAAATATAAACTATTGAAATATTGGCAATAAAGTATTGAAATTAAGTCATAAATTAATTTAAAATCAGAGAGATATTTAATGTATATAAACGTTAAATATTGTATTTAAAAGTCATCAATATCTTTAAAACAAAAGTGTATTTTCTTAATTAAAATGTTATTCTTTGATAATTTAATGACTGGAAATGATTATTGTAATTTAAAATTCTACATATAAGACATCAGAAATGAGAGCTGCTTTCATTAAGAAGTTTCTTCCTTAATATATCATACTTTTTTAATTAATACATAGAAGTAGATTAAAAGTCAAATTATATATAAAAAAAGAATATTGATGATTGAAAAAGAAATATTACTTTATTTCAAGAGCACAAAACTCAATTTCCAATTTTAACTTCAAGGTTTCCAGATTTTAAGGTACCTCCAATTATTAAAGATCTAAACATTATTTTCGTTAAAAAAAGGATTCATTATGAACTATTAAT
Organism: Linyphia triangularis; assembly: GCA_963978545.1. NCBI lineage: Eukaryota > Metazoa > Arthropoda > Arachnida > Araneae > Linyphiidae > Linyphia > Linyphia triangularis. The sequence goes on from OZ021724.1 coordinate 64,023,601, forward strand.
TTTTACTTTGATCTTTGAAAAATTTCAAGTTTAAAATGAACCTGTAAGTTTAAGTAGTTATATCGTAACAACTATTTAATAAACATTTCCGTAAACATATAACGTCATATTTTAAGCAGAAAATAATCTTTGTTAGAATAATATCTGAGTATAATTCATTGGATAAGCTTTTTATAATATATGTAGTTATAATATTTATATACAATCCATATTTATAAAAAAAAATAATCAAGTAATTGTTTTTTCCAATATCTTGATAAATATCAACATTATTTTTAAAGAAAGCATTTAACAACATGTTTTAAATCTTTTTAAATTTTAAAGTGTATGTATACCCTAGAATTTTTTTTTTTTTTTTTTTTTTCAAATTCTGAGTTTAAAAATCCAATACTTCATTTGTAAAAAAGTATATGATTAAAATAATTTCATAAAAAAAATCAAATTTCGGCAATAATTAATTTCTTAATTAAGCTTTAATCAGATAATTAGTACCTTTTTCAAACAATGATATATCAAATTCTAATTTACTTAGAAACGAAATTCTACTTGGAAACCATTCGAAATACTTTTATTATTAAAGCTTTGAAACTCAATTAAGTTTCTTATATGGAATAGTTTTAGTTTTACAATTTATTTTGTGTGAAAACATGAAAATTCCATATTTTCAAAGAATTCTAAGTTTTAAAAATCCCTAAAAAATCAATTACCCAACCAATTTTATATAATTGAGTTTCAAAACATCAAGCATATTATGTAGATTATTACGATATAAAAAAATTATATTTGAACATTTTGTTGTTGAATTATCGTTGTTTGAATAAAGCGTGACATAATCAAAGTACAGTTAGTCAGAAAACAGGTTTAAAATTTTAAATACGTGGTATCTAACAGGGGAAGTACCTACCTATAATTGATTGTATCTTAAAAACTATTAAGGATATTTTCAAACGTTTAGTATTGTTTGAAAGCTTAAGTATCAGAAAATATTATGATATAATAACAAAAAAATGAATATTCTTATCAATTTTCGTGAATTGTAGGGTATACGTACACCTTAATTCTTTGTAAGTTAATCCTTATAATTACAGAAAAAACCTTGATATTAAGTTAAATATCAAAGTTTTTTATGTAGATGCTTAAAATCAGTAAATCAATTACAAATATTTCAATGTAGAATATATATCATTTTAATTTATTGATAAAAAACATAAACAAGCATACTCTTTATAAAACATATTAATACTTTATTGTATTGGTGCATAAAAAGTTTATCGATACTAAATAACAACTCAACGTTACTCTCAACTCATTTTTTAACTAGATAAAATATAAGTTTATTGGATCATATTTAGTGAATATAACTCTTGTCAAATACTTCTTTACGTCTAAGACAAATATTCTCACCTGACAATAAAGATAAAATATTGATTCTATACTCAATAATGAAAAAAAAAATCTAAATTTATATTGCGTTCCACAAAGAAACGCAAACGTCTCTTTTTTGCTCAACCACTACTTTCTAAGTAACGAAATTCTCTTTCTTTTATTAGAAAGTACTATTTTCCAACAAATTTGTCTAGCCGTTTAAAATATAATTTGAAAAATATGAATAAAGACAAAATACGATACTTAAAACAGTTTTTGATATAAAATTCTTCTACCTAGAAAAGTAGACTTTATTTAAATGATTTGAATTACATTCGTATAATTTATTTACTTAATGCGTTCCTGAAAGTGTTTGGTTTCTGTTATATCTATGCTCATCTATTCTCGAGTATTATCCAAATTTCGAAAAAATGTGTATTCCTCACATAATGAATCCAAGTTAGTATATTACGTGCTATATAATTGCATTAAATTAGAAAACATTGCGACAGTAAAGTGTTATGTTGATCATAACAGTTAATTAATAAGAAGCTTCACTGGATAATTTAAATTCCAAAAAATAATTCTTCATTAAGAGGTATACCTCATGGAAACTCTAGCGCTATTATTGCTTTCTTTAACATTACCACGTTCTTAAGTTCCTTTTCGCAATATCCCTAAGTTTATTTTTAAATTATAAAACATTTCAGTCACTCATTTATTGCTGATTGTGTATGATGAATGATAAATATTAAAGAAAACTAAAATCAGCATTTAAATAAATCAAAGACTTACCGATGATTATTTTTACTTATATTTCAAACGAATCGATGCACAAACTAAAAATTTCTAATTTATGAATTAGTTAAATAAATTATCCTAAATGATATACTTATCTAAGAAGTTATTTACACACTGAGTTATTACGAATAAAGTTTAAAATATGAACAATTTATATTGAAATCCTGTTATATTTATGTCATAGGAAATAAGGCTCTTCAATAAAATGAAGTGCTTTTCGATTATTTTTCGTATTACTAGTTGTTGATACATAAAATAATACCTAAATATGCTTCCTTAGCATATCTACTATATATAAATATGCAGCTGATTTGTTTGTGCAATGTGAATTACTTATGATTCTTTTATACGAAATTGAGTTTTAATTTCATACAACTATCCGAAAATCTCTCTCTCTCTCTCTCTCTCTCTCTCTCTCTCTCTCTCTCTCTCTCTCTCTCTCTCTCTCTCTCTCTCTCTCTCTCTCTCTCTCTCTCTCTCTCTCTCTCTCTCTCACTCTCTCTCTCTCTCTCTCTCTCTCTCTCTCTTTGAGGGGGGTCTTGACCCTAACCGAATGATGTTTGATTGAAAAAAGGACTTTGTGGCAAGGCTCTAAGATATCGCTATTGTGGTTTTCAGGATGCGTTTATTAGGGCACCTGATGGTTGTGAGGTTAGCGTTCTACCCTCACATGCCAAAGGTGCCGGGCTAAAATCCCGTGTTTGGCATGGATCTGCGTTGTGGTTCAGAATCCACGTTAAGCTGTAGGTCCTAGACTTATTAGCCGCAACCAAACAGGATGCGTACAAGTATATAATGCATGGTGTACTAAAATGAATGAAACGATTCTAAATCCTTACATTTATGAAAAGACGAAGATATCGTAAATGAAATTGTTTTTAGGGAATCGCAACTAGGTGGCTCTCCACATGAAAAAGATGGAGAAATAGCCATGAAAGAAGTCTGTTGATAATATGAGATGCATTCTTTTTTATATGCCCTGTATTATAGAAATCAAAAGAAAGAGGTTCAAATGAGCCTTTTCATGATTTTAGAAAAAGTAAAACTTGTTATGCTATAAAACACTCCCTTTTCTGATTTGTAATACAAACTTTACTTTCTCATAAATACACTTAAGGAATAACAGAGTAATTTTAACACACAACATGTATAAATTCAATACTAAAAAAAATCGAATATGGAAAATTTAAATTGTCCAAATTAATATCTAAAAAATATTACAATGGCAGCAAAAGTTTTTTAAAATTTTTTAGAAAATAAGGATTGAAATACTTATTTCGGATCACTTTTGTTGCCACTGACATAACTCAAACTAGTAAAATATGAAACTGCTACTTAACCTTGATATATTGTTATTAGAATAACAAATATTTTAAATAAAAAAGGAGGACTTTTTAACCAATTTTTTTGTTAAGCAATAAAAAGAAAATGGCATATTTTGATATCTTGTATGAATCATACTGCCTACACTAAATTACAATTACTTTACATTGTTTGGTTTGTACATCAACGACCAATTTGTGTGCACAATAACGGCTATTCAGGTCAGGACTTTCAGCTTAACGTGGATTACGAATCAGAACGAACATCCATTCTTAACCCAATTTTTGAATCCGGCACCTTTTTCATACGAGGTCAAAGCGCTAACCACACAATTATCAGGTGGGGCAAACACTGTAAGACAAAAAGTTTAAACGAAATTTGAATGTCATATTAAAATAGATGGGCTCTTAATAAAGAAAAATTAAAAATGCATATTTCGCACTACTTTTATGAATTAAATCCATGTATCAAAGGTGTTAAACCAGAATAAAGGTCAAATCCATATTTTGATGGTTTTATATTCATTATCAAAATACAATTAATTACCACGTTCTATAGATCAAACGTTCAGTAATCACGTACAATTTTTCAAAAAAATTTTATACAAAGCGTATTCTGTTATGCCTTGTTAAATTGCTTGAGTCATTTGAATTGTGAGGACCATTGGGGAGATATCGGAACCAATACTTACTAGTCTATTTAGAGGAGAAATAAACCGAACCTAATGCAAACATAATAAGTTTGAAATAGCTGAATGTCACTTATAATAAGTTTGCAATGATTTCAATACAGTTGTAATACTCTTACAGTTCGTCAACATTTCGCGTAGTGAAATCAGAAATGTCTTACTCATTGTAGAGAGGGATTACTTATATCTGAGAAAACCAAATACATGTAAGTTATGATTTAACATGCAATCACAAATGTTTTACAATCCTTTTACTAAGTTGTGTGTCTCTGTTAAACAGAAGTATCATGAAATATTTCCCTCATTTTACCCTAGACATTTTTGGGTTAAGCTTCAAAAATTTCAAAATTCTAAATTTGAGCTAAAAATGTGGACATTTTTTATGTTTTATGACGTGAGAAACATGGCTGCAGGTCCTTTGCTCTTTGTCCACATCCTATTTTTCCAGATATTGAAATACGGGATGGTATTTAAAATTAAGAAATGACTCTTATGTGTGAATATCTGTTCATAAAAATCTTGAATTGAAAAGAGAAATGTACTTTAACTTGAGTCATAAACTAATTGAATGATATATTTACCACTGACTCTCAAATTGATCAAAGCCTGCCAAAGTAAATTAAAAAAAGATTTAATTTTTTAATATTATAAAATCATTTCAGAAAGTGATCAAATATTTTTATAGATAACTTTCAATTTTCTATCGAGATGTTTATGTTGTTTGAAAGTTTAATAGTTTGAAAGTTTAATAGTTTGAAATAGTGCGTGTATTAAGAGAAATACCATCATCATTAGGAGAGCATTAGATTTCATACCACGACGAAAGTTGTTGAATCACCTTTCCCTAGCCAACCCGTTATAGTTGAAGCTTTTTTTTTTCTTTTTTCTTTCTTTCTTTTTCTTCTTTTTTTTTTTCAGTTATAATTTTATGTGGTACTATTGAGTGGCAATTCGGTATCAAGACTCTACAACTCTATAAAAAAGTAAAATATTAATTTATTTATTCTTATAATTTCCAGAATGCTACATATCGTACAAACCTTATAAGATTCAGAAATTATATTTCACATTAAATGTGAAAGTGTGTCGCTTTATCGTTTGTTGCTAAGCCAAGCCCAAATAGCTAAAAAGATTTCTATGAAATTTTCTTTATCAAATCAGAAAATCCTAATGATGGACTTAAGAGAAAAAAATATATAATATACTTCAGAAGGAGTTACTTGCTAATGAAAAAAAAATAATAACCAGTTGTTATTCTTAAATATCCCATTAATGCTGAAACAAAAACAGTAAAATTACCTGATAAAATCTATCACAAGTTCTTGATAATTTCAATTTATGTCTCATTTGTTTGATTGGTGATGTTAACAGCAAAGATTCATATATATCCGATTATACTGTAAAATTATTAGTTGTAATTAATACTGTAAGAGATTTATCTTTTTTGCATCTTCTTTATTTGTAACATATTCAATAGATATCTTATATTTATTTTTATTGTAGCAACTTCTTAGATTGATTATCTAAACAAGGTTCTTCATCGTTCTTATATTTTTCGTTTTTCCTTAGATATTTAATGATGAATCTAACGAAAAATCACTGAACTGAAAAGTATCTAATTTTTTGCGAGGCTGATCCTACAACAGAAAGTTTCTCAATTTTTCACAGTTACAAATTTCATAGTTCTTGCCCTTTCCCTCATGCAGCAATATCAAAAAGTGTCATTTTATCTTCCTTAATGATTTGCATTTCAAACAAACAATACCCATTGCGAACACTTTAACACTCTACAAGAATTTAAAGTGTGTTCTTAGTTATTCTATTGCAGAAAAGTAAGAGAATTGAAGCTTCATTTCCAAATTATATATTAAAAATTTTAAATTTTCTTGCATTTCTTTTCTGCAGCCTAATCCGATTGTAATATCATATTATGTTCGCTCCCGTCAATAAAACAACACAGCTTAAATTCATAAAACTGCAAGCAATAAACTATTTCTTGAAGTAGCTATTCTAATTTGGTTAGGAAAGCAAAGTGAGGAACTGTGTAAAGAACTATGAATTAAAATTGAGAGAATGCCACTGGACATATATGTGAAAGCAGCATATAAAAAATAACGTGTTACTACTATATAAATATGCCCCAGTAAAACTTTTTAATTAAGATTTTATTTCAAGGAGACTGCATTTTAGACTCAGAATAAATATTTAATCACCTTACTATGAAAGTCAATGCAAAGATATTTCAGACAAAAACATTTATTGAAAAAAAGCATTTAAAAAAATGTAAATTCTATATATTTAAAGGCATTTGCATAAAACGAAGACCAAACAGAAAAATTATAAATAAAATCACAAAGATAGTTATCCGCCTCGTTTGAAAGGAATTGTACATCATAAAAAGATTCCCACTGTGTCGGCAACTGAAAAAAGAAAACATTCAACTAGAATGTAGCAGAATCGCTCCAGATCTCTGGTTAAACGCTTTGTCACTTACAGAAAAATATTTTTTACTATTGTAAATTACGTTTGAGATGGCGAGGAAAACAATCTTAATTAATTCTTTTTTAACAGAGTAATTTTTTTTTAAAAAGGACTATATAGGTTCTGTTTCCGAATAAAAATACATTCGGAATTATATTACTGAAGTATTTACTTTTTCTCTTTGCAATCATGGTTGCAGCAAAACGAGGCCACAAATTCAGCCTTAATTTAATGGCAAGCGGTATGTTGTCTTTCACATTCTGAACCGTTTCTTATGAAATGACATTCCCAACATACCTTCAAGTCATTAGAGAAATTTGGTAAACTGTACAACGTAACACATTTACGTAACCAACATTTACGTAAATATTCATGAGTTTCGAATTCATTATACAATGTCTGTATGCTGTCTATTAAATATAATATATTTATATAAAGACTGCTCTAATTTTACATATTGAAGGCCATCTGTATTTACTCAAAGCTCATATAGAATACCGGCTTTCGATTCATTAAGAATCTAAATTCATAATGAGCTGAATTTCATTATATTCAGAGTAAAACTTTGACATATATTGCTGGTAGTATGTGAATTAGAATTTAATTTATAACTGTCTTAATTTTGATACAAGTGTTACATTTAAAGAATTCTAAGATAAAGCTTAATATTTACAATTAGCGAAGACCCACCAAATAAAATTTTCATTCCGTCGGACTTTTTTCTACCTACGATAATGGCTGATTACTTTACCACGTTCTTATTAAAATTGCTTTGGTAGATTCCATTTAATTATAAACTTCTTCACAGAAACTAGTTAATACTTCTGATATTTCAAAAGCAATTTTAGCAATTTGAAGATGTTAAAAGTAACACATATTATTACTATGGGTTTTAGGGTTTTATTTAAGAATTGTTAGAAGTGCTTTTTCCTTTTCGAGCGCATATGTTACTTCGTTTGAACTCCATGTAAAAAGAAAGTTTCTATTAAACAAACTCCAGAAATCACAAAGAGCATTACCTTCTTTTAATTACTACATTGTGATAAAACTTTTCTAATTATCAAGGATTCATTTCAATTTAATTAAGGTGTCACACGAAGACATTCTCTTCACACAAACTGCTAAGAAAGAAATCCATTACACAATGAAACTCAACTATTTAAAAGGTTTGTATATTTCTTTGCTTTTATAAAAGACGTTACAGGTTTAAAATCTACCATTAATTAGCAATTTAGATTTCATGTTACTGCATAACCAATTTAATTATGCTATTTCTCTACACACAACTTTTTAACAGTAAATTATCTTGGGATTAAAATCGCATTAAAATATATTTCTTTAAGACGATATTTTAAGACTGCTGGCAATATATTCAGAAGTATAAATTATAATAGAATATATTTTTTATGGAACATTATATTTTCTAAAAAATAGTCAGTCTTTTGTTACAATAAATTAATTCTTATAAAATTTAGTTATGCTTCTTACATATTCAAACATTTGCTTAAACCAAAATTACCAATTGAGCTATTCAAACATTCTCAGATATGTGAAGCATAAAAGCAACTACTAATTAATTAACTGAAGTACCAAGTCAACAGCTATAAAATGCAGTGATATGTTTCTTAAAATATTTTAATCCAATTTGTTTAACAATATTCGTACGCATATTTTAGATCCTTCAATCCTTCATTAAAAAATTGATTACAATATATCTAAGAAGATTTCTTTTTCTCTGTTGCTTACACGAAAATGGTTATCTTGATAAGAATATAATGTATTATTTATTAATATTTTTTTTTTATTTTCAATTACCAATTATGCAATAAAAAATATAATGAAAGTATGTGTGTGTGTGTGTGTGTGTGTGTGTGTGTGTGTGTGTGTGTGTGTGTGTGTGTGTGTGTGTGTGTGTGTGTGTGTGTGTGTGTGTGTGTGTGTGTGTGTGTGTGTGTGTGTGTGTGTGTGTGTGTGTGTGTGTGTGTGTGTGTGTGTGTGTGTGTGTGTGTGTGTGTGTGTGTGTGTGTGTGTGTGTGTGTGTGTGTGTGTGTGTGTGTGTGTGTGTGTGTGTGTGTGTGTGTGTGTGTGTGTGTGTGTGTGTGTGGCCGGCCGGTGGGGGAGGGGGGTGATAATTGTTAAGAGTGATATCGTCACACTCGTCAAATTTAAAACGTATGTAAAGTAAAGTAATCAAATGTAAAGTATGCAAAATAAAATAGTAATTTATAGCAATCCATTTCAGACTTCAAAGAAGTAACCTGTATTATATTATAAATGAAAGTTGTGTGATGTTCCACACCCATGGTTTTCAGATAGAAAATGAGTCAGGAAGAAATTAGACTGTCAGAAAATCATAATATACTTCAATTGAATCTTTCCACTGAGCTAAGCTGCTTAACCAAAGTGGCAAATATCAGAAAAATTGTAATGGGCTTACTTTTATCAACGATTAAAAAATTTTGAAATTTTTATATCAAGTATTCAGCATTTATATAAAACTGCAAACCGCATAAAAGCCAGCCAGTTGAAGTTATTGAACATGCTTTAAAACATTCTTATTTTTCGAATGTGCATGTTTTTTTATCGATGTTCTTATAAAAATCAAAAATCTTCCACAGTTCGCAAAACTCTAATAAAATGTTTTACAATTTACAAGTATATTCATTCATTCGGACAATAGATAAAGATTGAAATACTTAAATACTTTCTACACATTCTATTTTGTGACTCAAAAAGATTAAAGTTAAAAAAAATTCTTCTTAATGAATATTTAAATGCTCAGTGATATGAATAATAAAAAAAAAAGTTTCAAATAGATTATCTAAGAGAGATACAATAATGTTATCTTAAAATTGCAAAAACAAAATGTTACATCACTTTTTCACTTTATATGAAGTTTATTTCATGTAAAGGATTAAATTATGTCAAATCAAGCCTTTATTAGCTCGAAACTGTTCAACTAATGGTAAATATTAATAGAAAGATATCCATCTCTGAAGTTGATTCGAAAAAAACCTATTGCTTCCGATTGTGCTTGAAGGCAACTTCAGAAGGCAGTTTCCGATCATCACTTTGTGGAGAAAAAGTATTCGATCGCAAACAAAAGCAACGCATTTTTAGTGATATACACACATTTTTTTTTACTCAGCGCAGGTGTTCAAGATCTAAGAAGTCAGAAAAAAGGTCAAATCGTGGTTTGAAAGTTAAAAACTAGTTTCGCATCTGCGGAAGTATGGCTCGAAAGAAAGAATTTTCTAAAGATCTAAAACTTTTAATTGTTAAACGCTTAAAAAGGGGAATTTCTCAAAGAAAGGTTGCTCTGACCTTCGCATGTGCTCAAAGTACTGTTTGAGAAATTTGAATAAAATATCACTCGAGTAATTATGTAAAAAATCTTCCTCGAAGCTGTCGCCCACCTGCAACATCAAGTAGGCAAGACAGGAAATTGGTTAATCTTGCCAAATCTATGGGAAGTTGTACGTCCAAATAACTTAATGCCGAGTGGTCAAAATATCGAGTAAAGGTATGTGCACGTACAGTGCGAAATCGTTTAAATGACAAAGGATATCACTTCTGCAAAGCCAAAACGAAACCATATATGACTGAAAAATATAAGAAAAGTCGTCTTCAATGGTGCAAGAAACATAAAAGCTGGTCTTTTGATGATTGGAAGAAGGTTACTTTTAGTGACGAATCTCGTATTTGTCTAGGAACTGGGGATGGCATTGGAATCTTTGTGTGGAGGAGAGCTGATGAAAAGCTCAAAGAAGATTGTCTCAAAACTAAAACTAAATATAAGCGTTCGTTTATGGTGTGGAGTTGCATAACATCTCAAGGAGTGGGTAAATTGAGTATAGTGTAGTGAACAATTAGTTCTGAAATATATATTGACATTTTAGAGCGTTATTTGATTCCTAGCATCGAAGAAGCGTTTGGTGACTCCTCCGATTTCATTTTTCAAGATGATAACGCATCCTGTCATCGAAGCAAACAGGTCAAAAAAAATTTTAGTTTATATAAGTGCAGAAGATTATTTTAGAACATGAAATACCTCAAACGTATAAATTGTTCACATTCTCCAAATAATAATTTCCAAGGCAAGACTTTGAAAGTTCGAATTTGAACCATGCAATTTATCACCCAAACAAAAACAATGTTGTATTTAGAGAAACAAAATATATCGGAAATGCTTAGAAAACCATGTTCCCTTTTTTTCTTCCATTTTTGAAGCCCATGAGACTAGTTAAATTTTGCAGCTCACGTGATCTATAGCTACAATACATCTATGAATATATTGATGTTTTTTCTTCTAGAATATATAGAAATTGGATAGAAAAAGGCTGATTTCGGAAATTAATACCTTGATCCCCAGTATACTTACACAGTTGAATGCTAAAGTCAGATAATCTATGCAAATCAATGAATGTCAACAAAAAGTTATTAAAATGAAAAATTTCAGCAGTAGAAATTACTTGATGGATGTTTGGATAACTAAAAAATAGCTATTTTCAACTACTTTGTCCTTTGAATAATTTTGTGCTCGTAATTTGTTTCGATAAACTAAAGTAGATATACAGTATACAAATATAAGACGTAAATAGCCATTATTTGCAAACGAAATAAACATTTTCTAAAACTAAGATTTAACGTTACAAATTTAAAATGTAAAATCCACTAACTTCATAAAACACTGGTTAACGCGTTAGACAAAAAATTATCAGGAACATCTTCAGTAGCGCAACAATTTTACCAAACATCGGCTGACATTGACCAATCTCGATGTGGAGTGTCGTAAATCGGCCGTTGGACACCGATATTGGCAGATTTCATCCAATACAAAATAAAATATAAGAGAAGTTTGACGCACAATTTGAAAATTGAAATAAGTTATTTGAAAAAGATGGAGGACACTAATATGTTTTGTCATGTTCATATAAAAAAAACATGTATTTTGGAATGATACTCGAGTTTTGGTCAGATTTGGCCACTCTTTCAGAAACCCTGTTTCTGTCGTGGTCCAATACTATTACGTTATCTGAGATTGTTTTAAAATGAATCAGACCCATTTTAGACATACTTTTCAAAATTAACACTATTGAAAGGTTTGATAGGGAAGTTTGAAAATAAATTTTTGACAAATATAAGATTGGGTAAGAAACTCCACTAATTTTTACGACTCATCTTCTTCTAGCCCATTTTACTCTCATATGTTAATTTTGTATTCAATCACATAATTCATTCACTAAAGGAAGGTTCTTGAGTTTCATGCTTTATCAATTGCCTGCCTAGCTTTATCACCTTTATATTTCAACTAGCCTAAGTAAGCTATTTCACTGATGTGTTCCCAATTGAGTTTGTCACAGTAGCTCAAACTCATTTTGAAATGTCAGTGCAACGTGATATAGCAACCCGCGGCTGTATTTATCAGCCATTAGTTGGTGTTCGGCCAACAAATCGGTCGACTACATCAGTAAGTTACTCTTGCAGGGAGATAGACTAATTATGCACTTTACGAAAATCTAATTTCACGAAACAGGGGATCTCCTGACGATCTTGATTTAAACAAGAGAGGTGTATGAATGAGGCTTTGATCGACAAACTATCTATGATGCTAGAAAAGGCATTTGTGAATACATTAAATTGCAGTTTGAAAAGCGAAGCATAGTTGCAACTTTGAGATTCTGATTCTTAATATAAAATTTAATTGGTGTGGCTTTTTTGAATGTTGAGACCATTTCAAATGTTCTATAAACCAGTAGATCTAAACATTTTACACATCACTTACCTCCCAAAATCATGGGTTAATACCAATCAGGTTTATGACTTTTAGAAAAATTAGTAGCAAGTACTCAAAAGAATATTGGTCGAAAGTACATCTGGTCCTCCAAGGTATAACATATTGAAACAATGATAAGCAAATAAAGTTGTGTTATATCTTTTGGAGTTCATTATGTTTATTGCAAAATATGGAATGGATATGCTCAAATCTTTGATGATTATTGTCGGTTATAATTTATTAATTGTGTTTATATCTTGTATGAAATAAACTAACCATACATTTTCTAGAAATTGGACTATAATAACTGAACAATACACAAAAAGCAATTAAAGCACAATGAAAAGATTGCTTAATTTTTTATATTTTTTTGTCATTATAATTAACTTTCATTGATAAGTCCCACAAAAAATCCAAATTAACAAAGCTTATACCAATTTACAAATAAATCGTATAAACTGTCGACATTTTACAGAGTAATATTAATTTATCAGTTATTGATGACGTACAAAAACCTGTTGTACATTGGTTCTGTAAACGATATAATGATAAAATAAATCTGCTTCAAAATATATTGATGAATACTTTCTTGATAAAGTCATTTAAATTATTTTTTGTAGATCACACCCATATGCGCGTATTCTCTTCTTCAGTTTTTAAACGGTTTCAATGCATAAAGTAAAGAAGCGAAATATGAAATTCGCTTTTTAATATACTGTCAGTATCATAATAAATTCGGTTTATTTTTGTTTAAATGCAGATTACTTCTTAAATATCCATCTTCTATCGAACCATGACATTTAAACTCACTAAAAAAATTCTAAACCATTTAAAGAGAGTTGTAATAGAATGTCAAATAAATAGTTAAATGAGTTTTTTCACCCTTTTGTAAAGTTTATCATCTCTAACTTAGCCTCATGTGCTTTGGGGGTACAGATTTATATCGCTAATTGTAAAAAAAGGGTCGTGATATGAGTTATTGAAATCCATAAGACCATGATTCCGTTTTATATTTAGTGCTTTAATTTTGCGTTTTAAAAATCAACTAAATTCAATTGCAAGAAATATTCTTTCAAATTCAGAAGTTGAGCTCTTTAAACTATATGAATTGGTTCTGATTTTAAAATGTCATCCCCCAAGGTATAAAATGGCTAGTTTTATAAATGATAAGGGAATCAAACTTTTGCACCTAATTGATGTTTGAAACAATAAAAAATAAAAAATAAAAAAACATACATCAGATACGGGCGTAACTCGTAACAAATATCCCTAAGAGAAGATATCCTGGTCAGTAACATAATATACAGGTATATTTCAGAAGCAATGAACATTACTTTGAAAGCGTTTCTCACATTTAATTATTGCGGCTAACTTCCCTTTCATACTAATGACATCATACAACGGCAATTTTATAGACCCCCCCCCCCCTCCCGTTACTAAATTTAAAAAAATCAGTCGTTTGTGCCATCACTACTCTCATGACAAGTATCAAGTGAATGAGTATGCAGTAGTTTACGAATTATCAAAAATATATTACATATATTTTTAGCTGTTCTAATGGCTTTACACACACAAACATACAATGCATCCGAACATAACGAATTAGAATCATACCATCTTGTTTTATTGGATCTTTTATGTAGAAGACGAAATTAATAAAACTCGAGAGACCATTTCTTACACGAACCAAGAATGTTCTCTCTTTTTTTTTTTATCAAATTAACATATTCTCTTGGATTTATTTCATGTTATTTTTAGAATTTTCTTTTATTTCCACTGTCCATCACAAAACCATCTATTTACGATTTGGTCACTTCTTGACTGCAGTTCTTCCTATGCAAATATGTGTGACTTCTTAAAATAAAATATCAGCAATTTCGAAACATATCGTGAAGCTTAAATTTTTATCTCAACGAACATTTGAAACGATTTCCAATATAATGCTAGTGAAATGTATTGAACCATATGTTGAGGCCATTCGAAATTTCCTTTGCTGTTTGAGAGTAAATATAAATAAGCTACATGCTATGTAGGATTCGATTCATCCATGCAACGGTCAAAAATCTTTTTTCAGACTCAAAGAGAAATATAAGAGGATCGTCTTCTTAAAGCCTACTTTGGAATAGGCCAAATGTATTTGTTATGTAACAAAAATCAGAAAATAAAAGCAATGAATTCTAAGTATGAGATTTTTCTTTCATAGCTGATATTAAACAAGATACTTTTCAAATTTTAAATATATACTTATATTTAGAATGAAAACAGAAATATATTCGGAAAACAATAGTCAGTTTTATCTTGAACACTTTAAAAGAGATGAAATTTATCTTTTTTTTTTTTTTCTTCTTTTTTTTTTTCCCCCTTCTTCTGCTGTACAAATTTTGTTTAAGAAACTTATCAGTAACGTTTAACTGAAGAATAATTACTAAAATCATTTATACTAAGCTTTAAAATTTAAACTATTGCTAATTATTATGTTTATAGTTTCTTGTTAGAAAAACAAATATTTAATGTTCAGCTAAGTAAAGGGTAAACTGCCAGCACAATAAAAGAATCATAACTCAGCATTACAAAACATGGTCCTACTTAATTTACCTCCTGCTTTCTATGATGCATATCTCCATACATTGGCAAAAGTTATAAATGTTGACAATAATCTTAATTTAAAAATAACTTTTTAAAAGGTTAGTATAATGTAACTAACTTTTTTTACTTATGAACCAAAGACATGTATCAAACCATTAATTTATAATCGGTTATGTATTATGATTTCATAAACAATTAAATTGCAATTGTATATTCTTTGAAGTATAAACACTTTCAAATAATAATGATAAATAATTCTAAAATCGTATAGTATTAAACCTAAAGTTAGAACATATCCTTTTAATAATAAACTGAAACAAAAAGTTTCCCTTCTTTCATACACAGTTACATTCATAGGTACACTATTACTTCATAAATTGATCAGTTGAGTTGCATGAGGAAATAGGTATGAAAAGGGCGAGCCTCCTTGGGGCGCCTACTCTATATATTTGCCTGCCATAATAACGTTTGTATATCATAGCATAATCCCTATTTAATTAAAATTTTAAATTCAAAAGTTTAAATATAAGACATATTTAATTTAACATATATACAATAGTTGTTTACAAGTTAAAATCTTGATTAGCAAGATATATTCTAGCAAAAATTGCTTCTAATAGAAATTGTCGACGTTTTACTAGCATCTACCGACATCTCCTCTTCAGAGTTGTTGGAATCTATTTATATAGCCTGAAAGAGAATGTTCAGTTTACATAACGACATCGAAGTGAGCCTAAAAGTTAATATAGGCCAAAGGAGGTATCCTTAACTTTGGTCATAGCACAGACCACACAATGCACTTGACCGCCACAGTTTTTGACATGCGAATGGCCCCAGCGGCTGCTAGGGACGTTTTACTGGAAGGATTGTTTTCGTTGGATGTTGAACTTAGTATGCGGTCTGCGGAACTTGAATTGTGTTATTTTGATAATGAATTATATTGTATAGCATGTGTTTTAATTAAAATGAGTAATACTTTACGGTATTTGTTTCTTAATGTTATTTCAGCGAGTAGCTTTACGATCAGTTCTCTTCTTATATTCCGGTTTATAATACCGTTACAAGTTTAATAATAATAATAACAGTTTTCCTTGACATTTTTGTATACTTATTGTGTTTATATATATATATATATATATATATATATATATATATATATATATATATATATATATATATATATATATATATATATATATTGTGCAAACAACCAACGAGTATAGCAAATTTAATTTAATAACGTTATTGTTATGCCGAGAAAATAAAAGCAGTTTTGAATTTCAAAGAAGTTTTTTTTTTTTTTTTTAAATCATACATACTTAAGATGAGAGTTAATACCTTAAAATTTCTATGACAGTCTATTCTGCAAGCCTGCGTGATTAAAAGTTTTAATCTTGGACTCAGAGGACATAAACATCACCATCAAGTCTGTACGAATATAAGCAGTAACATGTTTTTCATTCTGTTTTGATTATGATATCTCGCTAGGTCATAAGAAGTTATTATCTTTTTTTATATACCTTTTCAAAGATGATCTCTAAAAAAGCATAAAACTCCATCAATGGAAGGTTTATTCAGATACAAACTTTGCAATGATGAAATTGCTTATATTTTCTTTTTGTTTAAACGTTAGAAACAATTTCAACCTCAAAAAACAATTCATTAATAACAACAACAAAATTAAACAGTAAATCGCTTTACCAAATCAGTAGAATAAATAACTAGAAATGCTCATATGAATTTTTAAAAGGAAAAAAAAAAGTTTATATACGTACTTATGAGTGGAAAAGCAAATCTTTCCACGACAAAATTGCTTTCATTCAAGGAGTTTCTAAAAGTTATTCCCTTGGGACAAGTCAGGAACATGGAAGAAATCGTAAGTGAACCACTTCTATTTCCTCTCTGTATTTTGTCTGATTGCAAAATCGAAGGGTACAACCAGGGGCGTACTGGGACATAAAATCGGCCTGGTGCTTTTAGATTTCGGCCAGTTCAAATCATCACTAATAAAATTTCAATAAAATCATTCCAATAATTAATAATAATTAATTTTAAAAATTAACATATTTTATTATTTAAATATTTGTATTTAATCTTTAATTTCAATAATAAGTTATTTTTATTTATAAATTTAAAAAATGGAATTGTTTTAATAATTAGTTTAATTAAATAAAATCTTCTCTGTCGCTAGTATTTACATCTCTTTTGAGTGAACTTAGATTCCATTAGTCATTGATAGTTTATTGCAAAAAGAAATATAAGTAGTAAAATAAAGAATGTCCAGGAATATAACTAGTAGGTTCCTTAGAAAATGACATCCGAACTGATAATAAATATTTAACCATAAAGGCTATAAAATAGGTAAAAAGTAATCTGATAATATATAAATCTTAGTACGTCTACTTTTCTTAGAACATCTTACTACCCCTATCAAACGAAAAACGGCTTCACCTGGTGGGAGAGGGGAGTGGGAAAGGGGGGGGGGTGTAATGATTTGGATGCATTGGACTTTTTAAGAAAACGTTAAGGAAAGCAACTATTTATATTTCAAAATAATTATAAAAAACCGTCATATCCGACTGGCCCAATTTTTACAGACACTGACCGGCCCGGTGATTGCACCGGACAACCCTATGGCCAGTACGCCCCTGGGTACAACAATGCTTCTATTTACCAAGAAACATGCAACATTTAACTAAAAAAAATATTATAAATTGACGGGAAATGGTAAGATATAGTATTTACATACATGAAGAATAACTGTATTGAATAAATACACGTTCAATACAATCACATATTGCAATGGGAATTCTCATATTATTGATAGTAAGAAACTTATTTATTGCAGTGGATATAACTTATTTACATTTAAGGATAGAATTACACTAATTTTCAGTCAAATGATAAATAATTTTGATCACTGTAAAAGAAAAATTAAATGGTATAAATTTAAAATTTAAAAAAGCTAAATTTATAAGATCTTTTTCCACACAAATTTTTTCTATTCACACTCAAGGTTTTATTTATCATTTAACAATACCTTTTTTTTTTTTTTTTTTTAATGCTTGAAAGGGTGGCTCTAAAAATGAAAACTTATTTTAAAAGGTATTTTTAAAAAAAGTTTTTATATAAAAAAAATATTATCGAAACGATAAATTTTTCTTTCCTTTTAAATTTAAGTTCCCAAACAAACAAAATCTAAATTGGTAACCATCATTTGAATTGATAAACCCCGAGTTAATAATAAAATAAACACTATAATCAGTATTTTAAAAATAACAATTCTCTAGGTCCCGATTTCACAAATGCTAAAAAGAGCAAACAAAATAAAGGAACTTATATAATAATGTGGATATTTATGGTTTAAAAATCTACTCTCAACCTAGTTGTATTTGTTCTGAGAGCTTCTTCAAATATATTGTTGAGTGAATGGGTTCGAAAGATTTGAAGCCAAAGCAGATCAAAAGTTGCAGAAATTTATTCCAATATAACTCTTCACAGATTCCTTCACAACTCCAGAACTTCTCGTTCTAGTAGACAGAATACAGCTCTTTTCACAACAATAGAGCACAAAACAGCAGTTAAAAACTTGACAACACAACAGCTCAAATCGCTGCAAAAGACAATGCAATACAGTTCGCTTTAGAACTACTCTGAGCGCTCACTGAGACTCAGTAATTCCAGTCAACTAATGGACTCAACTAACAACTAACTACATCTCCCGCTCTCTTGAGCTTTAATAGGGGAGGTGAACATACGTGCAACTTCTAGAGATAGATATTTGGAGAACTTTCCAGATAGTAGTCGAAAAGTCCTATACATGTATATGGGGACCGAAAATTTCGCCAAATGGTCGCCAAGTTTGGCGAGATTTTGGAGATTTCTCGCCAAATTTGGACTTTCTTGGAATTTCTTGCCATTGGAATTTCTTGCCAAAACCATAGCCAACTTGGCTCTATCTTGCCAATTTGGCGAGATTCCCATTATCATAATGTTAAATGCCCTGCTCCTTGTAAAACTCTCTTCCCAGCGGTACCTCTGTAAGACTCGTTATCAAGCATTGAGACCCACATTGCGGGGAAGCAAACTAACGACGAACTATTGCACTGCCTTATGCGAAATGTACATAAATTTTACTATTTACAAAATTAACACTGTGAAATATTTACAAATATACAAAAATTCGTAACAATATTTGTTAGCCAATACAAAAGTCAGTGATTTAGGGAAAACCTTAAAGGAGTGTCTCATATTCTCGCTTTGTATTTCGTCAGATTACGAAATCGAAGAGTAAAATCAAAGGGTAAAGAAGTACTTCTATTTACTTAAGACAATTTCAAAAATTGAATTAAAAAATAATTTTTAACAATAAATTAAAGGGAAATGGGTGAAAAACTACTTACAGATTCTAAGAGGTAAATTATCGGTTATATTCTTACTGAAACATCATTTCACCGGAGATAATTAGAAGGTTCTTGATAAATAGTGCTTATAAACTACCTTTGGCATGACTGTTAGTGATTTTTTATGTTTAATAGCGAATAGTTGTAATAGTTGTAAGCCGCCACAACTTGTTCCGAAACACTGTTTTTTTTTTATTTAGATTTACAGTGACATATTTTTTTTTTTAAATATTAACAAGCTTAAAATGTATTATTTCATAATCGATGGAAGACAAAACTATGATCGTTGGACTTAAATTATTAAGGACGTGATTTTTTAAATTTCATGTTACACTCTTAAATATTCCAAAATCAAACCGTTCATAGAAAGAAGTATCATAGACTTTTATAACTACAAAGGTATACAAGTCACGTCACATTTAAATCGCTAATTTTGTAGAAAAGAATGCTAATAAAAAGTCGAACATAGTCATATTACTTCAATCAATTGAAGTATAGCTGATAAAGATCCCTACGGAAAACCAGTACTTCCTCTAAAAAATTTATGTTGTTTACTTCGTTATCTCAATTGAATTAATCAGGTTCTTGTTCATTTATTCTGACACACTCTACTTAAGGCTTTAACCTGACACTCAGTCCTTAGGGTATCACTTTAAGTAGATTGCATTTATACGTTAATTCTGATAAAAAAAATGCTCTCTTTTTTTTTCCTTTCAATAGGATTTTCAGGCAAAACAATTTCACTTACTGAATAATTCTTTTTATAACTCTATTGTTTATCTAATATTCCTACTAATGCATTTTTAAGATTTTATTTCTCGATAATGATAATATTTTCTTTAGGCCAAATCTGAGTTAAAAATAAATCTCCTCCGCAAGTACTTTAAGGAATAAATGAGAAGTGGTTTATTTTTTGTAAACTTAAGAGCCAAAAAATTTTATGTGATTGAATCTTTGCCTCAGAGGTAAATTGTCAAAAGTAACATTTTTACAGTATTAGAAAAAAGCAGTTAAAACTAATAGAGAACGAAGTTCAGTTACTTTAAATGTTTCTTAAAATATTATTACACTTGTCCACATAATTATGACAAAAAGTTCATTATATTAACATTTTGGATCATGGTACTAAAGTTAACCGCGTCTTGTTGACTTTTTTATTTTAATTTTCAGTTGTTCCACCGTATTACATTTTTAGTTAAGAAACAGTAAACAATATACTACATAAATTATCTGAAAGTATACACATTTAAAAATTAGTTTTTAATAATTAAATTAATTTTTTGTGAAAGTAACTATTTTCTATCTACCATCCCATTGAGACAATCATTAATTCTTTTTAGAATAAGTAGTTCATGACCAATGGAAATAGTTTCAGTCTTCAGTTTCACATGCACATGAACTCTCTTAAGACATTAAAAGTAAAAACATTGCTTTTTATTTGCATTATCTTTAAGCATATCTTCATAAAGAACAATCCAGGTGAATTCCTATATGTCACTTCCTTTTAATCCTGTGAATAATTTTAAAATGTGGAATGATTCTTTGAATTGTTTAAATATGAATTCACTTCTATTAAAAGCGAATAATATTTCAAAATGCTTTAAGTGAAAAATTCGAAGATTTTCTGTTTAATATTAATATTTATAAACTAAATCATTATTTTCACTTACAAAAACACCAACTCAAAACATCTCAACTCTGCCATCAAAGCACCTGGTTCATGCGGTGCATCTCCATATCATGCCGTTAACCAGCATCGTACCCTATTCCAATCATCAACTCCGTGACTTTCAACGGAATATAGGAAATTTGTCTTGTTTACATCGGTTTTATTCTATATAGAATACCATATCTTTACTCTTTTTACCAATACGAAGAAAACCACCATTCCAAAATAATTATCAACTATTTTGCCCCCAAGACTTTATTGAATACATTGTCAGTCACAACGAGTAAATCTGCCAAGTTTCAGATCGATTGAATGACGGCGAGTGGGTTGATTAGTCATTCGAACATTTTACCTTGTCAACCTTAATAAAGAAAGCCAATAAATATCTCCCTAATTGTACATGTTTAAATTATGCTTGGTGTCTGAATAATGGAAGATGAGTAAAAGCTGATAATAAATCTGACGTAAAGCAATAGAAACATGCATAAAAGCGACCATTTAGTGACAGATCCAAAACTTGATAGAAAGCATTGTCATTGACAACGTCTGTATCTGCCAAGTTTCAAAGTTTCAGCTCGATTGGATGACGGAAAATGTGTTTATTACTAATCCAAAGCGTCAAAAGAAGCGTGTATAAAATCGATCTCCTAGTGACAGTAACAGCCCCCAAAATTTGATAAAATGCATTGTCATAAACATCGAATCTATCTCCTAAGTTTCAAATCGATTGAATGACGACAAATGAGTTAATTGTCCCTCAAAGGAGCTATTCCTATAGCAATCAATCAACTTTAATGGGTCAATATGAATTCAAATGTTCCAAATGTAAAATATTCTAATGTCTTACTTCTCATAAAACTAAGAAACTGAAATCTAATACACGTTTCTAAAACTGTACAAAGTAAAACTAAGCTTTCATAATTGTGACTAACCACCCTTATGGGATCGAAACTGAACTGTGATGACAGGTTTTGAAATGTGAAATGTCAATGTAATAATTTGCATCAAGCCAGAACTCTGAAAAAAAATTCTTTTATCCTTAAAGTAAGTACAGATAATGATACTAAGTCAAAAAGTTTTTGATAAATAAGAATGTTAATTTTAAGATTTTCCTTGAGAAGTAATTGTTGTTTTCATAATTAGTTTTCCTAAATAAAAAAATTCGCAATAAATTTACGAATCAGTTATTTTGGTATGAATGTAAAAAGTTGTCCAACTCGATTGAATAACCTGGAGGTTTATTTAATTTCATTCGAACGTTATCATTTGATAAACGCATCTATCCTTATAACATGAACTTCCAATGTGATTTAAAGTTCTAAAGTATTTTTCAAAAATTGAGAAAATCAATGTCATTTTATATCAAAAATGCATTTAATATATTATTTCTTTTCATACGCTGTGTACTGTTTCATACTCTGTGTTCTGTACAAACATTTATTTATTAAATCTGTTTTTTAAGATTGCTAGAAAATTATACTCAACATGTATTACTACGTTCCCAGTTATAATGGATTACAAATAATACAGTTAATTTGAAAAACAGATTTATAAACTCTTAAAAATTCCAATGCAAAATTTTATGTTAAAAAAGTTACAATATACTTTTTTATAGAGAAGTCAACATCCATTTTCATGCTATACTTTCTTTCACAACAGGCATTTGAACTCTCTGAGCTGGAAAAGACCCATTCAACTCTGTCATGTTTAAAGCCCGTTTACAGCCCCTTGGCTCCAATCAAAACTTGCCTCTGAGCGTTAATAATCTTAAATTACTTTTTGACGACGCACACAAAAACTTTATTACTACCGAGTCTAGAAAATCTAGTCTAGAATTTCATTCATGGTGCAAGTACTGTTGGGCTGCTGAAGAATGCTCAGAATTTCTAAGAATGCATCATCACTCTCTTCCTATTTTCCCTCTTTTTCTGGGATGCTCCAAGCCTCACATTTCCTTTTGTGTGATTGACATGAACGAACGGTATTCAGAAACCGTGCACCCTCCGAGTTATAGAAAAAGAACCATTTTCTTCCAGAAAATCAATTTCCGGATCTAAAGGATATTTATTTTTTGAAAGGTACGGTCTCCGAGGTTCATTCAGATTTCATCGTTTATATTTCTGTGGCGGATTCGTCTACAAGGGGAACTGGTAATATCCCCTACAGGGAGTCGTAAAATTTGGATTCTCAATTTATTTTTTATTCGAATATTTTAGAAACTATTTCAAAGTAGGTCGGGATATGAGTATTGACATTGAAAAATTTGTTTCCAGAAAGGGTTATTTTGAAAAGTTGAGGACGGGCAAAAACATAATTCAATATGGGAAAGAA
Organism: Linyphia triangularis; assembly: GCA_963978545.1. Lineage (NCBI taxonomy): Eukaryota > Metazoa > Arthropoda > Arachnida > Araneae > Linyphiidae > Linyphia > Linyphia triangularis. Next base: position 64,047,024 of record OZ021724.1, read on the forward strand.
AATCTGTAATGTTTAAAAATTTCTCATTTGTACTTGAGAAATTTACTTGCATCTCTTTGGACTTTTTGTAACTATTAGTTATATCTTTATCTTTTAAGATGCATGGTGTTAGAAATTCATATTGAATATTTTTATTGCTTAAAGGGTTTCATTAATAGTAGTGGTTAATGCTTGAAAAAATCATTTCTGTTCAAAGTGGTACAAGAAAATAAATAATTATGGTCATTTTGAAGGATCAAGTACCACTTTTGGTCCAATTCAGTTTAATAAAAATGTAAAATTATGTTTCAAATTACTTTTTTCTCAACAAACTCAGATTTGAGTTTCTCTTATAAGATTTACATTCTTCTATAAAATTATAAAATTTACTACATTATTTATTGGTTTCTTTTTCTTTTTTTTTCTATATTTATTATTTTTATAATAAATGTAAAAGTCCCAATTGATTTGCTGCAATAAATAGGGAAGACAGGAAAACTTCATCAAGATATTTTATTTTATGCATTTTTGAAATTTCGTCCTGCAAAATTATAGCCCCTAATATTAGTGTTTAGAATTTCACTTCTTCTGTTAGAGGATTCAAAATTAAAAGAAGTTGTTTTTAAATACACTGCTAGCAGGTTTTTTAGTACTCACTAAACAAATATTATATTGTGGAGTATACGAAGCTGTTTTTAACAGATTAATGATAATTTTGAGCTTATCTTCCATATTTATGAGTGTATGAGTACAATACCTGCCTAACCTATTGAACCTGGGAAACTCTTTATAACATGATTTTGAATCATAAATAACATTCAATGTGAAAATTATTAAAAAATAATTTAGAGTATCTGTAATTCGTCAAAAAATTTATTTGGAATATATGTCAAATGAAATATTTTTTTAAATCTAAATACTACTTAAAAGTCAATAATTTACCTTTCATTGTTTATGGATTACAGTCTATACCACTCAACTACTCTCTGTTATGGTAATTGGGTAATAAAATGTTTTTATCGACACATAGACAGTGAAGATAAATTAAATGTTACAAACTATACAAAACACAAAATAAAAAATACAAACCATATTATAAATGTAAGCAAGCACATATATATATATATATATATATATATATATATATATATATATATATATATATATATATATATATATATATATATATATATATATTAAAATATACAAATTTTTAAAACAAAATAGAAAAGACTTCTACTTATTATAAGAACATATATTATTATTATAGTGAAATTATAGCAATGTATGACAATTATGTCAACGATGAAGAACCCTTTTAATCCTTCAAAGTGCAAGTCTTCTTATTTGGAAGGTTTCCTTCCCGGTCACCAAATTTATTTATTTTTTCTTCATTGGTGTGCTCTTGCTCATTTTTAATCATTGATATCTGTGTAAGTGATTACATGAACATTTATCTTCCGACCTCAAGAGTTAAGAAACTTGTAGTTGTTTTTGGATTCCCTGCAGATGTTTTTGGCTTACAGAAACTATTACTAAACATCTCAGTTCTTATTCGATTTGTGTCGAAAACACATGAGTGAACAAAAATTAGGAGATTTTTTTTATCTGGGGAGGTATTCATCAAAGCGTATAGTTGAAGAACTTTATAAGGATGTTTATCCGTAATAATTAATGGATATAATTACAAATAAGAAATAAGTTCGAAATAATTGCTATCGCCCGATCAAAAACCTTAGAAAATTGAATATTACATATCAGTACCTGTAAGCACATATATTTATGTGAAAATGTATTTTAATAATTTTTTATAAATTTTTCTATACCATTGAAATTGATTAGCAAAAAATATAATTCTTAAATGATTAATTAAAAATTATATGTAAATGAATTAAAAATATAATTTATGAATAATTAACAGAAAATATAAAATCAAATACTCTTTTAGTCTCTAAGTGACTTGTTGCTATTAAACTGTTCATACCTATGTATCATCCATGCTCATGTCTTTTACTTGAATAAACTTTTGACACATTTTTATAAATTTCAATAAGTGCTTGAAAATTATTAGCAAAAAAGATAACTCGTAAAGGATAACTAAAAAATGATTTACAAAAAATTTTTTTTTTTTTTTTTTTTTTTTTTTTTTTCAAAATGATTTTTAAAACATAATAATAATAATTTTTAAAGAATTAAAAAAAAAAATGTAGATGATTAACAAAAAAGATGTGAAAAGAATTAACTAAAAATTATTTGAAAATGTTTAATGGAAAAGATAAATTCAAACACTGTTTTAGTCTTTATGTGATGTGTTGCTTCGTAACTATTTCTATCTAAGTATAATCTACTTACAAGTGCACTTAGTTGCAAATTTATAACAAAATTGACTGAAATTTTTCCATTGTAAAATAATATTAAAAATTGTTTAATGTTCCAATTTAATAAACATGTATATAAATACAACTTAAATACTTTTGATAACAGACAAAAATCTCAATTGTCTTACTATAATTCCCATACTTTATTCATTTTTCTTATTATTTGTAACTGCTAATTTTGGGTAAAAGTAATGTCGACAAAGTGTTGCATATATATATATTATAATAATGCCTTGGTGACCAAATCTTATAAAAATCCCATGCAAGGGAATTTTTCCAACACATAAGACAACACCAAATCCATTCATGTTCCTTTTTCCATAAAATTTCTTAGATTAAAAGAAGAAAACATCTAAGAGAACTTCAAAGAAACAAAAATTGCATCCCACATTTTTCCTAAATCGAATAAAAAGTTGTTTGTATTAGGATGCACATCTGGAATTCGAAATACTTAGAGAATTTTATCAATAAAAATGAACATGCAACTATGGATTTCTTTAGTAAAAAAAAATTCTACAATTATTTTCTTTAAATATTTTTATTGAATAACAAATAGAATACTAATTAATGCGCATAAATACTAATGTAACTTTTATTGGCATAAAAAAAAGGGGAAAAAAGTATAAAAACTACTTAGTTACTGTCACACTAGTTTAGTATATAATTGAATTATAATATTATTAGAAACAGAAAAGAATGGAGTTTTTCTCTATAAGTACCATTTAAGAGTTACGTTTATTTTAGTGCCAATAGTTCATGTCTATGTTTTCAAAATGACTAGTTAAACTGGCATAATACATTAGAAAATTGCACTTTTAAGAACTTTATTAATATCTCATTACTGTCAAACTAGTTTAATATATAATTGAATTATATTTTATTTATTGATTGTAATAACATTGTAATAACAGTAAAAAAACTACTTAATTATTGTCACTCTAGTTTAGTACATAATTGAATTATAATATTATTAGAAACAGAAAGGAATCGAGTTTTTTCTATAAGTACCGTTAAGAGTTACGTTTATTTTTGTTCCAATAGTTCCTATCTATGTTTTCAAAATGAGTAGTTAAACTGGAATAATACATTAGAAAATTGCACTTTTAAGAACTTTATTAATATCTCAGTACTGTCACACTAGTTTACTATATAACTGAATTATATTTTATTTATTCATTGTAATAACAGTAAAAAAAACTACTTAATTATTGTCACACTAGTTTAGTACATAATTCAATTATAATATTATTAGAAAGAGAAATGAATGGAGTTTTTTTTCTATAAGTACCGTTTAAGAGTTACGTTTATTTTAGTGCCAATAGTTCATATCTATGTTTTCAAAATGTGTAGTTAAACTGGCATAATACACTATAAAATTGCACTTTTAAGAACTTTATTAATATCTCATTACTGTCGCACTAGTTTAGTATAAAATTGAATTATATTTTATTTATTCATTGTGATAACATTATAGTAACAGTAAAAAAACTACTTAATTATTGTCACACTAGTTTAGTACATAATTGAATAATAATATTATTAGAAAGAGAAATGAATAGAGTTTTTTCTGTAAATACCGTTTAAGAGTTACGTTTATTTTACTGCAAATAGTTCATATCTATGGTTTCAAAATGAGTAGTTAAACTGGAATAATACATTAAAAAATTGCACTTTTAAGAACTTTATTAATATATCATTACTGTCACACAAGTTTAGTATATAATTGAATTATATTTTATTTATTCATTATAATATTAATTTTAATAACAGTAAAAAACTACTTAATTTTTGTCACACTAGTTTAGTACATAATTGAATTATAATATTATTAGAAACAGAAATGAATGAAGTTTTTTCTATAAGTACCGTTTAAGAGTTACGTTTATTTTAGTGCCAATAGTTCATATCTATGTTTTCACAATGAGTAGTTAAACATGCATAATACATTAGAGAATTGTACTTTTAAGAACTTTATTAATATCTCATTATTGTCACACTAGTTTAATAAATAACTAAATTTTATTTTATTTATTCTTTGTAATAACATTGTAATAACAGTATAAAAACTACTTAATTATTGTCACACTAGTTTAGTACATAATTGAATTATAATTTTATTAGAAACAGAAATGAATATAGTTTTTCTGTAAGTACCGTTTAAGAGTTACGTTTATTTTACTGCAAATAGTTCATATCTATGTTTTCACAATGAGTAGTTAAACTGGAATGATACGTTAGAAAAATGCACTTTTAAAAACTTTATTAATATCTCATTATTGTCACACTAGTTAAGATAATTGAATTATATTTTATTAATTCTTTGTAATATCAGTAAAAAAACTACTTAATTATTGTCACATAGTTTAGTATATAATTGAATTATAACATTATTAGAAACAGAAATGAATGGAGTTTTTTCTATAAGTACCGTTTAAGAGTTACGTTTATTTTAGTGCCAATAGTTCATATCTATGTTTTCACAGTGAGTAGTTAAACTGACATAATACATTAGAAAATTGCACTTTGAAGAACTTTATTAATATATCATTACATCGTGCCTAGGTTTTAAATTAATTCTAAAATATTTTTTAAAGCGCATATTTTAGATAGGCAAATTAATGATAAAAATTTATTGTATATATTACACATTCTTTCCAACATTTTTAAAAGTAATTACAAACGTATATACCAATTCGAAAAAAACTGCATTCTTAAATCCAATTTATAAAGGCGGAAGAATTCTTTGTTATTTAATTAAGTTATCGTATAACATTCAAAAACTCTGCAGCTGATTCCTTCTTAAGTTCAAATTTTCTTATTAGGAGTTTTCTATACATAAATTTATTCAGCTGTAAAACGTGTAAATCTGCTTCACTAAATCTATTGTTCGTATTTGGATGTGAAAAGAATTACACTTGAAACTGGATAGAGTTCTTGGTTTTTTAAGAAAGATATTAAATGTTAAAAATAATTTACATATCAAAGCATAAAGTCTCTGTAAAAATTAATTGGGGATTTTGAACTTTTAGCTTTTCAAAACCGAAAATAAGGTATTAAATGTACTTCATTGTCTACAAGAAAAAAAAAAAGTATTTCTATTCATTTTATTATCTTTTAAAAAGAAAATTAAATAGAATAAGATAATTTAATGATAAAGGGGGTATTATCCCGCATTTTTAGCATTATGTAAACAATATTTTTACGCAATGAGAATACATGGAAATTTTTAACAAATATTCATCAAAAAATAATAAATATATAAACAACAAAGACATTAAAAAATTTTCAACAAATATCTATTTTGAAATATTTTAGACTTATTTAACATATTTTATTTTAAAAAGCTAATAAACTTTTACTGGCATTTTTATTAGCCTAAGTTTTAATATTACGTTTCATTTAAGCGTGCAATGCTCAGAAAATAACTATGTTATTTCATTATTGATATGATATTCTAATTGAAATATATAATTGAAATAAAACTCTTAAATTAAAAAGAAGATAAAGTTAATGATCATGCTATTACCAAAGTGTGAAGTTATAGGATGGAGTAACACAAATGTAGCTCTATCAACTACTAGGGTTTAAATACCCTGTAATGTTGGATTGATAAAACTTTTCAGCATAAAATAATTTTTTCTACTTTCATATTTCCTGAGAAAAATTTAACTAAACTATGCTTTATAACTATAGACTGCTATTTTAACTTAAACCTAAGCTATTTTTCTTCAAATGAGTATTGATAAGAAAAAATCAGAAATAAACGATTATTGTTATAAAATTTTTATAATTTGAATGATTATTATGTCATCTTTTTCTTCTGATCTGGATAATGAAGTATTATATTGAACATTTTCCAGTTTTAGAAACCAATATAGTTTTAAAATGAATAATGTTGCCTTTTCAATAAACAAACATAGAAAATTAGGCAAACTGGAGAAGGTAAAATATATTTATTTCAAAACAAGCTTTTCAATGTTTAGTAATATTTGTTTTCATTCCAAACATTTCTTCTTACTTTTTACTTTTATCTCAATAACATTACCAAAATATCATGTTTATTCAGAAAATGTGCTTATTTTTTTCTCTGAGAGTATTATTCTTTATTTTTTAAGCATATACCGATGTATGACAATGTCTTATATTATAATTCAGTTCAAATATCAGAAGCAATAATATTTTTACTTCTTCCCATTCTTGTTTCCCATTTTCTCAGTGATATTGATACTGGATACGGCTATGTATTCTAAACTTACATTATTTGGCAAAAAAAAATAAAAGGTTTTCATTGTATATAGGAAGTACTCAAGAATGCTTAACAATAAAACATTTCATATTTCATCAACTTTACTATATTTTTCCTAAAAATCAAAACACATTTCACTATTGTACTACGAACTTACATTCTCAAATGAATAGTATTTTAATACGATCACATTTTAATAGATCCTAAATATACTTAATACGTACGTAAATAAATAAAAGACAAATAACCTTAAAGCAAATTAAGCAAATACACGATAAGGTTAAAATCTAATTTTAGTAAAATACACGAAGCTTTTGAAAGTCACGCATTTGATACCACAAGAAAAAACTTTGAAGAGGATTTAATGTCTGAAAATTGAGCCGACAGTACGTGTGAAAAATTCCGAATCACCCAATGACAACTTTAAAAAGCTCTCACATCCGCTGTACAAACAAAGATTCCACTGAGAAATCGAGAAGCGAAACAAGATTTAGAAACAAATAGATAAAACTTTCGCCTCCCCCCCCCCCCCCCCCCCACACACACGCCCTCCAGAAAATGCTCTTTTGTGGATCTCAAAGAGAGGGAAATATCTGTCACTACTCGTGATTTGCTGAAAAATAACATCAGCTGGGTAATGCACTTTATTCCTACTGTGCTTTCAAAACCATGTCTGCGAGATGTCAACAAGAAAGACTCGGCATGACAGCTACTGACATCGGAAAGGTTTTTATGGTTCCGCAAGATGAGCTTCGATTTCTACGAATAGTGGGCTACTGCCTTTCAAACGCCTTTAAAGTAGATGCCGCTTACTCATGATTTCATGGTAGATGACTTCCATCAAAGGATATAGGGAAACCCCACTTTATAGAAATCCACGATCAAATATTTTCCTTTACGTTACTTTCAATAAATTGTTGAGAATGCACATTTTGTGAACTCTTAAGGATTTTTTTATAAGAAAATCTAGAATTTTTCTGGGTGGTCATCTATTTGAATATGTTGACGTTAACCTATTGAATTGGAATCTAAAATTTATGAAATATTTTACATTTTAGTTCCGTTTATTTGCATTTATAGAGGACTGTCAAAATGTTTTTAGTTTCAGGCCAATTCACTATTTTCGAAGCAAAAAAGTATATAAGATATATTCAGTGTTTGTACTTCTTAGAGATCAATTGTTCATCACAGGTGGGCTACTTTTCAAATCTAAAAAAGTACATGAAGATAAAATGTTTCAAAAGAATTATAAATTTATTTTCGATAATAGTAGAATTCAAACAGTTAATTGGTTGCTCAGTACTTTTTATCCAAAACGTTCAAAATGTATTCAATTATTTTGTCCATTGTTTTACTGTTTTAGTGATCTAAGTAAATTTTTGATAAAATAAATTTAGCAATTAGTAAAATAAGGGATTAGTTTATTGCAAGTAAATTTATTTATAATAGAATTTCAAAAATATCAATCTGTAAGTTAATAGTGTACCTTTTATCACACCCTGGGACTTTTAATCTTATACAGGGTGTTCAGAAACCATCGCACGTCCTATATATTTTCATAATTATGAGCAAACATGAATAATATTTGCATTTCGAAGTAGGGTTCAAAATTCAATATTCAATTTTAAGCAATTAAATCCTTACAATCCATTTCTGAAAACTCTCGGTATTCATTCTTTTCTTTGGAAGTTACGAGAATTTATATCGTTCCCTGATTCGAAAAAATATTTAAGTGGACGCGGTAGACGAAATGGGAAAAAAATTCAACTTTGAAGTTAACTTTTTCTTTTTACCACCTTTTGGTTAACAGTTGATTTGAAAATATTTACAACAGATAATGCTAGCATTTGATGTGAGCATATGTATGTTTGAAAACCTTAACTTTTCATTAGAAATAATTTATATTTGGAAATTTCAGTTGCAATAAATAGCAAATAATTTTTAATTTTTATGATAATGTTTAATAAATAATCTTTGTTCGTACTATAAAATAGATCTGTCTTATAAAATCTTAAACAGTTTTTATAAATACATGTAGAAATTTAACTTATTATAATTAAGTTGTTCAAAGGCAGAATGCATGCAATAGGTTGCGCGATCGAACCTCGAAAACGCTCTTCATTCTTTCTTTAAAATGGATAGACATAACAGTGATAGTGACAGATAATGTTGTGTTAATTGCTGGACTCAATGATGGAGTTGTCTGAGTTCTCTAACTCTAGGGACTAAAAAAAATTGGATAGTTTCCCTTGAAAGACCTCCCGGACGGCACCACTTTCAAACAAGTGCCAATTTAACGATATTCCGTTTCAGTACAGTCTCTGTATAGCTATTTAGCCATAAAATCTCTGGCCAATTCCCTAAAGAAAATACCGGCAGAGGGCGTTGCAGTAGTTTCTGAAAGTACTGAATTATATAATTTTTTATTTTTTTATTTTAATTAGCGAGAGAACACACTTCCTTGTGACAGTGTAACATTTAGACAACTCAGAGACACCCAAATTTAATGAGAAACGCCTTCCAGGAGGTCTTTCAAGGGGAAAGTTCCATGCATTATCGTCTTGAATGGGAGGAAATATGGAAAACTCCCATTAAACATAACAGTAATCAGAACGAAATCATAATTAAATTCAGATAATAAAAAAAAAATGCTAATTTTAATTTATTATGGTTAGAGAGCGCTATAGTCGCATGGAGAAGTATTCAACTGAATTGGTTGTATGTGATTTTTTAGCAACAGCTACATAAGGACTATACTGTATTGAAACATCAAACATGGACAACTAATTATTGGGTATCCATATTATAAGGAGGAACGCCTTCCAGGAGGTCTTTCAATGGGAAACTGGAACATATTTTCGTTTTGAATGGAAGATAATAAGGAAAACTCCCATCAAGTAACACATTAATTCGAACGAGATCGTAATAAAATTCAGATAATCAAATAAACCAATAATATAATTTATTACTGTTAGGAATCGCTTTGGAAAAGTATTGAACTTGATTTTTTTTATGTGAATGTCTTATCAACAACTACGTAGCCATTGATAAGCGGACTATACTGCACGGAAACATAGTAAAACATGGGCAGTTCATTTTTAGATTATTCAAATTATAATGAGGAATGCCTTCCGTTAGGTCTTTTAAAAGGAAACTGAAAAGTACTTTTTATTTTATTTTTTGATTTTCAATGATCTTATTCTGATTATTGTGTTGCTTGACGGGAATGTTCAATATTTCTTTCCATTCAAAATGAAAATGCATTCCAGTTCCTCCTTGAAAGACTTCACAGAAGGTGTCCCTCTTTATAATATGGCTAATCTAATAATGAGTTGCCCATGTTTTAGTATGTTTCCATGCGGTATTTTAAGGCCTTCTCGAGAACGACTAACATCGAGGCGGCCCAGGTATAGGCCTCTTGTAGCTGTCGCTAAAAAATCACATACAACCAACTGAATTTTACAAAGTGACTATAGCGCCCCGTAACAATAATAAACTGAACTCAGTGATTTATTTGTTGACATGAGTTTTGTTCTGATCTCATTTTACTTACTGTCTTACTTGATGGAAGTTTTCCCTACTTCCTTCCATATAAGATGAACATGCATTTCAGTTTCTTCTTTAAAGACCTCCTGGAAGGCATTATATTTGATCGACTGCAGCGTTAACTACCGGTAATAGATTAAAATAATTTTTATTTAATTTTCATAAATTTTATTGAATATTCAACAAATGTACAAGTTGTTTCAATCCCTTTTAATAAAGGTTTTCAAGATATTATTTTTTAAAGATGGGTTATCACTTTTGGAACACCTTTTTAATCGAATTTATTAAGAATGAGGTACATTTCAGAACATTCGTAAATGGAATCAAAGAGCATTAAAAAATATAGAATTCCAAAAATTCTTTACATATCAGTATTCGACGCGCTTGGCTGATTCTGAAAATAATAAAGCAAACTGTGACAGTAAACAATATTTAAAACAAATGAAATCAAAAATGCGAATTAAAAAGTATATTGGCGTCAAATCAATCGCCAGTTTGATGTGGGAGTTGCTTAAATCCTATCTTTGAAAAAGAAGGGGCAACTTGTATTTTATTCACTATCATTGGTACGTTTGTAGTCTGTAATAAGGTTTTTATCCTTTCCTGAAAAGAGTCCCAACTTTAAAATATTTTAAATCCATAAATTTTCATTTGCGACCCCAACAATGAATTGGAATTATGCTTTATTTTTGTTCTAGAATACACGGGTACTAAGGAAGTGCGGTCATATCTGAACACCTTGTATACAAATGAAGAATCCATGATATTCAAATTTACTGGAAATAAATCATATTATTTTTAATGTCAATCTGTGTGTGTGTGTGTGTGTGTGTGTGTGTGTGTGTGTGTGTGTGTGTGTGTGTGTGTGTGTGTGTGTGTGTGTGTGTGTGTGTGTGTGTGTGTGTGTGTGTGTGTGTGTGTGTGTGTGTGTGTGTGTGTGTGTGTGTGTGTGTGTGTGTGTGTGTGTGTGTGTGTGTGTGTGTGTGTGTGTGTGTGTGTGTGTGTGTGTGTGTGTGTGTGTGTGTGTGTGTGTGTGTGTGTGTGTGTGTGTGTGTGTGTGTGTGTGTGTGTGTGTGTGTGTGTGTGTGTGTGTGTGTGTGTGTGTGTGTGTGTGTGTGTGTGTGTGTGTGTGTGTGTGTGTGTGTGTGTGTGTGTGTGTGTGTGTGTGTGTGTGTGTGTGTGTGTGTGTGTGTGTGTGTGTGTGTGTGTGTGTGTGTGTGTGTGTGTGTGTGTGTGTGTGTGTGTGTGTGTGTGTGTGTGTGTGTGTGTGTGTGTGTGTGTGTGTGTGTGTGTGTGTGTGTGTGTGTGTGTGTGTGTGTGTGTGTGTGTGTGTGTGTGTGTGTGTGTGTGTGTGTGTGTGTGTGTGTGTGTGTGTGTGTGTGTGTGTGTGTGTGTGTGTGTGTGTGTGTGTAATACATTGGAATGAGTTGAATATGAGATTATATCTCATGATATTGTAAACTTTGTTTTCTTATGGGAAAAAAAGAGAAATGCATTAATTAGCTTGTAGTGACTGATGAGAGTGGTGCATAAAAGCTTTATCCCGATGTGTGAACGTTGTAAACCAACCTTCATAGATATTGGCCAATCTCGCCCCTGGATATACATACTGGAAGTTTTGAAATGTTGTAAAATTGAAATATTTTACTTATAAGGAAAAACGGAGATCAAAAAATAATGTTAATGTTTTTATATGTTTAGTATATATATATATATATATATAAACATTTATTTTGGAACTATGTTCGAGATTCAGCCAAAATTCACCAATCTTCCAAAATCACTATTTCCGACATTGGCTAATACGACTGTGCTACATGGGGTATTGTTACATTCTTCGCTTGCCTCAACGCTGTCATCTAGGCTGATGTATTTTATCAGAAATATATGTAAAAAAAATTGTTGTTTCTGATATGATTAAGTGCAATCCTTACTTTGCATGATCTAATAGTTAGTAATTTTGTTTATAAAATACTCAAATTAATTCCTCGAAGTGCTATGTATAACGAAAAACATATTTACGTTTAATTAAAAAAAAATATTTAAAATAGTAAAAACTCCGAGGTCACGAATGTTATCTTATTTAGGAAAGGCGGAAAACTCTATCTAATCCATTTAAAAAGAACTCTTGTATGTACCATTTATTCGGAAACTCATAGCCACTGATCTAAAGAATACTCAGTGCTCAAAGCAGAGGTTTAATATTTTGTCTAGTCAATACAAAAAAAAATTATTGCATGGACATACTGTCATATTCTTTTTAAAAAACAAATGTTTGCAATTTATAGTTTGAAATATTTTTATAAACTTTTGAAATAAAACACGATTAAGGATTTTAAAAAAATCAAATATATATTTCTGTAATAAGCGTGTCGGTTTGTTTAAAAGTGCAATATGTAAGAATTAAAAGTATCAAAATATAATATGGAGTACATTTTTAAAAAAATATATTTGTATGAAAAATAGCATTTGGGGAAAGGAGCATTTAAAGTTTAAAAATGTGTATAATTTAATTGAGATGTTTTGTTTTCTAACAATTATTAAAAATACTTCTGTTGGAAGCATTGCCCACTAAGGTATACCATTTTGTAGATAACATTTCAAATATTTTAATGCATTAAAGTCTTAGAAAGGAATGTGAAGTAAATTTCGGACTTCCGGTTGCCTTTATATTTCATTAATTTCATTAAGAGTTTATTTTTTCGTTTTGAACCCACAAATGTATAATTTTCTACTTTTGTGCAATTTTTTATTTAAGAATATAACATAAAGTTAATATTTTTCCACATATACGCTTCAGTTTTATTGGTTATGTTAAATTTATTCAATAGGAACTACAAAAAAAAAAATTTACCTCCGTCATCTCAGATACAAATAGTTGCTTCAGCAATTCTTTTAGAAGATGAATAAATTAAAACTTATTTGATATTCAAAAGCACTAATAAATCAAAAAATTCTACTGTTATACATTCAAATGTGTATCAATAGTTAATCAGGAGAAATTAATACATCATCGAACCGAAAGCTCTTTTTAAAATACGCATATATTACTTGTAAATATGCAGAAAGTTATTTATTCACCCTTTTCTACTCAAATTCTCTTCTCCTACCTACCTCCACATATTTTTACAGATAAACATCCTAACAGTTGGCAATCTAATACTTTGAACGCTATCAAACTCTTTAAAATGAACAAGATAGGAATCCATCAATTAACAAGATTACTCCATACGTCTTAAGTCTTCAAAAGGCTTCCGTCAACTTCACCTTACTCCATCAAACCCAAACCCATCCCACTCTTGAAATGTGCCGCCAATTTACCAGAGCATAAGGCTAAAATCCATTGTAATCTTCCACCCAACTTGACGCACACCCCCAACTGAGGGATCCCTTCATTTACTCTGATGATGCGCCTCTCCCCACTTAGTACAGATCCTATCCCTGAGAGACCGTTCTCTCTCCTATTGTTCCTGTTTTCCCGGTTCTGGATAGAACTTCCTCGTGGATTGATGATCCGGAATTTCGGATATTCTAGGGATACTTACTTCTCAAGGATAGTAATTAGATCGGGTGGTTTTGTTCGTTGTTGTAGTCTTAGGCACACTCTGATTAGACTTCCTTTAACTCGTCCGATACTGAAAGAGTTTAGTACGTCTGAATTGCAATGAGGATAATAAATGTATGTTCGTTACCGGAAGATGAGGATGTGACATGAATTTATAAAACATTTTACGAGGTATCTACTTTGTTGTTCTTATTTTACTAGGCTATACGTATTATAACGCCTCCCAAAACAAACATTGTTCAAATTATAAAACTGCACCGCCATCACACAATTTATTTAAATAAACAGGAAGAAGACCTTCTCTCAATATATATCATTAATTATTCTTTATTATATGAATACCATTTAATTTTCAAAATAACTTACATCACTACTTTTCATTAAAGAAATGTTTCTTTCTCTTTAAAATCAAAAGGTTATTGCAAGTCCAGCTTAACAGTAGGAATTCCTCTCCATTTAGATTCATATTTGGAAATTTTTCGCTTGATCATGCGTGTAAGTGAACAAATTTATTAAACGCAAACATCACACATTTAAAGATAATTTAATTTTAACATATGACTGATAATTTTATATTACAACCTTTCAGAAAATTGCGTTTTTATGAATAACGAAAAAATGCAATGAACTTACTCAGAACTATAAAATCATAAAAACATTTTAAAAACAAAATGCTCGAGAAAAGGACATAAACTCGTTAAAAAGTATTAAAGCAAAGTAAGAAAGCTACTATTTACAATACATTTTTATTTACTGTGCTTTAAATACAATTATGTAATTTTTTTATGCATTTGAATTGATTAAAAAAATAATGTTATGTTTACGTTTTCAGACTCTATTTTTATACATAAAAAAAATAAAAAAAATGGGGAATATTTGGTTTATGTAGTTCAAAGTACGAAATAAAATATTTTAAATAAAATAGAACAATACAATATCCAAAAACAACAATCCCCTAAACAGTGTTCCCCTCTTACAATTTATCGTTATTTGACTCCGACGCACTTTGAAAGAATAATGTTTCCTTAAAGAAAAATGTTTCTGACGTGACCGCATCGGTAGCCATGGATTATGTGGATGGACCTAGAAAAAGAAAACAAGGCGAAGTACAAAAAGGATGGTAAGTCAAAGACCAAGAAATTGGTTGAAATTTCACGTTTGTGGTATAAAGTTTTTACAATACTTCCTTTTAAAGTTTTCACAGGAGAATCGAAACTTCATCCGATATGAAAGCATTTGGTTGAAACTTACTTAAACTCGTTTGATTCCGAATTTTCCAAAGTATTAGAATAAAAAAGAATCTTTGAAAGAGGAAAAATCAGTTTTAAGTTAAAGAAAATATCTTAAAATATAAACGTCCAAAGACATTTGAGTCAATTGCAAAAAAAAAAAAATTACTTTATATCAAAAGAGTGTTTTATTATTTCCTCATTGAGCATTTTTAAATCATGTAAATATCTTAAATTATAATTGTTAATTGTGGAATAATTACAATTGACTTACATAAAAAATGAATATAAGAGTATAATTCACAAATATATTATATATAGTCTCTTGTAAACCTTTTAAATCATTTAACTTATCAATATTTGGATGATTTCAAGCAAATTCTTTTATAGCTAAGTAATAAAGTATAATTTATTAACAATATACAAGAAAAATACAAACAAATATCTCAAAATGCAAATAAGATAATTCATTACATTTAGAAATGACTGAAAAAATTCATTAGGTTTTCGTCGTTGCACATTTTAGTTTGATGATGCCATTAGATAAGTTAAAAAGAAGTTTTTAAATTGGAATATCTAGCTTTCCCGATATTCCACAATCCTTTTTTACGCTGCGATTGGTGAAGTCACATGACGAGATCTTCCTAACTGACGCGGCGCCTCACAAAAAGCATGTTTTTCACACAGAGGTTCCTTATAACTCACCTTCGCATTCTCAGTAATCTTAGTGTATTCCTAAGAAAGAAATAATTTTTTATAACTTCTATTATTTACTACTGCATAGATTTAACTGTACATAAGCTACTTTTAGTTATCTAAAAAAAAGAAAACTGCAACTCGATGTAAAACAATAAAATGCAACCAGAAAAAAATATAGAAAATTATCATTTAATTTCAATTAAATTTGTTGTGAACATGCTGTGAAATAATTCAATTAAAACTCTTGGTTAGGTTTGAATCTCAACTTTTAATCATTTTTAAATATAAAACGTTAAAATTCTTTGCAATCTTAGTTTAATAAAAAAAATTACATAAATAATTAATAATTATTAAAATACATAACTAATTAAAAATACATAACTAATTAAAAATACATAAAAAATTAAAAATACATAAAAATACATAAATAATTAAAAATACATAACTAATTAAAAATACATAAAAAATTAAAAATACATAAAAATTAAATATACATAAATAATTATTTTCTGAAAATTTTGTAATGTATTTCTAATTTTTTGCTTCTATTTATACTTCCACCAAGAAAATTTTGTGGATGATATTTATATTGCACACATTTGGAAAGTAAATGATTTTCATTAACTACTAATGTATCACTATAACTATCATGTCCATATCCATTAAATTAAAATATTTAAAATGTTAACTAATTACATAGATGCATATATAACTGAATAAATTTGTTTATCCTTGCTCTCTAAGAACAAACTAATTTAATCACACACAAAATAATTTATACTAATGGGCTTTTAACTAACTAACTTATAGCTTAAGTTTGGCTTTTAACGAGTGCAATAGTTTTTATCAATAAGTTAAAACATATGTGTATACATGAAATTTGTTTTTAAATGTATTTCAGTAAATAATACAAGAGTATGGTACTTATGTTATGGCTGCTGATGCAATTTTAAAATTTCTATCACTTAAATGTACGTTGAAATTTTACTCACGAAGGGTCATGATTTTTGGTATCCTATACACAAATCTTACTTAGCCAAATTGTAAATACAATGCTAAAGAGGACATTATTTTCCTTCATTAAGATGTAATCATTTAAAATTTAGGATATTTTAAAATTCTTAAATGGGTCTCTTCAAAATTAGTAACAATGTTTAAATATATTATATTGTGAAAATGAATAAGTACTATTTATTAACATTGGGGTAGTTTTGCTTTTGACGTTGGATGATATTGAATTTTTTAAAAAGTTTTTAAGTACAACAGTTGTGTAAAAGTTAGGATAATATATATTTACCCTGATCATATAAAAGAGTATGGGTAAGGTATGGTTAGTAAAATAAGGTTGCCCTTTTTTAAAAGAATGTGGTTGTTTTAATGAGGTTGAGTTAGATATATGAGATCAATTAAAGTGTAGAGAAATTCTAAAATCTTGGATTTTAAGATTGACTCAAATGAAACTTTGGAGTGTTGAATAAAAACAAGACAGTCTGAAATATCTAGTTGCAATCAAGAATGGGTGACTCCAGAAAAAACTGCTAGTTATAATATTGCAAAAATAATGAATGGATTTCTTTGTAAGCACCAGGAGAAAAAAAATATAGAACTCAAAGAAAATATTATCGATGAAAGCAAAAAACGAAAACTATTGTTCCTCAATCCAATATCGCGAAAACAAGTATTGGAAAATACAGAAAAATAACATCTAATACTTATTGCCCGAAATGCAATAATTGTGGTATATAGGTTTTATTTTACTAGAGCAGATACTAGTAAATTATATTAATTGTTCTAGTGCAGATATTGTGAGATAAAATATACTATGTTTAATTTTATACTCATAATTTAATACACGTAATTTAAACTGTAACACCTGTATATACTATAATATCTAAAAAAATGTGAAGAATTTGACATTTCAGACAATCTTATAAAGTATTATCAAAGTTAGTATTTACAACACAAATGTGTTACTCATAATTCGAAAGCAAAAAGCTGAGCATGTTTATAATTTTCACCTATCTTTAAATGCATCGAAAATTTTTAAAAAGTACTTATCGATAATCTAGGAACATTCATTCTCATCTTCCAAGTTTTTGGCGGATGGGAAAACACAATATCCATTTCGATATCTTTGGAGTTACAATAGGTCATTTTTATGACAAAATAACTAAGGGTATTTAAATAATATCGTAACTTATGTATTTTTAATGTGTGACTTAAAGTGAGGTTCAATCAACTAAATAAACTCAACTATTTAATTAACTTATGGGGCATTCTCTAGTAAGTAATTTATCCTAGTGAACTTTGTCCCGTCCTTCCTATCATAAAGATATTTTTAGTTGAAAATATTATTAACACTGTACAATGTTTGAATAAATCAAACGATACAGAAATATCAACGTTTTTTTATAAATATAATCCATGAATAGCAAGTAAGGAGGTCCTCCACAAATAGCATTTAATCTGTAAGAAAAGTAGGGGAATCCTGTGTACCTAGGGCCGCTTTTTTTTCAATGCACAAAAAATGAGCCACTAAGTCGTTTAAAAATGTGAAACTGATATGGATACATCATTATAATAAATACTTTCTATTGGGAATAATGTAAATACTTAAAATAATAGATTCAGTCAAATAGAGGATTTTTTAAGAAAATTCACGAATGGCCATAGGTACAAGACCTCGTTGCTGATGTACCTATGGCCATTATCTTTAAGTGAGGTTTCAGTCCATAATGAATAGAAAACAAACATACACAGATGAATTTTATAGAAGAAAAAATATAAAGTAATTATCAGTCATTGGTTTATCATATAATAACTGTAATATATTGCAAAACGTCAAATTATTAGTTAATTACAAGCATTTTCATAAGTTGAAAAACTGATTCCAAAAAAATGAGCTGCATGCATTATCGATTTGAGCACCAACATATTCTGGTTTTGGCAATTGGAACACAATACGCAACTATGTGGCCCTCTGTACACGACTTGGTAATTTCATATAAAATGTCTTCTACTAAAAATGCACATGTAGAAAAGACTTATTTAAACATCTCATTTAGTACTTAAAGTTACAAACAAAATTATTTACTAGAATTCAAAGAAAAGTATTTGGCTTAACTTCGTAAAACAATAAAAGACATGAGCTGCAAAATATTACTGCAGACCATATAAAAACGTTTTCTACTAATAACTTGTCACAGCTTTCTAAGATTTCAAAATAGCTGTCAAAAGAGCAATTGGGTGTTACCACTTACACAAGTGAGTAAAGAAACTTAGAACTAAACATTATTCAATAAAAAATGGGTGGTCCTAGGTACATGGTGGCCCTAGGTACAAATGTCTCCCCTACATGAGAAGGATAAAACATTTTACCACTTTTTTCCCTCTGCATTATAACACAAACATGATTTCATACTTAAGAGTCAAATTTTCATCATATTGCTTCTTAGTACTACTCATTACTTAGATTTTATAAATTATCATATTGGATCACGCAGAAATACTAGGAAAGGTAGGAACAATCATAAAGGTAATTACTTTCAACTTCTGACTTATCAGTTGTTAAAATTTCAAAATTTCAGAAGCCATCAAACTTAAATATATTTTCTAAATAAAGTAGCTTCTTTCTTCCTTTTAATACTGTTTTAGGTGGTGGGATTCTATGAAGGGAAAAGTGAATGATATTACCAAGGACAAGAAGGAGGGACCAAAATTTCAAAGTGTTTCTCAAAAAACTATGAATATGTTGGCGAATAAAGTAAAAAAGGATTCATTGACTTAGAAACTTTAAATATGGTGTTATTGAAGGGGAATATTATAGATTGTATTTGTATAACTTGTTGTTTACTTAAAATCGTGTATGTGGGCAAGGGAGGGAAATGACATTTTGGGGACATTTAATACTGACAAAATTTTGTTTGACTCCATGCATAATAGGGTATAATAGTTAAAAATTTTCTTTTGAGAATAAACTAACAACTGAAACCAATTTTTATTATTTATCAACAAAAGTAAAGTTTTACGGCAGCTACGACATAAATTGTTCACTAACTGAAGAATGCCTTTTATAGTCTGTAAGATGTGCAAAACTTTTTTTTTTAACTAAAAAGTTTTTAACAAGACAGCATTATGAAGTTATATAACCATGTTTAAATATTGATTTTCAGCCCTAATGAACTTAAATATATTTTATTATATCCAAATCCTTCATTTAAAATTCATCTCACCATACTATCTAATGATGGGATTGGGCAAAAATTGGAGGTTCAAGCAGAAAATATGTTTATAAATCATTACAGATAGAGAAAAAAATCAAACAAAAAATATATACATAATAAATGCTTTATCAAATTTACATACTAAGTTAAATTAAACTTCTTTATAATGCTGTTTCCGTTAATACTATTCATCTCCATTTTCAGCTATTTCACTCAGAGTTTTCTATGCTATGAATGCTACTTCATCAGAAACAACCCCATTAATATGCAAACTAAACCGACAGTTTCATCGCCTCCAGTAATTGGATCAACACAGACAATTCTAAAATTCAAGAGACATTACCCATACCCACTTTTTGAGTCTCCATTTAACCCACGATTAGTTTCAAAGAGCAACCAAGTTTCCATTTCTCATTCCTAGAACAATTAGCATTCTAACGCCTGCCATTCAATTCAGGTTGGAAAACGCATTAAGGGAACTCAGGCATCTAATTGAGTCGTTTAAATAGTCACTATGCGACTACATTTGCATATTGAAGAGCTTCACAAAACTCGGTACATCACGCCTGCTCAACATTTACAGTTTTTAAACTTTTAAAGATACACATGAAAACATCTTAGAGTTTTGCATTAGTTTATAAAATCATTATTTTTTATGTTATATGCTGTTTAAAAAAATCTTTTGAGTGCTTGGTTGCCTGAAATTAGCGTAGAAATTTAAATATAACTTCTGAATTTATGTATTAGCACATACAAAAGGAATAAAAAAAAGCTAATATATAAATTTGTTAATTAGTAATTATATATTAATACAATATGAACTTAAAAATAAAATGTACATTAAGTAGTAATCAATAATATCAAAGCATCTTTAAAAGACTAAATTTAGAATTATTATTTCAATATAGTTCGTTATTTTATTTTAAAAGTAACTCATGAAGCTGTGAATTATATTCATATGTAATAAAAACAACTATTTCATATAAAGGTAACAAGCAGCTTTTAAAAATGAATATTATTATTATTATTATTATTATTATTTATTTATTTATTTATTTATTTATTTATTTTTTGATTTATTGATAAATGGAAAAAATTATACGTGTAACTTAACTTGCTTAAAAAGTAAGCAATTACTTCCATTAAAATAATCTTCAATTTATATAAATCCACTGTTAGACATTTGATAGAGTTTTTAAATAATAAGTAGTCCACTAATTACAATTATATGAAAAATAATTAGGAGTATAATAGTTTGAAATACAGCTCAAGCGTACATGTTCTATCGGAAATATAAACAGAAGTGAAGGACTTTCAAGACGTTCTTTGGTAAGATCTCAAATTGGAGAAATAAATTATTACCCATCGAAATAATTAGTAGAAGTTGGCTGCAAAGTAGAAGATATTTATCGGGGATTTAAAATGTCATAAGATAACTGATACTGATAACTGATAAACATCAAGTAATTTAAAAGAAAGTAAATAAGTTCAGTTGATATTAGTTAGTGTAAGTTTGGCTATTTCTCTTTCGATTTGATTTCATAAGCACACGGATTAAATCTTATATTTGACAAACAGCATTTACTACTTCATAGCTTGTTAAAAATATAAGTTTCTTTACAATTCGACTTTTAATTTAGGATTTCCGCCAAAGAATTATTTTGTTTTTTCTAAGTACTAAATACATTTCAGTTTAAAAACTAGTTGAGGGGCTAGGCGATAAAAAATAGTCGAAAACTGCACTTCGTGAAACAAGTCTGTAATTTTGCACATCAATAGATAATGTAATTCTAATAATTTTAAGAAGTAGTGCCAATCGGATTTCACTTCCGGTTGAGGTTTTATACTACTTCAAAGTTCGGCATAAAATATGCGGGTTTTTTCAATAAAAAGTGCAAATTATAGATTCACTCTCAAAAATATTAATTCTATTAACATGCATAATATGTAAAATAGTTAGGCTTGTATTAAAGAATTAAAAAATGCTAAATTTCAACCGGAAGTCATTAATATTTCGACCGGAAGTGTATCCATATTCAATTCCCCAACAACTTGAGCTACATATATAAAACATATTCCATTTATAAAAGAGTTGATTTCGAAAATTTATCAAATTAAAATATTATAATATATTAAATATATACCAAAATTAGAAAGCAAGTTACGACCGAAAGTTTGTAAAATATCTGTATCCGTATAGCTTCTGCAAATCCCTTAATAGTTAACTTAAATTCGTATCGCGTTTCCAAAATCTGGTGCTGTTAGTTACATTTGTACGTTTCAATTTCAAATTATTTTTCATTCTATTAATTATAATATTTTTCATTCTATTAATTATAATATTTTTCATTCTATTAATTATTATAAATTTGCTTTTATAAAAAAAAAAAAGTAAAAAGAAAGAAAAGTAGTTTTAAGTCATCTCCCATTATAAGAGAGTCTGTCTGTGTGTCTGTCTGTCTGTCCGTCCATCTATAGAAACGTAACTTTCACTATTTGGAAAACTCTGGCATTTAAAAGTAGTATTCGACCTTTTTTATTTCTGATAGCCAGATTGTTAAAAGTTTATGTAGTGTTTTCATTAATTTCTTAATTTACATTACCACTCGTTCGCCAGTTCCAAAACCTCCCGCCAGATGGCAACCATATAATCTTGGTTAAAGAGGGTTCGTAATAACTGGATATTTTTATTATTATTTTTCGGAGATGGAGAATCATTACCTTGGCATTAACGTTGAAATAGTTTAAAAAAAAAAAAAAATACTTTTCGAAGGGGTAGGGTTGCATTATTAGGGAGAGTATATTTTTTTTTAGAAGAAAGGAGGGGCTGTTTTAACGTGAAAGTGGAAAAATTTCAAAATTGTATCAACTCGTTGGCATAGCAATGAACCTATGAACGAGGTCTGGCTTGCTTAGCTTCACAAGCTTTCCAATGTGTACTTAGTGCACATTGAGGAATCTCCTGCAACGCGGGGCTTCGCAACTAGGTAATGTCAATACTGTGATCAATCTCTTCATCCCCGATAAAAAAAAATTATTGAATAAAATTCCTTATTTCGAAATAAGAGGGAAATGAGTTATTGTTATTATAGTACAGTAGTTAAAATTATGTTGTAACAAGAAGAAATAAGTCAAAATTAATTGTGTTATAGTAAGAAGAAACACATGGACGTTTTAATAAATAAATAAAATTTTATTTCATTGTTGTTGTTGTTGTTTTGCACAATATACTTCATATATAATACAAAATTATTATATTCTTCAGCCTATAACCTATAAGTACTTAAAATTTCTGTAGGATATATTTATGGCTGATATTTTCAAATGCTTATTATTTCTAAGTATTTATAATTCAATGCCACATTAAAAATTATCAGTATTTTAAAATGGCACTCAGAAAAACTCACATAGCATTTATACCTTTCTTCTAGATATTAAGTTCTATATCATATAAAACATCAGTTCAGTTCATTAAAGTTTCAAATAATTAACTAATGTTAAATTTAATAACTATAATCAACTCTAACTATAATATAATTAATTAACTATTGTTAAATATATATTTACAGATCCTAAAGTACAATAGTTAATTTAATGTTAAGTACTTCTTATTTTCGAAAACATAAGTGAAACAAATATGAATCAAATATTCTTAGCTACAAGACTCTCCGAGTCAGTCTTTAATGCAATAAAAAAAAAATTGGACATATCTTAATATTCCGATTGATTATTATAAAAAAATAATACTAGATGAATAAATAAATAAAGTATTTTATGTACTACATTTGAAAACTTGTGGAATGTGAACCAATATCAAGGGATGAATAAACAAATGAATGAGTGGGGAAATTATAGATTCAAGCAAAAATTCTAGTGATCTTTAAGAAATTCACACAAGAAACAAACATTTATAAATAATATAATCGTAAAATCATTATATCAGTTTAAAACATCTTAAGTTTTTAATTAATATTTCATAATGACAAAATCAAAAATGCACTAGATAATTAGCGAAGATGTAAAATAATCACTTTAATCAACTGTTTAAATGACTCAGCAATAAGAATCCATTTGTATTTTTCCCAAATTATACATTTCGAACAATTTTTACAAGATTTTTCATTGTAACTTAATAAAGATTCTGTTTTTATTTTGCGATTTTAATTATAAACAATAAAGTTAATTACTTGTTCGAATTATATCACCGTATTTTGATTTATATATATATATATATATATATATATATATATATATATATATATATATATATATATATATATATATATATATATATATATATATATATATATATATATATATATATATATATATATATATATATATATATATATATATATATATATATATATATACTAGCTGTACCCTACCGCGCTTCGCTGTGGTACATTGATTGAATGGTTGAGAAATGAGAAACAAAACAAAGAATACATTTCATATAAGTTTAATTTTGCAATACTTGTGGATATACAATATTTTTTGTTTTTCCACTGTCTGCGTAGATATAAAGACTATCTGGTTTGACGACTCGGGAACACGCAACATACAGTTGTCCATGTGAAAAGCAATCCGCATCTAAATCTAAACCACACAATTCTAAAGATTGACCTTCAGCTTTATTGATTGTGATTGCAAATGCCAATCGAATTGGGAATTGCAATCTTTTAAATTGAAATGGTGTATCGGTCGGGATCATGGGTATTCGAGGAATGAGGACCTCTTCACCTTTGAAAGGCCTTGTTAAAATCGTTGCTTCCACTAAGTTATTCATCAATTTCTTAACTGCAAGTCGCGTGCCGTTGCAGAGTTTTGGCTGATTAATATTCCGCAAGAGGATAATTGGCACACCTATTTTCAATTTAAGTATGTGTGGTGTAATCCCTGTCAGATCAAATGAGTTTAAAAATTCCGTTGGATAATTAACTACTTCATCTGCTTCCACAACGGTGTCTATCGACTTATAAGTAATTTCATCACTTTGAATACTGGATTGAATAACATTATTAAGTTGATAGACATCTTTATTCTTTGCGGCAAGGAGCTCTTTCACTGAGCCAATCGTGATTTCTATGATTTATTTGAATGTCAGGAAATACTTTTTCGATCAGTTCTTCTTTCGAAGTTACTAAATTACGAAAATTATCGGGAAATGATATTCGTCTAGACGTCTCATCGACTGGCAGCTGTCCGTTTCCAATTTCCAGTAACTGTCGTGAGAATACCTCAGCTGATGGATCATTCTGCAACTGGACACGCATATTCGTAGTCAACTACAATGTACGTACGTGCCGCCATAGTGTTGAATATTTCAGGCAAGCATTTATTTCGTCTGCTGGTGTCGATCGAGAAATTACAGGCAATGTTTGCCTAAAATCTCCTGCGAGCAATATCAATGCATTCCCGAATAGTTGAACGTTTCCACGCAAATCTCGTAACGATCGATCAAGAGCTTCAAGTGATTTTTTATGTGCCATCGTGCATTCATCCCAAACAATTAGTTTACATTTTTGTAATACTTTTCCCATACCGGATGCTTTGGAAATATTGCACGTAGGGTTCTTGATGATTTGCATGTTTAATGGCAACTTTAGAGCTGCGCAGTTCTTCCACCTGGTAACAATGTCGCAGCTATTCCAGACGAAGCAAGAGCTAAGGCTATGTCATTTTTTGATCGAACCGTTGCTAGAATCAATCTAATGAGGAACGTTTTCCCAGTTCTTCCTGGCGCATCCAAGAAGATCCCCCCAACTCCGTCATTTATCATTTGCATTATGCGATCATAAATGCCTTTCTGTTCACGCGTTAATTTGGGAATGTTCGATTGGACATATGCCTGAAGATCATCAATGTTGTAACTCTGTTCACGGCGTAAATCTACATCAAATGCAGCAGTCGCAGTTCGGGTTGGTGCTGGCATTCCTAATTGACTAAGAACTTTGTTTGCAATAGCTAAGCACTTGTCTTCAATATTTATCAATGCTTCGTTGTAAATGCCTTCTGTAAATTCTAAGGTCATATTGACATTTTCAAGACGTACTCTATGCAAAATATCCTCAGCCATATGCGATCGATATCTTTCCCATAACTCTGTAGGAGATGAAGGAAAGCAAGTGGTCAATATAATTGAGAATAATGCGCGAATTTGGTTTGGATGTGCAGTGTTGCACGCCTCATTAATGCATATATTCCACTGTTGGTCATTTTCTAATAAATTCAGAGCTTGACACGCAGCGCGGAAAGTGGCATGTGTGACGACGTCAACTATTTTTAATTGCTGAAAATATCTAGGACCAGGCACATTTACCAATAGCATGCGAAGGAAAAAACATTCATCTTGATTGGGATGCACTGTATAAAGTCTACCAATTGTATTTTCTTTGAAAATGCCAGGTTAACCGTCGACTGGCTCCCCTCGTCTGCGTCGTACGAATAATTTTTTAGTTACATTCCACGTGTAATAAGTAGGGAACTTCTGAATACATCAGTGTTCTGGCGAAAGCGTCGTCCTGGCACAAGGTGAAAAAAAGCAGTCAGAGTTGTACCAGGTGGATTAAGGGCTCTTTCTTGCACATTTGCATCTGTGAAATAAACACTCTGTCCATTTTCTAAATGTACTGCCAAGTGAACCACAGCTGGATTGCTTTCATGCATGGGAAATGAAAAAATTCGTCATGCAGCCTCATTGCTGCTTATGTATCTTCCAGCCTGGTATTGAGCAATTTCATCGATATCTCGTACTGCATTTTTGTCACGATTATCTGATTACACACTAAAAACTGCCATATCGCTGCCTCTATAAAAAAAAAATCAATCGCGCAAGCTTCAAATTGAAAATTATACATTTAAATTTCCAGAACTACATCAAAAGGGAGCGGGGAGGCGAAAAGAGTAATTTAGTAAGTCATAATGTTACAAATTTTGTATATTTGTAAATATTTCGTAGTGTTAATTTTGTAAATAGTAAAATTTATGTGCATTTCGCATAAGGCAGTGCAATAGTTCGTCGTTAATTTGTTTCCCTGCAATGATTCCCTTGATGCTAGATAACGGGTTTTACAGAGGTAACTCTGGTAAGCGAGTTTCAAGGGGCAGGGCATTTAACATTATGGTAATGGGAATCTCGGCAAATTGGAGAGATAGAGCCAAATTGGCGACGGCTCTGGGAAGTGAGTTTCAAGGGGCAGGGCATTTAACATTATGGTAATGGGAATCTCGACAAATTGGCGAGAAATCGCCAAATGTCGTTAAACTTGGCGACAATTTGGTATGTGATGATGCGGATGTGTGACTGATGAAAAAAATAGATAAAAACAATCCTTGATGCGGTAGACCGGGGGAATGCCGCCACCTTAAGGAACTTCAATTTTTATCACCATCAAAAATCGTATTTATGAGCTAGATCAATTTTTGGAATATAGTACGCAATCTTAAGAATGTATACAAAATTTGTTATCAATAAATCTTTAAAGTAAATAGTAAAAAAAAATTAACTTATTAGCCTCTGCACTGTGGCGGTATTACCCAGGGAGCTGGGGTAATCCCGCCACGAACCTGGGGTAATGACACCACTAGCCAATATAACTAAAATACTAAGAAGGAAAATTTATTGAAAATCTTATATGCAATTAGCATTACAATATAGGAATTAAAAAGCAAAAGAAATGACATTTTTAGTTTATACGAGTGAAAAAACAGTGTATTTTAAATTTATCTGATTTCTTAAAATTTACAAAAATCACAAATGTAGTTTTCAGCTGTTTCAGCATCGCTACACTCTGAATGCACCCACTTGCCACAACAAGTGCATCTGTACCACAGTTCGTTGGTTCCATATTCATTGCATATGGCACAAAGTTGAACGTTTGGATCGCTTGGATCAAAAAGGTCATCATTATCATTGTCATCACACAACTTTTTGACGTCTATGTCCTCCTCATCTGAAGAGTTTTCAAAACTAAAAAGTCGCTTGCCCCTTTTCTTAATAGATTTATTCATTTTCTTTTGCCGTGTTGTCACTGCTTTTTCTTTCCTTGCCTTGAATTCAGTTTTGATGGACATTCCCAAAACCTTAGCTGCAGATTTTCTTTCGGCTTGTTCCTTTTTCAGTGTCTTTTCCTTTCTTTTAGCTACTGTTTCTTCCAAAACTGCTTTCATTGGGGTTCCCGTTAGAATTGACGAGTGACCTTTTCTTTTAGAACTTTCCACTACCCTTTCTGCTGCCAATTTTGGAATTGGTGAAAACTTTTCTAGCGATTGAAGAAACTTTTTTTGAGGCACTTCCTGAGCGGTCTTTGATGAGCAAGGTTCTACATCCAGTAACCCAACTTCAGAGGTGTTGCTCGCATTTACAAGATTATTTTCTTCACCAGTTTCTTCTAAGATCAACTTTTCTGCCTGTTCTTGATTTTCAGATTCTGTGTCATCTGGATCATCGATGCATATTGGCTTCAGATTTTCAAAAGGGAAGAAATCTTCTTCCTTGAAGGTGTTTGAGCTTACTGGAAAGATCCCAGTGCTGCGAAATCCTGATACTCCCTTCTCTATTGTTGCAACTGACATATAAGCGCCATAAAAGATTGATGCTATGTCATAAGGAGTGATTTTCTTGTAGGTGCTTGCTCTCATAAACTTGTCACACTCCTTATTGAATGCTCTTTTCAGAGGTCCAAAAAATGAGACGTCGAGCGGTTGAATCTTGTGTGAGGTATGTGGGGGGATTGAGAGCATGTGAATATAGTTCTCACGACAAAATTCATAGCTTTCCAGGGACACGTGGCTCCCATGGTTATCAAGGATAAGTAGAACAGGATCTTCCATCGAGGATTTCACGTTTTTCTGAAAATGCTTGAGCCAATCTAAAAAAATGTTCTCATTGGACCAGCCGTTATGGGAACAGGTATATATTGAACCAGCAGGTCCCCCCCTTTCCAACAACGGTGACATTCTTTTCCGTGGGTAGATAAACAATGGAGGGATGAATGAGCCAGACGCGCTCATACAGCAAACAACTGTGATATTACGCCCCCTCTCCCAACTGGTGATTCCTCCAACTTGATTTTTCCCCTTAGGTGCAAGGACATGAACAGGCTTTTGAACACTAGATATTCCCGTTTCATCCATATTGAAAATGCGTGTCGGTTCAAAGGTATGCTTATCCATTAGAGACTCTAGATTATGGTAGAAAATATCAACTTCTTCTTTATTAAAACCGATTACCCTGTTCATGCTTGTTGCAGAGGGCTTTCTTAGAGAAATCTTAGGGTTTCTTTTCCGAAAACCATTCACCCAATCCTCTCCGGCCATTCTTGTTGTGCGATTAAAATTGTGTTTGATATTCAAGTCTTCTGCCACCTCAAATGCCATACGTCTTAATTCTGTTATTGTAATTCCATAAAATAGGTTTGCCATTGTAAAAACTCTGTCCTTCAATATTTCTTCTTGTTCCCTGTTAAAAACTGGGTTTCTGCCCATGGTAGGAGTCGATGTTTTATTATTTTTAATTCTATCACGAAGAGTCGATCGTGGAATATTGAAGTGTAGAGCAACACTTTTCACTGATTTCCCTTCAGACACATGCTGCAAAGCTGCTTTCAAATCTTGCTCAGACCATCTACCCTTATCGGTAAACCTTTTATGAACTCTAGGCATCTAGAAAATAAATGAAAAAATTGTGTTAGCTATCCAAAATAATATAAAAAATGGCATTCCTTGCATATTTTTTGGACGAGTCAAATTTTTTTCTTTTTCGGAAGAGGTTTATATCTCCTAAAACCCTCGAAGATTTCCAAAAAAAGGTTTTATCAAGCACAGTTTACTTTTGTGCATTTTATATCCTTTAAAAAAATTGTTTTTGACCTATACAGTGGAAACAAGCGACCGGGGGTAATGCCGCCACCATGGCGGCATCACCCCTGGAGAGGTGGCGTCATAACCCCGTTTCGACAAGATGGAAGAAATGTAGATTTAAAGACATCAAAACAAACGGAAGTGATCAATATTGTTGATTAAAATGTAGGCTAAAATATCTAGTTAAAGGTTATTCATAGCAAATGCAGGCATTGTAACATTTAAAGGTACATACCTCAGCTTATTCAAAGTGGAAAAATAAGATCCAACTTCTTTAAAACAACGTTTGTCACTGTAAACACAAAACAACAAGCGCAATGGCTGCCATCCACTCGGGGCATTAGTTGTAGCATCATTCGCTAGAGGTCAGGAGCTGTCAGGCCGGCTAACCTGTGTCCTTGACTAGAATACCGGGAGTGGCGGCAATGCCCCGGGTGGCGGCAATCCCCCGGTCTACTATATATCATGCTAAAATTTCAGCTCGATCGGTGCAGAACTTTTTGAGTTTTTGAAGCGTACACAAACCAACATAACATTTATATATATATATATATATATATATATATATATATATATATATATATATATATATATATATATATATATATATATATATATATATATATATATATATATATATATATATATATATATATATATATATATATATATATATATATATATATATATATATATATATATATATATTGTTGCACAAATTGTCTGTATATAGTGTAAATAGTGATGTATAATTTTAATACTCTATTGTAATTTATTTTAACTTATTTTATTTATCATCAGCGATTATACAGGTTAGAAAAAGGTGGCAACACCTAAAGCAATCGAGAAATTTCGAGATGTTTCTTTTCCGACGAATTGGGTGGAAATTTCGCGAATGTTCTCTCGCGCCAAGTATAAATAAGACTGGAGATCGGGAAAGTTTTCAGATTGACTTCGGACTTCGATGTGAGCTGATCGCTTTGTTTAACTACTAGAGTGAACTTGTATAATCGCTGTATTCGAAGTTGTTCTTACTGAAGCTTGTGTTGAAGTTTGAGGGTGATTAAACTGCTGTCTGTGAATAAATTTTGTGCCTTTGAAGAGTGAATAAATAGTAGTTTTTATTTTATAAACTGTGCCATCATTGCCTCAGCGGAAAAATTCATAACAGTGGTGTCAGAAGTGGGGTATCGTAATTTTGAATGCCGACAACTAAAGGAATAATGGAAGACCAAATGAAGCAGTTGATGGAAATGATTGCTGGAATGAAGGCCCAACAGGAAACCATCGCAGCCGAAATGAAAGCCTGTCAAGAATCAACCGCCGCTACAATTACCGCTGGTCAAGCCCGTCAAGAAACGACAAATGCCGATCTCGCCGCCGCAATTGCCGCCAGTCAAGAAGCTACATCATCGGATATTAAAGCTTTAGCATCCAAGCAAGAATCATCTTCTGCATCCGTTTATAGTTTTATAGAGCGAACAGAGAGTGTTCTTCAATCAATGAAGGCGGATATTTTGGATGTCGAAGAAGATCTTAAGACAGTGAGAAATGAAGTTGAAGAAAAAGTTTCCACCATGCAAGAAAAAGTTTCCACCTTAAAGGAAGAGCAAGACAAATTCATTGACGTTGTAGAAGAAAGGCTGCGAAAAATGGAAACGCGTGAAGCTGTGTCCATAGCGTCACCTAATTAGGATAACGCTTCCATTCCCTTTATTGCACCACGTCCCAACATCAAGGCTTCAACTTTCGATGGGAAGTCGGCCTGGAGCGTTTATCGAACTCAGTTCGATATGATAGCCACTGCTAATTGATGGGACGATACTTTGAAAGCATTCCATCTCGCAGCATCTCTTCGAGATGAAGCTGCTGACATTTTACAGACACTACCTGAAGAGAAGCGGGGAGAATTCGTGGCGCTGGCAAGTGCGTTGGAGTTGCGATTTGGCAAGCAACATCTGAAAGATTATAGTAGGCTGAAACTGAAAACGAGGCGGCAGAAGGCCGGAGAATCTCTTTAGGAATTGGTCACTGATATAGAGAGACTATCAATTCTGGCGTTTCCAGATTGTCCCACGGATGTGCGAGAGGATCTTTCTCTGCAGTATTTCATCGACGCTATTCAAGATCTCGATGTGCAGCAGGCGGTAAGATTATCCCAAAACAAAAACCTGAAGTCTGCCCTCGTGTAGGCCATGAGAGTGGAAGCCGCGCAGCTAGCTTCTGGAAAAGACCGACGATATGTGTGTGGTGCATTAGCCGACGATTCTCCTGACCTTCTCACCAGTAAGCTTCGAGAAATGGAAAGCAAAATTGATAGAAAGATGAGAAGCTATCCCGGAGCCTGGGATCGAAAGACAAGAGTCATTTGCTGGCACTGCAAACGGGAAGGGCATCTACGACGTAACTGCCTTGATTTGAAAAAGAGAAGGGATAACACTACCACGGAAACTCAACAATTGAATCAAGAAGATGCCATCTCGCAGGGCAGAAGCTGCAAAGTAGAACAGGTAGAGCCCCGACCAGCCGTTTCCACGTTTCATCCCGTCAAGGAGGAAACCAGGGTTTGTTCGTGAAGGGGGAGATCAACGGAACTCCATGTCGTCTAATCGTCGATTCGGGAGCGAACGTAACGATCGTAAGGACGGACGTGGCTCGTAGCCTGAACAGCCGACTCCTCGACACAGCGCCCTCTGTTTCGCTACAAACTGTGTCTAGTGGCAATATCTCCTTGCACGGAAAATTGGGAGCGGACATTGCCTTTGGATTTAACACCTACAAGCACACCATTTATGTTGCCGATATTATAGATCCGTGCATTCTCGGACTAGACTTTTTGAAGAAAAATGGAATTACGCTGAAAGCAAGTTGCAAACATGGAGAGGCGAAGTTCCCTTACACGGTCTGGACACGAAAGATCTGTGCGTATATCGGATTACGGCTCATGAAAACAATGTCATAGAAAATGCTGAAGAATTCGAGAGGATCTCCAGATTTGGAGAGACAGAGTCCACATCCATGAAAAGTACCTCCTCAGTCCCGGGAAGAGAACCGAAGAAAGCAACGTTGATGAAACAATCCCAGGAGGTGGTTCGTGTGGGAATGGACAACTTTAGTAAAGAGGAAATCGGCACCCGTGCTCCTGTTACAAGCCTCGAACGGAGGTCCCGGGATCTATCAACTGCACCCGCGGATGATTCCGACGCAATCATAGCTAAGCTTACTGAAGATGACGTTCGGTTGAATGGGAATGGGAACGCTCTTTCCAGAAGTTCATGTACGGAGAGTAGACGACATTCATCCAAAACAGAGTTCAAATCTGGAACACCCGCGTTCTATCATCAACAACCAATCTCAAAATCATGTAACCAGTCCGATGAGGATCAGGAACTTTCACCGCTTCTGTTGGCATACAGAAGTGCAACCAGGGCCGTCGCTAAGAATTTCGATTGGGGGGGCGTTAGACATACATTTGCCGACTAAAATCAAGACAAGTACGGTGTAAATGTAGAAAATATCTATTAAGGTGTCAATCTATTATTAATTAAATTTTATTAATGCAAAATTAATGCATATTTTTTTTTATTATTTAATTATTTGTTAATTAATGCTTAATTAATTGTTAATGAGTTTATAACTAATTGTGTTTTTTTTTTAATTGTGAACTATTTTATTTAATGTGTAAATAATTTTAATTAGTGTTTTTAATATTTTATGGCATTTCATTAATACTTAATTAATGTCATATTTTAAGTAAATTCCCATCACATTTTAGTTAAAGTTCCACATCATTTAATTTTTCATTTTTGTTTAATAAATAACCTCCTCTTTCCCGAATAAAGGGGATAATTTTTCGAAGTGCTTTTATGAGGTGAGGGGAGGCATTTATCACTTGCAGATAGAATGCATTCTCACAGTCTTGAACCAATTCAGTAACATGAGTAGTACAAAGGCTCCATTTCAATACAATTTTTTTTAATTTTCAAATTGCAGTTTCGAAGAAATTAATTAAACGTGTAAAAGTGGATAGAAAACGCACTACAACACGGAATAAAATAAATGAAAAATATTGATCAAATAGGCTTCTCTAATTTAGCATTGTAAAAAAAGTTAATCAAACAAATTCTGGAAAAATTCTTCTTCGTAAAATCCTGGCAGATTATTGCTATCACACAAAATTATCTACACGAAACAATTTTTATACTAGAGACAATGTCAGGGGCATATAAGAAACATGCACTTACACTCCTTCCTGCCTTTCGAAAAATAAAGTAATGTGGAAGAAGCAATTCACAAGAACAAAATATATTGGTAGTAAATTATCAATTCGAGCAAAATATTATGTACAGCTATTAACTAACATCAAATTAGGAAGTCCGATTCCCATTTTCGAAAAATCTAAGATTAAACAAAGACTTTTGTAGCCTTATACCACCCTGTTAGCGATCTGCACCTCCCTGCAAAAAATCCTGTCGGCGCTCTTGGACATTGCATTTCAAAATACAATAATTATTAAAAACATTTTGTTAATTAATTTTTAAATACATTTTAACATATTTTCCTAACCAAAAAAGAAAAGAGGATTTTACTTTCTCTTGAAAAGTATATTAATAGTAAAACTTAATTTTTTTTAGAAATTTAACAGAGGAATTTACTTCTTAAAAATAGTTACTTCGTGTACGTATTTTTGCCAAAACTGCTGGATAGAATTTAATAATTTTTAAGAGATTTTTCAGCAATAATTTCTGCAAATATTACTCGTTTTGTTAATAATAATCAATTGTTCCAGATGGAAAGTATAATGCTAGTTTTCTCTAAGCAGGACTAAAAATGAAATGTATTACTTTAGCATTAAACCAAACTATAATATTATTTATATGTAAAAAATATATATATATATATATATGAACCTCTATCCTAATGAAGCAGAAATCAAGTTTTACAAAGTAAATTATTCTCAACTAACTCACTACCCTTATGAACTTCAAATTTAGTAACAAAATATTCAGATCTATAAAAAAAGCAAACCATAATTTTCGGCACAAAAATCCAAACTAAGTAAGAAATAGTATCTGCAGAGGTTTTTGGGGGGAGGGAGGTATTCAAATCGCCAATATTATTATCTTGAGGAAGAAGAAGTTGCGCATATGATCTTCTAAAGAAGAGAAACGTCACAGTCAACCTGAGATTTCTAAAAATCTAAAAAACCTCCCCCATTTCCCTTTCCCTCCTTTAAAGGATATAATCCTAATGTGAGATCTACTGATCCAGTTTGAAATATTTTTAAAGGTATTTTGACTAATCTAACTTAACTGAAACACGATGTCTTTCCGATGTTTCGTGTATAAAGTAAAGTGGTGAAATCGAGGAAAGACGTGAAAGGGGTTCTAATAGACTGAAACCTGGTTGTACGTTGGACAAAGTCAGGCCGTAGCTATTTGGGTACAGGAAAAGTCAAGAGTGTTAAATAATATTATTACAAACCTTTCAATACCTTTCCAATGATTATTTTGTTGCAATATATACGACATTGCCTTCCAGTTTACATGGCATGCATTATTTCAGTAATACATGTGTGGTGGTCTCGTGTACAAATGACAGATACAACACCTAGGGGCTAGTGGTCACTTTTGCTTAGTGGTTAGCGTACCTGTCTTCTGATCTGGGAGTTCCGGGTTCTACTCCCCGTTAGCGCACACCGCTACATTGGTGACCCGAATATTCAAACATATCAGTGGCACTATCTACTGAACGACCTCCCCACTACCACCTCAGCATCTCTGGCGACTCACTGCCACACAGCAAGCAACCTCTGGCACTCTGTTCACTGCCACACGCAAGCAACTCAATCGTTCACCCCTTCGCAACTCACTGGGAAGGAAGGGGCTATGTGGTGGTCTCGTGTACAAATGACAGATACACCTAGGCACTAGTGATCACTTTTGCTTAGTGGTTAGCGTGCCTGTCTTCTGATCTAGGAGTCCCGTGTCCGACTCTCCATTACCGTATACCGTTACACTTTTTTAATAAATGAAGTACTATATAACATCATTTATAGAGTTCTACTTGACATTAATTGCAATAATTTGGCAAAATGTAATAGAAATATTTTTTAACAGAATTGCACGCTACTTCCATTTCACTCAACGTCACGTTTGTAACAAGTAAAAATAAACCTCGTTGAATAACCTTATAAAATGTATTTTTTATTTTTATCTTACCAAAAAAAAAAGCAAGTTTTATTCGAAATTGAAACATCTCGCCAGGTATGTATTTGATAAAAGAGGGCTCAGATGTTAAAATTTAGATGTTTTGAAATGTTCTGTAAGACTTTCAATTCATATGACACACTTTATGTAAATGACGTTTAATGGGCATATCATGGTTTTTGAGGCGTTACCTGACGTACTAAAAATATGTCACCTACTGTAACACATCAGAGTTATCTATTAATTGGAAGAATAAGTAATTATAGTCAGTTTCTTCTTGAGAATATAGTGTGTACTTATCAGATGACTGAATTTAAGAACTTACGACAGTCGACTTGACGATTTATACAATTAAATGTATTGATTTGAAATTAAAGGAAAATTATTCATTCTGTAGAGAATTTGTGGAAATTGATACTTGTGCATCAGTACGGGGTACAGAAGATATGTTCATATTTAATTTCATTAGCTTCATTTTTAGAAGCTGTCAGTGACGATATGAACTTAAATGTTCCTGCAAAATAAGAATATACTTACTCCAATTTAAAATTGCCGACCGCCAACTTGGGTGGAATTGTGATCAGGATTTTTTAATACTATTGACGATTTTAATTATTTATATTTTTTTCTATTCAATAAATTTTAAAACATCCATCACTAGGCACTTTTAAAGGAATTGATAAAATTTTGGAAATTTGCCGACTGCCGTCTTTCTTTTCTGAAAACTTTGGCGGGGTGAAATAATGAAGATATCTATGATTTGTGTTCGCAAGATACCTATTATATGTGTGTACGCAGTCCATCAATGCAGGAGGGGGAAAGGCACCGACTGCCTTATAATAGACTTCTAGTATAAAAATGCCGATTAGTGAAACTTGGGTCGGTATTTTTAATATTTTTGTTCGAATTTTTTTTTTTTATTATTTATTTTTTATTTATTCAATTCGATTTCATTGTGGATCAACTTTAAAAAAACGGCTAAAAAAATTTCGAAAATTTGCCGACTGTTCAACTTTCTAAAACTTTGGGGGGGCGAGCCGCCCCCTTCGCCCCCCGTTCGCGTCGTCCCTGAGTGCAACTCATGAGACCACCGGATTTTCTCCATCTCTAAAGATATTTGGAAGAGACCTTAGGCTCCCCTGCAACCTCCTCTTTGGACGACCACAGGACACTCCTTCCTTGCCTGTTCAGTATCTAGATGATCTCCAGGCACGTTTGGAAGCCGTACATCGGTTCGCCAGAGAGAGAAACAACATCATGACGGAGCGCATGAAGATCCGGTACGATGCCAAGGCCACGGACCATTCTTTCCAGGAAGGTAACAAGGTGTGTTTATGGAACCCTAAACGTCGGAAAGGACTCTCTCCTAAGCTCCAGACGAAATGGGCAGGGCCGTTTGTGGTCCTTAAGAAGATCAACGACGTCGTGGTGAGGCTTCAAAGGACACCTTCCTGTAAACCTAGAGTTGTGCATTACAAAAGGCTAGCCCCATATTATGTAGAAGTGATTGATAGGTCATTCCTCTTAAGGACTTCACTGCCCGGGACGTGCAGTCTTTAAGAAGGGGGAAATGTTGCACAAATTGTCTGTATATAGTGTAAATAGTGACGTATTATTTTAATACTCTATTATAATTTATTTTAACTTATTTTATTGTTGTTGTTGTTGTTGCATGCCCCAGGATGCCAGCAGAGCTAGACCAGGTCCCTGATGTCGTACACCCTCAAAAAATCCATCACCAAAACAGAGTCGTCGGCCAAATCCTTCTTAGATAGTCCCAGGCACGCGAGGATGTGATC
Organism: Linyphia triangularis; assembly: GCA_963978545.1. Classification (NCBI taxonomy): domain Eukaryota; kingdom Metazoa; phylum Arthropoda; class Arachnida; order Araneae; family Linyphiidae; genus Linyphia; species Linyphia triangularis. The sequence continues at coordinate 64,084,761 of OZ021724.1, forward strand.
AGGTGAAGCCTGTTCAGTAGAACAGTGTTTGCAGATTTCGAAGCTCCTGGATCCCTCAATAAATTTCAATGTCTGAAGGTGGCCACTTCGAAAGCGGGCAAGAGTAGTTTGTTCCTGTCTATTAAAACCCTGAGCAAGGGAGCCCCCAGGACGGGGATATTGATACCAATGGTGCGCTGGGGGGACAATCCAAGTAGTCCTGTTCCTGTGTTTAATCTGAGAATGAATCTCAGTAAAGGTGAGAGGCACTGACGGAACAGAGGCCTCGCCAGCACTAGCCTTTGCCAACATGTCCGCTATCTCGTTCCCTTCAAGATCAACGTGGGAGGGGATCCACTGCAGATGAATCTGATGCGATGCGGAAAGTCGTTTTAACTTATTAAGTATTGCCACTCCGACATGGTCTCTAACACCCCGCCAATCACTCAGGTGTTGTAGTGCGCTTCTGCTGTCAGACAAAATCCAAATCTCATTTCCATGGGGAAGAGACGTAAGAAGGGTAAGGGCTTCATCGATGGCTATCAGTTCACTGCGAAAGACTGAGCAGCAGTCTCGATTTCTCCTCTGTTTCCTAAGGTCATGGCTCTGCAATTTGATGTAAATACCGCTGCCAGATCGGTTGTGATCGTCTTTACTGCCATCCGTGTAGACCTGAACGGCGTCAATTGGAATCTCTCCAATTCTCTCAAGAGCAATTTGTTTTAGGAAGACCGGAAGGTCTGTTTGTTTATTGACATGTACTGGCAATTCAGTATGGAAAAAGACACCGTCAAGGTCATCTGCCGGGTCAAGGCACTGTGTAAGGTGATGTGGTTCCACTGCGCCATTGACAAGATTAAAAGTCTCCATTTGACTGAAGGGGCTGTGTCTCTTGAGTCTCTGATTATTACACCAGTTTTTGTAGTAGGTAGCGGTATGATTTTGTGCACCCAGAGCGCAGAGTTTGCTGTAGTATTTTGTAAGGCATGCGCGCCTCCTAAGTTCCAGGGGCTGTAGATCTGCCTCGAAAAGTACAATGTCCCTGGGGTAAGTATTTCTTAACCCAGTAATGATTCGTGCCGCGCTAAGCTGGACCTTTTTTTTATTAATCAGCAGCGATTATACAGGTTAGAAAAAGGTGGCAACACCTAAAGCAATCGAGAAATTTCGAGATGTTTCTTTTCCGACGAATTGGCTGGAAATTTCGCGAATGTTCTCTCGCTCCAAGTATAAATAAGACTGGAGATCGGGAAAGTTTTTAGATTGACTTCGGATTTCGATGTGAGCTGATCGCTTTGTTTACCTACTAGAGTGAACTTGTATAATCGCTGTATTCGAAGTTGTTCTTACTGAAGCTTGTGTTGAAGCTTGAGGGTGATTAAACTGCTGTCTGTGAATAAATTTTGTGCCTTTGAAGAGTGAATAAATAGTAGTTTTTATTTTAAAAACTATGCCATCATTGCCTCAGAGGAAAAATTCATAACAATATATATATGCAAAAATCATGAAAGGAATACATGTTTATGAAAAAACTTGGGGTTTTTTTAATAAAAACTATATTAACATTTTAACACTTTCATTGAGTAATTAACTTTAATTGAAGAATGAAATGAAATATTTTCGATTAAGTTAATCAGATCAGATGAACTTGAGTTAAAATTTTTGTACTCAAATTAAAAGGCAAATTAATCAACAATACAAAGAAATGCCTGCATTTTTTTTTTCACAAGTTATTTCTGTGGTTTGGGATGAATGGTAATTTGATACTAAATTTAAGTCATTATTAATAACTATTAAAGTTTATATTTTAATCCTCTCAAAAAATATGAATGCCAGTATAAATTTACACAAAAAAATAAATTATTATTGTATATTAAATTAATAAAAAATTAAGGAAATATTATGTATTCATCTAAACTTATTTGTGTTGTATGTAAATCATAGCTGCTTAACAAGTTAGCTGCCGCTATCAGTTACCAGTGTATAATGTAGTCTGACTCTCCAGTAATCTGTCCTGTTCAGCCGTTCTGATTAAATATCCCTCTTAGGCTTTAATTATCTAAACTAACAAATCGTTACTACTTTTAATTATTAAGTGATATATTATCGGAATCTCTTATATTCAGATATACCTTGTCTCCTATGCCTTATGAGGTCAGATGAAAGGTTGTCTTTATAAAATACTAGCTGTATGGCTCCGCTCTGCTGGGGACCCGTTGAAAGACATAGGAGTTTGCATTTAAGAAAAAAAGTGGAACAGGTGAAGTTAAGGGCATTTATCGATTTCTTTCAATTAACTATCAGAAAAATCCCAAAAATTAAAAACACTGTAGCTAAAAGAAAACTAAAACATAAATAATAAAATTAAATTAAAATATAAATATTAATGGTACTCTTCCGTTAAGCGGTTACCAGTTGGCGCCAAGGCTAAATGTTTACCCATTTAAATGGCGCTTAAACGTATCGCCAATTCTAAATATAGAAATTATAAATTATTTCTAAATAGTTAATTTAGATTATTTAAGCCTTCTTTTTGGTGATTTTTTGGCTGGTACCCGGAAAACAGATTAGTACCAAATTAAGTTAAAAATATAAATAATTATAAAATTAAAATATAACTGAAAATAAAAATCGTTGCAAGTATCTGTAGAAAAAGCACCAAACAAATGTCTTATAGTGCATTTGAACCCAAAAAGTTTTGTATTCTTCAAAAAATTTTGTACAGAGCAGTCTCATGCCCGGTCCCTTACCAACTTCATAATCTGGACCAAAATAAAATACTAAAGAAATAAAATCACAAATGAAATACTACATTTCTGGCGTAAATTGCAAGATAGTCTGGTGTAAGTAATAAAACATGTATGATACAAAAAATGTATTCAAATCTAGATTAAATATATGGAACTTGAATACACACTACAAAAACACTATACAAAAAATAAAAACAATCAAAAGATGGAATTTTGATATTCTAGAAATAAAAAATAAAAATAAAAAATAAAAAATGTTGTAATGACTAGAAAGTTTTCAGTGAATTTCAATAATTTGTTTACATTCAGATTACTAGCATTACGCTAAAACCGCACATGCGCAGAGCTTAGAATTATAGTAAATATATGGAAAATCATAATAATAATCGAACTGTTTATCGGAGAGACGATTATAATACATAAAAATAATCAGAAAAATAAGGAGAACATATTAAAATAACTTTTGGTTTTATTCTGATGTAATAAAAAAATATCATTTCCATTTCAAGAATTTTTTTTTTCTTTTAATAAAATTTTAATAAAAGCAACTTTTAATCGAATTTAAAAGTTGTTCTCTACAATTTCCATGTATTAAAGCTTCTATGTACTGAGTTTTATGTATAGAGATAAATTAAAATTTTATCTCATGAGATAGTTATAAAAAGCTGTCCGTCTCACAAAAACATACCAGTTCAACAATTTAGTAATGTCGTATCCGTATAGTGTCTGAAATACTTGGTGTCTCCCAGATTCAAATAGCTGTGGCCTAGCGTTCCCAGTACAACCCGGTACAAATTAGTTTAGCGATTACGAGTTAAGAACATGCCCTTTATCAAAGAGGTACAGTAGATGATAACTGACGAGATAACTTTGAGACATGACGTAATTAATTTTCTGCCAACTCCATTATTTATAATATTCCATTACTATTTCTACATACTCTGGTATGTAATGTTATCTTGAGAAAACCTTTGGAGCTGTAGTCGTACTAACGTTTGATGACAGCCATCTTGTTTTTTTTACCGTTATTGTGGAGCATTTCGTGTTAAAACTTTGATTTACCTTTGAAAAACTGAAAACATTCCACTACCAGAAGAACTGTTATTTATATTACATTGACATTTATTTCGAGTGCCTTTTTTACCTTTAATTCTATTATTTACTTTGATAACCTAAATGTTGTAAATTTTCAGCATTTAGTGGGGTAACATTGGGACACTCAAATAGGCATATTTCACCAGAAAAAAAAGTGGAAAGGAGAGAACTGTTTGCAAACAACAGCAATAACGCTAGTGATTAAAATTTCTGCCCTGAATTTCTCCTTTCGGGGATTTCGAAAAACAGTTCCCGCCATCTTCAAGTTTCCTCCAGAACCTTATGGTGGGTGATTATGTAAGACACGAAGGTGAGCTTTACTTGGGATGGATTACTGAGATAAAATATGATGAAAAGAACTCATCTCTGCGTTGAAAAATTCTGCTTAAAACTGGATATGACTAGCTAAACCCAACGTAAATTTTTACTCGAAGAATGGAATCGTCTCGAAAATCAACCAGCCTACTCAACTTGATAGACGCGAAATTTTCAAAATTTAAGAACCAATATAGTTTACAAATAAGTTTTTTATTTATTTGAGTAATTAATTTAAATTAAAATGGTTCTTACCTTACTATCAAAATTTTGAAATTAATTTAAACAAATCACATTATTTTAATTTGTAATATTTTCAAACTAATACTGTTATTTGTAAAATTTTCATACAAATTTAAAATAAAACCTCTTGATAGGCGGTTTTTCCTTTTGGTATTGCGGCAGTTTAGCTTTTCCCTGGTGTAAACAAAAACAGTACTTTCCCGAAGTTACCTCAATTCATGACATAAGATTGAAACAACGATGAATGATTTTTACGGGGGTATTGTTAGTCGCAGAGTAAAATCATGTCCATATATAAACCAAAGAAAAACATGTCCATATATACAAGAAAAAGTTTAGCTTCTTATAACACCATAGTCTCAGAAACCTAGTTTAATATTAACAGGAATCATAAAAAAACTGAAAAAGTGTCTCAAAATTACCTTGGCATACTCTATTTTGAATACATTTTTTTATCAATTATATACTTTCTTAATCATTTAACTTTTTATCCAAGAAAAATCTTAGACTCCTCCACAGAAAAACTAAATACTTTATTTATAATTTTAATAAAATAATACAAGATGACATACTTTCAAAAATGTATAGCATATCATCAGGGCCAATTCTGTGGAAGGGGAGTGCTCCTATCGACTATTTTCACAGTCTGCAAATTGTGATTTTTTTTAAATGTGTCGTCAAATTAAGTAAAATATGGCCAGTTGTAAATTAAAACATATATTTATCAAAAAATTTCAGGTGAAAATACCACAAGATGCCGACATAATGTGAGAAGTCAGCAATTCTTAAACGAGGATGACCATCATTCTTCACCAAGCAGATACAAGTCGGCATAGAATCGAGTAGGTTGGTTCTTGACACCCAGGCGCGGATTTGAAGGGGGTGCGGGGGGTGCGACCGCACCCCCCATGAAGTATCTCGTCTAAATTTTTTAAATAGCAGTTTCACAGAGTTCAAAGTAAAAAAAAAAAATTAAAAAATAGTTAAAAAAAATTGAAATTTCATATATTTGTAAGATCTATTTTTTTTACTTAATATCAATATCGATGGAAATCAGCAAACAAAATTAAGCTTTTTATGACATTCTTCATGCCTCATTAACACAGATTTTTAAGCCACTTAACCGAACGCCTTATTTCGTTACCCGTAGAAGAAATGGGATTGAGAAAGGACGAGTAGATCGGGATTGTGTTGACCTGCAATGTACAGCTCAACGAATCTTCACCCCTTGTGTGATTCTCAAATTAAAAAATGAATTTTGAATGACCATTAAAAAGTTTCTCAATTTCAGCACGATTTTCTCCTTGATCAGAGGCCAATTAATTATAAAGGTGTAATATCGGAGTGCCATCGCACCCCCTAAACTTCATTCGATGTACAAAAAATCATGCACTAAAATAGCTTTGAAAAAAAATCCTTAAATTGTAATTGGAAAATAAAATGCCTAATTCATAACTAAGAAAAAGCTTTGATCAAATCGGCACTATAGCATTATTGCAATTCTATAGAATATTGCAAGAACTTACAGTTCCGATCAAGACGCTATCGATAAATTAGGACCAAGAAGTTTCTCTTCATTCTTTCCTAAAGATCTTAAAACAGCCAAGGGAAGGGAACAAAATGACCCCTTCTTTGTGTGACCTTAAATTTGAAGGACACAAACAAAGTAATAAAATTTGAGGGGTCATACAACATACAATACCCTCCCTTGCACGCGACATTGCCCCATATCCCATGTCACATGTGAGTTGCAAAATTACTAACATGCCTCTACTCGGAGGTGGAAGTGAATGGAATGGTCATTCTTGCTTGAGTTGGAGGATGCATGCGATGTCTAGATTGTTTGTTTCTTCAATTGGTTTGGCAGTGCAAGATAATTAACAGTAATATATAACCATGATAAGATTTTTTTAATGTTAATATTTATTTTATAAAGTGTAATATAACATTAACAATTTGTTTTAGTTTAGACATTTGCTTTTTTTTTTCTAAATATTTTTGAATATTTAATTTTTGACCGAATGATCAGAAGTAGCGATTTATCCTACACACTCATATTTGATATTTTATGTAATTATCAACTTAATTCTCAATTCAATACCATCAGTATATGAATAGATTGTAATAAAATATTTAATTCTTACAAAAATTAACTGATTTTACTGGATTAACCCATTGTATCTGCACCCTTTCATATGCAAAATCAATAAAGCCCTTTGATAAAGTCAAACAAAATTACTTTTTTAAATTATAAAAATGTAATTTATCATTGACAGTTTAAAGTGAGTTCCATATAGTTTTTAACTTCTTTTCAAAATATTGAGGATCATAGCCTAGCACGTTTTTAAATATTGCTATGCTCCAATCTCACTCACAAGAGGTATACTCACCTACCATACAAAAAGTCACCGGGTCGAGCAATATGTCTGTAGTCTGTTTTCAAATTGAGTAAAGACTTTAAAAATTTTGACTAGTAATCTTGCATCGATTGTTGAGCTACTTCCTGATAGTTTTCCGAGGTTTCTCTTATTTAAGATGTATATGAAGTCCATTTTTTCCTTGAAAAACCATCTGGTAGATGTTCCCTGCTTGATAAATAAACTAATCAGAATCTAACGTGTTTTTTTTTTTTTTTTTTTTTTTTTTTTTTGAATATGAGGATTTGTATGTTGACGGTTTAAGATGGTCTTTGAGTACATTTTCCTAATTTAAGCTCTCTTTGAATCATATTTATAAAAGAAAATATAAAGTTATGTTAAAACAATCTCAAAATTTATATTAAAGTACAGGTTGGATATAATTAAAATTATCTATTTAGAGAATTTTTGCAACTAAAGGAAAATATAAAACTTTAAGATGAAAAGGGCTTATATGGCTGTTACTTTTACATGTTATTCCTTATAAATGAAATAATAAATCAAAATGAAATCAATCCAATGAAGTTTTAAATATATTGTTGTTTTTGAAGCGTAATTAGCAAAAATCCAAACAGTTATTTCTTAAAGTTTTCATTTCAAAAATTTTATGATAATGTTTAAACAGCATTACCAGATTTTCCCAGCAGCACTAATACAAAATTTCAAAAAGATTTATTAATTTCTACAGACTCCGGACTGATCTAAACAACACCAGTTTAATTATGACCCGCCTGCACCTTAAAAACTTTCTCGAGGATGTCAGAAAGCATAAGTACCGTTTGGTATTAGTAACCCCTAACCAAATCAGAATTATATTAAAGTTTTAAAAGAAATTTATACTGGATTGATACAGAAAATCTTTATAGAATTTGATACTAATATTGTTGATGCGTATTCAACCAATAAAAAGAAAAGAAAATTTACAAAATAAATAAAAAATAAAATTTGAGAGAGTCATAGTAAAAACTATCTTATTCAAAGATAATTTTTTTTATTAAAAAACTGTACACAAAAACACATTGAGGTCAACGCACTCACTCTTTTTTTACTATAAAGTTCGAATATATGTTAATTTAGTTAGATAAGTCTTAGTAGTGCATCAATATGTAGAGTTAAGGTTAAGGTGACTAAACATTGGTAAGATTTTTTTTTTTTTTAAATTTTACTTATTTCACAAAATGTAATATTTCACTAACAATATTTGTTTAGATCTTTGTTTTTTCCGAAAAATGTTTAAATATTTCATTTTTGTCCGAATGATCCGAAGAAAGGACTTATCGTGCACACTGGTATTCGATATTGTGTGCAATTATCAAAGTAATATTTGAATAGATTATTATAAAATATTTCATTCTTATAAAAATAAACTGATTTTACTGAAATAAGCATTGTATCTGCACCCTTGCATATGCAAAATCCTTAAAACCCTTTGACAATGTCAAACGAAATTATTTTCTTAAATTATAAAAATGTCATTTATCCTTTACAGTTTAAAGTGAGTTCCATGTTGTTTTGTACTTTTCAAAATATTGAGAATCATAGCTAAACACGTTTTTACTTTCAATTACCCATAAGTTTACATAGGGTATAGCAAGCATTTAGACGAACTGACGTACTAAACGAATTGACGTACGATAGTCAAATTTGGTGTGCGGGTTAGTGGTAGCCATGGGACCTACGATTAAGGTTACGCAATCGTCCCCACCGAAATTCCCATAGAAATCTGATAAAAGCGGAAAAAGCTGAAAAACGAGTGTCTTTAACACTCGCTTTTCAATCTTGAGCATCGCCCATCAACTATTGATATTTTTCTGTTTTTAGCACCAGGAAGGACAATGTAATGTCTATTGAATATCATCACCAATTTCCGAGTTTCGACGTTTTTTCCCAGTTTTTTTTTTTTTTTTCCTCTCTTCCCAAGTAAAAATATCGCCAAAACCTCGATTTTCATTTAAATGAAGGAAAATATGGAAACAGTAAATAATGCCGTATCAAATTTGAATGCAAAGATCAATATTATAGTGTATAGTCTCAAGTTTATGTAACATATAATTTAATTTACTAATGTGATGTCAAACAGAGTTGAAAAGCATTGTTTAACTTTGGAAATTATTAAAACTTTATGAAAGTAGAGTTTAACGTACCTGCAGTATTGTCTAAAGTTGTTAAAACATCTGCCGCCTTTTTTCTGCATTAAATGATTTATGATGTTGAATATATTGGTTAATTAACTTGCCTAAAAAAAGTTGAATTTTCAGGGTTGTTGAACTTTTTACACTTCACCTGATCTGCATGAGATATTTTTTTGAGCTCTTAAATATTCTTTATCTAATAAAAAATACTAAATATTTATAATGTAATTTTTTATTACATTTTCGGGGTAATTTGTTATATGGGACGCAAAAGAGGATGGTCAAACGCTCTAATTTTTATTTATCATTGAACCCTGGTAGTATCATACTAATTGATGATACCCCTCCTCCCCCCTCTCTTCCAAGTTGAAAAATTATTATCGCGACTGTAACCACTCACGGTCATAATCGCACCCCCCTTGATTGACCTCTAAATCCGCCCCTGTTGACACCACATCTATTCTCCTTTCCGTCGAGATATAGGAGCCCCTATGAAGAAAAGCTTAATTGGGAGGATAGTCCTGGTCCCATCGTCCCACACAGCTACGAAAATACTTTATAGCACTTGATCCTAGTATCACAAGGATCAAGGCACCACTTTTAAATCATTTTCTGCAGTAGCACGAAATAAGTGTTTCAAAGAGCCACTCCTTGCCTTCTCATATATATGTATGCATGTGTGTTTAGTGTCGTGTGAGTAAACCATTCCACTTATAATCCACACCATGATTGATAGTCGGCAATTCTTTAATTAATATAAAAAAAATAACAGTATTAAAAGAAAGAGAGTAAAAGGTTGCAATGTCATAAGTGTGGTAGTTATTGTTTCAATGAGGAATGCAAGCAAAGGCGTGAATTTAGTGCACATGCAGAAACGTAATTTCCTTAAAACATTTTAGTGCACCAGTAAATCCATTTAAAACTGCAAGCAAAATAAAAATAGCGATAGGTTAGTCTATTAATATTTTTTCCATCTTACTTTTATCATTCGACAACATTATTTGTACAGTAGGGATGGGGGGAGGGGGTCTTCATTCTTTCAAAACTTGATTTTGCAAAAATGGGAATTCTAACGAAATCTGAATTGATAGCTGTGCATTAAATTTTTGTCCAAAAAATATTTAAAATATAGCTTTCTGTTTTCTGTGAATGTTGCTGTTTTTTTCCCTAATTTTTATTTAAAAAAAAGTAAGGAATGTACAAGTACCAAGGTGATATTTAGTAATTTTGTTTGGTATTTCAATTTCTTCAGTCCTTATCAACACTACTTATTTTACATACAAAGTAAAGCTTTAAAATTTTATTTTCAGACACTTTTGGTATTAACTATATCCATTTATCGCCTATACAAGTACGCATCTATTTTTTATTATTATTAATAGTACTGAGGCTAAATGTCAACAAGAGTCAGAATTTAGTGAGCAAAAAAAAAAAAAAAAAAAAAAAAAAAAAAAACATGGATCTGCAGATCGTTTACAAAAAATGGAGTGAACTTTTGTCTAAACTGTAAGCAGATTTTACATTTAAAAAAATGTATTTTAATGTGTCATCGGCATTTATGTAGCGGCTGTGTGTTTGGTTCTTTTTCCCAACTTCTGACTTGGAAAGAAAAATTGTAGATCCGCCTAGTAATTAGTCGGATTAAAATTTTGTTATATATTAAATCAGAGCGTTTTTGTAAATTTATGAAATTGTCGGGATTCTCAAAGAAATTATATTTCTAAATTCTCACCATGAGTGCCAGAGACAAATCTATGGTCAGTACTTACCTGATATTGGTCAATCCTACCCAAAGCTGAATAAATATAGTGGAGGGTTTGAAATGTTGATTTGCACAGAATTAAAATTGAAATATTTTTTCATAAGCAAGAAGGGAGGGCTAAAAAATATATTTTGTGTTGCTTGTGACGTGTCTATTTCTGTAAAAAAAAAATCGTGCATTTTGGAATGATTTCTGCCAAGATTGGTCAATACTTCCAGAACTCCTGTTCCCGACATTGGCCAATACAGCTGTGCTAACCTGTTGAGTTCCGTGCCAAGGGTTGTGGGGGGGGGGGGGGCATATCTACTTCCAAAGAAAGAAAAAGCTACAAAGGTTGCCTGATTCCAACCGGATCCTTCAATGTCTGTAAAAAATGGACCGGTCCGGTACTTAAATTCTTCTTTTAGTGTTCCAATTTTTATCTCAATATAAGTAGTTGCTTTACTTAGAGCTTTTTTTTTTTTTTTTTTTTTTTTTTTTTTTTTTTTTTCAGTCCAATGCATTCAAATCCCAATCACTCGCACCACCAATTATAGTAATTATTAAAATATTTGTAAATAAAACTATTTAATTATCGAAATTATTATTGATAAATATTTAAATAATAAAGCATAGTAATTATTAAAACTAATTATCATAATTAATTATTGGAAATACTATTAAAATTTTATTAATGATTTTAATGAAAATTTGGGTCGCCACAAATCTAAAATCATCGAGCCGATTTTACGTTCCAGCACGCGTCTGGGCAAGATCTGTAACAACGACCGGTTTGCAACGGTCAGTATCAAGATTGACTTATGTAGACAGATATTGGCCAGCGTTGTTGAGCTACTGGGGTCTATGTGATTACATCTGTACCACATGTTTTTTTTTTTCTCAGCTTCTCCTTTCTAAAAGTTTTTGATACTTCACGTACCACAGACTCGCCTCTCTCTCTAAAAGTTTCTACGCAAGCACAAAAGTTTCTATGCAAGCAACTCGCGCTTCACTAGCTGAAAGGTTGTTGCTTTGCAAGCACATGCTCGCTTCACTGGTTAGAAGGATCATTGCTATGTAAACTCTTATTATTAGAACTCTCCAGCCGAGAAACAAACCAATCAACTTTAGTGCAATAATACAACCCTTCCCAGCCCTCCGATTATTTATTTTTTTTAAATCCCCTCACCTCCTCCATCCTCTGAAAAACAAAAAACAAATGGAGTTTATGCATTTGCATTGTACAGTCTAGAAGATATCGGTCCTTATGTATTTTTATTTTTTTGGGGGGGGGGGGGGGCGACTGGAAATAGTGCTGGTAGTCTAACTATTTTTTCACTTGACCGTATTTAAAAAAAAAAAAAACTTAAATTAATTAAAAAAAAGTCATTCTGTTTCTGAAAAACTAAATTAGAAGGCCAAACTACTTACGTTCAAAAATTAAGCATGTTACGCCTATTGGAAGTCGCGCTGGGAAGAAAGAAAAAAAACCTTAATTTTAAAAATATTAATTAAACAAATTAACTGAAATTTTAGCTTTCTTTTCCTCAAAGGTACAATTAGAAGGCCAAAATACTTTTGTTGCAAATTTCAGATACCTACGCCTATTCGAAGTCGTTTTCTGTAGACCCACAGACGTGCAGACAGTTTGTTCTATTTTTCCACAACATTATAGAAAGTAAAATGAGTCGGCAAACTTTCATTTATAGTCAGCTTTTCAGCGGTCCCCTCCCCCCCCCCCCTTCTCCCTTTACAAAAGTTGAATCGGATCTCCACTCTATATTATTGTTAATTCCCTTTGTTCGTCTCTAACATTGCCAAAAAAAAATCCAAAATAATGCCTATCTTCTTTAAAAATACTATGCAAATTATTCAATTTCTTACTATTATTTTAATTTCGTAAAAAAAAAATAATCAAACTAGTTCTGAGGGGCGCAGCTAGATATTGAGGAAAATTGAAAAAAAAAAATTGCATAAGGTTTATTTGACCCATTGACAACTTTTCCATGCTGTGCCAAGACTAAATTCGAAAAAAATGTTCATTATTGGCCCACCCAATTATATATTCTTTAGTTAAATGAACTAAGAGGTTTAATATGTAACAGGAGTTAGAAACCCATAAAATTATCGAAATAAAGTATTGTTTGCTTATTTTTAAAAAATCAATACACAATGAATTTCTACATTGGAGTATTTCGTCACACATACATAATCAGGTATGAAGATTCATAAACAACTTTCACCAAGCAAAATATAAAATATTTAAACTGAAAGAGAGGTTGATCACGTCATTTTTAAACGTCACTTTTCAACCAATATGAATATAGCTACAATGTTATTTGCAATATAACTAAAGATCAAATGAATGCAAAATCTTCATTTTACATTTTTCACTATCAAAACAATTTTAAATACACAATAATCTAACAATTTTGAAGTCGAAAATTAATTGTTTTATAATTTTTTTTTTTTTTTTTTTTTCAATATTTGTCGAAAATATATATTTTAATGCTCTCGAAATTTCTTAATTTTAAAAAATATAGCTTGATAGGTTATTATATACCTACAATTGTTAACATTGTAAAATTATAAAATGGAAGTTTTAAGTTAATTTGATCTTTAGTCGTGTTGCACACAACATGGTAGCTATATTCATATCGATCAAAAAATAACGTTCCTTGACTCTCCCCCCCCCCCCCCTTACCCTTCTTCCCTCGTTTAGCTCAAATAGTTTATTTTTTACTTTTAATAAATCTTCATACCTAATTATTTTTTGTGCCAAACATAAGTCAATGTAAAATGAAATCATTACGTGTTGAACACCTGAAATAAGCTAAAAACAGTGGTTTACAATTTTAAGGGAACCTAGATCTTTGTATTATTATAAAGATACAAAGACACAGTTCTGAGCTTCTTGAAAATTAACAAATATACCATTAACGAAATTAAAAAAAAAAAAAAAAATTAAATCAAAACAGTCGTTTCTATGACCCATATAACCTTGACTTTCGAATTTGTCAATTAAAAATGTACCTGTAATTATAATTCAAATTTTCAAATATACATTAATCAAATTCCAAGGCATTTGATTTTGAATCCATAAAATGTGTTGAATTTTATTAGAAACAGAATGAGAGTTTTCTTATCAGTTTTTTCTAGTTTTAAACTTCTATTGAATTACTCTGAGGAATTGCGAGTTCAGTATTTTACAAAACGAAATACTTTTCTTTGACTGTTAATATAAGATTTCAATTTAATTTAAACACAAAATATCAGATAATTAATACTTGAAACACTACATTTATTTTCAAATTAAATATATATTTGACATCTCATACTACACCTGTGTATCGATCTATTTCAGAATAAAAAGAAAAAAAATCTAACTTCGAAAGTTATGCTACACACAAAATAAATACGGAAAATATATTCCTCAAGATCTTAAAAGAAAAATTCTTAGAAATTGTGTCAAACAAAATATTTATTTTTCGTGCCTTTCACAAATTCTGATACTTCCGGTACTTGAAACTTCTTCCAGAAAATGTTTTGTCATCGTATTCGTTCTAGCGAATCTAGCCTTGAATATCATCCATGTATCCATTTCAAGTGAGTAGGCTTTTGTGCTATTTGATTTTTGATCTATGGACAACAGAAACTTTAAATTGCACTATAAGAAAACTTCATGTAATGTACCATTTAAAAACTGTAAAACTGATGTAACAGAATAAATGACATAAAAAAAATCAAAACGAGAGTCTAAAAAAAAATATTGTCCTTACAAATACTGTATAAAACAAAGACACTTCTTTTGAAAGTTTAAACAAATTTATCTATGAAACGAAGATTAAATCTTAAGCAAAATTTTCTTAAAGCAATTAATCACTGTATAAAATTAAATGAAACTATCTTTACATGTTTATATTTTTAATCAGAAAGAAATTCTTTGGCTGAAGCACGGGATATTTTGCGATATATTTTTACTTATAAACAAATTCGAATTGCAAAAGTATGATAAAACTAGTACTTATATTTTTGTTTTATATAATACTAGCTGAATAACCGTGCTTCGTTACGAAATTTTAGCATGTGCAACTTTTTTGCTAGCTGCGTGGCCCCGCGTTACGGAGATCCACCATTAGAGTATAGGTCCCTCCTTTTGGCGCTTCGTTCGCAGGAAGATTCCTTGTTACTCAAATTCAAGCTCGCATCGCTCGCTGAAAAATTCATTAACACATAAGCACAGGCTTACTTCCCTCTTTGAAAGGTTCATTGTTATGAAAGCATGGGGTCGTTACGCTAGCTGAAAGGTTCATGCTACGTAAGATTAAGCTAACCAAAAACTAATTGCTTCGTAAACCCTTAATATTAAAAGCCCCTTCACTAACGAGAAACAATTTTTTCTCCGTTAATACTATAATACAACACTCCTTTTAGAATATTTTAACACGTGTTTATAAAAATCAAAATTAGAAGGCCAAAACTACTTACGTTGAAATTTTCAGAGCTCAATACCTATTAGAAGTTTCTCTTTGTGAAAATATTCATTAAAAAATTAATTAAAAAAGCAAATTTAAATGTTATCATTCCTTTTTGTTCAATTAGAAGGACAATGTGGAAAATTTCAGAACTGTAGTCCTATCAAAAACCGATTTGTAAAATATTTTTTAATTAAAGAAAAAAAAATTAAAAAGCTAATCGAAATTTTAAAATTTTGTTTGTCAAAAGTTCAATTAGAAGGCTAAAACTACTTTCGTTGAAAATTTCAGAGCTTTGTCCCTATTAGAAATCAATATTTTTAAAATATTTTTTAATTAAATAAAAAATAATTAAAAAAATTAATGAACAATTTTTTAATTCTGTCTGTGCGAAATCGAATTAGAAGGCCGAAACTACTTAAGTTAAAAATTTAAAAACTGAAACCTTATTAGAAATCGTTTTGCACAATATTCATTAATTATTTTTAAAAAATTGATCAAAAAACACCAATCGAAATTTTAGATTGTGTTTGTCAAAAGTCTAATTAAAAGGTCAAAACCATCTATGTTAAAAATTCCAGAGCTGTAGCCGTATCTAAATTCATTTTGTGAAATATTTATTAATTAAAAAATTTAATTTATAAAAACTATTCAAATTCTTAGCTCATTTTTCAAAAGTCCAATTAGAAGGCTAAAACTACTTATGTTGAAATTTTCAGAGCTGAATCCCTATTAGAAGTCATTTTGAAAAGAAAGTTGTGCGGTGCTCCACACCCCTAGTTTTGATTATCTTCCCAATCTAAACAATTTCATATTCATTGAATATGTGAGGCGTGTACTTTCAAAATCTGCTCAATCCACATTGTTTGCAAAACATTTACTTTACTTTTTTGCACGTTCTCAATTCACTGCACCTAAAAAAGCGGAATTATCTTAAAGTGTCTCCATCTAGTATGAAAAATGAATTCAAGCTCATGACCTTTGATCAGCAGAAAACCAAAAATGATACAGACACTGCTATGTGTCGAATGAAAGGTCTCATCAAAATGAAATTCAAACTGGTACTCAAAATACAAGTTCTTAGCCTATATTATAAATCCTAAAGACTTGTATTATTTATAAGTATAGAAATCTCGATTCGATAAAATTAATGAATGTAGCCTGAATATTTGGGGACAAGTTTTCTAGCCAAATTTACTACCAAACTCAATAACGGGGACGATTTTTCAACAACAAATACCAAATCGGACGAGTTTTTGTAATGAAATCCTATAATCTTCAACATTGATAGATATAAGTCATTAGGTTTCGCCAACACTTGCACTGTAAATGCTGGAGTCTTAAATTTAGACACAAAAGTGTCTGAAAGTTAGTCTCAGACATATTAAGTGACTTATTTGGCAACACATTTATAAATATCAGACATCACACTCGCCTGAATCTCTCTGAATTTCTATTCAGTCACGATAAATGTCTTAAATAGCTAAAGCAAAATAAGACATTTCGGTTTTCAAACGCGTAAAATGTCTTAAATATGCATCTACACTGCGTGAAAAAAGTAGGACACATGATTTTTTTTTTATAAATAAAAAACACTGATTTTTTTTCCATAACAATTTAATGAGTAACACTTTAAATTACTAATTACAAACAGATAACTGTATCTGAAAATTGAAACAAAAAAAAATACAGGTCAAGTACAGCAATAAATCAGTTTTGACTTCATCATACTCTGTGAAAAAAGTAGAAGGACACTTATAAATAATGCAAATGAAAGTCTTATTAATAGGGAATTCTTCCACCATTGGCTTTGATTACTTCAAAAATTCGATTTGGCATCGAATCATATAAAGTTTGAATTTCTGTTTGGCAGAAATTGTCCCATAAATAATTCAAAGTTCTCCGAAGCTCAACTATAGATTCAAACTGCTTGCCTTCCTCGTAAACGCGACGAACAATCATTGCCCATATGTTCTCTACAATGTTGAGGTCCGGGCTTTTAGCAGGCCATGGCAAAACCCGAACATTATTTGCTGCAAACCAATTTTTAACCCCATTAGTTGTGTGAATTGATGCTCCGTCCTGCTGAAAAATCCAGTCATTTCCGCCTAGCTCAACGCCGCATACTGGGGTATTTGCATCGAAAAGTTGGCCAAAACTATTTTCGCGCCAGAATAGTGTTTAAATGCGATAATACTTTAATTTATTGAATGAAATAGTAAATTTTCTTCTTAAGGATGGAAAAAAAATTACTTTATTAAAAATATACGTTTTTTTTTTTTTTTTTTTATTTTTTTTTTTTTTTATTATTATTATTTTTTTTATTATTGTTATTATTATTATTATTATTATACTAATATCATTATCATTGTATAATATTAATGGGTAATTTTATGCTAAACCATTCTGTACTTGACTTATCATTAATTTATGATTTATCGCTATACATGTTCAATGTTAAAAAAATATCATTGCATTTTCAAAATGTTCATTGAATTCATTATTCATCCCATAATTATTTGGTATTTTAATATTGTTAGTTTTACACCAAATAGCTTATCTTGGCTCTTCATCTGATGATTTATTCGAAGATTTTATTTAGATTCTAGTCTGGGCTTTATTTGGTTTTGGTGGCCAGTGTTTCTTATGAAAGACTTTACGCTTTTTAGGGTATAATACATATCATATTTATTATGAGCGGATCAGAGCTCAATAGTAGTCTATTCCGTACATCTGTATTCCATTATTTTCTCGAATTTTTTTTTTAACTCTTTTAAGTAATATACCTTAAATGTGTATTCCTTACCTCCACAATTTCTTATTTTAGCCTCCCAATCAGCAATAAGGCATTTTTTACAACTATGAGATCATATATCAGCGTTTCATGCAATGTTAGAGTCATAGGATGCCGAGGGTATGGCTGTACATAGAGTTTGGCTGTATCCATAGTGTTGTTAGAAAATTTCTTCGTATCATTTCCATAACTACTAGATAATATTTCTAAAATTATCTTCAATCAAAGAATCAAATTGACATTATATCTCGTAGTTTCAGCAGCCAGATCATATCGTTAGAAAATCTTCTACTTGTATTGTACTCATTACTTTTTCCAAATCTGGGTTTTGGTACTTCAATAATGAAAACCAAGCTTGCTTCCGAACTCTTGGATTATTTCATTTTTTTTCATTTTTTTTTTCTTAACTCTATTTTTATTTTCTAGTGTTCGAAGTTGTTACTTTTAACAGGCCAGTTTGCGCGTTAAATGGGGTACGCAATAAAACAAGAGAATACGCAAATGCAAAATAGATCATCTGAATTGAAGGGCCTTTTCATCATCTCATGTGTTTTTGTTAAATCGTTTTAGTTTTTGGATGTTGCACTGCATATGTAACACTTTATGGTTGGTTTTGTGTTAGTAACAACATGGAACCAACCTTAGCAAAAGATGTTTAACTTCTACACTTCCCTCATCTTTTGTGTTTTTGAGTGAACTAATTTTTGTTTGGATGTGATCTACCTCGCATTTTATTATATTTATGGTACCCTTAGTGAATTCTAATCTGATTGTTCGAAAATACCGAGGCGATGAATGGTGAGGTTTTTAAAAATGACTTTTTTCTCAGTTTTTCTCCAAAGAAATCGTAAAGGCACCAGAAAACTTTGAAAAATATTGACGTCTGCTCTTTAGAATTTTGAACTGTTTGTTTGTATTTCGTTGATTGGGATCTGTCACAACTACATTTCGTTAGTAATTCTAATGACTTTCTCTCATAAAATTAATTGTTTCTATAACTTTCTGCAAATAATTAAGCATAAGTGTATTCGAGCGATCTAATTGACCCTTCATATTTATTCAGTCAAAGCATTGCAACGGTGTTCTCAGAGGAGAAGGGTAAAAATCAATTTTTACTAATATTTTTTTTTCTTACTTATCTTTTTAAGAATTCAAACTCTTTATAAGGGAACTTACTTTAAATGTATCATTTGATTCTCATTATGAGCTTAATTTCATTCCTATCTTAACTTTCCTTACTGCTTTTCAGTGGTAAACAAAAAACTATCAAAAATATTCAGTATAATTAAACTTTTTCATCAAATTAGTTATTTTACGATTTTATATGGTATTATTCAAATAGCATACTTAATTTACATTATAAATTATCATAAATAATGATAAATTGGAAACATAAGTGAAGTTTCTGCGAGTACGTCAAAATGACGTCATCTACATCAACGCTTGTAATATCCGCATCCGCAAAAATCCGCAAAATGTTTTTAAGGTATAAGGAACTAGTATATGTGGTCTTTAAAAATGGTATAAAAATCACTACTCAATAAGACTCAATCGTATAACAAAAACACTCGTGAAAATAAAATATTGCAAGAAAAATTCGCTGAGTTTTGTGACTGAACAAAATTTAATTTGCTCATTAAATTTAGATAAATTTAAATGTTAAGTGGTAAAATCTTTAATTATAGACCTTAAGGAGACACATATATCGTGTTGAAATTAAAATTGAAACAAAAAGTTTAAAATTTGGCTTGTTAAAATATTGTGCTTTCATTGGTGATAGAAAAAAGAAATACACACTTCGTGCAAACGTTAGCTTTCGGTTAATCGATAAGACATTTGGGATCTCAGATTAAAAAAAATTGATACGGGGTAATGTTCTACATTTAATAAAGTACATATGTGCAAAAATTCAAGTGTCTAGGAGGAATTTTGAAAAATCGACTTTTGGCCAGCTTTTAGAGGCAAATACCCCAGTGTGAGCCGTAGGGAAGGAGATCTGAATTCAAGACTTGGATATAATCTGTGTGTTTCTGCCTGCCACTCAGGAACACTAGGTTTGTTCTTCCTCCGTACCCGACTGCCAACCAAACCATTAAACTCTCTCCTCCCATCTGTCGGGTAGAATAAGTCTTTTCTTCAGTACCGAGTCAGTGCCAATAGTATTTGTAGCCATGTGGACCGTCTAAATTAAATCTTTTCTCATCAGAAAATATAACGGAGGTCCATTCTGACGTCCAGGACATGTGGTTTTTAGCCCAGTGCAGTCGGTGTTTAATGTGCTTTTCATTCCATTTGGGATGGTGCTTCCTTTTTCGGAATACGAAATTTTCGGACCTTTTTATGTAGTTGTAAACAGTTCTTCTTGAAACGTGTGTGATGCCTGCATTATTTTGAGCTTTGGCAATACTTCCATCCGGTTTTTTTAGTTCCCGAATGATTTTTCTTTGATCGCGTTGCGTCACTTTTTTAGGTCTGCCAGTCTTCTTTTCGGTTCCCTGACTACTAGGATTTCTTATATAGTTTGAAACAGTATTTGGACTAATATGTATCTGGCGCGCAATCTCTCTCCAACCTTTGCCATCGTTTTTGTAGGCATAAATTTGGCCTTTTTCAAACTCACTTAAAGGTTTTCCTCTAGGCATTCTAAAAAGATGAAAACGACGGATTTTCAATAAAATAGTATGTTTTTCTTAACAAAAACAGTTAAAAAGAATGAAACACCTACCATTGAGGTTTACAATATTCCAAAACAAATTATTTTAGCACGTGTCCTTCTACTTTTTTCACACACCAAAAATCGTTAAGTACTGTTTTCCTTAATTTTTACTAATAGTAGATAAAATTTACTCATTTATAAAAAAGAAAAAATAGCCAAACTACATAAAAAAAAAGAAATTTAGATCAGGAGGATCGAAATACAAAACATAAATTACAAAATATGACTGTCCTTCTACTTTTTTCCCTTAGTTTATATAGCGAAACTTTAAAATGTGTGTCATCCAATAAGATACGAGTTTCGCTTTTGAGAAAACGAACGGCGTATGGTTTGTATAAAAAGTTGTTGCAATATGTTAACGTACAAATGTTTGTATTTTTCGCTTCTCGAGTGTAGCATTCAATTACAAAATGGTATTGTAAATTAATTTAAAATAATTTACTTTTCTGCATTTTCTTTTATAAAACTGTCATTTTAATGATAATCTGTTAAGATTTACTGTATTGTTCCCCTTGGCGATACTTTGAAAGTTGGCTATTCGGCGCAAAACGTGGCATTTTGTAGGCGGTAATTTGTTGAACAATAAGAAAATTTGCAATTTTTTTAAGTAATAATAATTAAAAAATAAATTGCATGGATATTAATAATATTTTTGTTTAATATGTAATTTAGATGTTATGTAATTACCATGAAAAATTTCAATTCTATATCTTGCATAGTTTTTTATATGAAAATACCAAAAGTTCGAAAATCGAAGTCTTTTTACAACAGTTCGAAAATCGAAGTTTTGAGAAAACACGAAAAGGCTATAAAAGTTTTAGTAACTTACATGTTTTTCAAATTTAATGTGCTCCGCCTCAGTATTTTGAAACAGCCATCTTTACAGATATTTCTAATGCCTCCTGCCCCCCCCCCCCCTTCTTTTTTTTTTTTATTTTTTTTTTTTTTTGAATGCCCTCTCTGCTTCGGCTTCTCAACGATTAACGAAGTGTCGCAGCGACAGGAAAAATTGTTGTAAAAAGGTCCCATACCCAATTCAGGAAACTTAATATTTTTTTAGTTTTAGTATACATCTAATATGTTATTTAATCATAATACAAATTTCAATTGTTTATCTGGCATATTTTTTTTACGAAAGTACCAAAATTTGGGAAACAGACGTTTTCAGAAATGCAAAAAATGTTTGTGCAACTTACATACTTTTCAAATTTAATATGCTCTAGTTCCATATTCTGAAGCATCACCATACAGATAATTCTAATGCCTTCTGTTTTAATTGTTTATCTTTTATGCATCTTTTAAGGGGTTTATTTAAATGTCGTATATCTGCTTCAGCTATTCGACAATAATTGAAGTGTTGTAGTGGTATGACCATTGTTATTATGTAGTGTTATTATAGGAGAACGCTATAAACAGGTTAAATTCCCAGATCGGAAATAATTAGATTATTACTGCTTGATCAATCACTAAAATAAGTTTATGTTGCCACATAATGTATGTTTTGTGTGGGTGTCTTGAAGGTTATATGTTAATCAATAACTTATATTTTAGTGGGCATTACTTGTGATTGCCAAACAAAAATAAGTTCAGAACAGGATGAGCTCCCATGTTTTGGCTGGTGGGTGTATCTAGTGGGGATGTATGTTAGTCAATAACGAGACAGTTTTGCTTTGTAGTGCGTTTAATAAGCATGATGTTGATTACAAAATAGACCGTTAAGCCTTGATTAAGGTCTCGCGTGCATTCTCTGATCCGGATATGTCAGTGATCAAACGATCAGCCAGCATCCAATCTCTCTCACTCTCTCTCTTTCTGTCTGTCTGTCTGAATGGCACTGCAATCGCGCTGCTGTTTTGACGTGGAGGGGATAGAGCCTATGTTACATGTATCCGCAGCATTTTTAGACTTGCCAATGCAACGCATTTAATAAACTAGGTTCGTGTTTACATCACTCTTGTTATTTGTCGTTGAAGATGACTTGTAGATAGCAACTTAAAACTGTGATACAATCTTAAAAGCCAAACCTTCTGTAGTTGAGATTCATCCACAATACATTGTATACTATTCGAATACAAATATCTTACAATAATTCCCAGTTCCCTCACTAGGATATACTAATAGTTGTGAGCATATTATTAACAGTTGTGTCTCTGTTTTGCAATCTCATGCTTAAATTTACGAGGAAGGTGAAATTTAGTCAACAAAAGTTATGTGCAACATGGTAATAAAAAAGTAATTTTGACATTTCTTGCAATAAAAATTTATAATTTAACACAATCACATTTCTATTGCATTTTAATTTAAATATATGTATTTTTAGCTTCCCGACATCTGAAAAGTATCATAAACAACCCATTCAGACACATCAACTGCCTGAAAATATCCCCAATTCAGACTCTCCAAATGCCTGAAAATACCCGATTTTCAGAACTTCAAGTGTCTTAAAGATTGAGACACCATTTTGCGTCTTAAAACAGTGCCATTTGTTTAAGACACTTTTGTGTCTTATTTTGGAACATTTCAATTTGGGGTGTGCTACTTGGATCTGACAGATAGAGCAATGTAATATAGAGCAATAGAAACGTCTGTAGAATCATCTTTTCATTGAAAGTTACTCTCTCAACTTGTTTTATTTCAGAAAAGTTTTTTTGCTTCAAAATGGGACTATTTCCTATTATATAAGGCAGGGTTACAATCCAATGAAATTTCACATTTTTAAATTAGGAAAGATAAACTGAGACTTTTAACTGAATGATATAGCCTACATTTCTGGAGAAATCTGCCAACTGGGAACATTTTAATGTCCAGAACTCTTTGCTAATTGCATTCATAATTCAGGAGTAGTTTCTTGAAAGCACACAGCAAATGGAAATGTCTTAAAATAAGACACAAAGGTGTCTTAAACAAGTGTAACTGTTTTAATACGTAAATTGGTGTCTTAATATTTAAGACACTTGAAGTCTCTTAAAAAGGGGTATTTTCTGACATTTGGAGTGTCTGAATTGGGGATATTTTCAGACAGTTGATGTGTCATGGGATGTTTATGGTACCTTTCAGATTTTGGAAAGCCAATAACACATATATTTAAATTAAAATGCAATAGAAATGTGCTTGTGTTAAATTACGAATTTTTATTAAAAGAAAAGTAAAAAATACTGTTTTACTATCATGTTGCTCATAACTTTTTGTGGACTACGCTCCACCTTTCTGGTAAATTTAAGCATGAGATTGTAAAACAACAACACAACTATTAATACTATGCACAAAACTATTAATATATCCAAGTAAGGAAACTGAGACTTATTGTAAAATATATGTATCTGAATAGCTGAAGCAGATATAGGGCATTTAAAAATAAACTCAAAAGATACATAAAAAAATAAACAAATAAAACAGAGGGCATTAGAAGTATGTAAGGAGATGCTTCAAAATATAGAGGTGGGGCATATTAAATTTGAAAAAATATATAAGTTTCACAAACATTTTTTTTTTTTTTTTTTTTTTTTGCGTTTCTGAAAAAGTCGGTTTCCCAAATTTTGGTATGCTCTTAAAAAAAAATAAGCCAAGACATATGTTGAAATTTGTTATTATAATTAAATAACGTATTAAGTGCATATTAAACTATAAAAAAATATCATAATTCCTGTAATTTGAGGATAGGACCTTTTTAAAACAGTTTTCCCTGTCACTGCAACACTTCGTTTATCATTGAGAAGCCGAAGCAAAAAGGACACCTTAAAAAACTTCAAAAAACGTAAGAAGAGAGGGGGGGAGGCATTAGAAGTATCTGTAAAGATGGCTGTTTTAAAATACAGAGGTAAAACACATTAAATTTGAGAAACATGCAAGTTATTAACATTTCTATAGTTTTTTCGCGTTTTTTCAACTTTTGGAATGCTTTATTTAAAAAACTATGCAAGATATAGAACTGAAATTTTTCATGGCAATTACATAACATATAAAGTACATATTAAACAAAAATATTATTAAAATCTATATAATTTATTTTTTAATTATATTATTACTGAAAAAAATTGCAAATTTTCATATGTTCAACAAACTACTGCATAAAAAAAAACTGTTTATTATTTTGTAAAATCTGATATTTAATGCAGTATATAGACATTTCTAAGAAATATAAACAAAAAATCTTTAGTTTAGTTCTAAGGTTTTTTACGAGCTACCACAATTCAACTCACTGCGGAAAATTTTATTTAACCGACATTCATTAAAATTTGTTATCACGTAAATTGCATAACGTATTAAGTGCATATTAAAACTAAAAAAATATTAAAATTCCTGTAATTTGAGGATAGGACCTTTTTGCAACAGTTTACCCTGTCACTGCAACACTTCGTTAATCGGCTAGAATGCGTTATACGCCCCCCTCCCCCATTTTTGTGATTTTGAGTCAAATATGGTAATCCGGAACCTGTATGGTTCCATTACAACTTGGCATCCATTTTGGCAAACCTGTAGTTCAATTCAGTAAAAGTGTCAATTCAACTTGGCTGCATTTTGCAAAGTCGCCAAAGTGGGGAAGGGGAGGGGGGATTAAGGCATTTTAACCCGTTAATCGTTGAGAAGCCGAAGCAGAGAGGGCATTTAAAAAACTTCAAAAAAAGTAAGAAAAGTGGTGGATATAAAAAAAAAGGCATTAGAAGTATCTGTCAAGATGGCTGCTTCAAAATACAGAGGTAGAATACATTAAATTTGAAAAATATGCAGATTATTAGAATTTCTATAGTTTTCTTAAAACGTCGATTTTAAGACATTTGGTACGCTTCGTTTAAAAAACTATTCAAGATATAAAATTGAAATTTTTCATGACAGTTACATAATATATAAAGTACATATTAAATAAAAATATTATTAAAATCTATGGAATTTATTTTTTAATTATATTATTACTTAAAAAAATTGAAAATTTTCATACGTTCAACAAACTAATGCATAAAAAAAACTTCTTTTTTTTATTATTATTTTGTGAAATCTGATATTTAATGCAGTATATAGACATTTCTAAAAAATATAAAGCAATAAAACTTTATTTTAGTTTTAAGATTTTTTTACGAGCTACCACAATTAAACTCACTGTGGAAAATTTTATTTAACAGATTTTTTAATAAGTGATTATAAATAAAATATTAGCCTATTATTGTGTGCTTTTTTTGCTAAAATATAATTTTAAAATGTTTGAACAACATATGTACAAAAAAAAATTTCTTCATTTTGACAAGTATTTAATGTTACACAAGTTATTTGTAGTGTTGATTTTTTTGATTTTATAGCTGTATAACCAAGAATAAATTTTATTCAGATTATATCAAATCATACTAAATATATTTTCAAAATCATTAGTACTTGTAATATCCAACAAAACCAATAAAAATGTAATTGAATGGAAAAACAGAAAACTTAGAATTCTGTGAGTGTCATTTAGATATACTAGATCAATTAAAATGTACTATAATAAAAACACTGAAAATAAGTGTATCATTGAATAACACTTAGCTGTAACATGGAACCCCATTTTTCACTAATTCATTGACTATCAAATATAAAGCCAATCTAAATAGTTCAAAAACGGGTTCATTTGTTTCTTGTAAGGCAACTTGCTTCAAGTCAAGAATGCTCCATGTCGATTTCAAAAACGAAGACGAACGCTTCCAAACAATTCTTAAGCACAGTTAAACAAAAGCACAAGCTTAAAGGATATTATCATTAAAATGACCGTTTTATAATAGCAAAAGCAGGAAAATAAACTATTTTAAATGAATACACAGTATCATTTTGTAATCGAATGCTACACGAGACGTGAAAATACAAACATTTGTACGTTTAAATCAAGCAAGAACTTTTTACACAGTGCATGCGCCGTGCGCTCTCCCAAAAACAAAACTCATATCGCATTAGATGACACACATTTTGAAGTTTCACTATATAGTCGTATATTTCAGATATTTTACAGTCTTGCTTTCTATCTGAAGACCCAAATGTCCATTTTGACCATTCTTTTAGCTGTTTAAGACACTTATCGTGACTGAATGGAAATTCAGAAAGATTCAGACTCTTGTGATGTCTGATATTTATTAGCGCGTTGGCAAATAAGTCACCCAATGTGACTGAAAAACTTTCAAACACTTTTGTGTCTATATTTAAGACACCAGCATTTACAGTGAATAAGAGCGGTTATAAGCCTTCAATGCATTTAAATCAACATTGATTAAAATAAAAAGTGTTACTAAAGCAGAACCTCTCCCCTTCTTCTCAAATTCACCCACTTCATTTAATATATATAACAATTCATAGGCTACGTATTTTTTCAAAAATGTAATTAACATATACTAGTAATAAAAAATACTTAAGCATTTTAGAGATATTTTACTAAACAAATGTTCGTTTTCATATATTAGCAGGGATGTCTATTGTCTAGGGGAAAAAAATTTGGTACGGTATTACAAAAGTAATCTTGAAAGTTTTAGTGTAGTAATCGAAGCATTTCAGGTGAAAGATTAATTTTCAATGATCAATAAATGAGTCCTTAGAATCTTAGACTTTATCAAATAAGTGCAATATATATGAAAGGGTAGAGAAGAGTGATATAATTATAATTCCATGGGAATAGAGCTTAAAAGTTCAACTTGGAAATTCAATTGTGTACATGTTGTAGACAGGAACGTGGAGAGTTTTGTACAATTAGTTACGAATTTGAAAATTCGTATCAAATTCTTCACAGTTACTAGTTTAAACATAAAAAAAAGAATATTAAGTAAACTTTATTAGTAGTAGAAAGGCGAGTTTATATTAGCATTTCATCAATTATACTCATTTCGAATAGACTCTTAATAGTGTAACTCTCAGAATATTTTATACATCGAAATTCGTAAAAGTGAAACTTCTAATTATATTATAAACGTTTAGTTGCATTACATCTTGCCATACAGCATTATTTAAACTCACAGAATACTTATATTTAATTAAAAATATTTTTAAAAGGAGGAATAATAAGAAGTTAAATTGATATACATGGCCATTGACCAATATAATTAAACATTAGAAATTATGTGAGTAAAAATAAAAAAATAATTAATTGCATTATTGTGAATTATTTTATACGACAATAAAGCTACTCGATGTCCTGTATACTTTGATATGAAAATAATTTTGAATGTCACATTATTAATGGTTTACACATTAATTTTTATACGAGCATAGTTACAGCATGAATTATTTTGGAGAAAAGTTTAGCATTTATTTCTTACAGGTATATATTTATCGATGCATTTATCATTTTGCTAGTGTTTTGCATTTATCTTAATAAATTGCATCCTACAAAACAAAACCTTAAAAAATGACCTCTATTTCACTTTCTAATTGTATATGGTTTTAAATAGTAAAATCCCCTTTCCTGTGCTGGATTAAATTTCAATATCCAGCATTTTTAGAAATAGTATTCAATTGCATTTTTAGAAATAACGACATCAGTATATATTTAACATGAAAAAAATAGTATAAATGTCTGATCATTCTAATAATTTTTCTAAATAAAACTTTCAAATTTGTAATTGCGTTTGTTTTTGCAATCTCAGTTGGAAGGATAGTTTTGAGTGTATGGATTTCTTTGACTTAAAGATCTCATGTTGTTTTGAAACTCGTTAAAACTTTCCCGATGTTAAACCAGTTTCCTAGGAAACTGATGGTGATTACCACAAGTTATCTTCAACCTTTTAAAGGATAAATGTATTCCCTTAGGTTTAGTAATCGGAGAAGAATCAGTTGAGTTTGGTACAATTAAGGAGAAACTTTGAAGAACTCGTTAAGATTGCTGTAGAAAGTAAAATACCATAATAAATTCTGGTAGCTCTTTGAATTTAAAAAATATATTACTCTATGAAAAATCTTTCGAGAATTTCTGAGTGAGAAATTCAGTTGCTTAAAAACGGAAGATATTCTGTTTCAACAACTCGAAATATGATGCTCATTTACACAAATATTATTTTGTTTCCCCGTCGTAACCGGCTTGAAAAAACTACTTCCCAATTTTCGTTCTTTGCCATAAGAATTTGAAAAAAGTCATAATATCATCAAAATCATAGCCTTATGAAAAACGTGAACTAACAAAATGATTTTGAATCAATAAGTTCATGTCCTTCTTTTCTTCTAAACTCAAAATAGGATTTTCTATAAAACCAGAAAATATAGGAAAAACACAAACATTTTACTGGCATCCGATTTCCCAGTAAAATGTCTTTTTTTGCTGAATAATTTTAACAACATAAAAAAAAATCTAATATTGGGTTATATTGTTGGAAAAATACATGATGTAATTTGTAATATGTGCCAAATGATTTCAAAGTTAATGGAATTAAATGTGTATAGCACTACATTTTTTATGTTTTTATTTTATAGTTCCAACTTACATGGTGTTTATAGTGAAAATTTAACTCAAAAAGCTGTAAAAAACTAATCAGAATGTCCTGAAAATTGACCAAAGAAAAGGAAAACGATATGGCACAAGAAAATTGTTCTACGCCTTTTCCCTAGTATATACAAATCAAATTTCAGATCTTTCTGGCAAGTGTTTTTTACAGCTTTTAAAAATTGAATTTTTTATAAGCAGCCTGTATAATTGAAGTATCTGGTGCCTATATTTGTATTTATTAGATTAGCTTGCCTTCGATATTTATTTGTAGATCTTTCAGAAGGAAAGCTACAATGTAAGATTGTTCAATCCTGTTACATTGTGTATGGTGTAGAAAATGTGATTTTGAAATTAAACTATCTGTTTGAAGATAAATATTTTAATGAATAAATTGCATTCGAAATTGAAAGGTGAAATAAAGTTGTTTTGACAAAATCAATCGTGAAATTTATCAAATAAAGGAATTAATATGGAAAGTAGAATAAGCTTGCAAATTTGGTCACTACCTATTGTGAAAATAATAGTGTCATTATAGTTTACTTTCTAAAGATAGATTTTATTTCTTTAACATACATGTGGGAGTAGACGATCAGAGAAGGGACACTTGCTGAGTGTAGAATCCAGCTTTAATGAATCCTTACTGCCTCTTATCACATACTACATTAGGCACAAGCGCCTTTCTTACGTATATTCACATCGAGAATGTTCAGTGATCTGTCTCTCTAATCAGAATGAGGAATACCTCCCTCTGCCGCTAGGAGTCGCCACGAGGGGTTCTCTAGTGGTGCACCCCCTATCTCCACACTCGGTCATCTTGGCTCTGAAGTTATCTGAAATAGAAAAACACAAGGAAAGCAATATGCACAGATACTTTGATTGTCACATCCATGATAGTTTTTGATTGGTGTCTCTTTGTAATGGCCAAAAAATTTTGCTCGCTGAGTGTAAACTTTAAATGTTCTGGGTTTTTTGCGTCTTTTCTTAAACTGTTTGAGGCTCTCCTTATTCATTGAGGTTTCTTCAGTCTTCTTATTTGCATCTGATAATGATCTTTTCTTTTTATGTTTTTCCTTGACATCCTTCTGTCCTTCTTTTTTGGTTTCATCTTGTTGAAGGTTCATTTTAATCTTTGAAATTTCTGCATTTTGAAGTTTCTTTCCATGCTGAATATGTTCAACGAGAATAGAATCTTCCTTCATTGCTCTAACTTGTTTAGTTATCTTCACATCCATTTCCTTTACTTCTTTTTGTCTGGAACATAATTCTCTTTTCAATCCAATGCTGTGATTTTTCTCCTTTAGCTGTCTTTTTAAGTTTACTCCTTCTTCTAAACTTAAGACTGAGGGTTGCAAGACTTTATTAGTGGCACTCAACTCACATTTTCCATAAGTTTGGCATCGTTGATCTAACTGTTCTTGTAGTAACTTGGCTATTTTCAATTCATTTTTAAGATGGATAATTTCTTCTTTAGCAGATCCAATTTCCATTTCACAACCTGCAATGTCTTCTTTGTATTTTTCAGGAATTTCAGTGGTTTCTGCCAGTTCCTTTAAATTTTCCGATTCTATTTCTTCAAATTTAGCTTGTAATGCATCATTCTTAACTTCCAGTTTAGAGTACTGTACTTTGAAAGTAGCACCTTCTGTATGCAACTGTAAGATTTCATCTTCACATTCTTTTATCTTACTTTGAGCTTCGTTCAGTTTACAATAAAGTTCTTCCATCTCTTTTTTGAATTCTTCATCTCCTCTCAGTACAGCATTCTCCGCTACTTCAGGGAAGTTTTCTTTAAAAGGCGTACGTTCTGCAAGTAAACATGCCGCAATCCTACGCTTTTCGCCAAATAATTTCGCATCTGCTACGGAATCTTCTCTCTTCTTTTCGCCGCCAAGGTCTAATCTTTCTCGGGTCACACCAGTAAGATGACTAGCGTTTCTGCATTCGGAAGGCGGAGCTACAAATTTCTCCTCTGCTCTGCTTCCTGATTGGCTGCCGCGGCTGTCGATCTTCTTCTCAACTGTCAGAACAGATTTGATTGACATCTTGCGGAGCGCTTCTCTCTTATTTTCTCCTTTGGCCTCGCCAGACTGGCGCCTGATAACTTGTAAATAAAAAACACGTGGATCCTCTCGGAGCTGTCTGTAAAAGGATGGGTTTTCGAATTTTCCTATAACGTCCATTCCAATTATTAATTCATTCGTGCGGTCTTTGATGACGTATATTTTTGCATTGATTGAATGAGTGTCGATTTTAATGTCAGTATGGAAATATCCTAATGGTTGTACTTCTATATTACCTAACCCTTTTAGTAATATGTCATTTGTCATTAATTGGGGTGATCCTATTTTTATATACAAGTCTTCAGAAATGAAGGTGACTTGGCTCCCTGTATCATTAATAGCAACTATTTCATGATCAAATATTATTACCTTTGTGGTGCTTTTATTGTCAGTGTATGCACTAATTTTATTGATTGGACTACTATAACTTTCATTTTCGGGATACACATTACTTTTATAATTAGGAAAATTACTAATTACAGCTCTATTTGCCTTCTTTTTTGGACAATAGGCCTGGATGTGCCCGATTTCAGCACAATTAAAGCATTTAATACCTTGATTTTTAACTTCAAACTGACTATATTCATTAGGCCACTCTGTATTATCAACAATACCATTATTTCTTTCCTTATAAAAATGGTTAGTATTGGTTTGAGCACGAACGAATGGACGTTCCTGTATATTTTCTCTAAATTGCCAGTGTTTCCTGTTTTTTTCTTCATATTTATTTTCGCGAAATATCGTACTCTTTTTAAAATTATTTCTAGTTGAATCAGAGTCATTAAGTTTGTTGACCAAAATTTCCCTATTTTTTATTTTCGGAAGTTCGTCCATAAAGTGTTCTCGAATTTCTTTGGGTAATTTTCTTTTTATTTGATCTATTAGCATTAATTCTTTTAAATCTTCAAATGTTGTGACATCAAGTCCGCTCAACCATTCGGTTAGATAATTGTTTAGTTCAAAAGCAAAGTCTCTCCATGTCTGACATTGTTCTTTTTTATGGAATGAGAATTGTATTCTGAACTGTTCTGGGCTAAGTCGGTATCGTCTCAGCAAAATGCTCTTAATGTGGTCGTAATTATTCGCTAGTGTTTCCGGCTCACGTGTTATTAAGCTTGCTATGTCAAGTGGAAGCAATGTAATTAAATAATTTACCCAAGTATCTTTCGATATTTCTAGACGACTAATTTGTCTCTCAAATAGTGTCAAGTAGATGCTTATGTCACTAACGTCAAACGGTTTCATATACTGTAATATATTTGGGCTTCTGCTTACTTCGTTTTCCCGTGCGTTTGTTACAGTAGCGCCAAGTTGGCGAACTTCTGCTTCTATGCGCAGTTTCGCTAACTCGAATTCTTTCGCTTCCCTATCTTTTGCTAACTCAAATTCTTTCGTTTCCTTTTCTTCACGATCATTTACAATTGTGTTTAATATATTTTTAACAAGGTTTTCATCATAATCGGCGTGTTCTGTTATTAATTTACATAATTGAGCGATTTTTGGATTTATGGGTTGTTCCAATCCCAGTTCATCTATTAAAGCGAGTAGGTCATTCTTTCGTGCTCTGGCAAGAAACGCCATGTTAGTATAATCGAAAATTGTACTCACAGTTTTTCTGTTGACTTGTTACCTCGACTTGTGACAGTCAGTGCCTATGTTTCGTTATGGTCTCCCAGTGCTTGCTGGTCCCCTCCTTAATGATGTTGACCTCTTGTATTTGACACGAAGTTTCTTGGCTTCGACGGCGGTGTTCCAATGCTTGTTGTTTCCGCTAAACAATCCTCTTCGTCGGCGCTGACTTCGCTTTTCCGACGTGGTGGTTTCGCTTTCCGATGAGACGTGATTTCACTTTCCGGTCACTGTGCTAGCTGCTCCACTTCTCAGTGATGTCGACTTCTTTTATTCGATGAGCAGTTTCTTGGCTTCATTAGCGGTGTTCCAATGCTTGTTGTTTCCGCTAGGCAATCCTCTTCGTCGGCGCTGACTTCGCTTTTCCGACGTGGTGGTTTTGCTTTCCGGTGAGACGTGGTTTCCCTTTCCGGTCACTGCGCTGTTATGTCGTTTACACTGCTAGGTGATACGACGGCTTATACTTCGATCCCCGGTTCACTGCTGGGTGACTACGGTGCTGTTCGGTTTCATTTGTACTCGTCGCTCGTACTTCTAGTTTGCCCTTACACGTTCTGCCGTTTGGTTCTTAACGTAACGTTCTGACGCCTACTCAGTTCGTGATGCCGAGCCCCCATGTGGGAGTAGACGATCAGAAAAGGGACACTTGCTGAGTGTAGAATCCAGCTTTAATGAATCCTTACTGCCTCTTATCTCATACTACATTAGGCACAAGCGCCTTTCTTACGTATATTCACATCGAGAATGTTCAGTGATCTGTCTCTCTAATCAGAATGAGGAATACCTCCCTCTGCCGCTAGGAGTCGCCACGAGGGGTTCTCTAGTGGTGCGCCCCCTATCTCCACATACATGATCAGTAATTTTACTAGGCCTTATGTATAAATCTATAAGTTCCATTAAAGTACTTGTGATCTTCTTAGCATATGTTTAAAATAGTTTAAAATTATAATTACACGTTTACCACAGAATACTGTAATATTTTAATGTGCATTCATATTTAGCATGCAATATTTTAATATGTAACATTCAGTATGCATTCATATTAAACATGCAATATTTTAATATGTAACACTTAGTATGCATTTTCAAGACACATATTTTTCAATTTATTGTAGTAATTACTTGTTGCTTGAATCACTTATTAATTAGTTAGAACTGTACAAAAGTTAAATGATAGTAACATTTTACCGTATGAGATAAAAATTCATCTGGTTTTAAAAACTGTTAAAAGGCATTAAACATACAGCGAATTTTAACATTCTGGTAAGTAATAATCACTACAATTTTGTTAATTTGTCTCGTATAATGAATGATGTATACGAGATACTTTTGAATTCCGATTTACCTGCCATCACGTTCTCATATTGTTAGATTACAAAGATTCATAAAAAAAAACTATCAGCTACCTACTTTTTGCATTAGATTTGTATCAGTCTATCAATCTTAATTGGATGGAATCAGTCCATAATAATAAGGTTCAAAATTCAATTTTATTAATATGTACAAGTAATATCAAAGTCAATTAATTATAATTTATGTTTTACAAAATTCATGCTTTAGTGATTGAAGTACCTTTTCACGCAAAGCTTTTGTCTCACTAAATTCATTATCCCAGATTACAAAGTGTGCGTTTAAACTTTTTACTTTGAAATTTAAAAACAGAAACAATATATGCGAAAAAGGGTATCATCAGTAACAATGTCAAGGAAGCAAAAGAGATCTGAGACCCCAGAGAAGTGGAAAATAACCAGATGTTTTTGAGAGGACACTGTAAAACTCCAAATGACACTTTAAGAACATCTCCCCAATGGCTTTTTCGAAATAAGAAAATTGCATTTTCAGATCCCCTTTTAGCCAATATGTTAAGGCGTAAAGAACACATTACTTTGCAGAAAGTCGATACGTCTCAACTGAATAAAAACGCTCTGGCTCTACAAAAAAGAAATAAAAGTAACAGCAATGTAATGCGTTCTTTCGCCTCGATGCACACAAGAAAAAGTAAGAATATTAAATTATGTGTTACTATTCCCATGTGCAATGAATTGCTACGTTTTGTAAATAGTAAAGATCAAGGTATAAAGTATGCGAGTTGATCAGTGATCTGATCATTCCAAAAAATATTGAGCATAGAATATTATAATTTTAATGCTGTACTTTTTTTATGAGAAAAGTCATTGAAAATACTCATTCAGTTACCATATTTGACAACCCAACATAACTATACCATGTAATTTAATGTTTGCTTGTAATTACTGTATTACTCAAACATCATGATAAATCAAATAATTGGCTAATCATTAGACAAACCTAATATAAAGTAGCAAGCATTTCAAATAAATTACATATCCCAAACTTAAATTACATAGAAACTATGTCATTAAAGCCTAATTATGCAGAAAATAAATTTTAAATGCTTTTCTCTGCCGAAGGAGGCATAGTTAAATTTATAGTTTAATATAGAGCATTTGACAACATACCACATATAGTAGCAAAGAGTTCACTTTCGGTTAACTAATACTATAACAATTGCGCAAATTTGATAATTCATTTAATAGGCAAGTGCATGCGAGAGACATAAAAGGTACCAAACACAAAAGAACATATTTCAAGATTTAAATTTCTTTAAATAGACAATAAAACATACTATTATTTTATCTTTTAAAAACGTTTTAAGAAATTTTTATTAAACTTATATTTCTTTATATTTCATATTGGGGAGTAGGGGAGACTTGTGTACCTAGGGCCACCCCACTTTTATTGAATAATGTTTAGTTCTAAGTTTTTTTACTTACTTGGGAAAGTGGCAACACTCAATTGCTCTTTTGAAAGACATTTTGAAACCTTAGAGGAGAAAGATGTGACAAGTTATAAGTGAAAAACGTTTTTGTATGGTCTGCAGTAACATTTTGCAGCTCATGTCTTTTATTGTTTTACAAAGTTAAGTCAAATACTTTTCTTTGAATTCTAGTAAATAATTTTGTTTGTAACTTTAAGTACTAAATGAGATGTTTAAATAAGTCCTTTCTCCATGTGCATTTTTAGTAGAAGACATTTTATACGAAATTACCAAGTCGCGCACCTAGGGTCACATAGTTGCTTATTGGGTTCAAATTGCCAAAACCAAAATCTATTGGTGCTTCAAAGCGATAATGAATGCAGCTCATTTTTTTGGAATCAGTTTTTCAAATTATGAAAACATTTGTAATTCACTAATAATTTGACACATTGATATTTATTATAGTTATTTTATGATAAACCAATGACAGATAATAACTTGATATAGTTTCTTTTATAAAATTCATCTATGTATGTTTGTTTTCTTTTCATTACGGTCTAAAACCTCACATAAAGAGAATGGCCCTAGGTACATCAGCTACTGGCCCTAGGTAAAACGAGATCTTGTACCTAGGGCCATTTACCTATGGCCTTCTATTTGACAGAATCTATTATTTTAAGTATTTATATTAATCCCAATGGGAAGTAATTACTATAACGATGTATGCATATATTAAAGGTCAGATATATCGATCAAAATAAATATCGACACTATATCTTGCATAGAAAGAAATATCGATAAATGATCGATATATCGAAACATATTTATTTATATTTATTTGATTTTTAATTTTGTCAGAAAATAAGTTTTTCGGGGCAAATTTCTACTTTTCATGAATTCATGCAAAAATTGTTTTAATAAATAAATTATAAAAATTGTTTTAATAAAAAAAAAAAAATCGAATCAACAAATGGAACTACAAAACGATCATCAAAAAACTAAAAATGTTTGAAAATATCTATATATCAATATTTTTACTATCGATATTTTTAAAAAAATATCGTCATATCGATATATCGCTCACCTCTAATGCATACCAGTTTCACATTTTTAAACGTCTCAGTGGCTCATTTTTTGTGCATTGAAAAAAGGCAGCCCTAGGTACAAAGGTCTCCCCTACTATTATAAACAGATGTTTGGAATTTGCCCAAACTTTATATCTCTATTTAAAATGAATAAAAATATAATAACCTATTTTAGTTTGTGTACTCAGCTAGCTAAAAGCTTAAATAAAAAATCCATCCATCTGTTTGTCCGTCCGTCCCATAGAACTGAGTACTTGTTAGATTTAGATGGCTAAAACATTTCTTGCATTTCACAAATGTGGAATGGGATTTTTTTCTAATATATATTACTCAAAGATATTTAAAATAAACTTTCTGGTTTATAAATCATAACACAGTTTTTATTACTTTGAAAAACAATGCGCATTTAAAATATATGGTGACCAACAAGTTTCTTTTGATTTAACTGCATTTTAAAAACTGAAAAAACGTCATAAAGAGGTTAGTTTTCTGAAACAAAGCATAGAAAGAATTAACATATTTTTTTATAATAAATTGCTACTAGTTTGTGTACAATTTTATTTATTACTATAATAAAAATTTATTCACTCAATAAAATACAATATAAAAAGGAAATAAAACTAAATGTTATAATAGGTAATACAACGTATATATCTATTGTTAAAACCAATTTTTAAAGAAGGTTTTTTACCAAACCTGTAATTTGTTTAATCATTCATTCGTTGCTCTTACATAAATTTCCAGAAACGTTACAAATCTTTTTGAACACCTTCATATTGTTACGAATTTTTCCACTGAGGCAATGATGGCACAGTTTTCACGGTATAAAAATATTTATTCTCTCTTCAGAAAACTCACAAAATTTATTCACAGGCAACAGTTAAATTACTCTCAAGCTTCAACACAAGCTTCAACAAAAATAACTTCGAATTCAGCGATTATACAAGCTCACTCCAATAGGTAAACAAAGCGATCAGCTTTCAACGATTTCCGAAGTCAATCTGAAAACTTTTCCGTTCTCCAGTCTTTTTATATACAAGCGCGTGAGACATTCTCGAAATTTCCAGCCAATTCATCGGAAACGAAATATCTCGAAACTTCTCGAATGCTTTAGGTGTTGCCACCTTTTTCTAACTTGTATAATCGCTATTAATTAATAAATAAATTAAGATAAAAATAAATTACAATAGAATTTTGAAATAATACGTCACTATTTACAATATATACAGACAGTTTGTGCAACATTTCCCCCTTCTTAAAGACTGCACGTCCCGGGCAGTGAAGTCCTTAAGAGGAAAGGCAATTCAATCACTTCTACTATAATATGGGGCTAGTCTATTGTTATGTACAACTCTAGGTTTACAGGAGGGTGTCCGTTGAATCCTTACCACGACGTCGTTGATCTTCTTAAGGACCACATACGGCCCTTCCCAGTTGGTCTGGAGCTTAGGGGAGAGTCCTTTCCGACGTTTAGGATTCCATAACCACACTTTGTCACCTTCCTGGAATGAACGTTCCGTGGCCTTGGCATCGTAGCGGACCTTCATGCGCTCTGTCATGATGTTGATTCTTTCTCTGGTGAACCGATGTACGGCTTCCAAACGTGCCTGGAGATCATCTAGATACTGAACAGGCGAGGGAGGGGTGTCCGGTGGTCGTCCAAAGAGGAGGTCGCAGGGTAGTCTAAGGTCTCTTCCGAAAATCATTTGAGATGGTGTATATCCGGTGGTCTCGTGAGTAGCACTTCTGTAGGCCAAAAGGAACAATGGAAGTTTCTGATCCCAATCTTGCTGGTTCTTGGAAACAAACAAGGAGAGATGATTCAGAATCGTTCTATTAAATCGTTCAACCATTCCATCGGATTGTGGGTGCAGGGGAGTTGTACGAGTCTTTTCCATGTCGAGCAAGTCACACAGCCCAGTGAAGACGGCAGAGTTGAAGTTCGTCCCCTGATCGGAATGTATCAGCAGGGGTACGCCAAATCGGGAGATCCAATTCTGTACGAGGACTTCTGCTACGGTTGTGGCTTCCTGATCCGGAAACGCGTATGCTTCTGGCCACTTGCTAAAGTAGTCCATGACAACTAGGATGTATTTGTTGCCTTTAGTTGTGTGAGGTAGGGGGCCTAAGACGTCTAAAGCAATTCTTTCGAATGGTGCTCCCACGTTGTAACGTTGCAACTTTCCACGAGTTCGGGTCTTCGGTCCCTTTCGTGAATTGCATGCATCACAGGACTTGCACCACTTCTCCACGTCGGATTTTGCTTTGTCCCAGAAGAATCTCTCCCTGACTTTCTGAAGAGTTTTCGTGACACCAAAATGTCCTCCAGTAGAACTGCTGTGAAGTTCTTCTAGAACGTTGGTAACTCTAGAACTTGGAAGGATTAATTGCCACCGGAAGCTTTTGCCATCATCGGACTCCCATCGGCGGTAGAGTACTCCATTCTTCAAGTGCAAAGAGTCCCACATAGCCCAATATCTCTTCATTGTTGGGCTATAGCGTGCAATTTCCTGCCAACTGGGTTTTCCGTAAGCTGCTTCCATGAATTCAATTAAAGGTTTCAAGTCCTGATCTTCGACCTGACTTTTGCGGACATTCTGATCACTCCAAGGGTCCACGTCTGAAGTAGTCGACTTGGTGGTTACTTTCCGAACGGCCGATGTGTTAACCCCAAACTTAGACTCGGCATTGGAACAAAATCGACAATTCTCCGGACATGGTCTTCTAGAAAGAGCGTCTGCATTTCCATGGAACGTTCCTTTTCTGTGATGGATATCCATGTCGTATTCCTGCAGGCGCTGAATCCACCTTGCTATTTGTCCCTCTGTATTCTTGAAATTTAGCAACCAAGTCAGAGACGCATGATCAGTTCTTAAAAGAAATTTTCGGCCGTACAAGTAATGGTGAAAGTGCTCAACGGCTTTTACTATTGCCAGTAACTCCTTTCTTGTGACGCAGTAGTTCCGCTCGGATTTTGACAGGCTCTTACTAAAATAAGCGATGACTTTCTCCTGTCCTTCAATTTCCTGGGAAAGAACGGCGCCCACTCCCTCATTGCTGGCATCTGTATCCAGAATAAAGTCCTTGTTAACATCGGGAAAAGCCAAAACAGGCGCGGATGTTAAAACGTTCTTCAGTTGATTGAAGGAGTCGTCACAGTCGGCAGTCCACAGGAACTTCTGCTTGCTCTCTGTTAGTCGATGCAAAGGTCTGGCGATCTTGGAGAATCCCTTCACAAATCTACGGTAATACGTGCACAGGCCTAGGAAGCTTCGCAATTGATGAACATCTTGCGGTCGAGACCAAATTTGCACAGCATGGATCTTGGCTGGATCGGTGCTCACTCCCTCGGATGAGATGATGTGTCCGAGATAACTAACTTTCCTCCTAAAGAGCTTACATTTTGATGGGCTAAGTTTCAAGTGGGCTTCCCTAAGCTTCAAGAACACGTTCTTCACGTTTTGCAAGTGTTGATCAAAACTCCGCCCGGTGATAATGATATCGTCCAAATATACCAGACAGGTCTCGTAGGAAAGTCCTCTAAGCACTGTCTCCATTAGTCGCTCGAACGTAGCCGGTGCATTACACAAGCCAAACGGCATAACTTGAAACTGCCATAATCCTTGGCCGGTAGTGAACGCTCTCACGATCGTCGGGATGTATCTCCACTTGCCAGTATCCACTCTTCAAATCCAAAGTCGAAAACCACTGGTTCCCCGATAGAGTGTCCAAAGTGTCATCCATTCTTGGCAGAGGGTAGCTGTCCTTTTTCGTAATTTCGTTCAGCTTCCGGTAATCCACACAAAACCTGGTGGAACCATCCTTCTTTCGAACGAGTACGATTGGAGAGGCCCATGGACTTGAGGAGGGTTCGATAACTCTATTATCTTCCATTTCATGTAATAGTTTCCCGACCTTCTCTTGTTTTGCGAAAGGAAGCCTTCGAGGATGTTGTTTAATAGGTAAATGGGTCCCAGTATCAATTCGATGTTGTGTAAGCTTCGTTCTTCCTACATCTTTCGATGACATGGAGAAAACGTCCTGAAATTCTTTTATAAGGTTTCCAACAACCTTCTCTTGACTTCTTTCCAACCGAGCATCCTCGAGAAGCTGGTCCTCTAAATCCGCGGATGGTGCGGTAGGAAGCTCCTTCGATCCTCTTTCAATGCTGGTAACAGGTGTGCAAGTGGCAATTTCTTCCCCCTTCTTGATAACTCTTGTAGAATCACCGATGTTGGCCATTCTCACATGCACCACCTCCTGAGAGAGATCCACAAGCGTCGCTCCTACTAGCACTCCTTTCGGGACTTTATTCGATGATGGGAAGTCCGTTACTCCAAATCGGAAGGCCTTCGGGAGCTCTGCCGTACCCTTTACAACTAAATCTGTCATGGAGGGGATGGCGATGTCTTCAAGAGCTACTATTCGATATGCACACGGCTCTTCCGAGTCCAAACCGAACAATGGAATTTCTTCTTTCCCTGTTTGAAGCTCGCCTTTCTCGAAATTCAAAGTAATTCCATTTTTCTTTAAAAAGTCCAATCCCAGAATACATGGGTCAATAATTTCAGCGACGTAAACTGTGTGATTGTAAGTGTGAAATCCAAAAGA
Organism: Linyphia triangularis; assembly: GCA_963978545.1. NCBI lineage: Eukaryota > Metazoa > Arthropoda > Arachnida > Araneae > Linyphiidae > Linyphia > Linyphia triangularis. The sequence continues at coordinate 64,126,004 of OZ021724.1, forward strand.
GATGTTGACATTTGATTTCCCATGCACAGAAATTTTGTCACCAGTCACAGTTTGCAGTGAAACTGAAGGCGCCGTGTAAAGAGGTTGGCTGTCCAGGCGCCGGGCTACATCCGTCCGTAAGATGGTTACATTTGCCCCTGAATCAACTATTAGACGACAGGGAGTTCCATTGATCTTGCCCTCCACGAATAAACCATGGTTTCCTCCTTGAAGGGATGAGATGTGATAGAGGCTGACTGGGGCACCTCCGTCTCGCGAGATAGCCGCTCTTTAGTTTAACTGCTGAGGCTCGGACGAGGGCCTGCCCCCCCCCCCTCCTGTCCAATTCAGGGCAATCACGTCTGAAATGTCCTTCCCGGTTGCAGAGCCAACAAACCACTCTAGTTTTTCGATCCCTCGAGCCAGGAATATTTCTCATAATTCGCTCCATCTTGTTTTCCAATTCCTGAAACTTCTTCGTGAAAAGTTCAGAGGAATCGTCTGCCAACGTTCCACGTACGAAACGCCGATCTTTTCTAGAAGCTTGCTGTGCGGCTTCTACTCTCATGGCATAGACGAGGGTGGACTTCAGATCTTTGCTGTCTGACATCCTGGTAGCTTGCTGTATGTCGGGATCTTTGATGGCATCCACGAAATATTGAAGAGACAGGTTATCTCGTACGTCCGAGGGACAGTCTGGGAAAGCGAGGAGCGACAGTCTTTCTATATCCGATGCCAATTCTTGAAGAGTTTCATTGGCCTTCTGCTGTCTCACTTTCAATTGCAGTCTGTTGTAATCCTTTAGATGCTGCTCCCCGAACCTTAACTCCAACGCACTTGCCAGCGCCACGAATTCTCCCCGCTTCTCTTCAGGTAGTGTCTGTAAAATGTCAGCAGCTTCACCTCGAAGAGATGCTGCGAGATGGAATGCCTTCGAAGTATCGTCCCAACCATTCGCAGAAGCAATAATTTCAAACTGCGTTTGATAAACGCGCCAAGACGACCTCCCATCAAAAGTGGCCACTTTGATGTTGGAACGTGGCGCAATGAAGGGAGTGGAAACATTATCCCATTTAGGAGTTGCAATGGTAGCAGCTTCGGTAGTTTCCACTTCCCGTAGTCTTTCTTCTACAGCATTATGAAACTTTTCAAACCTTTCTTCAACAGCGTCTTGAAACTTTTCCTGCTTCTCTTTCATGGTGGAAACTTTGTCACCTAAGTTGTTCACTTTTCCGTTGAACTCCTCAAACTTTTCATCAACTTCCTTTCTTACTGCATTGAATACTTCTTCTTTCACGGATTGCAGAACATTTGAGGTAGTTTCTATTATGGTTGATTCCACCATTGAGGCTATCTCTATCTTCATTTCTTCTTTGATTTCATTCACTGCTGCAGATGTTGTTTCACACTTGGCGGCTAAAGCTTTAATATCCGATGATGTTGCTTCTTGGCTGGCGGCGATTGCGGCGGCAAGTTCGGCGTTAGTCGTCTCTTGGCGGGCTTGACCAGCGGCGATTGTAGCGGCGGTTAATTCTTGTCCGGCTTTTATTTCAGCAGCGGTAGCTTGTTGACTGGCTTTCATTTCGGCGGCTGTGATTTCCTGTTGGGCCTTCATTCCAACAATCATTTCCATCAACTGCTTCATTTGGTCTTCCATCATTCCTCTAGTTGTCGGCATTCAAATTCAAAATTACGATACCCCACTTCTGACACCACTGTTACGAATTTTTCCACTGAGGTAATGATGGCACAGTTTTCACGGTATAAAAATATTTATTCTCTCTTCAGAAAACTCACAAAATTTATTCACAGGCAACAGTTTAATTACTCTCAAGCTTCAACACAAGCTTCAACAAAAATAACTTCGAATTCAGCGATTATACAAGCTCACTCCAATAGGTAAACAAAGCGATCAGCTTTCAACGATTTCCGAAGTCAATCTGAAAACTTTCCCGTTCTCCAGTCTTTTTATATACAAGCGCGTGAGACATTCTCGAAATTTCCAGCCAATTCATCGGAAACGAAATATCTCGAAACTTCTCGAATGCTTTAGGTGTTGCCACCTTTTTCTAACTTGTATAATCGCTATTAATTAATAAATAAATTAAGATAAAAATAAATTACAATAGAATTTTGAAATAATACGTCACTATTTACAATATATACAGACAGTTTGTGCAACAATATTGTTTGTTCAATATAAGACATTTCACTGTTCAGAATTTACAATTTAACTTTACAAGGTTACGTTGCAAACGCAATGAAGACATCTAAGAATTAAGTAGTCTGGTTAAATAGAAGAGGGTACCTTAAATAAGGAGGATTTAAAGAGCACCATTTTGTTAATTTTCCATCTATTGATAGCATGCTGATACTTAATTTATTTTGAGAAAGTAATGTATTTAATTACAAGATTTCAAAAGCTACTCTTCCATATTATACACATAGAATCTCTTCAATTAACACGGATTCTTAAAAAAATCTTAACTTGATAAGTTGGAAGGAGCATGGTAAAGATGGTGTTGATTTCTATCAGATTATTTTCTAGATAGTCTTGAAATTAACTGCAATGAAACGAATGAATTTTAAAAAAAATAAGCGCTTCTGTATCCACGTCATTTTTCAACTTTTTTTATTGTGGTTGCAATTATTAATAATAAGCTCTCATATAAAAAAAGTCAGATTTTTTTTATAATGCTCTTCATTTAATACTTCCAAATATTCTTCTAAACATTTGATTTTTCTCACTACCTTTATATTTGGAAAATTTAGCAAAGTAACCTCAGCACAAGTGGTTGTCATATTGTAAAATTAATTTGGGGTATGGTTCTCCATTTTTTATACGATTGAGTAGCATGGATATAAAGTGTTCCACAAAACTATAGGTCCATTTCAAAAAATCATACCCTGAAATTATTCACAGGTAACTATATACGAAAACAACATATAATCAAATAAAATGAGGGAAAAATGCCAATACAAATACATATTTCATTTGCAATCAAATAATAAAGAGAAAAAACAAGAAATAAAAAAACATCATTTTGCCTTCCACATAATTATAGGTCCATGTAATTTTGAAATGATCGTGCCACCATTTTTACAAATTACAGTAAAAATTCGGTCTTTCATGCTATCGACAAGGGTTTTAAGCGTATTTTTTTCCAAATTCTCCCATGCGCTTTTAATAGCTTACTTTAATTGAGCAACCAATGGGAAAATCATGTTATTCGCATAAATTTTTCTCACAAGAAGGCCCCAAACATGTTCAATTGGATTTTAGTCAGGTGAGTATACTGACCAATCGATTACAATCACTTTGTTAGCACACAACCATTGCTTCGTGCTTTTACTCACATGTACTGATGCATTATCTTGTTGGAAGATAGGACGCTTTCGTCGAAATCGAAGTAAATATGGCAAACCAAAAAATTTTAGCACGGTTTGATATGCCTTTCTATTCATTTTAGATAACACGAAATCCAATGAGACAGTTCCTCAGATGCGTTCTTTCTAACATGTCTAACAATCTCATATGAAACATTAAGGTTGCAATCATTTCGTATTTCACATGCAGGGACAATCGAATTAGAAGCCTTTTTCAAAATTATTCGTTTGTCTCTTTCAGAAAGTAGTGAAGGACATCCAGAACGTTTAATCTTGCCATACTCAGATTTTTTAAGCAAGAAATTTCCAATAACATTATGAGATCTTCCAATATCACATGTAATATCTCTGACACCTTTGCCAGAGTGATTATACTCCTCAATCATTCCTTTCTCCCACTCCGTCAATTCTAAACCTCTTGATAGGAAATACAAAATAAACCAAATCAGTGTTAACTACCTACTGATTTGTGAACGAAATACGCATTGGATCTGTATATCTGTGCTTAGTGGTGGGCGGGGTTTTGACGAATTTGTATAATGCACGCTGTTAAAACAATCAAACGGCACCAGTCAATTTGCATATCTTTTTTCTTTGATGCGTATACCTATCAGACAAGCAAAAATGTTTTAGCGATTGAGAATTGCGAAATAAATGAATGTTATGTGACAGACCTATACTTTTGTGGAGAACTTTATTTTCTAATAAGCAGCATGCTTATATTTTTGCAGAATAATATCGTATTGCTTTTTAGAGAGTGTCACAGTGGACTTTTTTGTTTGTATTTTTTTACATTGTTCAGAAACTGACAATTTCACTTAGAATTTTAGACGCTTTTTAATTTTTTTATTTGAACCTGTGAAACTATTTATCAGAATCTACCACAAGTTTGCAGTTTTTATTCTTTTACTGTCTTCGTTTGACTCTTAAAATGCCTTCAACAAACGTCCTAAAAGCACAGTTCGTTTTGAGAAATCAATCATATCCTTAAGACAATTTACTAAATATTTTCAGCCGCTAATTAATTGGGTTCTAAATATTCCCTAATTATTTGATTTAGTGCCATTAATTATTTTAGTTATATTTAGATGGAAATTTTTAAAACGTTTTATTTCATTTCTCCCCCCCCCCCCCCTTCTTTTGAGTAACTTCTGCGATTCAACAAATACTTTTTCTAAAAATAAAGAAAACTCTTCTACGAATAAAAACTTGATTAAAATAAGGAAAACTTCGCTGTAACATTAAATCACATATGTATTTTCTTTTCAAGAAATCGAATGGAAGCAATGAAAAAAATTATAAAATATTCGCTGATGAAAAACAAAATGTCGACTATAAAGCCTCTGTTTTCCAATTCATATATTTCAGGCAGAATGTGAAACATTATTTCATTTAGTCAAATATTAATCCCTAAGCATTGATGAAAATAGCCTCAGGATTAGTTTAGAAGTATTCAAAAATCCATTAACTTTTCAAAAACTGGTCTTAAAAAAAGTATAAAACTTTTGCGTTACAGTAACTAGTACTCAGGGCCGTCACTAAGAATTTTGGTTGGGGGGGCGTAGACATCCTTTTGCCGACTGAAATCAAGGCATGTCCGGTGTAAATGTAGAAAATATAAATTAAGGTGCTAATAAATTATTAACTAATTTTTATTAATGTAAAATTAACGTATAAATAATTTTTAATTAATATATGAATAATTCCTGCATAATTAATTATTAATTAATGTAAAACTAATTGTTAATGCATTCTTTTTAATTAAGTGTGAATTGTTTTATTTAATGTGAAATTAGTTTGAATTATTTTTAAATTACCGTCTAAACAATTTTTAATATTTTATAGCATTTTATTAATACGTACTTAATGTCAAATTTTAAGTAAATTCCCATCACATTATAGTTAAAGTTCCTTCAAATTCATTTAATTTTTCATTTCTTTTTAGTAAATAAACCCTTCCTCTCCAAACAAAGGAGATTATTTTTGGAAGCGTTTTTATTTGGGGGGAGACATTTATACCTTGCAGATAGATAGAATTTTCCCCCAGAATCTTAAACTAATTCAGTAAACTGAAAAGTACAAGTGCTTCATTCTGATACAAGTTGCATTGCAAAAGACAATTATTATTAAAAACGATTTGTTAATTATTTAATTTTTAAATACTTTTTAACACATTTTCCTAACTAAAAAAGAAAAGATTTTGATTTTTCTTGAAACGTGTATTAATAATAAAACTTAATTTTTTTGTAATAATTCAATCCAGAAACCTACTTCTAAAAGTAGTTACTTCGAGTATAGATTTTTATCAAAATTGCTGGATTTAATTTAATGATTTTTTGTGGTTTTTCACTGACGTTGTATGGTTTTTCAGCAATAATTTCTGCAAATATTAATTGTTTTTTGAACTATAATCATTTGTTCAAGAAGAAAAATATACTTGAAAATGCTAGCTTTTTTTTCCTTAAGCGGGATTAAAAATAAAATGGATTACTTTAGCATTAAACCAAACTACAATATTTATGTGCAAAAAGGTAAGTTATTTGCAACTAATTGAATTTCGAATTTAGTGACAAAATACTCTATAAAAAAAGCATGCCATAATTTTTAGCACAACATACCAAACTGTATAAGAAATAGTACGTGTGGGGTTTTTGGGAAAGGTGTGGGGAGGGGGAGAGGTATTCAAATCTACAATGTTAATCCGATCTTGAGGAAGAACAAGTTGCACATTTGATCTTCAAAGCAAGAGAAACATCACTGTCAACATGAAATTTCCAAAAACCTACCCCCATTTCCCTTACCCACATGTAATGGTTATGATCCTAATTTGAAATTTATTGATCCAATTTGAAATATTTTTAAAGGTATTTAGACTAAAAATCCAGGATAGGTTGGTTGGTTGTTTTTCAAATTTATTAGGCGCAAGGGCAACACAAAGGCCAAATTGCGTCAGATATCGAGGATAGGAGTGAAAGGTACTCACAATTTGCAATACACTGAACCTGGTTGTATTGGACAATGTCAGTCCACAGCTATTTGAGCACGGGGAACATTAAGAATTTTAGATAGTATTATAATAAACCTTTCAATACTTTTCCAAAGATTATTTTGTTAGAATAAATTCGATATTGCCTTCCAGTTTACAAGTGGCATGCATTATTTTGGGAATGCATTTTCAATATATGAAGTACAAGGTGGTCATAAAGAAACTTTTCCGATATATGGGCCTCTAGCTTCCGTTCCGTTTAACAGATCGAGATGAGATTTCAAGTATAGTTATTCAGAGGTATGAGCTCGAGATTCTGTGAATTTCAATAAATGGCGCTCACGGTTATGGTTATAGTTATATGCAGGAAATTTTCAAATGACAACGTCTACTATTTTCTGTCGCAAAATGCTGAGCGCATAAGGAAACCCTAAAGAGAGATGGAACGGTACGTGTATCACAAAAAACGGACGCATTATGCTCGCACAAAAAAAAGCTCTGCGAACTGCCAACAAAAACGCGATTGAGACGCACGGTGGAAATTTGTATTTGACAGAGGCCAAAGTTCACATGAGTGCCATCACAGGCAATTTAATCGGTTTTCGAAGCTGAATATTTGGTGAGCGGCCTCCATTGCTCCGATCGTGTTTTTGTTGGCAGTTTGCAGATCTGTATTTTGTGCGTCCGTTTTTTGTGATACACGTACCATTCCAACGCTCTTTAGGGTTTTCGCAAGCGGTGATCATTTCTCGATTAGAAAAAGTAGGCGTTGCTATTCGTAACTATAACCAGGGTAATCGTGAGCGCCATTTTGCCGAAATTCACAGAATTCCGACCTCATATCTCTGAATAACTATACCTGAAATCTCATCTCGATCTGTTGAACGAGACTGCCTTTAAAGATCCATATATCGGCAAAGTTTCTTTATGACCATCCTGTACATAACATCATTTATGGAGTTCTACTTGATATTAATTGCAATAACTTTGTAAAATGCGGGTCAATTTTCGCATACAAAATTTTGGTGTTTTGAAATTTTGTATGAAGCCTTTAACTCATATGATGTACATTACATATTTTATGTAAATGACGTTTAATGTGTATGTCCTGGTTTTTGAGGCGTTGTCTGACGTACCACAAATAAAAGTATATCATCTACTGTAACACATCAAAGTTATTTAATGTCAGTGAAGATATCAATGATGATATTATTTTAATGTTCCTGTCAAAAAGGATATACTTACTCCAATTCAAAATTGGCGACGTCAACTGAGGCTGCATTGTGATCACAATTTTATAATACTAATAATGGTTTTAATTATTTGTACTTTTTCCATTCAATATGTTTTGAAACATCCGTCAGTAGGGATTTTTAAAAGAAGGGATAAAATTTCAGAAATTTGCCGACTACCAGCCTTTCTAAAAACTTATGGTAATATTTATATGGTAATATTTGCTTTCGCAGTCCATCATTGTAGCCGGCAAAAAAGACACCGACTCCCCTATAATAGACTTCTATTGTAAAAATGTCGATTCGTCAAACTCGGGTCACGCTGCATTCAGATATTTTTAATTTTTTTTTTTTTCCATTTAATTCGATTTTATTGTGGATCGACTTTAGAAAAAGAAAAATCTCGATACAATTTTTGAAAATTTGCCGACTGTCCAACTTTCTAAAACTTTGGGGGGGCGAGTCGCCCCCTACGCCCCCCGTTCCCGTCGTCCCTGCTAGTACTGCATTAAATTAAAACAAATAATTACTTAACAGTTCATCGGCTATACTCTCATTTGTTTTCTTTAGTAGAATCTATGACATAAAATATAAAACTTTTACTATATTAAACAATTTCAATTGAATTTATTTAAAATTTCACTCTCTCAGACAACGGCCAAACCCAAACAAATAAGGCTGAAAAGACAAAAAATGTGGCGATATTTAGAAGCATTAACTCTATTATGCATTTATTTATTCCTGTCACGAACAAATTTGAGAAAAGAGACTACGCAAGAGTTCAACAATAATACAAAATATAACAAATAATAAGTTATTCTTTAAACTATGATTTTCTGCAACAAAAGAAAATACATTAATTACTTTAAATGTAGTTTTTATCAATTTAATCAGTTAATTACATATTAATTAAAACATTGTTGTGATAAAAAAAAATCAATAATATTAAAAGATTTATTTTTGGTTATCATCGACAAAACCAAAAATTACATAAATAGCAATACAAAAGCAACTAAAAAATAAATTATTAAGTAATTATTTTTTATTGAAAGTTAGCAATATGACCATTTAAACAAAAGCAAAACACACTTCATAGTAAATATATTATTGAGAGCATTTCCAACTACATCTTGGATCAAAAAATTTAATATTGCTATTTAACTATATTTATTTCTCATCGTACTTTTCATTTTAAACCAAACGATAACTCCATTCAGTTTTATTTTCTATAAAATTTGTTTTGCGGCATTTTTAAATTTAGAAATGTTACTAATACTATTTGAAACGTAATACAAACTTTTGAAATGATTATTACATACGATAACGATACTTTTCATCTACAGAAAGCTTAAAGATACTTTCATTTTAATGATGAAGCGTAGTTTCATTTCAGCTCCAAGTAAGTGCATGACTGAAGCTGAAAAGAATGAAAACATATTTAAAAAATGAGTCATTCATCTGTGATTTATGATTTACTTCGGATTTCTAAGATTATTTCTTTCACATTTAGTTTATAAAAAGGTATACGAAAGAAATACTACTTTTGGAACAGGAATCTAGATGTCTTTGAGAACTACAAAATCCTTTCTTTTTCATTGTCAAAGTAAAAAATGGTTTGCTTTTTGAATGGAGAAAAAGTCATTAAGAACGCCCCTTCAATATTTTTTATCAACTACCATCTTTAAATGCAGGTTTTTCTTTCTGAAAGGTTCGTTGACTTCCTCTAAGCTGTTATCACTTCATTATTTATCTAAAAAAAATCTGGAATAGTTCTCACTTTTTATTTTATCATTTAATATCCTATAATAAACATCATCCAATTCGTAATGCATTTTTAATAATAATTGTACAAATGCCTATGTATTAAACTCAAAAATGTTAGAACTTTAAGGAAATTTTGTAAACCTATGAATTTTATTTTGAAATCCAAGAATTTACACTACAAAAAATAATTTTTTCTTGAACTGTTAAAAAAAAAGTTCACATTTTGACTCCGAAAATCATGCGGTTAATTATAATTTTTTAAACGCTAAAAATGAGATTTTATTCGTTTCAAACATATCAATATAAAAAATTTACATTTAGAAAAATTAGTGCACCTTTCATCATTTGCTTATGTCTATGTCCTAATCGCTCATTATAAAATATTGAATTTATAAAGCTGAATTTTTTTAGCTTTCATGAATTAAAATGATAAAACTTAGTTTTGAAGTAATAAAAATATGATTCCCTGTTCTGATGACCGATAAGTAGCTGAGTGGTTCCATGTTGGGGAAAAGTCGCCAATATGTATGACTTTTGAAGCTTCGGGTCACTTCTCAGGATGACTGCAAAGTAAACCCAGATTCGTTCAGTTTGCTAAAAGTTTCATTGCTACGCAAACCAATACTTTCCTTGGTAGTCAAATAGTTCATTTTGTTAATGTTAAAACATTTTAAAATCAATTTAAAAAAATCGTTCTCTTACTATTATTGTTACACATTATTATCTTATTTTAAATTGCTTGTCATTACAATTATGAAGATGTACAGTTCATTAGAATGAATTATTATAAACATAGATTTTCAAACATTTTTATGTTGAGAAAAATATCTTTTTTTTTTTTACTAAACTACAGCTTGCTAACTGGAAGAATTTCAATAAAGACTCAATGATATCTTCAATATTACAACATTTTGAGAAGATATGTTTAATATTCCTTCTCATTTATTTCCTTCGGTATTAAATTACGCATCAAAAGAAGAAACAGACTTATGTGCAAAAGGCAGACTCATTTTCTTCCATCATACGAAAGTTTCAAAGTTTTTTATCTGTATTTAATTAAATTCACATTTTTGGACCAAAATATTTTACAATTAACAATATATTTAAGCAAAAATCTTCAATTTAGGTATAACATTACACATATTTGAATAAAAAAAAAATTGTGTTTTAAAAACATTTTATATTGCTAAACCTCCATAAATATCCAGTGGAATAAATTCATCCAATTTTCTACTCAATCTCAGAATAAAAATTATATACTTTTAGTAAAGAATCAAAGTTCACAATTTGCATTCTGTTTTCATTCTCTTAGAGAGTTAAAAATATTTACCAAACATTTTAAATTTCCTCGCTTGATTGTTAACACATATAGTGTTATGATACTATTCCCTAGATAAAGTGTTATGATTTTATTCCCTGAATAAAGTTTAAAATTACTATTCTTACATGCTTAGTGTTCACTACGTACAAAAAATGGTCTCTGTGAAATATTATTTCAAAATACTCAAATATACATTTAAAAAAAAGATCAATAAAATAATTCACAAAAAGTAAAACCAGATAGAAATAGCGAGAGTTGGGGCAATTCACTTGTCAGAAGACAAATCTTATACTAATCTTTTCTCTCTCTCTTACCAACCAGAAATTAGTTGATCTAATAGTCCTTCGTAAACTTTCCTCCTAAGATACTTGTATAGTCCAAATTTCAAACCCTTGCAGGACTATATTTTAATTTGATGGCGAAATCTTTTAAAATAGCAGTTGATTTCATTTATTGATCGTGTTGGACATCTAACAAGTAGTATTCAAATTACTCATCAACTTAAAAAAAAAAAAAAAAAAAAAAGTAGAATTCAAAACAAATATCTTTATTAGTAATTTTTTTTTCTGATTATGTTTAAGTATGGTTGATGTGTCATCTAAAAATTATAACTTCGAAAGTATTTATTTTTTTAGTAACTTTATTTTTCACCGACTTTTTGCAAATGTAAGAAATTGACTGGTCGAAAATCGCAAGAAATATACAACCCCGTGAAACCAGAATACTTTTTAACACCAGCAATAAACAGTACTAGAAGTGCCTCGCCGCCAAAAACATCATAAACTTGAACAAGATAAAAAAAAGTTTCTTTAAACGAAAGTTTTCTTGCCAGGAAAAAGACTATTTATTCTCGACACAGTTAAAATGCATCGTGGTATTTTATGAATGTCACTAAATAAATTATCGTTGACCCTCAGAGGAATTTAAACCGGTCTTAAATCACATTATATATTTCCCAATACCACCGTAGCGGTTTTTCGGAAATAAATTCTCTCCTCCTATTCACTGCATTTTTTTTTTTTTTCCATCACTTTGAACTTATAAATTAAAACCACTTTTAAAAGGAAGTCTTCTGAATAATGAACTAACGTTTTCACTAACCTTTTCCTGAAGACGGTGGTAATCAAGTGGATAACAGCAAAGAAGAAAAAATATCCAATCTCAAACAAATAACCTGCCATGGGAAAAGAGGGGAAATAACTGCATAATTAGCCTTTAGGTACACTATCTTGTAAAAGACTATGTGGAGGTTACCATAAATAAGGATGTATGGAGGCCGTATTTCCCAGAGGTGCCTTAAAATGAACCTAAGAAATCTGTTATTCCAGAGCTCTTTCAATAAGTAATTTAGTGTCATAGGCATTTTCTCATCTAATTACCCGACATGAAAAATGTTCGTTTAGATTATAATTTTTTTTCTCATTTTTGTTTTAGACGAAGCTTTTGTATTGAATGTAATTATATGCTTCTATGCGCTCATGAATTGTTAGTTGTGTTTCTAGATAATAGGAAGGACGCAACCTTTGAAAACAGTATCAAAGTATTTTTTAGATTAAATTGATTAGACATCTTGCGCAGCTGGGTAATTACTCATTGTTCACTAAGCAACCAATTAAGTAATTTGATAAAATTTGATTCCCCCTTGATTTTCAAACACTTAAATTATTTATCTTTTTATAATAATAGGTTTATCTTTTTACATTAAAAATAAAATATCCCACTTGTCTCATTATCTGTTTTCATTTCCTATATATTACCATAAAAAATAATAAAAATTCAACTCATTATAATTTTAAAATATACACTGTCTTTGTTTCTTCTTGAACTAACTAAATACCCGTGCTTCACATTTTAACATGTGCAATATTTTAGCTAGCTGTGAGAACCCGCGTTGCGGAAATCTGTCATTCGTGTATAGGACAAAGTTTTTGACGCTTCGCTCTCAGGAAGGTTCAACGCTACGCAAAATCGAGCTCGCTTCGTTCACTGAAAACTTCATAGACACATAAACACAGGCTTATTTCACTCGTTAAAAGGTTTATTGCTATGCAAGCATAGGCTCGCTTTGCTTGCTGAAAGGTTCATTGCTATGTAAGCATAAGCTCGCTTCACTCACAAAAATCTAATTACTACGTAAAGACTTAATATTGGAAACTTCTCCCTTGTCAAGAACAGGGGTGGGAAGTGCGAAAGCCCAGTTTGGAGCAATTTTGGAGCAGCAAAATTTAACATTTGGAGCAGATTCGCAAAAAATTGGAGCAACAAAATTTAATTTTTGGAGCAGAATAAGAGAAAAAGTAGCAGCAAAATTTCGAAGATTAGTAGCAGAAATATAACAAATTGTAACTGATTTAACAACAATTACAATAATTAAAATTTGAACTTGTATAATTTTATTTTTCTACATAAAACACATATTAATAAATATAAAATTGTAAGATGTACATAAAATTACAAGATAAAATATAATTTGCAAATTTAAAAGATATAATTTGTAAATTTAAAAAAAAAAAAAAAAAAAAAAAAAAAAAAGAACAATATTTATATTTATTAGCTTTTGACACTTCGCGAACGGGTTTGCTATGCAAAACAAAGCTCTCTTTGCTCGCTAAAAGTTTCATTGAAACACAAGCACAGCTCGCTTAGCTCTCGGAAAAGTTTAATTGCTACGCAAGCACAAGCTAGCTGAAAATTTATTGCTATGCAAGGGCAGGCTTGCTTCACTCTCTAGAAGGTTCATTGCAGTGCAAGCACAAGTTCACTTGACTTGCTAAATATTAATTACAATGTAAACCCTTAATATTAGAACCCCCTCCCCATCGAGAACCAAAAAATTTGCCCTTTAATACAATAACACAACCCCCTTCACCCCTCTGAATTATTTTAACATGTGTTTATGAAAAGCAAAATTAGAAGGCCAAAACTACTTTTGTTGAAAATTTCAGAGCTCTAGATCTATTAGAAGTCACTTTGTAAAAATATTAATTAAAAAAACAAAATTAAAATTTTAAAATTCTAATTTTAAAATTCTGTGTTTCAAAAGTCTAATTAAAAGGCCAAAACTACTTATGTTGAAAATTTCAGCTGTACTTCTTTTTCAAGTTAATTTATAAAAAAAAAATTTTAATAAAAAAATTAATTAAAATCTTAACATTCCGTTTGTCACAAATGAAGGTCAAAACTACTTACGTTGAAAATTTCTGAACTGTAGCCTTATTAGAATGCGTTTTGTATTTTTTTAAAATAAAAATTAATTCAAAATACTAATTAAATTTTAACATTCTGTTTTTAAAAAGTTTAATTAAAAAAAGGCCAAAACTACTTATGTTGAAAATTTCAGAGCTGTACCTATATTTGAAATCGGTTGGTAAAAAAAATTTATTAAAAATGAATTAATTAAAATTTTAACATTCCGTTTGTCAAAGGTACAATCAGAAGGCTAAAGCTACCTATGTAAAAAATTTCAGAATTCTATACCTATTTTAAGTAGCTTTCTATAAATCCACTGACTTTTTGTTTTATTATTATAAGACTCATTTGTATAAAAATAGCAATTCTCATAGAAAAAAGAGCAATAGAGTAAAATTAAAATAAGAATGTTTCAAAATTTTTGTATATGTCCTAAAATTTTGAGATTTTTTTTTTTTTATTTTCCAAATCGAGTCAAATTTTGCGTCAAATCGGCGATTTTACCCCACATGCCGTTCTATAAACTTATAAAAAAGTTTTATTTTTATTTTTCTAAATCGGAAACAATCCGGGATTTTGATTACATATCTGTGATACTTAATTTCTAATGTAAAACAGACGTTTAAAAGTTAATTACCAACAGCCAAACAAGTAAATTAGAAAAAACAACCCTAAATTTAATAGAAGGCATCGTCATTAAGCATGTCCGAGCGGAAATATTCTTTTTAAATGCTTAGTAAAAACATTTAATGGTTATACACCTGTTCCTTTTTACCAATTCCTTTCTTCTTTATTTAGAGCAAGAGGGTGTGGTAAAAATCCGGCGAAACACTTAATCAAGATACGTACGAAATGGCCATTCGTGCAAACTAGAAATCGGAAATTTTGGGGCTGCCCCCTAAATTCCATCTAGAAATGACGCACGTGATATCAGCACTCGGCGATTTCAATTTGTCCCGGTGCAAGACGCGTTTGAACATGAATGCGCATGCGTGAATGCCGATTTCAGATTGATAATCCACACATTGTATTTTGTTGGGAGAAAAATCGAATGTTTTGCAAATTCGTGCGAAAACGGCCCTTGAGGTTGCTGCAATTCGTCTCCGCATAGATTTGGTGTGCGCGAGATGGTTTGGCGCTTTAACGTGCACGTTTAAAAGAAGATTTAAAGCAAAATTGGCGCAGAATTGCACTTAAATGTGGTTTTGTAGAAGGTTGGCGCAGAATATCACTTTTGGCGCGCGCTGGCGCAATTGGCGCAGAATTCCTACCCCTGCAAGAAAAAAAAAATTCCCCTTTAATACAATAATACAACACCCCTATAAGATTATTTTAACACGTGTTTGTGGAAAGCAAAATTAAAGGCTAAAACTACCTATGGTGAAACTTTGAAATCTAGGCCTATTCGAAGTCGCTTTTTGTGAAAAAATTAATTGAAAAACAAATTAAAATTTTAACATTCTTTTTGTCAGTCCAATTAGAAGGCCATAACTACTTGTGTTGAAAATTTCAGAAACGTAGCTTAAATTCTGTTTATCAAAAATTCAATTCGAAGGCCACAACTATTTATGTTGAAAATTTCAAAGCTGTAGCCTTATTTGAAATCATTTTGTAATATATATATATATTCATTAATTAAAAAAATTAATTAATAACGAACCAAACAAAAATTTTAAATTCTGTTTTTCTAAAGTCCAATTAGAAAGAGAAAACTACTTATGTTGAAAATTTTAGAGCTGTTTAGAAATCGTTTTGTAAAATATTAATTAATTAATCAAAGAAATTAATTAAAAAGAAACTAAATAAAAATTTAAAATTCTGTTTTTCAAAAGTCCAATTAGAAGGCCAAAACTACTTAGGTTAAAAATTTCAGAGCTGTAGCCCTATTAGTAGTCGTTTTATAAAATGTTTATTAATTAAAAAAGAACAAAATAAAAATTTAAAATTCTGTTTGAAAAAGTCCAATTAAAATGCCAAAACTACTTATGTTGAAAATTTTAGAATTGTAGCCCTATTATATATCGTTTTGTAACATATTTATTAATTAATTAAAAAAATTAATTAAAAGAGAACTAATTAAAATTTTAACATTATATTTGTGATGTGTATAATTAGAAGGCCAAAACTACTTATGTTAAAAATTTCAGAGCTCTACTCCAATTTTAAGTAGGTTTCTATAGATCCACAGAGCCACAGACAGACACACAGCTTGTTTTATTATTATAGATATCACTAAATTTTTTTAAATGCTGTGGTACTTTTATAAATATTATAAATTAAAAGTGCAAGTTTGGAAACAATAAATAAAACATTTTAAAATTTAATAGAAATGTTTTAAATTCAAAAATGTTATTAAAATTATAAATCAAGATCCTTCGTCAAAAAAAAAAAAAAACTGTTATACTTTACTTGTAAACTTTTAAACTTTTGTTTGCTAAAATCCTTCTCAACAACCTTAAAAAAGTTAATAATCTAATAGTTTAAAAATTAAAATATTTTTGGAAACTGAATTCATTAGAATTATACTACACTTCAAGAATTGCTAATTAAAATGAATGTAGTGAACGAAATCCTAAGATAAATTTTACCCTGTAACATCAAATTACCATATTTATATATCACAAAAAAAGTAACACTCCAGCCATTTTACAAAAGTCATTTGGTTGTTCAACTATATTTTGTATTAATATCAATATAAAATGTAATTAAAAAATCAATTATCTAAAGAGCGTTTTCTGAACGCCTTTCGAGTGTAAAGAAAAAAAAATTGTTTTAAACGTATATGTTCAAACAACTTTTGATATAAAAAAATTAAATCGTAATTTTCTTATACAAAATAAACTATTGTTAGATAAAGTTGACATTTTACTTTCTGCCCATTGTGAACCTCGTTATCTATTAAACATTAAACTCAAAATAAAAAAGAATTACATAAGATAATTTTGCCTCAACAAAATAATTTGAAACATTTAAACTCTGTTTTTTCTTCTTATAGCACAGGTTATCATCAAAGTAAACTTTTCACTATAAATCAAAAAAATTAAGATGAACTCAGTTAAAGCTAATTATTTCAAGATATTAACATTCCCCTAAGTGTTATGTTAATTAAAAATTCAATTACTCAATTAATCAAGAATTTAGTCACCAATGGATTAAAGGATAGATAGCAATTGTTTCTGCTAGGGAATGTTTGAAATAGAATAATTGGCAATTATTTTTAAGTAATACATTCCTTTGGGTATAAGAAGTTGTTTTCTTCATTTAGAAAAAAAATTTATTCAATACGGACAAAGCTTCTCAACGGAAAAAGTTAATTAGAAGATTAAAACAGCTATAATTGATTTTTGTCACATCAAGATTTCCTGTTCTCTTATTAAAACAACATTACAGTTGCTTAAACAGGACATAATTCTAAAATTTCTAATGTTTTCTTTATTAAAGTATATTTAGCAAAAATAAAAAAATACTTATGTTTAGTAAGCACTTGTTTCTTTGAAAATTCACTCATTCTAAAAAGTTTAATCAGAAAGAGACAATCTAATACGATCAAAATTATGACAATTTCAACACTAGATTGTGGATTATATACCTTTTGGTGCTGCGCGAGTTTTATATTTCGCAGAAACTATGCGTTACCATAAAAAAGTCTATAAACTCTGTAGTCAATCGCCTTTATTATTACTGGGATGAAAGAGAACAATCCTTCAGCAATAAGATTAGAATGCAAACAAATTATAAATTTAAACTATCAATATTTTAAAGGGCAAAATCTTTGGATTATAAATGTTGTATGACGAAGGGGTAAAAGTGAAGAGGCCAATTAAAAGGACAGCAGGTTTATTCGTGCATAAGCAATAAATTTAGTGTCAAGCATTTACAGAACACCCCGCAATTAACACAAGTTCTTTAGTTCAGAAACCAGTTTATTCAGCAGTTAAGTATATGGTAGCAAACTCATTTCCTCAAAACGCTCACCACATGTGTGAGGTTGAAATCCAAAATAAAAAATATTTAAAACAACCAAAAGCAATAATTAAAAGGTTAACATATATCCTAACTAGACTTTCCTAGCTGGCTGAGTACTGAGTGAATAAAAGAGCCACTTACTGCTCATTGCTGTGGATCGGGCGGTCACCGCTTGCCAGCATCAAATCTCCGATCCCCGGTATAAGAACTTTTCTTTCTCAGAGGTCAAGCAACCCTACTTCTCTCTTCGAAACCTCCGGGCTAGATGATCTCCCTTCTTCTCCTTGCAGCCTCCAAAAAACCCCTCTTCAATTCCAACCCCCACGCGCAACATAAGTAAAGAAATCTGCCCGCTTATTCGTGCAATTCTCATTGACGTAGTCTAGAGTGTCAAAAGAGGCGGGCTATGATTGTTACACCAGGAGGTTTCCTTAATTATATCATACTAAATGTCATAATGAAAACACCTTATGACATATACTAAACCTGTAAATAAAGATATTGAAAAATACAGCACAATAATAAAATTTAAACAACATTAATGTCTTGAAGATCACAACGTGTATAGTTCTTAAAAATTTAAAGAGTAGATAGAAAAGGACAGTCCGAAGCCATGGCGGAGCAGCGGAGCAGGGACGAGGGACGATGACGTCACCGGAAATGGGTGTGACCGGATATGCAGTCACAGGAAGTGATATCACCGGATATGACGTCACCGGAAGTGGAGTTGAGTTGTTCCCCTCCTGCATCTGTTTTAGTTTCAGTTTCGTTATAAGCTGTTTGTGTATGACGTCACAGTGGGAATGACGTTATAATTTGTTTTATATCAAAGTTTTGATCGGTGGCAACACTTTTTAGTTTCGGTTTATCTTTCAGAAGGAGTTGAGTTGTTCTAGGACTGCTTCTAAGTGAATAAGTTAGAGTGATAGGCTTTTATTGCATGACGTCACAGCGGGTATGACGTCATAATTTGTTTTATATCAAATTTTGAGCGGTAGCAACACTTTTTAGTTTACCTTTCAGACGGAGTTGAGTTGTTCTAGGGCTGCTTGTAAACGAATAAGTTAGAGTGTTAGGCTTTTTTCTAGTGACGTCACAGTGGGTATGACGTCATAATTTGTTTTATATCAAAGTTTTGAGCGGTGGCAACACTTTTTTAGTTTCGATTTACCTTTCAGACGGAGTTGAGTTGTTCTAGGGCTGCTTCTAAGTGAATAACTTAGAGTGATAGGCTTTTATTGCTTGACGTCACAGACGGTATGACGTCATATGGGTTTTATGTTACAGTTTAGTTAGGTGGCAACACCTTACATCTTGAGACATAAATTTAAGGCGGAGTTGAGTTGTATTTATGCTGCCTCTAAACGAAAACGTAATAAAGATAGGCTCTAATTGTATGACGTCACTGTGGGAATGCAGTGGGAATGACGTCATAGAGAGAATATGTTAAAGTTTAACTTTTTAAGTGTGGCAACACCCTGATATAGTTTTAAGGAGGGATGCGGGATGGGTCGAGGGGACGATGACGTCACTGGAAGTTGAGTTGTTCTAGGGCTGCTTCTAAGTGAATAACTTAGAATTATAGGTATTTTTCGTTGTGAAGTCACAGTGGGTATGACGTCATTCATGATTTTTCAAAACTTACCTTTAAGACGATGGCAGCAATAGGAATATGCTAAGTTTTAGGCGGGATGGAGTTGAGTTGTTCTAGGGCTACTTTTAAGTGAATAACTTAGAGTGATAGGCTGTTTTACCAGTGACGTCACAGTGTTAATGTAGTGGGGATGACGTCACGATTTGCTTTATATCAAAGTTTAAGGAATGGCAACATCTTGTATCCTGATATAGCTAAGTCTCCTTTGATTGGTTGAAATAAAAGCTCGCTTCTGATTGGTTAGAATATGTCACGTGATTTCAAATGCTCTTCTCATTGACTATACACTTTAGTAAGACAGTTTTCTACTAAGATTAATGTAATTGTGGCGCCATCTAGTGGTAGGAAGGAACATAAATTACACAGTTTATAACTTTCATGCTTCACCATTAAAAATTTCAAATACATGCAAAGATAATATATTAACACAAATGCGTAAAGTTTCGGATTGAGTTGATTTTTTTTTTATAAGTGCTTAACACATTTAAACTAATGTTGAGAGATATAATCGCAAGACACTTTTAATGAATCAGGTTTAATCAATGTTAGACACATAAAGTCTCATTATTTTCTCAATAACAGTATGAAATGTAAATATAAATTAAAATTTATGCGATAAAAAATTTAAACTTTGCAATCTTAACGTGAAAATTTCTTTTACAGAGCTTAGCATGTCATTAAAAAGTTTTTTTTCTTTTATTGTCATAGTTTTTGAGGGATTGAATACACAACAAAAAGAACTTAGACTAGAATTAATTTTTAATATTCAGCAACTGAAACCCATTATGGAAGTTAAAGCAATGATTTTACAATTATTTTTAGGTTGAGTTAGTCTGACCCTGTTGAAGGGATTTAGTAGTTGTAGTGTGTTCACACGTGACTTTGCAATACAATATTAGTAATATACACTTCCAAAAAGAAATATTTATCCCTTTGAATAGAAAAATGAGGATTTTTTTTATTTATATAAGTATTATTCTCAATTTTGTAAATTTGAAATGTATTATCCATATTTTATTGAGGAATCTATAATTTTTTTCTTCTTCTTCCAGAATGGTTTTCATTTTAGTCAGAACAATGTTTTCAAAGAGATAGAAATACATAACTTTTCGATATATCAACATTCAAATACTTTGAAATTGATTCTATTTGTTACAACCGGTTATAATTCAAAGCTATACTGTACTATGCGAGCGATATTATATATCTTAGCTACTTACTGTCTATGTTAAAATTTATATTACCATTAAACTTGTTAGAAATTAATATGTCTATGTTAGTTATATTAATCAAGATAGTTTTTAATGTACAATGATACTTAAGTTGATGAATGGCAACACAGAACTAGCTGCTAATGCTGAATAGAGATGTGATAACTGATTTTGGATACTCTAATGTCTAAATAAGAGAGAAAAAGTAACATACTTGAACATCTTACAACTAAGAATTCAAAAGTGAACATGAAAATTTACTTTACCAATAAAAATCATGTCTTTAAATGTGTACGATTATCACTAAATAAGAGAAAAAAAGTAACATATTTAAACTCTTTAAGACAAATAACTTTAACATTAACGAAAAAAAATTTACCTTACACATAAAAATCACTTTAAAATGTGTAAAAATATCGCTAAATAAGAGAAAAAAAGTAACTTACTTAAAATTTCTAAGATAAATATTTAACCTTTATGCGAAAATTCCCTTCATATATAAAAATCACGACTTTAAAATAAAACACGCAAGAGAAAAGTAACGTACTTAAACTTTCTACGACAAATAACTTTAACATTAACGTAAAATTTTACTTTACACATAAAAATCCCGACTTTAAAATATGTAGAAATATCGCTAAATAAAAGAAAAAAAATTAACACACTTAAACTTTGTACGATAAATAACTTTGACATTAACGTACAAAATTTTCTTCACATATAAAAATCACGACTTTAAAATGTCACGTGTAAGAAGAATTAGCATACTTAAAATTCTACGACAAATAATTTTAACCTTTACGCGAAAATGTATTACATATATAAAAATCATGTCTTAAAAATATCTCTAAATAAAAGAGAAAAGTAACATACTTAAACTTTCTATGACAAATAAATTTAACATTAACGTAAAATTTAACTTACACATAAAAATCACGACTTTAAATATGACATGTAGGAGAAAAGTATTACGTACCTATAATTTCTACGACAAAGAATTCAAACATTACCATTCATGTCTTTAAAATGTATAATGACAACTCTAACTTTTAGAAAAAAGAAACACTAAAAATTTACAAAACAAAGAATTTAAAATTGAACGTGAAAATTAACTTTACATGTACAATCATACTCTTATATCAACGGTAAAGATAAAAAAAAAAAAGAAGCTCTAAAAATGTATAAGACAAAGAATTTAAATAATACGCGAAAATTTATCTCACATATAAAAATTATGTCTTTCAAATGTGTAAGAATAACGCTAAATTAGAGGAAAAAAAATATTAAAAATTTATAAGGTAAGGAATTGAAACAATACGCGAAAATTTATTTCACACATAAAATTTTTATCTTTAAAATGTGTAAGAATAATGCTAAATTAGAGAAGAAAAAAAAAATAACATAAACTTTCTCCGACAAAAATTTAAACAATACGCGAAATTTTCATACACAATTATTTTCTTAGGTTAATGTTAAATAATGGGAAATTTAACAGAATAAAAATTTCAAAGATAAAGAATTTTAACCTTTACCCGAAAATTTACTTCACATATAAATATCATGTCTCTAAACTTTAACGTGACAATCTACTTCTCATATACAATTAAACTCTTAGGTTAATGTTAAATAAAAGAAAAAGTAACATACTTAAAAATTTCTAAGATAAGCATAACGTAAAAATTTCGCATCATGTGTTTAAAATGTAACATATAAGAGAAAAAACTAACATACTTGAACTTTCTATAGCAAAGAATTTAAGCGTTAGCGTAAAAATTTACTTTACATATAAAATTCACGTCTTTGAACGGGATGATAAGCATGTGACGGTAATTAGCCAATCAGGTTAGCGGTAGGTGATACGCCACTTGCCGGCATTTTTAGACCGGAGGATAAGTCACGCTAAAACTTGTTCAAACAGGTCGGGAGACTTGTACAGCAAGAACAGAAGCATCGACGCGCAAGCAGCGGGTGATGGTGAGGTGTGTCAGCAGGTCTTTGAGATTATCGTTTTCCTACTTTGCCTTTTTCATAATGAAATGTTTGTGAAAACTTGGAATGAATGAAGTGGATTTCAAAGAGACATTAGTAAGTGAATGTAGAATTCGCATGGACTTTCTTCCAAAAGTATGATTCACTTGGAGAATTTAAGATCATTTCTACTTGAAAACTTTTCTATTATCTAAAACATTGAATATTGTTCAAACTCAGTGGGATTATATGCTACAATACGGGTAAAACTTAACAAAATTGTTACATAGAAGAAAAATAGTAAGAGATTTAAAATAAATACTAGTTATAGATACTCCAAAGAAAAAATTTCACCTCTACTTTTCAATCGGAAAATCAATACAAGTTGGAAATTTATGTTACTTCAAGAAAGACAATTTACTTTGTAATAATATACGTTAAGGTGTCGTATTAACTCGTGCAATACATGCTGACTATGGTTTATTTTACTTATCAATCTAAGAAAGGTGAATTGGGGGAAAATATTAAATAAATTGTAGATATTAAATACATTGTAGATATGCATTCAAGTTTTGAAAATCGCCTGCAAGACTTTTAAAACATCTTAAGATAATTTGAAAGAAACTTGCGAATTATATGTAAACTATATAACTTTTTATACTCTGAAAGGAAATCACAAGTAACTTAGTTAACTTTTTTCATGGTAACACTCATATTCAATGACATGTTTTTAAAATTTAACCTTCTTTACATGATAATAGTTATAAATTTGTTCATCTCAGATGCGATATACTATTATTTCTAACATATATGTTACGAATTGTGTAAAGTTTTTAAAAGAGTATATGCAAATCACCAATCAGAAACATAAAAATCTAACATCATTCAAACAAACTAAAATAATAAGATATTTTCCTTAGTGGAAATAGTTAACTACTCATGTGATGGAATATACTTAGAAAATTTAAATACTGAAAAAAGTTTGCTAGGCAAACTTAAAGAATATATTTTTTTTTTCTTGTGAAAAACTAGCATAAATTTGAAAAATGTAGAGTTTGTTACTACGTAAAATTGAACATCATCTGGACAAACTAAATTATACGTGAATTTTTTTTTTTTTATTTGAGAGGTGCTGACAATATATCATTAATATAGAGATTTTTAACTTCCACCCATAATTTCTAAATAACTTATACATAAATACATAAATTTCAGAAAACTGAAACGGAATGTGTTTTACAAGACGCTTATTTTGTAAGATGAATATTCAATATTAATATAACTGAGCAAAGTTCATTCCGGAAAAAACTTGTAAAAGATACTTATATTTTGAAAATAGTTTGAAATATCCTTTTTAATTTATGAATGCTCGCTTTCGAAAGACACAAATAAAACTGATATTACTCATGATAATTAACACATGCATAACATTAGTCAAAGTGAAATTTTTATTGCTTGTGACCGATAACTTTCAAGTGAAGCAGAACTTACATAGGAAATTTGTGCAAACTTTTTCAACTTTTAAACCAAGTATCATGTAAAATTATAAATTACGATAGGAAATAGCATACTTCAGAATCGGAACAAGTCTTGTAGTTAAGCTAAATTTATTTCTCAAGGAATTGAAAGCATACCAGAGAAGTCCTTATCATTTCGCATCTTTTCTCATGTTGCAAGAAGACATACTTTGTAAAAGATCGTCGTAGCACTTAGCAAAAATCAGTAAAAATAAATATATTTTCTATGGCAAAGATAAAACATCACAACTTAATTACTGAAATTTAGTTAAGTTGCATATGGTTTATTCACATAACTCGCATATGCTTCGAATGTTGAAATATATTTGTCAGTTGAAATCAAACTCATCGAAAATAAATGCTATCTACATTTTCAAGTCGGAAATTACTATTAAATAAACTTTACATGTAAAACATTGTCATGTTAAAAAGAAATATCTACAAAAATGTAAAAGATAATTTTACTGTTGGCACATAAATGATGAATAATTTATGATTTTATTCTAAGCAAACTTTTTATTGTCTAACAGAGAACTTAAACTTTTGCAGAAAAACGAAAAAATACAATTTTTATATCCTATCATGCTTGTCGAAAATTGAATTTATTAGCTGTTGTAATAGATTTTTATTGTCCAAATTGCTATAGTTTTTCTTCCCAGTGCAATAAAATTAAGTTCATGTGTAATGAGTAGTTTTTTTTTTTATGAATCTTATAAATTTAATGAAATTATTATGACTTAAGAGATTGAGTGAACTGGATAAATCAATGATGTAAATTTAAACAGTGACTTGAACTGATACATACTATAACTGTAAAGAAGTATGACAAAGTGATAGATGAAGTGAAAATAGAAGTTGAGTGAAATGTGTTGAAAAAAGTTGAAGACGACAAGAAATTCGTAAATGAGAATTATCATTGATTTATATTAACTTCGTTTTTCTTGCTTATGACAAGAAAATACACTCTTTCTTATTTAGAACCAACTTGATATCTTATCATAGAATGACAATGATGAAATATCTATACATTAAAAAAAAAAAAAAAAAAAAAAATACCAAACTTGGACATAGCAAATTTCTTGAAATTCATGTATAATGTGAGAAGTTTTACTGGAAATATAGAAGATACAACATTGAAAGATGTGAATGTTTCGAAGTACTTTATCAGAAATAAAAAAAAATAAAAATGCGCTGAGGTCCACTATAAAAAATTTTAGGAGGAAGTTTAAACAAAATTTAAAATCAAACATGCTTTTAAGTGGAAACACATCTATTAAAACTATAGCACGTTAAACAATTTATATTATTTCATCTCAGTTGGGTATCGAACTGAATAACATGAAAAATAACCACAAACTGAATAAACATGAAAATTATCAATATATGTGGAAAAGTTTCTGTTCTACTTCTCAACTAATTCAGTAGACTCGGCATCTAATATTATGCTTTTAGATGCATTTTATCAACAAAAGAACAGAACTCCACAAAACAAGCGTCTGTTCACTTCAAATTCTCATTTTATTCTCCCTCTTAGCTCAAGGTTACACTTCAGAAATGAACATATGTTTCCATTAGGTGCTGCTCTCTGGTGTTACATATTAAAGCTGACATTACATATAATATAATACTCAACATTCTCCCCACCTATGAATAGTTTTACTAACATTCATGAATCAAACAATACAATAAATTTACTACGATTTAAAATAATTAAAATATCAAATGATATCAAATATACTTAAACACTATATTATTCAAATAAATGAAACTAATACACTACTTAGTACAGTAAAACAAAAAACATAATATAATTAAGTATTTACTGGCAAAATACAAATTTTTGAAATTGCACGTTTAAAATTCCCATGTTGTGTTTTCACTAACACAACTCTTACTTTCTTATCTTTACCTGGAAAAACCTGAAGGATTTTTCCTAATACCCACTTGCAAACAGGCAAATTGTCCTCCTTTATTAGCACAATTGAACCAATAGACACATTATCTTTATTAAACATCCATTTTGACCGTTGATGCAAATTACTTAAATAATCAATATGCCATTTTTGCCAAATTAGTTGAACCATTTTTGTAATTTTTCTCCATGCCGTTAATCTATTATCAGGTATTTCAATTAATGATTGTTCAGGAACAGAATTAAGTGGTCTTCCAATCAGGAAATGACCAGCTGTCAGAACCTCAAATTCACAATCATCACTAGGTACTGAAGATATTGGTCGGCTATTTAACACTGCTTCTATTTGATTTATCACAGTTAACAATTCTTCATAAGTGAGTTTTACATTACCTACTACTCTTTTTAAATGATGCTTAAATGACTTAACAGCTGCTTCTACTAGCCCAGCAAAGTTTGGCCCTTTTGGAGGCAGAAACTTCCACTCAATTTTCTTATCTGCCAAATAATTTGCCAAATTTTCATCTGGTTGACTTACAAAGTTGAACAATTTCTTCAACTCATTATTGACTCCAACGTTATTTGTGGCATTATCACTATATAACTTAGCGCTTTTTCCTCTTCTAGCGAAAAACCGTTTAAGAGTTGCTATTAGGGCAGCTGAAGTTAAGTCACTTACTAATTCTAAATGCACTGCTTTTGTTACAAAACAAATAAAAATACAAACATAAATCTTATGACAAATACCCTTTCTTTGATTTTTATATTTTATAAAAAATGGACCGCAAAAGTCTAGCCCTGTAATATTGAACGGATAATTTTGTTGTACTCTATCAAGGGGTAAATTACCCATTATTTGTTCACAAATTACAGGCTTAGCTTTTGCACATACTACACATTCATGCACTATTTTTCTACAAAGGCTTCTGCCTTTAACAGGCCAGAATCTCTGACGAACAAAACACAATAATGCTTGTGGACCAATATGAAGATTTTTCTCATGAATATATTTAATTATTAACTTAGTAAGTAGGTGAGAAGATGGCAAAATTATTGGATGCTTTTTATTATAATTCAATGCTGAATTACCAAGTCTGCCACCAACTCTTAAAATACCTTTGTTATCTATAAATGGATTTAAAGATTTAATTTTACTTTTACTTAAAATTGGTATTTGTTTCTTTAAATTAGAAATTTCATTATGATACTCTATTGCTTGCACATTTTTAAGAATACAGTCTTCACCTATAGTGCTCTCCTCCAATGTCAATGGTTCCACACTTTTATCCATTGGGTGCCTACAGTTAAATGAAAACCTGTAAATAAAACTACATATACGAATTAATTTTTGATAATCATTTGTTATCGAAAGAAGATCATCAACAAATAATTTTTGAGTTGTTATAGATAAAACTGTGTGTTTATCATTTCTGTCATCCCTTTTTTTAAACTCACAACAATATTCTTTTGGAAGTGAAGAAGAATGCAACACCTCACTGTCGTATAAAACTTCTGTTTCATAGAGAAATGCTGGTCCATGAAACCACATGTTATTCTCCATGAGTTGCTTGGCATCCACACCTCGTGATAGAATATCAGCAGCATTCAACTCTGAAGACACATGCCTCCAATCTTTCACATTTGTAAGGTTTTGAATTTTACTTACTCTGTTACCCACAAATGTTTTCATATGCAAAGATTCTTGATTTATCCACGCAAGCACAATTGTAGAGTCACTCCACAAATATATTTTATCAACACAACACTGAAGAGAAGATTTAACACGATTCACTAGCTGTGCAAGCAATACTGCTGCACACAGCTCTAAACGTGGGATCGTTTGACGTTTGACTGGAGCCACTCGTGACTTACTTGCAACTAATTTTACCTTAACATTACTCGTTGTTTTGGATCGACAATACACAACACAACCAAAAGCACTTTCTGATGCATCAGCAAACCCATGTATCTCCACTGTAGTAGCTCTTTCCACGACGATGCAGCGGTCCACCTGGATGTTGTTGATGGCCGGAAGAGCGTCTAGGAAACTTTGCCACTGCCTTGCCTCTTTTTCTGGTAGATGGTCACTCCATGATATTTTTAGTATCCAGAGTCTTTGAAGAAACACCTTTGCTTTGGTAATAATAGGTCCACACAGACCTAGAGGGTCGAAGAGTCGAGCAATCACAGATAACACAGTTCTCTTTGTGAAAATTGTCTCTTTTTTCAGACTTACTTGGAAGGCCAGCTTATCTTTCTTGGGCATCCAGAAGACACCAAGAGTTTTAGTAACTCCCGAGTCATCAAATGTGTACTCTCCAGTGTTATTATTTTCTAGTTGAAAATTAGCACACCACTTGTGTAAGTGCATGCCACAATTGCGTAGAATCTCAGTTAGTTGGTGCCTGATTTCTTTTGCACTGTTTATATCATCAGATCCCCCCAAAACATCATCCATGTAAAAATTATTTAATAGCACGGGCTCTGCGAGAGGATATTGTTTCCCCTCATCTTTTGATAGTTGATGCAACGTTTTTTGTGCTAAATACGGTGCTGACACTGTTCCGTAACTAACTGTGGTGAGTTCAAAGGTTTTTATATCACCTTTAAGTTCATCCTTCCAAAGGATTCTTAGAAGTTTTGTTTGCTCAGGATGTATTTTTATAGCCCTATACATCTTTTCTATATCCCCCGTAAATGCGTACACGTATTGTCTAAATCTGGTCATTATGGTGAACAAGTCCTCTTGTATCATTCCACCATTATATTGCAAAGAGTTTAATGAAGTTCCATTGCTTGTTTGTTGTGACGCATCCCAACAAACACGAAGCGGTGTGGAGATATGACCAGGACGATGTACTCCTACGTGTGGGATGTAATACGTTCCTACTGATTCCCCTTTATCTTTAATTTCCCGCATATGCCCCAATTTCTCATATTCACTCAAAAAGTTTCTATATAATTTTAAATATTCAGGGTCTTTTTTTAAGCGGTTCCATAATGAGTTTAGTCGTTGAATCGCTATATCTCTGGATTTACCTAGCACACTCGGATCTTCCTTTAAAGGCATTGTAACTACGTACCTTCCCTCTGTATCTCTAAAGTGAGTTTTCTCATAATGTTCATCACATATCTGAGTTTCCTTATTTTTAGAAATTGTCTGGTCGACATTTTCCATTTCCCAGAACTTTTGTAATGTTTCATCTAAATTTACATGTTCTTTAATTAAAGCACAATGTACCTTATTTTTATTGGACTCACAAACACTTCCTGCCACTATATACCCAAACACGGAATTTTGCAGAATTAAATTGGTGTGTGGTATTTTAATTTGTTCTGGTTTTATTAGAGTGTAGTAAATCTCTGATGAAATTAACACATCCACTCTCCCAGGAACATTATAATATTCATCCGCCAATTCTACATTAGGTAACTCAATTCTATTAATTTTAATTGGCCTATTTGGAGTATAACTCATAATCTTTGGGACAATTAGAAAAGTTAAATCATGTTCAAAAGTTTTAGAACGATTAATTAATAACGTTGTTACACTATATTTAATTTGAGAACAAGTCTCATTTAAACCTGATACCTCAATATCTATTTTCTTTCTCTTTAAATGCAATTTATCAGCAAATTCTCTAGTAAAAAAGTTACATTGAGACCCATTATCTAAAATCCCTCTTGCTAAATGCAGATCTCCATTGCAATCCTGCAACCAACACATAACAGTACTCAATAAGACCGTTTGCTGGGAATTATTATAATTCGTTCCCACAAAAAGATTACCACTTCTTGAATCCGCGGGTAAAAACTCAGCTGCATTAGGTGATAAATCTCTAGCACTTGAAGAAGGAACCACTCGAGTTTCATTTATTGCGACTGGATTATACGCAGTCGATTCCCTCTCCCTCTCCAAATGAAAGCATAACAATGAATTATGGTTTTTTAGACACGTTTTGCAAGAATATTTAGAAAAACAATTTTTAATTAAATGCGGTTTTAAGCACCTAAAACAAAGTTTACTCTTTTTAACAAATTCAACCCGTTCCTTTACATTTAAACTCAAAAATCTCTCGCACTTATAAATTTCATGTAAATGGTTATCACAATAACTGCATTTTTTATTTTTTACATCTGCGAGCAATACTTTATTCGAAGCATATTTAGGATACTTATGTACAGAAGTATCAGATGGGTTTCTACCCTTAGACGAAGCATATAAGTCTAGTTCCTGACCTAGATTTACTGGGGATAAAAAAGAACTGCCTTGTTTAATACTAATGTAAGTTGCAGTGTCTTTATCTAATGTTTGAAATATTTTATCTGCTACCATTAATTCTTTTAGTCCTGTAAAATCATCAACATTTCTTAGTTTTAAATAATAATTAAAGCTATTTATCATACGACTTGTGAACTGGGTATAAGTTTCATTACTGTATTTCTGAGCCTTTTTAAAATTATCTAAACATATTTGTGGAGTAGGCTCATATTCTCTCAAAACAATTGATTTAATTTTAGAATAATTATTAAACTCGTCATCAGAAATATACGTTAGGATATTATTAGCTATATCTCCAAGTAATATTAACAAAATTTCTGCTTTAAATTTATCAGGCACACATTTTGTTATAAACGCTCTCTCTAATGAATTAAAAAAGAACCCCCAATTTTCAGGTTTAGTTGGAACTTTGCACGTTAAAACTTGAACACTTTTTAGAAGCGAATCAATGGACACGCCCAAAGCAGTATCCCCGTGCTCAGACGCTTCACCTTTTTTTTTTGAGAACTCATTTCTTAACTTTTGTAATTCTAATTCTGATGACACACGTTGAAGTTTTAACTTTTCAAGTTCAATATTGTGCAATTTTTCACTTTTGCGCTCTTCAATTATTGTGGATGCAAGTTCTTGCACCGATGTTGGATTTTTAATGTACTCGTTATTGTTCTTGATAAGAGTATCCAGTTCAATAACCGTTAAATTATCGGTTGTCTTTATACATAATTCCTTCGCAATCTCATATAAATCTGCTTTTGTAGCCCCTTTAAACAACATGATCAAGCTCTCGATATCAGTGTTCAACACAAAGGCAATCTCAACACAAAGGAAAACTTAACATTTCATGCAAATAATGTACTCACTCATTATACTAGTTCTTCTCCGGCTCGACGGACCATTTTTATGTTCTACTTCTCAACTAATTCAGTAGACTCGGCATCTAATATTATGCTTTTAGATGCATTTTATCAACAAAAGAACAGAACTCCACAAAACAAGCGTCTGTTCACTTCAAATTCTCATTTTATTCTCCCTCTTAGCTCAAGGTTACACTTCAGAAATGAACATATGTTTCCATTAGGTGCTGCTCTCTGGTGTTACATATTAAAGCTGACATTACATATAATATAATACTCAACAGTTTCCTTTTTTCACATATAAAAAAAAAAAAAATAACACATTGACATATGTTAAGATCACGAAACATGCGTAATCATATACCGATAAGAGCAACCAATGTTGCGGGGAGATATTCACGTGATGGTCAATATCCCATGAATAAATTGATTGATTGAATTTCTAATGCTAATTCCAATAGTATTCCACGTAACTTCAACTTTACATGTTACACTATAGATATATTTATTTTTCAAATATATTGACTTTCGAAAAATCTTCCTTCAATATAAGAATGATCATAGTAAGAATAAAAGAAAAGATACTAAGCATTGATTTAGAGTGTATTTATTTCGACTTAGCAACAAATCATATGCTTGAAACGAAAATTGCTTCGAACCAAAGTATAACTATCCAATTTCATTGATTCCTACAAGGAAATTTTTCTCATCTAGTAATCGAATTTTTTTCTCATACACATTATAAGTGTTGTCCAATCAGGTGTAGAATAGTTGAAGATATCCGACCTCTTTCTAAATATTAATAAGTCACTGTTGAAAAACTTATAAAAATTTCAATTTACACTTAGAGTTTTTTTATTTTTTTATTTATATATATATATATATTTCAAAGAATGTTTTCAAGTCAATATATATATATATATATATATATATATATATATATATATATATATTAAATACGGAAATTTATTCACTTCAATAAATGTATGTTTAAGTTATAAAACTTGTCGTATGTATTGAAAAATTGTAACTTTTCGTCTTATTCGTATAAATCGGTAACTTATACACTAGTTCTTCATCAATTAATCTACTAAGTAAATCTGTCAAAGGTAAAACTATACTTATAGCTTTGCATTTGTAACATGTTAAATTTTACATGTTTCTCGTGAAAGTTACAAAATTTTATTTCCATGCAAGACATTTAAACATTTATTTTCATGGAAAACATATAAAATTTTAATTTCACGAGAAACATGTAAAATTTAACACGTTGCAAATGCAAAGCTATAAGTATAGTTTTACCTTTACTAGATGAGAAAGATTTCGATTACTAGATGAGAAAAATTTCCTTGTAGGAATCAATGAAATTGGATAGTTATACTTTGGTTCGAAGCAATTTTCGCTTCAAGCATATGATTTGTTGCTAAGTCGAAATAAATACTCTTTAAATCAATGCTTAGTATCTTTTCTTTTATTCTTACTATGATCATTCTTATATTGAAGGAGGATTTTTCGAAAGTCAATATATTTGAAAAATAAATATATCTATAGTGTAACATGTAAAGTTGAAGTTACGTGGAATACTATTGGAATTAGCATTAGAAATCCAATCAATCAATTTATTCATGGGATATTGACCATCACGTGAATATCTCCCCGCAACATTGGTTGCTCTTATCGGTATATGATTACGCATGTTTCGTGATCTTAACGAATGTCAATGTGTTATTTTTTTTTTTTTTTTATATGTGAAAAAAGGAAACTTTTCCACATATATTGATAATTTTCATGTTTATTCAGTTTGTGGTTATTTTTCATGTTATTCAGTTCGATACCCAACTGAGATGAAATAATATAAATTGTTTAACGTGCTATAGTTTTAATAGATGTGTTTCCACTTAAAAGCATGTTTGATTTTAAATTTTGTTTAAACTTCCTCCTAAAATTTTTTATAGTGGACCTCAGCGCATTTTTATTTTTTTTTTTATTTCTGATAAAGTACTTCGAAACATTCACATCTTTCAATGTTGTATCTTTTATATTTCCAGTAAAACTTCTCACATTATACATGAATTTCAAGAAATTTGCTATGTCCAAGTTTGGTATTTTTTTTTTTTTTTTTTTTTTTTTAATGTATAGATATTTCATCATTGTCATTCTATGATAAGATATCAAGTTGGTTCTTAATAAGAAAGAGTGTATTTTCTTGTCATAAGCAAGAAAAACGTAGTTAATATAAATCAATGATAATTCTCATTTACGAATTTCTTGTCGTCTTCAACTTTTTTCAACACATTTCACTCAACTTCTATTTTCACTTCATCTATAACTTTGTCATACTTCTTTACAGTTATAGTATGTATCAGTTCAAGTCACTGTTTAAATTTACATCATTGATTTATTCAGTTCACTCAATCTCTTAGGTCATAATAATTTCATTAAATTTATAAGATTCATAAAAAAAAAACCTACTCATTACACATGAACTTAATTTTATTGCACTGGGAAGAAAAACTATAGCAATTTGGACAATAAAAATCTATTACAACAGCTAATAAATTCAATTTTCGACAAGCATGATAGGATATAAAAATTGTATTTTTTCGTTTTTCTGCAAAAGTTTAAGTTCTCTGTTAGACAATAAAAAGTTTGCTTAGAATAAAATCATAAATTATTCATCATTTATGTGCCAACAGTAAAATTATCTTTTACATTTTTGTAGATTTTTCTTTTTAACATGACAATGTTTTACATGTAAAGTTTATTTAATAGTAATTTCCGACTTGAAAATGTAGATAGCATTTATTTTCGATGAGTTTGATTTCAACTGACAAATATATTTCAACATTCGAAGCATATGCGAGTTATGTGAATAAACCATATGCAACTTAACTAAATTTCAGTAATTAAGTTGTGATGTTTTATCTTTGCCATAGAAAATATATTTATTTTTACTGATTTTTGCTAAGTGCTACGACGATCTTTTACAAAGTATGTCTTCTTGCAACATGAGAAAAGATGCGAAATGATAAGGACTTCTCTGGTATGCTTTCAATTCCTTGAGAAATAAATTTAGCTTAACTACAAGACTTGTTCCGATTCTGAAGTATGCTATTTCCTATCGTAATTTATAATTTTACATGATACTTGGTTTAAAAGTTGAAAAAGTTTGCACAAATTTCCTATGTAAGTTCTGCTTCACTTGAAAGTTATCGGTCACAAGCAATAAAAATTTCACTTTGACTAATGTTATGCATGTGTTAATTATCATGAGTAATATCAGTTTTATTTGTGTCTTTCGAAAGCGAGCATTCATAAATTAAAAAGGATATTTCAAACTATTTTCAAAATATAAGTATCTTTTACAAGTTTTTTCCGGAATGAACTTTGCTCAGTTATATTAATATTGAATATTCATCTTACAAAATAAGCGTCTTGTAAAACACATTCCGTTTCAGTTTTCTGAAATTTATGTATTTATGTATAAGTTATTTAGAAATTATGGGTGGAAGTTAAAAATCTCTATATTAATGATATATTGTCAGCACCTCTCAAATAAAAAAAAAAAATTCACGTATAATTTAGTTTGTCCAGTTGATGTTCAATTTTACGTAGTAACAAACTCTACATTTTTCAAATTTATGCTAGTTTTTCACAAGAAAAAATAAATATATTCTTTAAGTTTGCCTAGCAAACTTTTTTCAGTATTTAAATTTTCTAAGTATATTCCATCACATGAGTAGTTAACTATTTCCACTAAGGAAAATATCTTATTATTTTAGTTTGTTTGAATGATGTTAGATTTTTATGTTTCTGATTGGTGATTTGCATATACTCTTTTAAAAACTTTACACAATTCGTAACATATATGTTAGAAATAATAGTATATCGCATCTGAGATGAACAAATTTATAACTATTATCATGTAAAGAAGGTTAAATTTTAAAAACATGTCATTGAATATGAGTGTTACCATGAAAAAAGTTAACTAAGTTACTTGTGATTTCCTTTCAGAGTATAAAAAGTTATATAGTTTACATATAATTCGCAAGTTTCTTTCAAATTATCTTAAGATGTTTTAAAAGTCTTGCAGGCGATTTTCAAAACTTGAATGCATATCTACAATGTATTTAATATCTACAATTTATTTAATATTTTCCCCCAATTCACCTTTCTTAGATTGATAAGTAAAATAAACCATAGTCAGCATGTATTGCACGAGTTAATACGACACCTTAACGTATATTATTACAAAGTAAATTGTCTTTCTTGAAGTAACATAAATTTCCAACTTGTATTGATTTTCCGATTGAAAAGTAGAGGTGAAATTTTTTCTTTGGAGTATCTATAACTAGTATTTATTTTAAATCTCTTACTATTTTTCTTCTATGTAACAATTTTGTTAAGTTTTACCCGTATTGTAGCATATAATCCCACTGAGTTTGAACAATATTCAATGTTTTAGATAATAGAAAAGTTTTCAAGTAGAAATGATCTTAAATTCTCCAAGTGAATCATACTTTTGGAAGAAAGTCCATGCGAATTCTACATTCACTTACTAATGTCTCTTTGAAATCCACTTCATTCATTCCAAGTTTTCACAAACATTTCATTATGAAAAAGGCAAAGTAGGAAAACGATAATCTCAAAGACCTGCTGACACACCTCACCATCACCCGCTGCTTGCGCGTCGATGCTGCTGTTCTTGCTGTACAAGTCTCCCGACCTGTTTGAACAAGTTTTAGCGTGACTTATCCTCCGGTCTAAAAATGCCGGCAAGTGGCGTATCACCTACCGCTAACCTGATTGGCTAATTACCGTCACATGCTTATCATCCCGTTCAAAGACGTGAATTTTATATGTAAAGTAAATTTTTACGCTAACGCTTAAATTCTTTGCTATAGAAAGTTCAAGTATGTTAGTTTTTTCTCTTATATGTTACATTTTAAACACATGATGCGAAATTTTTACGTTATGCTTATCTTAGAAATTTTTAAGTATGTTACTTTTTCTTTTATTTAACATTAACCTAAGAGTTTAATTGTATATGAGAAGTAGATTGTCACGTTAAAGTTTAGAGACATGATATTTATATGTGAAGTAAATTTTCGGGTAAAGGTTAAAATTCTTTATCTTTGAAATTTTTATTCTGTTAAATTTCCCATTATTTAACATTAACCTAAGAAAATAATTGTGTATGAAAATTTCGCGTATTGTTTAAATTTTTGTCGGAGAAAGTTTATGTTATTTTTTTTTCTTCTCTAATTTAGCATTATTCTTACACATTTTAAAGATAAAAATTTTATGTGTGAAATAAATTTTCGCGTATTGTTTCAATTCCTTACCTTATAAATTTTTAATATTTTTTTTTCTCTAATTTAGCGTTATTCTTACACATTTGAAAGACATAATTTTTATATGTGAGATAAATTTTCGCGTATTATTTAAATTCTTTGTCTTATACATTTTTAGAGCTTCTTTTTTTTTTTTATCTTTACCGTTGATATAAGAGTATGATTGTACATGTAAAGTTAATTTTCACGTTCAATTTTAAATTCTTTGTCTTGTAAATTTTTAGTGTTTCTTTTTTCTAAAAGTTAGAGTTGTCATTATACATTTTAAAGACATGAATGGTAATGTTTGAATTCTTTGTCGTAGAAATTATAGGTACGTAATACTTTTCTCCTACATGTCATATTTAAAGTCGTGATTTTTATGTGTAAGTTAAATTTTACGTTAATGTTAAAGTTATTTGTCATAGAAAGTTTAAGTATGTTACTTTTCTCTTTTATTTAGAGATATTTTTAAGACATGATTTTTATATATGTAATACATTTTCGCGTAAAGGTTAAAATTATTTGTCGTAGAATTTTAAGTATGCTAATTCTTCTTACACGTGACATTTTAAAGTCGTGATTTTTATATGTGAAGAAAATTTTGTACGTTAATGTCAAAGTTATTTGTCGTACAAAGTTTAAGTGTGTTAATTTTTTTTCTTTTATTTAGCGATATTTCTACATATTTTAAAGTCGGGATTTTTATGTGTAAAGTAAAATTTTACGTTAATGTTAAAGTTATTTGTCGTAGAAAGTTTAAGTACGTTACTTTTCTCTTGCGTGTTTTATTTTAAAGTCGTGATTTTTATATATGAAGGGAATTTTCGCATAAAGGTTAAATATTTATCTTAGAAATTTTAAGTAAGTTACTTTTTTTCTCTTATTTAGCGATATTTTTACACATTTTAAAGTGATTTTTATGTGTAAGGTAAATTTTTTTTCGTTAATGTTAAAGTTATTTGTCTTAAAGAGTTTAAATATGTTACTTTTTTTCTCTTATTTAGTGATAATCGTACACATTTAAAGACATGATTTTTATTGGTAAAGTAAATTTTCATGTTCACTTTTGAATTCTTAGTTGTAAGATGTTCAAGTATGTTACTTTTTCTCTCTTATTTAGACATTAGAGTATCCAAAATCAGTTATCACATCTCTATTCAGCATTAGCAGCTAGTTCTGTGTTGCCATTCATCAACTTAAGTATCATTGTACATTAAAAACTATCTTGATTAATATAACTAACATAGACATATTAATTTCTAACAAGTTTAATGGTAATATAAATTTTAACATAGACAGTAAGTAGCTAAGATATATAATATCGCTCGCATAGTACAGTATAGCTTTGAATTATAACCGGTTGTAACAAATAGAATCAATTTCAAAGTATTTGAATGTTGATATATCGAAAAGTTATGTATTTCTATCTCTTTGAAAACATTGTTCTG
Source organism: Linyphia triangularis (assembly GCA_963978545.1). NCBI lineage: Eukaryota > Metazoa > Arthropoda > Arachnida > Araneae > Linyphiidae > Linyphia > Linyphia triangularis. The sequence continues at coordinate 64,164,010 of OZ021724.1, forward strand.
ACTAAAATGAAAACCATTCTGGAAGAAGAAGAAAAAAATTATAGATTCCTCAATAAAATATGGATAATACATTTCAAATTTACAAAATTGAGAATAATACTTATATAAATAAAAAAAATCCTCATTTTTCTATTCAAAGGGATAAATATTTCTTTTTGGAAGTGTATATTACTAATATTGTATTGCAAAGTCACGTGTGAACACACTACAACTACTAAATCCCTTCAACAGGGTCAGACTAACTCAACCTAAAAATAATTGTAAAATCATTGCTTTAACTTCCATAATGGGTTTCAGTTGCTGAATATTAAAAATTAATTCTAGTCTAAGTTCTTTTTGTTGTGTATTCAATCCCTCAAAAACTATGACAATAAAAGAAAAAAAACTTTTTAATGACATGCTAAGCTCTGTAAAAGAAATTTTCACGTTAAGATTGCAAAGTTTAAATTTTTTATCGCATAAATTTTAATTTATATTTACATTTCATACTGTTATTGAGAAAATAATGAGACTTTATGTGTCTAACATTGATTAAACCTGATTCATTAAAAGTGTCTTGCGATTATATCTCTCAACATTAGTTTAAATGTGTTAAGCACTTATAAAAAAAAAATCAACTCAATCCGAAACTTTACGCATTTGTGTTAATATATTATCTTTGCATGTATTTGAAATTTTTAATGGTGAAGCATGAAAGTTATAAACTGTGTAATTTATGTTCCTTCCTACCACTAGATGGCGCCACAATTACATTAATCTTAGTAGAAAACTGTCTTACTAAAGTGTATAGTCAATGAGAAGAGCATTTGAAATCACGTGACATATTCTAACCAATCAGAAGCGAGCTTTTATTTCAACCAATCAAAGGAGACTTAGCTATATCAGGATACAAGATGTTGCCATTCCTTAAACTTTGATATAAAGCAAATCGTGACGTCATCCCCACTACATTAACACTGTGACGTCACTGGTAAAACAGCCTATCACTCTAAGTTATTCACTTAAAAGTAGCCCTAGAACAACTCAACTCCATCCCGCCTAAAACTTAGCATATTCCTATTGCTGCCATCGTCTTAAAGGTAAGTTTTGAAAAATCATGAATGACGTCATACCCACTGTGACTTCACAACGAAAAATACCTATAATTCTAAGTTATTCACTTAGAAGCAGCCCTAGAACAACTCAACTTCCAGTGACGTCATCGTCCCCTCGACCCATCCCGCATCCCTCCTTAAAACTATATCAGGGTGTTGCCACACTTAAAAAGTTAAACTTTAACATATTCTCTCTATGACGTCATTCCCACTGCATTCCCACATTGACGTCATACAATTAGAGCCTATCATTAATACGTTTTCGTTTAGAGGCAGCATAAATACAACTCAACTCCGCCTTAAATTTATGTCTCAAGATGTAAGGTGTTGCCACCTAACTAAACTGTAACATAAAACACATTATGACGTCATACCGTCTGTGACGTCACGCAATAAAAGCCTATCACTCTAAGTTATTCACTTAGAAGCAGCCCTAGAACAACTCAACTCCGTCTGAAAGGTAAATCGAAACTAAAAAAGTGTTGCCACCGCTCAAAACTTTGATATAAAACAAATTATGACGTCATACCCACTGTGGCGTCACTAGTAAAAAAGCCTAACACTCTAACTTATTCGTTTACAAGCAGCCCTAGAACAACTCAACTCCGTCTGAAAGGTAAACTAAAAAGTGTTGCCACCGCTCAAAACTTTGATATAAAACAAATTATGACGTCATACCCGCTGTGACGTCATGCAATAAAAGCCTATCACTCTAACTTATTCACTTAGAAGCAGTCCTAGAACAACTCCGTCTGAAAGATAAACCGAAACTAAAAAGTGTTGCCACCGATCAAAACTTTGATATAAAACAAATTATAACGTCATTCCCACTGTGACGTCATACACAAACAGCTTATAACGAAACCGAAACTAAAACAGACGCAGGAGGGGAACAACTCAACTCCACTTCCGGTGACGTCATATCCGGTGATGACACTACCTGTGACGACATATCCGGTCACACCCATTTCAGGTGACGTCATCGTCCCTCGTCCCTGCTCCGCCATGGCTTCGGACTGTCCTTTTCTATCTACTTTAAAGTCTATGCAAAAAGTTCTTGCACCATGAAAAGTTTGTAGAAAGGGAAAAAAAAAGACTCCTCTTCAAAAAGTTTGTGTGAAAGAAAAAAAAATATCTTCTTTCAAAAGTTCATAAAAAGAAAAGAAAAAGTCTCTTCATTCACAAGTTCATAAAAAGAATAAAAAAAAAAAAGGTCTCTTCTGTAAAAAGTTCTTGTAGAAGAAAATTGAAGAAACTTAAGTATCTTCCCATCACTTCATCATAAAGATTAATATTTTTGCTACTAAAAGTTCACGAAAAACAATCTGCATAAATCTTTGAATAGCAGACGGTGAGTTGCATAAGTCATAAGTACTTTCGGAAATTATTCCATCGATGTATTTTGGCTTGAAGATTGGAGTTTCAACTGGCAGGAAAAGCTTCATTTGAAAATTTGTACTTTCCATTTTCTTTGGTTTGTAAATCTCGACCATATTCATAACAGTATTCCGTAAATTATCGTCGTTAATGTGCAAGAAATCCGCTTCGCTTAAACTCACGCTATCCCCAATCGTAAACAGAAAAAAATTCTCTTCTGTTTGTTTACATTCTGGACCATGTGCTTCTGCTGGTTGGCCTTTTTCTAAGTCTTCTGTTCTAACACAAACTTCATCGGGATCTTCCAATGATCGTTCGTCTTTTCTCATTGGGACATTAAGCCCCGCCTCCATCAATGAAGAACCGATATTTTCCGTTGAGTTAGTTTTTGTATGACCTTGACACGTGTCATCTTGCTTTTCCGGAATCGGAAGGATTTGAGGAGCATTTAAAATTTCGTTATTGTTGTCAGCAGGAAAAGTGATATATTCCTCCTTTTTTAAAGCAACATAGCATTTTTTTTTCCGTGCGAATTTCGAATTGGTTTTCAATCGGAAGTGGGTCTCGTGTTTTTATGCTTTCGTTTACATTGGTTGTTATTGAGTTAGCACAAATAATATCAGAGGGTTCTGCAGTTTGGATTTTGTTCTTTAGATGAGCTAGTTTTATTTTAGCTTCTAACTGTGCAAGTTTAACTTTTTCGATTTCTTGTTGATTTTCAAACTTAATTTTTTCGATTTCTCTTTGCTTTTCATACTTATCATCTTCGATTTTCTTTAGTTTTTCATTAGCCTCTTGGGTTTTTCTATCCTCTACGACTGTTGTTATCAAATCTTTAACGAAAACTTGATCTTTAACGAAAATTTCACTTTTTTCAATGAAGTATTTTAATTTTAGAATTGTGGCACCATCCGGTACAACAATATCTAACTCAGCGGCAACAAATGCGAGATCTTGTTTTCTGATATTTTTAAACATAATTAATAATAAGATGGATCCTACCTGCGTTTCTTGATTTTACTTCGCTTTTGGAGTTGTATCCGTTTTATGTTGTTGCTCTTTCGAAGAGTACTCGTTGCTTCTGGTTTCTGGTAGTTGGTCGATGTGGAATAACTTTGCTGACTTCGTTGAACTTCTGCTTGACGGCTGAAGTGGGACTTGTTCGGCGAAGCGAGTGTTATGCAGTTGTATAATGACGACGCTGGTTGATGAGTTTTCCTTTTATTTGTAGATTCCACTGGTGTTCGATGACTGCTGCGGTAATTCGTGAAGAGGATTTTGGTTTGACCTCTGGATGCGTGGAAGTGCAGTTTTTTAAATATTTTTTTCATCGTATTCTCGCGGGCAAAAAGCACGGCGAGCCCCCATGTTGTATGACGAAGGGGGTAAAAGTGAAGAGGCTAATTAAAAGGACAGCAGGTTTATTCGTGCATAAGATAGAAATAGGTTCTTAAACCTAAACTAGGAGAGGCTACTTCCACGTCCGTTCACCTTCACTCCCTCAATCGTACTCTCTCTCTCTCTGGCGACGAAGTCGCCGCTAGGGGATTACATTAGCAGCGCCCTCTACATCAATGGGGATAATATATAAATGAAATGATGAAATGTATGGTCTAGTTTGAGTTTGAAAAATTTGGAAACTTGTTAGTATTATTATCCGCTAATAAAAGCATTTGGTTTGACTCCTTAATTTACTTTCTGTGATAAACTTAAGAGCTCTTTTCCAGTCTCACCTATTTATAATAGTACTCTGTGATAGTTAGATACGTCCTTTATCTGTCTTAACTAAAGAATATTCTAAATTTAAAGTGTATTGGTGACTTTTTTATGGTATTTCAAGTTTAAAAACCGAGTTAGTAAATCATGTTAGAATTGATACACAAACTTTTAAACAAATATAACACAAAGGGTCATGCAACATTTCTTACCCATTTACTATTAAGGTAGGTATATGTTTCAAACATGCCTATATTTCATAATAGGAAAGTAGATAACTGATAGGTCTTCAAATCAAAGTAATCAACTTTATGAGTACTGCTTGAGTTGATAAATAAAATCAGGAAGCTATTTCAATAATGTAACAGTTGCTACCAATTTACAATGAAGATATGTCTAAATTTTAAAAGGGTGTGGACAATTTTTGGTAGGTCTTTCAAATAAAATGAGTTTTTGAGTTATGTTTGAATTGATAAATATTTTTTTCAAATCTATCAATGAATTACCGAATGTTCTATTTGTGTGCGGATTTTATTTTAATTTACTAATTGAACCGTTTCAAATATTGTACAATTTAATCCCCTCTTAAGATCGAAGTTGTTTAAACATAAATGCATTAATTTTATGATGTTTCCACCTTTCCTCTTTTTTTTGGGGGGGGGGGGGAGAGATTCCTTTGAAATTATTTATGATCTTTCTATAAACCATTGACTTAATTAAGGTTGCATATAAATTTCCGATCAACCATTTTACCTCATGAAAGCCGTTGACTATTTGTTCGTGACTGAGCTTGAAAATATTGATGTCATTGATTTAAAAACCGATACAAAGTTCAGAACCATATTGATTGAAATGGTTTTCAAATAGAGTGCGCTCTGTTGAATAAACTTACTATTGGCTAAATAAAAAGGAACAAATATTCTGGTAGGATATATATATATATACAATATACAGCGTTTCCCCGTATAACCTAGCAGATCTTTATTTTCGACACTGTTGGTCCTAGATGCATAGTCACAATTGAAGAAATGTTTTAAATCGTTAAAATATTTTTACTGAATAGTTTTTAAGTTAGAAAAGGGGTTGGTATAAAAATTACTGATTGTAAATTTTTATATGGTCCCCAGTTCCCCCCAACTCATATTTAGAGAAATGTCGCCCATGAAAAAACATCTCAAACAAAAAAAAAATGAAATTTGTACGACCAATATTCATGGAGATATGAAAAATGGAATTTAGAGACTTGTACCACTTTACACCTGCGGATATTAACATATTTTAAGGGCATGTACACAAAATGAAATGCAGAGAAAAAGTAATTGCGTTCGGAAAATTATTTTGAAATCAAACGCATGAATACTATCTATCAATATCTGAAGTGAATTGTGGATGCTGAAATCGTTTGCAAGAGATATTAGGTGCTATACTCCCTGAAACTAACAAAAATCTTTCGACAACATACGATCAAAGCAAAAATGAAATCAGTCGACGCAGAAAAAATTTACACTCTTGTGTTGTGAATGGAGCGATTTTAGGGTGCGCCCTAAAATTCCTATAATTCCTTAAATTTTCGTTTCTCCCTAAAATTCCTAAAATTGTACTTACATTTTTCTTCTATCCCTAAAATACTCAAAAACCCATGTGTGGAGAGTCTTAAACCAACACGGCGCACATCATTATCGCCCGCGATTGGTGCAAGAGTTTTTGCCCGAGGATGAAAATAGAGTTTGATTTCTGCAATTTCATCATGAACAAGCTAGAATTGGATTCATCATTTGTGAATAACATTCTATTTTCTGATGAGTGAACGTTTTCAAGAACTAGGGTAGTGAATAGGCAAAACACACACTTTTGGTCCCTGCAAAATCCCCATGTAATCCGACCAAACAAGCATCAAGTGCGATGGTCCGTTAACGTTTGGTGTGGCATATGGAAGGGAGCGTTTGTAGGACCTTTCTTTTTTGCTGATGCATTAACAGGTAAAAAGTATGCGAACCTATTACAGGGACCTTTGTCTGACTTTCTGAATGACCATGTCGTGTTAGCAGACCTTAAAAAGGTGTGGTTTCAACAAGATGGTGCACCACCCGACACGGCAGCTTCCTGCCTTGTGGAGTGGGTTTCAAGACAACATTATAGGCTACGGAGGTCCGGTAGAATGGCCTCCTAGATCTCTAGATTTAAATCCTTTAGATTTCTTTCTTTGGGGATTTTTGAAAAGCAAGGTCAATGAAAAATAATAGATGACTCTATTAGATTTGCAGAATCGAATTTTATCCGCTGCCAGGTGTGTTAGGCCTGTAATGTTCAAAAATTTTGAAGATGAATTTGAATTACATGTGCTCTTAGGTATTTTAGTCGAAGGAAAACACTTCAAGCATATGTAATTAAGAAAGATATTATTTAACCTTTTCACTTTGTTCATTTCTATTACCTTTTATTTTTGTTTGTGTTAACAAAAAGCGCTGATTTCTGATTATGTTAATATTTGAAATTATTTAATTTTAAAGTTGTTTATACGTTTGTTTGCTGTTTATTATAAGTTGTACAATTTGTAACTTTTTTTTTTTTTTTTTTCAAAGCAGTTTCTAGTCAAAAATTATAATGTTTTAGGTGATGAACAACAATATGTTTGCCATAGGCAAACCTAGTCTAGAAGCTTGATGTTATTCTAATAAAACGATATTTTCTCATTTCAGTTTATGTACGGGCCCCCCCAAATAGAGTTAAAACTTTAAACTCCAATAACACCGTGGCTGTTGGTCGAACAAATTAAAAAAAAAAATTGTATTTGAAATGTTATTTCATGGGCAACATTTTTCAATATGAGTTGGGGAGAACTGCTGACCGTATACAAATTTACAATCCGTAATTTTTATACCAATCCCTTTGCTAACTTAAAAACTATTCAGTAAAAATATTTTAACGATTTAAAACATTTCTTCAATTAAGACTATGCATCTAGGACCAACGGTGTTGAAAATAATGGTCGGCCAGGTTATACGGGGACAAGCTGTATATATTATGAAAACATTACTTTTATTCATAGCATTTGTGATATTGAGCATGAAACTATATACCATTAAAGATCAGAACTATATTTTGGTGGCCGTCTGGTCACCAAAATAGTTTATGAAATATGAGCTTTAAAATGCTCACATCTTACTTTTGTAGACTTTTACAAGTACAAACTAATTTTAAAAAAGTGATCTTGAGGGCACTGAGCTAAAGAAATCAGTGGAGTGACGACTTTGGCTTCTTTTACAAGAAAACCTGCGAGCCAACGCGCATGTGTACAAAACCTTGCACGTGCCAGACATTAAGGCAAAACATTTCTATTCGCCTATTCATACTACTCGTGTCGTGCTGTGTTGTTACCCAAATTTTCTGCAAAATAGTGACTTAATTCTTTTGAAGTTGTATTTTATTTTATTTGTTAACAGCTATAAATCAGATTGGAAAAAGTTTTCTTACATTTATATAAATCGGAAATTTCGAGGTTCGAGTGTTTCCATCTAGTGATTGTTAAAACAAAACTGCATTTTTCGAGAAATGTGCGTGAAGAATACGACGTGAATTCTCCAACTAGTCGGTGAGTTTTTGACTTTGCTTTTAAAGGATTGGAGATTTCGTTTATTTACGTTGTGTTGCATTTTCATCCTATTCGAAGTCGTATCCAGTAAAGCTTATGTTAAAGCCATAGTGAAAGTACTGTTGTTCCTTTCACCAGTAAGTACACCTGCATTATTCATACTTTTGTTATTGAGATTCTATGGAAAGTAGAATTTTAGCTTAATAAATTATGTGATAGTATATTTTATAAGCTACTGAACATGAAATTACAATTATGATGTGCTCAAATAGAAAATGAATATTGCTTCTGACATAGATAGTATTCGAATATTTAATAAAATAAATTCCAATATCGATATCGAATGTCTGCAATAATTTGGTTAGAGTCTGATAGCCATATGATATATCAATTTTTGAAATATTCTTAACTTACTTCAATAACTGATCTATAAAGTATATTTTCCTCTGATCTATAAATTATATTTTCTTGAAAAAAATATAAGGATGGGATAATTGAGCATAAACAATGTCTATAGTGTGCAGTACTAGTTATCATAGATAATTTTTATGAATTAGTATAGATAACTCAATTAGTGGAAAAGGAAAGATTTTAATACTTCAAATTAGCTGCATGGTGTTATGCTATTCAAATGCAATTAAAATATTAAAGTAAAACTAACTCTTTAGATTGGTTTACAATTAATATTGCAATGAAATTGACATTTTCCATTTTAAATACGTTTTACAACCGAGTTTAATAGAAATATCTCTATGTTAAAAAAAGTATATAATAAATTTTAATAGTAATGTAATAATTTACTAATTTTAAATTTTGAATCTAAATGCATATAGTCAAAATGTACAAGTTAAAATATCAATGGTTTCTAAGCCAATTATCATTCATGAGGACACTCATTGCTCAAAAAGTTCTGAAAAAAGAATATGTGAAAGTTAAGTACAACAATCTTACAGGTGCACAATTTGCAAAACTTTTAATTTATTGTCTATCCTTTAAGCTAATTAGTCTAAAGGTCTATATGGTTTTGTATGCAATACTTGAAAATAAACGGAATAAAAACAAACTGACTATGTATTTCATCAATTGTTATTTTATGTTTCAATAAATTTTTTTAATGTTTTGAAAACCAACATTGTTTTCATTTCTGTAATATTGTTTAAAAATAAATCATAAAAATTTTCTAAAAGAGTGTTTTAAAATTAAAGTTTGATATTTAAAACACACACAAACATTTATTTCCAAAAATTGAAAAGTCCAAAAAAAAAAAAGGATTGAAATCTCTAGGATAATATGGGCTTCTTCTTAACACTTTAGGAGCATAGGTTGATTGGATTTAAATTTATTTTGTGCAAGGATAACACGGCAATAGGATATTAGAAAACTCTTTTATATAGAAATTTTATTGCGTATGCAGCTTTTGCACTGTTTCGATGTAATTCTAAAAAAGCCTCAAAATGCAGTACAGTGCATTCAAAAGGTGGGGTATTTTTAATCCCGCCGTGACTCCAAAGAACTAAAATATGCATTTACAATCAAATTCACATACTTAGCCCGATTTCCCAAATACCCATAAAAGATTGTCTGTCTTGTAAACATGGCAAATAAGTTAGATCCCGTAACCTAAATTTCTATTTTGCTTGATTTGGAACATTTCCATTCTCATATAAACAGTATTATTTCCAATAAATATAATACCTTAATATCCTGACTTTGGAATCAAGAATTCTATTCCTATACAAAATAATTTATTTCTGTATAAAATTTGCTGATTGCAAATGAAGAGCCAAAACTTCACCCATTATCAATGCATAAAGGTATGGATAGGAACTATTTTTCTCCTTCCCGTTCTTTGCTTTTGCCTTGATGTACTCACACACTTGCTAAAGGGTGCGATTCGGTTTCGGCACGCTCAGTCAGCACTCGAGTTTCGTATTATTTAGCTCAGTGCTTGATGGTGAGATGCCACAAACGACTGCCCGAAATAAATAGGGATATTTTTTTTAGGTTCACTTGCCTTAAGGTCAACGAAATAGGTCGTAAATTTTCCTTTTAGAGCGCGAAGCTTACGCACGCCTTACTTTTATAGAGTTTTATAATATCAAGTTTTTAAAAAAAGTGATTTTAAGGGTAAGATGCTGTATAAACTTCTCACTACATATTAGTAGTGCAGAAGCTAAAACCGACCACCATCCATGCTCTTCAGGAAACTATGAAAAACTGTGAAGTTGTGAAACATCGCACAATTTTTTAAAAAACACCAAAATGGTGAATTTGGTGATAATTCTTAGAACACCGTTTTTGTAAGTCAAGCAGAGGAAAAACTGTTGTTGGTCTTTGATGAGCGATGCTCAAAAGAAGATAACTCTGAGTAAAAGACATTTGTTTTTCAACTTTTTATACCTTTATCGCATTTCTAAGGAGATTTCGGAGGCGGTGATGTTTAGGACACCTTAAGAGGCATTAATACAGATATTTTGATCAAAATCATTTGAGCAGTTTTTTAGCAAACATGATTTTTTTCAAGGCCTTAATGACAATGACCTTAATGCCTTAATGATAAGTTCCATAGCCACCACTAACCTATACAAAAAATTTGAACATCGTAATTCATTCCTTTCGACAATTATGCTGTCCACAGACACACAGACAGACATTTTATCCAGACCACCTTTTTGAAGTCAGGATGTTCCAAAACATGGAGATTTTTTTTTTACTTAATGTAATACTTTCATTATCCAATTTTATCATATGGGTAATTGAAAGTGTGATGAAGCTATGTTTCATCGCACTCGAAATTCATGGAGGGAGACTCCAATAGAAAGAATTCGATGTTCTCCCCCCCCCCCCCTCTCGCTCCTTGTGTCAGTTCAGAGCTGCAACGCGTAGACACGATGTCTGACCAGCAAACAGAAATACCACTCCTTATAAGAATGTCTCATAAATCCCGTTGTCAGGGAAGTCAGACATAGCTAGACATTGGCGCCATTTTGGACACTTTTTCGACAGATTAAGAATTCAAGAGTACCACTCGCCGTCATTAAAAAGACCAACCATCTCACCAATTGCAGGACACAAGGGCGGATTTGCTCCAGCCTTCTCTCCTTAGAGGTAACCAATGGTAAGGACTGAACACACCTCTCGGGATACGACCAATACGAGAGTTTTAAGTGGTTTTCAAAAAGTCAAGACGAGAGCTGACTTCAAGATTTTTTTCGAACACTTCACTTCGAGCCTCCTCTCTCTTAGAACCCTTGAAGGCCATAGTCCTGTTTTCAGTAAAAAACTCTAATTTGATCCCGACCATGCTGGGTCGCATAGCGATTTATCACAAGCCCGAATCTGGGGTAAGTCCGAATTGTTGTGTAATCTTGTAACCCTTACTGTAATTGAATGAATAATTATAATTTTAATTTTTATATATATATATATATATATATATATATATATATATATATATATATATATATATATATATATATATATATATATATATATATATATATATATATATATATATATATATATATATATATATATATATATATATATATATATATATATATATTTTTTTTTTTTTTTTTTTTTTTTTTCAATAAAAGAGAGAAAATGTCATTAATGCCTGGTTGTCCTTTGGTGCTGTTTCAAACAAATTAAGGGATTGCTGAAATATGAAAGAAAGTAGAAAAATCTCTTAAGATATACAGTAAGGAAAGGCAAACAATACACACTTCTAAACAGGTTAAGAAATACAATGATATACGATTGTTTTTGTCGCCAAAAAGTCGATTTTCTGAAAGACAAGATTGATTAAAATCATTGGGTAAATTAGGCAAATTTTCCGCTGCAATCCTATAAAGAATGTGTTAAAATACATGAAATCAAATTGGTATTAAAAAAATAATAATAAATGAAACAATACCGCAGTCATTTTTAAGAATCCATCTTCCTCCCACGCGGTGCAAAAAAAATAAAAAATTAAAAAAAATAACACTGCACTGCCCAAACAAGTTTGCTTTTCAGTTCAGTTCATTTGTTGGGGCGTGAGGCTGGACTGAGCCAATTGCCCAAATTCTCCTTTCTGGTTTGAGGAATTACTCGGCCACATGTTGAAAATAACTAGTTTCTTTGAAGTGACCAGGTTAACGCGACGACCATGACTGTAATCTGGTTTCGATTCTCAATTAGATGAAAGCAAGGCGCATTACTTCTCCATCCTGTTTGATTTCCGTTTTTGCTCATCAGTAGAATAGCTAAGGAGGTGATTTTTGTATTCTTCCTTTCAAATTTGTGAGAAAAATCGGGAGAGGCACTCATTGAAACATAGTTGCTATAGTAAATGGTGAGTGTAAATAGTATTTTAATTTGTTTCTTTTGCGCGATTGAATAATTTTTTATTTTGGAAAAAAAAAGAAGAAAAAAAAAAGAAGAAAGTAGAAAAGAATAATTCAGGTATTGAATTGTAAGATTAATCCATACCAATAGGTCACCAATGGTAAGGATTGAACACACCTCTCGGCGATACGACCAATACGAAAGTTTTAAGTGGTTTTCAAAAAGTCAAGACGAGAGCAGACTTCAAGATTTTTTTCGAACACTTCACTTCTAGCCTCCTCTCTCTTAGGACCCTTGAGGGCCATTGTCCTGTTTTTCAGTAAAAAACTCTAATTTGATTCCGACCATGCTGCGTCGCTTAGCTGTTTATCACAAGCCCGAATCTGAGGTAAGTCGAAATTGTTGTGTAATCTTTTAACCCTTATTGTAATTAAATGAATTGTTATAATTTTGATCCAGCTGCTGTCATTCCTTTGACTTTTATCTATTCTAATATATGGCAATTTTTGGACTGTATTAGATCTGGTGTTTTAGATACATTGAAAATCCACTATACGAATATACGATGCTGATATTAAATGCAAATTATAGATTGAATTTATTTATCTCAGCGGCCTTCACCACAGAAAGTAATAAGCTCATTGCTTTTATGAAAAAAGGAAGCGGAAAGAAAGAAAAAATAAGGTAAAAATACACTGATTATAAATATAATGAAAAAAAGAAATATAACAATAAATGAAGATTATGAATGAAAGAAAAATTATTATGATTATGAATCAGATTGGATGTTGTAAGATGTTGAATGCTTTTATTGTGCTTATCGCCTCAACCATATGAATGATGGATAAGAAGCAGAGTGCGATGACTGAGATCATTGGTAGTGCGCCGGAGAAGAAGATGAAAAGGGTGAAGTTTCTCAATTTTTGCAATGATCGCTGATGATTAGATTTTACTGTAGTAGTTAATATTTTGTGCCCATTGTTATCCCCACTTTGTACCCTGCTATGTCCCATCATGCGGGACATAGTAAAGCAAATTGTTCTCAATATGTATTTTTAATAATAGCTGAACTGCTCATTTTGTAACGATGATTAATAGAACTAATCTTTCATGGCAAACCAAACAACTAACTCATTTATAATGAAAAAATGACAGTTTCTAACTGTATTACATACTTTTACCGCTAAGGATCCCCCCCCCCCCTCTCTCAATTTCCATCCACCTCTTCAATTACTATTAGTCAAATAGTGTTATGCTAAGAATCAATATCTTGAATTTGACTATCATTTTTCTATTTCTCAAATCAAAAGTTTTCCACGATAACAACAACTAGCGTATAATGCATGTAATCAAGTTTCCTAACTTCACATAACAACTAGTACTAGAATTTCAGTTTCGGAAAATAAACTAAAGTGAAAATGTTCCATGCTTTTATTTCATTCAAATTGTTCTATCTTAACAACGAACTTAATATGAAGCATTCGTCGCTTTTAAAAATCTTAACGCTTAGTAAAAAAGAGAAAAGGGAAACAGTTTTAAGCAAAGGCATGTTGAGTTAAATATTAGTGTGCTCGTCTTTTGAACAGTGCAGTAGTCAAAAGAAACGAAAAATACTTCACAACCTGCGACCTTTTTGAAAATGCAAATAAATCTGTTTTATTTTCTTATCTCTTCGTATATGATGTAGACGCCTGTGGTACAAAACAGAATTAACATTTTTTCAACAATGCTTTTATATTGTTATTCGCTTTTGCTTCCACCATTTCAAATCTGCAAAGTTGCTTTTGAAATGGCTTCGTATCTTTTTTTTTTTACTCCTTACTTTCAATTTAAATTCTTTCCAAGGAACTAAAAAGTAATTTGAACAGACTTCAAAAACTTTCCACTGTATGTTGTACATGATTTGATGGAGAGGTTGAGATATGGTATTTAAATTTCATGAAAAAAAAAGCACAACAATAACATTTTTTAAGAAATATATCAAGAAGAGTTTTTTATAAGTCCCGCCTCTTTACTGTTGCTTCTTAAAAGAAGTTGTAGGAATGTTTTCTTAAGGATCTTAAATTAAAAAGATAAGAAATATAAAAACTTACTTAATAATTTTTTAAATCATGCACGTTTGATATTTTTCAACAAGCATCCTGAAGGTAATGGTGAAACAAGTCTTACCTTATATTAATATTTAAATTTAAATTCAGTAGATAGTTTTCAGCTAGACTGTAATTAAAAGCAAAGTGTGCTATTCATAGATCTAAAATAATTTCATAAATTCACCATTGATTTCTTAACTTAAAATCCAAAAATAATTAATTTCTAGTTTCAATCGAGTAACCGCTAAAGATTGCTTTATTGCTTTAATTTTTGTATTTATTTGCAATTAGTGATCTTTACTTAGAAACTAAAGTATTGAAATCCAAGGAAGCCGTTGATTAAAAATTCAAATTTAAATGTAAAGTTATCCTTATCACTGATTAAAGCAAATATGTCAACGTTTCACAAAACTACAAATCATAGGTTATCATACGACAGCATTATTTTAGATAAACTAAACTAGCGATATAGATAATTAAAATGTAAAACTAGAGTTATAGATAATGAAGATGATAATTAATATGTAACATGATCTTTTTGATAGCAAATTAGTTCCTCTTTTGGTGTTGAAAGTAGAATAAAGATTTTTTTTTTTAATTAAAAAAAGACAAATGTTTAAGTCAACTCATTATGTTTAAATAATAATTTCTTTTTATATATTCTTCACATAAGATACAAATCTATAAACATTAAAGTCTTAGTTGCATTAAAAGCCGTTAAAACTGAATTTTTATAATTAATTTCGGAGCATTGCCAATTTATAATTTATTTGTTTAAGATTCATAACACTTGACTTGCTCATACTTTCACAATTACTTAATGTGATTATTCGTCAAATTTTGAAATCACTGTATTTGATTATTCTTCGTGAATTCTGATGATTTGGTGAACATTTCTCTTGTTTTTCCAAGTTAAGTCGATGAATTTTTAACTTATTCTAAATTAAAACTTACAATCACTCTAAAAAGTTATAAACTAAATTATATTTACGAAAAAGAAGTGCCAATTTATAAGAAATCTTCGAAGAGTAAAAAATACATTTTATGCCATTTGCGAATTTATAAAGTAAAAGCCATACTTTTACAACAACACAATAATTCTTGGTATATGTAATCGACATAATTTTTGTATGGAATATTATGGAACAAAAAATTAACTGTCTAACATTTTAGTAAGATCTACTTATACATAATGAGGTGTTTTATCTTCTGCTTTTGCATCATATTTAGATTCTAAACTCCATTAACTTGTATTTGGAATAATTAGGAGTATTTAAGTAGATTATTTATTGAATAAATAAGGAATGATCTTGAATAAATGGTGAAAACAACAAGTTTTCCATCAATTTCTATGTTAAACATTTCCTCCGTGAAAATATTTCTGCAAGTTAGTTCAGTAGTAGTTTTACAAAAAAAAAAATATCAGATAACGTCATATTGATAAAAACCAATAATATGTTACAGTTTTCAAAATACATCTGAAGTTTTATAAATGAAAAAGTTGAGGGGGGGGGGGGGAATTAGAAATTGAATTGAGGAAATTTTCCTGGTCTCGAAAAGATAAAGGATACTTATCAAAAACACTTCCTTATAATTCGTTTTTATTCTCTTAAACGTAAAACATGAGTATTGGAATGAAAATAATAGTTTTGGGATTTTTAAAATTCACTCATTTTTAAAATCTAATAAAGGAAATATTTCAAAGCAGGATTAGAAAAGTAAGTATCCAAAAAAATAAATTAAAAAAAAATTTTAACTTGGGCAATTTTAATCAAATTTTTTTTTTTTAATTTATAACTAAAATAAATGCGAGTAAATGGGAATTCAAGCTTTACTCACAAATACCATGAAACTTATTTTAAAATGGCTTATTACGTACACTGCTCATGATCAAGAGAAAGGATTACTTTGCCCCGAAACACGTCAACGAACACGCAAACTCAATTATACCGGCATGTGTTTCTAATTCCCTAGTGAATTAGTTAATCATGTTGAAGACGTGTTGGTAAGCATCCAAAGCATGTTTCTAAGGGTTACTAAAAAGTAGCTAAAGTAAAAATTGCTTAGTTTCTGCTATCATCGATTTGTTGTCAAGGACATCATATTAATCCTCCACAAAAATCATTATGATTCCTATAATACCGTTCTTCTCATCAAATATATTTTCAGCAACCTCGTCACGTAATATGTGTGACTGGGACGTACTTTATGAATTTATATTTTAAAGAAATTATTGTTGTTTTTAATTATAAATGGCTCTATTAACGTGCAAAAATATTCCAGCTATCTTGATGGATCATTTTGGAGCTGATTTTACATTTTATGTTTCATAATATTTGAAATCACCTTTAAATTTATTCTTAATGTAGATTGAACATTTTTCATATATAAATATATAATGCAGGGAGAAGCTTATACAAAGGTTCTATGAGCTAATATGTTCGTTCAAAAGAGGTATATTCAAAAGGGATATATATATATATATATATATATATATATATATATATATATATATATATATATATATATATAATATCGATGCCATCAAAAGAATTTCTTTTCGTCATTAAATTTTTATGAAAGCAACATTTAATCGAATTTCAAAGTTGTTCTCTACAATCTCAATGTACTAAAGCTTCTATGTTCCAAATTTCGTACCTCTAGGTGCAAAACTGTGGATTTGTATAAAATTCAGACGTACAGACAATTTACTTATATATATAGAGAGAGATATAGTATATATTGAACTCAAGGAATTTAAGGTTTCAAAAGCGGATTAGCCAACAATAAACTAACTGAAATCAGGCTGATAACGACTGCGGTAAAAAGTAAAAGAAGTGCTTTAAGATAGATATGGGAAAACCTCAACTTTTTGGAAATTTTAAGATTTTTCAGTTAAAAGACAAAAGATTTTTAAAGATGCACTAAAAAAACGAGTTTAAAAAAAACGAGTTTGTATCATTTGTAGTTTTATCCGAGAATGTTAACCCCATATAAACGAACATAAAAAGAGCATTAGAACCTTTGTATAAAATTTTCACTGCATTAAAGGAAAAAATCTAAAATACAATCAAATGCCATTTTTATTTCTTGCAATTTTTCAGATGAAAAAAGCAAACACAATAACGAAATGAGTCAAAAGCTCGAGAAGTCATGTATCCCTTTAGATCACTTTTTGCTTGGCATCAGATAAATAAAACCTGATTAAGCTCATGAAATATGCATGCTAAAAGAAAGTTATCTGATCGAAGCATACAAAATGAATGCAAAAGCTATAATATACACTATGTTATCTAAATCAAACTAATTTTCGTACTGCCATTCTTTTAACAAGTTATTTATGTAACAAGTAACATACATTTATTTTGAATTTAATGACATTGAAGTCAAACTATAAACACTAAAAAAAATCGAAATAGTTTTCTTTCATAATGAGCAAACAACAACATTAATCAAATTTTAAGCGGACTTTAAAAGAATTACTAAAGGTTTTAAAATGGTGTTGTTCAATAAACTGAATACATGATTTTTTTCGTGAAGCTGTTTATTTTCTAGAAATTAATGAGCAGTTCCCCTTGAGCGCAGTAATTATTTCCAAACTTTTTCTCAGTTTCCTTTTTTTTACAATCCATTTAAACATCAGTAAGAAACAAAAGTAGTCTTTCTTAAGAAAGTAGTTGACGATTTATATTTTTGTTTGAGTATCAAATTCCATTGCCAAGAACTAAATGAGAGGTTGTGAATTATCACTACTTCTGCAAGATGAAATTGAGGTTAAGCACGTATAGTATGCTCAACTGCAACAAAAATGTGTAAACCAAAAAAAAAAAACAGATGTTTTCAGTGGTAATCAATACAAGCTCCGAAAGTATCGAGCTCACTTTAAATTGTAAATGAGCAAGATCAATGCTTTCAGTTTCAAAAGCTCTTTTTGTCCCTTTGTTTTCAAGATGTTTTTTTTTTTTTTTTTTTTTTTAATGTTTAGCTTTATTTATAAATGAGCTGCATTCTGATTTAACCGTTTAGAGGTTCTATCTAAGTTCTTATAGTGAAAAACCCAGGTTTAAATTGAAGCTTGTTAACAGTGATTTTATTTCTATAGTTTGAGATCGATAAGTACAATAAAAATAAGAAACTTGAATCATCAAGAAAGTTCACACTGCTTCACTTATACTTTTATTTTCCTCAATTCATTCCGTTCCATTCGTATGGCTCAAAAAAATTATTGTCCTTTTAGTCTGAAGCATGTTTTGTCATCAATAAAGAGAAATATGGACAAAGAAGATTAGTGGTAAGTTAAAAGCCCTCTTTAAGGCGACTCGGTCTCTTGTCATTTTGAAAAAAATAACGAAAAATCGATTTCATAATTTCTGCTGAAAAATAAACACTCAAACTTCCTCTACATCTGATAAGTGTTTGAGATGATCTGATAATTATAAATGCATAAAAATTTTAAAATAAAAAGTATTTTAACTAGGGGTGTGGAACATCGCACAATTTTCAATTACACTTTATTACTGATGTGGATTTGTGTCATTTACCGTTTTTAAATTTCCATCATCCGTGTAGAAAAAATGGCCCGTTTGGCGATATTTTTTGCGATAATTGTAATATGGAAATTTAAAAAAAAAAAATCCACAAAAATGGAAATTTCGGCGATATACTTTTCCATCATTCTTATATTATCCTTTCTTATAAGTGAAACTGAGAAGAGGAGAAAAAACGATCATTCATAAGTTATGTTCAAGGAAAGAGAACTCTGTGTTAAAGGCATTCGTTTTTCCACTTTTTGCGCCATTGAAGCATTTTTACGGCAATTTCGGAGGTGGGGATGTTTAGAACACCTTAAGAGATATTAGCACAGCGATTTTTTCAATGGCAGCTACTTTGTGCGCATGCGTGGTTTTGACGAAAACCTTAATGGTAGATCCTTGGACCATCACCAACCTGCTCACCAAATTTGAACATCGTAGGTCAATTTGTTCGGGAGTTATGTTGACTACGAACACACACACAGACAGACATTTTTTCTAAACCACTTTTTTGAGATCAAGATGTTCCAAACGTGGAGAAATTAAAAAAAATCGGAAAAAAAAAGTTCACAGAATCCTATACTTTCATTACCCTATGTATTCAATAAGGGTAATTGAAAGTAAAAATTCAAAAGATAGAGAAATACTAACTGTTCTCCAATTTTTAACCATGAGATATTATTTATCTTTTGTTTGCATACCTTTTCTGATCCTTAAAGTTGTAAAATATACATATCAAGTAACAGTTTAAAAAAGGATTCAATGGAAAATGGTGAAAAATGAGGGTACATTTATTTCTTTGAGGTAGATACGTACCCTAAATGGCTGAATTACTTTCAATAATCCATATGTATACATAGAGAAATGAAAGTATAGTATTCGGTCAAAAAAAAAAAACTCTTCTCCCCCCCCCCCCCTCCCATGTTTTGAAACATCCTGATTTCAAAAAAGTGATCTAGAAAAAATGTGTGTGCATGTGTGCATGTCTTTGTGTACGTGGTCAGCATAACTCCCGAACAAATTGGTCTTCGATGTTCAGATTTGGTTTGCGGGTTGGTGATGGCACATAGACCTACCATTAAAGTTTTCGTCAAAATAGCTCATGAGAATGAGATAGTTGCCATTGAAAAAATCGTGTTCTTCAATAATTGCTAAAAAACGGCTCAAACGATTTCGATAAAAATCGTTGTGGTAATACCTCTGAAGGTATTCTAAACAAACCCACCTCCATAATATTCTTAAAAATGCGATAAAAACGTATAAGGTGGAAAAATGAGTGCCTTTAACACAAAACTCTTTGCTCTTGCTTTGAGAATCGGCAATCAACGATTGAGCTTGTTGCGGTTTATACACAAGCAAGCACAATATAATGGCTATCATATACAATTCACCAATTTTGCCATTTTGGCGTGTGTTTTTTTTTTTCTTTTTTTCTTCTTGTTTTTGTTTTTTTTCTCTTTTCTTTGCTCTTGTAAAAATTATTGCAAATATATCACCAAACTGGCCAGCCATTTTTACTCAAATGAGAGAAAATAAGAAAGTGGTAAGTAACACAATGTCAAATTTTACCACAATAATGACCAATGTTATAATAGTGTAATTGAAAGTTGTGCGATGTTCCACACCCCTAGTTTTGTTTTTTTTTACTCAAACTTAGATACTTCAAATTTGATACTAAGTTCTCAAAACCACCCATACAAGATAGACTGTGCTGATTTTTATTTTATTTTTAATATTAATTTTTATTTTATTGGAAGAAAAAATTGCATTTTATATAATTTTTTAAAAACCTACTACGATTTAATTTTTTTTTAATTTTGGTCTGATTTTTTTCAACAACGTTATTGAAAAGAAGTAGGTTAGGATAATTGTAAAAATATTAAAAAAAATTGTTTTAGAAACTATTTTGAATTTTCACTAAAGTATTAACTAAACAAATCGATTTTCTAAATTATATATTTATTTAAAAAATACCGCTGCATATATTTAAAAAACTCAACAAATCTTTGATATGTACATACATATTAAGAAGTATTTTTTATAAGTCCCGCCTCCTTTACTGTTACGTCTTTAAAGAAGTTGTATAAATGCTTTCTTAAGGATCTTAAATTAAAAAGATAAGAAATATAAAAAATTACTTAATAATTTTTTAAATCATGCACGGTTGATATTTTCCAACAAGAATCTTGAAGGTAATGGTGAAACAAGTCTTGCCTTATACTAATATTTAAATTTCAGTTCAGTAACAATGCTCACTTACTTACTCACTGACTCACTCATCACTAATTTTCCCACTTCCTACATAAGCACAACTCTGAAAATTGGTACAAAGATCAACAATGGTAAACATAGAAAAAGTAAGCTATTTCGACCTGGATTAAACCTCTTTAAGGAGTCAAAGAGAGATTAAACGTTCTCTACGAGGGGTATTCGAATGCCCCATTTCCCATACGGTAGCAACTCTGAAAATTAGTACATATGTCAACAAAGACATAGGAAAATTGAGCTAATCCAATCTCGATTAACTCACTTTAAGGGGCCAAAAAAAGGGGTTAAACGTTCCAAACGAGGTATATACGAATATCCCACTACCAATATGGTCCCAACTATGAAAATTACAAATGTCAACAACGGCAAACTTAGAAAAAGTAGGATATTCCCATCTCTATTAAACAACATAGGGGTTAAACGTTCCAAACAAAGGAGTATTCTAATGTCTCACTTCCAATGTAGTCACAACTCTGATATTTGATACAATTGTCAACAAAGACAAACATCGAAAAAGTAAGCTATTCCGATCTCGATTAACCAACTTAAAGTGGTCGCAAAGGGGTTAAACGTTCTAAATGAGGGATATTCAAATGTCTCATTTCCAAAATATTCACAATAATAAATTTTGGAAAAAATTTTAACAAGGGCAAGCACAGATAATGTAAGGTATTTCTATTATAATAAATCAAATTGTTGGGATCGAAATGGGATCAAACGTCTGAAATACATGAATGTCTTTTGACTGCTAAAATGCACATGGTGAAATTTCGTAACAAAGCACCGGTATTCAGCAAGTCTCTCTATATATAAGGCAAAGCCCTCACTGACTCACTCTCATCACTAATTTTCTCACTTCCCATATAGTCACAATTCTGAAAATTGCTAAAAATGTCAACAATAACAAACATGAGAAAAGTAAAATACTCCGATCTTGATTAACTAACTTAAAGGAGTCGAAAAGGAGTCGAATGTTCAATACTAGGGATTTTCAAGTGACTCACTTCCCATACAGTCACAACTATGAAATTTGGTACAAATATCAAATATAAGACAAACATAGAAAAAGTAAGCTATTCCGATCTCGATTAACCCACTTTAAAGGGTAGAAAAGAGGTCAAGCATTCCAAACGAAGTATGTTCAAAAGTCCCACTTCCCATTCAGTCACAACTCTGAAATTTGATACATATGTCAGTAAAGCAAACATAGAAAAAGTAAGTTAATCCGACCTCAATTAACCAAACTTGAAGAGCTCTAAAAAGGCTCAAACGTTCGAAACGAAGGATTTTCAAATGATCCACTTCTCATTCAATCACAACTCTGAAATTTGGTACAAAAGGACAAAAATAGAAAAAATCAACTATTCCGATACAGATTAACCAATTTCAAAGGTCGAAAATGAGTCAAAATGTTCCAAACGAAGAATATTTTAATCCCCACTTCCAATACAGACATATGTCTGAAATTTGATATCAAGATCAAGCCTTGATAAACTATTCCGATCTCTATTAACTCATTTTTAAGGTCGAAAATGACTCGAAACATTTGGTACTAAGAATAGCACAATGTCCCACTTCCAATAGATTCACAATTATAAAATTTCGAAAAAAATATCAACAAGGGTAAGCATGATTAAATTACGTAACTTTGATTTTGATAAACCAATTTTCAGGAGTTGAAATGCGATCAAACGTTCGAAATGTGGAATGCATGAATGATTTTTGGTTGCTAAAATGCACATGGAAAATTTTCATAGCGAAGCACGTGTATTCAGCTAGTAGGAGAGTAAAACAAAATATAAATTAACACTCTAGGATTATTTGAAATAAAGCTTTACAATTAAAAGAAGATAGCAAATTTCAGAGACACAAAACACGAAAAACTTGTTTAAAGGTTATAATTATACAAGCAGTAGCCCTCACTGCTGGGGACCCGTTGAAAGACATAGAAATTTATATTTAAGAAAAAGTTAAACAGATGTAGTGTAAGGCATTTGGCGATTTTTTTCTTTATTAAGGTACTTCAATTATTAAGGTACTCTTCCGTTAGGCAACCACAGTTGAATCCAAGCCTAAAAGTTTACCATTTTAAATGACGCTTAAATGTATCGCCAATTCTAAATATAGGAAGTATAAAGTTTGGATTAGTTAGGTCTGAAATTTGGCGGTTTTTATTTGGTGCCCGGCGAATAGAATAGTACCAAATTAACTTAAAATATAAATAACTAAATAAAATAAAAATATAACTGAACTTTCCTTTTAAATAAAAAAAGATCAAAACAAAGAATAATAAATTTCAAAAACTTAAGCAATTACTTAAAGTATATTTGACACTATATTATTTATTCCTCATATGTGTCTTAACACAACGCTAAAGACAAAATGTAAGACGAAAATAAGTAGTTAATAATAGTAAATGGTTCTAGAAAAAATTTCAGGGTCACCAATATACTAAAATTTTATGAATCTTCTACAATCTTATGCATCAAATTCTTGTAAAGGTAATTATTCAAAAATATTTTAATTTGTGCATGTTTTAATACATAAATATGT
The DNA here is from genome assembly GCA_963978545.1 of Linyphia triangularis. Classification (NCBI taxonomy): domain Eukaryota; kingdom Metazoa; phylum Arthropoda; class Arachnida; order Araneae; family Linyphiidae; genus Linyphia; species Linyphia triangularis. The sequence continues at coordinate 64,187,564 of OZ021724.1, forward strand.
ACAAAGCAATTTTTTTTTTAATTCAGGAGAACCTTTTACTGATAGAGTACCCAGAAAAGTTTCTAAGAAAATTTTGTAAATGAACTCCTATCCTTAAACAAACATTGTATATACCAACCATTTAAGTTAATAATAACCTTATTTCCAGTAAGATCGTAAACTTGTATAAATAAAATCATAAAGTATCACATTAGATTATGTATTAAAATAATAAAAAAAATTGCAATATTTTTTCAAGCAATGGAAAGATATACAAATAAGAAAGGAAGAATATGTTGTGGTTTTTTCCTTCAAAAGTCCATTAATAACTTCTTACAAGTCCATTTTTATATCAAATGCATTTCTTGTTTACTGCCAAACATAACCTAAATCATTGCACATAAAAATAAGACATCATTGTAGGTATCTCGTAAACTCTGTGACCGTAAACTATTTACACAGAGGACTCATTACCATACTGTATTTCAATACAATATATTCTTACTTTTTAGGTTTTTTTTAATATATTGTTGCACAAATTGTCTGTATATAGTGTAAATAGTGACGTATTATTTTAAAATTCTATTGTAATTTATTTTTATCTTATTTTATTTATTAAAAGTGATTATACAGGTTAGAAAAAGGTGGCAACACCTAAAGCAATCGTGCAATTTCGAGATGTTTCTTTTTCGATGAATTGGCTGGAAACTTCGGGATTGTTTTCACGCGCCTGCTATATAAAAGACCGGAGATCGGGAAAGTTCTCAGATTGACTTCGTTGAAAGCTGATCGCGATCGCTTTGTTGACCTATTGGAGTGAGCTTGTATAATCGCTATATTCGAAGCTGTTCTTGTTGAAGCTTGTATTGAAGATTAATAGTGATTGCACTGTTATCTGTGAATAAATTTTGTGAGTTTTCTGAAGAGAATAAATACTAGTTTTTATCTGAAAAATTGTACCATCTTTGCCTCAGTGGAAAAATTCATAACAATATATATTACCACTGTAAGGGAATTAAAACAAGGAGTATCTTTAAAGATTACCTTTTAAGGACTTCAAAGATTACTTTTTAAGGTTTTCAAAGATTAAACGTTTTTAATATATTTTTTTTCTTTTGCCTTATTTTAAGAAAATTGTCCTCTTATCAGACTAACAACAGCAATGAAAAAGAAAACGTATTATCGGACATCCGGGTACATTGCAAAGCTCATCGTGCCAAAAAGAAATCCTTCGCACCCATTCATTACTCCACTAACTAGTTTCGTTTAAGACTTTCTTTTCCTTAGATTCTAGAAGGCAGCACCTCTACTAACTATGATCTTAATTCTTTGTCCCAGGATCTCTATTCATGGACACGAAAGTCTCATTTTTCACTCTTTATGCTATTTCTATTTAGGTGTGAAGCTAATCCTTTCTATTCAATGGCATCGAATCAAAAGCAGATTTCGCAAAAGTATATTTTAATAAATTGAGCAAGTAACTTGATAAACATAAGATACACTTTGAAATGCAAACTCTTAAAAAATTCTCTTTCAGTGTCCACAAATTGGTTGTTACGTATCTCATTTCTTTAACTTTTAGGAATAAGAAATAGGACTAAATTGCAAAATGCTCAAAATAATATCCATCAAAAACCGTCTCTGTAAAAAGGCACCGAATTCCTCATACAATAACTATGGCCATGAAAAGTATTGACATCAAAAGAAAAGCCAAGTTTAACGTAATTGAAAATTACGAGCAATGAAAATTAGTAAAATGCTCTTCTCTAAGTCGAAATTTCAGTACAAAAATGTTTGTGACACTTGGCCATTACATATTCTGGATCACTTGTTAGCGGTGTTGGTGTTGCGGTGCGTAGTGACCAAGTCACCCAAGCATTTTTGTAGCTGGATATTTAGGCCTATGTAGGGAAATTTTGACTTTGAGAAGAACAGTTTACTAATTTTCATTGCTCGTAATTGACAACAACGTTAAACTTGGCTTTACTTTAGATGTCAATACTTTTCAAGGCCATAGTTATTGTATGAGGAACTAGGTGCCTTTTTACAGAGATTTTACAGAGATGTTTTTGATGGGATTTCGCTTCTTTTTTTACGGTACTAATTTTAAATTTATTACTAATTTATACAGAGATAGCTAGTTTTAAAGTGTTTAGAGTTAATATATTTTAAATTTGCTAGAAAACTTCCTGGGTGTATACATCTTTTTTGGGTATTTACTTTTTATACAATCGACCGTTAACGAACTTTTTGTAGGCGATCAACTACGAGAACTGTATCATTAACCGATGAATTTATTCTTTTAATTTCAATTATTATTTGATTTTAAGAAAATTAAAAAAAAAAAATCTCCACAATGTCTAATTAGAGGAAAATTCCCCGATATTTTTCTAAGAAAGTTCAATTTACCGGACCACAATCCATGGCGTATTTATGCATACATTATGAATGATGATGATAAAAAAATGATTTTACATAAATAGTTTATTCAGACTTGCAAAAAATGTTGGCAAAAGGGAAAAAATTAATAATTTGTGATCATTTCGTAGCCGATGAAAGGTATAGCCAATTGTAGATTGTATTCCCCTTCTTTTTATCATTTCTTTATTTTAGAGACTTTGCGGCTAATTAACATAGCTATTAACATATATAAATAGAGGCTCTCCTCTATTTATATATGTTAATAGCTACTAGTGTTCTAAGTTTTATAATTCTAGCCCCAATAGAAATGTACTAGAATTTGATTAAAATTTTTCGAACATTGCCCCGTTTAAGAAATTCAAAGGGGAAAATCCTGATTTTTATTTTTCCCCCCTTTGTATGCATATTAAACCTTACAAGCAAACCAAATTTCATAGTTCTAGCTCTACTAGAAGTACCTTAGTAATTTGATGATCAGTGAGTGAGTGGATGGGTCTCAAAATATGTCGTTTTCTGCCGTTTTCGAATTTGATTATCTCGACAACCAATATAATTGAAGAACTAAAGTGGTTAACAGCTAAAAAAAAAAAAAATCAGCTCTCAGGTATACTGTAATACGATGATATAATAGGTAAAAATACTGCTAAGTTGCTTCCAGTAAAAGATGTCTGGCAGTGAACTTGGCGGGTGCACCCCCCCCCCCCTCCTTTTTAAATCAAAGATTGTGAAGCTTTCCTTTTCCCTGTTACTACAAATTAAAAAAGAGCACCTAGAATTTAGTTTCTTCGCCACGAAATAATAGATCAATAATAAATATAACTATAACTAGAGAAATAAAAAGGAAACCGGAAACATTGATAAGATAATAATCTAACCCATGAAAACAAAGTTTTTAATATAAATTCTTTATATGTATCGCCAATTTTTATATTCGTTAACACAAGATCTATTGGGTCATTCCATGTCAAATCAACACAAAAAAGTGACATTTTCAACCCGACCCCTTCAGAATTTAATAACATTTTGCTCACTTGTTGGGTTTATAGAGAAAAGAAAAAATGGCCAATATTAGGTTTGAATATCGTTTGGTTTCTGAAATGTGGAGCTTCAAAAAAGGGCCAAAAGGTCAAAATTTCGCATTTCTTGTTTTATATATCTGGTTATAATTTTGTCCCTAATTATCATAAAACATTGATTTTAATGTCAAAAAAAAGATAAAGAGTTGATCTTTTAAATGGTGTATTGTTTATGGATATTTTTTTTAATTTTCATTTTAAGGTCAAACGATTTGACTTTTGACCTTGAATATCTCAAAAAAGGGTATTTTTATTTTTTTCAAGAAAATATATGTTATTCTTACATTAATTTTCTACACAATTACGTTAGTTTCATAATGGGACCGCAATGGTATGCCAAAATATAAATTCAAATGTGAACTCTTGTCCTTAATTTCACGCAATAATCGTCTTGAGTGCGAATTGAAGAATCCCATATTCGCATATCCTAATGCAGTCGAATATACAGTGAATCGAGTGTAAATTGACTAGTTTTCAAAAGGAAGGAAATGGTGAAGATTTTCATCTTGATTCTTTTATTCAGTGGCGTAGCCAGGGGAAAGTATATGGGAATATATCCCCTCCCGAAGTTTTCTTTTAGATATTAGAACGCAAAAATCAAAGGATTGTTTTTTAAATGGTAAATTTATTTCAAATGTTTTTAAATTTCTAAACATATGTAGAAAAAAATACCTGTTATATGAATTTCTAAGCATATCCTTGAATCTACCTTTGAAACATTGTCGAGCCCTTGTGATGACTTTATTGATTCGTTTCTGGATAAACTTACCAAACTTATACGGCATTCATTCATTGCTAAGAAACAATCGTCTTTTTTTTAGTACTTGTAAACAAAATCTGAAATCAGATGAATATGTAGCTGTTTGTGATTTTTCAGAAAATTACTTTTTATTCTTCAAGATACAATTCAAGGATTCCACTGGAACAATTCGCAAGCGACTATACATCCATTTGTGGTTTATTATAGAAAAGACACTGACCAAGTCGTAGACAATTTTAATTTCGTAGTAGTTTCTGACTGTCTCCACCATGACCCAACAGCAGTTCACTTATTCCAAAGGCATTTGATCGAATTCATCGGAAAGAAATTCAATGTGAAACCTAACAAACTTTTGTACTAATCTGATTGTGCAGCTTCTTACTACAAATATCGCAAAAAAAAATTATAAACCAGTGTTTCCATAAAAAAGATTTTGGAATTCAAGTAGAATGGAATTTTTTTGCCACTGCCCATTATAAAGGAATTTCATAAGGCATTGGAGATACCATAAAAAGGCTAACCGCTCTTGCCAGTTTGCAGCGCCCATATAAAGATCAGATAATGACTTCTCAACAGTTATTTGAATGGGCAACTGCCAATGTTGAAGGAATGCAGTTTGCATATGTAACTTTCTTACAGTATGAAAGAGAAAAAAATCTTCCTTCAGAAACGATTCTTAAGCGCCCTAACTATTCCAGGTACTCAAAAATTTCATGCATTCAGACCCATTTTTATCAACCAACTTCTGTGCAAAATGTATTCTAATTCCATGGTCGAAAAAAAAGTCAAACAAAAAAATAAATTATAAAATCTATAGTTACATATGCAATGAATCAAGTGAAAAAGAGTCACAATAATCAATAGAAGTTACATATGTAAGGAAGTTACTTATGCATCTGATAAATTAGTTTCAACAATCGTTTAAAGATAATGTATCAATAGAAATTTTGTAAGTATTTTTGTTTTCTAATTTCGAAATATGATTTTTTCAAAATAATTTGTATGAACAAATGTTTCTGATTGCATTCAACATTCCTTTTAAATAATTATCTCTAAAGCTCATTATTACCAATTATCTATGTCATGTTTTTTTAATTTTACAACAAACGATGTTTGCATTCTTAATGCAATGCTGAAAAATTAAATTTTTTTCAATGTATAAGTAAACAATTAGTTTTTGCTCTTAAAGTTAAAAAGTTATAAAAAATCAAAGATAAATAATTATAATTTTTAGCTAATAATTAAGGCTAAAGTTTTATTTGTATTACATGAATATAAAGATATTTTAAAAGGAAAAGCTATTTACTTATAAACAGTTTTTGTAGGATAAGAGTGGGACTACAGTTACGATTGAAATTTATAACTTGGGAATCTCATTGTGGTCCCAAAATGAGACTAATATATTTGTGTAGAGAATTGATTTAAGAATAATATATATTTTTTTGAAAAAAATAAAAATACCCTCTTTTGAGATATTCAAATTCAAAGGTCAAATTGTTTGACCTTAAAATGAAAATTTAAAAAAATACACGTAAATAATACATCATTAGAGAGATCAAATCTTTTTCTTTCTTTTGACACCAAACTTAATATTTTATGATAATTAGGGAAAAAATTATACCCAAATATGTAAAGCTAGAAATACGAAATTTTGCACTTTTGGTCCATTTTAGAAACTCTATATTTTGGAAACCAAACGAGATTCAAACCTAATAATTAGCATTTTTTCTTTTGTCTATGAATCTAATAAGTGAACCAAATTTTATGAAATTCTAAAGGGGTCGGGTTGGGAGCCGTGTTGATTTGACATTGAGCACACAGCTTGTGCGTGGTGTTTTCATCTAGTTTTAAATATCAAAAACATTTCTATCAGCAAAATGTGTGGCAAACTAGGCTTCAAAATGTATTTATTAAAAATGAACGTGAATTTATGCACTCACATCCAAATATTACTTGTTTGTTTGTTTAAAAAAATGTGGCAATTGGAAGTAATTATTTATTAAGTTAATAAGTTAATAAGCAAATTAACTTAAGTCCCCATTAAGTTAATGAGCAAACTTTTTTATAGTACCTAATTACAATCATTTAGCTTACTAAATAAATTCAAGTTAATCTTTTTAAAGCTAAAATATTTTATTAAAATATAATAGTTTTCCTGTGAAGTATTTTAGTCTTGAACTTTTGTAATTTAGAATCAGTTTTTTCTACCAAAGTAAGTTTATAAATTAGGAAGGAGAGGCATTTCCCTACAGTTAGATGCTTTAGTGATATAGTTTATAAAAACACCATACATGGCATACTTCTAAATAATTTCACATTTAATAATCATTTGTTGCAAACACAAAGTTATTAAAAAATATTCTAAAACTAGAAAAAGAATATTGAAGTTAACTTATGTATGGATTATATCTATAACAGATAAGCAATTGATACAATAAAATGAATGAACATATTCTTAAAAGTAATAATAAAATCATTCTGTGAAATACATTTACAACTCATTTAAGTTCTCATCCAATATTGTCGATTTGTATATTGTTTTATATCTTATTTTTTATACATTTATTCAAATTAAAACTCATCAAAATAAACGACATCGACTTTTTTAATCTCAATGTAAAACTTTCATAACCCATATTCCATATAAAGCAATTGTATCAGTTTCTTAAAAGTTTTATGGGTCAAACGCAGGGGTTTTAATAAATTTTAAGGTTGCTTAGAAAAAATAATGCATGTATTGGTCCTTATTTTTGAAATGCTGCTGACATAGAAAAAGAATTTGAGTTATTTTAACTATTTGTACAACATTGGTAAATAAATAAATCTTTTCTGCATTTGATAGACATATCATGTGATGGATTATTGTCAGCGTTTTCATTGTATTGACAGATTTTTCGTTTACATAAACACAAATGCTTTGAGGGAGAGGGGATATTATTATTAAAATGTTTGTTTCTGCCAATCAATTTCACAATATGAGTAAGGAGAAAAATCAAACAAAAGAGAAAAATATTTCTTTAAAAGTTTAATTTACTTTCGAAATTCTTCTGATGCTTATATTGAAAATTGACAACAATTGCAAATTTAAAAATTATACTTTTGAAAGCATTATGAATAGCTGCAAGTCTGTTACCTTCATATAGGTAGTAAACAGAAAAAAAGTTAAAGAAAATGACTGCCTGCAAAAAACAATATAGAAAATACTGTTCACTTTAACATTACATTGTTAATAAATCATTGCAAATAATCTTTCAATTAACAAATTTTTAATAGTATTAACAAAACGTGTTATTTTAATGCGATTCAATTTTTATTTTGCATTTATTTACCGAGGAAATATTTTTTTTTTCTCCCGAAACTCGCTTTAAGTTTGATTTGTAAGATAAACAAAATATACAATGTATATCAAAAGGTTATACTGTAGTCTATTTCTTTTAGCATTGGAAATAGATTATTAGTAACGCATGCAAATATACCCAAAATAAGTTAATGAATAATAGGAAAATAGTGGGATTTCTGTGAGTAATTTATTTAAAAAGTTACAAAATCTTAAATTTTGTACAGAATCTGTAGGGAAAAATTAAAAAATGTTTCCGTAGATTAAATCAAATGAATTGAAAAATCAATTCTTCTACCTAAGCTTTAATATTAACTGAAATAAAATACATTTCAAAAGTGAAACAATTTTAAAAGTGCTATCAATTGGCTAGGAAATTGCTGACTCTAAGCATGAACAGAAACTAAATCTAAGAAAGAGTGTTCATGAAGCAAAGTGCTTTATTCAACCGAAAGTTTTAACTAAATGCGTAGGACAGATTGTATTAGAACAGAATTTATAACATTGCTATAAGCAAAATGTGTATTTATTTTCTAAATAAAGATTCCCTCCACTCAATTTAAAAATTTATGTAATTCTTTTAATTTTAAAGATAGAGTGTTAAATTTTTATGAACTACTAGCTGAATACCCGTGCTTCGCTACGAAATTTTAACATGTGCAATATTTTAGCTTCCTGTGAGGTCTCGCGTTGCGGATATCTGTCATTCGTGTATAGGTCCCAGTTTTTGGCGCTTCTCTCGCAGGAAGATTCATCGCTACGCAAAATCGAGATCACTTCGTTCGCTGAAAGGTTCATTGCTGAATAAGCATAAGCTCGCTTCTAATTGCTACTAAAACTGCTTCTAAAATTTAATTGCTAGTAAAGACTTAATATTGGAAGCCTCTCCCTTGTTGAGAAAAAAAAATTCCCTGTTAATACAGTAATACAACACCCCTTTAAGATTATTTTAACCCGTGTTTGTGGAAAGCAAAATTAGAGGCCAAAACTACTTACGTTGAGACTTTCAGAGCTCTAAGCCTATTAAAAATCGCTTTTTGTGAAAAAACTAATTAAAAAACAGATTAAAATTTTAACATTCTTTTTATCAGTCCAATTAGAAGGCCAAAACCACTTGTGTTGAAACTTTCAGAACTGTAGCCTAATTAGAAATCATTTTGTAAAATATTTGTTAATTAATTAAAAAAAAAATTAAATTCTGTTTTTCAAAAATCCAATTAGAAGGCCACAACTATAGTTATGTTGAAAATTTCAAAGCTGTAGCCCTATTTGAAATCGTTTTGTAATATATATATTCATTAATTAAAAAAATTAATTAGTAAGGAACTAAACAAAAATTTAAAATTCTGTTTTTCTAAAGTCCAATTAGAAAGAGAAAACTACTTATGTTAAAAATTTTAGAGCTGTAGCCCTGTTAGAAGTCATTTTGTAAAATATTAATTAATTAATCAAAAAAATTAACTAAAATGAAACTAAAAAAAATTTAAAATTCTGTTTTTCAAAAGTCCAATTAAAATGCCACAACTACTTACGTTGAAAATTTCAAAGCAGTAGCCCTATTTGAAATTGTTTTGTAAAATATATATTAATTAATTTAAAAAAATTAATTAGTAACGAACTACACAAAAAATTTAAAATTCTGCTTTTCAAAATTTAAATTTCTAATTTAAAATTAAATTCATTAAAATTTAATAGAATTGAAGAAATTTCTGAAAAAATTTTAAAATTTCAAAAAAATTCTAATTTAAATTTCCAATTAAAAGGCCAAAACTACTTATGTTGAAAATTTTAGAGTTGTAGCCCTATTAGAAATTGTTTTGTAGAATACTTATTAATTAATTAAAAAAATTAACTAAAACTAAACTAAATAAAAAATTTAAAATTCTATTTTTCTAAAGTCCAATTAGGAAGCCAAAACTACTTAAGTTGAAAATTTCAGCCCTATTAGAAATCATTTTGTAAAAAAAATTTTTAATTAAGAAAATTAATTTTTTAAAAAAATTAATCAAAATTTCAAAATTCTGTTTTTTAAAACTACAATTAGAAGGCTAAAACTACTTTTGTATAAAATTTTGGAGCTGTTTCTCTGTTTGAAGTTGCTTTGTAAGAAAAAAAATAATAATTAAAAAAAGTACAAATTAAATTTTTTACATTCTGTTTGACATGTATACAATTAGAGGACCGAAACTACTTATGCTGAAAATTTCATAGCTCTACTCTAATTTTAAGTAGGTTTCTATAGATCCACAGACAGACACACAGCTTGTTTTATTGTTATTGATAAAAATGTTTGACTGAATAAACATTTTTTAATTTACCTTTTTGACGCCAAAAGATACAAAAAATTAAAAGTATGCATTTTTTAAAAAAGTTACCCTTGAAAATCAATTTATCATCTTTAATATGATTTATATCTTATTTTGGAACATTTTTTGAAATTTACACCAATGGCCCTATCACTAATACCAAAAGAAATCATTCTACCTTTTTAAACGCAATACATTTTCTTAATTGAATTATAAATCTAAATAATATCTTACTCAGACAACTGTTACCTACCACACCTCGGGGAACATTAGTCTAATGCGGCATCAACAGGTATTTTGGGCACTGCCTTTTGCATCCAAAAGGAGAGTAATTTTTTAGAGAATTCAGATTCATCCACTATCTTACCCAAGATGGTATGTGTTCATTACATTAAAACCTGTTAGTGGTTCACTGAACTCTCATCTCAGACACAAAATGTTCCCCTACCTTACGAATGTCACAGGATTAAGAGTCTTCTTTTTAAGTTGCCTGATTTTACATGCCATTTAACTTGTGCAAATTCACTTAAAGCTTTTAAGTTAAATATTCTTGAAATACAATATTTGCGTTATAAATACAGAAAAAAACTTCCACAATTGATTTCAATAGTCTTCTACATAGAAGTTCCGGCAAGCCCTTCCTTCCTTTTTCGGAAAAAAAAAGGGGGAGGGGGAAAGGGAAGAAGAGTTACCCGGCATGAATTCCCAAAATTTTAGTTTCCCACTCCCCTACAAAATGCGGATCACCCATGCTCATTGATTTTCAAATGCACCACTCATAGATCAGGAATCTCTGAAATCATTGAATGACTGCTGATACCACGTGCGACATTAGTAGGTGGATTGTAAGGGGTCTTCTCAAAACGTTCGAATACTAGTTAACACATATAACCATTTCATACATATCTTGATTAAGCGTATTTCCCCAGATTTATACCATGCCTTCTTACTCAAAATAGAGATGAAAGAAACTGGAATAAGTTGATTAAAAGGTTGTTAAAAGTGTACAACCATCAAATGGTTTTTACTAAGCATTTGAAAAGAATATTTCCATTCGGATCACGATGCTCTGCTTTTAAATGTTGGAGGATATTTTTTGTAATTTACCTGTTATTAAAAAACATCCATTTTAGATATTGGAACACTACCTCCTGTTTAACAATCGCAAAACTTGAATTGAGAAGTTAACGGTTCATTCAAATCTTAGAACATTTCGCAATGGATTGTAAAAAATTTCGAAACATTCTTATCTTAATTTTGCAGTATTATAAATTGTTATGATTATAAATGAATATATAATAAAAATTGTACTAAGTGCAGATTTAAAAAAAAAAAATTTCAGTCTTATTCCAGAAGAATAGGACAGTGACATTTTATAAGAAGAATTCAGTCTTTTAATATCGGCTGACTTTTGAGCTGAAGTTTTCTGAGTAAGCTTTTGAGTTGTGTCCTTTAGAAAACTTTTTTTTTTTTTCTTAAAGATCGATAATTCAAAAATATTTTTTGTCTTGAGATAATTAAACAATACGGAAATTGTGGCAGAAAAACGATTAAAATTTTTTGCAATTTGTCTTGAAAGTGTCCTCGGAAGCAGGAGTTGTCGTTTTTTGAAAAATAACACCCGGCCCTTTCTCATTTCTAAGTTCTACGATGAGCCCCTGAAAGGACGTTCAAAAATGTGTTCTCCTTTGTAAAAACTTAAATGGTGTATTCAGGGAATCAAATTCTCTATTATAAAATATATTTGTTGGGAAAACTTGTATTTCTATTGATAAAAATTGTAGAAATAAGTATCTGTTCAACGAAAATGTAACAGAACATGAATGTTTTTGTATAAAAATAATCCAAAAAACATAACACCAGAAACAGTATTCAGCTGCAACTGTAATACAAATCCACAAAGAATTATCTACAAAGAACTTATATATGAATTGCACACAGTTAGATAATTATGTCTAAAATTTCAATTTAATAGAATTATTAGCTGTTTAATTAGCTTAAATCTCTAGTTGCATAAAAAAGATTGGATAAAAAAAATACTAAGGTTCGCGCTTAATCATGTAGCGGCTCTTTTTCAAAACTTAATGGAAAACGCTGACTAAAACCTTTTCGCATTTTCTTAAAAACAATAAAAAATAAAAACTATTTTTAAAGTAAACAAACGAATATTCCTTATTCCTACCATTCCCTAAAAAAAAAGTTAACAATAACAATTGGAATGCGTGACCCGCCACTCATATAATGGAGGATATAACGATGCCCCGGCAATTTTTAAGCCAAAATCATATTCATGTTAGTATATCTTTTCTTCTGAATATATGTAGTATATTTGAAAAATATTTTTTCTTATGGTATTGCTAGTTCATGATATTCAATCACGGTGAAAACTCTTAAGTGTTAAGAGAAATCCAAAACACTAGGGTGTTTTTATCTCCAAAAACTATTTCTCTAAGTCATTTAAAAGCACATTAGGGAATAGAAGCAATGCGTTGTTTTTTAATTCACATAGAAAATTAGATTTTTCAAAACCGAGTGATGGAACAGAAACATTCATTTTAACTTAACCTAAAGCTATTTCCATTTTATAATATTACTATATGCTTTTAGTATTTATTTCCTTACTGAAAGAGAGAAAACACTTATACAATTTCCTTTTTTGTTTTATTCCGTACATAAAAGTTGACTAATTTAGATATTAGTTGAATAGAAAGAAAGAATTTAAAAGCAATGCAGATAACATTTAGCGTACCAAATCCCAAATACGAACAAAAAATATATATATATATTTTCGATTTATTTTTTCAAAATATGTATATTTAATCCTCTACTTTGTGAGTGAATTCAAATATATTACTCTGCCCATTTTACCTCGAGTTTTACTCTTATATTTCTTACAAAAGGCAGTACATTCAACTCTAATACTCGACTCTATATGTTCTTACAAACGGCAGCTTCAATTAATAAACAAAACGTACTACACAAAATAGAAGAATGTACGCGTTGCATTTTTCCAGATATTGTAAGACAGCCACATGCAATACGATAAGATACTCCCAAACTTTTAAACAGATACACGATAATGTACAATTCTCGCATTTTTTGAAAAACGAAAGAAATTAGTTTATATTTATGAAGAATTTCTTTCTAATTCCAAATATTCAAACAAAAGTTCTGTAAAAAAATCAGTTATTTAAATATTAAGAAAAGAAAATGCCCCGAAACCCAGTTCGATAAAAACGATCAGCTATAGCTGTGACGTCACGACATCCTTCTGTTTCTATGGTTATTGTGAGGTTTCTGCCAAATAGTTGGTGTGTTTAAGTGGTGTTTGGTTGACAATTGCCATATCCCGTACCGGTTGGCGCGATTTGCGAGAAACTTGCAAAACTGGTTTCCGCTGCTGAATCTCAAGCCAAGGGGAGGGTGCGTACAGCACATTTTAACCGAATTAAGCTAAAATATCAATTATAATTAAATTGAAATATTAATAGTAATTATACTATAATATTAATAGTAATTATACTATAATATTAATAGTAATTATTTTATAATATTAATAGTAATTATTTTATAATATTAATAGTAATAAAATTAAAATAACTATAAAATTTCGTTAAAATATAAATAATAATAAATTATTAAATTAAAATAAAACTTAAAATTTTTTATCAGACCTCATTTATCTGGGGAAAAAACAACATCCAAATAAAATCATGTCGAAGAAATGTCCTATACTATATATCTGTACCATAAAAATTATTATTAACATGTTTAAAAACAGTAAAGTTTAATAGATATTTTCTTTGCTACAAAAAGATTATGAAAGTTCCATAAAAATGTAATAAAGTTTTTATAAAAACTTAATAACACAACAAGTAAACACATAATTTTTAGTAAAAGAATAAGAATTGATATTTTTAGAATTCGCTTTCATAACGAAATGGTCGCAGCGGATTTATTTCGAAACATTATAAACAGTTCCTAAAGAGAAGATTTAATACTGTTGTGAATATTCCACAGAGGCAATGACGGCACAGTTTTTATTAGATAAAAACTATTAGTTATTCGCTCTTCAAAGGCACCCAAAATTTAATCGAAGAACAGTGCAATCAATATCAACTTTCAACACAAGCTTCAATAAGAACAACTTCGAATTCTGCGATAATTCAGGTCAGGCACACTCAAAGCATTCAGCTTTCATCGAGTTCCAAAGTCCAACTGTCCATCGATTTTAGCTGCGGTCTAATTTATACAGGAGCGTGAGAACCTTCTCGAAATATCCAGCCAAATCGTCAAATAAAAGAAACATCGAAAATTCCTGATTGCTTTATGTGTTGTCACCTTTTTCTATCCTGTATTATTGCTGTTAATAAATAAAATAAGATAAAATAAATTATAATAGAATTTTAAAATAATACGTCACTATTTACAACTATATACAGACAATTTGTGCAACAATAGAGACGAGTTTAACTTTGAAACGGCTTTAATTCTTTGTGTCAACACTGTAAACATTGTCACGTGTTTAGCGGCTTCCACGAAAGCAACGAATCAGCTAATAGCGCAATTTCATTCTCTTCATTGACTTGAATCAATGTACAATATGCTTATATGCGTTCCGAAGGCGAAACGAATTGAAGAAACATTAATTGAGTGTTTTACTACAAGGACTGTAACAAATTAATTTTTTATCAATCAACGACATATTTATGCCAATCCAAACAGAACATTTCTAAAGATTATAACCATATTTTTTTCGATGCAAAAAAGTAAATATTTCAAATATATTTCAAGTATTTACTCGGATACAGCAGTAGAAAAAAAGTTTTTCCTCATAGGATTACATAACGGCCGAATTTTCAATTGTAGTTAAAGAAAAACTAATTCAAAATTCAACATTTTGATTTCTTTTGGAAATTTTTACTTTCAATTACGATTTTTTTTTTTTTTTTTTTTTTTTTTTTTTCCTTTACGTTTTGGAACATCTTGATTTCAAAAAAAGGGATGTAGAAAAAGTTTCTGTCTGCGTGTACGTGATCAACATAACACCCGAACAAACTGACATACGATGTTCAAATTTGGTGTGCAGATTGGTGATGGTCCAAGGGCCTACCATTAAGGTTTTTGTCAAAATCGTGCGTGCACATAAGGGAGCTGCCATTGAAAAAGTCATTGTTGAAAACCGGCTACAACGATTTTGTACAAAATCGGTATGGTTATGCCTCTTAAGGAGCTCTAAATATCCCCACCTCCGAAATTCCCGTAAAAATGCTTTAATTTTTTAAAAAGTTGAGAAACAAATGCCTGTAACACAGAGTTCTCTTTCTTTGAGCATACCTCATCAACGATCGTTTTCTTCTCTCCTCAGTTTCACTTATAAGAAAGAATCATATAAGAATTATCGAAGGGTATATCGCCAAAATCACCATTTTGGCAGGGTATTTTTTTTTTTTTTTTTTTTTAAAGACTTATACAAGAATTATGTCAAAAAATATCGACAAACTGGCCCTTTTTGCCAAATGAATGAGAAAAATATAAAAACACAAACCCACGTCAGTAATATAGTGTAATTGAAAGTTCTGCGATGTTCCACACCTCTAGTTTATTATTACTTTCATTTACCCATATGTACTTATAGGGTAATGAAAATATAGTATTCAAACAAAAAAAATCGATTTTTTTTGCATTTCTCCTCGTTTTGGAACATCCGGATTTCGAAAAAGTGATCCAGAAAAAATGTCCGTCTGTGTGTACGTGATCAGCATAACTCCCGAACAAATTGACCTACGATGTTCAAATTTGGTTTGCAGGTTGGTGATGGCCCAAGGATCTACCATTAAGGTTTTCGTCAAAATCGCACATGCGCATTAGGCTTGGGCGATGTTAACGTTTCTGCATCGCGATATATCGGGAAGCAAACATCACGATGTCATGATATATCGCGATGTTAACTATATATATTGTAAAATTTTATTAAATTCATGTATGGAAGGTTATTTTAAATAACATGAGCAGCGACAAAATTATTTTCAGGGGGATACACAAAGCACCCGAGGAGTATAAGCCGGTTATTTTTTATTTTGGTTTAATCTGGATTTTTCAATTTCTCTATCTTAAGGAAATTTTACTTCGTTATTATCCAGCAGAGGGGAGGGGGGGGGGGCAAGTGCAACTCCTTTCACCCTCCTGAGGGCGCCCATGTGGGTAATTGCCCTATCGCCTGTCTTCAACTAATAAACAGTCAACTCCGTTAATGCGAAATTGCTTAACATGAAATCCCGCTTAACACGAAGTTAAAACAAGTCTCTGTAGTTAAAACATAACATTAATTTATTCACTTAACACGAAATTCGGTTAAAGCGAACAATTTCAGCGGCCCCATTGATTTCACGTTAACGGGGTTTGACTGTAGCATATCACCCAAGTTGAATTTGGATTCGAACCGGACGTATCAAGGACAGCAGTGTAACGTAGTCAAATGGAGTCCTTAAGCAAATCATTTTTCGATCCAAAAAACTTTTTTTGCTTTTTATGCTTAGCAATTAAAAAACATTAAAAAAAATTAAATTTTGGATTGAATAATTAATTAATCTCATCGAAATAAATAAACTTTATTCAAATTGTACTAACTATAAAAATTTATAAAGCATTTATTTACTTACCAGTCAGAAGAGAAAATCTTTCAACTTAAATGGAAAAAAATCGTTTATATGTTATCGTTTATCCAGCGTCAGCCACTAGGCGGCCCGCGGGCCGGATCCGGCCCGCAACAGCTTTTTCTCAGGCCCGCCGGTAGCACAGAAGAGCAAAAATCAAATTTTGCGGAAATAATTTTAATTTGTCTACAATAGTATGTGTTTATTACCAAAAACCGCGTTTTCCATTTAAGTGGCCCGCGTCAGTAAGTCTGAAAAATCCTTTCTGAGACTGCCAGAAAAATAAAAAAAGCAATAGTTTGAATTATTACCAATGACGCATTCCTTCACATTGCTTAGTTTATTACTTATGATACCCAACCCCCTTGACTCGTGCATGGCACAATTCGAATTCTGCTTTTTTCTCTGTGATGGGCAGGAGTTGGGTGTTTTAATGCATACTAGCCTATATGTTTTGACGTGAAAAGAACAATCGTGATCTCTATGACTCCAGTGCAATAATGGTGTCGAGGACTAGTTTTAAACGCAAAGTAGATAGTGAAAAGCGGACCGGCCGTTATCGTCTCGCAATTAACGTCGACTAAAATGAAGGATTTAGGAGGTATGTTTTAAATATCTTAATTGATTATGAGTTTATGCCAAGTCACATTGTAATAGTGTCACTACCCTAATAGCACACATCCTCCCAGGGAGGTCCCTGGGAAGTCATTCGCAGTCCCGGGGATGACTGGAGACTTCCTAGGGACCTTCCTGGGAGGATGTGTGCTATTAGGTAAAGATTAATTTCTTTTATGACTTAAATGTACAATGTAAAGAAAACTATTTTTTTAATTATTTGAAACAAGAATCAAATATCAATTGTTTTTTTATTAATTTAAAAAAGTTAAATTATTGTTTCAGTTTTCTAAATTGTTTTATATTGTTAAATCTTTTGTAATTATCACATTTCTAACATTGAACATATGTCGTAAAGCAATATATTTATTGGCGTATTCGGTATAAATCTGCTGCCCGCGGGAAGTTCCAACATAAGTCATGCGGCCCGTCTTTAAAAGTTAGTGGCGGACGCTGGTTTATACGAACTAGAGAAACAACTGTCCATGTGCTAGTTCACATTGATTTTGGCAGATATAACAAACAGCTCATAGTAATAAATAACCAGATTTACTTAACTGGGTAAAAACTAGACATAAATTACCGCGGCCGAATGGTGCAATCTCCTTGCGTTAATAAATAAAGCAAAATAAAATAATAGCAAGATAAAAAAAATCTTGAAGTTAATATAAAAGATTGCAAAATACAAAAGTGTAATATTTTATTTCTTCCAAGTTAGAGAAATAATAAAGGGGGAAAAAATCAAAAATGAAACACAAAAAGTGTAGGAAATGCTCAATTGAATTCCGAAAATAGACATCAAGGTCTTATATCTGATGACTATTAAATGAAAATCAAAACGTTTTCCAAGTGTTGAGAGAACACATAAATAATGTTCAAACAATAAATCGAATACTTCTTTTATGGAATCTCCAATATTACTAGACTGCTGGCGTCACCTCGCAATTTCAATACTCATCCCACATGCGTAAGTGGATACAATTACCACGATACGGTTTTTTCTGATGAAATATCGGGCATCCGCAAAAGCAAATGGAAATCGTCTCAAACGGCCCGATGTCGACGGTATCACTATATTTCTATACAATATTGGGAACATCTCTCATATGCAAGGCAGGGTGGATACGATTAGCACGATGTGAGCTTGCCGATGAAGTACCGCGCAAAAGCAAATGGAACTAGTTTCAAATGGCGCGGCGCGGTGTCAACGGTTTCAATACGTTTCTATAGTGTTTTAGAAACACCGGGCATGAATCGTTGCCACGGTTCTTCGTCCTTGGAGTGCTAGGCAAGTATCGTTCTCTCGTCAAAAGAGATCGCAATGTATCGGTTTGGAGAAAATAGTGACACCGGTTTGACGATGTTGATTTCATACCGGTTTTTTCCGATATATCGATACATCGCCCAAGCCTAATGCGCATAAGGTGGCTAGCTGCCTTTGAAAAAATCCCGTTTTTCAGTAATTGCTAAAAACCGGCTATAATGATTTTGTTCAAAATTGTTGTGGTAATGCCTCTTATGGTGTTCTAAACATCCCCACCTCCGAAATTCCCATAAGAATTCTTTAATTGCTTAAAAACGAATGCCTTTTACACAGAGTTCTCTTCCTTGAGCATGTACTTTATCAACGATCGTTTTTCTTCTCTCCTCAACTTCCCTTATAAGGAAAGAAAATATAAGAATTATAGAAAAGTATATCCCAAAATCATCATTCTGGCAGGTTTTTATTATTATTATTATTATTATTATTTTTTTTTTTTTTTTTAGAAAAGACAAATACAAGAATTATGGTAAAAAATATCGCCAAACTGGCCACTATTGCGAAATGAATAATGAAAATGTAAAAACGGTAAATGACACACATCCACGTCAGTATTATAGTGTAATTGAAAGTTGTGCGATGTTCCACATCCCTAGTTTATTATTGCTTTCAATTACCTATATGTATACATAGGGTAATGAAAGTATAGTATTTATTCAACAACAAAAAAATCAATTTTTTGCATATCTTCACGTTTTGGAACATACTGATTTTAACTAGGGTGTAGAACATCACACAACTTTCAATTACACTATAATACTGATGTCAATTTGTATCATTTACCGTTTTTATGTTTTCATCATCCATTTAGAAAAAATGGCCAGTTTGGCGATATTTTTTATCATAACTCTTCGATGGATATATAAAAAAAAAAAATCCCTTCACCAAAATTGTGTCCTTGGCGATATACTTTTCGATAATTCTTATATTAACCTTTCTTATCTTGTGTGATATGTGAAACTGAGGAGAGGAGGGAGTACGATCGTTGATGGTTACAAAAATTACAAGCAAAAGAGAAAGAGCTGAAAGTGAAAGTGCCAGAACATAATTTTCTTTTTTCAAAAATGTTATTTACGAGGGTTTTGGTTCACGTTTCATGAAGAATCATTCAAATATGAAGTATGGAAATCATCCATTACAAATAAACATCATTGGTTTAAACTTTGGATGACTCATAAATAGCCACAAACTCGTATCGGTTCCAATTCTAATGAAGGATGTGTAAAAAAGAAGTCTGTAAGACCTCTTTAGTTTATTTCAACTATATGTTAGGGAGGCAGAGGGATGGGGTCTGATTTATGTGTTATATATTGGTTTGTTGATAGATACGGCCACGTAAAGTTTTTAGTCAAGAGGACGAACGCTTATCCTCCGCTACATTCCTGGTTACGGCTAAAATTTTAATTGCGTCAAGATTCATAAGTAGTTGTCAGCTATTTAAAATTTCGTATTAATCCTCCCCCCCCCCCCCCCAATTCTGACGATCATGGAATCATGTAATTAGGAAGACCTATTAGTAGCCAACCTTACTAAAAAAATTAAGTGTCGGATCCTTCTCCCATACCAAGGACGAACAGCCTCGATTTGATACTTTTCTAATTCTTCAATTTTTATGCCTTTGATAGAAAGTAAAGCACCAAGAAGGCTGATGTCCCTCTTACTAAATTGTGATACTTAGAGAGGTATCAATCGATTAACCTTTGCATTTCTACTCCCCCCCCCCCATCCCATCACATACCTTTGAGTGCTATAATCGATTCTGGAAGTTTAGAGGGTACCACGATTTAAAGATCAGACCTTAAATATATTGCTACATGACAAAATGTAGGACCCCCACCCCTACTGACCACACTGATCCTGTTACATACTAACAAGCCACACTGACACTGTTATAAAGTAAAATTATACCCCCAAACCAGACCTTAATGCTGCTATTGCACAATAAATGGTACTTCCCCCCCCCCACGATTTTTAAAGATACTATTACATAATAATGGTAGGATCCCCTCCCCAGATTTTTTAAAGATAGTGTCACTTACTAAATGGTAGCCCCCCCCCCTCCCCCATCTATAAAGTATTAGTGTTTTGTTTCATTCATCGTATTTTTTTTATGATAAATCCTAAAATTTTACATTTTCTTATCTCCCCCCCTCCCTCTAAAACTTTAATGACGCAGTTTACGTCACGAAATCCCCTGCATTACCTTATGTATACATATAGGTAATTGAAAGTAAAAAGTGATCTTGAAAAAATGTCTGCGTGTCTTTGGTGTACGTGGTCAGCATAACTCCTGAACAAATTGCCCCACGATGTTCTGATTTGGTGTGAGGGTTGGTGATGGCACAAGGACCTACCATTAAGGTTTTCGACAAAATCGCGCATGCGCATAAGGTAGCTGCCAGTAATTGCCGAAAAACGGCTCTAACGATTTTGATCCAAATCGCTGTGGTAATGCCTCTGAAGGTTTTTTAAACATTTCCTACCCTCGAATTCCCATAAAAATACGATAAAAGCGAATTAAGTTGAAAAACGAGCGCCTTTAACGCAGAGACCACGGCCCTCTATAGCACCTCCCATCACGATTAATTAATTTTCGATCTGTTACACGCAAAAGAAAGAACAATGTAATGTTTCTTGGCAGACCATGAACTTTAATGCATCGCCAATATTATAGTGTAATTAAAAGTTGTGCGATGTGCCACACCCCAAGTTTAAATTGGATTACAGTGCAGATCATCCTTACTTTTTTTTTTTTTTTTTTTTTTAAATAGAGAGATATAAATATTCCCGCGATGTTATTAGCCATTTAACCTCATTTAGCAGAATAAAAAAAATAATCGTTTTGATAATCATGTGGTATTGCTATAATCAAATATATATTTTCAGATGAAATTACTTTCGATTAATTCTGTATAATTTGTGTAATTTAAAATATAACTGAATTAATTCTCTAAGTAGTGAACAACTTTTTTCATGAAAGTAAAACGTACTTCGTAATATTCTACTCATCCATTCTATGAAATTTTGATATCCGTCCAAGAATCGGTTTCGTAGGGAATTAATCAGTGTGTTTGCAAAAATAGAAGTAAACTGTAACAAACTGTGCAACTTATAATAAAATCCTACTTTGGAATCCCTAAAACTAAACAATGAAATTGTTCTGTAAGAAATTTAAGACAAAGTTTGATAAACTAGTGTGTGATTTTTTTAAATCTGAGTTTTAACATTTGATAAAGTTAGTCTGCAGGCATACAGAACTTCGGAGGAAATGCTAATAGAAAAATATTTTGTCCAGTGAAGGAGGAATGTAAAAAATAAAAGAATACAAAAGCAAAAACTTTAAGAACTAATATTTCAAAAACTGCTTTTCAACCATATACCCATCCTCTTTTTCCACTTAATCCTTCAATTATTTATCGGATAAAAGAATATTAACGGAATAACTCAATTCAATATGTACTCTCTTCAGTTCCTTTAAAGTCCGGCTGAAAGTTAAACACTAACAATTACTTTGCATGAAGCCTGATAATTTTATTGCAATTTAGCGAAAACACATATTTTTCTATACTTGATAAAGAAGCAATTTATTTATTTTTAACTGATGTTTTTCAAGTTTTCTTTTTTTTTTAAAGCTGATGCGGGACATTTAGGAAATATTAAACATGCACTTTGAAAGACAAGAAGTAGTTGGTACTTTTGATATATTAATTACTTTATCGTCATTGAAAAAAGTTATCTTAGCTTAGCAAGGCAATGTTTTTTTCTAATTGGTGAATGTTTGAATGGTATATCCATGGTTGGATTTCGGCTCTTTTTACTTGCGAAAATATGAGGACTGATTGACTTATCATTAATATTTGAAACATAATTTAAGTTGGGAGAGGGTTGCGGCGTTAGTTTTCTACAATATTTTAAGATATTGTGAAAAAACTTTATGCACAAGAGACTTTACACGAACTATTTCTGTTTCAGTACTTGGCGTACTTATTGAGATTCATAACCTGCATACACCACTGGTTGACTTTATGATGCTTTCTTGGAAGGCTTAATGAGTAAATTTTTTTCCCCAGAGTAGACCTTGCATAGAGTGAAACCAAGTCAAAAGTCAAAAAATAAAGTGTCTTATAAAATGCTTTAAACTCTGTGAAAATATATATGTTAGTAAAATTCTTAAAGCAATGCACTGAAAACTCATGTTAAAATCTCAAAAATAAATATTTCCTTATGAAGTTTTAATAAAAACCTACAAATATAAATTCATTATTTGACTTTTATCATTTCTTGCATATACCGTATGTATTTGAAAAGATACGATGTTTAGTAAAAACGACACGATATTATAGAATTTACATTTAGAACATTAATTCATATTTTGATGGTGTTATTTATATAGGTAAAAATTGATAGAAAATTGAAACACCTAATTTATCTGAAGTATATAAGAATAACCGTAAGCAATGAATGCAAAATTTGACTTGCATCACTCGGAGCACAAAGTATAGCAGGATTTTAAGAGTGGCTAACAACAAATTCTGCGCCTAAATCATATCGAGTGAAATCAGGAAATATGGAAGTGTGGTTTAAACAGCTTGATTTAAATGTAAGTCAATTTACATTGTCATGTTGGAACAAAAGGTCAACTCATTCAAAGGTCAAATATTATTTTTTAACCCTTTGCACTCGAGGCCATTTTCGCGCGGAGGGACCAGCAACTCGAGACATTTCGCCGCATTTTTTTTTTTTTTTTTTTTTTTTTTTTTTTCGATTCTAGGTTACGGATTCGCTTCATAGAAACTAAACCCAGTCACTGGCCATGCATCGAATTTCCGCATCAAATCTAATGGTCATCTCGTGTTGGGGCCATCTATATCGATGGTTGGGACATCCAATCATGTGGTGCTTGAGAGGCGCCGAGAGCAAAGGGTTAATTATTTGGGAAAAGGAATCAATAATATCGATTATAATTTTATTTTCATAAAAAAATTCAATATTTTTTTTATTTATTTTTTTTCAGTTTTCAGACATGCTTTATATCGTTCAATCGATCATAATTAACGATACCTATATTGGCGTATTCAGTATAAAGCTGGGCGTCCACTATCGCTGAGCAGAGCAGAGAGGGGTGGACTAGAGTCAATTAAAAGGCTGCCGACGTCTACTGTGGTAAGAGCCTCGTGCTACAATGGACGTTGGCAGCCTTGTAATTGGCTCTAATCTAATCCACTCCACTCTGCTCTGCTCAGCGATAGTGGACGCCAAGCTTTAATCTGTGGCACGCGAAAAACTCTTACTTAAGGCAAACAGCCCGTCTCTAAAAGTGAATGGCTAAAACGCTGGTTTAAAGGCTACTACTTAAAATCAATTTAAGTTTATAATTTATTTGAGTTCAAAAACTAATTTAAAGTATTGAAAAAGGACCAGGGTTCATTACGACCACGCCAACTTTTAGAAATTTTGGGTCCCCAAACTTTGGTCTTTGTTTGATTTGTGCGGAAACTAGGCCTTGAATAAATGCGCATTCCCCTGAAAAGACTCGCCACCGTGAAACATGAACACCTTATCCATTACTTACAAATTTATGAATGGCAGTAAGATGCTATGCACTGTCATTCATAATACCGTGTGACCGTATGAATTTGGTAATACCGTATGACCCAATTAGTAATTTTCAGATAACGCAGAGTTAAAAAAAACTTTGCTGTACGTTTCAACGACTTCGTTAAAAATATACTCACAATAAATTCACGACTACAATCAATAGAAGAGACGTCAGATGTACGCATTTATTGACTTTCTGCAAGGTATTATTTTCAGTCGATTTCATCGTTTAGCAACACGTGGGACGTGTTTTAAATTACATGAACTAATTGCAAAATTTAATTTGCTAATAGAATGTAAAGACCCAGAAAGGACAAGTAATAAACATATTGAGCATATTGTCTCAAAATGCAGAAAACGATTAAACTTACTTAAATATATTGCGGGCAAAGATTGGGGAGCCGATGCTGTGACGTAAAGAGATACCTATTTGACTCTCATTAGACCCATCCTGGAGTACGGTTTTCCTGTGTACTGCTGGTGCTTGTGACACCAATCTGGATAAATTGGAAAGGATTCAACTAAGTGCTGCGAGAATAATTACTGGACTCAAACGTAGTTGCCCTAAAGAAATTGTCCTCTTTGAGGCTGATCTTTAACCTCTCCAAACTAGAAGAAAGGCTAACCTCACCAATTATTTCAACAAACTTTCCAGCTATGGCCAGCACAATAAAACCTCTCTATACCTTAACAATTGGCGCAACAATCAGCGACTGAAGAAAGACAGCCCATTCAGTCATGCCGAACTTCTGCATCTGCCTTCTGAAGACGTTGAGCCCCACTCCTTAAAATCTTGTCTGAATCCCTTAGAGGGAATCCCCAGAGTCCATTTCCACTTCGGCTTTTCTGCTCAAGTCACGAAGAAAAATCTTATTCCAGCTCATCTCAGGCAGCTGGCTTTGGAAATTATAGGAGAGATTCCCAGTGACGGCCATAAAAATTTACACAGACGGTAGTGGACTGGGAGACCTAGCTGGTAGTGATGTCTTCATTGAAAAACCTGGGCAAAATCTTTCCATCTGTCTCCGTAACCCTGATTTCACTTCAGTCTTTAAAAGTGAATTAATCGCAATTGAACAGGGCATTGAAGCTATAATCAACGAGCGTAACTTTGGAGATCTCTGGATTCTTTCGGACAGTCGCAGCTCCCTTCAACATCTACACAATTGGACTAAAGTTGGAGACAAAACAAGCATCTCCATCCTTCTTAAACTTCAACTTATTTCAAAGCGCCACGACGTTCATTTTCAGTGGATACCATCCCACGTTGACATCTTTGGAAATGAGCAAGCGGGCCGCTTAGCTAAGGAGGGTTGCAGTCACTTAACACCTTCCTCTTCAGCTCTTTCATACTCGGAGCATCAGTCCAAAATCAAAAGTCATCTCTCCAAAAAGTGGAAGACCCCTCCTTCTCATCACTGGATGCAGCCAAGAAACCGGGCTCTTTCACTTGTATCTATTGGTGATAGAGCGTCTCGAACGGCAATTTCCAGATTGGCAAGTGGACACACGAAAAGTCTCTTGTACTCTCTGAGGGTAGAAAAACTTACCCTGTCTGCTCCAAATGTGAAGCCCAGCAGGCCTCTGCCGAACATATCCTGGACTGCTTGGGTCTTTCCAAAGAGGAATACGCTACACCACTTCTTGTCATCGACTTTTTGAGGGTCAACAATTTGTTGGATCTTGTCTGACTTTCGTCAGACAGGTGGAGGATAAGAAACAACAACAGCAAAGTTGCATTTAAAGGTGTGTCATTTAAAAAAAAAAAAAAAAAAAAACCTGTCATAAAGTGTGGGATGCTAATGACCAATCAAAATACATCTTTAAAAGGCAATTCAAAATTTCAAATTCCGTTAAGTAATCAGTGCTCAAAATTTATTTATTCCTTACCAATGGAATCGACTGTGACGTCATCATGAATTCCATTGTATTGATGGATGCAATTCTATTGCGTAACCGCTATTCCCATGATTTTTGTAAACAAAACAATTCGCAGACAAGATTATTAAAGCCACCAAAAACTTGAGCTATCTTTTATAATACGATTATAAATGTGATTGCAAATATGCTGCAAGATAAGGAATCCCAAGATAAAAATTTGAGAAATTTCAGATTTTTCGATAAAAAATTAAGTTAAATTAGTGCCGTACTTTGTTATGCAACAGCTTCATAATAGCATTTCGCTATTTTCCCCCATTCTATCAGGAAGTTGCGCGACACCTCCGTGAACTTTAACTTAAGGAAAATATTTACCCTAATTCTTAAACATTTCGTTTGAGGAAAGTTGGAAGCTTCAGTCTTTTTTAAACAAATTTATTTTTGTCGATTTGGTTGCTACTCCTTTATCTTCTGAGCAATATTTTAAGAATTACAAGTTTTACTGTCAACAAAATTTCGACTTTCTGGCAGTTTTCATTTTCTTGAGTAAAGGTAAAGCTAGATATTAATTTTTTTTTTGCTTTTAACAATTAAATTTTAACCTAATTATAATTTAAGTAATGTTTGTTAATTAAAATACAGTTCTCACTAGGTGTCTATTTTTTTTATTTTGAATACCTCTTTCAACATACATCAAAATACCTCTAGAATATATTACCAAAATATTCAGAAACACAGTTTTGACTTGCATTAATACTTGCATAATATTTAAAGAAACAGTTATAAGTTAATTATTTATAAGTCCTTTCATAAATTGATTACATCTAGAATATAACTGGTGTTCTCTTATATATTTTTTTTTATTCACACATTTTAGAATTAAGGATTGCAGGTAATTGTAAAATTATAATCAATGAATCTCCAATAAAGTTGTGTTAACCTCTCTAGTTGTTTAATGAATCTCCAACTATGTTTTAACCTTCCAAAAAATATTTAAGATACCTTAAAATGAGTTAAATTAACAGTTTTTGTTATAATTCTTATTTCTAGAATCATGGACTATGTCAACGTAACATTTAAGGACTTTCCTCCTGGTCCTCTGGATGAGTATCGTCAAAAAGCAACCTTTGATTGGAAAACAATGAAGTTTATTTTGGAAGGTGAAGATGTATCTAAGTATCAGGTGAATTGCAATTTCAAATATTAAAAATTTTCAATAATTAACTGTGTTTCTTAATTTTAGATTTTGGTTGTATAAATTGATTTACAATTGTTTTATTATTATCAACAAACCCTGTTAACAGGAAATCCTGTTTAACGTGTAGTAAAAACAGTTCCCCGTACTTAAAACTTAACGTTAATTTATTCGTTTAACGCGAACAATTTCAGTGGCCCCATCGACTTTGCGTTAACAGTGTTTGACTGCAATATCAACTTATCAATGGTATGGTATAAAATGAAAAGGTAATGGTAGGTAGTATAAAGTGGTTATCCGTTAAAAAGTTGGAATAAATAGGATATTAAAATTTTTTTATAAATGACTGAATTTTTATTATCTTTTAAAAAGGTATTTGGCATTCTACTCCATCATATTTCCCCTATATTAAACTTCTGCACCTGATGTTAAGAATTAGTTTAAGTATAATTTATGTTATTTTAAAATTTAGTTGTTTCTTAATTATGCAACTTATTTCTCAAATTTTAAGAATTTAATCTTTTTTTTTTCTTTTATTTAAATATCTTTATGCTTACTAAAAGGAAATATAATCAAGACTAATAATATTATTGTAGTGATTTGTAAGGTAAAAAAATATGTGTTTTATAAATATTAGGAAAAGTAATGTTTATGGATTTGACATGAGGTATAACAGAGTGGTCACAGAACCTGGAAATTACCAAAATGCCAGAGAGCTTACTGATCAGAGAACTGTCAGAGAGTTTTTTAAAATTTCACGAAAATCAGGGAAATTTTCTTTGTTCTGAAAGATCCATATTTTAATGCTATTATCCTGGAAAATTGAGGTAATAATCGTTAAAAGTGTAATGCTACAAAATAATTTAAACTTTTCATTACCGCCAAAACTATTTTAACCTTTTAGAGACGGCAGGTACAACATACGTACAACTTGAATTACTTCCCTCGGGTACGGGCCTGGTCCATGTGTGGTACCAGACCTTTCCCTACTCCCTTACGAAGTGCGACATGTCCATAGTGATAGATGACGAAACGCCTCCATTGTAGCGCTTTACAAAAGAGCTTTGTTATAATAAATACCTTTATCAAGTTTGATGACTAGGTGACATAGTATTTGGCAGTACTGAAGTCTGTATTCTGCCAAGATCGCCAATGCATTCTTAAAGTACTTGTTTTCTTAACAGTGTCTAGACCTTCTGTAAACTTGCAAGGTGTAAGATTTATTGTTACTTTTCTATAAAAAAAAATTACTGCCATTTAATGTCACTGGAGGGCTCGTTGTCAAGCCCTAAGTATCTAAGTTGACAAAAAGTGTTTGTACTCTCATGTTGAATGCCTTACAAGAGCACTTGTTTATCTTTGTGAAAGGGTAGGAGGTATAATTAATTGTCACTTCCACATTTTCTGAAGTTGAAATATTATTATTAACGTCAAGTTGAAAAGTATTCCTGTAAAAGTTTGATTTGATAGGAAATTGCTTTCATGCAGGTGCGCTTTTAAAGGGAGGGTTTTTACTATCAGTCTTCTCCCCTAGGATTTCTAACCCGATATATTGATATTTTGTTATGAATAAATAAAAAACACTTAGCAATCATAAATAATTTCAAAAGAATATGTTTTTAATTTAGCATAATCCGGACATAGTTTACCTACACTATCCCACTAATGTAGCTATGGGGTCCAAGAACTTGAAAACAAGTAACTGATTGTAAATCTCGTAACATCAAAAAATTCTGCCCTTGTATTTCAAGCGCCCTAAATAAGTAATAAAATATTGGTATTTTTGCGTTCATCTAAAAATATTACTCCTCTAATTGAATTTAGACGAACAAGAAATTTATCATGTTAATTTATAATCTAGATAATATGGCTAACACGGGTTATAATTAAAATGTTATCACATGTTGCATTGTTTTGGAGAAAAAAAAATCAAAAATAAGACAAAAACCATTTTAATATTTTGGTATATGTAGGTGACAGATAAAGAAACTTCGAAAATATTAATGATATGTGACACATATAGGAAGAGAAAGTTCTGCCTAGAAGTACTTAGTTATACATAAATACCGAAGGAAACTTAGTTCTTTATTAAAAAACCCTCCCACAGAAGTTTTACGGTTGGGCCTTTGCTTTCATGTTGTTTTCAAATTGTTTAGCTTTATTATTTTTTTTCTGGGGAACATTCCATTGTAGAAATACTGTCTTTTAACTATAGGTTATTATCTCCATATCCTAGATGATAAAGTCTTAATTTAAAATCGAAATAGCATTATCTCACATGCATAATCAATATACTATCTTATCTTCTAAACTTTATTTCTAATATTTTTGCTTTTGTGGATTTGCATCGGAGATATGGTGAGAAAAAATAATAATTAGCAAATTATGGGCTGGTTTCTCAGACATACAAGCCAATTTTTCTTTTAAATAAAATTAGGCTAATTAAAAATTAAGTCAGTTTTTAAATTACAAAATATTATTCCCTCAATTGGAAGAGCCAAATTTTTTTAATATTTTTCATTTTGTACTACACATTCAAAATGTATTAATGAGCCTCAATATTTTGAATAATTATATCTGCAAAATTTTTATAGTGTTCACTAACATTTTGACCAAGCTATCAAAAATTCTTATATTGGAACAAATATCTTGTGCTAGAATTTTTCTTAAACTTTTTAGCAAAAATTAGATGGCCAAGCTTGTTGTTTAAAAGAATACTATCAAATAAGAAAAAAGGTCTGTCTGAATGTATATTTGAACAGCATTACGCAAATATTAGGAAACATGACACCATTATTAGGTAGTAAACATACTTTTTGCATAAAACCAAAGCTCATTAGCTATTTTACTTACAACTCAACATTTTTGTTTTTTAATATATTTTTGTGACTCAAAATATAGTAATTAGCTAATACGTGTCATTGTATCTCTCCAAAACTTAGTAGATTCTAAGTGGGAAAGGAAGAAGCTGTTATCAGGTCCCTGTCCTTATCACATCATTAACAATTCTATGATAAATAATGTACCATTCACTCTCACAATGTCACACCTGTGGACAACTGATTCCATGAATGAGGTTCCATGAAAAAAAATATATATATTTTTTACAATGTGATGAATTCTCCTTGAGATTTTATTTTGTGATATTTTCAAAACAAAGCTTTTTCATTGTATGTTAAAGCACGGCTACACACGTTCTCACAAGTTCACTTATACGGCTACGACAATCGCTTAAAAACTCGCTATGGCGTGGACCAATGCCACTTTTTGAAATAGTGGCCGATCGGTATAAAAAAAATATAATTTTAGTAGGCTCAAGAATAAAATAGATTTTTTAGGAATGAAAAAGTTTTGGCTTGTTTTAACATATAAGCTAAGCAATTGAAAGAAATGATTTTTAATTAAAAAATAAACCATTATCCAAAAAATTGGCACATTATTTCGTTAAAATAAAAATTTGAAACACAAAATACTGCACATGGAGATTCGCCTCTGCACTTTTCAGCCGTTACGCTTCGCGCAATGCTATAAGTCAGGGCGCATAACACTATATAGACGATTCTGTCCACTCTGTGTTATTAGGGATTGGTAGTTAAATTCTATGGCATGCTTGTCTCAACCGTTTCTCTATTAAGTATATGACACTCCAAAATATGTCCACTAAATGAGAAGACTTTTAGTAGCGCTAGAATATCTTTTATTTTTACCTTCAACACATTTATAGTTACGGCAACAAAACACACAGACTGGTACTTGGGGAGGATGGGGAAATACACGAGCACAATTAAATAAAAACAATACTGCTCATCGTGGCAGCTGGATTAAGACGTCGGTAGACGAGAGCATCAAAAAGTGCAACATGGGCAGCGTCCAGCATGGCACCGCTACATCAGGTACTGCAACATGGTAAATATAACTGCACTTAAAAATAGACGAAACGAACACTAAGGTAAATTAACTAGCGCGAAACTATAACATTGCGAAAACTGTACGAAACTACGAAACTGAGGATTACACCTCAAGTTGCCAGTTTTATAGCGCCGGTTGCAGGTCCTCACATGCGCCGTGCCGTGCCTCTCCTACCGGTCAAAAGACCAACTACAGGTAGATGTGTTGAAAACATGCACATTGGGAAGAGTGACGTGCGATGCACCGTCACATCTCCTCTCCGCTCCCTTATGCAAAAACTGGGGGTTACAAATTTTCGAAAACTCAGGTCCAGTCTGTATATAAGGAAAATCTAATTACATAATTAATACAGTTGACACCCCTATGGTGTTTGCATAGAAGGTCTCCACAGCAGAGAATTGAGGCGACAAACAATAAAGCTAAAAAGGAAACACAGGAAAACATTGCATAAGTAAGAATAACTAGCAACTAAACAAAACGTCACCAAAAGCTCCGTAGAATTAGAATACACTGCGTCGACTCAGTGCATAAATTTCTAAAAAACATTTCTTCAACTATTATTTCAATAATTCCAAAAATTTAAATTCAACCCTTTTATATACGTAAATCCCCCTTCCCATCATTGATAAGGCACCAGCTGAAAATAGATACATAATATAAATACAAAAAAATGCATGATACTCAAAATTCGTGACTCGAGCAGACTGTCCAAAGCGTCTAGAATGTCCAAAGCGTCTGGAATGTCCGGTGCACAGACGAATATGCAGTCTCTCTTCCAATCCCTCTGCACACAGACGAGGTAAACAGGCAAAACACACAGACAATGAGGCGCACAGATGAGGCACACAGACGATGAGGCGCACAGATGCGGTACTCCTTGGTGAGCGAGCTTCACTGAGCCCCCTCTCCCCCCGTCACACACAAAACCTACCACTGTGCCAAAGTAACCAAACCAGAAAACATGAACCCTACCAATTAGCAATTTTTTACTACTACCAACATATCCAGGAAAAATGTCCAGCAAACAAACACAAATACTTAAAAGATGAACACCCAGTAATTCTATCAGCCAACGTCGAGTACAAGTCCCTAAAATCTTCTGCACAATACAAGAGACAAGCACTACCCGACTCGAACCTAATTACACCGAATACTGTAAATTCCAATCGCACACACCTAAACAAACAATCCATGCAAAACAAACACAATTACACAACACTTTCAACAACAATTAAATCTGACACAAAAATAACTAATAACCTAACACAACACTGTACCATATTCCAGTATTGCTATACACAATGAACTCAGCAAAATTTTACAACCATTTTCCCGAAACGTAGTCCCAAATCCTAATTAAAACCTTACAACCTTTATTATCCCAAAAACACCTAATTTATACAAAAATTGAAATCCACAAAGCCCGAAACGACGCCCTATCCCACAAAACTTCTAATCCCAACAAAAAAAACTCAAAACCCCAATTATTTCTTTTTAACGCAACGAAGACCAGCCAGCTTACGATAGTCAACCCTCGGGACCCTTGTTGGCCGAACCTTTTTCGGAACACCAGACTGATCAATTTCAGAAACAGGGTTCGCAATACTACTTATTTGTGGAGCCATGCTACCTGAATCAAGACCATTCCCAGGGGAAAATCTAATATCAACACTAAGCCCAGCCGTAATTTTATCGTCACTAGAAAGAGGGTCAAATTCGTCTTCCAAATCAAAAATATTCAAAGAATTCCCTGAATTTTCCAACAATCTAGAAGACTCGAACTGTTTGGCCGTAGTT
Source organism: Linyphia triangularis (assembly GCA_963978545.1). Classification (NCBI taxonomy): domain Eukaryota; kingdom Metazoa; phylum Arthropoda; class Arachnida; order Araneae; family Linyphiidae; genus Linyphia; species Linyphia triangularis. Next base: position 64,220,412 of record OZ021724.1, read on the forward strand.
TCAAACTTATCTTCCCTTGAAATATACGGTTTCAAATCAGCAATGTTATGTGTACCCAGTGGTCGATTCGTTTCAAAATCCACCAGTCTATATACCAACTCTGAGATAATCTCTGTAATAAGACAAGGACCTTCCCATTTAGGCATGAACTTGGAGATACGGTGGTGATCCTTTGAAGACAGCGGGTGAGTTCTCAACCACACAAGGTCATTCACTGCAAAGGTCTTATCTACTCGTTTCTTATCGTAGTGCTTCTTTTGCAGTTTCTGTGACTTTTCAACAGCTTGATTTACCCGGTCCAAGACTTCCTCAAATTTCTGAGCTTTCTCCCAAGCATCATTTCCTACCATGGTATCCCAGGGACAAGCTATATCACGCCCCATAAACAATTTGGCGGGTGTAAATCCAGTTACTTCCGAAACAGCAGTTCGTATCGCAAAAGCAGAAAGATTTTCATCCCATTTCCCGTGCTTTCCTTGTACATAACTTGCGATCATCGGTCCTAGTGTTCGATTCACTCGCTCAGTACGATTGGCTTGAGGGTGGTAAGGCGAAGTTAGTTTACGTTTAATGCCGAATTGCGCACAAGTTTCTTTGTAAATATTCGACAAAAATTGAGTCCCATTGTCAGATAATATACACCGGGGAAATCCATAGTGGGTGAACACCTCCTTAGTAAGAATCGAAGAAATCACTCGAGCAGTTGCACGTCGTACTGGGAACAATTCCACCCACCTTGAAAAGTAGTCTATTATGACTAAACATTGGGTGTTTCCCTTCGTCGACCTTGGAAGCAGCCCAATCAAATCAATTCCCCAGATTTCAGTTGGTGCATTTACTGTTACTGGTTGCAACAACCCTGACTTTGGTACTTGGGTAAACTTAAATTTTTGGCATATTTCACATGAGCGAACATATTCCTTAACATCCTTTCTAAGTCCCGGCCAGAAAACTCTTGCTGCACATTTCCGGAAAGTTTTAAGAAAACCCAAATGACCGGACGCTACACTGTCATGAAATTCTTGTAACACCAACGGCTTCAAAGAACTGGGAATCACAGTCTTCCACCCATGCGGTTTATCTTCCTTCTGAAAGTATAATACGTCCTTTTCGAGTTTATAGTATTTACTTCTACCCTTGATTTCTTCAGCACCTTTTCCTGGTAATACTTTATTTTTTAAGAAATTGTATATCCCTGAGAATAATGGATCATGTCTTTGCTTATGGACCAGCTGGTCGTACTCAATACCCTGAACCAAGAAACAGAATCTGCTCGGTAACGTCGGTGTTTCTCCCTGCGATACCGGACCTCGAGATAGCGCATCTGGAACTACCAAATGGGAACCTTTCCGATGCTCAATCGTAATAGGGTATTCTTGCAGTTGAATAGCCCACCTAGCTAACCTTCCCTTCAGCGTTTTCTTGACCTGTAAGCAGGTTAACGCAGAATGATCAGTTATAACGGTTACTGGAACAGAGAAGTACGTCTTAAACCTTTCACACGCCCAAACTATGGCAAGGCATTCCCTCTCAGACACAGTATAGTTGACTTCTGGAGGTCTCAAAACCCGACTTGCATAAGCCAATGGTTGTTCTTTTCCATCTATTACTTGGGTTAGAAAGGCACCGAGCCCTATTTCTGAAGCATCCGTATATAGCCTGAGCGGTGCATCAGGTGCGAAAAACTGTAATGCCGGAGCGGATATTAAAGCGTTCCGTAATCCCTCGAAAGCGTGCTGAGCCTGATCAGTCCATTTCCACGGCCTTGATGGCTTTGTCATGTCATACAGGGTACGAGCTATCACCGCAAAATTCGGTATAAAACCCTTGTGCCAACTGCACATGCCCAGGAATCTTCTCAATGTCTTCACTTTTCTCGGAACTGGAAAGTGCTCAATTGCTTCGATTTTTGACCTCTGAGGAACCAAACCATCTTTAGTGAAATGATGACCCAGAAACTCTAGTTCATCCCTAAAAAAACGTTCAAAGTTAATCCCGCTTGCTGTAAGGCCCGTAAAACTCGTTCCAAATGACTTACATGGTCAGGCAGGTTTTCAGAGTATACCACAATATCGTCCAGATAGACCTCGCAATACTCCCCTAGAAAATCCGCCAAAATCTTATTCATAAGCCTCTGGAACAACGCAGGCGCATTTTTCAAACCAAAAGGCATTACTCGATATAAATACGTCCCGAAGGGAGTCACAAAAGACGTCTTAGGTCTGTCTTCTACAGCCACACGCATCTGCCAATAACCAGAGGCGAGGTCCAAGGTGTTCCAGATCTTTGCTTTTCCAACCCTCTGGATAATTGACGAAATCAACGGTAATGGGTATCTATCCGCAACGGTTAAATTATTGACTTTCCGGTAGTCCACGCAGAAACGAGTTTTCCCGTTTTTCTTCTTTACCAAAACAATTGGTGAAGCCCAGGGCAAGTCAGATGGCTCAATGTACCCAGCTTCTAACATTTCACTTACCATCTCTCTGACCTCCTTCATCTTGTCTTGTGGTAAAGGGTAGGGATTCTGGAATACCGGTCGGGCATCTCCAGTTGGTATCTGATGCTCAAAAACAGTCGTCAACCCCGGTTTATTTCGGAAAACGTCCCATACTCGTAACAGCATCTCAAAAACCTGGTGTTGGGAATCCGGTGCTAATCCCGCAATATTCTCTAGAGTACCCTCCGTTATTTCTCCTCTAAAGGGGAGCGATCCCACGGATAACCCTTGTTTGGCAAAGTTAATGATTGTATCACAATGTTGCAGCAAGTCAAGTCCTATTAAAACATCTACCGGTAGTTCTGCTATTATGACAAAAGAAAACTTTAGACGATGTCCAAAAAAATCTATTTCTTCCGTCAGTTTACCGTCAGCTTTTACATGTCGACCATCCACAGATCTAATCGGTATTCTTAGTTCTTCAATAATTGCCCCTTGACCCTGCAATTTCCCAGCCAATCTACCAGAAATAAACGAGGTATGAAGCACCACGTACCAGAAGGTTAACCGGGCAACGCCGGGCCACATGTCCCATGTCATTGCATCTAAAGCAACGGACGTATCTCAAATCCCGAACAGGAGTCTCATTTACAGCACCACAAGACACGTTTCTCGGATCCACAAAGGTCGGATTAGAGGTCGAGGCCAGGTCCGGACAAGTCCGGGCTACATGACCCTCTCTTCCGCACCGGAAACAAGTCAGTGGGTATCTCACGGGTTGCGGCTCTGTTCGCAACTCCCGAAACGGTGTTTGCCTATATTTCTCATTCGCTGAAGCGCTGGACGCATTTACGGCTGGTGTCACGCTAAACGTATGTGCTGACTCATTTTGACATCGAACGAAATTCCGAATGAGTTCTTCAATGGTCGAGGAGTGCATCAGTATAAATGATAACGGATTAGGCAACCTCTTTACTAAGGCACAAATAATCTCATTTTCATGAGCCCGTGCATTCCATAATAAGTACATGCCCCTAAAATCCCAAACAAACTTTTCAAAATCCTCTCCCATATGAAACCGTTTAGAAAACAACTCGTCCGCCAAATCTACCTTAGTATAAATGCGCCCATACTGCTTTAACAGCTGTGCCCTTAAGACATCCTAAGTTAATGTGCTAACGTCAAATTCACGGAACCGGAACCACTGACCTGCATTTCCGCGAAGACGTGATACCGCAAACGCTATTCGGTCCTCCTCAGTAGCCCGTCCAGGAATATCCTCAATATTTGAAATGAAATTAAATACATTTTCACCAGGCATACCAGAAAATACCACCTCTGGCCTTTCAGTACTCCTAATATGCCGTGTACCATGTACAACAACAACATTCCCCTGCCTGAACCTATACCAGCAGACCAAGTAAACACTGACGGCAATAACGCAAAATACCAAATATTGATCAAAGGTATCCATCTTACAACTTAAATTCAATTTATAAATTTAATACTATACACAGTAACCATTAATGAACACAACACCGAAACATCAATAATATCTCCCAAAAATGACAACAACAAAAATACTAGCACAGCTGCAGTTGTGACGAGGTACGGAGAAGAAAACACAGATTTTTCAATGTGCGTTATATCTCCCCTCCACCCTAACCAGACGTGTCCGTGCCGTTGTGTTGAAAAAAAAAAGACTTGAAATTTAGGTATACTAAAGTCGCGGTCAGGTTATGACATCGCAAACAGTTATGCCTAATTGTCGCGGACGCCAGTTTATAACACTCCAAAATATGTCCACTAAATGAGAAGACTTTTAGTAGCGCTAGAATATCTTTTATTTTTACCTTCAGCACATTTATAGTTACGGCAACAAAACACACAGACTGGTACCTGGGGAGGATGGGGAAATACACAAGCACAATTAAATAAAAACAATACCGCTCACCGTGGCAGCTGGATTAAGACGTCGGTAGACGAGAGCATCAAAAAGTGCAACATGGGCAGCATCCAGCATGGCACCGCTACATCAGGTACTGCAACGTGGTAAATAAAACTGCACTTAAAAATAGACGAGACGAACACTAAGGTAAATTAACTAGCGCGAAACTATAACATTGCGAAAACTGTACGAAACTGAGGATTACACCTCAAGTTGCCGGTTTTATAGCGCCGGTCGCAGGTCCGCACATGCGCCATGCCGTGCCTCTCCTACCGGTCAAAAGACCAACTACAGGTAGATGTGTTGAAAACATGCACATTGGGAAGAGTGACGTGCGATGCACCGTCACAAGTATAATAACTAGAGGGAAATACTCATAAATAACTAAGCCGGTAGCATCTAAACAAAACATCTGGCTAACAGCTGATTTCTATAAACCACTTATTACTGCCAAATGCAATGATTTAATGACACTTTTTTGGATATCAACAGATGTGACCTATTTCTCTTGTTACAGTCATATAACTGGAAATAAAATTAACATAAAACTTAACTTATTGAAAATATTTTCGTAACTCGAAAATGCAGTCTAAAGAGTTTTTAGTATGTTTAATTTCTGAAATACCACTCTAAAAAAAGTCAAAATACACAAATCCACAGATTTTTTTAGTAATAATTAATTTTAATAATAAGTAAAATATTTTATCACAGTTTTAAACTGCTCTTAATTATATCAGCCTTACAAAGGTTATTTATACCAAAAAAAGTGCTATTAATGTACCTGATTTTTGGTATACCCATGGAACTTATTCTAATGAAGCTTTCATTAAACGTTTAAAAATCATTAATTTAACATTTAAAATTGATTTAAAAACAAAAAAAAATCTATAAATAGTATATTCAATGTATTTGTATATTTTAAATTTTATCTATATACAGGGGTCGCAGACGTCCTATATGTCCTATAAATCCTATATTTTTTTAAAAATCGGTAAAAACGTCCTATATTGTCCTATATTTTACAATTGTCCTATATATCCTATATTTCTACATTGATTCGATCTATATTTTCTTCGAATTCGTAATAACGGCGCCGTTCATTGCCATTTTTTAATATTTCGGATTCTTTGGCGTGATCGTAGGTGAAAAAGACCTGACAAAAACGATGTTTGTAACGGCGGCGCGGCGTTTCATCTCTTGTGACGTCACGTGCTGCATAACCTACAACTCAACTCTACTGGACCGGCGGGAGTTGTAAACATGTGAACATTTCCATAACAATCGGTCTTGAATTTCTGATCCGATTTCTCCACCAACGTAATAAATTAATTGGCCATAATGCAGAGAGAGATACAACAACAAAACTCTGACTCGGGAAAAACGAATAAAAACAACTTGGGATTAACTTAAAGGACTACTAAAGAACATTTTGAGTGCTCAGTCAATAATTGATGAAGGAAACAAAAGGGTTAAGATTTACTGTATGATGTCGAATGGCGATTTTTTTATTCCGGATTCTGCGCTACGAATTGTTTACATCAAACCGCTCCAAATTATGGCAACCATAAGCAGTTAGTTATCTTGCTCTTAAAAAATGGCAGGGCTGCCATTTTTTGGCAAAAATTGCCTTGGCGCAGAATTCGTACCGAATTCGGAATATTAGCCACGATTTTTTCATAAAAGTCGCCAAAATTGAAAATTACGTCAATACGTTGTGTTGTCAAATCCAAACGATCACTAGGGTTGCTTTAAAACCAAGTACCAGGTTCCCCACATTCGGCGATAAATCTCCCACTTTTCGCCGCCAATCCAGCCGACACTGAACAGTAAATCTGAATCAACAAAAGACTGCAAACAGGGATAAAAAGAAAACACTTAAAGAAATTGGAACAGTTAAAAATGCTGGAAGCAAAAGACCCATGATTGCAAATAATGTAATTAATAAAACTTGATTTAGGGATGGAATATTGAGGCAATAACGGATCACGTATTCAGGATCAGGCGATTTCTTTTTTTTAAAGGTGTGTTTTCTATTCTCTTAAATTCAATATAACGAGTATATAAATGTATAAAGAGTTAATTTTGAAGTTCAGTAGCAACTGTGTGCAGTTATTTGATGTTTTATATTGTCCTATATTTTTTTTGAAAAAATCCTATATATTCTTATTTTGTCACTTTGACCCCTGTATATAATTTTATAGCCAATTAGTTGAGACATGTTTATAATTTTTTTTCTGATGCGCAGTGTGTCTACAATTATTCATCATATTAGAGATCCTAAAACATAGTTTCTGGAAAAGAAGTTTGCTTTATAATATGTTAAACAAAGTTTTTTTCTCAACTATATTAGAATATAATGATTCTTCTGCATTATTCCTCAACTGAACTATTAAACAATAACTAAAACAATTTTAGGGGGTTATTCAATTGCTACATGCTTATGTAGATATTTTCTATAAAATTAATGTGTAGTACATTAATTTTATAAAAAGTGTTTATATAGCATGTTGCAATTCATTGAATAATCACACAAAATTGTTTTAGTTATTGTTTAATTGTTCAATTCTGGGCTTTATAAAAAAGTCTCTAAACTAATAACAGTTTGAAGATTTCATTACTTGAAGCCATAGCACAAAAGTTTTTTTTTTTTACTGGTAATTGCCATATTTGCTGTCCAAATTAAAGCAGTTTTTGAATTTTTATCACACATGCCAAAGAATATTCTTTGACTTTTTTAATCAGTTATGTTTCATCAAACCTTCTTGGCTGACTTCCTTAGATTATGTACTCAAACACGACACAATTCCATTATTCATTTTAACTTAAAACACATAAGATCACACTTAATAACATCATTCAAATTTAACAATGCAATTGATTTTTTTTTTTTTATTATTATTATCTTATTTTTCCTTTTAGCAATACATTTGGAAAACCTTAGAATCAGACCCACTGTTTCACCGTTCAATGACAGAAGAATTGAAATGGCAGGAAGATCATCACATTACATTCAAAAGAATTAAACGAATTGCTCAGTATAACTTATTACCTCCTGAACTTTTAACTGAAAAGCATCATTTCTCCCCAGCTTGTGCTAATGCTTTAGCCATGTATGATCTAGCTTTTTATATTAAGAAATCCTTAGGTTCTGAAGTAAGTATAAATATATTTTATTTCAAACCTATTTAGTTTCAAGCAAAAATTATACTTATTTCTTAAACTACCTTAACCATGTAGCTGCTGGAAACTGATTTACCTTAAACTTCAATTCAATAGTATAATTACCAGATTGTGCTTTTTAAAATCTTATTATTAGTTTTCATTTCACATTGAGAAGACTTTGAAAAAGATTGCTTGATTATTTATTTTTAGTATTAAAAAATTTTTCCCTCAAAGATATAAAAACTATTACAAGATATCTCCCCCCCCCCCCCCTCTCCACTACTTCTCTCCCCTGAAAGATAATATAGATTTTATTAACACTTTGCATTTATTTTTTTACTCTTTGAAAGATATCTGGCTTTGGAAATTATTGGGCATATTCATAATTTCAGTAACTTTTTTACATTATTTCTAAATTTTTTTGTGATACTTTTAAGCAGTTATTTTTTTAAACCTTTACAAGATAGTGTAAAACATTTAATACTGTTTTAATGAATTCTTAGATGAACTTCTCATGGAATCTTAGATACTGTAACGATGATTGTCCCATATTTATTTAAATGTATTTAAAAATATGTATTGTTTGATACCTCTGTGTGTTGTAGAAGGATAATTTTAATTTTTATTTGCTGTTCCTAAGATACTCTATAAATTGAAATTCTTGGGCTTAAACTTTTTGTCTTTGAATTATTATTAACTGTTTAGACTGCTCTTTTGCCTCAATGCTATAGTCTGGATTTTTTTTTTTTATCTTCTCGCTCAATTAATGTGTAAGCTAATTATTTATAACAAATTAAAATGCAAAAGTAACCGGTAACTTACCATAGAGAGGGATAGTTGGCATTCTGCTATCCAATCACAATCAAGATCACTCTTCGTTTTGATGGGGAATTCCCTTTTGTAATGTTAATTATTCAATGATTTTATTTCAATTTGAATATAAGTCTTGTGCTCATTAAATCTGTTTTTAAGAACGTTCCTGCTTGGTTTTGTTCCTCGAATTAGTGATTATTTTATAACAACACCTGCTAAACTAATTAAAAATATGTAAATAGTAATAACGTCACATATTTTAACAATTGCTTGCAAAGAAAAATGCAGAGAAGAAGCAGCATATTATGTCCTGTGTTTGGCACTCCAACGAAGTTCAAGTTACCATATTTTGCCAACATGTGAAGATGTTATGAAATATTATTTGTGGGTCCGAAGTGATTGTAAAGTGAAGTTAAATAATGTCAATCCGAGTGTAGTAGATGTCGCGGATAAAGTGGCTGAAAAAATCGAAGAAATTTGGCATACATCATCTCTTCCTTTTATTTCATGCCAACATGTAGTACAGATGATCTACACAAACAATGAAAAATACAAGAAGATAAAGAAATATTTTGGCATGAAAACATTGTCAACGACAACTTTAGAAACAAAGCTTAAAACATTCCAGGAAAACTCACTGAAATTGTTCGATATTTCTTCATGTTAGTGTGTTTCATTTGACAAATGTTCTTGCCCTAAGTCTAAAAGGATCTCTGAAATGGAAAGAACTTTTCTTATAGATCAACAGACACTTAGAAAAGTGTCTATTGGCACAGTTGACTTAAAAACAACTGAAAAGCTAAGGAAACTAGCCTATAGGAAGCAGAAAGACACAGAAGCATTGAGTCTTAGAAGAAACGTTTCTCCACCCAGACTCACATTTCCTGATCCAGATTCTGCGTGAATTCACATCATTCTGATAGTGAAACTTTCCACATCTACATTGATGCATCTAAAGGGAAAAAGACATCACGATCAACCCGATTCCCAGCATTTCCTTCAGCTTGCCACAGGACTGGAGTTTCAGATTGGGCTAGAACCAAATCATTGCATGCGCAGATTTTGGAAAATTTGTGGCTGATTAACAAATTGGACACATCAAATGTAGTTGAGACATATAAAATAACAAGAAAGAGGGGGAAAATTTTCGGAATATCACGAAGGAAATGAAAGACAGCTGGAACCACCAACTTTATTTTGGTGGAAGAAAGGACTAAACTCCAATGCAAGAGAGTGTAGGAGGAAAGATGTACAGTACCCAAAAAAAAACCAGAACGATGGCTATATCTTTTGTTCTAATTGTTGAAATAACAAACAAAAGGTACCGTTGTAAATCGTGAAAGGTTTTTAATAATTGTACGTAGTTTTTTTTTATCATGAGGGGGTCATCTACATATTAAAACAGAACCAAACTTTAAAAAGTTCAATAGCAGCCTCATAATATTATTCCATATTTGGATTCAGCATTAAAAAAGAATGCGAAATACAAAAATTCGTAATTTTCTAATGAATGGTTTGTAATTTAAATGATAAAAAGAAAATGATAAATTAATGTTAAATAAAAAAGTTGGTTTTTTGGCCATAAATACTTAAATAATTAATATATTTCAGTAATTTTTTTTTCAAGAGGTAGTTTGTAAATGGCCAAACATAAATAGCAATCAGCTTTTGAATCAACTTCTTTTTTAATAATTAATTATTAATTAATAAAGCAATTAAAAAAAAAATTTGAATAGAAACATATATTTTTTTTTGCTTTCATTAGATTTACCATGGTCTAAAACCCCCCCATAATTTTTTTCTTTCCATTTTGACTATTAGTTCTCGATTTTTTAGAGAAAATGTAAAAAACGCTCACTTTAAGGGACCGTATAGTAGACGACTTTTGAAAACTATCAAAGATTAATTCAAGGTAAACTAAAGATGTGGAAAATCGCATAACGTTCAATTATCGTATAACCGATAGTTTAAAAACTAAGAAACACGCTTTGATAGGAAAGTGAACTAAAAAGTAGAAGATAATTTTTAATAAGTTTGAAATAAGAATAGTGATTAACAAGAAATATTTATTTTATCGTAAAAAAGCGTGGGGTGCTTGATGTCAATTTTTGTAAATATTTAATGACAGATATTGGTAAAAGTAGAGCCATTATGAATATATCTTAAAAAGCACCCCACGCTTTTGTACGATAAAATAAATATTTCTTGTTAATCACTCTATTCTTATTTCAAACTTATTTAAAATTATCTTCTACTTTTTAGTTCACTTTTCTATTAAAGAGTGTTTCTTAGTTTTTTAATCTATTGATTATTTTCTACTTTTTAGTTTGATTTTCTATTAAAGCGTGTTTTTTAGTTTTTTAAATTATTAATTATTTTTTCTGTAAACTATAATTTTTTTTTTTTAATTTGCTTTCTTAAATTCCATTTATTTAAAACAACATTTTTTAAGCAATTTCAATAAGTTATCCTTTAAAAATTTTACTGAATCATGTGACTTTTTCATTTCATAAATAATTTCAACGATCTAGTTACATTTGTGTTTATAGTGAAATATTTCTGTAAAATATTCATGCTTTGCTAAATACTGTTTACTAATGCCTACATTTAATATTTATTAATTTTCTAATTATCAGTAGTATTCGTTATATTTCTGCAATTACAGTTTTCGATATTTTATTTATTTCGTTTGAAGAACGCACATCTTTAATGTTGTAAATAAATTATGTTACTTTTGCGTTTACTTGCTATTTTTGTATTAATCTTAACATGTCACTATAAATCCAAGTAGTTTCTATGTAATTTTAGAATATTTGTATTTTATAACGTCGTGAAACGCCTCACTGACCGTTCGATTCTCCCACTGTGAAGAAGAACCTTAAAAATACCTTTCGTTTTATGGAAATTCTCCCTGAAGATCGGTCAAAAAAATGGTCGAAATATTTTCGCTCATAAGTGACGTGTTTTTCAACATAATGCATTGAAATTTGGTATATAGTGTAAATGATGTATTCTGAATCGAATGAAATGATAAAAAATAAGGGTTCGTATTGAAATTTTCGAAGATAGCGTTACTTTTACTTAGTAAACGGTCCCTCAAGAAAAAAAATTGCATCAGATATATAGAAAATCGTAAGCAAAACATTTTGGTGCAAACCGTAAGATTCTACGATAATTAGAACCGAAGATATAGCCATCGTTCTGTGGGTTTTTTTTGCATACTGTACCAAAAAACGGTCCTGGAAGAGCATGTTAAATTAATTAAGGAATTAGGAAGCAAGTACCTTGGACACATAGCACCAACCTCATCATTGGCTTTGAGCATCACTCAAATGATGTTTCAATTCATGAAGAATAAGAATATTGACATTCATCAATTAGTAGCAATAGGGTGCGATGGAACAGTTGTTAATACTGGCAGTAAAATTGGGCTAAATTCGCGGTTTTGAGGAAGCCATTATAAAACCATTACACTGGTTTATCTGCCAGGTACACGCAAATGAGTTGTCACTCCGACATTTAGTGCAGCATTTTTGATTGTGGAATGTGTGGTCCTAATGCATTTTCTGGTCCAACTGGGAAAGCATTGGCAAATTGTGAAAACTACCCAGTTGGGAGTTTTGTAGTCATTTCGAGCGAATTCCCAAAAATCCACAAAAAGGATCTTAGTACAGTCGAGCAATACCTTTGGGATATTTGCCAAGCTCTCAAAAATGGAAACTTCTCATCAGATTTGTCATAAAGGCAACCTGGGAGATAGCCACCTCCTCATGATGAGTTATGAGTTTTTTCTTAATTTTATTTCAGAAAAAAGCGAAAAGCTGCATAGAAAATAATGGAAATACTTAACTATATATGAAAAAAATCTGCTATAAATTACGGACAAAATGAAAATGAAAGATATTTGTTTGTTTTTCTCAAAACTTTGCACACATAACCTAACCCAACTTTTCAGCACTAGGGCAAAAACAAAATCGAAAATTTATTTTTTACACTCCTCCCTACTGGACTTCCAACTGTATTGAATATTTTTGCACATCATTTTCAAAACCTCTTTTTTATCTTTTTTTATTTGGAAAGGGAAGTTAAATAGATTCATATACTAATTTTTTTATAAAGAAAATAAGAAGACATATTTTTATAAAAACACAAATATTTGGAAGAGTTGAGGCTCTTTAACAGTTTGTGAAAAAGATTCTACACTCTGAGTAGATTAAAAAAACTTTTGTGTTAATTAAAGTAATTTTCATAATAGAAGATATCTTACTGGTTTCTTAAAATGTTTACTCTTTTACTAAACCATTTATATGATTTTCAGTACATTTCTTTTGTGATGCGAAGCAGTGGTACATCTCAACATATGAAGTACTTTGATCCACTAAATAAAATGGAGGTATTGTATCTTTTTTCTTTTTAATTGTACTTTTTTTTAACATTTGTTTTGACACAAATCTTAGCAATAATTTTCTGTTTTCAAACTACATATTTTTAAAAGTATAGAAATGTCTTTACTATGTGTGTGTGCATGCATGTGCATGTATCTTAGCTTTGAGAATTAATAGAAGGTTAATTTTATAAATTTCTAATGTATCTTTTCACATTGAAAATTATAACAAAATATAATTAATAAATATCTACTTTCAGTTTAGATAACCCAATTATTCTGTTTTGGAAAGCAAGCCAATAAAAAATTTGAGCCACACTAAATTATTTATAATATTTTAAATAGCTAAATTTAACACATCTAACTTTGATTGTTCAGTGATTAAAAACTTCAAGAACAAAGCTTTATAAACATATTTATAACTTATTTGTATTTCTTTTATTTTGATATAAAATTTAACATATTTTGTAAATAAATACTAGGACAGAACTTAAGAGCTCTCATGCTATATGAGTTATTTATTGTGATATTTGTTATACCTAGAAGTACTGCATCTTATCTCATATGTTTAAAATAATTCTTCATTAAGTTTTTACATTTTTGTGAGCCAGCTAGATGTTTCAAAGGATAATGCTTACAAAGTTTAAATATGTTGCACCTATTGTGGTGAAAATAAAAATTTTAATTTGCATAATTTTTTTCCTTTTATAAGATATAAATGTTGTATAATGAAGGGGTAAACGTGAAGAGGCTCTTTAGACAACAGCAGATTTATTCATTCCATTATTTATAACTAGGTTCTTAAACCTAGACTAGAAGAGGTTACTTTCACGTCCGTTCACCTTCACTCCCTAAATCATACTCCTCCATCGACGATGAAGTCGCTGCTAGGTGATTATGTTAAAAGCTCCCTCTATATCATTTAGGATGATACACTCTGCCATCCTGATTAAGGAGGACTCCTACTTATTGATATATACTAAGCCTGTTAATAAAGATATTGAAAAGACAGCACAATAATAATAAAATTTAAACACCATTAATGTCTTGAAGATCACAACATGTGTTCTTAAAAATTGAAAGTCTGTGCAAAAAGTTCTTGCACAAAGAAAAGTTTGTATAAAAGAAAAAAAAAGTATCTTCTTCAAAAAGTTTGTATGATGGAAGATAGAAAAAGTCTATTCTTTAAAAAGTTTGTATGAAGGAAAATAGAAAAAAAGTCTCTTTCAATAGTTCATAAAAGGAAAATTGAAGAAACTCAAGTATCTTCCCAGCACTTCATCATATCAGCTGATGTGGTTGTGAGAAGTGGTCCTTCATTTGTCCCCAGTTTACGGACATCATATCGGTCATTTGGCCAAATCTTTACCACTTCGTATGGGCCGAAAAACTTTTGACAAAGTTTTAAACCAGTACCAAACTGCTTTCTTTTGATGGCTACTTTGTCACGGAGTTTGTACTTGTTTGCTATCTTGCGTCGAGTATTATAGTTGTGCTTGCTTCTTTCTTGCAGCTGTAGTATGTTGGTTTTTGCTTGTTCGCGCATTTGTCGTTTATTTTGGACGAACGTATGTATGTGTTCTTCTTCGAGGATTTTCTTGATGTTAAGGTCTTCCTTGTTTTTCATTTTAATCCCTATTAAGAGCTCGAAAGGTGTGTACTTTGTTGCTGAAGAAACGGTGCTGTTGATTACGTGTTGTACTGCTGACACATGTTTAAACCATTTATTGGGGTCATCGAGGGATAACTTTGTGATGACAGGGATAAGTGTTCCATGAAACTTCTCTACTTGTCCATTTCCACGAGGCTGACCAGTGGTGATTGTGACATGTTCAATTTCCTCATCTTTGCAGTATTTCTTAAATTCTATTGCTGTAAAGGCTGATCCACGGTCTGATATTATTCGTCTAGGATTTCCGAAGGTAATTTGTTGGAGTTGAAGTTTATCCAAAGCATCTTTTGTTGATGTTGATTTAACAGGGTATATCCATATGAATTTGCTAAAGGCACATACCCCGGTAAAGATGTATTTGTAATTTTTATTTGTACTTGGAAGTGGGCCGAGAAAATCGATATGGTATGTGTCCAACGGGACGTAGCCTTTTGGGATTTAGTGTAGAAATCCTTTTTGTTTTCCAACTTTACGTGAAGAAAGTATGCATGGAATGCAGTTGGATATTATGCTTTCGACGGTTTTTCTTGTATGCAGGAACCAAAATTGTTGTTTCACCAATGCTTCAGTTTTATTGATCCCGAAATGGCCTTTATTGTGTTTTATTTAGACTATTTGTTTTTGAATACCTTGTGGTATAACTAACAGTTCTTGGTCATTGACCAATTTGTAAAGAATGTTGTTTTTGTATTTGTATTTGTATTCTGTAGTTGAAGAGTGATAGATTAGATTTTTAATGCCTTGTGTGAATTCGTCCTTTGACTGAGCATCGCAGATTTCCTGGTTTGTTACATCAACTTGGATTGACATGACTGGGTTAACGACTGAGAGCATCAACATGTCTCATCTGCTTGCCTGGTTAGTGTATTATCTTGTAGTCAAAATCCTCTAACAACATTGTTCATCTGGCAATTTTTGGTGGCACTTCTTTCCTTGACATGGTCTTTTGGAAGGCTTTGCAGTCTGTAATAATTTTGAACTTGGTACCTACAAGGTAGTGTCTGAATTTCCTTAGTGCTTGAAGTATGGCAAGAACTTCTAATTCGTACGATGAATATTTCTCTTCTTGTAGTGACGTCTTATGGCTCATATAATGTATGGGATGCAAGATGTTATCCGAGTCTGCTTGAAGAAGAATAGCTCCAAATCCTTTTGAGGATGCATCACAATGTAACTGTAAAGGCGAGCCTTGTTTATATAGGTGTAGCACAGGCTCTGTTGACAGTGCCTGTTTCAGTGTTAGAAAAGCTTGTTTTAGGTCTGTACTAAAATAAAAAGGAGTATTGTCCCGTAAAAGATCACTTAAGGGTCTTGCAATGGCAGCATAATCCCTTATAAACTTTCTAAAAAATCCACTTAGACCCAAGAATGATTGAACATCTTTTGTTGTTTTGGGCTGTGGAAAACCTAAAACATTATTTGTTTTGGCTGTTGAGGGACGAATTGTACGCTTTTCTAATATGTGTCCGAGAAAGTTTATTTTTCTTTGTAGAAAATTGTATTTTTTAAAGTTAAACTCAAATCCATAGTCGGAAGCTACTTTGAAGACTTGCTTGAGTTTTTCGACGCCCTCTAACTCATTGACTGATGGGATAATCAAATCGTCTAAATACAAGATTAGTGTATTAGTTTCTAAATGTTCTCAAAAAAAAATCTGTATAAATCTTTGAAAAGCAGACGGCGAGTTGCAAAGTCCAAACGGGACTTTATTAAATTGATACTGATTATCTGGTGTAATTAAGCTAGTATACTTGTGGCTTGCAGGATCAACGTCTACTTGGTAAAACGAATTTTTGAGATCTAAATTTGTGTACACGGTAGCCCCTTGTAGCCTTTGTCGAAGACGTCGTCTATAATACTAATTGGAAATCGTTCTTTGATTTCCACTTTGTTTAAGCATCTATAATCAATACACATGCGTGTTGAGCCATCTTGTTTTTTGCACAAAACTATTGGTGAGCAAAAGTCAGAAGTACTTTCTGAAATAATTCCGTCGTTCAATAGTTGTTTGATTTGCCTGTTAACTTCCAATTTCTCGGTGATTGATAAACGGCGTGCCCGCTGAAAGATTGGCGTTTCATCCGATTAAAAATATTTCATTTGAAAATTTGTACTTTTTATTTTATTTGGTTTATAAAACTTTACCATATTCGTAACAGTATCCCGCAAGTTATCGTCGTTAATGTGCAAGAAATCCGCTTCGTTTAAACTCACGCTATCCCCAATTGTAAACAGAAAAGAATTCTCTTTTGGTAAACAATCAACACGTGTTTCTGTTTGCTTACATTCTCGACCATGTGCTTCTGCCGGTGAGCCTTTTCCTCCGTCTTTTGTTCCTACACAGACTCTGCCTACTTCATCAGGATCTTCTAATGACCGCTCGTCTATTCTCATGGGGACATTAAGCCCTGCCTCCATCAACGAAGAAGCGATATTCTCTTTTGAGTCATTTTTTGTATGACCTTGACACGTGTCATCTTCTTGCGTATTCGGAATCGGAAAGATTTGAGAAGCATTTAAAATTTTGTTATTTCTTTCAGTAGGAAAAGTGATATATTCAGAATCCTTTTTTAAAGCAATATAGCATTTTTTTTTTCGTGTGGATTTCAAATTGGTTTTCATTCAGAAATGGGTCTTGTGTTTTTATGCTTTCATATACATTAGATGGAATTATTAAGTTAGAACAAAGATCATCACATTCTGCTGCAGTTACTAGAATTGGGTTTTTGTTCTTTGGATGAGCTAGATTTATTTTTGTTAATTTCGCTTTTTACGTGGAACCAAAAGCTCCTGTGAGGGTTATTGATTTGTTTTAGACTGTTGAGGGTGGTAATACACTGGTTTTTACACAAGTTATATTAGTGCCACCATCGATCAAAGTTTTTATTTTTTTATTACCAATAAGAACATCTTTGTACTGTAGCTTATTGAAATATTATCACGGTTGTAATTTCTTCCGGTTTCTATTTCGCAGACGTGATTATTTGGTGCGTTTGGCCTAAAATTATCATTGTTGTTGTTGTTACGGTGATTGTAAGAACCCCGTGGCAGTCTGTTATACGACCCTCTGTATTGGTTTTGCGTATTTTTGTTTTGGAAATTATGCCCGCTGTTGTATGTTTGTTGCTGATGATTTGTTTCGCTTAGAGATTTATGTTTTGACGTAAAGTAAATATCACACTCTTTTGCAAGTTCTTTAGGTTCTAGCCAATCTTCCCCTTGGCGAATGGCGATGTGTGCTGAAAAGTTTATCCGACACCATTAATTTACATAGTGTTTCATAGTCAGTAGCGTTGCGTACCTTACAGTAATATGCGAATGATTGTGATAACCTTGACCCAAATTGCGTGTGTGACTCGTTCGGCATACGTTGACTCCTTTGAAAATTAAGAAGACATTCTTGTGGCGTGGGTTGAAATTGGCGCAGGACAATACTTTTGACTTGTTCGTAATTTTTGAGGTCGTTCTCCAAAATATTTAGCAAAATGTAACTAGCCTGTTCTTCAAGTATACTAATCAAAATTTCCGATCCTGCATCATTTGGGATGTTTTTGTCGTAAACGCCCGTTCTAGCGACTGAAAGAATAAATTGTAATTTTCTGGTCTCGATGGGACTGGCATGCTTAGCGTTTGAACACTGTAATGAAGACTTTCGATATTTGGACTTGCTTCAGTTGCTGTGGTACTTCCAGTACTAGTTTGGCTTAATGCAGAAGTATTTTTAAGAGATGTGAGCTCACGTTCTTGTTCTATCTGTGTGAGTTTAACTTCTTCGATTTGTTTCTGTTTTTCAAACTTAACTTCTTCGATTTGTTTTAGTTTTTCATTAGCCTCTTGGGCTTTTCTATCCTCAACTACTGTTGTTATTAAATCTTTAACGTAAACTGGATCTTTAACGAAAATTTCACTTTTTTCAATTAAGTCTTTTAATTTTAGAATTGTGTTACCGTCCGGTACAATGATATCTAATTCAGCGGCGACAAATACGAGATCTTCCTTTCTGGTATTTTTAAACATAATTAATAATAAGATGGATCCTACCTGCGTTTCTTGATTTTACTTCACTTTTGGAGTTGTATCTGTTTTATGTTGTTTTTTCGAAGAGTACTCGTTGCTTCTGGTTTCTGGATCCTGGTTCGCTCTTTTCTGGCTTAGTTGGTCGATGTGGAATAACTGTGCCGACTTCGTTGAACTTCTGCTTGACGGCTGAAGTGGGACTTTTTTGGCCAAGCGACAGTGTTGTAGTTGCAGGTTCGATTTGGCTCAGGATGCTGGATCCTTGCTGGCTAAGTGGTCGATGTGGAATAACGGTTCTAGCTTTGTTGAACTTCTGCTTGACGGCTGAAGTAGGACTTGTTTAGAGAAGCAAGTGTGTTGTAGTTGCAGATTTGATTTGACTCGGGATGCTGGATTCTTGCTGGCTATGTGGAATAACGGTGCTAGCTTCGATGAACTTCTGCTTGACGGCTGAAGTGGGACTTGTTCGGCGAAGCGAGTGTTGTGCAGTTGTAGAATGACAACGCTGGTTGATGAGTTTGCCTTTTATTTGTAGATTCCACTGGTGGTCGCTGATTGCTGCGGTAATTCGTGATGAGGATTTTGGTTTGACCTTTAGATGCGTGAAAGTTCAGTTCTTATTTACTGATGAAAATTTCGAAGTTTTGTTTTTGAAAAATTATTTTTTCTGTCGTATTCTCGCGGGTAAAAAGCACGGCGAGCCCCCATGTTGTATGATGAAAGGGTAAAAGTGAAGAGGCTCTTTAGACAAACAGCAGATTTGTTCGTTCTATTAGTTTAGGTTCTTAAACTAAACTAGAAGAGGTTACTTTCAAGTCTGTTCACCTTCACTCCCTAAATCATACTCCTCTGTCGGCAATGATGTCACCGCTAGGGGATTACGTTAAAAGCCCCTTCTATATTATTTAGAATGATACATAAATATGGTGCCTTGGAGTTATTTTATATGCCTTTTGAAAGTAATAGTGTTAAGATAGTAGTTTAGATAGTATTTGCAATGATATTGGTTATGTAAAACTTTGTGTTGCTTCCAAATAAGGTGTATGGAGTTTACAGGGTTGTCGGAAACTCCCTGAAACATATTGAATCATAAAACTACTCAATTTCTACACATTTATTTAGGAATTATATCAAAGTTATTTACACTTTGATGGTTACAATCTAGTCATGCAGATGTAGTATTTCTTTTTCAATCTTTTTTTCCTAACAGATTTTACTGATTTCAGACAAGTTATAGTTTCCAATTAAATTTTCATATTTACCTAAATATCGTCTTTTAATTGTAAAGTGAGATCTAGTATAAGTTTTTAATAATTTGGTTTATCTTTTATTAATTACACTATTTGTAAAGATTTCAGGATGTTTTGCTCTAACCGAAATTAGTCATGGAACAAATACCAGAGGCATGAGAACAGAAGCAAAATATGATCCTAGTACTCAGGTAAACATTGATACACCACATTGGTGAAGGTGTTAATCTGGTGTGAAAGTATAACTAACTTGTTGCAAGTCTCTTTAATAGTCTCTTTCAAACAGAGACTTGCAACAAGTTAACCATAAATTCACACCACATTGATAGTTTTGTACCTTAACCAATCTCTTAACCTTTCTAAATTTTTACTATAGTTGTTTTATTGTAATTAAAAATTCCAAATATAAGCTTAATATTTACATCATTTGGCTTATTTAAAATTAAAAAAAAATATTTTCTTACTTTCAACTTCATTTAACATCATGCAAAGTATTATCATAACAATCCTAACAATGCTATGTTTAACTTCCCAAGAATGTTGGAAACCAGCCTAAATATCCTGTTTAAATCACTTCTAAAAGTTTGTCCAAACAGTTTTATAGTCCTTAATTCTATATACTTTTATTTTGATTTTTGTATATATATATATTTTTTTTTCATTGTATAAATTTATACAATTATTTAAATTAGTTATTATGTTTTATTTTAGGAATTCATTTTTCATACACCTGATTTCCAAGCAGCCAAAACATGGTCAGGAAATCTTGGCCAGTTGGCAACTCATGCAGTTGTGTATGCTAAGTTATTTACTCCTGATGGCAAATGTCATGGTTTACATAGCTTCATTGTCCCAGTTAGAGATCCTAAAACATTAATACCATTCAAAGGTATCACAGTTGGAGATATCGGCCCAAAACTTGGTCTGAATGGACTTGATAATGGGTGAGAATATTCTGATATTTTTTTATTTATTTTTTTAATTTAAATTGCTAAAACCTTACTAATGTACAGAAGATGTGTTTGACTATAATGTCACTAACTTAATAAATCTTTATAAGCTTGGTCAAAGTATAAGAGGTATTTTGTATTGAGATAAAGATATATTGCATTATATTTTTAAATATTTCAATAACTATACCATGTGGATATGTGCAATGCATTGCATAGCTGTTTAAAAATTATACTGGCATGATCTATTGATTTAAAGTAGCATAGTTATGAAACCATTGTATATTCTGATTCCCTAAATGTCATATCAAGTTATATCCATGATATGTTCTATCCAAATTTAAAATGTGTCTAATATATAGTTGTGCACTACAAATTGTCCTATATATTTCTTCCTGTTTTTATAGATAGATAGGTAGATATTCTAGCTAAAGCATTATTTGATTAAAAATTTTCAAATTAAGTGTAAAGAAGAAAAAAATAGTTTAGATATTTTAAATGTAAATATACTACTAATTATGTAAATATTTTAAATCAGATAATGAACTTTAATATAATTTCCAAAAATAAATATAAACATATTTACTTTCATGTAATTATACACTGTTATTAACTTATAAATTACCATTGTTTACTGGAAGCTAACATAACAATGCAGCAGCTCTGATGTAGTTTTATTTATCTTTTATATCACTACTTGTATTCAAACATATTTACTGACATTTTGAATCACTGAAGTCTCGAAAACAATTTCTAATGCTAATTTGTGTATTCTGTTCCAGTTTCCTTATGTTTAATCAATACAGAGTGCCCCGTGATACATTGTTAAACAAAACTGGTGATGTAACTCCGGAAGGGTTATATGTTTCCCCAAAAGTATGTGAATTTTGTCTACATTAAACTTCAGTAGGTTTTTCTTTCATATAGTTAGCAATGCTCATTTTCTCCCTTTTCACTCCTTAATCAATAGAATTAACCCTTCCAATGAAAGGTGGAACTCTTTGGCTGAACTTTTGATTTACTTTTGCTTGTAAATAGCTCCAAGGAAGCCTTTCACATGCATGCTTCTTGGAGTACCAAAAATTAACTTAGTACTGTTTCTTTAACTGAATTTTAACTGCTTAACCTTTATTCAAGATGAGTTTCGATAAAAGGCTTTGCTTCTTACCACAGTTTTATTTTTCTTCTAAACCTAGCACTTAGCTCACTGGGTTCAGCCTGTATTGATTAGATTTTTAATACATAAAAAATGAACTGTAAATTTAAGTGCATACAAATTTATTTTCTTCTATTGCAATATTTTTGTTGACACACAGCTTATTTTTCTTTTCAGAAGTATGTTTCTATTCTCATTTATTTGATACATTAGGGCCTAATTTAATCATTAAATTTTGCAGTATACATATAACTTAGTTTCCTTTTTTGTATATAAATTTATTAATGAAAGAAATGCTTGAAAGGTACTTACAGGGCTGCCACAGGCGACTAAAAAGGCTACTAAAGCGACTATTTTAGTGGCCAGGCGACTATGGCAACTATTTCAATGAAAAAAGGGCCCAAAGCGACTATTTTGAACAAAACCTCCAACTATTTTTGGGCTCAGGCGACTATTTTTTTTTTAAATTGGATACTGTCCGTTAGAAGACAGAAAAAAAAACGGCACTAAGGTACTAACAATTTTATCAAAATGGTGATTTTTTTAAAGGGGGGGGGGGGCGGGAGAGCGAACACTACCGAAATAGTTGTCCATATTCGCTGGTAGAGTGATCACTTTGTTAGGCCGACGATAGTAACTTCACGCAAGATTATTGTTTTTGACGGCAACCACGGTCATTTTCGCCTACCTGTTAGGTTTCTATGTTTTATCTTTCGCCATGCAAGGCAACAGCATACACAATTATATTCTCAAATATCAAATTATTTCGCTTTATTTACTCTAAACAAAAATGAATTTGTGGAATTTGCCTCGAACGTCGAAAGAAAGTGCCGTAGTATGGACAGTATTGATGTTATTTGACGCTATTTCCGAGATTTGTGTCAGTGTGATGAACAATTTTGCCCTGTTGGTCAATGAATGCAAAATGATTAGAATTTCAATGCTGTAGCTAAAGTTATAAATAATTAAGTAATTTAAATTTTTAAGCAATTTATTTAATTACTCTGAATGTAGCTTAAACAGGGTGGCGTCAGAACCGGGAATTCAGGGAAATGTCAAGGAATTTCGCAAAATTACTCTTTAATCAGGGAATTTTGAAATTTTCGAGTTTCTCTTCTCGCGTACCCCGTGTGGGTGCGGACATCTGTCCCAACTCGCGTCACACGATATATATATAGTTTTTATAGTTGGCCGATCGATTTGGGTGTACGAAATTTCCGAACTTTTTCTACTCTCAGCAGCTAAGCCAAACAGGCCAATCTCCACTCCTTAGCCCACAACCACATGTTCATGTTCCATTTTTTTTTTTTTTTTTTACTTTCTAAAATTATTGATATGCTTAGAACAATGATTTACACGTTATTTCTGATAGATTTTTGGTTATCCTATAACTTCGCGTCCGCCGGTGTCTTATTGTTAAAAAAAATCTTCAAACTTCAATCTGCCTGCATCCTTTACAGACATGATTTTTTTTCTTCTTGCCTTGCTTTTTTTCTCAACAGAATATATTAGAACCCTAATTATTTACGTATTTCTGTTAGATTTTTAGTAGTCCTATTATTTAGAAGCGTGACCGTAGATTTATTGTTTAAAAAAATCCTCCAACTTAAATCTGACTGCATCCTTTACAGACATGATTATTTTTCTTTTTGTCTTGTGTTTTTTGTCAATAGAATATATTGGAACCCTAAATTCCTTAATACTATTTCAAATTGATTCCATCATATTTTTTCGTTTTTATTAACCCTTTACAGCATTGTGTTATAGATGTGCAACAAATCTATAGGCATTCATAAGCAAAATGGGTTAGATCCTGTATTTTATTTTTTTACTTTAATTTTTACATTTTATTTAACGTAATTAACTGAAAATGATATATGTGTTTTTGATTTATATGTTTAATATAAATCAAATAAAGAATTGAAGTATCCTGCTCCCCTTCCATAAAATAAAAAAATAATCTGAATGCTTTACTGCATACATTTAGGCAAAGGGTTATGGAATTAAAAAAAAAGGTCCTTACATCCCCCCCCCCCCCCCTCGCTGCCAAATGCTGCTCTTGTTTAATAATTAATTTGCCTCATTTAATATGTACTTTTGTGGTTTAAGATAGTATTTTTGTTGTACAAAATTTTATTTCTGTATATCTATGAGTAATTAATTTTTTGTAAGAAGCTGTTAATTTCCAAGACTTTCTTTAATGCATTATGTGTTATTTATCTTTTCTCAACTTCCAAATCTAAAACACATAATCATAACACAAAGAAGAAAAATATTGTACTAGTTTTACTTTTCCTTGAAGTTAACAAGTATGGGTGTAGTTTGTAAATTGTTTTATGCGAATTTTGTATTTTTTTTTCTTGATGTTTTCCGTTTTTTTAAGCTCTAAAGATGCTTGTTTTGATTTTTAGCCTAAACTTATATTTTGTTGCAATTATACGTTGATAAGTAAATGTAATTCTATATAGTCAAATGTATATATTTTTAAATTGGCCGTTATTTTCTTTGTTTTCTTAAAATGTTATTTCGCAAATTCTGTAGCCATTTTGTTAAAAATTTAAAAACTGACCTTAATGAAATTCGATTGCCATTGCCAATGTATAGTATAATTGTTTAAACATGATACTTGTTTTTCTGAAAAAGTTGTTTGACTTTGGAAGTAAAGAAAAAGTTATCTTGTTTTGTCAATCGATTTTTATCCTCGCTTTTGCTTGAAGTTTAGCTTTTTTTTTTTTTTTTTTTTGCTTTGGTGCTGCCTGGGAGTAAGGTCGAGTTGCCAACTTCCATCGCAGTATATAAATATGGTAGCGCCTCCTCCAAGACACCTGCCTTTTACCGTATGGAATGTAATGTTTTAGACACTATTTTGAATGAAAGAAGAGTGTTTCTGAGTTTTCGTGTTTTATGTAAATCAACAGTTTTATTTCGAACTTATGAAAAGTGAGGCTACTATTTTCAACGTCTGAGACTACTATTTTCAACGTCTGAGACTACTATTTTTAATGTGTGAGACTACTATTTTGGCTACTATTTTTAACATCTGAGGCTACTAAAGCAACTATTTTCAAAGCTTACAGTCAGTGGCAGCCCTGTACTTACTTAATGTATTTACTTAAACGTAAACACAATTTTTTCAAACTGAGCATCTGTTTCAATTTATTAATATTATATATGATTCAACATGTGTTGTTTAAATTTTAAAAAAAACTACAGATTTAAACAAATGCATGCAAATTCACTTTCTGCTTTTCTTACAGTATTAGTTACAAGGTGACACATTTTAGTCGGGAACTCTGCGATGCATAATATTTTATTTTTCTCTGGTACATAATTGTATATTTTATGATAATTGTCTAATCTTATATTAAAATTTAGCTTTTTTTTAGCTTTTTTAGCTATATTTTCTCTACCACAGTGAATCAAACAAATTCCTAGACAACAAACAATTTCATAACAAATTCTTAGACAACAAACAATTTCATAACAAATTCTTAGACAACAAACAATTTCATAACAAATTCTTAGATAGTTCAATAATGTATCGACTCAAACTTATAAAAATAGTCTTTTAGTGATTTAAATTATAAAAAACATGTTCATCTGAAACAAAAATTTTAAATTTCAAAACTGTATCACTAGAAGTTGACAACACTTACACATGTGCTCCTTGAGCAAAAATATTTAAAAATTTCTAAAATTTAAACACCTGTTTGGGTATGTGCAGCACTAGTTTCTTTTTAAATCTCAAAATTATAATCTTGTGTCTTTAAAAGATGTAGATCTGAGTTATGTTATCCAATGATTTAGGTGGTTAATATCAATGAGCAGTTCACTGCACAAAATGTTCTTGTTATTTCACAGAATCGGATGACCAACACTGCAGGATCAGAGGCATTACAAAGGTCACCGCATAGGGCCAACTAGCATAATCCATTAGTTGGGGAACTTCATCTTTAAGACTTGAGGCACTGAAAGGAAGAAATGAGTAGAGACAGATTTAAAATTCCATTCTTTCACTACATTTCCTCACAAAAATCATGTGAATACACTTAACAGAATCTCTGTCTTATACGTTTCTGAAATCCAGGCATTCCTTTCAGAACACTATTACTTTTCCAATTTCTAATCTTTAGATATAATGTAAAATATTACATTATGACTGTAAGTCACAGATAAATATAATGTTAATAAACTCCACAAGGCAGACCGTGTTAAATAATGTCAGTTTATTAAAACCAAACTTCATATTTTAGAGAGAGAGTGAAAGATTCGGGGAATCACTTGGAGCTTTATCCATGGGACGTGTTGGAATCATCATGTTATGTGTAAATTTTCTGAGGCTTAGTGTACCCATTGCTGTACGTTATTCAGCTATAAGAAGACAATTTGGACCCACACCAAATGACGAAGTACCGGTGCTAGAATATCAGGTTCAGGTAAGCAGGTGCTTCATTAAACATTTATCAGGTGTTAAAACTATTTACTAAAATTGTGTTGCTTATTCAAACAAATTTTCTTAAGTACTAAAATAAACCTTTTATGTTGTGATAAATACAGGGTGGCTACAGTACTTGGAATTCAGGGAAATCATGGAAATGTCAGGGAATTTCACTCTTCTGGAAAAACCAGGGAATTTCACTCTTCTGGAAAAGCAGGAACATGTCAGGGAATTTTGTAAAATTACCCTTTAATCAGGGAATTTTGAAATTTATGAGTTTTCCTTCTCGCATACCCTGTGCAGATATCTACCTCGGCTCACATCACGTGAAGTGGATGCTGTGATGTCATTGCGTTGAATACAGTTTTTTTTCATGTACTTTTTTAAGTCCGTCTAAGGAGCCCTCAATGTCTGTCTACTTGGCCGATTTGGGAGAATGACGATTCCAAACTTTTTCTACTCTCAACAACTAAGCCAAACCATCGATATCCCGCCCAAAACCGCCTGTTGATGTTTCGCTTTTTCTTTTCTTTCTTTTTTTCTTTTTATTATCTGGGATCATTATTATGCATGGAACAATTATTTCTGTTAGATTTTTGATAATCCTATAACTTAACAGCACGGCTATTATGCTATGAACAGGAAACAGCATGTGACATATATTAAAGAAAATAACATGTTTTATTTGTGTTATTTTTTAAATTAAAAAGAAAACTATTGTACTGGTTTTGCTTTATCTTTGTAGTTAGCAAGTATGGCTGTAGTTGGTGAATTTTATATTTTTTAATTAATGTTTTCCATTCTCTTTTTCATGCTCTAGCTCTAAAAATGTTTGTTTGGATTTTTACCATAAATTTATTATGGCGCAATTATATTCTGTCTATTTAGAATTATATTTACTTATTAAATTTTTTTTTTTAATTCTCCATTATTTGGTTTTTTGAATTATAGCGCACATCAGGGAATTTTTGAAGAAATTTTTTGGAAATCAGGGAAATGTCAGGGAATTTTATTTCTGAAATTTTGTAGCCACCCTGTAATTAGAACTGGAGCTCTTTTTTTTTTTTTTTTTTTTTTTTAAATCTTATCGGAATTTTATCCTTAGAATACACCAATTTGCTCCTGAATATTGAATATTCATTAACAAAATTCCAAATTCTGTGTAAAAAATATTCCTAATCTCTTTAGTCCTAATCAAAGAGGTTCAATTATGTGTTAAAAAAATATCGGTAATAATTTTAGAAAATCAAATTATATATACAAAAACTAAAAACTATTTGTCAAAAAATAATTAAAATTTTATTTTAAATGTTTCCCTATATTTATTACTCTGTGAATTTTGTAAATGCTCAAGCCCTTTGCCTAAAATATAGGGATGGAACGGATATCCGGCATATCCGGCTGATTTTTCAATATCCGAAACCCCGTCGGATATCCGATTTGAAATACCGGACATCCGATAATTTCATTCGGATATCCGGCTGTATATCCGACCACCAGGTATCCACAAGAAATAATTTTTTGAAAAAAATAATGATCTTTTTCGGACAAAGGGAACACCGCATTCTACACTTTTTTTTTGTAATTTTTTTTCTTGGACATAAATTGCAGTCAAATTAGAAAACGAAAACAGAAAGAGGCGCCGTATTATTGACGCCGAGTTCCAATTTTTTTCCGTACACATCCTTCATACGTGTTTTGCAATATGTTCTTTTCATTCCAAGTTTATGATCTGATTAATTCCAGATGTTATATTTGAATGCTTCTCCGTGAAATTCGAACCGAAATACTAATAAATAGTACTTTTTTTCCATAACATAAGTGACTTAAGAGTTTTAGTTATTCTCACTTATTCCTTTTTTTCTGACATTTGCTAGCGAGTAAAAAGCAATAAATAGCCAATGCGCACTCCTCTATGCTTTTTTTTTGTTCTATCGACGATAATACCCTACCCCTTTATGCTATGAATGGTATGGTCTAATTTCTGATTTTTCATTGGCAGAAGTTGAAATCTGGTATATTTTTTCTGACGTAAAATGAAGTATTGTAATTTTTAGGTCTTTAACGCAGCGCCACAATGTGGAATTATATTTAGCTCTCTAGAATGTCTTGAATCATAGTTTTCTCCAATTACAATCCAATTTATAATTTTTAATAATGGCTCATTTAAAATCTCCCATTTGGAAGTATTTTAAAATTAATGGAAATGACGAAAGCAAAGCCCTATGTGTTACTTGCTCCACAGAATCGTTTAAAAAATATATTGTGCGCGGCAAAAGCCCAAAATCCTTTTCCACAAAACCATTATGGAACCATTTAATGAGTGTGCATAAGGAAATTCACTGAAGCTTAAAAGACTCACTAAATGCTTCAAATATTGATGAACAAGAAAAAACAATTCATCAAAACAAGAAATGCACTCAGACAACATTGGAATCGACATTATTTGTACCAAAATTGTGGAGTTTAGATGATCCTAAAGCAAAAGCCTTAACCACACAAATATGTAAGTACTAATTTTGTTTGTTTATATTAAATATATATTTTATATATGGTATAACATAACGTTGATGAATTTTGGGTTCGAAATTTTTTAAGTTTATATTTAAAGACGGAATATTCCGATAGATCCAATTTAAGTTTTCTACGAGATTTCTTTAAATCCGTAATGTTTTAGGTGCATTACAAAAAAAAATAGACTTCAATTTCATAAAATATTTAAAATAAATCTTTTGTTATTAACAAATGCCTCCGGTATAATTTTGTAATCATTTAACAATTATAAACAATGCATGAAGTAAATTGAAAGTAGCTATATTTTGCACTTCAACATTGTAAAAAAAAATTTTAATATAATTTTAGGTGAGTTAATGGCTCTTGATGCTGAACCATTCTCCATTGTGAATAGAGAAGGCTTTGGTCAGTTAATAAAATACCCAGCTCCTCGTTATCCGCTTCCAAATGGAAATTATTTTCGTGATAAAGCCCTGCCAGAACTATATGAAAAACTAAAAAGTATCAATATTACAAGATATAAAATCAGCAACAAAGATCTCTTTCACTCATCAACTAAAGTTTAAATTAAAAAAAATTAACTCAGTGGCGCGACAGCCCGTGTGGACTAAGGCCTGCTGGGCCCAGCTCAGCTTTCTCGACTGTGGCATTTGTGTGTCACATAGCAGATGTTTCAGTCAGATGGTCATTCTGACGCCGAACCCCAGTGTTTAGTTCCCAAGCATGCATGGTCCTCCTCAGTTTATTTCTTTCAGGTATAAACAGATAAGTCAACCTTGCCCAGTCCGCGAATCAAACCATGGACCTGTGGCATGCAGTGCGGTGCGCTAACCACTAATTATAATTTACTTAATACTTCATATCATGACCATTTTTTTCGTATAGCATATCGTATAACTATCGTTTTTAGTATATAGACCGAATATCCGTTTCGGATATCCGTATCCGGTAGACGTGGTACCCCGGATATCCGAAATCTGACAAAACTCACATCCATTCCATCCCTACTACAATTAATTTTCCATGTAATCATAGTAAATATGCATTTAACTTTTGTATAATTGTATAAAATATATTTTTCCAGCAATGGCGTTTACTCCCTTATGTCGCAGCAACTTATGTATGCTACTATTTTGCAAGAGACTTCTACCAGGATTTCATAGACTACTTTCTTGAAACATTATTTGGAGGAAAATCAGCAGAACAAGTACTATTTTTATCAATTCTGAAGCGATAATTAACTCAGATATGTATATAATGTGTTTATTTTAGCGTATAATTTTTTAAAAAGTTTCCTATTTTTTATTGATAATAATGATGATAAACTATCATGATAGTTTTAATTGGTGAATGCTGTGCAATGTGAAAAACTGTGCATTAAGTAGCAGAAAATATAAAATTGATTTATTTTCTTATTTGACGATTTAATTAGATAATAAAATTATCTTTTAAAGTGTTTATATTTTAGCATAAATGTAAGCCGTCTTTCAGAAAAATTAACATTGTGTTTACAATACAAATTTTAATCTACCGATAACTTGAACCCGCAAAAAAAGACATTACTTGAACTTTCATTGCAAGTTGTATATTTTAATTCAATATCCTTACATTTAATTTAGGCTGATAAAAGAACATATATCCATGCTCTAAGCTGCTGTGGAAAGGCTGTGGCTGGTTGGATTGCCAGAGATGCTATACAAGAATGCAGAGAGGCATGTGGTGGGCATGGGTATATGAAAGGTATATTTAAATAAATTTTATTGTTGTTCTCAACAGTTTGATAAAATCAAAATTCTAAAGATATTGTATTATTAGTTTATCTTGAATTGACTAACTTTCTATAAATATATAAAAAAAAACATTAGAATTACAATTAGAAATCTTTTTTCTGATAAAATAAGTCCTATTGAGGTAGCTTTTGTCAGTAACGCTTGAAACAACCCTTTTCTCAAAGGGTATAAATTGTAAAAGTGGTTAGTAGTATATTTTACGCGACTTGGCAAACATCCCTTTGAATATTAGTTTACCACTAAACCTAAACTCACAGTTCAGGTAAAATGCCTACCCACTTGTGAAGATCTCAGAATTGATGTTTCCACATGGATGCTCTATAATCTCTGCCTTATCACATCTGTAATTGTGACAATTAGTCTTGTATCAGTAATTAAACTATATGCAAAGAGTTTTCAGTGTTTGTACTTATTCAAGATAAAAATGTCGAGCAATTTTCTCTTGAAAGACCTTTCGAAAGTTTTCGCCCTTCACACTCTGTCAACTAGCTCTCCCACACCCAACTATATTATATTTGTTACTGTATTGTCCAGGTGTAGTTCTTTCAGTATAAAATAATCCAATCAATTGGTTCAGTGAATTGAAACAACTGCTTTAAAGTTTTATTCGTCATAATCTTAAAATGGTAATAACAAAAAAAAGCTCTCTACTTTGAAAAGAAAGAACAACTGTGTCTTATTATTGGATTAAAACAAATACTGATATCTTTAGTGTGTTAGAGGGAAAAATGAACATCTAATTTCATTTGATCTGTTTCAAATCAAATGTCATTATTTCTTTCTATCAAGTTTTGACCAAATCACAAAAGAACCTGCTTATTTTCTATTTTTGGCTTTAGAGAATTTTCAAACCACTGCAATCTAGTTAAAAAAAAAAAAAAACGATCGTTGTTAATTACAAAGTAGTCAATTTTTCCGTCAAATTTTTTGATGACCAGTACCAACGTGTTTGTCAATAAAGCATAATATACAATTAAAAAGAGAAAACTAAGCAGATAGCTAAACAATTATATAATATTTTTTTCGATCGATTATTTTACCTCAGAAAGTAAACCATCTTCCTCACATATTTTCACATTGCGCATTTTCCCTTATATATTATCTAATGCAGTTTTGTTCTAAAATTAAATTATATGTGTACCAAATTTGATATACCCTGTATTTTTTTCTAAAACAATTTAAAATGGAAAAATTCCTGGGTGTAAAATCTTGAAAGTATTGAACTTCATATTTTATTATAACTAACAACTTCTTTGTATAATTAGTACTATTCTTATGCTGTGTGTATATTAAAAAAAAATATTATATATTATCATAAAATGTCATTTGGAAAATTATTCTTTTCTCTTAGTCTTTTTGCAGTTAATAAAACATATATACATTTAGTATTACACATGCTAAGATGTGTAAAATATATATTTTTGCGACCAGTATTGAGCAAGCTTTTTTTGGTCGAAAGTACTTTATCAATATATAACATTTTAATTTTATTTCTTTATTTTGTTCATGGACTATATTTTCTACCTGAAGAAGTTGTTGTATTGTCAGATTGATTCTGACTTGTATTGTATAAAGTTAGGTGACCTTGACTTGCTTTTAAAGTGCCGTTATAAAGATAAGAATATAATACATATGTGTTCTATGATCCTTTATACAGGGTTTCCGCGCCTATGGAAAGTCAGGGAAAATCATGGAAAGTCATGAATTTAGACATAGAGTAAATTTTGTCATGGAAAGTCATGGATTTTGAACAAAAAAAGCCTAAAAGTCATGGAAAAACAGTGAATTGCATGGATTCCAAAAAATCTTACGCAAAATCACGTGACTATGACGTCATAAACGCCATGATCGCGATTCTTTGTTACTTCGACGATTCATAGATTAATCTGCGTTTTTATTTACTTTATTGATAGAAACAACGGTTACAGTTAAAAACTCCGGCCAATGAAAAGAATTTCTGAACTCCAAACTTGTGACATCACACAAGTAGGTCTCGGTGAATAAAAAATTCATAATGTAAGAACTGAAGTAAATTAATTTCATAATCTTTACTTTTGGTTTGACTCCGTAGGCTCTGGTTTACATTGTTGATACCAAAACATTTGATTATTTAATTTACTTATATTTTCTTATTCCTTCTTCAAATATTTACTTATTATTAAAGATTGATTAGCTTTTTTAACACCTGAAATATCAAAAAATGGAAAATTATTTTTCTCTGTTTCTTCTGGTTTCGACGTATCTTCGTTACTGATTATATGGTGAGTACCTATTCCTCTGCATTTATTGGAAAAGTCTCTTGTAGATATATCTAGGGTGGCGACAGAACAAGGAATTTCACTATTCTGGAAAAATAAAGGAATTGCGTAAAATTTGAACTAGCTAACGCGCTTCATTTTAAGTGATTATCATCTCAACGCAAGCGGTGCCGCTCCATTATTCCGCCGACAGTCACTTACGCTTGCCTTTCGTATAACTTTAATCTGACTGAATCCTTTACTAGAATGATTATTTTTAAACTTGTTTTTTGTCAACAGTATGTATAAGAACCCTAATTATTTACGTATTATTTCTGTTAGATTTTTAGTTATTCTATAACTTAGCAGGGCGGCAGCTCGCATCCATTTTGTTAAAAAGAAATTCTTCGACTTCAATCTAACTGCATCCTTTACAAACATGAATATTTTTCTTCTTGCCTTGTGTTTTCTGTTAACAGAATATATTAGAAGCCTAAATTCCTTAATATTTCAAATTGATTCCACCAGATTTTTTTTCGGTTTTATTTACCCTTAATAGCTCTGTTACACACCTCGCTCTGTTTTAAACACCTTTACTGTATTATTTTTCTATGCTTAGTTTACTTACATGAAACGAGGATTTTTTACTCAATATAAAACTTATAGTAATCATTTTACAATCGTATACAATAATTTATTTACTATGTTGCGTTAGTAAAATTTACTATGTTGCGTTAGTAAAATAATAAAATTCTCTAGTCAGGTTCAATGTTTTTAATGCGATTTCTTGAGTCATGGAAAATCATTTGCTTCAGTCATGGAAAGTCATGAAAAGTCAGGGATTTGGGACATTTAAGATTGGCGGAAACCCTGTTTATAATTTGTAGTAAAAACCATTGAAAAATATTTCATTTGTCACGGATGAAATTTTATATGTATTGATTTGACAAAACACTTATTGTAAAGGAATCTTATAGCTCTTATATTGATAAAACCACTGTAAAATATAAACTGAAGAGGACAAAGAAAGTCAATATGATCTTGGAAATGATTTTTGTCTTCTCTTTTTTTTTTTGTATATTTGTGTCTTTGTTAATATAATGCTATCGACATTGTAAAGTGTTTCCTTTTAATGCATTGATTACCTTTCAATATGAAATTGTTTTATTTACAGCTTCTGGGTTTGGAAGTTTAAGGAACAATAATGATGCAAATTGCACTTATGAGGGTGACAATAATGTTATTTTACAGCAAACCAGCAATTATTTGCTAAATCTCTTGAAAAGATTAAATTCTGGTGAGTTGACTTTTTATAATTATGTGGTTTTTTGTAACATACTTCTTTTAGATTGCAACAATAGTCTTTAAAGTATATGTATTAAAATTATATTCATTTATGTTAAAGCAATTACTTTTAATCTCTATAATATTTGTTTTTTTATATTTGTTTTTTGAAATTATAGCATTATAATCCAGAGCAAATAGATTTTCAACACCATTGTTTGTTTAATTCCTTGTCTACAAATTATAACACAAATAAGAGTTCTCAAATATATTTTCCTACTTCATTCTTTATTATGCTTTCATATTTTATTTAGTTAAATATTAAAAATGCTTAACTTTACTCCTAGACAATGGTAAATAGTTAGCTTTGATCTATTCCAATGTTAATGCAATTTGAGTTGCTTATTGTCAATATAAAGTGTATTTATATTTAATTTTCATTGTCATTATAAAGTGTATTTATATTTAATTTTCATTGTCATTATAAAGTGTATTTATAATTTAATTTTCAAGTCTAAAGGTCAAATTGTTTCAAATACATAATTTGTTTTTATGAATAGTTGGATATTATAGTCTTTTAGTTATTGCTAGAGATGTAGTTATGCGATTCGTCTTCAAAGCCTTCCATGTAACTGTAACTAAATTTTTACTATATATGTTGTAATGTCTTGTTTGATTCAAATGCTATTTAAATGTGCAACAAAGGGATACCATGAACAATCTAAATATTTGGTTTTCAATCACATACACCTTACAAAACTAACAACTGTACTTATTAACACAAATATCTACAAATTAAACACAATCACAAAGAAACATAAAATGTTAATGAAAACATACCCAATCTTCTTTAGCAGAGAAAAATACTTCTTTCCCTGGCAAGGGTCCATCTCTCTCTACTCACATTTATTTATAGTACCACCTCCCCTAACTTTTAAGCCTTAATACCGTATCTTTTGAAGGAGATACAGTTCAAACACTTCCTAAAATTATCTAAACATTAATATCATAAAGAATTATAGCATTCATCTATGACACATATCTTTACATACAATGGATGTATGTAAAGACGCTCTCTATAATTCAGGATAAATCAAAGTATCCATGTAGAAAAACAAAAGTTAAGTCATTTTAAAAGTTCTAATTAAAAGCAAAAGTGCAGCAGTGGGGGACATCTTTGCACTTAGGCAATACCTTAAAGTTATATTGTACTTTTAAATAGCAAATGTCCAGCCTTGTAGTTTAGAACTGAGGAGCCGACTTCACTTGTTAAAAGTGGTAACGGATTGTGATCCATGTAGACCTCTAATTCAACTCTGAACATCCAGGATTTGAACTTCTTTTTTTGTAAGTACACAATTTAAATTAATTTTCACTATCTCATTTTAGGAGAACAAATACCAAAATGTTTGCCTGATATCCAGTTTTTTCATGATATGGATAAAATACTGAAAATGAAATATGTACCTCGAAAATCATCTGATATAGAACTTCATGGTGTGTGTTCTTTTTTATAAACTTTTGCTATATTGTATGTGTAAATTATATTGTTTTTGTGTTGTTGTTTTTTTTTAATTTTATGTAGAAACTTTTTTGGTAATAATTAAAAAAAAAGTTATTAATATATTATGACATTACATGAACTTTATACAGACTTGAAGTCATTATAACCTTATAGGTTATAATAGAATATGGCTCAATATTAGAAAAACTATTCTTATGCTTTAAATCTAAATTGTGAAAAGTTCTTAGCTATTAAATTACCACACCAAGTGAAGGTGTGTATAATATTATCTGAAAATAACGTTATTTTAATATAAGTGTTTGTACTCGTATTATTTGAATTTTGCACATTTAAAGATACTTTTGTGTCTTTCTGTCAACTTCTTACATCCTGTTCTACAAATATAATAAAATTTAAAAGCCAAAGTTAGACCTTAAACAGCCAAAAACTAATATTAAAATATGAATCTTAAAAATATTTGAAATCCCGACTGAGTTTCTTTGTCAGGGGGCTCGAACCTTGTCAGGACTTTAATGGATGTGTTTCTGAAATGTGATTGATATAATACATCAATCCTCTATGCATCCAGCCAGACAGACAAGAAGTCAAAAATATTCACCAATACTAAAAGGAAACGTACCTTGTAAACCAAATTTAACAAAATCGCTGTTTTCCAATGTTTTAATACCCACGTTGTTTCGAAATGAACCCAGTCCAGCATCAAGAGTTTAAGTATTGAAAAATATAATTCGCAAAATAGCCCCACATAAAACATTTGAAACTGCACTGCAATCTATGCTCCACGAAAAAATGACAAAAAGTTTTTAAATTAACTATTTAGACCAGTTAGGGCTATTTAACTGGATTTCAATATTGCCTGAACATTAAAATCAGAAACCGAGAGAAGAAATTTCAAAAAGATAAAAGTTCAAAAATATTTAGTTAATCCATTTATCTTCAAATTGTCCTTAAAAATGTTTATTATATTTGTAGGATTGTATTGCTCATTCTGCTTTCATGTAGCATTTTGCTGAGGATGTGTACGCAATGGCATTCTAATTTCTTTTATAATTTTAACTTAAGTATAAAAGTTTTGATGTTTCTACTATAGATTTTTATAACTTTATTAATTTTGACATTCTTACTTCCTGTATCATATTTGGAATAGATTTAACAACAGAGGACATTGTCTAAATTGCCAAGTAAACCTTATTTAATTTATCAGTCTACATAGCCTTAAATATACTGTACTGTTTCAGTTTTAAAATGTGCCCTTCAATTTAGTAAAGATTTCTCAAATGGTTTCTTTCCTCAACTTCTTATTACTTTTTTGTTTAAACTAATTGTCTTATATTATCTTTACTTCTCATGATTTGGCTTTTTGAAAATAATTTTCCTGGCTGGTCTATCAGTAATTTTGTTTTGTGAATTTCAGAAATTTTAGATATGTACCACTGGTTAGTGTGCTATCTACTTATAAAGTCTAGCTCAAAATATCAAACTGAGTTTGAAAAAAACAAAGATGCCTTCACTGCACGCTGCAATTCCCAAGTTTACAATTGCCATACACTTTCAATTGCATTTTTTCAGGTATTGGTGCTACCTTTTTTATTTATTTATTTAACTTGAAAATTTAGTTGCTTAAAAATTTCAGTATTTTGAATATAAACTTATTTCTGAAAATAAACAAAGATGTTTAATGTCAAGTGCATTTGTCATTTATCTTACTCTTAATCATGTGATTCTGCAATTACAGCCAGATAATTGTATGCTCTTATTTCATATGTAAAATAGCCATTTAAGGGAATATCTATAAATAGGGAGTTTTCACATCATTTTTATACTAACATATGTAAGCAGCTCGATTTTAATAAAACATTGAGTATATCTAAAAAACATGTTGGCAATCGGCAAACTTTTGTGTCCTTTTATTGTGCCTTATGAAAACTAATCAGTTTAAAACAATCATTGAAAAAAATTTCTAAAAATAATATCTGAATACAGAGTAGCCACTGAACCGGGAAAACCTGGAAATCAGGAAAATGTCAGGAACCTTTCTGATTCTGGAAAAAATCAGGGAAATATCAGAGAACTTTTTAAAATTTCATGAAAATCGGGGAAAATTGGTATTGTTTAAGGCACGTTCATCTGTATTTTGGCGCTATTTACCCGAAGATTTGTGGTGGTAATCGTTAGAAGTTTAATGTTACGGAATAGTTTAAACTTTTCATTACCAGCAAAACTATTTAAAAAAATTTGCATATTATCTCTTTAGCATACATGTTCTATTTGATCAGGGTGTCTAGACATCTGGAGAACCTAAGAAAATTGGGTAAATTTGAAAAAAAGTTTGCCCTAAAATCAGGGAATTTTTTAGAAATCGGTCAGGGAAATCTGGGAATTATCAGGGAACTTTTTTTCCTGAATTTTATGGCCACCTTGTGAACACCAATGCTATACTATATAATTATATAGTATAGCATTGGTATTCAGATATTTTTTTTTTTTAAATTTCAATATTTTAGTGTATTATTTTGTGCTTGATTAACCTAACATACCATAGCTGTAACAAGCAAAAAATTCATAGGAATATTGTGTCAATTGTCAACTTATTTTAAGTTTTTTATAGTCTTGTAATGAGTTTTATTATTACAGTTTTTATTGTGTATAACTATTCTTATGAGCATCTGTAAATTAATTATTTATAAAAATGATTCCAAAACAACTGCTTAATAAGATTCAATTAAAATGGCAACTTATGAAAATCTATCAAACTTCCTGTGTATGTGTTTCAAGTCTTTGAAAATATTTTACCATTAATTACCAGGTTCAATTATTTAACTTTCAGATTCTTTACTTCTTTTTGAAACCTAGTCTCTTGTATTGGAATAGCAATTGGCAATCAACCAGGGAAGGGGCTTATAGTATTCACCCCCCCCCCCCCTAAAAAAAATATTTTTCATTTTGCATTAAACTAAATACATTAAGTTAAAGTACTATATATTACACTCCCCTAAACTAACTCAATGAGAATTGACTAGTTAGTTTTTCACAACTTTTTCCATTTTTCTATAAAAGGGGTACAAATATATTTTCATCTCCCACTCCCCTGAAATAAAAATCTACATTTCTGAGGAGTGCTCTTGATGATAGCAATAAGACTCAAAATGTTGCTTACAACTAATGATATCTAAAAACAAAAATGAAATGCATAATTGTCACTAGTGTAAAATATTCTTTAAAAACATTTTCACATAAAATCTTATAATTTTAATACAAATAACATTTTTGTTGTTACACCAATTTTATACTAACTTGGATTTTATTTATTTGTATAGTTGGTGGCATTGAAACGATTTTCAAATTTAATTGAGGACCAAGAAGATCTTTCCATTAAGTTAATGCTAGACAAATTAGGTAGACTGTATGGCTTATGGAGCATTGATAAGCACTTAGCAATAATGTATGCAGGTAAGTACTTTACGTTAGCATTTTCTTATTGCACTATGAAAAAATATATTCTGATATAAAACAAAGTGTTTGTCTATGCTTGCAGGTAAATTGCTAGATTTTAATTATTTTATTGTGCTTGCAATTTTTTTTCTATTAACGCAAACTAAATCCATAGTGTTTATAGAATTTTATCATGATTCTATATATTTATAGTATAACTTACAATCGAATTAAATATTTGAATAAGCAACTTGCAGTAGATCTCAGATTTATAAGAATTGTTCCTAAAGTTAATTAAAAATATTGTATTTCAGCAATCAGTCAATATGGATTTCTGCTAGTGTAGTTAAATTATTTTGATTTGCATAAAAAAAAAGTTAGAACATTATTATAATATAAACAGGCATGAAAAAGTGACACAAATAGGCAGGATTTTGTCTTATTATTTTTTTTAATAATATCAGAAGAGATGCATCTATGAAAATATATATATATATTAACAAGTATATCGAAAGGTCATTTTGAGTTCACTGCTTTGTGCATTTCCACCCACATGTTAACAATTTAAAATTTCCTGAAGATTTACACTATGTTTTTTAGTCTAACAAGGAGACATTACGGTCTCGGAAATTCAGATCGGGATGAAATTCGGCAGATTGATAGTATACCTTAAGTGTATTCACACTGTAAAGCAATAAAGTGCACTAGCCAGCCCATTCAGAATCGTTCTATTGAACCGTTCGACCATTCCATCGGATTGTGGGTGCAGGGGAGTTGTACGAGTCTTTTCCATGTCGAGCAAGTCACACAGCCCAGTGAAGACGGCAGAGTTGAAGTTCGTCCCCTTGTCAGAATGTATCAGCAGGGGTACGCCAAATCGCGAGATCCAATTCTGCACGAGGATTTCTGCTACGGTTGTGGCTTCCTGGTCCAGAATCGCGTACGCTTCTGGCCATTTGCTAAAGTAGTCCATGACAACTAGGATGTATTTATTGCCATTAGTTGAGTGAGGTAGGGGACCTAAGACGTCCAAAACAATTCTTTCGAATGGTGCTCCTACGTTGTAACGTTGCAACTTTCCACGAGTTCGGGTCTTCGGTCCCTTCCGCGAATTGCATGCATCACAGGATTTGCACCACTTCTCAGCGTCGGACTTTGCTTTGTCACAGAAGAATCTCTCCCTGACTTTCTGAAGAGTTTTCATGACTCCAAAATGTCCTCCAGTAGAACTGCTGTGAAGTTCTTTCAGAACGTTGGTAACTCTAGAACTTGGAAGGATTAATTGCCACCGGAAGCTCCTACCATCATCGGACTCCCATCGACGGTAGAGTACTCCATTCTTCAAGTGCAAAGAGTCCCCCATAGCCCAATATCTCTTCATTGTTGGGCTATAGCATGCAATTTCCTGCCAGCTGGGTTTTCCGGTAGCTGCTTCCATGAATTCAATTAGAGTTTTCAAGTCCTGATCTTCGACCTGACTTTTTCGGACATTCTGATCACTCCAAGGGTCCACGTCTGAAGTAGCTGAATTAGAAGTTATTTTTCGAACGGCAGATGCGGTTGTCCCTAACTTAGACTCCGCATTGGAACAAAATCGGCAATTCTCCGGGCATGGTCTTCTAGAAAGAGCGTCTGCGTTTCCATGGGACGTTCCTTTTCTGTGATGATATCCATGTCGTATTCCTGTAGGCGCTGAATCCACCTTGCTATTTGTCCTTCTGTATTCTTGAAATTCAGCAACCAAGTCAGAGACGCATGATCAGTTCTTCAAAG
This sequence comes from Linyphia triangularis, assembly GCA_963978545.1. NCBI lineage: Eukaryota > Metazoa > Arthropoda > Arachnida > Araneae > Linyphiidae > Linyphia > Linyphia triangularis. Next base: position 64,261,197 of record OZ021724.1, read on the forward strand.
AAATTTTCGGCCGTACAAGTAATGATGAAAGTGCTCCACGGCCTTTACTATTGCCAGTAACTCCTTTCTTGTGACGCAGTAGTTTCGCTCGGATCTTGACAGGCTTTTACCAAAATAAGCGATGACTTTCTCCTGTCCTTCAATTTCCTGGGAAAGAACGGCGCCCACTCCCTCATTGCTGGCATCTGTATCCAGAATAAAGTCCTTCTTAACATCGGGAAAAGCCAAAACAGGTGCGGATGTTAAAACGGTCTTCAGTTGATTGAAGGAGTCGTCACAGTCGGCAGTCCACAGGAACTTCTGCTTGCTCTCCGTTAATCGATGCAGGGGTCTGGCGATCTTGGAGAAACCCTTCATAAATCTACGGTAATACGTTCACAGGCCTAGGAAGCTTCGCAATTGATGAACGTCTTGCGGTCTAGACCAAATTTGCACAGCATGGATCTTGGCTGGATCTGTGCTCATTCCATCGGATGAGATGATGTGTCCGAGATAGCTGACTTTCCACCTAAAGAGCTTACATTTTGATGGGCTAAGTTTCAAGTGGGCTTCCCTAAGCTTCAAGAACACTTTCCTTACGTTTTGCAAGTTCTGATCAAAACTCCGCCCGGTGATAATGATATCATCCAAATATACCAGACAGGTCTCGTAGGAAAGTCCTCTAAGCACAGTCTCCATTAGTCGCTTGAACGTAGCCGGTGCATTACACAAGCCAAATGGCATAACTTGAAACTGCCATAATCCTTGTCTGGTAGTGAAGGCCGTCTTCTCACGATCGTCGGGATGTATCTCCACTTGCCAGTATCCACTCTTCAAATCCAAAGTCGAAAACCACTGGTTCCCCGATAGAGTGTCCAAAGTATCATCAATCCTTGGCAGAGGGTAGCTGTCCTTTTTCTTAATTTCGTTCAGCTTCCTGTAATCCACACAAAACCTGGTGGAACCATCCTTCTTTCGAACGAGTACGATTGGAGAGGCCCATGGACTTGAGGAGGGTTCGATAACTCTATTATCTTCCATTTCCTGTAACAGTTTCCCGACCTCCTCTTGTTTTGCGAAAGGAAGTCTTCGAGGATGTTGTTTAATAGGTAAATGGGTCCCAGTATCGATTCGATGTTGAGTAAGCTCTGTTCTTCCTACATCTTTCGATGACATGGAGAAAATGTCTTGAAATTCTTTTATAAGGTTTCCGACAATCTTCTCTTGCCCTCTTTCCAACCGAGAGTCTTCGAGAAGCTGGTCCACTAAATCCGCGTGTGGTGCGGTCGGAAGCTCCTTCGATCCTCGTTCGATGCTTGTAACAGGTGTGCAAGTGGCAATTTCTTCTCTTTTCTTGATAACTCTCTTAGCATCACCGATGTTGGCCATTCTCACATGCGCCACCTCTTGAGAGAGATCCACAAGCGTCGCTCCTACTAGCACTCCTTTCGGGACGCTATTCGATAATGGGAAATCCGTTACTCCAAATCGGAAGGCCTTCAGGAGCTCTGCTGAACCCTTTACAACCAAATCTGTCATGGAGGGGATAGTGATGTCTTCAAGAGCTACTATTCGATATGCACACGGCTCTTCCGAGTCCAAACCGAACAGTGGAACTTCTTCTTTCCCTGTTTGAAGCTCGCCTTTCTCGAAATTTAAAGTGATACCATTTTTCTTTAGAAAGTCCAGCCCAAGAATACATGGGTCCAAGATTTCAGCAACATAAACGGTGTGAGTATAGGTGTTAAATCCAAATGAGATGTTGACTTTCCATTTCCCATGTACAGAAATTTTGTCACCAGTCACAGTCTGTAGCGAAACTGAAGGCGCCGTGTAGAGAGGTTTGCAATCCAGGCGCCGGGCTACATCCGTCCGTACGATGGTTACGTTAGCTCCCGAATCAACTATTAGACGATAGGGAGTCCCGTTAATCTCGCCCTCCATGAATAAACCATGGTTTCTTTCTTGAAGGGATGAGATGTGATAGAGGCTGAGTGGGGCACCATCTTCACTACACGGCAACCTCCGCCCCGCGAGATGGCCGCTTTCTAGTTTAACTGCTGGGGCTCGGAGGTGGTGTTATCCCCTCTTTTGTCTAATTCCTGGCAACTGCGCCTAAAATGTCCTTCCCGGTTGCAGAGCCAACTAACCACCCAAGTTTTTCGATCCCTTCGAGCCAGGAATACTTCCCATAATTCGCTCCATCTTGTTTTCCAGTTCTTGAAACTTCTTCGTGAAAAGTTCAGAGGAATCGTCTGTCAATGTTCCACGTACGAAACGCCGATCTTTTCTAGAAGCTTGCTGTGCGGCTTCTACTCACACGGCATAGACGAGGGTGGACTTCAGATCTTTGCTCTCTGACATCCTGGTAGCTTGCTGTATGTCAGGATCTTTGATGGCATCCACAAAATACTGAAGAGACAGGTTATCTCGTGCGTCCGTAGGAAAGTCTGGGAAAGCGAGGAGCGACAGTCTTTCTATATCTGAAGCCAATTCTTGAAGAGTTTCATTGGCCTTCTGCTGTCTCATTTTCAGTTGCAGTCTGTTGTAATCCTTAAGATGCTGCTCACCAAATCTTAACTCCAACGCACTTGCCAGCACCACTAATTCTCCTCGCTTCTCTTCAGGTAGTGTCCGTAAAATGTCAGCAGCTTCACCTCGAAGAGATGCTGCGAGATGGAATGCTTTCGAAGTATCGTCCCATCCATTAGCAGTGGCTATCATATCGAACTGAGTTCGATAAACGCTCCAAGCCGACTTCCCATCGAAAGTTGAAGCCTTGACGTTGGGACATGGTGCAATAACGGGAACGGAAACCTCACCCGGGAGCAAAACTGTTCAGATCTTTTATTTTCAATAAATCGAATCCTTTCCTCCAAGCAGTCAAATTTCCCTTAACTTCCTCCCTCACGATGGAAACCTTTTCTTCCAAACAGTCAACTTTCCCATTAACCGCATCAAAATTCTCACTGATTTATACTTGAAGAAGTGTGGACACTTCTTCTTTCACGGATTGCAGAACATTTGAGGTGGTTTCTATTATGGTTGATTCCACCATTGAGGCTAGCTCTATCTTCATTTCTTCTTTGATTTCATTCACTGCTGTAGATGTTGTTTCACACTTGGCGGCTAAAGCTTTAATGTCCGATGATGTAGCTTCTTGACTGGCGGCTAAAGCTTTAATGTTCGATGATGTAGCTTCTTGGCCGCTAAAGCTTTAATGTCCGATGATGTAGCTTCTTGACTGGCGGCAATTGCGGCGGCGAGTTCGGCATTTGTCATTTCTTTCGGGCTTGACCGGCGGCAATCGTAGAGAAAAGTTCGGCTTTCATTTCGGCTGCGGTGGTTTCATGGCAGGCTTTCATTTCGGCTGCGGCGCTTTCTTGGCAGGCTTTCATTTCGGCTGCGGCGCTTTCTTGGCAGGCTTTCATTTCGGCTACGGTGGTTTCCTGTTGGGCCTTCATTCCAGCAATTATTTCCATTAACTGCTTCATTTGGTCTTCCATCATTCCTCTAGTAATCGGCATTCAAGATTACTTAATCCCACTTCTGACACCACTGTTATGAATTTTTCCACTGAGACAATGACGGCACAGTTTTTACGGTATAAAAATATTTATTCTCCAGAAAACTCACAAAATTTATTCAAAGGCTACAGTATAATTACTCTCAAGCTTCAACAAAAAAAAAAAAAAACTTTGAATACAGCGATTGTACAAGCTCACTCCAATATGTAAACAAAGCGATTAGCTTTCCTCGAAGTCCGAAGTCAATCTGAAAACTTTCCCGATCTCCGGTCTTTATATAACAGGTGAGTGAGAACATTCGCGAAATTTCCAGCCAATTCGTCAGAACAGAAACATCTCGAAATTTCTCGATTGCTTTAGGTGTTACCACCTTTTTCTAACTTGTATAATCGCTGTTAATAAATAAAATAAGATAAAAATAAATTACAATAGAATTTTAAAATAATACGTCACTATTTACACTATATACAGACAATTTGTGCAACAATAATACTTTATTTTTAAATACGTAATGTATTTTTAACAGAGAAAATAGAGATAAATTAAATAGATATAAATTAAAATTCTAATTACCACAGCAACAAAATTAGAGTAGGACTTAATTTATCTATGGATTTTGACATATAGTTTTTATTTATCAATTATTTATTTATATACATACACCAGAATGACACTTATCATAAAAACATGAGAAACAAAAACTGTTTTGACATCTTGCACAATTTATAAAGGAAGATTGTTTACAGGAACAACCTTTTTGTAAAAGATTCGTTGGAAAACATACTTCATTAACATTCATCAAAATATATCTTTCAACAGAAAACTTGGAAGCATACCAAGCATACCGGATCATTTTATTAAAAATTGGTGATGACAGTTGATGATAGACTATTGATTGTATTTTTATGCAGTCTTTACGGGTATTTATTTCTCTATTATTTTCAACCAGGTACGCGCAATTTTGCATACGCTTTATTAGATTCTTTACCTGTCTATAAAAATAGACTTCGCAAAGTGCTGTTAGGGTTTTGAAAATTTCTGACTACCTGCTTGTGTACAATAGGACAACATTCTTACTCTTTCATATAGAAACTGGTTCTTCATGTTTTTTGTGAAAATCATTTACTTCTCTACATCTTATAATATCTCAAAATTTATAATCACTTGTTTGTGAAAATAGTAAATAGAGTTTTAATGTACTTTCATTAAAAATACATTACGTATTTAAAAATAAAGTATTATCTTTAATTCAAATTTCAATTAGCTGTAACAGTCACTTTATAAATTGGGGGAAAAAAAATCCTTTACGAGGTATCGAACCCGGATCGCCCGTTCGAGAACCCAGCACCCTGACCACTTAACCACCGGGCAGTTGCAGAGCAAAAATCTCTACTAGTATATAAGCTGCGCGTAGTACTTAAGAGCTTGTTTTCTCGGAATCTTCTGGCTAGTGCGCTTTATTGCTTTACTGTGCGGATACTAGGGATGGAACGGATATCCGGCAAATATCCGATATCCGGCATATCCGGCTGATTTTTCAATATCCGATACCTCGTCGGATATCCGATTTGAAATACCGGGCATCCGATAATTTCATTCGGATATCCGGCTATATATCCGGCCACCAGGTATCCACAAGAAATAATTTTTTGCCAAAAATAATGATCTTTTTCGTACAAAGGGGACACCGCATTCTTCACTTTTTTTTTTTTTTTAATTTTTTTTTTCCTGGACATAAATTGCAGTCAAGTTAGAAAACGAAAAAGTTCCTTCGTGAGCACTATGCTTTCGCATATCCATAACTTCAGAGATGAGCTAGAAGATGCAGGTGTATTTAGTTTAAATTCACAAAAAAAGGCGCCGTATTATTGGCGCCGAGTTGATAAGCATAAACCATTCCTCCAATCTCTCCTACACATCCTTCATACGTGTTTTGGAATATGTTCTTTTCATTCCAAGTTTATGATCTGATTAATTCCAGATGTTATATTTGAATGCTTCTCTGTAAAACACGAACCGAAATACTAATAAATAGTACTTTTTTCCATAACATAAGTTACTTGTTAAAAGAGTTTTAGTTATTCTCACTTCCTCCTTTTTTCTTACATTTGCTAGCGAGTAAAAAGCAATAAATAGCCAATGCGCACTCCTCAATGCTTTTTTTTTGTTCTATCGACGATAATACCCTACCCCTTTATGTTGTGAATGGTATGGTCTAATTTCTGATTTTTCATTGGCAGAAGTTGAAAGCTGGTATATTTTTTCTGAAGTAAAATGAAGTATTTTAATTTTTAGGTCTTTAACGCAGCGCCACAATGTGGAATTATATTTAGCTCTCTAGAATGTCTTGAATCATAGTTTTCTCCAATTACAATCCAATTTATAATTTATAATAATGACTCATTTAAAATCACCCATTTGGAAGTATTTTAAAATTAATGGAAATGACGAAAGCAAAGCCCTATGTGTTACTTGCTCCACAGAATCGTTTAAAAAATATATTGTGCGCGGCAAAATCCCAAAATCCTTTTCCACAAAACCCTTATGAAACCATTTAATGAGTGTGCATAAGGAAATTCGCCGAAGCTTAAAAGACTCACTAAATGCATCAAATATTGATGAACAAGATAAAACAATTAATCAAAACAAGAAATGCACGCAGACAACATTGGAATCGGCATTATTTGTACCAAAATTATGGAGTTTATATGATCCTAAAGCAAAAGCCTTAACCACAAAAATATGTAAGTACTAATTTTGTTTGTTTATATTAAATATATATTTTAAATATGGTATAACATAATGTTGGATGAATTTTGGGTTCGAAATTTTTTAAGTTTATATCATACATCACTAAAACATCGTTTCATCAACTAAAGTTTAAATAAAAAAAATTAACTCAGTGGCGCGACAGCTCGTGTGGACCAAGGCCTGCTGGGCCCAGCTCAGCTTTCCTGACTGTGGCATTTGTGTGTCACATAGCAGATGGTCATTCTGACGCCGAACCCCAGTGTTTAGTTCCCAAGCATGCATGGTCCTCCTCAGTTTATTTCTTTCAGGTATAAACAGCTAAATCAACCTTGCCCAGTCCACGAATCAAACTGTGGCATGCAGTGCGGTGCGCTAACCATTAATTATAATTTACTTGATACTTCATATCATGACCATTTTTGTTGTATAGCATATCGTATAACTATCGTTTTGAGTATATAGACCGAATATCCGGCCGGATATCCGGTAAAATCCGTTTCGGATATCCGTATCCGGTAGAGATGGTACCCCGGATATCCGAAATCCGGTATCCGGCAAAACTCACATCCGTTCCATCCCTAGCGGATACCCTTAAGGTATACTATCAATCTGCCGAGTTTCATCCCGATCTGAATTTCCGAGACCATAAGGTCTCCTTATAAGTATTCTTTAAGGTGTCTTAAGCGTGTTCTTAGTAGATATTATTAATTAATGTTGACTGTGCTGAAAACAGTAGCAATTTTTTGGTTTATGGTATACTGTCTTGTAAAGAGCTTTTTTTTTTATTTGAATTTATTGTTGGCAAATTTATTTGAATTAATTGTACTTTTTTTTTTTTTTTTTAAAAGCTTTGAAACAGTTGTTAAATTTTCAAATGATGACAAATGTGCTACATTTGGAATTGGTTTTGCATTATTTATCTATGCAAATTTGATTTCAAGAAATTTAGTTTTTCTTTTTTTAGCACAAACAATTTGTTAGCTTTTTCTTAGAGTCCACTTTATGCCTGTATGAATGGCATTGTTCATGATAAATATAGAAGTTTTTGCACATGCAAAATATTTAAGGGTGCTTTCTTCTTCTTTATGAGCATGACAGCCCCTAACAGGCCCTGGCTACCTCAACTGCACGCCATCTCCAATGTTTCCTATCCATGGCAAGGTTGCGGGTTCGAGTCCCGTGTTAGGCATGAGTGTTTGTAAATGTATGTTGGCTTGTCTAATGACGAAAGTTTCGGCGCATTATAGCCCTTGTGTTGCTGACGGTGCCAGATAATCTGAAAACAACCAACCAACCTATCCATGGCAACTTTCCTAAAAATTGTTTATTTTTAAGACACTTAGGTCTTTCACAGCGTCATCTAACCATCTAGTTGAAGGTCTTCCTCTGGCCTGTGATCCCATAGGGTTTTTAAAAGTGGCGATTTTAACTACATTACTTTCTGGGCTTCTCCAAACGTGGCCAAGCCATCTTAACCTATTGCTCCAGATGACCTGTACTATCTGTGGTTGCCCATAGAGCCTATATAGTTCAAAGTTAAATCAAGTTTGCCAACAGCCTCTCTTGTACTGGGCTAAATATAACCCTAGAATTTTTCTTTTAAAAATACTCAGAGTATGCTTAATATCTGCACAGTAAGGGTTCAAGTTTCACTTGCATAGAGCAAGACAGGCAGAAGAAGAGTCTTATATTTTTATTTTCAGTTTTTCGACTGATTGGATTTGGTCTTTAGTTGCTTTCTCAGTCCAAAGAAACACTTTTTAGCCACTTTTATTCTGTTATCAATATCTGTTATCTGTTCCATGTATTTGAATTACTTTTTCAAAGGTGTGTCCATTATTATAAATTGGAGCACTGTGATTTACAGTTGACGTTGAAGATTCCATGAATTTATTTTTATCTCTATTTATGGTGAGACCCATGTTTGTGGCGGAAGTTTCTAGGGCCTGAAAGGCCTCTCTCACAGCTCTTTCTATTCTACCAATGATATCTATATCATCAGCATATGCCAGTAACTGAACCAATCTATTCCAAATAGTGTCCCTTTGTTCTAACCCTGTGTCTCAAATACATTTCTCCAATGCTATATTAAAAAGAAGGCAAGTGAAGGAATCTCCTTGACGCAAGCCTCTCTCTGTTGAAAAGGATTCTGATAGATACTTTTGGATTTTAACCTGCATCTTAGCATCTTACTTTACTAAATGTAGCTTTAGTTAGATTAACAAGTTTATTAGGGATCCCGAAATCGGTCATTGCTTCAAGTAGTTTATCTCTCTCAAGTCAATAAATATATGAAAAGTTTTTATATTATACTCTTTTTTCTAATATTTGCCTTAAAGTGTGAATTTGATAAATAGTGGATCTTTGTGATCTGAATCCACATTGATAGTCTCCAATCACTTTTTCTGTGAAAGGGAGAAGTCTATCAAAAAGTAAGTTGGAGAATATTTTATATGCCGTATTGAGGAGTGTGATGCCCCTATAATTAAAACATTAAGTTGGTCTCCTTTCTTAAAGATGGGGCATATGGAGCCTTCTTTCCATTCAATGGGTAGTTTCTCCGCATTCCATATATTATTCATGATATAATGGATGACATTAATAAGCCCTGGTTCTTCGACTTTTAGTAGTTCAGATGGTATACAGTCGAAGCCAGCCAATCTTTTGTTTTTAAATTTTTTAATCGCCAGAGTCACCTCATCTAGAGAAGGTTGGGGGGCTGTCTGCATGTTGGAGGGTATTTAGTTAGTGGCGAAGTTGGTTTCTGCGGTCACCGGGCCTCGAACGTTGGACCTTTGATTCTCGAACCAGATATCTTGCCTCTATGCAAAAGAGTACTCTGCTGCATATAAGCTTTATCTGTTATTCGAAGGCGACACCACATACCCTCCATCTAGCGACAAAGGAGTGATAAACTGTCTTACCGATCAGCATCTGATCAGTGTTGGAGGTTTTGGGATGCTAGTAGCATCATTGAGCATGCAAGTTGTGAAGGTTCAAACGTGGATCGCTTGTCATGATGTAGTTTCTCTTTTCAGAAGTGCTGATAGAGGGCAGCATGGTTCAGTTGTCCGAAGTCACCAATGTGGCAAAGCTGGTTTCTGCGGTCACCGGGTCTCGATCGCGGGACTTTTGGTTCTCGAGCCAGATATCTTGCCTCTATGCAAAAGAGTACTCCTCTGCATAGAAGCTTTATCTGTTATTTGAAGGCAACACCACAAGTTCTTCAGGTCTGTCCTGCAGGTTGAGATTCTCATCTTTTTCTTAAAGCAGATCTTAAAAGTAACATTTCCAAACTTTCAGTACATCTAGGAGTTCGCTCACAATTTCTTCATCTGTATTTCTGCAGGTGACAGTTCTTGGCTTGAATTATCTTCTCATATCATTAATTAAGGGTGTTTTACTGCATAGAATTCGAAGGGAAAAAATATTCTGGTTGCCTAAAGAGTAGTAGTTTAATATCTTCTACACTACTTAAACTGCTTTCACACTTGATTTTTCCAACTTGTTCAGAAATGCATTTCCACTTGTAATAAACTATTCCACTTGTAGCTAAAGCTACTGTTTAACTATACTATTATAACTAAACTATTTTTAATAATTGAATTAGAGATTACATGTTATACATATTGTTTGCTGGAGAATTTGTAAAATATTCCTTTGTTCATTTAATATTTGTTCATCAAGTACCTAAATTCAGTGAGAAGTTATTATTGGATTTACTAAAATGGAAGTGTGTGTGGAAGAAGATTGCATACCTGACTGGGCTCATTCATTTTTCTTTCAAAATTTCTTTTGTATGAATGAATTGGTAGAAGAATTAAGTAAGATTTGATTAGAATTGCTTATGATATATTTATATTTTTAGGAGGATTTATTTCTGGAGACACTCCAAATGATATTATTAAAGACAATATCATAAATTTGTGCTCTTCTTTGAAAGATGAAGCTGTTACTTTAGTGGATGTCTTTGCTCCGCCCGACTTCATTCTAAACTCTGCTTTGGGAAAATCTGATGGAAAGGTAAACTTATATAATGCTGTTATTCAGGTATAACAAAAATGCCAGAAGTGTCTTAATTTATAAGAATTGTACTCCCATGTTAAATAAAATATTCTGTCCACTACTAAAAAGCTTTTATATTTTATAGATTTTACATGTTATCAATGGATTTATTTCTTTTATCGTTAAATAATTTATTAAGTTATTGCAATGATTTAAGTTTGTCTTATATTGTTTTGAAAAGTTATTTCTAATAGTAACATATCTTGATAATTCTTTATTTCTAACATTTATTCTCACCAGGAAAATATAACTTATTTATGTTTCATCTACATAGTTACATCTCATTGATTACCTGTCATTTATAAAAATAAACTCTTAGGATCAAAAAGATAAAATTGTTTGATTGTTCAAATTATATCGATTTAATGTCCGACCACTTGACATTGAGCAGTTTCAGATCCCCTGTGCCATTGTGGAACAAGTTGGATAATAAAGGTTTTTTTAAATAAAAGTTTTTGGACAGTGATCTTGAACCTTTTTGTTTGAGTCTAAATGTGAATTATATGGTAGATATCACTGTCTTCCTGCTATAAAAATATTTAATAAAACAAATTCCATTAATAAAAACTGAAAAGTAGAGCACAAATCACCAATAAGAATAAGGTTTATTTTTCTAAAGAGTTACTATTATTCAGACCTGATTTATCCTAAATAAGTATTAAATAAATTAATTTCAATTTAATGTTTTGTACTAATTTTTATTTGTGTGGATTTCAGGTTTATAAAAATTTAGAAGAGGTGATAATGAACACACCTGGTGCATTAGAAAGGCCTTATTGGTGGAAAGAAGTTGTAGAAAATCAAGATATAAAACCAATCAAGTCCAATCTATGAATGTTTATTTTACAAATATGTTTGTTCTCATAAACTATATTACTGAATTTACAGCAGGGAACACATTTAATAAAGACAGCTATTTTATCATATCAAGTTATTAACTATTTAGGAAATTTTAGTTTGTAAATTTTGTATTTACTTTAGTTTAACGTTGAAAAAAAAAGTTATATAATGCTTTATTTTCTCTATGCACAAAACTTCAATAATTTATTTACCATCTGAAGATTTTGCTTTGGGTTTTAATAATTTAGTTTGTTATCCATGTTATAATATCTGTGCAGCTATTGTTTATCAAATTCTAGCATTTGTTCTTTATAAAATGTTATTTATTTTTATAACTGATACAATTATTTTGTATACATAAATGTATTTTATTAAAGCACTCTCAAAACAATATATTGTTTATTTTTACTTATTTGACAAATCTTATTATGGCAATATAAATTTCAAAATTTATCTTTTTGAAAAATTAAAAAGAAAATTGAATTTTAAATTAAAAAATTTGGAAAATTGAAAGTACTCTGAACTTTTTTTTTTTTAAATAAAATTTAGTTTTTGCTTAATAATACTTCCAAATATGTAAAAATTATAATTTTACAGGTTTAAATAATAATAAAAAAGTTTAAAGGGTACCAAGTCCCCTTAAACAAATTATCCAAATAAATTTTAATAAAATGAATGATTATAACACATATTCAACACTGCAGCATTTCGTTTGAGCCAATGGCTTATGAAAATTAACCCCATGTCTCATGGCTTTTGAACTTTATTTCTCATTGCTTTGGAAAATTAAAATGAAGAGAAGAAAAGTGGTGAGATTTTCAGAAAAAGTATAGATTTTAAATTATTCATTTAAACATAAAATTAAGCATATTGATTCATTTATATTTCAGTTCAAAATTTGATTTCATCATTCACAGAAAAATATTTTCAATCTTATATTTTTACTTTTTAAAATTTGATTGTTTACTGTTCAGTCAGAGCCCTTTTGTAAAGTGTGGAATGTACCACAAAAAATTCATTTATTTTTGTCCTTATAAATGGATATTTCAGGCACAATTGCAAAATATATATATATATATATTTTTTGCTACTCGTAAAATGAAGTAAATGCTGTACCAAAGTAAAAAGATGCTGAAGGTATAGTGGGTCTTATGTCTGCATACTCAGAAGCAGATTTAGACATCAGTCAAGTCTGTGAGGTTGCTATATTGACCATTGTTGTCTATTATAGCAGCAATTAGGTGGTGAAATAGGATGGGTTGGTTGTTTTCAGATTATCTGGCGCAAGGCCTATTCTAAGGAATTTTTTCGACTGCCCAAACTTCCGTCCCCCCCCCCCCCCCGACATTACAAACATTATTACGCTAAACAGAGAATAAAAAAATAAAAAAAATAGGCCTATTAAGCAGTCTCATAATGATATTTTCGCCTCCTATGTATGGAATTTAAAATTGTGATTCGTCATGTTGTCGATCCATAAGTCCCCATTTATACGTTTATAATTTCAGGTCTTCCTAGTTTTTAAATTTAACACAAAGTTGTTAAAATTTAAACCTAATTATTTAACTTAAAACACTACTAAATTCGAGGCGTTAAGGGAACGAATAACCGCCAGAATAGCTTCGATTATGTCAAATATGCCAATTATTGGGTTGCCTGGTAAGAGTTTTTCTTGAAGCTGAAACTTCAAAGGAAGGGTTGCATAAACAAATAAAAAAGTCGTTTTAAATTTTATTATACTCAAATTCAAAAAGATGAATAATAATTGCACTCCTTTAATAAAATCATATTTTTAATTTCCTTGTTTTTCTATTTTTTACGACTGCCCAATATCTGATTTACGACTGCCCAAATACAATTTACGACTGCCCAAATAGGCCACGACTGCCCGTTAGAATAGGCCCTGATCTGGCGCCGTCAGCAACACAAGGGCTCAGGGCCGTAGGGAGGGGGGGGACCCCCGGGACAAACCCCCCCCCCGAAATTGTGTAAAATCTTGCTTCACCACTTCCCCTTCTTTACTTTTCTCTTTTTTTTCCTTCTTGAATCCAAGAAAACAAACAAACTTGCAATGACGACCACCAAAGTTGCAAAACCATAAAAAAAAAAGTTAACTATGACGTCACATAGAAAAACTTATTTTTTGTTTTTAATCTGGTTAGAAAGAAGCGTTCCGAAAAGAAGTGAACTGAGCCTGAACATTCAATGATTGATATTTTTCAGCTTGGTGAAAGCATTTATCATAACATTTATTATTCGCAATCGTTACAATGAAAAGAAGTAAGCAAACATCATTATTTAATTTTATGCCTTCTAAACGAAGTTGTGCAAAAGTTAGTTAAGCACATTTCGAGACATTCCTGTTTGCCTCACAAAAAGTTGTAGAAAACTTTTCAAAAACTTCTCGGCGTATCCTGTTGTAGATGGGAGCACAGTGGTTCACTTTTACAGTTTTTTTTCTTTCTACTTAAATGGAAAAGTTAATTCACCTGAATATAACTCAACTCATAATTTTTTAAGATCATAATTTTTAATTCATGTAATTAAAAAAGAAACATTTTATATGTGCCCATGAACTGAACTTAACGGTACAAATGGGACTTTTTAATTAATAAATTACTTAATTTTGCAAGATGATGTAATGCAAGCTTAAATGTAACAAAAAGTTATCAGTTTATATAAAAAATACTTATCATAAAATTACAATTGTAAAAATATAAACAAAATGAGTAAACAGTAATATTTGAAAATGAGTAAACAGTAATATTTGAAAATGAAACTTTAAGACTTTTTATGGCATTGTTTTATTTCCTTCATAATGGCCTTTTTCGAATGTATTTTTAATGGGTATCTTTATATTTTTGATATCTTCCTTTCTTTGATTTCGGATTTCCAGTTATAAAGAATGGACGAACCTCTTCTAGAGTTTGGATAGTCGACTTTATTTATTTGAAGTACTTCAGATTGATAACTACAACCTGGTCTCTGAATATCTTTGTCAATTTCTTGAGATGTCAGTTAAAAAAGATGACTTAAATTCATGGTCTTCAAAGATATTTTCATTGTTATATGTATTTGCATTAATAATTTTAAATCGAGAGACTTAAACTCATATTACATCGATGACCTGAATAATTATTATACCGGTCATCAATGCAATATGAATTTGAGTCTCTTGCTTAATGAGATAAAATCAAAAATGAAAAAAATCTGCTTTGAGTGGTTGCAAAACTGCAACTTAAATCTTCCACCTTAACCCCCCCCGAAAAAAAATCCTGGCTACAGCCTTGCAAGGGCTATAATGTGAAATAGGATGGGAGATAAGGACAGCATAATTTTACTTGCTGTAAAACTCTTACCTAATCACCTCTAAAATCAAATGAATTAAAAAGAAAAAATGATATTTTTATGATAATGAAATGCATAACCAATTGAGCTCATTCATGCGAAGGAGGGACCTGGAATTACCCGGACAAAATGCGTCGCTAAATATTTTTTGAAAAATCACGATTTTGTTTAAATATTTATTTATTAAGAAAAGCTTACGCTTATATTTGAAATATAAAGGGTAAAATTGAATGATCTTACTGAGTTTTTTGTTGGCAAATTAATTCCCATTTCACCACTTTAATTGTAGTTTTCTGTCTATTTTCTCTGACTCTCCCAATTTAATTCACCTTCATTTCAGTGTACACTTGCGCTGTAGAAAATTCTTACACTTTCTTCGACAGTTCAAGCTCGAGCTCAACTACTTTTGCTCAACACACAAAGTGGACCATTCCTTAGAATTGCTGTAAATTGACACCCTTCCCCCACCCCCCTAAAAACACAGGAAGTGGAGGACCTAGATACAAGCTTAAATCTATGTTCTTTTCAAGGTCTTCGAGAAAGGGGTCATTTTTCCTCAAGAATTGCGTCCCCTTGGATAGACTTCAAGGTCATTATGATGGAGTCTTTAAGAGAAGGGATGGACGGAGTGTGTTTTTATTGAAATGGTTGCGGTTGATTGACAATTACACGAGTTTGTGACGAGAGCTATTGCTCCACGCACAATAGTTAATATCTTGAGGTTAATAACTGGTTTCATTTGTCTTGCATTTTCAAAATATTCTACAGAAATTCCAAAGCAACATTATCAAGTATATATAAGTAGAAACAGGGTCCCAAAAATTGAGGGAGGTCGGGCTCCCCCTGGTCCCCTGCACCATCCGCCACTGGAGATGACACTACATCAACGAGCAACTTTTAGTTTTTGAAGTCCCTTTTTAGAGTGTTAAAATGGTCAGCATAATAATAATTTCCCCTTTAGTAAAAATTAATTCTTATATGGATCTAGTAATTCTTATATGGAGAGTAATTATTATATTATTGACCTTTTTTTAAAAAAAAAAAAAAACTTTGCCAAAATGGTGTTTTTGGCGATATACTTTTTTCGATAATTCTTATATTATTCATTCTTTTGAGTGAAACTGGGGAAAAGAGAAAAAACGATCGTTGTTTTACGGCATTAAAACATTTTTACGGAAATTTTAAAGGTGGGGATGTTTAGAACACCTTAAGAGGCATTACCACAACGATTTTGATCAAAATCGTAAAAGCCGTTTTTTAACAATCATTGAAAAACATGATTTTCTCAATGGTAAGCTACCTTATGCGCATGCGCGATTTTGACGAAAACTTTAATGGTAGGTCCCATGACTACCACCAACCCTCTCACCAAATTTAAACATCGTAGGTCAGTTTGTTCGGGAGTTATACTGACCACAGACAGACATTTTTTTTAGATTACTTTTTTGAAATCAGTATGTATGTTCCAAAACGAAGAAAAAAGCAAAGGCAAAAAAAAAAAAAAAATCGATTTTTTGTTTTTTAACCGAATACTAAACTTTCATTACCCTATGTATACAAATGGGTAATTGAAAGTAAGAAGACATTTCTCTGAAATTCGAAAGCGGTTCTATTTACCCTTTATAGTACGTATAGCTGAATTCTTAAACCTATATTACCACGCATTCTGATCGATACAAAGTAATTTTTTTTATGATTATCTAAGCCAATTTAAAAAAAAAAAAGTTTGTACAATTTTGAAGTTTCGTCGTTATTCTAGTGACATTCTTATAATCGATATCGAAATCCATATATTGTTGATATTACAATGATATTAACGAAGATTATTGAACACAATACTATAATAGACTGAGAGGCGACTGCAATTTTTGGACCCCATCGAACATCATTCTGAATTTTTTATAGAAATTAGAGAAAAGTGAATAGATTACGAATCCACTGGTCTGCCGTGGCAAAAATAGCCGAAACTGGTTAAAAATCGACTTTTAATAAGTTGAACTAAATCCAATTGCCAAATATGAGCCATATTAACTTGCCAAATAATGAGCATTTTTTTTTTATTTGGTAACCCTCACTCTTTAATTATCAATTAAGAAGGTTGCAGACGATTCAGATATCTGGCGACGGTCTACTTGTATCTATTAAAAGGGAGCCAAGTTAGCAATAAAAATTACGTCACGGATGACGTAACTGATGTCGCCAATTTGGCTTACTTTTAAAAGATACCCATTTTCCAAACCAAAGATCAAAAATCGTTTGCGCTTTTTCTCATTGAAAATCAAAATGCAGGGTTGCCAGACGAAAAAGTTTGTTCTCTTTTTGGCAAGTTATGACATATTTAGCAATCGGATTTTAGTTCAACTCATTCCCCAAGCAACACAGACACACTCATGTTGTTTCTATGTGGTTTTTTGGTGGATACGTTGAAAGTGAGAAAGGCACATTGTAACCACATTGTATCAATGTGCAATTCCAATGCATTTTTAAGGAAGGTGATATTTTATAACAGATATTAGCAGAAATCAATTTATTTCGTATAATTTTTAGGGGTTTTAATTATGTAGTACGAATAAAGTCAGAATTTCGTTTTCTTTACTTTTCTAATGTGATATCACAATGTTGTTTCAATGTGATATTTCAACCAGACATGAAACAAGTGTCTTCTTTGGTTTTTGGAAAGCCCCAATCCTGTCCAAGAATCATATTAATTGAAAACTTTGGTAAAAGCAAAAAATAAAAATCCGTTTACTCAATGTGGTTTTTTAATATGGCTTCAATGTAATAATTCAACATTACACCACTGATCCACGATTTGTATCATCCTACGCATGCGCAATACGCTTTTACCTTCAGTGATGACGTAGTTGGCATCACTTTTGAAGTTGATTTGAAACTTGACGATGTCTGTTGACGATTGGATTTATGCCTTTTCTGGTAAGTTTTCTTCATTACATTATTAAATTATACTCTATTATTTGCCGGTTTTCTAAATTAGATGTATTTCTATTTATAAATGAAATTAGATAATGATGTTCTTATCAGTGAGGTTTGTTGATTTTTGGGACACACGTGTGACATAATAAAAAAACCTATTGTATATTTCACGTATTTTTATGAACTATAAAACTGAATGGGCTATAAGTATGTTTTTCTAAAACGATTGATCACTGAGAATTAAACATGCTGTATAAATATTATTTCTATACTTGTTGAAAGAATTTTTGCGGTAATTAAATGAACTAATTCAGTTAAAAAATCCTCCCCCGTAATATTATAAATTGTCAACAGGGCCGGGAATTTATTTCAGGTGGAATACAGATGTAGTATAGAATATTTCTTAATGTTATATAATATAATTGAAAGTTATGTGATTTTCCACACCCGTAGTCTCTTTAACATGTTCAATTCGATCACACATCTGGAAAAGTTCAGGAAATTTGAAGAAAACTTGCTGTAAAATCAGGGAATTTTTAAAAATCTATCAGGGTATTATCAGAAAACTTTATTTCCTGAATTTTGTGGCCACTCTGTGTAATGTGTTGTTTTAATTAATGTAAAATTAAGTGTTTATTTAAAAACATAGCTGCAAAATGAACTGATGTTTTGTGTGCAAAAAATGAATTTCTTTCGTTAATTTTCTTTTTCAAGCAGTGATGGATAACAAATTGAGAATTTCTCCCTATCCCACTTAGTAATCAAATCGATATTTCAAAGTAAGGTTTAAAAAAGACGTCATCAGTGTAAATATATACATGTGCATAAGGATGATACATTTTATAATAGTTATCATATTTTCAGTTTACTGCCACCATGTACAACACTGTGGAATGCGGAACAGGTATAGTGCCTGGAATCTGATCGCTGGCTCCTAACAACTGAAACCTATCCTTTTCAGGTACTGTGGTAAATTGAAAAGATGCAGTACAGTATAGGATATTTCGCTATTTAAAAATTTACAAAAAGAACTTTCTAAAAAACTAAAATTAGAAAGTGGAATTCTGTTCTTTTGCAAAAAATATATATATTTTTTTTTTTAAATCTCCCTTTTATGTTATACAGTCGAACAGGGTTGGCATGGTTTAAACCAAATAGTTTTTTCTCTTTTTAAAGATTAATTTAAAATTGCACTTTTTTTTTGTGTTTATTTATAATTAGATTTTTTAAATTATTTGTTGTAAATAACTTTTTTAAATAAATCTTATAGTGAAAGTCTATAGAACTTTTTTTTTATAAGTATCAAAAATAACTTTTTATATTAATCTAAGTGTTTTATTACTGTTTTATAATAATATTCAAAATTATTAATTAAAATTAAATTATATGCTGCATTTTAAACTTGTTTGTGAAATAGAGATTTTGTGCTTAAATAACTTATTTCTAAACCTTAAAAATATAATTATGTATAACTTATCACCATTACTGATGAATCTAAGAGCAACATTCCATGTAGAAGTAGTAAACAATTACTATTGTATTATATAGTTTCCATTGGATTTAAAAAAACATATCTCTAAATATAATATTAAATTTAATGATTTAATTGTTCACATAAGTAGCAATTGTTTATTTACTTAGTGTAAATTATTTTCAGAAGAAATATTATTTGTTATTTGAACATTTATTATTCTAGTTAATGTAAAATTTTATTTATAAATATGTATACATTTAAATTAGAAAAGGATTTAAAAAAAAAAAAACTTTTAAACGAAAAAACACCCCATTTTTTTTTTGGGGGGGGGGGGTCCAACTCTGCGGCTAAACTTCATTAACACGAAGTCGATGGGGCCGCTGAAATTGTTTGTGCTAACTGAATAAATTAACGCTAAGTTTTAAGTACGGAGAACTGCTTTTACTTTGCGTTAAACTGGAGTTCAGGTTAACGGATTTCGCATTAACAGGGTTTGACTGTAATTAGATTTGGGAATACTTTTTAGAATAAATTTACTTATTGTATTTGAATTGAACATTCTTCTTTTTTTTCTTCAGTGTTCAGGTGGACTTGCTTATACAGCTGTTGTACTTAAACAGTGTGGCTACAGAACCTGGAAATCAAGAAACTTTTCGATTGTGGAAAAAATCAGGGAATTTTTTTAATATTCAGGAAAATTTACTGTTACTGTTTAGGGTATGTTTTTCCATTATCCCTATTTTGGTACCATTTTCCTGATGATTTGCTGTGATAATCATTAGAAGTTTTAATGTTATGGAATAATTTTAACTTTTAACTACCACCAAACCTATTTTTAAAAAATTGGCATATTATCTCTTTAGCATGCATGTTCTATTCGATAAATGTGTCAACATATCTGGAAAAATTGGGGGAATTTGGAAAAAGTTTGCAAGAAGGGAATTTTTTTAAAATCTGTCAGGGAACTTTTTACCTGAATTTTGTGGCCATCATGTTAAATGACACTGATAGTTCTTTTGATAATCCTCTATAATTTATATATTAAGTATAATTTTTTTATTTTTAAATTAGTTTTCCTGTTGTGAACATGTCTGAATTATGGCAGTATTATAACAAGGCTGCTAGTGGCGTTTACTAAAGTGACTATTTTAGCCTCCAGAAAACTTTTTTTGGTAAGAAAAATATCGGTACTTGCGTATTAACGCCACTGCAGCTACAGATTTGACGGTTTTTCAGTGCCACCAATAAAGAGCAATCTTGTTGTTCGCACGCAGTTATCTTTTGGATTCCTTGTAAGTATAAAACTATAATTCCTTGTAAGTAATTAAAAACCGCCAAATCTGTAGCTGTGGTGGCGTTAATACGTATGTACCAAAATTTCCTAATTGACATTTTAACCTCCAGGCGACTATGTAATGAAAAATGAGTTCCTGACTTTGAACTGGAAACCAATAGAGAGCATGGCTTCAACTTGGTTGCAGCAGCTCATTTAATTTATCCTCAAAGTAGTAAAGAGTGTTTTTGAATTTAAAGCAAAATTTGGATGATACAGTAAATTTTTCTAAAAGTATACCGAAGAGTAAAAGGCAACTAAGTTGTTTGAATCTAGAATTTTCAAAAATTATAATTGGTTTCCTATTGAAATATAACATTAATAAAAACCTATATTATACGTTTTTCCTGTAAATTTTTCTACTCTTCATTTTAGTTCAAATACTGGGGTGGGAGTAGGCAACATTGGTATTCTGCATCTGCCTTCGAATTTTTTTTACATAATCTACTTTTGATTAAACTATATTGTGTATCGTCATTGCATGATATTCTGAAATAAGTCTGTTATTGCCTTAAATGGTCATGTGATCTTTGGTCAGTCTAATGTGCACACCATAATATGAAGGGTGCTTCCGCATACTGGCATTGACTTAAAACCATCCAAAACAAGGGGATCGCTTTCAACGCGAGAGAGGGATTTTTTTAAGTTTTAAAAAAGGGATATTATTTTGATTAATATATTCAATCTTTGAATTTGGTTGGCGATTTAAGTAGCAGAGTTGGATTTGAGCATTTTTACACGTCGTATTTCTTTATTATTATTTTTGGCATGGTGTCTACTTTTAAAAATTGGAAAACAGTTATATCTATATAAATATATGTTTGAATGGTTTTTGTATTAAATAAAGGTAATTTTATTTTAGAGATTATGAAAACAACCAATGAGGAGGCGAAATAAGCTCGTGGAGTGACATTAAGGCTGCTGATTGTGACAGAGATGTGGAATATTTTTGGGAATGATATTGAGGATTGTAAACATGGTTTATAACATATGGTTCATAAACTTAAATAATTATTTTGTATCTCCTTTCTTATTTTACTGTTATTTACTGGGGTCTTGAAGTTAAGATCCTACTGTTGCTCTGAATGGGATATGTCATTAAAAATTAGCACATATATATTTAATCATCTTATAATTTTTCATTTGCTGGTTTAAAGTGTGAACTTGGAAACAATTTGAAAGGTATTTGTACCTATGTAATTGTGTTAGGACCATGTGTGTTACTGTTACATGTAATTATTAATATTTGTTTTATTAACATTTGTTTTAATGTTATGCGTGCTATTTTTGAAATAAAATTATTTTGAACATTATGTAATGATTTATTTTTACAGTTAAAATATATATATATATAATTTTTATTCAAATTCGATTAGTTCAGAGATAATTAAGTAGCAGATATTATAAGTAATTTTAATTGTGGTTCATTGGAGCAAAATTAAATTTTTGTACAGAATAATCCTCTGCATATAAAAGGAAAGTTTAATTTTTCACAAAATGATATTCTACCTACTAAAAGATGATACATAGTGTAACAGTAGTTGGAAACTCGTAAAGCCAATACTTGGAAAATATTCTAGTTTTAACTTTTTCTTTTCATTAAATGAGTTTCTATAATGCATATACTCTTAAACTTTACAGTGTTAATAAAACTAAACACATTCATGTGAAAAAAAAAATGTGTCAAAACAAGCGCTTAGAAAAGTAGGCAGGATACATTCGCTTCCAAATTTTTTCTGTTATCTATTAAAATACAAAAATCAATAATTTGTTTTGCTTAAAATTGCAACTTTAAATGGTAATTTGAATTTCATAACCCCTTCCGAAAAATATGAGCAATATGAAAAAGCAATGTGAATATATATATGTGAATATGAAAAATATGAGCAATACTGTTTTAACATGGGTGTTCCACATTGTTACCACATGATAGTGTTCACTTTTACCAATTGTTACGAATTTTCCCACTGAGGCAATGATGGCACAGTTTTCACGGTTTAAAAATATTTATTCTCTCTTCCGAAAACTCACAAAATTTATTCACAGGCAACAGTTTAATTACTCTCAAGCTTCAACACAAGCTTCAACAAAAATAACTTCGAATTCAGCGATTATACAAGCTCACTCCAATAGGTAAATAAAGCGATCAGCTTTCAACGAACTCCGAAGTCAATCTGAAAACTTTCCCGTTCTCCAGTCCTTTATATACAAGCGCGTGAGACATTCTCGAAATTTCCAGCCAATTCATCGGAAAGAAATTTCTCGAAACGTCTCGATTACTTCAGGTGTTGCCACCTTTTTCTAACTTGTATAATCGCTATTAATTACTAAATAAAATTGGATAAAAATAAATTACAATAGAATTTTGAAATAATACGTCACTATTTACTATATATACAGACAATTTGACATTTCCCCCTTCTTAAAGACTGCACGTCCCGGGCAGTGAAGTCCTTAAGAGGAAAGGCAATTCAATCACTTCTACTATAATATGGGGATAGCCTATTGTGATGTAATACTTTAGGTTTACAGAAGGTGTCCGTTGAATTTTCATCACGACGTCGTTGATCTTCTTAAGGACCCCATACGGCCCTTCCCAGTTCGTCTGGAGCTTAGGGGAGAGTCCTTTCCGACGTTTAGGGTTCCCTAACCACACCTTGTCACCTTCCTGGAATGAACGGTCCATGGCCTTGGCATAGTACCGGATCTTCATGCGCTCCGTCATGATGTTGTTTCTCTCTCTGGCGAACCGATGTACGGCTTCCAAACGTGCCTGCAGATCATCTAGATACTGGACAGGCGAGGAAGGAGTGTCCGGTGGTTGTCCAAAGAGGAGGTTGCTGGGGAGCGTAAGGTCTCTTCCAAACATCGTTAGAGATGGAGAAAATCCGGTGGTCTCGTGAGTTGTACTCCCGTATGCAAACAGAAGCGGTGAAAGTTTCTGATCCCCATCTTGCTCGTTATATGATTCTGAGATTGCGTCCGAATCATCCGCGGGTGCAGCTGATAGATCCCGGGACCTCCGTTCGATGCTTGTAACAGGAGCATGGATGTCGATTCAATCGTCACTAACTTTGTCCATTTCCACATGAACCACTTCCTGGGAGGGTTTCATCAACGTCGCTTTCTTCGGTTCTCTCTCCGAGGCTGGAGAGGTACTTTTCATAGATGTGGACTCTTCAGCATTCTCTATGACATTGTCTTCATGAGCTACAATCCGATATACGCACAGCTCTTTCATGTCTAGATCGTGCAAAGGAACTTCGCCTCTCCATGTTTGCAGCTGGCTTTTCTCAAAATTCAGCGTAATTCCATTTTTCCTCAAAAAGTCTAGTCCGAGAATGCACGGATCTACAATTTCGGCAACATAAACGGTGTGCTTGTAGGTGTTAAATCCAAGGGCAATGTCCACTTGCAATTTCCCATGAACAGAGATATTACCACCAGACACAGTTTGTAGAGAAACAGAGGGCGCTGTGTAGAGGAGTCGGCTGTTCAGGCGACGAGCCACGTCCGTCCTTACGATCGTTACGTTCGCCCCCGAATCGACGATTAGACGACATGGAGTTCCGTTGATCTCCCCCTTCACGAATAAACCCTGGTTTCCTCCTTGTCGGGATGAAACGTGGAAACGACTGGTCGGGGCTTCACCTGTTCTACATTGCAGCTTCTGCCCTGCGAGATGACATCTTCTTAGATTCAGTTGTGGAGAATCCGTGGTAGTGTTATCCCTTCTCTTTTTCAAATCAAGACAGTTTCGTCGTAGATGCCCTTTCCGTTTGCAGTGCCAGCAAACGACTCTGGTCCTTCGATCCCTGGCTCCGGGATAGCTTCTCATCATTCTATCAATTTTGCTTTCCAGTTCTCGAAGCTTACTGGTGACAAAGTCAGACGAATCCTCGGCTAATGCACCACGCACATATCGTCGGTCTTTTCCAGAAGCTAGCTGCGCGGCTTCCACACTCATGGCGTACACGAGGGCCGACTTCAGGTTTTTGTTTTGGGATAACCTTACCGCCTGCTGCACATCGGGATCTTGAATAGCGTCGATAAAATACTGCAGAGAAAGATCGTCTTGTACATCCGGGGGACAGTCAGGGAAAGCGAGGAGCGACAGTCTTTCTATATCCGATGCCAATTCTTGAAGAGTTTCATTGGCCTTCTGCTGTCTCACTTTCAGTTGCAGTCTGTTGTAATCCTTAAGATGCTGCTCACCAAACCTTAGCTCCAACGCACTCGCCAGCGCCACGAATTCTCCCCGCTTCTCTTCAGGTAGTGTTTGTAAAATGTCAGCAGCTTCACCTCGAAGAGATGCCGCGAGATGGAATGCTTTCGAAGTATCGTCCCAACCATTCGCAGAAGCAATCATTTCAAACTGCGTTTGATAAACGCGCCAAGACGACCTCCCATCAAAAGTGGCCACTTTGATGTTAGAGCGCGGCGCCATAAAGGGGATGGAAGCGTTATCCCAATTAGGTGACGCTATGGCCACAGCTTTCCATTTTTCTCAACCTTTCTTCTACAACGTCAATGAATTTGTCTTGCTCTTCCTTTAAGGTGGAAACTTTTTCTTGCATGGTGGAAACTTTTTCTTGCACGGTGGAAACTTTTTCTTGCACGGTGGAAACTTTTTCTTCAACTTCATTTCTCACTGTCTTAAGATCTTCTCTGACATCCAAAATATCCGCCTTCATTGATTGAAGAACACTCTCTGTGCGCTCTATAAATCTATCAACGGACGCAGAAGATGATTCTTGCTTGGATGCTAAAGCTTTAATATCTAATGATGTCGCTTCTTGTAAAGCTTTAATGTCTGATGATGTTGCTTCTTGACTGGCGGCAATGGCGGCGGCGAGTTCGGCATTCGTCGTTTCTTGGCGGGCTTGACCGGCGGCAATCGTAGCGGAAAGTTCGGCTGCGGTGGTTTCTTGGCAGGCTTTCATTTCGGATTTTATTTCGGCGGCAGTGCATTCTTGTTGGGCCTTCATTCCAGCAATCATTTCCATCAACTGCTTCATTTGGTCTTCCATCATTCCTCTAGTTGTCGGCATTCAAAATTACGAGATCCCACTTCTGACACCACTGTTATGAATTTTCCCACTGAGGCAATGATGGCACAGTTTTCACGGTTTAAAAATATTTATTCTCTCTTCCGAAAACTCACAAAATTTATTCACAGGCAACAGTTTAATTACTCTCAAGCTTCAACACAAGCTTCAACAAAAATAACTTCGAATTCAGCGATTATACAAGCTCACTCCAATAGGTAAATAAAGCGATCAGCTTTCAACGAACTCCGAAGTCAATCTGAAAACTTTCCCGTTCTCCAGTCCTTTATATACAAGCGCGTGAGACATTCTCGAAATTTCCAGCCAATTCATCGGAAAGAAATTTCTCGAAACGTCTCGATTACTTCAGGTGTTGCCACCTTTTTCTAACTTGTATAATCGCTATTAATTACTAAATAAAATTGGATAAAAATAAATTACAATAGAATTTTGAAATAATACGTCACTATTTACAATATATACAGACAATTTGTGCAACACAATGTTGTTTAAATATGAATCTTCCACATGAGTGTTCAATCTTGATTCTTGCCAATGTTGTTTTAAGACATACTTTCCAGAAAAACTGTTTCTACAGCACTAGTTCTTGGGCTCGAGAACTATATAGTGCTGTAAAAACAGCATTATGGGATGTGTGTCTTGAAACAACATTGGCAAGATTCAATATTGAACACTCATGTGGAAGATTCATGTTTAAACAACATTGGTAAAAGTGAACACTATCATCTATCATGTGGTAACAATGGGATGCATCCATGTTGAAACAACATTGACATTCAACGTGGAAACCACATGGGCAAAAATGAACACTCTCATGTGGAAACAATGTGACAAATCCACGTTGAAACAATATTGACATTCAACATTGAAACCACGTGGGCAAAAGCTAGCATGTGGAAGCAGTGTGATATATCTACGTAGAAACAACGTTGGCACTCAACGTTGAATCCACGCTCCTTTAAGTGAACACTTCCGCTTGAAAACAACGTTGCAGTTCCACGTTGAAACAACATTGTGCATGTTGGTATTTAACGTTGACACCACATTGAAACAACATGGTTGCGTTGCTTGGGTCCAAGGTGATTTTTGGTCAGTTTCGGCCATTTTTGCCACGGCAGACCAGTGGATTCCTAATCTACTAATTTTTCTCCAATCTCTATAAAAAATTCAGAATGATGTTCGATGAGGTCCAAAAATTGCAGTCGCCTCTCGGACTATAACTCATCGCGCAGTACACTTCCAATCGCCGACCAAACGGTATAGTGGTTAGCGTGCTGGCTTCTAGACCGCGAGGTTGCGGGTTCGAGTCCCGTGTTAGGCATGGGTGTTTGTAAATGTATGTTGGCTTGTCTAATGACGAATGTTTCGGCGCATTATAGCCCTCGTGTTGCTGACGGCGCCAGATAATCTGAATACAACCAACCAACATCCCAATTTCCAATCTAGACAAAATGTAA
This sequence comes from Linyphia triangularis, assembly GCA_963978545.1. Classification (NCBI taxonomy): domain Eukaryota; kingdom Metazoa; phylum Arthropoda; class Arachnida; order Araneae; family Linyphiidae; genus Linyphia; species Linyphia triangularis. The sequence continues at coordinate 64,287,974 of OZ021724.1, forward strand.
GTTTTATTATATATATTTCGAAATTCGTTATATTTCGAAAAATTACAATTTTGTCTTAACACTTATTTATTGAAAAAACTTACGTTAATATTTAGAAAATAAAGAATAAAATAAAATAATCTTAACGAGAATTTTTTTAAACATTAATCGTTGTTCGTCATGTATAATTGCAGTAATTCATTGACGCCTTCATTAAATGTATGCAGGGGGGGGGGGAGTTTTTGAAGAAGTAGTAATCTTTAATAAATAGAGATTGAATTTCTTAATGAAAATTGTTAATTTTTAGTTATATATTAATTTTCTGTTCAAATAAATACTTTTAAAATCTATTTGTACAAAACACATGACCTCTTTTGCTGTAAATTGTTTTTCCTTCACATTTTTGGAATTTTCAAAAGATAGGAGGAAGCATAAAAGTGCCTTCTTTTACAATTTGCATTGTTCTGACACCGCCTATGTAGTTTTTCATCTATATTATCTTTTGCTTTTTCAATTTAATTAATCATTATTATCTTTTTAAGTGCGCTGTTGCAAATAGCACCATCTTTTGCGATATTCCAAGCTTAATAATATATCTGATCCCCTCCTTAGCATCTGCAATGTATACAAAATTGTGCAATACACAAAGTTGACATATCCTTATAAGAATTTCAGTAAATTGATATCCATGGAGGAGACAGACCACTTAAAAAAAAAAAAAAAAAAAAAAAAAAAAGAATCGGAAGGACCTTGTATCGAGTTTTCCGAAGGACCTTGTATCGAGTTTTCCGATCGAGGAGCCGAAAGAATTATTTTCAGGGGGTAGAATTTGACACTTAAACAAGTGCAAGGCGGTAATATTTTTTGTTTCAACTTTGATTTTTCGATGAGATATCTTAAGGAAATTTTGATATCTAATCCTAGTCATCAACTTGCAAACCAAAACTTTGGATTAATCACAGCAAGACACTACCTTTACAGATAAATTTTAATTTCTAAATTTCAGTAGCCAATCACAAATTCGTGTTTTATTTTATTGTTCAAAATTCTAATACAACTAATGGTTTGTGACGTCAAATATTAAGTCTAAGTCTATAAAAACACAAAAAAACTTAAAAAAAAAAAAAAAAGGTCAAAGCTGATATTCCAAACCAGCTGTCCTGATGTTGCAATGCGAGGGGTTTTGAATTTTGCAGGAACGGTTTACCCATAGCATAAAATTATACCATGGCAACCATGACCGGCTAGTACGGATACAGGTGTGCTATATTGGCTGTATTATCGCATTGTTTTCTACAAACTGGCGACAATCGTAAGTAAACAAAGGCTTGGCAGCAAAAATTATGCCAATTTCTCACCTTCTGGCGGGAAATCTTTCTTTTCATTGTCTTGCTTTATCGAGAATGCACGTGAGTTATTTTTTTTAATTTCTTTGAATTGAAATTATTTAAAAATGAGATTGCTTGTGATTGGGGATTCGATGATCAAACGTTTGAAAGAATATTTGTTCAAAGAATTACCAATTTATGATATAGATCTTGTGTGTTTGCGTGGTGAACGAATTGAAGGATTGACACGTAAAATTTCCTCTCTGGACAATACATACGATTGGGTTTTGGTGCATGTTGGCACAAATAACACCAGTCAAGATGTTGAATTGATTATTTAAAAGTATAATTGTCTCTTTGAGGAAATAATGCGTTTAAATCCAAAATTCAAGGTTGTTTCTGCGATTTTGCCTCGTAATTATGGGAAGTACTTTAAAGGTACACCTCCCATGCTTTATGAACTAAATCGTAAGATTAGAGATATTAATGCTCGAGTAGAAAGGCTTTGCCTTGTCCGAGAAACGTTTTTCTTTTGTAGATCGGATAACTTGTCTTGGAATCGTTATCTACATGCTGATGGACTTCATCTGAACTTCCAGGGAAATCGTCGTTTGGCTCAAGTTTTCGGGTATGCTTTGAGTTCCCTAGTTGGATCGAATTGCAAAAAAGTTAGTGTAAAAAAGGTTAGTGATTTCTCTTTTAAGTCTGCTACTTCTCTGACTCCATTGTCTCAATTGCCAGCTACTGAAGATGTTCCTTCTTTTCTGCCACCCAATTCACTAATTTTATCTATTGTTCCACCTCCACTGCTACCTACTCCTCTAACTTCTGTTTTGACTTCATTACCATCTACTAAAACAGTAACAGCTTCTCTTGTATCTGCCCAGCCATCAACTGTACCTATACTACCTGTTGTTTTGCCCTCGCAACCACCTACTCTACCTATTATTTTGCCTTCACTGTCACCTACACTTCCTCCTTGTGTGCCTGTGCAGTCAACAACAGTAGTTTTTACTGCTGTTTTGCCTCCTCATCCACCTACTGTTCTGCCTCTTACCTTGCCTGCTCTTCCAACATCTGTTTTCTCTCCCCAACCTTCTGCCATAATATTTCTAGATCTATTGCCACCTACTTTTGCGCCTATTCGGATAACTACAGTAGTTTTACATCCTCTTGTGTTTCCCCAGTTACCTGCTGTGCCTACTAACCTGCCACTTGCCTTACCTGCTCTTCCAACTTCTATTTTATCGAGACAGCCAGCTTCTAAAGCTGTACCTGCTGTTTTGTCTCCACTAACTTCTGCTATAACTATTCTACCACCTACTTTTTTTGTACCTGTGCGGTTAACTACAGTAGCTTTGCCTACTGTTTTGTCTCCACAGCCGACTTCTGTTCCTTCTTTTTCCACTTCAGGATCAAACTCTGAATCTCCTTCAAGGCCCATAAAGCCAACTACAGTATCTTTATCTTTTTTTCCTACTATCTTGCCTCCACGACCATCTGCTCTACCTTCAGGATCGGCTATTAAAGCTGTATCTGCTACTCTACCTGTAGTGCCATCTACCTCCTCCTTTTGGGAAGTTCCTTTTTTACCTTTGCCTAAAGCTACTTTTTCCCTGGTCAGAAGTTTCCTTTTGTACTTGATGTGCCTATGCTTGCAGCTTCTTGTCCTGCAAGATCTTTATCTGCATGAACTACTCCTGCTTTCACTGTATGGAAAGTTTCTGTTTTGCCTGTTCAAACAGCTCTCTTTCTCCAGGTTTGGAAGGTTCTGGTTGTCATTCTTTGGAAGAACTGGCCTACATGTTTTCCACTTTTGGCAAGTTTCAGTTTGTGTTTCAGCCTTTAATGTTGAAAATTTCTAAACAAATTCAGTCAGCTTCTGTATCAGATGCTTATAGTTCTTTGGAACTACCTACCAATGTTTCTAACTGTTTTCTAGTTGCCAGTACAGTTTTGAATGATGCTTGCTCTTCTTTGGCAGTAGTTTCACATATAACAGGAGGTGAGCCTGGGAAAATTATTTATCCTAGGCAGTGTGATATTTGTCATAGAACTTATTCCAAACAGTCTTCATTTAGCCGTCATCTTAAAGATTGTAAACGTGTTCTTGCATATCCAAGTCAGTGTGATCTGTGTTCAAATTCTTATTTAACAGAAGATGAATTCTTAAGCCATGATCAGCTATGTGGAATTGCAAAAGATTTAAATGTACAAAATACAGTTAAATTGAAAGCTATAGGTTTCAAAACTAAACCTAGCAAATATCCAAAGCAATGCGAATTTTGCCAAAAAGAATACAAAACTCAACCATCTTATAGTCGTCATGTCAAAAGTTGTACTAATGCTATTAAAACTATTTCATGTCCTCTACCACAAAGTGACTTAAAAATTAGTCACCGAAAAAAGTCTTCAAAATTGATTGCTATGTATCCCAGAAAATGTCTGAATTGTGGAGTATTTTATAAAAGTAAGCAAACGTTCTACAAACACAAAAGGTTGTGTGTTGTTCGCTCAAAATCTGAAACGCATACATGTATTTTTTCAAGTTGCGGGGAAGCTTTTCATTGTATTGCCAATTTACAGAAACATATGCTAAACAATCATAACCTAACTAATCTAAGGATGCTTTCATTTGATTCAATGAAGAGTGTACAAGATTGGCTTGAATTGGAAGGCACAACAACATTTTGTTCCTTTAAAAAGTTAACAGGGAGTAAGGTTAAAGGCTCAAAGGTATATCATTATTATTGCTGCCAATTTAATGTATCTAATCGAAGTGTAAATTCTTAGAAATGTGTTTCCCGCAAAAATAGTAAAGGCACTATACCTACTCACTTCAAATGTCCAGTTAAGATTTCTGCTTGTGAAGAAGATGGCTTAGTAAGTGTTACTTACTATCCTAATCATAACCACTATGTTGGAATGGCAAACATTCGATTTCATCCTTTAAAGCTCAGTGTGCGTGATTATATAAAAGCTCAGCTGGCTTTATCAGTGCCGATATCAAAGATTCAGGAAAATTTAAGGGATGGTTTGGGCGACAGAGACAGTAGAGGTATGATTCCTGTCCGAAAAGAATATTTTGTAAACCGAAGTTTGCTTCAGGCCTATAAAAACAGATCCAAAAATGCTCTTCGTCCTAATGTTGATATTACTTCTGTTTCTGCTATGGTAGATAAACTAACCAGTGAGAAATATAATCCTGTTTTGATTTTTAAGAAGCAAAATTCTGGAACTGAAATTGGCCCTACAGATTTGGATAATTTGCCTTATTGTGATTCGATATTTGCCTTGGGAATTCAAACTAAAGAGCAACAGGAAATGATGTTAAATTCAAACCACAGGGTTCTTTTCATTGATGCAACCCATCATACTAATCAATATGATTTCTACTTAATTAATGTCATTATTCCTGATGAACTAAAAGAAGGGTATGCTGTTGCTCATTTTATAACAAACTTGCACAATTTAGAAGTAGTTACATGTTTATTTAAAAGCTTAAAAGCCAGGTGTCTTAATTTAAACATACATTGTATCATGACTGATGATGATGCTGTGACTTGGCGAGCTTTCATGGCTGTATTTGGCTCGACAGTAAAGCATTTACTATGCAAGTGGCATCTCTCCAAAACATGGGGAAAGCAGTTAAGCACGAGGGTATCCTGCCCCGAACTTAGGAGTAAAATCGAAGAACTCTTAACGAAGTGTCTAAATGAAAAGTCATATCCGTTATTCTGTAAACTTCTTGGAGAACTTCTGGAATATTATTCCCCCCAAACCCAAAGCTTTATACTTTATTTCATTAAAAATTATTTTGAAAGGGTTACAAAATGGGCAGGATGTTACCGAACGTTTCCACATGCATCCGCTGATACAAACAATTACTGTGAATCGTTCCATAATCAGCTAAAGACTGTTTACTTTGAAAGGCGGTTTAACCGCCGCATCGACAGTCTTCTCGAAGTATTATTTAAAATGGAAAAAGATCGTTTTCTACAGCATACATATAAGGTACGTATCGCTGGTGTTCCTTTGAAAGCAGATTCAAAAAACAAAAACAAACATGACAAAGGAAGGCGAATTTCAGATGAAGATGTAACTAGTTGTGATCACAATTCGTGGAGTGTTCTTTCACAGACAACAAAACATAAGAATTACATTGTTACAAGGGTGAATGAAACATGTACTTCAACAGATTTCTGTTTTTTTTAAATGTGTTCAGGTTTGTTGTGCGTCTTTATGCAGTCACTTGTATCACTGTACCTGCCCTGATATTGACAGCAACAACTTGTGTAAACATATTCACAAAGTTCACTCTTTTCTTAACTGTCAGAGTAACGTTACATATCACACTGACGATTTTGAACCAGAATTAACTGAAGATATTAAACCTAATTCATCTCTGCAGTGTAAAGATGCAAATCCCACTTTTAGTGTTAACACTCCTCATTCAAATGAGCAACGACGACAGAGAATTCAAACAGCTTGCAAAAAATTAACTTTCAAGTTGTTAGACTTGATTGAGCATCCAAATTTAGACGAGTCTATGTTAAAAAATGTCTTGTCATCTTTAAATACTTTAGTTTCAGGCTGTCGTGGTGTAATCAATTCCAATATTAGCAATGAACTTAATCTTGTTGACTCTTTTTCTAAAGTACCTCCTAATCAGAAGCTTCAATGTCAGAAAAATTTGTTTAAAACAAGCAATAGATGCAAAAAAGGACAATCCTTAAAAAGGAAATTTAATAATGGTAAGAATTCATTTAAAAATGATTCTAGCATTTTAAATATTCCTCCACAAAAGCGCATAAAGGTTGGCTACAATTATTCGTTTTCACAAGACTTGCAAGGCAGTTCTTTAAAAAGTAAGTCTGTTAGTTATATTGGTTTGAAATCCTTAGATCCATGCATTGATGAAAATGAAGAAAGGGAATTAAAATCTATGAACCCTGATTTTATAAAAGGATGGTTGTATGATGATGTCATCAATTTTTATTTTCAAAATTTATGTTTAAACAGTACAGAGTTTTGTTTTGAAAAAGCTTGTGTTACGCAGTTACTAATATCCAATGGAGCTTACTCAATTGATATATTTGCAACTAATAAGGTGTTGCTTCCTGTTCTTGTTGAGAACCACTGGGTTTTAATTGTCATAAATAAAGAAGAGGAAGTACTTTACTTTTTGGATCCAAATAGTAGTGTGTGTAAAAATACATATCAACCTTTATTAACAAATTTATCAAATAACCTGAACCTTAGCTTACACGTTTGCAGCCCTATTCATTGTTTGCAACAGGATACAATTAGTTGTGGTGTATTCATTTGCTATTATGCTCATCAACTACTTTATAACCTGAGTTTAAAAGCATTTGATACATTCGAATTTCGAAAATACATCTATGATACTTTAACAAGCTCAATGTTTGTGGAGGAAATATCTCCAAGTATGGCCCGAAATAAAAGTAAGCATTTCCAATTACCAATTAGTGATAGTAAAGATATTTCAGTGGGTTTGTTGAAGGTCAATAACGTTTCAATAACTTCTTACATGTTGAAATCCTTAGACACTTCAATCACACAAAAACAAGAATTAACTTATCAGTCAGTTTCAAACCAATTTAAAAAAGGATTCCTCTATGATACTATTATTGATGCTTTTATTTTCAAAATATCTGAAAATTTTAATGACTGTCAATCATTTACATGTGTAGATTCAATGCGTCTTTTACGAAGTAAAAATTGCTTTACTTATTCTCAGCTGGAAGAGTTCAAGAGTGCACGACTGATATTTATTCCTTTCAATGTAAATTGTCATTGGATGCTAATTATCGCTGATGTGCAAAATGCAGTGTTGGAATTTTTAGACCCAGGCCCCATGTAAACTAACTTCCAAACTATTGAGTAATTGGTGCCTAGTGCTAAATGAAATAAATCCTTCTAATGGTTTTCGCCCTTTAATTCCACCTCATGTTATCCAAACTGATAATTTTAATTGTGGTGTTTTTACATGTTTTTATGTGTTTCAGAAACTAAAGAATGGTCCTTTAACTAGTGATTTCAACACGCAGAATTTTAGGGCATTTATATTTGACTGCATTACTAAAGGCGAATGTAATTTTGACTTGTATTAATTTACATGCAATCATGCTGTTCATCTGATATGATATATGTATTTACTCCAATATATATTTTAATTCATGTTTTGCTGTTATTTAACTAAATTTATAAATGGTGTGTCAAAAGTAATTTTGTCTTATCCTATGCCAATAAGTGGATAATAAAGTTGGCAAGTATTAGTATTAGTTATTAATACTTACTGTATAGTTTCAGATTAAAAACTTATATTTAACTGAATGAAAAAATATTAATAACTACAAAATAATAGTACTAATAATTAATAAAATACTAAAAATAATGTTATTTAACTGAATTGTTCTAATTTATAAGTTGTTTGTTAAAAGTCACTTTATCTTTTATAATATGCATTGTCCTGTGCCAAGAAAGGGGCATTAAGCTGGTAGTTAACAAATCTTTTTCTGAAGTTTCAGACTGACTAAGAAAGAATATTATTTAACTGAATGAAAATTTATAACTAATACTAAAATAATACGACTAATACTAAATAATAGTACTAATAGATAATACTAAATTAATAATACTAATATCTAAAACTAAAATAATTATACTAAGAAGAATATTATTTAACTAATTATATTAACTGAAAGATTATTAATAACTAATACTAAAGTAATAGTACTAATACTAAAATAATAGTGCTAATACTAAAATAAATATTATTTAACTAATTATATTAACTGAAAAATTATTAATAACTAATACTAAAAAGAATATTATTTAACTAATTATATTAACTGAAAGATTATCACTAACTAATATTAAAATAATAGTACTAATAGCTAATACTAAAAAGAATATAATTTATTTAATTATATTAACTGAAAGATTATTAATAACTAATACTAAAGCAATAGTGCTAATACTAAAATAAATATTATTTAACTAATTATACTAACTAAAAGATTATTAATAACTAATATTAAAATAATAGTGCTAATACTAAAAAGAATATTATTTAACTAATTATATTAACGGAAAGATTTTTAATAACTAATATTAAAGTAATAGTACTAATTACTAATACTAAAATAGTATAATATTAAAAATAATATTATTTAACTAATTATATTAACTGAAAGATTATTAATAACTAATACTAAAAAGAATATTATTTAACTAATTATATTAACTGAAAGATTATTACTAACTAATATTAAAATAATAGTACTAATAGCTAATATTAAAAATAATATTATTTAACTAATTATATTAACTAAAAGATTATTAATAACTAATACTAAAGTAATAGTACTAATACTAAAATAATAGTGCTAATTCTAAAATAATATATTAAAATGAATATTATTTAACTAATTATATTAACTGAAAGATTATCAATAACTAATACTAAAATAATTAATAAACTATTAAAAAGAATATAATTTAACATTAAAATAATGTTATTTTACTGAATTATTCTAATGCATAAGTTGTATTTTAAAAATATTTTTATCTTGTATAATATGGGTTGTCCTATTTCAAGAAGATGGCATTAAGCTGGGTTGACAAGTAATCCTGTGAATTTTGACTGAAAAGGGCTTGTGTTTGTATGTTCATTTTAAAAATGACATCAATCACAAATATTTTTCAGTTGACTCACGGCAAGACATTCAAGAGCCAAAGAAAGCAACATTATCAATTAATATTCACATTTTAGGGCATTTATATTTATTTAACTCTGTTACCTTACATGTAAGTATGCTGTTAATTTGGTATGATATACATATTTAGTCCAATATGTATATTTTTTAAATTATGTTTTGCTGTTATTTAACAGAATTATTCTCATTTATAGATGGTGTGTTAAAAGTAATTTTGTCTTGTAATAATGTATGTTATCCTATTCCAAGAAGAAGATACTAAGCTGGCTGTTGGCAAGTGATTCTGTAAAATTTGAAGACTGACTAAAAAAAGGTTTGTGTTTGTATGTTCATTTTAAATATGACATCAATCACAAATATTTTTTTGGTTGACTCGCAACAAGACATTCAAGAGACAAAGAAAGCAACAAAATCAGCCAATATTCATTGTCAATTATAAATATTTAAGAAACTCCTTGTAAAATATAAGTGTAATTTGATTTATATTAAATCCATTTTGTTACTTGTATAAAGCCTTTGAATAATAAATTTATATTAATTATTGATCCTCAAGTTTATTTTTGCTCCCCCCCCCCCCCAAATATATATATATGCTGTTGATTTGTTTAAATCAACTATGTACTTGAATGATCTGTGCATAAGATTATTAGAAGTTATTGCACAGGGTTCCCACAGTCATTAAAAGTGCTTAATATTTTTGAACTTGTTTTCAAGACCTTGAAAATACTTAGAGGTACTTAAAAGTCATTGAAAATGCTTAGAGGTCCTTAATTTTTGTGGATGTTGTGTGCCTAACTGCAAAATTTATAAAAATACAACTCAGACTTGCTACCGCGTGAACTCCACTTATCCGCATCGTATCAGAATTCTGACATATTTGTATTAATCATGCGCCAACTGATACCTTTTTTGGTGGAATATACTTAATTAAAAATTTATATCCAGGCATGATGCCTGGAAACAAATCTTCAAAGGTTCTTAAAAATCATTGACTTTCTTTCTGTGATTTAAGTGGGAACCCTGTTTGATAAAATTCACTCAAAAGAAAGGCACTTAAAATCTTATAATATAATTGAATAATCTCAACAAAATATTTTACTTTAAATGCTACTTCAATAGGGTGAAAAATTAATGTAGGACTATTATTGAAAATTTATCAATGAAAGAAACGCCGCTTCTAAACCAATTGAATTATGTTCTTGTTGATTGAGGTAATTTAAAAATGCTGTTATCTGTAACATTGGTAATTTAAACTGAGGTTTTTGCTGAAACTGGGCCTTTAGTGTGAAAACTTATTTCATTAATTTTTTTTTTCTCTTCATTTATGCATATCCAATTTAATAATATTTTCATGATGTTGGGTTGTATGTCGCTAAATTCCTGCTTCTGTGCACATTGGGATATGCTTTCACCTAAGAATAAGTGCTTCATTGGGAAGAATTTAATTGCCTTAGATACATTGAAATGGGAAATTATTACAAACGGATATACCGAACATATACAGTTTAATGTCAGAAATCAACACTTGTTATCTTATAAGGTTGATGACCTCTGGTTACAAAAACCTTCCTAATTTAAGAGATCAAGGAGATACTATTTCGACTTTGTTATAGAAATATAAAATCATTTTTGGTTCAAGTTTAAGCAATCTAATTTTTGCCTTTAAACAAACATGGAATAGGTGCAGTAATTTTGGTTGAAAACATCAAATTGCAACAAAAGCCTTGTAACAGTGTTGTGAGATTGACAGAACCGAGGTATAACAATAGTCAAGAAAAATCTAAGTGTGTGGAAGCCATTTTAACCACAAAATGAGAGGGTTAGGCAGGAGTTATAAATATTTGGTTTAATATATATATTTTTTATTATAACATACAATGTTAATACTATCATCACCCTGCTACATGACATTTGAAACGACTTAATGAAAAAAAAAAATCCAATTTTCTCTCTCAAGCACTAACTGCTGTCTGAACTAAGAGAAGGTCTTCACGTTTATGAAACTTCTAGAATACAGAGAAATCGAATCTGTTACTACATTTACGAGATCACTGGAAAAAGCTGTCAAATACTTATTACTACGACGCATAGCAAATTAACCTTTTTGAACATGCTTATATGACTGAGTGGATTCCTAAATGTTATGCATATCTTAGCTAATGTAAATGCCAATACTTTCTGCTCGGAGATACTTCTTTAAATGTCAACAATGTCATGAGTCAATTTATATCATTTATAGACAATACTCGTCCATTTTTTCTCCAGATAATACTTTCTCATCCACAATTTTTTTTTTTTTATCGATCAGTAAGATCTTCAATCTCATATCTAACAAATTTTGTTTGATCTGGATTGCGCCAACTTACACACAATCTTTTCGACCCAACTTTTGCTTGATTACAATTTATTTAACTCTGAAAAGTAGTTTAGTTATAATGTTGACATACTAAAAGAAATATACAGTCCAACACCGTTAACTCGAAGTCGATGGAGCCGCTGAAATTGTTCGCTTTAACCGAATTACGAGTTAAGCGCATAAATTAACGTTAAGTTTTAAGTACGGAGAACTGCTTTTAATTCGCGTTAAACGGAATTTCATGCTAAGCGATTTCGCGTTAACGGGGTTTGGCTACTTTAAGTTTAATTTTTCCCATTTTCTTGAAATCTCCTAGGATATATCCCAATAATATATAGTCGACTAGCTGGGACAATAAATAATGTATTCTAAAATCGTACAGTCAACTGGGACTATATATGTCCCAATTGTCTAGGATATGGATATGATAATGTATAAGTACTCTTTTGCACTAGGTATGTCATAAATATAGTTGTAAGTAGTAGGAAAATGCCGGTTCAACGCCAGTGGAGGGACGGAGGGACGGGACGGGACCGATGACGTCACCGGAAGTGGGCGTGGTCATGACGTCACCGGATATGACGTCACCGGAAGTGGGCGTGGTCATGACGTCACCGGAAGTTGAGTTGAGTTGTTTTCTGCTGCTGCTGAGTGGAGTTGAGTTGTTTCCCTCCTTCTGCAGTTTTAGTTTCGGTTTCATTATAAGCTTTTATTGTATGACGTCACAGTGGGTATATAGTGGGAGTGACGTCATAATTTAATATTTTTAAAGTTTACTTTAAGGCGGTGGCAACAGTAGAAATAAAATAAGACGTGGAGGGACAGTTAGAGGACCGGTGACGTCATCGCAAGTGTGGTTTAGTTGTTTCCTTCCTTCTGCTGTTTTAGTTTTGGTTTCATTATGAGCTTTTAATACGTGACGTCACAGTGGGAATCGAGTGGGAATGACGTCATAATAAAGAAATATTTAATTTTACTTTAAGGTGATGGCAACAGGGGTAATTAGATAACATGTGGAGGGACAGGATGGAACCGATGACGTCATTGCATTTGGAGTTGAGATATATCCCTCCTGCTCCAAAATGAAAACATTAACTCTATAAGTAAATGATTCATGACGTCACAGTTATAGTGACGTCATACGATTGTAAATATCTTAACATTTAGCTTTTAGAGGATGGCAACAGTCTACAGTTCTGTTTCAAGTTGATTTTAAGGCAGAGGGGTTGAGTTGTGTAACTCCTTCTCCTCAATGAAAACAATAAAGTTATAGGCATTTTATGTGTGACGTCATAGTGGAAAATTCAATAAATTAAGCTTTTAAGAGATGGCAATATCCTAAGTCTCTCCTGATTGGTTGGAATATATCACATGATTAGAACAGGTGGCAGTATGAGTCATCCTGTTTGAACTTGTTGGAGCATGATATTGTGTGGTGATAAGATAAGAGGGAGAGATTAGTCGATCATGAACGGGTTGATGGTCACGTGACTTCTTTTAGCCAATCAGAATGCATGAACTGCGTCACTCACGGGTTTGATAGCTAACGATAACGCCATTTCTCCCCCTGATTTTGCTAAGTGAAGTTGCTGTTTCTTCTAAGTTGTGCTTAAAGATGTCGTCTGATTTGAATATTCAACTCGTTGAAAGCTTTTACGATGCAACTAAATCACAGCAGTTATTTAACGAGTTATTGAAGTACGAGTACGAGAGTCTTCAATTGAACTTCAATGGTAAAAGCTTCACACCAAGAAGAAAAGTTCTTGGTTTTGGGGACAATGGCGCTTCGTATTCCTTCTCCGGGACGAGTGTCTTCGCAAAACCATGGACCCCGACATTGCTGGATATGAAGAAGGACGTGGAAGCAAAAACTGGACAACAGTATAATTATGCTCTTCTTAACTTCTACCCTGATGGTCACGCTAAGATCTCAGCTCATAAGGATGACGAAAAAGACCTGGACCCAGCCTCTACCATTCCCACGCTATCCCTTGGAGCTACGAGAACCATGCAGTTTGCCCGATCAGAATTGCAGCCTCATAAAGTTCCCTTGAGCAGTGGGTCACTCCTCCTGATGAAACCACCCACCAATCACTTCTGGTCCCACGAGATTCCTGCTGAAGTTAGTGTGACGACTCCTAGAATCAGCGTTACTTTCCGGAAAATAGTAAAGACTTCCCGTAAGCGACCCTTTGATGACACCATTCCAGATGACGATTGGATGACCCGTTTGTACGCCCCCGCAAAGAAATTTAGTGAGTGCCTCAAAGAGTGGAACCTTGGGTTCGGATTTGTAGTGTCTCTTCATCAATATGACTCTCGCGTCTTCATTCATATGGATCAATATAGTGCACAAGGACAGAACTTTCACCCCACAAACCAAAAAATTGTGATGAACATGGAGACGTTCACTGACTTTCAGAATAAAATTCATCATGTGGATACCAAATATGCGACATCGAGTGTCATTTGTAACAATCAACTCATGGTCTTATCCTGTAAAGGTGAGCTTGTTTTAAAGCAACTTTATCAGTTTAAACTTAAAGAATCTTTTCTAAAGGTCGACTTTAATAATCTCATTAAAATTAATGAGTTGATTCCTGAAATATGTGAAACAATTAAAGAATGTCACTTATCTATTTTAAAAACTAAAATTCTTGAGCATTGTGTACAAAATGTAAATATACCATCCAATGTTGACCTATTTAATGAATATGTATCAGCTTTAAGATGTGAAATTGAATCTAATGTTTTAAACTTGTTTCGCTGTAATGGATGCGCTATCAGTGATCTTTCGCAAGGAAATCATTCGTGTATGACTGTTTCATTTCATGATCAATCTTGGTCTGTTGGAGACGATGCTATATTTGTATTCAATGTAAAAAATGTCATTGAAACTTTGAGATGTAAAAATGTCATACAGTACTTTAACGAGGATTTTTTCAAAGTCATTTCTTGGAGTGCTTTGAAAGATCATTTAAAATTTTAAATAAAAATTGTTGAATTGAAAATTTTGTGTTTGTGTGATTTTCTTTTTATAAAATAAATTAAACATGTTTGAATAAGAGTACTTTATTGAATCATAAGTCTTCCCACTTTAAGGGTGGTTTTACATTCTGTCTTAACTTTCTTTGAATAATTTTTACAGGTGGAGTAAATAATTTCTTGTTTCCGATAAATTGCTTCGGAACATTTAATTCTTTTAAAACAGTATCAAATGAACTTTTTCGTGAAGCATTACTTCTATACATATAATTGAAAAAGTCAACAATGTTAGAGTTTGGTAATTTTTTTCCATGCAGCGACATTTCACCATTGGAATTCCACGATAAGATATTAGGTTGAATCTTGATAAGGGAGAAAACATTCTCAGCTTTTCTCTGATTAGTCTTAGGTATTGAAGATAAAATGAGATCTTGAAAATTGTCTTTATTTTCAGCTTTTATGATTGATTCTTCAATTTTCTCAACTTCTTCATTCTTCTTCTCTTCGATTATCTTCCTCTGCTCGTTCAAACGTGAATTATTAAATTCTTGTAGATTTAAACTTTTCTTCAACAGCTCATGATAGAGAACTAATTTTTCATGATCAGGTAAGTCACTATGTAAAATCTTCATCATTGCCTTATCAAGCTCACTAAGTCTTTTACTGGAAACAGTATGTTTCGTCACTAATTCTTCGGGTATCAGAGCAAATTTCTTAATTTGAGCCATGAAATAATGTAGTTAGCAAACTCAAGGCAGCGGGAATAAGTACGTTGAGGAAACCTCCTTTCTGTAAAATAGTTTTACGCTTTTTCGATAAAGCTACTTTACGATTACTTAAATTTCGTAATATCTTCTTATGTTTAGAGAGCGCTTTCTTCTGTTGTGTAGTCAATGGGATATTTCCATTCAATGTGTTAATGCAACATTCGCAAATGGCTTTTATACAGTTCTTATTGAGTTTACTCAATAGGGTTTTCCTTAACCTTAACGGACAAATTTGCAACAGTCGTAATTGATTGAGTTGCTCCTTCTTAAGCGTCATCTTGCTAAATGATATTTTTCTTCAAAGTTATTCACTTTTATATTATTTAAATTGGTATACTATCTGCGTTTGAGTTGGTAAAATTTGTGTGCGCAATCGTAACTCTTCAGGTGTTTCAGAACGTAAATCTATAAATAGATAGGAATAGGGGTTTTTCGTAGCATCTTCAAAGACTTCTTGAAACAGTTTAACATGACGAGGAAATAATTGTCTTCCAAGGTGTGAGATTTGACTCAAGTCTCGTCTATTTTTACATAGTACTAAATAATGTGCATTCAATGTGATATCGCGCATTTCTTTCCCCTTGTAGAAAAAATTTTGCGTTATGAAAATAACACTCAGGTTGAAATGATGGCTACCTTTTGTAAAAAGGTCAGTTAGCCGACTGTTAGCATTTGACATCAAATCATCAATTACAAATAGTGTATTCTCTCCCAAAAAATCTTTAAATGCAGTCGGAAGACCTTCTACAAATGTCACATTTTCAATTTCATCGTATAAGGATTGATATATTCCGTAAAACCAAACAATCTTATCGGGAACTTTTGAAAACATCTCCTGCTTTTCGTTTATCAAATCCCGCACAAAATAACTTTTTCCGCATCCTGTTGGACCGGCAATTACCATCGTAAAAGGATGTTGTAACTTTGGAAACTCCATGTTGAATGAGAGACGAGACAAAGTGTTACTGTTTAAATACTTTTTTTTATTGATAAAATGGTGTTACAATTCTAAAGTGCTTGGTTACAAAGTGGTGCACTTTGATATCATTACAGTGTTGGTTGGATACAAAGGATAGTAGAATATCATTCAAAGAACGCCCACTACATTTAGAATATAAATAAAAAATACAGTATTGTCCACACACAGAACTCACATTGGATTGAAGTATCATAGGATTAAACTCTACATGTCGATAAGGCTTAACATAACCTGCTATTCCTCCTGCAAAATAGGATGGTGGGTTTCCAAACGAATCAAAGAAACATATTTCTGTAGGCGATTCAATATAGAAAGCCAGCCAATGGCTGCCTTCTTGGTTGGACTTGTCAGTGTTGGCAACGAAACAAGTTGGAAAGTTTTGAATGGATGTTGGTAATTGATCACTTGAGAAAACACCCAAAAATGCATTCTTAGTTTTTGCATTCCCAGAGAGAATTCGAATTATTTGAGAAGTATTCATTAATTCGGAAAGTCACACACCACGTGACGTGATTTCGATATTTCAATCACGTTTTGAAATTCTGCATAGATGAGTACCGATAATGTTTCTTGAATGGCTTCAGAAAATTTAATTTCCACACGTAAATTGCCTTGATGTTGAAGATTAAAATGTTCTCCGTCACAAAGATCAGGGGTTAAATCAAATGCATAAAGTACGTGACCTTTAGAGTATTCTTCTTGAGATAAGTAAATTCCCTTATCACGATTAAATCCGGAGAATAAACTGTAATAAGCACGAACGTAGTTGTTAGAATCAAAATTCAGTTCTAATGGCTTGCTGGGAACCGGTTGTCCATCCACGTAAATAGATACAAAATTTGCACTATGGTGAGAAAACAGAAATGGATTCTTTGAGTATTGTCCATTCATTGCCGCATTTCCCAAACAGGTGAGAATGACGCGTTTGGGCATGAGTCCAAGAAACACATTATCTTGTAAAAAGGACCAACTTCCCTTGGCAATGCTATAAGTTTTGCAAATCACACGATTAATTGGATACTTGCACGATGTCTTCTCCAAAGCCTTGACATGTGCGATAGCAACAGCAGGGCTCACCTTCACTTTTCTAATAAATATAGATGCATGTTCAAGAACAATTTTATAATCAGCATTCTCTTCAGTAGAAATTAAACAAAATGATGGTTTGCTGCGTATAAATTTAATTTTGATATCCACTAAGTTAATCATCAGTCGATTTTGCTGGAAAATATCGCAATGCAGTTGTCCAATCATGTCCACGGTTCGACTGTTTTTGATAAGATACAAACGATTCTTTAATACAGGATCTAAGGGATTCACGATGTCAGGTTGTGTATCTTTAAAAAATCCTTCACAGGTGAGTAAACTTTTCTTAGCATCTTCTCCATAATTTAACAAAGTTTCGATATAGGCTCTGTAAGGATAGGTGTTACTTGCTGAGGAGATATTTCTTTCGTTTAAGCTGACATCCACTTGACTGAAGAGCGAGTGAAGGAAAAGGTTGATGGGAGCAACTGGTTCATTTTCCGATAGTTTGGTTCCGTCCGATTTCGCGACTTTCACTTTCACGTGTAGATAAGATGCAGCTAGATCCACATATTCTTCACCACTTCCTGATATTGAAAATTCAATCGGTCCACCATCTCGAGCACTTGAAAGGGGGTGAAACTCGACAAATTGTCCTTTTTCAATAACGGTCTGGGTTGGGGGAATTGAAAATAAATCCAATTCCGATTTGACGCATGGAGCAGAGTCTTTGTAGATGAAGGAAGCCATTAGGAGAAAATATCGCGCGTTGTGCACTTCTTCTTGGCTGAATGTGGAATGATAGACTTTTTCTTCTGCTTACGCTTTTTATGTCTTTTTCCATTCCCAATCATAGTCTTAACTTTGTTGGCGGCTTTATCTGTTAATACATTTCCAGCTTCTTTGAGTCTTCGTTTGGCTGCCATTTTAAAATTTTGTCCTTGAGAAACATCATTCATCAAGTTGACACCACTATGAAATATTTGTTTCCCAACAGCTTTAGCACCCGATTTCAGTAATGGTGCTGCGCCACGGAAAAATGATCTGAAAAGACCACCTAATCCATATCCTCTCTGATAAGGACTACCCTGATAATAGTTCAATCCTTTGCCCGTCTGCTGCACATAATAATCTTCGAAAGATTTTTGACAACACTGATATGGGACATACATTATGAGAGCGACTTCTGCCGAAAGTGTAACTTCACGTATGAGCGCCCACGTTCAAATGGCGTTAAACAGCCTGCGTGAGTCCTTATAACGATTTCTAAAGTCTCAATCATTTTCCGGTTTACAGGTAAATAGTGAGGTCTATCATATTGTTCACTAATCATCTCACCATCTTGTCCTCTAACTCTAACCACGCGAAGGAGAGGTGCTAAAACATCGCCTATAATTTGCTGTTCTACAATATCAGTGTAAATCATTAAAACACGATAGTGGGCAGCAGGGTCGGCAACGAATGGACTGACAACAGTTGTTTCTATACTTGCGTCAAACGAAGTTATTTCCATTGGTTCAAATCCTAGCATTTCAGCTAGTCCTGAATACAAAATGAGTTTCGCATTATTTTTCACAGTTATCTGAACACGCTTCGTGACAGCATTATAACTTGTAAGAATTTTATCATCATGTTCTTTCACATAAATAGCCTTCAAAATATCAGAAACCGTCTCATAGCATCCAGGAGGTAATCTTCTCCCCACCTCTAACTTTCCACTCGTCTCAAATCCGATTAAATTATTTTGATCATTGACATTGTACCAAGTATGAGGATATAGTAATTCTACCATTCCAACTTCCCATTCTCCTTGAAGTTCAACGGGTATGGGTAAGCGAGTAATAAAATGAGAAATTTTATTTTCAGGGAAATAGGACATGGAACTATCCGAGATAAGTGTAATGTAGAAACTCATGATGACTAATGAATCTCAGAATACATGTTACCAGTATTTATAGAGATAGTAAGTCAGAAGCAAGAATCCACTGATTAAACTTATTAGGATATCCACGGTATTTCACAAAATATTCCATTGTCTTTTTCCGTATACGTTTCTTTAAAACTTTTTCAATTGGGAATTCATCTTTCATTGCCACCTTTTGTAGCTCTTGAGTATAAAATGTACCTAGAACTGACTCTCCTAATAAATCTTTCACTCTATACACTGCAGGTTGTCTCTTCACGCATTCTGTTATGATAAATAATTCTTCTGTCCAATTCGTTTCATACCCTTTTTCAAAAGTTAGTTTTTTCTTTGAAATGCGTACGACGTCATCCACATTAAATATACAAGTGGGTTTAGGTAAATTATCCATATCCCCATACAATGTATTCCAAACATCGTGTTCGTTTTCTGCATTCACTTGGATAGGAGGTCGTTTGATACTTCTATGATAGCTGTGATTATAGCTCTTGATAAAATCTTGTAATACATCTATATATTTATATGTATTTTTCGCAGTAAAATATTTCCACATTTTCGACTTTAATGTTCTGTTGAAACGTTCCACTATGGATGCTTTTGACATATTGTATGTGGTGAAAAATCGGATTCCCTTCTTTTTTAAAAAATTCTGAAACAGCTTATTCTTAAACTCTGTTCCTTGATCAGTTTGAAGTGATTTCGGAGAACGTTCATTGAATATTATTTGGAAGGCTTTAATAATATCAGTACCTTTTTTATGCTTGAGAGGAATTGCCCATGCGTGTTTTGACAGTATATCAATAACACACAAAATATATCGATAGCCTTCATTGAACTTTACTAAATTTGGAATGTCTACTAAATCCGCTTGCCACTGTTGATCTATATTATAAACTACCACCCGATTGGTAGGAAATTTATGACGAATGGGCTTGTGTAGGGTGTACGCATCCACCCCCCTTAGCCAATTCTGTATGGTTTTCTTTGGAATTTTGCCTTTCGCAGCATGGTACAAGGAATTTAAGCCACCGAAACTTGCTACGTGAGCTGGATCTTGATACGTTGCATTCATTACAACAAGATATTTTATTAATCCGTATCTCTATTCTAAATCTTAGCATTTTCACATCGAAAAATTTCCTGTTTTGTTTTGCCGAACAATAAAATCAATCGACAATCGATCACTATCTGTCATAATGTAAATAAAAGCAAAAATTAGAAGAATTCCGAAGTATAAGAAAGATCCAATAGTAACTTCACTCACCACTTCCATCTCTACAACTGACGGAAACGTGTAAATGCATTACCTTATAAAGATTTCTGTTCTAAAAAATTAGTTTGAAAAATAACTAGAGGGCGTCACTATTGAAGATTTAGAGGAAAGACCATCTTCTATGCTAAAATTTAATATTTAACTAATTATAAAATCATATAACTTTAAACGTTTTCAACACGTTACTTTTTTAAAACCTAATAACAATTATTATTATTATTTAAATAATAATAAAATTAATTAAAATAATAATATAATTAAAATAATAATAATTTAAATATTAATAATAATTAAAACAATAAATAAGAATTCAAATAGTAAATAAGAATTAAAATAATAATAATAATTTAAATATTAATAATAATTAAAACAATAAATAAGAATTCAAATAGTAAATAAGAATTAAAATAATAATAATAAATTAATAATGATATCTAATAATTGTCACTAATTAGTTATTAATTAATATTTCTATCGTCAATTATTCAATACATGATTTATAATTCATTTACAAGTTGTCCCACTAAAACCCACTATTAATCTTTGGCAATTGAAATACAGTGGGGATGACGTCACAGAAGAAACATCTATTACTTTGAATGTTTTAAGTAAGATCTTTTGCTTATAGTCCCACGACAACTCAACTCGACTTCACTCTATACTCTCGTACACCTTGCATTGATCCATTAACGGCATCGCCCTCTATCGTGAAACCTGATTGGTTGATAGAAATCACATGATGCCTTAATCAGACTCCATTACTCAGACATTCTGGAAGCTATTGCAATCATTCGAGCTATAGTTTTTAAATTTGCTGTACGTACTAGTCTTCAGTACTTTACCACATTTATCGGACCTTTACCACGTGCTACGGATTTATTGAAGATTCTTTTAAATTACTTAGGTAAGTCGTTTCGCATATTATGTAAATTTTTTAATTATTTACTGTATTCATTTTGATTTGTTAACTATTATTTTTTAAAGTAATCATTTTGGAACATTTTTATTTACTAGTGTGACAAGCATGCACATGTTGATAATATAAATTCAATAGTTAGGAGATTATAACAAGCATCGACATGTAAATAACTAATAGTTTAAATTTAAAGTGCAATCTGAAATACTTGTTTCCTTTAAGTAAATTCAATTAATATTGTTTGAAGAGTAATAATTTTGAAAAATTGTTTTAGTAACTGGTATAAGATTATTGCAAGCACGAGCATGTTAATAATTTATATAAATTATGTATCTGTTTAATTTAAAGGTCGAAATGTATTTCATTCTTTTATGTGTTAATTTTATTAAAAATAATGTTAGCATAATTATTATAATGACCTTTTTTTTGAAATTGTAATTAATTTTTAAATGTAATAACTGTCCTTATCTAATTTTAGTAATTGTGAAATAATGTCTGGTAATACGAATGTCGCAGGAGTTAGTGCTGTTGAGAAAATGGATACATCAGACCATTCATCTGGATTAGTGAGTAGATTGCTATTTAATGTTTTAATTTTACAAGACCACTTAGGGATTTGCAGACATTTTTGCTTCCAATGTTGATTTCGGGCCTACAGGCAGCATCGATTGTCCTTAGTCATTACAATCAACATTAGTTACTCAGAAACCTGATCCGGCAACCTTATAGTAGGACTGGAGTATGGCAACTGTTTAACTTCCATTCTTGCAAATTGTCTGAAAAATAGTTTTTTTTTTTTTGGTCTTCCGTTTCCTATCCAACAAAAGGATAGGTTATGCAGGTTAGGTTAGGAATTGAATTTAAGGTAATTTTCGTGTTAGGTCATGTCTGGGTTATCGCTAAATAGTGTTCACTTTACTAATTTTCAATGTTCGGTTTAGAAAATAATCAAAGTTACACTTAATAAACGTTGAAATTTTAATACTTTAAAATTACTTTGCAATGTTATGTTTAGAAAATAGTGAATGTTGCACTAAATCCACGCCAAATTTTTCTTTAATACTTGAAAAGTACTTTCTAATAATATGTTTAGAAAATAGCGAATGTTGCACCAAATCCACGCCAAATTTTTTAATACTTTATTAATAAATAAAATATTTTATTCATAATTAAAATTTAATGGATCATTATTGCCTATTTTAGGACGGCCAGGTATCCTTTCGTGTAGAAAGCCGTATCATGAATGCACCATTCGCTCTGGAATCAATTTCTGTAAGTAACATTTGAAATATAATACGAAGTATTTCAAATATTTTGAAGAAAATTAATTTTTTTTTTTTCAAATTTATAGGATTTCCCCAATTTACCTGCTCCGATTGCAGCTATTAATCATAAAGATACTGAATTCCATGTAAGTTATCTAACGAACTTAGCTTAAATTTTTGTAAAGAGGAAATAGAAGAATGTTTTTTTTTTTTTTTTTTTTTTTTTTTTTTTTTTTTTAATTAACTTTTTTTTTTCTTTTACTAGACTTGTTCAATCTGCTCAAGGCGATTTAACCATAGGGGACATTTCAACCGTCATTTGAAAATTCACCAAAAAAAGCCCATATTAAATGTAAGTATTGTATTCTAAGGATAGATAGATATTATATAAGGTTGCAAATTGAAACCTTAAAATATTAGTGGTGAAATTACTTATTAAAAGTTTTTTTTTCAGTCTCTCACTGTAAACACTGATGAACCTTCGACTAGAGTGTTTGCTGGACCTTCAAAGGAACCAGTTGCAGGACCTTCGACTAGAGTGATTGCTGGACCTTCAAATGAATCAGTTGCTGGACCTTCGACTAGAGTGATTGCTGGACCTTCAAATGAATTAGTTGTTGGACCTTCTGGGGGAAATCATGTAAGTATTTTCATGTGTATATCAGAGGGGGTGTTTCATATATTCAAGAATGCCACACTATGGAAATATTTCTTGAATATAGAATTGTTAAAAGAAAAATATTTGTTTCTCTGTATGATTTTTTTTTACTAAAGATTTAATGTTTTTAAAATGAAATAATTAATTTTAAACCACTCTAGTCATATCTCGAATTTTTCATAAATTTATACTTAGAAGCATATCCGTTTCAAAGTTAATGTCAATCCTTCAAATGAAGTGAAAATAAAACTTTATCCTCGAAATAGATATTTCAGATTGTTTCCAAATGTTTTGTTTGTAATATTTCACAGAAAAGTATCCTTTTTTTTTTCATTTAAGAAACATGTTACTTAAAGTGTTTTTTTTTTTTTTTTAACAGGTGTGTACCATATGCGACCGATCCTTTAAACATAGCGGTCATCTCAATCGACATTTAAAAACCCATTCAGGAGTGAAGAATTTCTCATGTGGAATTTGCCAGAAATCTTTCACCACTAATTCCAACCTTTCACGCCATTTGGAAAGTCATAAGGAGGATTCACCTATGTTTAATTGTCCTATCTGTGATCAACAGTTTCAGAGGAAGGATGTGATGCAACGCCACATAGCTGTTCATTCAAAGAGTTTCACCTGTTCTGATTGTGAGGATACTTTCTCCACAAAGCAAAATTTAAATCAGCATGTGAGGGACATTCACCCCAAACCACTGAAGCGGAAATCTTCACCAACACCTAGACCCAGCAAGCGACAAAGGGTTGCACGAGAAGCTCTTGAAGTCTTTACTGTATATAGTATTTCGCCATCAAACCCCAGCGATGGCGTATTGTCTTTTTTAAATGAATCAAGAGCCGAAATGAGAGAATGTCTCATAACTGAAATTTCCGATAAAGGTGCAATAAAGTGGTATATCACAATTCAACTGCTTTTCAGCAGGGCTGGAGAAGATGGGGAAAAGGAGTTTCTATCCACTCATTTCCGATCAAAATGTGTAATTGACCTGACGAGTGATTTTGTTGACGAACACATTGGAACGGCTATTGCTAAAGTTTTAACATCATTCGAAGAATTTGTTCAGAATGGTTCTCGGTGGGAATTAGATGAACTTCAAATTCTTGAAGTTCGATCAGCAAAGTATCATCCTTTAGCTGCTTCCAGCTACTTTCCTTTGCCAGCAAAACTTGCTCACAAAAAGGCAGTGCTTAATATACAAAATAATGACAATAAATGTCTTGTTTGGTGCCTTCTGGCCCATAAGATGCAAATAGATTATTTGAATCATCCACATCGTGTTAGCCATTATTTTGCAAATGAAAGTGATATTGAAATGGGAAATGTTGAATTCCCAGTACCTATTTCAAAAATTTCTACTGTTGAGAAATTGAATAATCTTAGAATCAACGTATTTGGATTTGAGGAAGAGGTATTCCCTTTATACATCTCTAAACGAACTGATGAGGACTGTATCAATCTCTTGCTTATCAGTAATGGAGAGCAGAGACATTACTGTTTAATACGCAGTATCAGTCGACTATTGGGTGACCTTACCAGACATGAACACACATCATTTTACTGTTTCAGATGCATGCATCGTTTCAGTGAAGCGCGTTTATTAACAGCTCATTCTGAAATATGTAACGAACATGCCATTCAGCGCATTGAAATGCCCACTGAAAAAGATAAAATGCTAAGTTTTAAGAACATTCACTATCAACATCCTGTTCCTTTCATAATTTATGCTGATTTTGAAGCTATTATAACACCTATAATCACTTGTGAACCTAATAGCACCAACTCATTTACAGAAAAAATTTCAAGACACGATCCTTGTGGCTATTCCTATATTGTTGTAGATGAGAAGGGAAAAAGTGTAAAACCAATTCAAGTTTATCGGGGTAGTGATGCTATATCTCACTTTCTACAAGCCATCATTCAAGAAAAAGAAGAATTGGCCAGTAAACTTATTGTTAATAAATCTATGAAGATGACATCACAAGATTTTAAACTATTTCATAGTGCAATAAATTGCAGTATTTGTAAACAACCCTTAGGAAAAGATAGAATTCGTGATCACGATCACTTAACATCAAAATTCCGTGGTGCAGCTCATAGCAAGTGCAATCTTCAATTTAAACTTTCAAAGAAGATTCCGGTAGTTTTTCACAACCTTAAGAAATATGATGCTCACCACATCATGAAGAAACTTGGTGAAGTAAAAGATCATCAATTCTCTGTTATAGCAAACAATATGGAAAATTACATTTCTTTCGGCCTTCAAAAGGAGCACTGTGGAACAAGGATAACATTGCAGTTCATTGATTCTTTGCAGTTTCTTCCCACATCCTTGGAGAAACTTGTTGAAAATTTGGAAGAAGATGATTTCAACATTTTAAAGGAGAATATGCCTCATCAACATCTTCATTTATTACTTCGAAAGGGAATTTATCCTTATGATTATATATCCTGTTTTGATAAATTTAAAGAAACGTCACTTCCACCGCCTGATGCATTTTACAATAAATTAACGGAACAGAACATTTCTTCTGAAGACTACAAACATGCCCAGAATGTATGGAGTGCTTTTAACATTCAAAACTTAGGCGAATACCATGATTTATACGTAAAGAGTGATGTTCTGCAGCTTGCAGATGTATTTCAAAATTTTCGTTCGCTTTGTTTAAATTACTATGAGTTGGATCCTGCACACATGATGACATCCCCCGGTTTAGCGTGGCAGGCTTCACTCAAAATGTCTCCAGAACCCTTGGAGCTTTTAACAGATCTGGAAATGCATCTCTTGTTTGAAAAAGGCATCCGTGGGGGAGTTTCTATGATCAGCAAGAGAATGGCTAAAGCGAACAATAAATATTTACCTAACTTTGATAGCAGAAAGCCCACCACATACATTATGTATCTCGATGCCAACAATTTATACGGTAATTAAAATTAATTAATTTACTTATTCAACAAAGTAATTATAAATTTTCATTTCCTAAATTTATAATATTTAATTTCAATTTAAATTAATTTCAATTAATAATTTAAAATATTAATTTCAATAAATTCTCTTCTATTATCAAATTCTAAATCTTCATTTGATGATTATAATTATAATTTGATTTGTATAAATAATACATATATTTTTATTTCAGGATGGGCTATGTCACAACCACTTCCTTGTGGAAATTTTGAATGGGTTACACCCTCTGATAAAGTGATTAGTGAAATTCTCTCTCTCCCCGAAGAATCAGAGAAAGGGTATATTCTGGAAGTTGATTTAGTTTATCCCGAATCCCTACATAGTTCACATAACGACTATCCACTTGCTCCAGAAAAGCTTTCAATTTCACATAATGAACTTTCTGCTTATGCCAAAAGTGCTTTAAAAAACGCATTTACACCAACAACAAAATTAGTCCCTAATCTCAAAGATAAACGAAAATACGTCATTTATCATAGAAATCTGCAATTATACATAAATCTTGGATTAAAATTGGAGAAAGTTCACAGAATTGTTAAATTTACACAAAAGCCCTGGTTACAATCATATATTAACTTTAACACAGATAAAAGAAAGGAATCAAAATCTACATTTGAAAAGAATTTCTTTAAATTATTAAATAACGCTGTGTATGGGAAAACATTAGAGAACGTCCGTGGTCATGTTGACGTTCAGCTTGTCAACACGCAGAAAAAGGCTGAAAAATTGGTTGCTGCTCCAACCTTTAAATCTTTTAAGATTTTTGATCATGATTTGGTTGGAGTTCAGCGGTGTAAAGCAAAAATTTTGCTCAATAAGCCAATTTATGCCGGCTTTGTTGTTTTGGAGTTAAGCAAATTGCTTATGTTTAACTTCCATTACAACTACATGAAGCAAGAATATGGGGAGAGAGTTAATTTACTTTTCACTGATACAGATTCTCTCACCTACGAAATTGAAACAGAGGACTTCTACGCGGATATGGCAAAAGATAGTCATTTGTTTGATACATCAGACTATCCTTCAGATCATCCCTGCTTCAGCGTAGAGAATAAAAAAAAGATTGGATGTTTCAAAGACGAATTAAATGCAAAACCCATTGCTGAATTCATTGGACTGCGTGCAAAAATGTACAGCCTGATTACAGGTGACCAGGAAGAGAAGAAAACGATGAAGGGGATTTGTAGACATGTTGTAAAGAAAAAAGTTAAGCATCAACATTATAAGTAAGTTGAATTAGTGTTATATTTATATTATTCTAAATAATAATTTTGCAATTAATTAATATATGAACTGTATTAAAAATGAATATTTTCTTTTCTTTAGGGAGTGTTTACTGAACAACAGCTACACGAGAGAAAAACAGGTGCGGTTTTTAAACGAAAACCATCAGATGTATACAACTAATGTATCAAAAGTAGCATTGTCTTCATTCGATGACAAGCGTTACTTGTTAGAGGACGGAATACACTCGTATGCATATGGTCATTTTAAAATTCCTGAAAATTAAATTCATCACATTTATTAATTTTAAAACTTTCAGGACATATTTTATCTTTTTCAAAATTTAATTAACAAAAATTTTAATCATTCATTTTTTTTTTTTAATTTAAAATTATTATTCAAAATTGGTTAGGGACGGGGGGAGGGGTAGATGAGTTATCACGAAGGCAACGTCCGATAGTTTAATATTCTACCTTTTGGTAAAATATTGAAAATGTCACGTATAACTCGGGGTTAGGGTTTCTTTAACCCTTAGCTAATGGCCTTCAGATTATTAACTTTAATATTCTATAAAAATGTATTAGAAATTCAGATCGACAGACAACTGAACCACCAAGTCATTTTGTGATGCAGGTTGGAATCCCGGTTCCAGATGTAGAATTATTTGTGAAAAGATTATTTCAATTTTTTCCATAATAATAGATGGCGCCACCTACATCTAAAGCTTAGAAGAATACCAAAGATAGGAAATTGAACATTTAATTTCACTTCAAATATCATTTCTGTTCCATAGATGGCACCACCAGTTGTTGATTTTAAATTTTAGACTTAAGATTGATAGATATCGAATATACACTGTTGAGGGTATGGCTTGGTAGCTCAGTTGTCATATCGACAGACAACTGAGCCACCAAGACATTTTAGCATGTGGGTTCGAATCCCGGCTCTGGATGTAGAATTATTTGCGAAAAGAATATTTAAATTTTTTCCACAATAATAGATGGCGCCACCAACATCTAAAGCTTAGAATAAAACAAAAGTTAGGAAATAGAACATTTTATTTCATTTTAAATATCATTTCTGCTCCATAGATGCTCCACGTGACCATCAACCCGTTCATGATCGACTAATCTCTCCCTCTTATCTTATCACCACACAATATCATGCTCCAACAAGTTCAAACAGGATGACTCATACTGCCACCTGTTCTAATCATGTGATATATTCCAACCAATCAGGAGAGACTTAGGATATTGCCATCTCTTAAAAGCTTAATTTATTGAATTTTCCACTATGACGTCACACATAAAATGCCTATAACTTTATTGTTTTCATTGAGGAGAAGGAGTTACACAACTCAACCCCTCTGCCTTAAAATCAACTTGAAACAGAACTGTAGACTGTTGCCATCCTCTAAAAGCTAAATGTTAAGATATTTACAATCGTATGACGTCACTATAACTGTGACGTCATGAATCATTTACTTATAGAGTTAATGTTTTCATTTTGGAGCAGGAGGGATATATCTCAACTCCAAATGCAATGACGTCATCGGTTCCATCCTGTCCCTCCACATGTTATCTAATTACCCCTGTTGCCATCACCTTAAAGTAAAATTAAATATTTCTTTATTATGACGTCATTCCCACTCGATTCCCACTGTGACGTCACGTATTAAAAGCTCATAATGAAACCAAAACTAAAACAGCAGAAGGAAGGAAACAACTAAACCACACTTGCGCTGACGTCACCGGTCCTCTAACTGTCCCTCCACGTGTTACTTAATTTCTACTGTTGCCACCGCCTTAAAGTAAACTTTAAAAATATTAAATTATGACGTCACTCCCACTTATACCCACTGTGACGTCACACAATAAAAGCTCATAATGAAACCAAAACTAAAACAGCAGAAGGAAGGAAACAACTAAACCACACTTGCGATGACGTCACCGGTCCTCTAACTGTCCCTCCACGTCTTATTTTATTTCTACTGTTGCCACCGCCTTAAAGTAAACTTTAAAAATATTAAATTATGACGTCACTCCCACTATATACCCACTGTGACGTCATACAATAAAAGCTTATAATGAAACCGAAACTAAAACTGCAGAAGGAGGGAAACAACTCAACTCCACTCAGCAGCAGCAGAAAACAACTCAACTCAACTTCCGGTGACGTCATGACCACGCCCACTTCCGGTGACGTCATATCCGGTGACGTCATGACCACGCCCACTTCCGGTGACGTCATCGGTCCCGTCCCGTCCCTCCGTCCCTCCACTGGCGTTGAACCGGCATTTTCCTACTACTGTTGTATATATATATATATATATATATATATATATATATATATATATATATATATATATATATATATATATATATATATACCGTCATTTACAATCTGAGAGTGTTTCCATGTTTTATAATATATATATTTATTCTCTAATTCCTTCAGAATACCAGAAAACATAAAAACCTATATACAAATAGTATTAATTACCCAATAGAGAAATAAGTTTAACCTCCGGTACTTATATACCCATTTAGGGCCGATTGGCCTTCCACCATAAGGTTGAACGAATGTATAATGTTAGGTGTACATTTGTTTACTAACATGATTTTTCAGGATATGAAGATTAAAATAGGTACATATGATATATTTGTCGAGATCTGACATTGTAGGAAAGAATACAAGATAGACCATTAATCTGAGTCCGAGTGATAATCATATACATAATCCGACCCTCCTGGTCTTGGGTGAGATGGAAATTTGAAATTTTTCGAAGTACATCAGTGAATAGTTTATTTATTTGCTCTTCTAAAGCTTCTTTTACTAAACCTAATAGTTGCGGAGTAAATGATGACTGGTTAGCAGATCATCAGGGACTGCAAGCAAGAAAAATGTAAGGCTTTAAATTAAAAGGAAGTCTCTTGCACTATATACATTCAACATCATTATTGTGCCTCTGAAAACTAGATACTTTATTTCTTGGAGAGTTTTGGGTTTTTGAAAATTTCTTGTTTTGACTTTCTCTAATTCTAGTTCTAAGATCCAATAATACAGCTTCTGAGATTAAATCTTATAATTATCTTCCGTAAAATTATTTAAGATGAGTCATAACAGAGAATAAAAAACTGTAGTGAGAATATCATTGATATCAATTAGCTTCTCGCGTTACTTTCACTTAGCTTTTCTTATTTTATACAATGATGACTATATGTTCTGTCGTGTTGACAGCGAACATTTATGCAGTTGTGTACAAAACCTATCTCGATATATAAAAGCCAAAGCCTTTATATCTTGTTTCTCACGTAAATTTAGGTCATTTATCTGTTGTCATTGATATGATGGTTATTATCAAAAACACTTTTGCTGTGTTATTGTCGACGATAGACTGGGCATTAGCGATAACAAACTTCTCAGCACTCATTGCAGCCTGTTTTACTTACATTTCAAATATCATTTAGAAATTTAGTTCTATAAAGTTTTCAGGAACGTAATGATTGTCAGATGCGCCAGCGATCCCTGCTGGCCAGTCATTTATGGCACCATTGATAGTTCTGAAGTTAGAAACTTTTAGACAAGTGCCAATTAAACTATTCCCAGTTGTACTTATGGAAATTTTAACACTATATCACAACCAAGATCAGGATGGTCAGATTTCATGCATATTAATTTAAAAAGGTCAAAGCATCAAATCCTCAATTGTGTATTCTTCCCTTTGAATGATGTCACTAGAATGTTTTTTTACAATTAATACCAAACATTTAATGAAAACTCTTGAAAGCCCATTTTCAATACTATTACGCAAAAGACTTTTCATGTGTTTTCATTAGCAACTATTAGGATCAAAGGTTGAATTTACACAGGGCTGATTGGGGCATGTGCCCAGGGCCCCCGAACTTTAGGGGCCCTAAATTATTCAGGTCTGCATACCGAAATTTTTGGAAATTCGAAAAAAGTTTATTTATAGCTTTTTTTGGAAAGGAGAGACTCTTTGTACTTATCGTCCGCAAGCGCATTCAACTTTATGTTTTATTCGAATGCTTTTTAACTATATTTTTTAAAGAACTTAACAATGTTTCTTAGAATGTAGAGAGAGATTCCTGTTTAATTCCATTATATAGAATAATTTTTATAATTTGGCAACTTTTGAAATTCAGAGCGTGATAGGTTTTTTTTTTTTTTAGAGTATCCATTTTACTGCAAAAAACGTCATTTCTTATGGTGCAATTCATTTGATGCTATTTTAAATTATTACTCAAACACTGTTATTTTATTACAGTTAGTATATAAGGCCTCTTTTATTGGTATGTTCTTTCGAAAATCGTTTATCACGAGAAGGGAACCCTCGGGTTTGTGCTCTGGGCCCCTGCATTTGTAAGTTGAGCCTTGATTAGGGCAAGATGAAATTGCCTTCTTGAATTATTGTATAGCTACCTGACAATGAAATTTCACTGATACGTTCAAAGCAGCCCAACATGTTTTAACAGTGGCGAAGTTCTAGAACTCCGCCACTGTTAAAGCATGTTGGGCCTTAACGGCGATATCAACATTTTGCAACATATGAACCTTTCTCCCATAATTATTGCTATTTGAATAACGTCATAAAAAAAACAGATAAGGCAAATGATACTTGTTTCTAATTGATTTTTTAAGATTATATCGTCCCATTGAAACCATAATGGTCACTTGCGCATTCGATTCCAATTAAGTGCTTGTGCGAGTAGAAATGGAGATGTCAGTGTAACCCAACTAGCAAATCGTCGAAATAAGTATCTCTATAAGTTTTTCATGTCTTGCACATGAGAATATTAACCTGACTTCTTGTGCAAAATCTATATCAGAAGTCGGGAGTATGCCAGCACAAATTTTCAATATGATCATTAATCAAATTTTAATAATTATCATTAATAAAATAAGCCGAACAATTAATTATAATAATTAATGTATTTCGTTATTTAAACATTTATATTTAATAATAACTTCAATAATTATCATTAATAAAATAAGCCAAACAATTAATTATAATTAATGTATTTCATTATTTATATTTAATAATAACTTCAATAATTTTCATTAATAAAATAAGCTGAACAATTAATTATAATAATTAATGTATTTCATTATTTATATTTAATAATAATTACAATAATTAAAAAGTTTTATTTACTAATTTTAATAATTGAATAGTTTTAATATTAGTTTAATTAGATCAAATTTTCTGTCACTATCATTTATACCTCCAATGGATAAATTTAGTTTTCATAAACCATAGATAGTTTGTTGCAAAAACTAAAATAAAGAAATCTGAATTGCAAAATAACAAATGTCCAGGTATATAACTAGTATGTTTATTCGAAAATGACATCCAAAATGATTATTTAAAAGTTATAGAATAAGTCAAAATTCGTCAATGCTATTTTCTATATACAACACTATGTATAAAAATATGAAGTGTTATACAATTTTTGAATATGTATACAAACTATCTCTATCAAACTAATGTAATAGTTTAAATTTTGTATTATTATCGCTACCTGTTGAAACAAAACATTTATTTAAGTTTATAACTTATAATATTGTATTTTAAAGAATACAAATGCATAAGAAATTTCAACAAAACTAATCAGTCCAATTTACTGTCACCATAGCGCTTGTAATATTTCCTCATTCTGATAATTATTATCATTGCATATTCACATATTATTCTCATTCTAGTGGGAGTGATTAGGATTTGAACACATAGGGCTTTTAAAAAAAAAGCGTTAAGAAAAGCAGCTACTTAAATTGAAAAAATATTTCTATACCGGACTATCCCATTTTTTGGAAACAATGACCGGCCAAGTGATTGCACTGGACAATCCTATGGCCAGCATGTCCCTGGAAACAGTACTGCATTTACCTATAAACTGGCATGACCATCACTTTGAATCTCGCCCAGAAGGGAGTTAAGCATTATAACTTTGAGTAAAGTTATTAAAAAATTTATTCCATTTCAATACATGATTTTTACAATTCGTCGTCGTTTCATCAGAGAAAGGCACAGGGGTATTGCACTGGTACTTATCTGGCTTTTGAAATTAAAAGTGTAGAAAAGCTTTGAATTTCATAGAAGAAAAAAAAAATCTTATTTACTTTTATTATTTTTCTGTAAGAATTTATATATTACACACTTTTAGGAGGAGTTAATTATTTGTGTTACCAGAAAATAACTAACGACTTGATATATGTACAGTAAATGATGTATTTTAAAACTCTTAACCTTTAAAAGTAACATATTCTTCATGTCAAACATGTAGTTGAAGATCAAGAATTGTCTAAACATTCCCCATTATAGAAAACACAATCATTTAATTTAGCAATATTAAAATTAAGTTAACATTTCCTTAAGTAAATAGGAATAAAAAATTACCAAATGCAATTTGCCTCATAGTTTATTTATATTTGGCCGAATAAGGAAATAATTCCAAAATAAGACTTTTTACTTATTTAATCTAACACATTACAAAAGAAATATTGCATAAATATTCATTCATTTTATATAATTTTATAAATTATATATTTTATTATAGAAAATACTCAACAATAAACTATACAGATTTATTAGTAATTCCAGCTTGTTCTCTCTATCAGTGACTTATTGTCTTCTCAGCTAAGGCACTGATGTAGTTATATTTGAGAAATTCATTTCATATAGTTGTGGGACGAATTTTAATGGTTACCTGTCTAATAAAGAAATATCTACATTAAAATGTACATCCACACAATTATTACCTGAGAATAATAATTAAAGATTCAACTTCAACCTGTTGGGATTAAAACATAAATATATATAGAATAAATGAACGGACAGTAACTCTCTTACTACATTCTTTATTTCAAACTAATTATATATTTTTCCATTTGAATTTTCATTAACTTGGTTTACTTTATCATAGAGTTAAAAAAAATCAAAAGACATTAAGGTGAAAATAAATGGCATAGTTTTTAAGTTTTTGCTTGCCAAACAATTTAAAACAATTGGTTAAAATTTTTTAAGTGGCAATGTTATTTTATAGAAACTCATGGTTTGAGAGATTGGCTGGATGAAACATACAATGGTATTTGTATGTAATTAAAAACCCAAGACTGATAGAAGACAGAGTTGACAATCAAACTATATAATAATAATAAACATGACAATCATTTGTCACTAAAATAGAACTAACACTAAAATAGAAAAACAACTGAAAATGTCTCAAATCCTTAGAAAACTGCAAGAAAAAATCAGTTAATTTTAAGAAAATATAACATGCATATTGAAAAATATATTTCTCACAAAAACAAACTATTAGGGGCAAATATCATATTACAATACTAATTCAGAAGTTTTAAAAAAATAATAAATCATTCAATATTTTGTAACTCCTTGATTCTCCTCTTCATAGGGTATTGCAACAATACTTAGCTCTATTATTCTATCTTCAGTCATCAACTTTTAAAAAGCTATCTAAGTTATGTCAATTTGGAAATATAATGCAACAAAACACACAAGTATTGCATTCCACAAAATTAGGCATTTGAGGTGTTAATTCAATTAAAAAGTTCAAGAAATTAAGTACTTGATAAAAATACTAAATGTTATTGAGTGCAGTAATTTTTACAATTAAAGTTACTTTAATAATTTTTGTCACATCTCTGGGTGGATCAACATTAGTTACTTTTGTGTAAGACATCTAGTCTAAAACAAAATATTCAATATTTTATCACCCCAAATTATAGAAAGTTACAATAGTTCTTTTGTAATGTGCTACCTATGTAGCATTTTAATAATTTTTTGATTTTATTCAATCCCACTAATTTCTTTATTTTTTAACAAAAGACAAGTTAACATTTAAATGGGATAAAAAGTGCAGAGCATTTATCTTGCCTTTTTGCAAAGTAGAATTCTTGCATATCAAATCTGATAAGACTATAAAGTTTTCCTAAAGGTTGTTGACATTTTTTAAGGTATAGACACGTTTCCGAGGTTGAGTGAAAATGTTTATTACAGAAACTATTTTTATATTTTAAAATCTAAAATAGAAAAACACATAAAAAATTATTTTTTCTAGCTGTTCTTTTTATCGCATGCCAATAAGAACCAATCAATTTAAAATGAAGCGAGAAAGGACACACATGAATAACAGAGATACACTGAATTCACTTTTTAAATGTCAAGTAAAAAGTTAAATTTTCAATATCAAAATAGTAAATGAGCACTTGAACAATTAGTTTGTAGGTATAGTAGAAAATTTATGAGAATGCTTATGAAAGTTCCTTTCTATTTCTTCTACAATTTTATTCTTATTATCTGCCACTTTTGCTGGTGCTTTCTATTTAATGCTGAACTTGTCTTATAATATTTACTTTATGGATTACATTTGACTTTCTAGAAGCATAAATGCAAAGTTTATTTTGCACTTGTTGTACAACATAATAATAGGTTATTAATATAGAAAGATATAAATTGATAAATATTAAGATTATCTAAAAAAATGTAAAACATGAAAGAGGAATTTGATTGATATGCAACAACTCGAACAAAAAAGGAAAAATATCAAAATTTTACTTTCACACTTCACAAAAGGAAAAGCTTAATATGCTAAGATTAACGTCATTTTGCCTTCCTTGCCCCTTCCAGCAATAATTGAGCTATGTTTGGAAACATTTTATTACAAAATAATTGCCACTGCACATTTTTAACATTCAAAATTTATATAACACACAATTTAAAACGAAAATTGAAAAAGATAATGCAAATAACACATTACTATATAGTTATACTTTAAAAATAAATGCTATTGGTTAAAGGTTATTCATTAATAAAGTTAGAGTTGTAAAACCAATTATCTTTCAAGGAATATTGTTTCAAAAAGCAAAAAAGTTTATTTTAAGCAAATGATTCTATAAAACAAGTTATTCCTTAATAATTTGAAAGAGCAACAACGAAAATGAGAAACTTTTTTTTTTACTAAACTAAAGACTTCTATTTTATTATATGGTAAATATACTGAGGATCACTGTTCTTTTGTCAAACAGATATTTTTGCAATATACAAAACAGTCAAATCATAAAATAAACAATGAATTCAACGACAAAAACTAGGCAATTTTTTAAAAAATTATTACATTTTAATTAATTTGTAAGCAATCTAAAAGTTTTTATCTTTCTAAGTGGAAAACTTCATTATAAAAACTAACGTCAAACCTACATTACAAAATGTAAACAAAAGCTCTCAGTCAAGAATAAGCCAAGTTAGATAAAATTAAGCCAAACACAACGCCAGAATTTGTTTTCTTTTCAAAAATAAGATAATCTAGCCAACTTGGCAAACCTGAATCAAGCATGGTTGCCATTGGTATACTTTCATGCTATGGGTAGTCCGTTCCTATTTTGTAAGGCGTTCGCAATGCGAGCACAAACAAACAAGTAATCCATGGAGCAAGTAATCGCAGGACATTTCGTAGGATTTTCGATAAAAGATTCTACAACGAGATAAAATTTTTATGAAAGAGAAGGAAGTAAGATTTTTATTCGTGACTGACGATGATTTAGTATTATTTTTAACGGACAATAGAAAATTATTATCCTTGATTACAATGATAAATTAAGATGAAAGAATCTTCTAAATAGATGTTTTCGTATCCTTTTACTTCTGTTTTCCTTGTCGACAGTTGATCCTCACCGATATCTTAAGGAAATAGTTCATCGTATTTTGAACTACTACGTATTACGAACTACTCGACTTACTACGAAAACTACTATTTAAAATATTTTTTACTTCTAATGTTTTGAAATTTATAGAAAATCCAAATTTAATATTGAATAATCAATTGATTTCAGAACTATGGACTATACAAAAATTGAATTTGAGGATTTTCCTCCTGGTCCTTTGGATGAGTATCGCCAAAAAGCTACATTTGACTGGAGGGCACTGAAATTTATACTGGAAGGTGAAGATGTAGCTAAATACCAGGTGAAGTCTGATAGTTTATGTTTTAACACATTTTAATTAACTGTCTAAATATTTGCCTATCCTATATATTGCCTCCTTAATCTAATTCCTCAACATGAAAACTGGTATTTAATAAAATGTTTATTTCATAGCTATTTTTTATGTTTATTTTGAACACGATTTAATGGCAATGGAATCAGATATATTATTTTTATTTGCAGATTTTAATTGTATATTTTCGCATGCATTTTACGAAAGAAACATATGCTTCAAATAATTTATGTTTTGAAATGGAAGGTCATATGTCTTAGTATCATTTCTTTACCAATGAATTTTAATTTGTTGAAATTATTAGCTTTTGTACAACAAAAAGGTTTATTTTTAGAAAAATTAAGATTTACTAGCTCAGCAAGTAACAAACAAGCAAGTAACAAGCTCAGCTGTTATCCCATAATCACTGAAATATATTTCCTAAAACTACACTTTTACATGTTTTTTAATACTTTTGTTCTCTTTCCTTGAATGAAATCTTTTTGTAAAACAGTAAGATTGTTACATTTGTATACAATAATGCTCTAACTTTATATTCAGATTCCTGCTATGCCCTGAGTATTTGGGTAAGAAACACTTGACTTAAGACAGATTATAAGTTATTGTCCAGTTTTTCTGTGTTTTTTTTTAAATATATATTTACTTCATATCTTTATATTACATAAATTTAATGCTGCTGATTTTCATTTCTATCCCCTGTATACCCATTACAACTGCCCAAATGAGTCTTTTTTGAAAAAGCTCTGTTAGAGAATACGATTGCATTTGTTTTGTTTTGAAAAAGGGGTACTTATCCGTTTTCCGGGCGCAAGCGATAAATCGCCAAATAATGTAGAATTTAGCCAAATTTCTTCTTACAACCATAAGGAGAAAGTTCGTTTGGGTCCAGGTGCTCTATTCTTTGAATTCATTTTCAAAGACATTTTCAATATTCTATTGACTGCTTTGTCATTCACTTCGCTTGGCGACGCCTCGCGTTTAGTTGGCGACATTTGCGCCCGGTTAACGGAAGAGTACCGAAAAAGGACATTAATTTTTACTCATGAAAATATAATAGACATTCTTGTTTTTCTGAATAATATGAATTTAATTTTCTAGTTGTACATTTGGAAAATCCTAGAATCAGATCCTTTATTTGATCGTTCAATGACTGAAGAATTGAAATGGCAGGAAGATCATCACATCAATTATAAAAGGAGTAGGCGAATTGCACAGTATGATTTATTGCCAGGAGAATTATTATTTGAAAAACCATATTTTTCACCTGCCTTTTCGAATGCAATAGCTATGTACGATTTAGCTTTATACATTAAGAGATCTTTGAGCGCTGAGGTAAGTGTAAGATTATGTTTACATCATTTTTCTCTTTTTGAATTGTTTTATACCTAAAACATTATGCAAACATTTTGCTAAATCACTTGGCTCAAAACTTATGACTTGAACTGTTTCTCTTATAGTCCGGGGAATTGAGACTGAAAAAGGGGTCTTACCTTGCAAAAGGTTATGTTGTTCTGATTTTTTAATGTGTTATAAAAGTCGGTCCTGTGGTTTATAAACCAAGTTTTCGACCTCCTAACCCTTGTGCGTTCTCCGTGGTGCACCAAAAACTGAGACGTTTTTCAGTTTATACGTCATAACTCTTTGTCAATGCATCTTAGCAACAAACATTACGTTCAAAAGTTGTAGAATATTAAATTTTCTAGAACTTTTGTACACAAAGTTTTTTTGTAGACCAATTATGTAAATAGTTATGTCGCATCAAAGTCAAAACTTTTTCGTAAAAATGTAACTTTTTTAAGATTTGCGTCAAGTTTTTTGATTATATCTCCATAATAGTACGTCTTAGAGAAAAAGTTTGTGAATAAAAGTTGTAGAGCAATCAATTTTCTACAAGTTTTATGCATTAACTTATTTTCTATGACTAATAACAAAGAAGTTACTCTGCTTTGTGCATTTTCCCATTGTGCACCAAAAAAAAAAAATATTTTTCAGTTTATAGATCATAACTCTTTTGCAATGCATTTTAAAAACAAACATTAAATTTAAAAGTTGTAGAATATTAAATTTTCTACAACTTTTGTGCACAATTTGCTTTTGTAAAGCTATTATGTAAAGAGTTACGTAGCATCAAAGTAAAAACTGTTTCGTAAAAATGCTGCTTTTTTAAGTTTTTTGCCGAGTTTTTCAATTATATCTTCATAAAAATAAGTCTTAGGGAAAAATATATTATACAAAAGTTGTAGATCTATAAATTTGCTAAAAGTTTTATACAAAATGTTACTATCTAGGACCAATAACTAAGGAGCTACTCTTCTTTGAAGGTTTACAAGATGATAACCTATAATATTTTATGTATAGGTAGGGATTTAAAAATAGCGTCTTACTGCATAGTCTGGCAATTTTAATAAAAAAATAAAACAATATATATATATATATATATATATATATATATATATATATATATATATATATATATATATATATATATATATATATATATATATATATATATATATAATACTGATAATAGTGTAAAATAAAAAGTGGAAATATATTAAATAATATATATATCTATAGATAATAGTAATATAAAATTTACCATTTTGCCGTGATGCACCAAAAATTTCTGCATTCGGAAATAAAAATGAGAAATAGACTGCATTCAAGTTTCTAATTCTAAACTACATGGAGCACAGATCTTTTGAGATAGAATAGAAAAATCTCAAGTCTGGTGGCATAAGTGACATAAAAAGGAATTCTTTTAAAATCTCAGTTGCCACTAAAACACTATATACGGTTGATTGAGATTTGCCGCAGCCGAAATCAAGGAAGAAGATTAGAAGAACAAAAAAAAAGTTTCTAGTGCTTTCTTTCTGACCCCTCCCCATCACTAACCATCCCGACAGAATATCAACCACTCAGTGTTGTTACTTTGTATTGGATTACATGTGTTGTAATGATGGCTGCTTTGTCGAAATCAATATTATAGGAATTTGCAAAGATCATTCTAGATACTAATGCCAGTGTTTCAAGCATCACTGAAGCAGTATCAAGCATTCTTGTTGCTCTCTATGGTGGGGACAGGGCTACAACTTTAAATGCTTTGCATTATAAGCAATTTTCCAAATCAACAACTGGCAGCAAGTTAAATACGTCAAAGCTGCTACCGACCCAAGAAGCTGCTACGCACCATGTCTTTCGCATATACCATCAAGTAAAGACATGAATGGGTCAATTGAAAAATCCTATGGTCTGGAGGTGGAAGAAGGACAGTAAAGGACTTCTTCCTATTACAACCACCAGGGATTCAGCTCCTCAATCAATTCTCACCTACATTTTCTACCAGTGCAATATAGGATGCACTAATGCCTGCAGTTGTAGAAAGGCCGGTCTCAAGTGCTT
The DNA here is from genome assembly GCA_963978545.1 of Linyphia triangularis. Taxonomy (NCBI): domain Eukaryota; kingdom Metazoa; phylum Arthropoda; class Arachnida; order Araneae; family Linyphiidae; genus Linyphia; species Linyphia triangularis. Next base: position 64,328,808 of record OZ021724.1, read on the forward strand.
CATAATATGTAAAATCTGTCATGAACAAAGCTGTGACAATATAGCGGACATCATAATTGATGACAACGATGAAGACGACCCAACAGAACATGAAAGAGTAGCAGAGGAACTAACCGAGCCTTCATGGCTAAATGAAACTAAATTTAGAAATTTATAAGTTTTCTAAATTGTAAGTTTTATTGATATTACTATTGTTATATATAGATATATACATTTTTATAATATTTATATTTTTTGTTTTATAATTCTTCTCCGCTTTAAAGAAATTTGCCTTCCAGATCGTCCAAAACATTTTCTCTCATAAGTGACATATATAATGAACAGAAATTTGGTATATAGGATAAATAAAGTATTCTAAATCGAATGAAAACATAAAAAATAGGTGTATTGAAAATTGTAAAGATAGAGTTAAATTTACTTAGTATACAGCCTCCTAAGAGAAAATTTTTGCCCCAGGTAACATTTTGGTGCAAACCGCAAGGTTCTACAATAATTAGAACCGAAGATATAGCCATCGTTCAGATTTTTTTTTGCTCACTGTACATATCATAGCCTAATTCTAATGTATACTGAAGCAGAAACACTGTGATATTGCCACAATGTTGTGGCAAATAAAACAGATGTTATAATAAAAAAATTGGCTAATCAATCATTTTATGATTTTTTTTTTGTCTCATTAAAAGCAAAAATCTGTAAAAAAGAAGAAAGAGAAATCTCTAAACAAAAATACCACATGCAGTACAAAATCTTGCAGTCAGTTTCTTCACATTGGGTTTTTGTTTTACCAAATAATTTCTTAAAGGGTGATTAGTTACTAAAACATTACTTTTAATTACCCTAGAACAAAGTAAAAGTATTGTATTACCCAATAGAATATCTTCTTTGTGAAATAAGATTCTTTAAAAACTTAATTGTATTGAATTGCTTTTGAGTAACTCCTGAAACGTGAATTCACAGAACTTGGAACTTTTTTATTGACTTTGTTGTTATTTAATCGGAAACACCAATGTTACATCGGACTAAATAATTCCTGAAATTACTTAACTATTTTTTTTTTTTCTTTCAAATGACTTCACTATGCACTGTTTTTAAACCCCTTTTGTTCATTCCTATCAAAAGTTTTTAACCTTTTGGTTCTATTGAAAAATTGTTCATTAACTTTATACATATCCTTAAACTCCAAAGAATTTTTTCTGAAATCATGTACATTTAAATTAGTTTGATAATTTTAAAATTACCTTCATCTTCAGTTACGATGTCTACCAAATTAAAGTTTTATCAATGCCAACATGACAGTAGTAATTACGGAGCAAAAATTATATTCTTTTCCTTCTTATGCTATTGATATATGTATATATCCCAAAAAATAACTAGACATTGTAGAAAAAGTCTGCCAAGTAAAACAGTCAGTCAGAAAAATTTGTGAAATCTAATGTTTGCCTCCAAGCGGCAGTTGTTTCTTTGGGGTACTTGTACACAATAAACTAAATTGGGATTATTAAGGGGAATACCCATAGGCAATCAGAACTTGGCAGGCTAGGGTTATTTTGGATTAATTTCATTTCATTTGTTTCAGCTACTTTGCACCCATTGAACTGAATTGCAATTAATTTTATAAAAACTCTAGCCTGCCAAGTACTTATTACCTATGGGTATTCCCCCTAATAATCCCAATTTAATTCATAGTGTACAAGTACCCCAAAGAAACTAAACGCGGCCACTTGGCGACAAACATTAGATTTCACAACTTTTTCTGACTGATTGTTTTACTTGGCGGGCTTTTTTTACAACGTCTAGTTGTTTTTTGGGAGATATCAATTCTTTTTGTTACGTTTGTTATGTTCTAAATGAGTAAGATATGGTCAATGGCTATTTTAGCGTAAATAATCATATTGTCTCTCTTAGAAAAAGAAATGGCGCAAACGAAAACACCATTATCAATTCACCATTATTAGATTCACATACTACTCTTTGTATTGAGAGCGACAATTCATATCATGATTAAATATTGTAGAGAGATTTAGGTTCGCAATCCAAATCCTTTTCGTTTAATTTAAAAAGGAATCTTCCTTACTACAACAAGAAAAACAATTTCATAATAAAAAATATTTATCTATTATAATTTAGGCAAAAAAACATGCAATCATATATTAAAAAATAAGTAATTGTACAAACTAAGTAAAACATACAAACAAATTACTTGCTTTTAAACGAAATTGAGGATTACCAGCTTTTACATACGAATAAATATATAAAAAAAAATGCGTCTTAAAGTAACTTTCACTTTAAGTTTGAAATATAAGACTTGTTATTATTTGAAGAGAAATTCAAAAAGCCTTAGCGGTAGAGTCGTTAAGATATCAGGCTAGTGATCAGAAGGTGTGTGGTTCAAATCCGACCAAAAACCTAGGAAACTTTATTTTAAATTGAAAGTGGTTTTCTAAGTAAAAAATTGAAACACATGTTTTCAGAGCTTTGATAAGCATGCAATTTAATTGAAAAATAAGTAATTTTTTTTTTTCTTATTGCACCTTTTTGATAGTTTAACTTAAAGTAAAAGTAACTTCTTGAAAGTGAGCAAAAAGTGAATATCCAAAATCCATTGACCTGTTTTAATCAGTCATTACCCGGGCTAAATTTCGCAACTTCCAGGATAATTTCTGGAGGGTATGGACCCTCCTACTCATTGGTTTATACAAAAAGCACTTCCTCTGCTCTAGCTGAGAAGAATAAAAAAAGAATGATATGAATATATTCAAGACTTTAATCTGTAGGCCTGGTTAAAATTCCCAAGCATCAGGATCATTTCCTTGGGGTATAGACACTCCTACCCATCAAATAATACAAAAGGTACTTCCTCTAATCAAGCTGAGTAGAATAAAAGAGAATGGTGTAAAATCATCAAATAGTTTGGGCTCTACCCCTGGCTAAAGTTTTGGTTTTAACCTGGAGAAGAAGAAGAACAAAATTCCAGTGACTTCATCGATTTTCAAAGGATTTTTTTACCATGATTCCTTGTTCAGTGTTAACAATTATGTTATTATTTTTCATCTACTAACTCGGGGCAACATGATGGAGAAAAGATCAGGGTTCTAGCTCTAATAGAAGCTGAGCTGTGACGGGTCGAAAACGGGCCTAAGCTCTGTCAACATAATATACACTTCCATGTTGACATGTCCTTTGACATCGGACTTGGCGGTGGAACACTGCCTTGCTCCTAGATATTATTTTTACTATTGAGACACATATGTCTGGGAAGTTTGCAGTGTGCTTCGTTTTTGTAAAAGTTATTTAAAAAATGTTAATGTGAAAATTTTCTACAAAAGAAATAATCTAATAGCAAAAAAAAAAAAAAAAAAAATTCTATTTATAACAATTAAAATTTTATTCTATTTATTAACTTTTATTTTAATTTGATCCTTCTGCAAAGTTATTAAATTAGAAAATGTAATTTTTTGTGTTTCCACAGTGGGTTTCTATGTTTATACATGTATGCATCTCCTTACTATATTTCAAATATGTTGTATATTTCCTTGTTTTAAGTATGAAATAAAATACTTGTCTCAAATTAAAAAAAAAAAAAAAAAAATTAAGGAAGAAAGACTCCCACTTGTTAAGTTTTATTTTTCAATGAACTGTTGCTGTATTTTATGTTTGTTTCACATTATTAAAATATAATAATATTAATTAAACAGTTTACTGAAAATATCCTGCTTTATGATTTATTGAGTTACTTTGGCAATGTTTATTAGTTTGTTTCAGTAAGCTCTTAACAATTCTGCTACAGGGATAATTACAATACACATAAAAAAATGTAATAGGGGTTTTGCTAAGTCTTAACGCTTCTGACTATTAAGCTGCTTTACTTATTTATGTGTCTCAGGCCAATTTCAATATAAATTTTTTTTAAAAGAGTTATCATTTTGCGATCTGTTGTACTAGGCTGGTGTCGATAACCTATGACTCTGGAGTCGCATACAACACTTCATCGATATTTGCGGTGCTTCAAGTTCGTAACTCAACCTAAGAATAAACTGATAAAGCAATAAATGGCAATAAATTTGTGCTCTGTTTGAATAAACCTGTTATAAACGTACTACATAATCTCAAACCTGAGATGTAAAAAAACACAACGAAACACATAGAGATAAGTAGGGTGAAATGGTAATACAGTTTGCAAATTTCAATTTAAAATCAGCCTCCACAATGCCCCCTGGTATCTTTACAAGTCGAAATATGGAACAATCGGAATGCACAATAGAAGTGCGCTCACCATGCTTCCTAGTCTCAGTTGCATTGAGTTTATGTTGACCTTCATTGTTCTCTTGTCTTTAATTGAGGTAGATTGCACCTTTCACTGTAAACTTTTTGCAGTTGCACGCACTGTTAAATTGCCTTTATTTTTGATATTCTATATTTGACAAACATGGCTTCTACTTTGTCCAAAAGGAAGAGAGCAATTTAGGAGGAAAATCATGAATTTATGAAAGAGTACTAAATTAGGACTAAATTATATGCTTTCATTTCAAACAAAAATGGACTACCTACGTGTGATGATTTTAATACCATAAAAATGGTGTAGAAATGTTTGTAATTAATAGTTCATATTAGTATTGCTTGTATTTATTTTGTGGTTCAAATTTTGTGATTCTGATTATTGCATGTTTGGCTCTTTATGCAGAAAATCCAGAAAAGTCTGCTGATCCTTGTAATAGGCAAATATATAATGTTTTAAAATTATTTTAAAGATAATTTAAAGTTAAACATTTTAAATATTATTGAAAAAATTCATGTGATAGCCTAAATAAGTTGTATATCATGTGTTCACTAAGCCGTTTAAATTTATGATATACAACAATATACTTCAACATCTACCTTTAGTTTACTTTTCATTCAGTTGTTTATTCTTATTTACACATAGGCACACAGTTATATAGTTTTTATGTGATCCCTGTCAAACTTCTACAAATCCTTTCTTTAGCCAGAAAATAATATTGCTTTTTTTTTTATTTTCAGTATGTTACATATGTCATGAGAAGTAATGGTACATCTCAACATATGAAATATTTTGAACCTCTTAACAAGATGGAAGTATGTTTGTTTTTATGTCATTTTATGTGACTTAATTGTGTATAAATACACACAAATTATTCATCGCATAGATATTACATGCAGTGTTTATGCTGGAGTTTGAAATTTCAGTGGAGAAAAAATTCACTAGTAGATTCCATTTAGCAAAATTTTTACAATTTGCTTCATTCTCTATTGTACTATATTTAAAAAAATCATTGCAAGCAATCTTTGTTTTTAATTTTTGTCTAAAATAAATATAACAAGTTTTTTTTTTTTTTTTTGAAGAAATGCTTCTATATTACAAAATGAATTAATCTATGTTCTAAAAAATAAAAAAGAAAGAAAAAAAAAAAAAAAACATCAAGATTTTTTTTTTATATTTTTTGCTTTCTACTTGTGCTGAATTTATAATTGGAAGATGATAGTTTCACCATCATAGTGAGCAGGATTGTACTTTTTAGGATATATATTACTCTGTTGAGATCTCTTTTTCTTTTAATTTCATATGTCCTACTCATTCTTTCATTCTGTCAATTTCATATTTCTAGTCAACTATTAGTAGTGTATTTAGTTTAAGCATGTTGTTGCATATGTAACTTTAAGACCATATGTGCATGTATAATTCAATCTTCACTAACTTTGAAAACTTTTTATAACTAATTGCTGTATAAACTTCTTTGATAGAAATATAAATTTTATGTGTTGTATTTAACTGAAATACACACTTAATACTTTTTAAAGTACAATGGCTGATTAATATACATTATCTGTCTTCTTTTAAAGTGGGATAAAATTCATTTTCCATAAATTTTGTATGATTGTATATTGAACAATTGATTTTAGTGTGTGTATTTTGCATTCATTAGTGTCATATGTAAAATATATATTTTGTCAAGCATCTGTATATTGTATATTCTTAATGTTATACAGTAACACTTATTCACAAAAACCCAATTATAAATATATGTTTAAATTTCTATGCATAAATTTAGAATATTTGTATAAAACTTTTTGCTAAGTAAGTGAGATTGGAAATAAACTTTGCAAAGCTTGGTTTAAATCCAGTTGATAGTATAGTATGGGTACTCAGCGAGACCTCAAGTTTTGTCTGAAAATGTTGACTATGGTAAGATAAAGATAATTCTTTTAGATGGACATAAGCTTCTTACTACATTGACGTTACATAGAAACTAAAATTAACTTCTAAATAACTCTGTTGGTTTTAACTCTGTGTTATTTTGAAAGAAAGATATTTTGTTAGATAGAGTTTGTAAGAAGTCAATATTTTCTTGTTCAACCCATATATATTCCTTGTTAAGCCATATTGCTTTTAATTTTTTCGGAGTATTTAATGAGCAAAGAACAAGACAGATAAGTTGTTTCTGATTATCCATTCTTACTTAGATACAAAAATTATAGTGTAATAACATTGTATTGAATCAATTAAGTGTTTTTTTCTTTATTGTGTGAAGATATCTGGATGTTTTGCATTGACTGAAATCAGCCATGGGACAAATACTAAAGGTATGCGAACTGAAGCCCGTTATGATCCAACGACTGAGGTAATATAATTTATTTTTATGTTGAAGTGTTTCTTTGTCGATTTTCTAATTGAAAAAAAAAAGAAAAAAAGAAGTGTGTATTTTAAAGTGATTTTTCTGTGAAGTTGAACAAATTTATTTCTCCATCGCTTTTTAATAAATCACTACTCTTACAGTTTCATAAAAAACATCGCAAATATTTTTATGCTAGATAGAGGAGAAATTTGATGAAATGGAAGTGTTCAGATTTCAAATTTTGTAGATATACACTTGTTTTTGCAAATGAACAACTCCCCCCTTTTTTCCTTAACATTTCCTTAATTGGTTATTATGATATATGCAATTATTAAGGTTGGACACTTGTTTATTACTTGGACATTTTCTGTAATTGTAAACTATTTTTGACCTTGTATTTCAGGAATTTGTTTTACATACACCAGATTTTGAATCGGCTAAAACTTGGTCTGCAAATCTTGGACAACTGGCAACTCATGCACTGCTATATGCTAAGCTGTATACTTCAGATGGAAAATGCCATGGTCTACATAGTTTTATGGTACCTGTTCGAGATCCTAAGACCCTTTTACCATTCAAAGGGGTTACAGTTGGTGATATTGGACCCAAACTTGGATTGAATGGTCTGGATAATGGGTGAGTATTTTTGTGTCATATACACACTGATATTGGGATAATTATTTAGAGCGAGAAAAATTTATAGCTACAATCGAGTGCAATAAAAAAAAAAAAAAAAAAAAAATGATTTTATTATTAATTTGTAAAAGTTAAAGTAAAAGTTCTTTAAAATTAAAATAATATATGTAATTTAAAATAAGAGGTTTGTATAATTTACTTTTATTGCAAATTTAAGAATTTAGTTAATCAAAAAGAAATACAATAGACATTTAAACTTTTTTAATACATACTAAATGATACTTTTTTATTTTTTAATAAAATACATTTTAGTGTTTTTAGAACTCTAAAATGTCTTTTCATTTTCATCATTAATTTATCTTAAGCACAAATAATATTTTGGAACTATTTAAGGGTATAAGAAAGTTGTGGCTGTAGACAACATTTATTTTATATTATAAAAATGTTTATTTATATTCACCATCATCTGCATTTTATGATATTTGTTTGTACTAATAACTTCTGTTAAACAACTGTGTTCATTCTGTATAAATCTGTGTAAAAAATTTTTACAACTGTTTTTTGTTTGTAATCTATCTTGAAATAGTTTTTATATATATTCTTTTATTGTTATAGGTTTGTCATGTTCAATCAGTATAGAATACCCCGCGATACCTTATTAAATAAACTTGGTGATGTGACACGGGATGGAACATATATTTCTCCTAAGGTATATACTATTTCAAATACTTTTGTTTGTAATTTGTGTTAGATTTATACTATAACAAAAGAGTATGTTAATATTATATTTGATACTGTTTTCTGTAAACAATTAACAAGTTCATTAATAACTATGTTTCTGCATTTTTGAAACCATTATGTTAATTTTTTTTTATAGAAAGCCATTTTTAAATTATAAATTATTCTAAATTCTATTGAGATATTTTCAATTTTTTTTAGCAAATTTAAATTCTTTTATTTACTTTTAATCTAAATATTTGTCACTTATTATAGCAAGTAATATGAATGGTAGCTAACTTGAATATTATTGTTTCAATGAATTTCATTGTAAATTTACTTAGAAATTAACGTTTAGAGAGAGAATGAGAGATTTGGGGAATCACTTGGAGCTTTATCTATGGGACGTGTAGGAATCATCATGTTGTGTGTCAATTTTCTGAGACTCAGTGTACCCATCGCTGTTCGTTATTCAGCTGTAAGAAGGCAATTTGGACCCACACCAAATAATGAAGTCCCAGTGTTGGAATATCAGGTTCAGGTAAGTTTACTTCTAATACTTAAGTATGTATAATTTTTTAATGGATAGGTTTCAGGAATTCCATTTTTTGTTTTTCTTTACTTTAAAAATGTATGTGGCCACAGTTTTGTCTTATTGTTTTACTGATAGCTTAAGCATGTGTGAAATAACTGTCTTTGCAACAGATAAGTTACATATTAAGTAAAAAATTTTGATTGTACGGACAACTTACAAGATATATATTTGAGGTCTTAATACCCATTACAGTTCTGTAAAGTCCATAAAAAGAAATTAAATACTATAGTAAATAATTTCAAGACAAGATTTGAACACAATGAGTTTATTTTTTATTATATATATAATCAAAATCTGATTGAGCAACCACTAAATATTTAATGTTCTTATTGGAACAAAATTACCTTAAAATTTTTTATGCAGTTGAATTATATTATAGAATACAGTTTTTACTCAATTTCTATATTATAAGAAGATACTCTTTTATAATTAAAACTTGAATATTCTAATCATCTAAGTATGTTTATTTGGATACACATAAAAGTGATATGTGACAGTGTGTTCTTTAAAGCATATCTAAAATCATAAGTATTGTAAAATGTTGGTGTGTAATAATGCAATTGTGAAATGTATTTTTCATCACATCTACATTACATACAACATTATTCTTCCATTTTTTAAAATTTTTTTTTAAAACTTTGTAATGAATAAATGTTATCATTTAAAGACGAGCCTATGTAATGTGTTTGGGATTAGATCTCTTCCTGGATTTCTTTTACACAAAAATCACACACATGTAATAACTTTTTTTTTATCAACTTGCTATATGTTGAAGAATTTTTTTTGTGTCTGCTTCTTTCAGATATGATTTGAATTTATATGTTACACATTTGTTAGTCTTTCTTACTTTTCTGTAAAAGTTATAAGTAATAGTCAACTGTTGAATAATAATCGCTTAATTCTTTTCATTTTGTTTGCCATGGATATTCCTCAATAAAGACCTTACATTTATATGTCAGCTGTAAACATAGACTATCCAAGGATCTATAGAATTTATCCAAACACACAGTATAGATTATGGGGGAGTTTAAGGCAGTAATTTGGATATTGATGTTAAATAAAATTATAAAACAAAAGTAAATGTTAAAAAAATTACGGCATTATGAAATATATTTTTTTGATAAGCAATTTAAAATAAAGTGGTTTCTTTATGTAAAAATAATATTTTATGATACATGACTAAGAATATTTTACTTAACATTCTTAAGTATTTAGTTTAAATATAGTTTCTTCGTCATCAGTTATTATTGTTGTTTATAAAATCATTTGCTTCAAAAAAAAAATTCTAATCCCCAACAGTTCACACATTTACTTTACAGACTTATTTTATACACATTAGGAAAAGTAAAGCAAGTAGACTGTGTTTAGAAGTTTTTTATTTATTATGGTTTTACTAATATTTTGCTGCATAATTTTTTTATTTGCTACATTCCTTTGCTATTAACTCCTTAAGATCAACAAAATCACCTGTTAGTATTTTTATATTTTTTCTTAAACTTTTAAATATATTATTGTATATTAATGCTGAATTATTCATGATGTTTCAGTTTGCTGATAGTCGTATTCTTTATTTGTAGCAATGGAGATTACTTCCTTATGTTGCTGCAACTTATGTTTGCTACAATTTTGCGAATACTTTCTACTTAGATTTTATTGATTACTTCATGCAAATTTTGATGGGAGAAAAATCTTCTGAGTTAGTAAGTAATCTAACATTTTTTTTAAAATTCCATTTGATGTTTTACGTGTGTATTATTATGGGCTTTTACTTTTATTATATTCTATTATAAATTTAATCAGTCTTAATATAAAATTTAAAATTTCATTGTGGTATTTTTTGTGGTTTTTTTATTTCAATCATTTGGGTAGAATTTTACAAAAATGAAATTTTCTTTTGTTTGATTTGAAAACTTGTACTAAAAGTGACTAGATTTAAAATGGTAATTTTTGTATAAAAAATTATAATTGTTATGTAGTTATCTTGTGAAAAGTATTTCAGCTCAGATTGAAGAAGTTTCTGAAAATTTATTCGAGCCACCCATTATTCTGGATTTCACACCCCTGTTTGATATATGATATGGCATCTTTACATCGTTTTAGTTTGGAAGTTAATTTTCAAACAATGTTTATTGAAAGTAAATTACTCAAAACGATATTGGCTACATGATGAGTAGAGGATTTGAGTTTAGTCCATTCATAAGAATGGTTGAGGACTACATTAGATGGAAATAGAATAAATTGTACAGTTAGATAACCTTTACAAGAACCGATGGTCCAATAGAGAATTTTTTTTATTTGTTTTATCTCGGCTTGAAATTGAATATTTTGAAATATACAATTAGAGAACTAGACTGAAAATCCATTTAATATAAATTTGGAAGTAAATTTAAATATTTTAACAAGCTTTTTGAATAACCTTGTGGTATTTTAATTAGGATATTTAAATATAATTACTTAGTATCAGGAATACCATTAAAATTTAATATTGAACACAATTAACTAAATCTAAATATTGTTAACAAAATATTCAATGCAATTAATAATAATGCAATCATAAGTTAAAGAATTTGTGTACCTTGGATCTGAATAAAATACTGTTCAAGTTTCAAATGATGTTGTGAAAATAATTTAGGATTATGCATTTTAATTGTATGTTTGACATTACTAGGAAGATTTTCTGCTTTATTTGTGTACAGAATATTTTGTATTTGTTAGAAAACATTTATTTTTGTGCATTTTGAGTTGCTTATCCATGATAGAATATTTGAAAATGTCATGATACACATTGCTATGATGTTGGCATAGTTAAAAAAATGTCAATGAAATTATAAATACTGAATTTAAAAGAATAAGTGTAATATTAGAAACATTACAGTTTCGAGAGATGTTCTTTTTTAAAATAATTTATAGATGGTAACTTTGGTATGATATTCTTCATTAAATTCAATTTATTGATCTTTTCTTTGAAAAAGTTCCTTGTTGGTCCATAAAACCTCTTTTGTAAAGAGCATATGTCATCCGTCTATGAAAATATTTAATGCGGGGAGGATGCAGTGGATTATTATAGATTGTATTCTTCAAAAGTGGGTCCCTATTTTTAAATGCTTGGGAACTCCTTGTTTACTCAATTGACAAACATGACATCACACTTGCAGCCTCAGTTAGATTGAGAATGTAATTTATAATGAGATATATGCTGTCAGTGGCCAGTTTGAAAAAATCACTAGTTTCTGGTGGCAAATTAAAAACATTTAACTTTTTTTGAGACATAGTTGATAGTTCTTTTCACTTGAGTAAGCATTATTTTGTTGGAGGAAGGAGTGGAAGGATTATTGTTATAATTTCTAATGAGCAAAGATGTTATGAAGGAATATGATTCATATAAAATTATTATAAATATTAAGTAGTAACATTGCATGAAAGAAAATGCTTTTTTGGTTTGAGCAAATGGGAAATTAGAGGTTGTTATTTCAATCATTGCTGCAGAAAGTAAAAGGAAATGTTTTGATATTAAGTATAATTTTATGCTGGAAATGGAAATGTCAAATAAAACTAGCCTTGGCTAAAATTGGTGAGCACTGAATCGTTTTATGGATCCAAAAATTCACTGAACTGTTTTCCATTGTTAGTGATATGCATAATTGTGGACGTTGGGGGAAAAGCTGCTTGGTTGAAAATAATGGTTGGGATTGTGAAGTATCATAATTTTTCTATGTTGGTTTGTGTCTGGCGCTAATCATTTAATTATTTTTCATCAAAGTTTTTAATACTTGATTTTTTAGCTATGGTTTGATGGTTCTGGTTATACTATGGTTTAAAAATATGGGTTGTGAAATAAATTTGAGTCTCGATTGAAAGGGCTCCCGCGATTTTTTTGGGTTGTGTACAGGATATTTCCCTGTGGCAGGAGATAATCTTTGCAACTTTTTAGTTTGGAAGTTAATAGTCAAGTGTTGTTTATTGAACATAAAATGTTTTGTATCAATATTTTGGAGATGGTCAGCGAGCATAATTCGTAGGAATAGTAGGAGTTGAGCAGTTCCTGCATCATTTAAATTTGAAGGAGTAACTTAACTTAAAAAGGAGTATTTAAACTTGATGATATAAGCATATTTTTATGGGATGCTTTTTTAATGAGAAAGGAGTATGTCAAATGTGATGTGTTAAATTTGCTTTATTTAAAGAAGATTTAAAAGAAATTTGGATGTGGGATATTTTCTAATCATTACATTGCATCTATATAATCAGTTTGTGTTTCAAACGTTTTGATGTATGCAAAACGATTGAACAATAAAGTAAATAACATATTTAATTCATATATACAAAATGCAATTACTTTTTTAAATCCTGTCTGTCAGTTGTAAATGTATGCCAATTGCAAATGTATATCGCAGTATAATGTCATTGTTAAATTTATTTCATTTTAAAATTAAATTTACATCTTTAAGACTTAGCAATATAAGTAAATCTATTTGAAATTATTAAGGCATTTTTATCTTTAAAACTCCTTACAAGATTGATTGTTTCTTTATAGATTTTTACAAAACTGTGTCAAAGTTGTTATTGAATAAATTAATGAGATGTTTTTGAAATTGAAAATCATAAAGAAATCAAAACTTATTTCTAATCAACAATTTTAATTTATTTCACCTTGTATTCTTACCTTTGGTAACCTTTCTGTATTGAAAGTAGTTTAATATTTAAATTCTCTTTATTTAGTGTTTTCATTTCTATTGCAATCTTTCATTTCAAAATATCATAAATGCTAACAGAATCAATAACCCAAAATTAATCTTGTCCAAATTCAGGCTGATAAAAGAGCATATATTCATGTGCTGAGTTGTTGTGGCAAAGCTGTAACTAGTTGGATTGCAAGAGATGCGATACAAGAGTGCAGGGAAGCATGTGGGGGCCATGGGTATTTGAAAGGTATTTAATAAATGTACTTTGTTTAATAATTATTATAACTCAATATGTATGTCATATTTTGCCTGTGAAATCGGTGCATTTATAAGAAAGATAATAATTTATACAGGAAGATAGTACAATTTACCAGCCAATAGCCCCTACCAAACTTTGAAAATAATATTATTACATACCTATGGAAAGATAAACCTGTCAGTAAAGTCAGGGTTCCCACGGTCATTGAAAGTCATTAAAAGTGCTTAATATTTTTGAACTTGTTTTCAAGGCCTTGAAAGTGCTTGAAAATGCTTAGAGGTGCTTAAAAGTCCTTGAAAATGCTTAGAGGTCCTTGAAAGTACTTAATTTTTACAGATGTTGTCCAACTGCAAAATTTATAAAAATCCAACTCAGACTTGCTATTCCCGCCTGACCCCCACATATCTGCACCGTATAGGAATTTTTCGACATATTTGTATTACGCATCCACCAACTTGTAACTTTTTTGGTCGAATATACTTTATTAAAAATTTAAATATGCCTGAAAACAAATTTTCATAGGTCCTTAAAAACATTAATTAGGTTCTTAAAAGTCATTGATTTTCATTATGTGATTTGAGTGGGAACCCTGAAAGTGCACGTAATTACAATTTATGTATAAAGCTGACTGATTTCATGATTGCTCAAGTAAGCTTTTTATTGACTGCTCATATAAAGCATGAATAGAAAGCATGTTTAGATTGGTGTGTCAAAAATGATTTAATTTTATGTTGTTATAAGATATTGTTAGATTTTGAGATATCTATCGATCACAACAAGCATTTTATTCCAAATCCTCTACAATTTTTCAGCTTTTGGAGAAACGTTGTCATTGCACCAAAAGGAAAAAATTTAAACTAAACCAGTGTTCTGTAATAGATCTTCACACCACATATCATAAAGAAGCCACAAAACAGTCAACAAAATAATTATTTCCACAAGAAAATAAACATTCTAAATAAAAATGTTCAAAAACTGAACAATTATACAGATATATCATACATTACCTGTATGTTTGAAATGGATTTAACAATTAGAGTTATATTTTGGAAAGTAAATATGAAATTTATAATAAGTATTTCTCTTTGCACTTTTTCATATACTTGTGCGTATAGTTTATGTAGTCTTATCTCTAAGAATTCATGGTAAAGTGATTTATATTTGTTTCATAGCTGCTGGCTTTGGGAATTTAAGGAACAATAATGATGCAAATTGCACTTATGAAGGTGATAATAACGTTATTTTACAACAAACGAGTAACTATTTACTCAATATGCTGAAGAGGATAAAGTTAGGTAATTGTTTTGTGAAACCTTTTAGCTAGTATATATTTGTGTTAATTTTAGTATTATTGTCTTTCAAGAAAATAATTGTAAGGGAACTTGTTGAAGCTATTCCATTAGAGTTGACTAAGTTATGCAAATCTATAATTTGTTAAATTAAATTGCACAGAGGATCAAATGCATGAAGTACATAAATTTATAAGCATTTTATTATTTGTTTATATAATGTTTTATGAGGTATATATAGTTAAATAAAATAGAGTTTGTAAAGCAGGTGTTTTGTAGAAATGATTTCGAAACTGAGCTATAAACTATTGTTTTTTTCCTCAAAATTGATTTTTTTTCTGCTTACAATACAATGTAATATTGATTTGTAATTTGTGTTGAGCCTCGTGTTCAGATTCAATAAGCTTTCATTTAATATTTAATAAATACCAATAAAGTGAATTTGTCTATTAAATGCACAACCTCCAAAAGTAGAACAAATGAATTTTTCATATTGTAAGCTTCCAATATGCTATTACATATTTTATTTCTATTTATTATGTATTTCAGTAATTTTTTTTCATTGTTTTGATCCAGTTAACTAGTAGGACATCAAATCCTGCAAATTTAAATTTCCACTGTTTGAAAGATCAATCAGGATGAAGATAATTTATATGTTACTATTAACTTTCTATGATGATTGGGTGCAAGGATAAGAGATTATATTCTACAGTTTTGAGAAATTCGAATCCCTAGTGCTTTTGAAAACTTGACCAGTGTATTTGCTGCAATATTATCTAAGAGCAGTTTAAATCCATCCTCTAGATAGGTCATGCTATTTTGGGTGAAATTTTATATGAAATTCAAATGGAATACTTCCATTTTCTATTCTGGAAAGCACAAAAACAATTTTTGGTAATATTGCTTTTAATTACCCACAAGTTTACATAAGGTAATAAAAGCATAGCATTCGATCCAATATTTTTTCCCCTCGATTTTTTGCATTTCTCCATGTTTTGGAATATCCTGATTTCAAAAGTGTGGTCTAGAAAAAATGTCTATCTGTGTGTCTGTGGGCACCATAACTCTTGAACCAATTGACCTAGATGTTCAAATTTTGTGTGTGGGTTAGTGGTGGCCATAGGACGTCAAAATCGTGCATGCTCATAAGGTTGAAATCATAAAAATTACGTTTTTCAGCAATTGCTAAAATATGGCTGTAACGATTTTGATTAAAATCTCTGTGCTACTACTATTACTTCTTAAGGTGTTCTAATCATCCCCACTTCAATAATTCTCGTAAAAATGTGATTAAAAGCGTAAAAAGTGCCTTTAACCCAGAGCTTTCTGCCCTTAAGCACGGCACATCAAGGATTGTTTTTTTCTGTCTCCGCACAAGAAAGGATAATGCATTGTCTAATAAGTAACATTGCCAATTTCGTCATTTTGGCGTGTTTTTTAACCATATAAATATTATTGCTAAAAATTTTGCCTAACTGGTCATTTTTATTTAAATGAGTGAAAATATGAAAACTGTAAATGACACCATATGAAATTCTAATGCAATGACCAATGTTATAGTGTAATTGAAATTTGTGTGTTGTTCTGCAACCCTAGTTTTTTATTGTAAGTATTGCATTCTAATTCTAAAAAGTTGTATTTGTGTTCTTCAACAGGAAACTATCCAGTAACAAAAATAAATGCCATAGTTGAACTATAGAAGCATTTGATTTGCTTTGGTATTTAAAGTGTACTTTCAAAAATAACTTGTCAGATGACTAATTAGTTTAAATTGAAATATAATTTATATTAATGGTGTTTACATTAAGTTTGAATAATTAAGATGCTATTATTTTCAATTGAAACAAGTAAATATGTTTGTAAAAAATATTTTAACATTAACACAAATCAAATTACTGTTAGATTAATGTAAAATACTGCTGGAACACGAATCCATATTTTACCGATTGGATAATTTTCAAACATATTTAACGTTAAGATGTTTTTAATAAATATAAAGATAATCATTAAAAATCTAACCCGTGAAATAAAAGTTTTTAGTATAAATCCTGTATATGCATTGCTATTCTTTCGTTCTGTGCCACTGACTATATTTTTGTTTCCCAAAATTTGATAAAATGTATTATCATCTTCAATGAATTGACCTGCCCAGTATGAACTCAATTGAATGTGAACAAAAACCTTATAAAGATTTTGCCCACTGCAAACATGCACATATGCAAACGTAATCAATTTTAATATATGGGATTTAATAAAAATGTTTCACTATCATGTTTTCAGTAAGAAAACCCATGCAAATGAGAGTTTCACAGTTTTGTTCCAAAACATTTCTTAGCAGTTTTTATGTGACAATTTGTAGAAGCATTCCTAATGATGAATTGACTACATTAAGTTAATCCTCTAATTATTTAATATTAGGCTAACATAATTATTATTTTACTTTTGATGCTAGTCTTCACAAATCAGAACTCTGTAAAACAGTTATCTCATAATTCAAAGGAATAGTTGTATAATTTTGTATCCTACATACCAAGTTTACTTTTATAATGAAGTTATTTTTTTAAATAAAAATACTTAATTATCATGAGAACATTTCATATGCGTTCACAATTTTTATTGCATAACTCAATGCTTTCTTTTTTATGAAGTGGAATTAAGATAATTAAAAATTTTGGTACAAGTATGACTAAAAAGTTAACATCTGATAAGATTAATATAATAAAATGATTAAAAAGTTTTGCAATTTTAAAATACTTCAATTTGGACCCTTTTACTTTTTCACTACACTGACTCCATTAGAAAGGTTGATTATATCTCTAAGAGAAAATATTTTTTAAAGAAATTTTTCATGGAATCGTAAGCTCCAGTTTGCTAAAAATGTAACATGTTTTTTCTTTTTTTATGTTTCTATTCTACTGATAAACATGCACAAAGTGTTATTTTTAATTATGTTTTGTAAAGTGTTTAATTATTTTTATTGATAAAATTTTAGAAAGAATACCAACATGTTTGAATGATATCCAGTTTCTTCATGATATGCCAAATATTTTGAAAATGAAGTACCTGCCTTCACCATCAACGACTGATATAGACCTACAAGGTAATTTTTTAAACTTATTATGGTAGCAAATTTGTTCGCTTTCATGCAATTACATACAGTAGATCCCCTCTTAACTGGTCTTTGTTTATTCGGATCTCTGGTTTAATGGGCCGGTGAAATTTTTTAAAGAATGAAACCTAAAAAAAAAAATAGTCTAAATGAAAAACTTTAAAAATTTAAAAAAAGGAATACTTTTTTCCTTGTTTTTTTTTTTTTTTTTTTTTTGTATCACACTAATTAATCCCACTGTCTGTATCCCTATGCAATTAACTTTATGTTCTTTCAATTATCTGTTTTTATCGGATTTTTGTTTTACTGGTTTATTCTCAGTGCCAGTTATGTTAGTTAAGGAGGAGTCTACTGTACTTTTATTATTAAAAAGCAAACATATTATACAAACGTATCTACTATGTCTAACTTGGAAATTTAAAGGTTTGCATGATTTTAAGCCAAATGAACATTATTTATTTTGCTTTATAAATAAATGTCAATGCTGTACAAATTAGATGTCGCAACCAAAACTATAAGTCTGTAAAGTATCTAGTTTAAGCAGACCGAAGCTTGAAATATGCAATACTTTGACTCTGACTTGTCAGATGGTATTTTCCAAATATCATTAACCAAATTAGTATTTAACAAAATTCAGGAACTATCCTTTGTTTTTGGTTTGGTTAATTAGTTCGGAATAATAATTGAACCCCCTTATTTTGTATTTCATCAAGAATATTATCTTTCTAATATCCTTATTGTATATACCATTAATTACTCAATATTTTTTCAAACAGTGAAATTAAATTATTTTGATTATAACTTGACCTTATTAAAAATCAGTTATTATTTTTCTAAAATTAAATCTCTACTATAGAGCCAAACAAGCCTAATTTTGAATTTGGAGATTTCTGTTTTATTGCAGATTTTATATTAAAAGTTAATTTCCATCAAATCATAGTATTGTAACTTACACAAATGTTTTTGTAAAGGAGTTATAACAGAGCTTTATATAGAGGATATGGGCAGTAGAATTATGTGTTTTCTTATTATCCTATAAAGTTTTCCTATTATTACTTAGGCTTGTAAGATTCTGATGTACAACATGAATGTTAATTCAACTTTTATCTAAACTGTAGTATTTAACTTTCTATCAATATGATTTTAATCTTAATAATAATTTGTCTAGCCTAGTAGCTTACAAACATATATATTAAAATTTGGAAACGATCTTTGAACTATATCTCGCAACAACATGGATTCACTTACCATCTGAAAAGTTAATTAAAAAGTTAATCATTGATTATTGTTATTGTGTAAATACATTTTTTATTAAATATTTTTTAATTGCAATTTTTACTTGCTTTGTCCAATATTTTCAAACATAATTTTTTGAAAAATATTATGATCATTTCCAATTATTCATAACTGTCTTTTATTTTAGAAATTTTAAATATGTACCTCTGGCTTGTATGCCATCTACTCAATAAGTCTAGTATGAAGTATCAATCAGAATTGGAAAAAAATAGCAATGCTTTTAGTGCACGCTGTAACTCTCAAGTTTACAACTGTCATACACTGTCAATTGCTTTTTATCAAGTAAGTATATACACTTTATGATTTTGCCATTGTATATGCATCAATAGAAATTTACATGTTTTATATATACAAGCATACATACATAACAAAGAAAAAAAGTGAATTTTTGCTTATTTTGTATTTTTCTCTTTTACATTAAACATATACATTTAACTATACCAAGTTTTATTAGTACAATTCAATCTGTAGAATTCATAAACATCTAGAACAACATATTTCCTATTTATCGATTGAGGATTTTTTTAAAACTAACTTTACCATGCGTTCATACTTTTTGTTGATACATATATCCATAAACATACTATAGTTTCTCAAATAAATACTTTTACAATGTTCTGTATTTTACAGAAACTTCCATATTTTTTTTTTTTTTTAATATTTTTTTTTATTTAAAAACGCAACCAATTATACCATTAAGTAGTTTTGAGAAAAAGTTGAAAAACTACCATGACTTTATCATTTTTGGAAGAGAAATGATTTTGTATATTTAACATCTTGAGGTCTTCAGGATTTTTTTACAATAACCAGAAAGAGCAAATTTTGTTTTATCTGAAATACTCACATGTGTTCCTTTTTTAGTGTTAGAATAGCTTGAAAATTATACTTAATGGTCTCAGTAACTCCAATCTGGTGCAATCTTAATTTTTTTATGTGATTGGCCTCTTTTCTGCATGAACCAATTAAAATATTCTAGTGATTAAATGCTTATTTTACACTTTTCAAAGAAAAATACTGTAACTGTCAAAAATATTTATGTTTTGTAATTATTTATGCTTAATATGATGCTTTAATTTCAGTAATGTTTATCTACCTTTTATTCTGTCCTGGAATGTTTTACACTTTTGGATACTTTTCATAATTTTATTTGGTTTTTGTAGAATTTTAATACACATGACATACTAGGTTGTGCCATCATACCATCCAGGCATGACTAATGGTATGCACACTATTTCTAGAAAGATGTATTTATGAAAGTCAAAGTAGTGTACGTAAATTTTAAGTAGTTTATATAAAGTAAAAGATGAAAGCTATTAATTTATGTTCACTTATCGTTGATAAAAAATACTGCAACTTATTTTTGTAAAAACAATATTCTAGAAATTGTTTGACTTTAGTGTTATGTGTAGAGACATTAAACATATCTATAATGCCTTTTATCTTTAATCAGAAAATGTCTATAATAGTTATATTATGACTTGTATACTACTTTAAACCTTGAGTCTCAAATAATGAAAGTTGAAAATTGTTTATTAAACACCCTTTAAATTGTTTTGTATAGTTGGTGGCTCTAAAGAGATTTTCAAAGTTGATTGAAGACCAAGAAGATTCGTCAATCAAATTAGTGCTGCAAAAGTTAGGCAAATTATATGGTTTATGGAGTATAGATAAGCATTTGCCTATTCTGTATGCAGGTAAGAATTTTTATATTTCTCAGCTTCAGCTTCTTATTAACAAACGTTTTTGAATTTGTCATTATTAATATTTTATAGGTACACCTTTTTTGTTACCCTTTTCTGGTAATACTCAAATATAATGTATAATCGTATAAAATGTATAAGCTTTAAAAGCTTTTTAGAGACAGTTATTGTTACTCGTTTTAGTAACTTTAAATTGCGGCAAAACATTTAATTAGTTCTCTCCATCAAATAATAATTGTTTTCCAATTTTCTTAGTAGTTTTGCAATGTTCTCTAGAAATCTTCCATAGTAACTTTATGAATACAATAGAAAAAATATAGTTTATGTAATTCTCTCTCTTTTGAGTACCAATCAATTAATAGTTATTTTAGTTATCAGCAAAAACTTAAATTAATGTTACAATGAGGCTTTGTTTCTCTTTATGTAGAGCATATAAGATGATTTGCAGCATTCCTACTATAATCTGGAAATTTCTCTTGAGTCGCTATAACTCTAACTTGCTTAAAAATACAAAAGTATAAGATTTTTTGATACAGCAATTAAAGGTATTTCAAAAAATTTTCCCATATTAAGGATCATTATTTAACTTTAAAAGTAAACAACACTATTATGCTTCTGTACTTTTTCTGTGGAAGTATGGATACTTTTGCCACATAGTGTTTATGTTAGAAGAAAAACAAAAACTAGCCCGTTAATTTTTTTCCCTCAAGGGTTAATAAGGAATGTATATATATATAAAAAAACTGTAATAAAAAAGATTTTTCTTGCTTTTAATGAAAGCAGTTTATGCTTCATTTTCAATTTGTACATTATTTTGGCCCTTCTTGATCTGATAATCAATTAATATTTAAATAACAACTTATCATGTTTTTTACCAACATTCTGAAGGGTTTTTATTTTATATAATAAAATACCAAAGATAAATGTTTCACAAAAGAAAAAACTTGTTAAGAAACATATATAACATAAATATCTTTTTACAATGCTTGTTAATCACAATTATAATTTTCCAACATAAATATTAAATATTTGAGTACGACTTCCTTTTGATTTAGGTGGATACATTTCTGGAAGCACTCCAAATGATATAATTAAAGATAATATCATTGACTTGTGTTCTTCTTTGAAAGATGAGGCTGTCACTTTAGTTGATGTCTTTGCTCCACCTGATTTCATTTTGAATTCTGCCTTGGGGAAATCTGATGGGAAGGTAAAGTTATTCTCCTGAATCTATGAAAAAATGAGATTCATTGCCAATTATTTCATTATTCTCTAATAAAGTTAACTTTAATTAAAACTTGATTACCCAACAAACATACATGAAAACTCTAACAATATACGAGTTGCCACATTTGCATGGATGCTCAATAATGTAATATTTACTTATTTTTGACTGGATGTCTCCTTTAGATAATTTAGCCAGAAGAATTTCCTACTTTTACATTGTTCACTATACAAAAGTTTACATGCATAATGTTGATGTTTCTTTCTTTTTCTCTTTAGATATATGAAAACTTGGAAAAAGCTATAATGAACACACCTGGTGCTTTAGAAAGGCCTTATTGGTGGAAGGAAGTTGTTGAAAATAAAAGCATTGAACCAATTAAGTCCAATTTATAAGATCTCATCACTTTGCAAATACTTCTTATTCAGCTTTTTAATAGTTTTATGACGTTTTTTCCAAATGCTTAAAAAAATCAATTTAAATATTGTAAAGATCATTTTTGTTTGGATGTTTTCTAAATTGCTTATTTCATTAATAAAAATTGTTTATTGTTAGGAATTCTCTGACAAACTACTATATTTTAACAATTTTGTTTTTGGAAGATTATAAAGGTTTCAAAAATATTTAATTTAATAAATTACATTTGTAAACTAGTCAATATGAACAGTGTACTCATTTTTAGAATTTTATATTGTAATTTGATTGTTACTATTTTACTATTATTTTTTAATGAGTTTATATGAATTATGTATATTATATTTTTTATTAAAGTATTATTAATCAATACTTATGTTATTTTTTTAAAAAAATATTATTAAATCGTTTTTATTTTATTATTTAAAAAAATTTTACACAATTTTATTTATGTTATATTTTATTGTTTAATGCTTTGTATAAACATATGAAACCAAATATTATATAAAATATTGATTTAATACTAAAAATAATTGTATTTTAGATTACATTTTATTTTAATTAAGAGTCACAAATTATTTTTATTTATGAAATTTTAAATCCAATATACTATATGTATATTTATTTTTAAAACATTTATTGCCTGATTTTTATCAAAATCTGTATTATTTTACTGTGCAAACTGCACAGTTTTGGGATTTTTGTTTAAATCTGTGCTTGAATAGTTTTTAATCTACAGAGTATGTTTGAATGCATTTCTGTGATATAATTTGAAACATACAAATGTTAATGCTTATTCTGGAAAAATTGCCTTATTAAAATATATGTAAATTTCTAGTCTACTACCAAAATATTTGTAAAAGAATTATTCCAAATAAAATGACTTATTTAAATATTCCCAAACTGTTTATTGAATATTTTTTTTTAATTGACTGGAATGCTTCTGCTTTTATTCTTGTGCTTTTCTAGAATATTTAAATCCATGCTATAATTTATAATAAACCAGAAATCATGTCCATCATTCTAAAATAAGCTTATGTAAATGGTTAAGAATTTTGTAGATTGGACTATTAATCCTCAATTACATTAAAAACTGGTTTAATATCAATCTTTCACTTTCTCTTATATTTTACATCCTTTTTGACTTTTATTACTGTGTCAATTATTAAAGTCTGATTACTGTGCATTCTTATGGAAGTCTGTTTTTTTATTTACAAATAAAAAGCTTCTACAATATAAATAATTCTATCTTCAAATATATCTGCCGTTAAAAAATAAATATATTTATGAATGTCAAAGCGCTTAATCTAAAAATATACAAATTGCTCTGTTAGCCATGTCCACATAATTGAGGACTAGAAATGGGAAACAACCTAAGAAAGTCCTAAAAAGATAATTTTTCTGAAAAGCCAAAAAAGAAAAAACACTTGCATCTGGTACTTAGGATGTTCTTTATTTCATTCCTTCGGGTTCGTAGCCAACATCCCCTTACATATTAACCTAACTTCCTTACGTTTAGTTTTTAAATACCTTCGTAATATTGTTATTTTTTACGTAAATATTTACCTACTTTACCTATTTATATCTTTATTTTGAGAGTTATCTCGTCAAAGTATATTTTTGCAACTTAATACAAGATCATAAACAGCACCATCCTATTTTTATTTTGTCTGGCGCAGTTGTCGACCCAAATCACAACCCTTCGAGTTCCTGAAGTCTTGTAATCAGTACTTTAAACAAGAATGAAGTTATTTCATATTCTCCTTGGCTTGCAATGCTTTCATTCCACATATTCGTATAGCTGCCATTGTTAGTTGTGTCATGTATGCAGAAATTGTAGCATGACAGCTGGTGGGAGTAAATCATTCTTGTATGAGTTAAAATAAGAATAAACATAACTTGTTGTAGATCCATATAAAACACAGTTAAACCATTTCCAGGCATCTGTGAGCTAATTTCTGTAAAAAAAAAAAGATTTTCTATTTTTTTTGGTACTTACATCATTTTCCATATCTAGTCATCAATTTCTAAGTAGGGAAACATATATCTTGAATTTCACAGTGTTTTGTATAGTTCTTTTCCATTTCTAGTCATCAATTTCTAAGTAGGGAAACATATATCTTGAATTTCACAGTGTTTTGTATAGTTCTTTAAAAAATAGATGTTTCATTGTGAAATAGAATATATGGACTGGGCTGTACATTTTTTACTTGACATAAGTTCTGCATGCCACAGCCAAACATGTCTTGCAATTTTGAACTTGAATAAATGACAATGTCAACACTCGAGTAAAGCACCTTATCCCCACATCTACATCAGCATGAGGGCATTCTGTTCAATAGATTCAACAACATGGTAGTAGCATAGTAGATAAAATGTACAGTTTAAAAATAGTTTTGCCATGAGCCTTAACTCTTTGGACAATACGATTTATAGTTAATGGATTGTTTTGAAAAATGTCACCACAAATTGGAATTATGGGAACTTTTTAAATTAATGGTTTTAAGTAAAATATTTATAATTATTATTATTTTTTTTTTTAATATTTTCCAACACCATTACAATTTATCTTAACTGTATTAAAAAAAAACCACTGATGTATGTAGTAAGTGGTTTGAAGTTTTTAATAACATATCTATCTACCCATATAAAACATATCACATTTAATTAAAGTTATTGTTTATGTCAAAGGATTAAAATTTTCTCCAGTATGAATTTTTTTCAGTAAGTGAATGCAAAAGTGATAAACTATATGCTGCAAAAAGTTATTGCAAATGGACTTCATAAAGCAGAAGACATGAGATTTTGAGTTTTCCCTTCTAGTTACTACCGCCTTTCTTTTTATCACCATCACCAATAATCCAATACAATGATCAAATCCAGCTAGTAAACATAAATACGGTTTTATGTAAAACTTCAAATATATATTTAATGTATTCGAATAGATTTCATCAAAAGCTTATTTCCAATAGCTCCCACAGTTTTCATCATGACTACAATATTCTTAGAACAGACACTATCAGAATTTGACATGATTTTCTTAAATTGATCAACCTCTAAAATACTAGGTAATCTTAACCCATGAGTTAACTCCAAACATTGCTTTGTTCCAAATTGCTTCCAAACATTGCCAAATTGAAAGATTACTTTGATTAGAAGCGGTGTTTTTTTTTTGGTTTTTTTTATCTTTCTCGTGAATTATTCAGGCAAGAAGATTGCCGTTTATCGAATTTTTTTCACTTTTGTAGAATTTGGACCAGGCTGTAGTGCACAAGCCGCCACTGTAAGTAGCACGACAGAATTTTTAAAGTTAGTTGCATGGCAATATTTGGTTGAATTGGCGATTTTCTGGTGCAAGAGCAAATTGCTTGCTATACTAATTTGGGCGGACTAGCCATAAGGTTGTACCGTGCAATCACCGGGTTGGTCTGTGTCTGTAAAAAAGAGACCGGTCCAGGACAGAAGTTCTGGTTTTTTGACACCAAGGAATTCGAATCCCAAGTACTCTCACCAAACTGCTTAACTTGACTTTAATTTTATTGAGGTTGTTTTATTTAGGAAATGGATGCACTAAGATACACAAAGGTTATATATTATCGTATTATGCATTTTTACTTATTTAATAATCATTTTATCATCATTTCGGATGTAATTTTGTTATAAACATACTAGTTATATACCTGGATATTCTTTATTTTGCAATTTAGTTTTTGCAACAAACTATCAATGATTTATGAAAATCAAGTTCATTCAAACGAGGTATAAATAGTAGAGACAGAAAATAATTCAATTAAGCTAATTATTAAAACAATTCAATTATTGAAATAAATAAAACGATTTAAATATTAAAATATTATATATAAATATTAAAATATATTGATTATTTAAATTAATTATTTAATTAGTTATTGAATAATTTTATTATTGAATTATTAAAAATTTGGGCCAACATAAATCTAATCCAAAATAAACCATAAATTGAATCTAAAATCACCGGCCGATTTTATATCTCAGTACGCCCCTGTATACTACGACGAAACGTCGTAAGATCTGGAAATCTGGATCTCTTTGTGGAAAAGGGAATGCTCAGAGGTGTCTTTTAAGGGGACATGGGACACTTTTGCCAAACTTCTTTAGTTTTGCCAAGAATTAAATAAAATTTGGCATAAACATAGAAGATGTGACTTTAAACAAAACAACAAAATTTGAGTAGATAATATAAAATAGATAGTAAATTATTGAGAAAAATGTATTAAAATAATACGAAATTTTAATTTTTTTCAAAATGCTCCTCGCGACACAATATTTTGACGAACGTGAAAGAAAAATTTGAAGTTATTTATCAACATATTATAAACATTTTCACACATGCTTTTATCTTTAGGTGCAATAGTTGAACAGAAATAAAATTTCAAACTTGGCACTTGTGATTTCTCATTAAAAAATACACATACTTCAAATTCCCAACATGAAAAAAAATATAAAAAATTATGTGACATAAAAAAGCATGTGTAAATTTCTTTATAGTACATTAAAAATTATTAATACAAAAAAGTTAGGTGGATTTATCAAAAAATGAAGCGCTAGGAGCTTTTCGAACATAAGTAAAATGGGAAAAAGCGAAGCTGAGAAAAACGCATTTTTAGGCTTTGCCAACAAGTGTGCGATGCGTTAAAATAGTTAGTTAAAATAAAGATTTTACCACTTAAAATCATCGGATTTCAAAAATTCAAACTCGAAATTAAAGCAATTTTTATAGAATGAAAACAAAAAACGTCATTTTTGGTGATTTCAGTGTCCTGTGTCCCCTTAAAGAGAAACTATCCCCATATTGCACCAAATGCAGTCAAACCCTGTTAACGTGAAATCGCTTATCACGAAGTAAAAGAAGCTTTCCGTTCGATGAAGCTTAAATTTAATGTTAATTTATTTAACATGAAATCTCACGTAATGAAATTCCGCTCTTTAATTTTGCTCTTTAACCCCCCCCCCCCCCCTATTTCTTAGATGAAACCTTGCAACGTTTACTAATGTATCAGAGATAATGCCACATGTGTTTAAATAATTTCGAAGAGGTAGATATATTTAAAGAAATATTTTTTAAATATTTATAGCAAAATCAATAACAGACTTCTTAATAAGTTAAATAAATAATAGGTTACTGCTAAATACATTGACTTTTTTTCCTTTTCCTAATGAATATCTCGTTAAACTATTGTACTAAATATAGTGTGTCCCCGTATAACCTGGCCGACCTTTATTTTCGACACCGTTGGACTTAGATGCATAATCTCAATGAAGAAATGTTTTAAATCGTTAAAATATTTTTACTGACTAGTTTTTAAGTTAGGAAAAGGATTGGTAAAAAAAAATACGGATTGTAAATTTTTATATGGTTTCCAGTTCCCTCAACTCATATTTAGAAAAATGTTGCCTATGAAAAAACATTTCAAACTAAAATAAAAATCGAAATTTGTACTACCAATATTCATGGAGATATGAAAAATGGAATTTAGTGACTTGTATCACTTTACACCCGTGGTCATTAACATATTTTAAGGGCATGTACACAAAATGAAATACAGAGAAAAAGCAATTGCGTTCGGAAAATTATTCTGAAATCAAACGCATGAATGGTATACATCCATCTAAAGATACGATTTTAAATGTTGTAAAGCGTTTGCAAGAAACGGGTAGCATATAGAAAGAAGTCCTCGATCCGGTTGGTTGGTTGTTTTCAGATTATCTGGCGCCGTCAGCAACACGAGGGCTATAATGCGCCAAAAAATTCGTCATGTGACAAGCCAACATACATTTACAAACAATCATGCCTTACACGGGACTCGAACCCGCAACCTCGCGGTCCAGAAGCTAGTATGCTAACCACTATACTGTTTGATCGTCCGTCCTCTATCCGGAAATTCAAGAGTGGTTGTCCCTGACGAAGAAATTTTGGGCTATGCTCTTGCTTTCCCTCAGTCTAGTGTCAGTGACATTAGTGAAGCATGTGGATACTCAAAAACCCATGTATGGAGAGTTTTAAACTGACATGGTGCACATCCTTATCTCCCGCGATTCGTGCAAAAGTTTTTGCCCGGGGATGAAAATAGACGGTTTGATTTCTGCAATTTCATCATGAACAAGCTACAATTGGATTCATCATTTAATAATAACATTCTATTTTCTAATGAGTTCACGTTTTCAAGAACTGGGGTACTAAATAGGCAAAACACACACTTTTGGTCCTTGTAAAATCCCCATGTAATCCCACCAAACAAGCATCAATTGCGATGGTCCGTTAACGTTTGGTGAGGCATATGGAAGATAGTGTTTGTAGGACCTTTCTTTTTTGTTGATACATTAACAGGTAAAAAGTATGCGAACCTGTTACAGGGACCTTTATTTGACTTTCTGAATGACCATATCGTGTTAGCAGACCTTAAAAAGATGTGGTTTCAACAGGATGATGCACCACCCCACAAGGCTGGTTCCTGCCGAACAGTACTACACAACATATGTTTCAAGACAACATTATAGGCTATGGAAGTCTGGTAGAATGGCCTCCTAAATCTCCAGATCTAAATCCTTTAGATTCCTTTCCTTGGGGATTGTTGAAAAACAAGGTGTGAAAAAGAATCGACGAGTCTATTAGATTTGTAGAATCGAATTTTATCCTCTGTCAGGTGTATTAGGCCTGTAATGCTAAAAAATGTTGAAGATGAATTTGAATTACGAGTGCGCTTAGGTATTCGAAGGAAAACATTTCGAGCATATGTAATTAAGAAAGTGGTTATTTATTCTTTTACTTTGTTCATTTCTATCACCTTTTTTTTTTTTTTTTGTTAACAAAAAGTGCTGCTTTCTGATTATTTTATTGTTTAAAATTACTTAATTAAAATTGTTTATAAGTTTGTTGCTGTTTATTATGTGTTGTACAATTTGTAACTTTTTTTTCTCAAAGCAGTTTATGGTCAAAAGTTATAATCTTTTAGGCGATGAACAACAACTTGTTTGCCATAGTCAAACCTAGTCTAGAAGTTCATTGTTATTCTGATAGGATGATATTTTCTCCTTTCAATTTATGTACGGGGCCCCCCAAATAGCGTCAAAACTTTAAACTCCAATACACCGTGGCTATTGGTCGAACAAATTTCGATTTTTTTTTATTTGAAATGTTTTTTCACGAGCAACATTTTTCTAAACATGAGTTGGGGGGGGGGGGGGAAACTGGGGACAGTATAAAAATTTACAATCTGTAATTTTTATACCAACCCTTTTCCTAACTTAAAAACTATTCAGTAAAAATATTTTAACGATTCAAAACATTTCTTCGATTGGGATATACATCTAGGACCAACGGTGTCAAAAATAAAGGTCGGCCAGGTTATACGGGGACACGCTGTATAAACCTTACAATGTAAATTTTCCAAAAAATAACAGTATTAAATACACATATAGCTATAGCAGTCTTAAACCTGCATTATTTAGATAAAATTCTTTTTGACGCTTAACACAAAGTTCGGTTAACCCGAAAAATTTCGGCGGTCCCATCGTTTTCACGTTAACGGGACTGTAGTAGAAAATCTAGATAACTGCCACTACCAGCCAGTGATTTGTTTTAATTATTCAATGGAATGTTTTGGGAACTCATTTTATCTATATTTTTGAAAACACTGAACCGATTTATTTTTCAATGCCTGTAAAGCACGGGCGGATCCAGAGTTTTATTACGGAGGGGGCAAAAAAAAATTTAGTTTTGGGCTGCTGAATAGTTTAGATAAAATGTGTTGACCTTAACTTATAATACTATAACATGGAATGATTTCTAAAACAATAATTTCCAATAGAACAATAATTTCCAATAGAACAATTTTATATATAAACTTGTTATAATTATTTTACTTTTTTTTAATAATAAGCAACATTTAAAAAAAAAATGTGTATAGGGAAAAATCAAGTCATCTTGGTTTCTTTGAAAATTTGTCAATCACATTTTTATTATCAATATAAATGTCTCTATTTAATATGATGTTAGTCTCTCTTCTGTCATCCGATTTCGAAGTCAAGTTATAAGGCGCTTCAACGACGAAAAACTTCGTTCTGCTGCAAAGCAAAACTTACTAGGAATGTGGCTTGAAGGGCGAGAAATTTGTAGATTCTTGGATAAATATCTGAATCGCATATTTCGCTTAAAATTCTAATACTTCAGTGCATTTTTTTTGCCAAAACATTCTTCCAAAACTCATACCAAACTTCATATTTCCTTGAAGAGCACTATTGAACAAACTTTTAATTCCATGTACGATGATCATCAAAAATTGAAACAAATTTGTTTGATATATTTGAACAGCACTTTGCTATCTTGCTTTGTCCTCTGCTTTTTCATTTCCAATTTTTGGGATGAGTACATTTATATTAAAGATGTTCTGTATGGATTCATCAACTCTTGATTGATTACATCTATAGCCTGAGAGAACGGAGAGTTAAAACGTGAGCAGTAAAAACCGTATAGTATATTAGTTTTATTTTTAATTCAATTCCTTCAAATGTTCATTTACTTATTATATGCGTAAATTATATAATTAAATACATGTGTTACTTTTATACACCAGTATTAGCCTTTTGTTTGTTACAGTCTAGTGTGAAACAACACATAAAATACTCTTTGTCGTCTTTATTTTTTTTCTATTTAACATTGCTTTAAAGGATTAGAATAATCAAAATGTTCAATTTGTTGTAAATTGGGTAAATAATTGTATGCTTAGAGCTCGCCAGATGGCAGCATGGTATTTGACATGAAAACGTTAAATTCTAGGTAATCATAAGAATTTGGTCTCAATTGAAATTAAGTTGTTTTGTAAATACTTCTATACTTTTTTCCCTTCAACACCAACAAGTTACAGTGGCGGCTCGTGGGTATATTAAAAGTGAGGGGGCCCAAATTAACAATTGCATGTCATGGGGGGGGGGGGGGACATGCAAATATCAAGACACATGAATTTCATGTAATTTTGTAAATGTTACTTAAATATATATGGGAAAACAAAACTACAAGATTATTAAACACTTAAATTATCTAAGCATACTGATATCTGATAAAGTAAATATTTCAATAAAAGGAATTATTATTACAAAAGCGACGCGACGTTTCGTTTGAGAATGGACGACGTCAGGAAGGGTAAAATGAATGAACTTGCACCTTTTGCTTTTGAAAATTAAAAATGAAGCGAAGAATTCCTAGGCAAAAAAGTAAAGTACAGGCCTCAAATTATTCAATTGAACGTAAAATTACGGCATATCTATTTATAAATTGTTCCGTAAGAAATCCGATACTCATTCACGGTCGAAAATTCCTGGTTTGAAGTTTTAGCGGCTTTGCACCCTTTTGTATGCGATCGGCACCCCCTTGCCACTGTCACAAAAAAATAAGTGAAAGTATGAAAACCAATGTCACTCAATTTCTATTCTGTATTTAAGAAAAAGAAAACAAAGAGTTAGGGAAGAGTTATGAAATAAATAAAGTCAAAACCTTGGTTAAAAATTCTGTAGAAATCACAGGGGAAAATTTTTTATCAAATGTTACATGAATCATAGAAAGAAAAAAAAAAAAAAAGCCGACAGCAACAATTTCACTTTTCCTAACTTTAGAGTAAATACTTAAATAAATAATTTTATAATGTTTTAAAATAATTTCAATAAATCATTTTAAAGACATCGGTATTGCTCCTAATATTCAAGTCAATGATATTTCATGAATCATTTCATGCAAAATAGTTTTGGCTTAACAGTAGAACTATTGAAAAATGCTATTAACTTAGAATGTGCAATATTTATAAATTTGCAACCAAAGTCAAAAGTATTGTTGTATTGACCAGTTCAACAGTTTTAATTTAAATTCATGAAAAAATTAATAATTACTTGATTTGAGGATGAATAATTACTTGAAAAATGCATTGCATATGCAGCTCAAATTTAAGATTTCTAACATTGAAACCAACCTGCAAAACATCAGATGGGGCTCGATTCGACGACGTTTCACATATGAATTGAATATATTGCCTCTGGTCAATGAGTTTTGATATAGCGAGAGTTAAAAATAGGTGTTTTACCATGATTCTTGATATTTTGAAAAGAAGTTGAGCAAACATGGAACTCGCTTCAAATTTTATTATTTTATTTAATTCAGAATTTATTTTGAGAATTGGATCCTACCCGAGTTAAGAATAAACATCGTTTCTTCAATTTTAAGAATGCACAAAATTTATTTGACAATTTCAAATTGCTTGTATGATTTTGCTTTTTAAAAGATGTAGGTTCATGACTCAGATTCTTTACTAAATGCTCATGAAATTTTTTTCTGGTAACAGTAACTAGGTTTGTTTTATCTACATTTTACATATTATTTGGGAGAGAGGGGGGGGGGGGGGAGGGGGTTGGAAATTCTGTAACTGTGACGTTTATCTTTTAACTTTAACACAGCATTATACGATGGCTTAGTTCTAGTGGAGCCACTTATTTAGAGAAGAACATTTTTTATTCTCTGTATAGAAATTCTTCTGGTGATGGCATCGGATTGTAAGTCACGTTAATAATTTAATAGGATATCAAATATTAATGTGAGACAAATAACTTTTTCCCATCATATGGAAGACATTTAAATACTCAAATATTTTTCGGGAAAAAAGTAAATATCTAAATAAAAACAATTTGCAGAGAAAATCTTACTCTTACATTTTGAAAAACAAAGAGCGAAAATGAATACAATGGATATTTATTGTAGCCACTTTTTTCGCACCGTCATACTAGAGAACCAACGTGCAATCACCGTCTCTACAAAAAATGGCCATTCCTTTCCAGAGAAATCCACCCCAGAGCAGCGCGATCAGGGATGTTTTAGAAATTTTGTATTTATGCTTCGGCAAAACAGGATGTCACGTGAAAGTCGCAACCTTATATGCCCTATTGGTTTCAAATTCAAGGTCGTCCGAAGAAGGGGTCATTTTGTCCCCAGGAAAACTAGCATCTTTAAGAGAAGGGTCGCTTTTTTACAGTAATGATTGTGATTATTTAACATTTTTTCTAGTTTGTTGCAGGAGCTCCCTTCTCCCTTCACAATAGTTAATGTCTAATGACAGAATAAATAAGTTTTAAGCTTTTTTTTTTAAATATTAAAAAAATCCCACAACAAAACAATATTAACAAGCATATATGTAAGTGGGGCCAGGGTCCAAAAAAGTGAGGGGGCCCAGGCCCCCCCTGGCCCCCTGCACCAGCCGCCACTGACAAGTTGGATTGCAGAAGTCACTGTCACTAAAAAGCCACTGCTATACATTTTGGTTCATTGTGTCCAGATGCCAACAGTGTACAATTTAGATAATTTTAATGGCCCTTCTGAGAAAGTTGACATGTTATGCCAAAAGTCTTGCCGTTTTATAGTTTAAAAAATGTTGGCAAATTGACGAGTTTGGTAACAAAATTATTGCGAAAACTTTAATCAACAATCCAAGTTCAAATTCAACAGCCATTGTATCTATTTGCGGCCAAGGAGGGATTTCCTTTCGAGGTAAAAAGGAAGCATCTTGATGAAACGAATTTAAAGCACTTTCGGTTGAATATTTTTTAATCGTACGATTCATACAGAATTTTTTAAACAGGTTTATGACATGTTTGTTACAATTAAGAGTTTAGTCTCAAGGATTGGGTAAATTTTGTTTCGTTGGCTATTCTGACCCTTCCGATTGAATTTTGGTATATGAACTCGTATCGACGATATCTTTCATTTGACATATCGCATGTGTAAGAGGAATTTGAAGTTATCCCTGGGAATGTTGACCTCAGACAGGCGGATGGACTAGCTTCTTTTTATTTAACCTTTAACTGCTGTGGTTGGGTGGTTTGATATTTTTGTCGCAAGTGCAACACGTGGTCTTGACTGCGCCAAACAAATTTGTGAGCATTATTTTAAAATTTAAGAAACATGGTATCATAAAAATTAAAATATAAGTCAAAGAGGAAATATTTTAGGGGGTTGTGAAGCATTCTACAAAAATTGACTCCCGGTCTGTCAGACTACATACAGCAGTTAAAGGTTAATTGTGAAGCTATAAGAATGATGACAAAATTTTTAAGAATGAAGCTAAGAATGATGACTTATCTTCAAACATTTGTTTTACTTCATACCTGGGAACCTGGGTACAATCGCAGTTAATATTACAGGTTTGAGAAAAGCTGAATCGTTGAGTATGAGAGTGCAGCTTTCGCAGTATTTATTGAGTTTGTTAGAGCTTTTAAAGAAGGGTGTTTGCCAACCTAGTTTGGCCCAAAGTACAGAAATGCTGAAGTTCAAGTTACTTTCGTAAACCTAGTGATTTAAATTTGAACTTTCTAATTTAAAAAGTAAGAAAGTTGACCAGGTATTCACACTTCCAGTGTTTTATCCTTGTTCAAATAATACTTTAATCAGTGGAATAAGATTACTCTGTGCTACTTATTTAGTTACTAAATATATTTAAACCAATATCTTCAAATTTAAGATTAATATTAACCAATTTTTAAATCTTTCATATTAACTTTAAGTTTGTGTGTGTTTGTGGCGGGAAAATTTGAGGAGGACAAGTTAACCCTCTTGCGTCATACGGTTTGGTTGAAACTTGGCATACTATCGTTTTGGGGTCTGCCACCAAAAGACCCCTTATACATATACTTCTATTACCGCTTCGGAGGACTAATTAACCCACTTGCCACCATCTAATCCAGTTGAAATTTGACAGACAGACTCGACGACAATGCATTCTATAAAGTTTTGTGGATAAAAAAGAGTTAGTCAATGGCACGAAATAAATGGTTTTCTTCATAATGGTTAAACACTATGAAAAGTTCGTTTTACCGCAAAATCACTTAAATAAGTTACAATTGTGTGTAAAAATTTGCACTGCATACAAAGGATTTTCATTAAATACATTGTTTTTGTTTTTAGGGATTAATTTTTTGACGATATATTTGCTTGTTAATTAAGGACTAGAAATGGAAAATGACCTAAATCCCCAAAAGAAAATTTTTCAGGAGAGAAGAAAAAGGAAAAACACTTGCATTGGTACTTTATGCTATAACTATGAACCAGATTGAATTTGAACTATTTCTACTGGAGTTCACACTTTGGGCTTTCTCCACTTTGTTTAGCTTGGTCTTGAGGAGATTTTTCCGTAAATTTTTTTTTAAATATTTTTTATATTAAAATTTAATATATTTTATAATATTTTTGGACGACGTCGATCGATGCGTTATGTGACGATTCTTTAAAAAAAAAAAAAAAAAAAAAAAAAAGGATATAAAAGATTTATTAATATAGAACGTGAATCCTCCGCTTCTGATAAATAGTTTATTTACAATTGTACATAGTGTTATTTGTTTGAAAGCTGAGGTTAAAAAATCATAAGTAGTAAAACAGAATAGGAAGCTGGTTTTGAGGACATTTGCAGTAGATGATAACACAATAGAAGAGAGAAAATTGCAATTTAAGCATGTTGAAGAAATATAAGTAATATTTTATAATCTTTTTTATCTCTCAGCAATAGAATACAACATCTAACTCTGAACTTCCAAAAAAAAAAAAAAAAAAAAAAAATCTTCTAAGTGATTCCTCTAAGAGCAGGTTGTGCAACAAACAAATATATATCATGCTCCACCTGAATTTCTTTAAATCCTCTTTTGAATTGTCTGTAATTGCATGCGCGCACAAAATCAAAATTGAGAAAAATATCCAATGGTATACCAGGGGGAACAATTAATTTCCTAATAGTATATAAACTTCTAAAGTTTTCTTTGGTGTCTTGTTATTGGTTATACAGATTTTGTGCCACTTTTCTTTGAAATAGCCTACTTGTTATCAAGTGACTTAAATTTATGGCCAATCAGTGACTTGGGGGATTTAATTTTATGTTTCAAACAACAAGCACAGTAGGAATTGATTTGATAAGTGTTCAGTTTATCTTTGGGAATACGGAGCACTCTAACAAACGCTCCGGTAAAATAAGTTGTATTCCATTAGTACCGAACTCTGTAATAACCAATTTTAGAGACACTTAGCAATGAAAAAAAAAAAAAAGGACATCATCTTTCATCTTTGAACTCAACGCCGCACGAATAAGTAAATATTGATATTATCATACATCTAGAGCTCAAATACATCGACCTCAGATGCCGTGTTGAAACTCATTTGTTTGGAGATAAGTTTGATTTGCAATACGGAAACTAGACGCCCAATATTTGATTTACGCCGGTGAAGCCTCTTTGAGGCTTTGCTTCAACGAATCTGTCTCTCATTACGTCCCTTATTAGGTAGGGGACGTAGGGAACGAAATCAAAGCAATCATTAGCTGAGGATTCAACCATGACCCGTATGTAAGGAAGTTGCACTCATTATGTTACTAGTAGATGCCGAAAAGGTTAGTTATTTTTTGTTAGTTAATGTGCTTTATACCCGTATGCATGGTTGTGTGAGTGTTTGGATGTGCCTTAATCCGTCTTAATGATTTGAAGTTTACTTAGACTTTATTAAGGCTGAATAGGTCTTAAATTATTGGATTTTGAACATTGAAAGCTCTATGCTATATGTTAAATTATTTTTATATGTTAAGCGATCGGTGAACCATTTGCTGTTCGCAAAAAAATTTCAAATTTAATTTTGGATTCAATGAAAATATAGGCGTTGTAACATTTAAAAAAAAAAAAAGTCTTGTCACATTTCAAAAACTAATTAGAAAAAATCTGACTCCATTTGAGTCCCAGTTCGCAGTAAAATTATTAACACGAGGAAGAATTCTTTCTAACAGGCACTCACATTTAGTTAATATTTTACATAAAAATTATGCGTACTGCAACTTCAGACTATTTAACTTCTATATCTGATTTTATAAAACTTTCTTGGCGGTCGTAAACTGTAAAAAATAGCAGGAAAACTGGACATAACTATTAAAATCAGTCACTGCTATCTATACTTGAAATTTGGGAGAGGTTTTTCTTTTTTTAGAAAATAAAAAAAATCTTGTTTAAAATAATCGTTTAAGTGTAAACTAGACTCTTATAGGCTAATTTGTTGTTTTATAAGAATATTTGAATTATAGCAAGGTCTTTATTTGGTTAATTATGCATTTGGGCAATTATTTGGTATGCAAGGGACATTTAAACTGTTTTCTTCTACTCGTAAACATATTAAAATTATGATGAATCAAGTAGTTATGTTTTATGTAATATTAGTTGGTGGCAAAGTTATATGGAAAAAATCTTATTTAAACTAGGTAAAATATACATTTATTATAACCCATTGACGCACGACAACGGACGTGTACCGTTGTTGTAATCAGTTGCTATAAATATTCATTTGACCCTAGTAAAAATATTCATTTCCATATAACTTTGCATCAACTAATATTATATGAAACAAAAAGCATTATTACTAGATTCAACATAATGGTATATATATATATATATATATATATATATTGTCCTGTCTTCCCCAGACACGGTAACTATCTTTTCCTCGTTTTAGGGAAATAGCTTATTCATAATGGGCTCTCGTATAAATACGTTATTTGAAACACTTGATTACCTTATTCTTCCAGTAGTAAGCTTAGAAGATTCTATTGAAAGGAATTTCAATCTTTTTGTATTCTAAGTCAAGTACTTAATGATTTTAAATAAATTCTATTTCCTTTAGATGGGTTTACAAATTGGTTATCCTTCAATAAACTTAGATTTGTGACTTTGTTGATTGACTTAACTCTAAGAATTACAAAGTTTTCTAAAAATCCTTTGTATCATCTACAATTTCTTCAGCAGACTGAATTTCAAACATTGTTATATTTATTTAGCCTACTCTTCCGTAAAAGTCTCTTAGATGGTGTTTAATTAATGGATGTAAATAATTTGATAAAAGTCAGCGCAATATTCTACGAATACAATCCTTTGAATAATAGTTTACGAGGTTCCGGACACTTCGATGCTTCCTTCTAATTTCCCAAGCAAACAATTTGTCAACGTGCTTGAGCGAGTGCATCCTGTTCCCTATTTTATTGACAGTCAACATTAAGATCATATACAAGAAAGTAGTTTTATTCGAATCATGTTCAAGAAAAGATTTTTATAAATTTTGAGACATAGAATGCCTTAAGATATCTAATATTTCTTCTCATTCCGATGCATCATTTTAAGAATTTGTGCTATGGTATAATTGAATAAAAGTAGAATGAGAGGAAAAGTAGTCTGAGGTTGATAAGGTCTTGTATTCAAAACAAGTTAAGATGAAATATTTTAGATGGTAATAGGAAAAACCACAGATTCAAAAAAGCAATACATTTCTTATGTGAAAGCAGTAATTCGCAATCTTGCCATCGAAAGAGAAGCAAATACCTCGAAATCAATACTAACACCCAGAAGCTGAATATAAAATCTTTTACAGTTAACTAAACTGGAAAGAAAGTAATAAAAGCTCAAATTGTTTCTGTGCATTTTTTTTATAAAATGAAAATCCTCATTTTCTATGAAAAAGCTTTCCAAAAAATGCCTACATTTTAACTCCTTTTCTGTTCAACAATTCTCATAAAAAAGAAGGAAAAAAAAAGTTTTTTGGATAATCCCAAACCATAGGAACTCACAAATAATAGATTTTTGACACATACCGCTAATGCTGAGACTTGCACCTTAAAGTTCGAATTTCCAAACCTGATGGTTCCCGATATTTGTTTACCTTCCGCTTCGGTTCCCTTTCGCCTCACCATTTGTTTTCATAGAGACCCTGTTTTCCTGGAGATACTGGTATTTGCGCTTCCATTTCTAGCCCCAAGGTGAAAACATGAAAGCAGACAAAATTATATCCGAAACTATACTGCGAGAGCCACACTGCTTGTTAGGATACTATGGAAAGTTTTCTGCTTCGAAATTACGTGATTGGAAAAGTATTAATAGGGAATTGCGAACAGGTAGAAGGGAGAGACAGGTGATGGAAAGAGTCAACTTGGGGGGCGTTCATGAATTACGTCAAGCAAAACGTTGACTTTTTATGACACCCCGATCTCCTCATGTTCCGCTTAGTTACGTTTGATCAAGCCCTTCACCTCCCTAAAATAACATCACTTTGCTACCATCAGTCTCCTCCTAAAATTTAATTTTACCATAGCCCATTGTTGCTGAAATTATAAAAAATGCATATTTAATGAAGTTTGCATTTTTGAAATTAACTGGAGATAAAATAAAGTCTAAGTTATTGCAAATTAACATTTATTAATGTGATTCGTGGTTAACTGATTGAAAATACATTTTTTTAAACTTTAAATTATAACATCAACTTTAAATTTTTCCAGTAAAAGTGTGAAATTGGTGCGTCACGAAACCAATTACTATCTTCCTGTCATAGACCATCATGTTGGCTAAATTCCGTCTCTCTTCTTCTGTACTTGACGCAATTTATGTACGTCCTACTTGGTGAAGCTGTTATTTGATTTGTCCTTTTTGATTTTCTGCAATTTTTTTTGTCAAATATAATTAATCGCTGAATCTAATTTTTTATAGAACTAGTAAAAAAAAGGATAGTTAATCAGATGTCTGTAAAAATTAAATTAAAACATTAATTCGTAATAAAAATGGAGAAAAATTAAAATGAGACACAATAGAAAGTAGAAAACTAAAGATCAAATATGTAAGGCGATCAGTAGTGAAATTTTAATATTATTGTTAGTAATAAAATAATTCAATAAATAATTAATTTTAATACTTAATATGTTTTAATATTTATATATAGTAATATTTGTTTTAATAATTAATTGTAATTGAATTGTTTTGATAATTAGTTTAATAAACAATTTTCTCTGGGTCTACTATTTATTCCCCCTTTGAGTGAACTTGTTTTTCATAAATCTTTATAGTTTGTTACAAAAACTAAAACAAAGAAAATTAAATTGCAAAATAAAGAACGTCCATCGTCCTGTTATATAACTAGTATGTTTATTAGAAAATGACATTTGAAATGATGATAAAAGGATTTTAAAATAAGTAAAAATGTATAATACGATAATATATAAATCTTAGTGTATCTATTTCCTAAATATAACAAACTCTATACAGTTAAAGTATTGTAAAATTTTGAGCAATTTGATGGGAGTGATTGGGATTCGAATGCATTGGGTTTTTTAAAAAAAGAATCAAGGATGACAACAACTTTTATTGAAATAAAAATTGAAAAACTAAAAGTAAAACAGAACTTCTGTTATAGACCGGTCCTTTTTTTATAGACACAGGCTGGCCCCGGTGTACAACTCCATGGCCATTCCGCCCCTGGAGAGAATAAACAAAGGAAATCCATTGATAAATAATCTAGTAAACGGTCAGACATGAGAGAAATTTCATATGTGTTCAGTTATTTGCCTCCATGATTCGATACACCGAAATAGGATTCAAAAATATTTTATGGGAAAACAAATATGTTAATGATGTAGTATGAGATGGGGGTCAACAAAAAAGTATGAAGAACAAGATTTTCAAAATGTAGTAATTGTTATAATCTATCATAGACAGCATCATTTTAAAGTTACCAAAAATCTTGTTTCAAAATAGATTTTTGAGTATAATTAGTATAAAATTCAAGAAAAACAGGAATATGAAAATTTAACTGTTATAAGGCAACTAAAAATTAAATGGCTGCAAAAATTGGAAGGAAATGATAACATATTATCAAATGATTATAATATTTTTAAAACGGGTACGGAATAAGCGTATAATAGTTTTTGTGATACTTACAATTCAAGGTACCGGTTCTACTTTATGCTGATAGTTTGATGTGGATATTTATTTATAAAGGAATTTAATCTAAATTTTTAACTCGCTATTGTATTGAACCTTTTGGATGATTTATTTTTAAAAAGGTATGGGTGATTGTAGTATTACTTTTATTATGAAGCAGTTCTGCCTATTATTCGGAGGAATTTCGATTTTTTGTTGCATTTCTCAACGTTTTGGAACATCATGATTTCAAAAAAGTGGTCTAGAAAAAAATACCTGCCTGTGTCTGTATGTCTGTGTGTACGTGATCAACATAACTCCCGAAAAAATTGCCCTACGATGTTCAAATTTGGTGTGCGGGTTAGAGTTGGCCATGGGACCTCCGTTAAGGTTTTCATCAAAATAACTCTAGTGCATATGATTGAAATCATGAAAAATCCATGGTTTTCAACAATTGTTAACAAATGAATGTAACGATTTTGATTAAAATCTCTGTGTTAATACCTCTTAAGGTGTTCTAAACGTCTCCACCCTACGAAACTCTCATAGAAATGCGATAAAAGAGTAAAAAGTTGGAGGGAAAAAAGTTAGAAAAAAAAAAAAAAGTTGGGGGAAAAAAAATGAGTGTCTTTAAAACAGAGCTCTTTGCCCTTGATCATCACTCATTAATGATTGATTTTTTATTGTTTCAAGCTCATGTATTGCATAACATTTTCAGTTTCGCCATTTTGGCGTTTTCTTATGTACATCACCAAACTCGCCATTTTTATTTAAACGATTGAGAATATGAAAACGGTAAATAACACCATATAAAATTTTAACACGATGGCCAATATTATAATGTAATTGAAATTTGAGCGATGTTCCACTCCTCTAGTTCGAATTGGAACAGTGAAATAATTTGGGGTTACTTGATAAAAATTTACACTTTTAAAAAGTGTGGATTTAATAACTTGATTGAGAAGTTGCAAACCATAAAACAGTAGATGAATAAGAAATATTTGAAAAAGCAATATATATATTTTAAATATGCTCTGTCTAAGGTTATGACTTATACAAACACTACTAAATAACTAAATAACACTACTAACTACTAATAAACTAATGAAAACTAATAGTAGAAAAAGAAAGAAGTACGGCTTTAATAAAAAGCACCGACACACACTTTCTTAAATGCACATAATATACATTCATATCTTATGTATGATATCTGTATGGCGGTTCATCACACAAGCAAAATATTTATGAGAATGTAATATAAATATGTCACATATTTCTTAAATTTCTTTTAAAATGGAGTTTTCTATTTGAATTTATTTTTAATATCTATAGATATTCTCAGTATAATGAGTAGAGTAGAACTTTGAAAGCGATCCTAGAATTGAGTGGTTTTTCAGTGAATGTGTATTAAACATGAATATCTTCTCTATTCAATTTTCTTAACAAATGTAGATTCAAGCATAATGCTATTTTTATTGGTTAGGGTACTATTATTATGGTACAAACTTATGAAGGGTTCTCTTTGAAAACAGTTCTTATTCTAAACGTATAAATCCTATTTACTTAAAATAAATTTCGCTACATAACTGTTGTTGCATATTCATTCAAAATTTAAAATAAAATCCTTTATTAAAAAAAAAAATACTGCCAAAATGATCTACATATAAAATCTATCATGATGCTTCATATTAGAAATATGCAGTTGCTCAACTTATAGACTATATTATTCTAAACAATATCTTATTGGTATTTTTTCTTTTGTAATTTCTTTGCGATACTTCCAATCTAGATGGGCACAGTATATCCAATACATAATAATCATAAATGAATCTCTACTGCAAGGATCAAAATTTATTTTTCGAAGAGACTACATACGAAAATAATGATCTTTCTCTAAAATTCTATTCTCAATAAAATAAATGCAGAGAAAATAAAAGATTCATGCATACATTCTATCTGAACGAATTTCAGCAAGTCTTTTGTAATGAAAAGAGTATTACATTTTATCTTCCGTTTCAACTTTAATACAAAGTCAACCTATTTCTAAAACCTCAGCAAATTGAAGTGGATAGCGGTGATATTGATTCGTTCATTCCGAGTAAAAGTAAATGCATGAGTGGTTGAATGATATGAACTCAAACTGTATGAAAGTTTAATCAAGATTTGAAATCAAGATGCTTTGGATTAATGAAGATTATTTGGAAAAGGTTTTCTTTTCATGGATTGCCAAATATATTGTACTTATATATTTTTAGCTATAAGATTAAACTTTAATTCTAAAAATTATATCCTTATAATGAAATTATTTGAATATAGATGATTTGTGAGAAATATTATATCTATACTATATTTTATTGAAGTAGCATTTTTAATAGAGTTTACTTATGATGTAAATTTTTAATTGTTTAATTTTTTAGTTCATGCAGATCTTTACGAAAAGAAAGTATAAATTATTATTTTAAATAGTCTTATTTGATATTTCAAATACTTTTATAAACATAAATCATAAATCACATACTATCTAACTTTAAATTGGAATGTTTTAGTCGATTAATATAGTACAGAGAATGAACTGA
Organism: Linyphia triangularis; assembly: GCA_963978545.1. NCBI lineage: Eukaryota > Metazoa > Arthropoda > Arachnida > Araneae > Linyphiidae > Linyphia > Linyphia triangularis. The sequence continues at coordinate 64,372,706 of OZ021724.1, forward strand.
ATTTTTTTTAATATTTATGCTAATCAGATAAAGTGGATAAAGTTGAAGCGTAACTTAAACAAAGGCAGATAAATATTATTCATAAAAACACATTCATTTATTTTTTTTAAACTAATTTATATATGTTAGCTTTTTCACCGACTCTTTATCTACTACCTCTTTACTGTCTATCAACATCTAGCTGAGTCTCTTAAAATTATGATAGGAATGATTTATCCTTGCATAATTTTTGAAAAGGCTTCCAATAGTGACATGACTTTATTAGACGCGTTGAATATTGTATAATTATGTTTTCAAAGCAGGCTAATATATTCCCGCTTTTGTCACCGGAATGAGTTTCCAGTTTTCGCTCACTTTTGCACATTTCAAAATAAGAACTAATCAGGAAACTTCTGCGACACACGAAGCTTTACCGAGCACCGGGTGGTACGATATTGCAAACTCTGCAACAGAAACAAAACGCATTCGTCAGTTCTCAATGCTGTCATGCGCGCACTTTTCTATTGGCGAAAGTATATACAGCCAGTAAGTGTCACACCTCGCTATGTCGTCTCAGCACTCTGTCCACTAAACCCTGTCAAGGAGTTGATCTCATTTCCCCTTAAGGGGTCACTCTCATTCCATCTAAAGTAATAATATGCCTCTTAACTAATCAATGAAAAGAAATGCGCTGTAGGGCAAGCCACTGTGACTTCGGAAACGTAAATATTTAACTTTTGGTGAGTTTTGGAGAGGAAGGCGCAACTCGTCTGGGCGCCATATTCGCTGCCATCCTTTTCAAAAGGATCCTGTTATTTTCGCCGCGAGCTATGGGCTTGAGATTTGCTTCTATTTTATAGAGGAAGCTTTTCTATGATGGTCTTTCATCAACATCGAAAAAGCAACTGGTTATCTATTATAACGCATTTTGCAAAAGTAGCGATGTGGAAGGACAAAGTTAATCAGGAGTTAAAATAAACATCGCAAGCTAGCTTTCTTTGTCGTTCGAGGTATAATGGAGGTTGGGGAAATTTTTCACGCTTCGGTATCTCTTCCGAATTGAATGGTGTATCGATATTTTTTTTTGTATTTTTGATGCAAAAATGCTTTTGAAACCCATTTGGTTGTGTATAATGGAAAATTAACATTAACACGTGGACTACATTAAAGTCTACTTTGGCATTATAAAGAGAATAGTATAAAGTAATCTTCAAAGGAAGTTTATTTTTCATCATGAGAGGTTATATTTAATTACGTTATTCATTACAAAACATATATGCATATATATTACATTAAGTTTAAAAAAAAAAAAAAAAATTAAAAGGGTTTTGTGGAACTCGTTTTTAAAAAATTGGATTCTTTTGTCGCTTTACGTTTCTTTTTCAAGAAAATATATGGTGGAACAAGTTTTATAATTATTGAGAGCATAGATAATAAGAGCATAAATATTGAGAGCAACTAAAAAGCCAGAAAATGGTTTTTCAGTTGTGTGTAACCACTGCTAGAAGTAAATGATCGCTAATATGCAAGCACAAGATTTTGAAAAATATTATTAAGAAAAACACCAAAAAAGCCGAAAATGTTGATACATTTTCATTTTTAAACAAAAAATACACATAAGAATAACATGACAAATATGAATTACTTGAAAAATTCAAAGAATTTATCAAAGATTTTTCTAAAAAGATCTTTCCTCATCGTTCCATCAGAAATAGGAGTTTTAGTATATCATCAGAGGAAGACATTTTTGACATCTTCTCAAGAAAGGTTATAAATGTATCATGATTAATCAAAGTCCAACGTTTTGACCAAACATTGAATACCATTTTCCCATTGATTTTATAATCATCTTCTTCTTAGGGCCTTAGAAAAATACATCATCGTCTTCATTAGTGTATGATTTTAGTTTGTACTTGGAAAATATATGGTTTTACCGTTGCCAATAAAAATAAAAATATTCAATTGAAGTTTAAAGCCAAAACAAAATTGCTGAACAACATACCTTAAATAACTATAAGCCTGAAATATTATATTTAAATTTAGAATTCTTATAAGCTTTTTTTGTAAGTTCAAAATATGAAATTTTCAGATACTGAAAACCACATTTACCGACAAATAATTGAATTGGCTATTTATCGTAGATAGCTATCATCACGTAATCTATCTCATCTGTGTTTCACCAACGTTAAAATTACCTTGAACCATTGGAATTCTTCCATAGTTGTTTGTAAAATTACCCTTTAGTAAATTTTATTTTTTAAAAATGCGCATAAACGGTAAAAGTATGATTAAAATGTATTGAAAGCTGTGCTTTAAAATACAATATTAAGCTCTTGATTTGAACATAAATGTTAAATTTTACTTAAAAAATGCAATTCAATTTCAACGTTTCCGACTTTTTTTTTTTTTTTTTTTTTTACAAAATCCTGCTTGTAAGAATTTTTTTCTTACAAGATAATCCAAATAAAACAAATTATCATAAACTGGGTAATAATTTAAATAACATACGAGGAATTTTTTATGTAAAAGCCTGGTATTACCTTTTATACAATTTTTATAAATTCTTTGATTTTTAAGAAACTAGTCTAATAAAAGAATATATTTTATCTAAATTTGCAATAAAGTAATTTTTTTAATTTTAATTAAAAAAAAAATCATAATAATTTAGAGAAAAAGTTAGTTGTGGGAAGCATCATACAACTTTCTATTGCACTGCATCAAATGTTACTGCTTTAAAATTTTGAATAGATTAGTGTAATTGATCATTTGCCTCTTTTGTATTTTCATTTGAATTTGAAAAAAACCCCACTCTCCAATTTGAAGAGTTTGGTGATATTTTTTGGCAATAATTATTTTTACGAATCTCTCCACCTTAACGAGCTTGGCGACAAAAGTGGTTGTCGATTTTTTCATTTTTGCTATTGACCCAAATTAAAACGTGATCCCAAGCAGACACACAGAAGATCATAACCTTTGTATTAGATAATCAATAACTGCAACGCAGAAGCTAGATTTAAAATTATACATTTTATTTTAACAAAATAAATTAAATTGGCATTTTTATTGAAGGATAAAGATAGTGACTGTTATGAAAAGATATTTTCATTGTTTGAATAAGTTATTTTTTCAGTTCATTGCGTATTTTTGAGAATTTTGATGTTCGATATAAATAGGTTATTACCGATATTCCAAGTATATCATCCGTAAAATTAACGAAATAGTCTACTACTAGAGACTAAAATCATATTTTCGTGCCTTAAGGGTAATGTAGTTATTTAGTCTTAACACATACATACATACATTGTCTGTTGAGGTTAAATTTTAAAAAGGTCAAATAACCAACGAATCATCAGTGATCCCATTTCACTGTGATTCATTATTTAAAATATAATTACGCTCTTGTGTGTATAATACGATAGAAATCCATATATTAAATTTTCTACACGTTGAAGTTGAGTTCAATGTAATTTAAATCTTGTATTAAAGTTGGCATTATGAGTTCAAGAAATATGATGTATTCAAGGCTATTCCTCCAGTTCAGTGTCAAGCATCTTTATAAAACTACTTTTTTTTTTTTTTTTTTTTTAATTTTTACTTTATAGTGTAGTGGAATTCCTGAAAATCAAATGAAAATTTCTGCTGTTTTTCAAACTCACTCAAATCGCAAAGATACAAATACTATTTAGTTTCTAAAAATTTTATCTTAGAGTGTCTTACAGACTGAGAGGCGACTGCAAAATTTGGACCTCATCGAACATCACTCTGAAACTCATATGGAATGTAGAGTTATGCAAGCTGATTAACAATCGCGTGGTCTGCCGAAGCGCATTTGGCCGGAAGTGTCCGAAAAGCTTGACCGCAAGTGCAATTTTTGGGTCCCAAAATATCTCATCGAACATCACTCTGAAATTCACAGGGAATGAAGAGAATTACCTACCGAGTAAAAATCACTTGGTCTGAAGAACCGCATCTGGCCGGAACTGTCCGGCAGACCAATCCGCAAGCACAGCTTTGGGTACCTAAAGACGTATCGTATATCACTTAATTAAACTAGTTCTACTTATAATTTTCGGTGATATACTGTTGTCCAATTAATCTTTATATTCTTTCTTTAATGTTATGACATTACAGAAAGAATACCTTTCGGTAACATCGTAAATAATATCCAAGATCTGGAGAGAGAATAATCTTTCCATACTTGATATTTTATTACTTCTGCGCATTTCGTTCAATTCCGACAATTTGTTTTCTTTTTTGCACAAAAAACAAACATTCATTTTGAGACATTAATTTGTATTTGAAAAGAAATAAGAAATTACCATAGAAAAATAAGACGACTGCTTAGCATAACAATGTAGAAAGTTCTGATCAAAAACATCGGCATACAATCATTCAATTTTTAGAATATGACTTTCATTTCAGCAAATGATTTTGTAATCCTTAGCCCAAAAGATATATGTATATATTTTTACTTTCAATTACCCATATGTATATATACGTAGGATGATAAAAGTATAGCATCCGGGCAAAAAAAAAAAAAAAAAATCGCACTCTCCACGTTTTGAAATATCCTGATTTCAAAAAACTTATCTAGAAAAATTTTCTATCTCTGTGTGTGTGTGGTCAGCATGACTCCGAACAAATTGACCTGTGATGTTCAAATTTGGTATGAGGGTTAGTGGCAGCCATGGGACCTACCATGAAGGTTTTCGTCAAAATCGCGTATGCGTATAATGTAGCTGCCATTGAAAAAATCATGTTTTTCAATGATTGCTAACAAACAGCTCTAACGATTTTGATAAAAATCGCTGTTCTAATGCCTCTTAAAGTGTTCTAAACATCCTCACCTCCGAAATTCCCTTAAAAAATTTTTAATGGCTTAAAAAGTTGCAAAATGTATGCCTTCAATACAGAGCTCTCTTTCCTTGAGCAAACCTCATCAACGATTGTTGATCGAAAAGTATATCGCCAAATTCACCATTTTTGAGATTTTGTTTTTCAAGACCCATACAAGAAATATCGCAAAAAAATCGCCAAACTGGCCCTTTATTCTAAATGATGGATGAAATTATAAAAACTGTAAATGACTCAAATCCATGTCAGTATTATAGTGTAATTGGGGAAGGGGGGGGGGGGGAGGTGTGCAATGTTCCACACCCCTAGTTTAATAAGCTTCATCATATGAAGTCCATGATCGTCCTTTATGATATCATATCCAACAACACTCCAACTGTCTTTGCATTGATCATGAGGGAGCGTGTTTGATTGATATTTTTAATTTATTCCTAAAGTTGTTATTTTGTGGCCGGACAGTTTCGGCCAGATGCGGTTCGGCCGACCAAGTGATTCTTACTCGGTAGACAATTCTCTTCATTCCCTATGAATTTCAGAGTGATGTTCGATGAGGTATTTTGGCCCCCAAAAAGTGCACTTGCGGTCACGCTTTTCCGACACTTCCGGCCAAATGCGCTTCGGCAGACCACGCGATTGTTAATCAGCTAGCATAACTCTACATTTTATATGAGTTTTAGAGTGATGTTCGATGAGGTCCAAAATTTGCAGTCGCCTCTCGGACTATAGCTGATTAACAATCGCGTGGTCTGCTGAAGCGCATTTGGCCGGAAGTGTCCGAAAAGCGTGACCGCAAGTGCAATTTTTGGGGGCCAAAATACCTCATCGAACATCACTCTGAAATTCACAGGGAATGAAGAGAATTATTTACCGAGTAAGAATCACTTGGTCTGCCGAATCGCATTTGGCCAGAACTGTCCGGCAGACCAATCCGAAAGTGCACTTTTTGGGGCCCAAAATACTTCATCGAACATCACTCTGAAATTCACAGGGAATGAAGAGAATTACCTACAGAGTAAGAATCACTAGGTCTGCCGAACCGCATTTGGCCGGAACTGTCCGGCAGACCAATCCAAAAGTGCACTTTTGTGTGCCAATATACCTCATCGAACATCACTCTGAAATTCACGTAGACTGAGAGGCGACTGCAATTTTTGGACCCCATCGAATATCATTCTGAATTTTTTATAGAAATTGGAGAAAAGTGAGTAGATTACGAATCCACTGGTCTGCCGTGACAAAAATGGCCTAAACTGGTTAAAAATTAACTTTTAATAAGTTGAACGAAATCCAATTGCCAAATGCGCCATAACTTGCCAAATAATGATTTTTTATTTTTTTTATTTGGTAACCCTCACTCTTTAATTTTCAATTAAGAAGGTTGCAGAAGATTCAGATATCTGGCGACGGTCTACTTGCATCTATTAAAATGGGGCCAAGTTGGCAAAAAATATTACTTCACTTATGACGTAACTGATGTCGCCAGTTTGGCTTACTTTTAAAAGATATAAATTCTCCGAGCCAAAGATCAGAAATCGTTTGCGCTTTTTCTCATTGAAAATCAAAATGAAGTGGGTTGCCAGACGAATAAGTTTGTTCTATTTTTGGCAAGTTATGACATATTTGGCAATCGGATTTTAGTTCAACTCATTCCAAATCGATTATTGATCATTTTCGGCCATTTTTGCCATGGCAGACCAGTGGATTCCTAATCTACTCACTTTTCTCCAATTTCTATAAAAAATTCAGAATGATGTTCGATGGGTCCAAAAATTGCAGTCGCCTCTCAGGCTAACAGGGAATGAATAGAATTACCTACCGAGTAAGAATCAAATGGTGTGCCGAACCGCATTTGGCCTGATTTGTCCGGTTGACCAATCCGCAAGCACAGCTTTGGGTACCTAAAGGCGTAACGTATATCACTTAATTAAACTAATTCTACTAACAATTTTCGGTGATATGCTGTTGTCCAATTCATCTTTATATTCTTTCTTTAATGTCATAATCTTTCGGTAACATCGTAAATGATATCCAAGATCTGGAAACAGAATAATCTTTCCATACTTGACATTTTATTACTTCTGCGCATTTCGTTCATTTCCGACAATTTGTTTTCTTTTTTGCACAGAAAACACTCATTTTGAGACATTAATTTGTATTTGAAAAGAAATACGAAATTACCATAGAAGAATAAGACGACTGCTTAAAATAACAATGTAGAAAGTTCTGATCAGAAGTATCGGCATCCATTCATTCAATTTTTAGAATATGACTTTCATTTCAGCAAATGATTTTGTAATACTTGGCCCAAACGATCTATGTATATATTTTTTACTTTCAATTACCCATATGTATATATACGTAGGATAATAAAAGTATAGCATTCGGTAAAAAAAAAAAAAAAAAAAAAAAAAAATTCTCCACGTTTTGAAATATCCTGATTTCAAAAAACTTATCTAGAAAATATTTCTGTGTGTGTGTGTGTGGTCAGCATGACTCTCGAACAAATTGACCTGTGATGTTCAAATTTGGTATGAGGGTTAGTGACGGCCATGGGACCTACCATGAAGGTTTTTGTCAAATTCGCGCATGCTCATAATGTAGCAGCCATTGAAAATATCATATTTTTCAATGATTGCTAAAAAACAGCTCTAACGATTTTGATAAAAATCGCTGTGCTAATGCCTCTTAAAGTGTTCTAAACATCCCCACCTCTGAAATTCCCGTAAAAATGTTTTAATTGCGTAAAAAGTTGCAAAATGTATGCCTTCAATACAGAGTTCTCTTTCCTTGAACAAACCTCATCAACGATCGTTGATCGAAAAGTATATCGCCAAATTCACCATTTTTTTTTCCAAGACCCATACAAGAAATATCGCAAAAAATATCGCCAAACTGGCCCTTTATTCTAAATGAAGGATGAAATTATAAAAAGGGTAAATGACACAAATCCTTGTCAGTATTCTAGTGTAATTGAAAGGTGTGCAATGTTTCACACCCTTAGTTTAATAAGCTTCATCATATGACGTCCATGATCGTCCTTTATGATATCATATCCAACAACACTCCATGCTGTCTTTGCATCGATCATGAAGGAGCGTGTTTGATTGATATTTTTAATTTATTCCTAAAGTTGTTATTTTGTAGCTGGACAGTTCCGGCCAAATGCGGTTCTGCCGACCGAATGATTCTTACTCTGTAGGTAATTCTCTTCATTCCCTGTGAATTTCACAGTGACGTTCGATGAGGTATATTGGCACCCAAAAATTGCACTTTCGGATTGGTCTGCCGGACAGTTCCGGCCAAATGCGGTTCGGCAGACCAAGGGATTCTTACTTGGTAGGTAATTCTCTTCATTCCCTGTGAATTTCAGAGTGATGTTCGATGAGGTATTTTGGGCCCCAAAAATTGCACTTCCGGCCAAATGCGCTTCGGCAGACCACGCGATTGTTAATCAGCTAGCATAACTCTACATTCCATATGAGTTTCAGAGTGATGTTCGATGAGGTCCAAAATTTGCAGTCGCCTCTCGGACTATTATATCAGCGTTCACTTATTCTCAGGTTGATGGACACTGCAGTTGAAATTTAAAAATGTGGAATTTAGCTATTATTGTTAAAGGATTTTAAATTTTCAAACTATTTTATACAATCTAAAAATTCAATCAAAAATTTTATATTGTCAAAAATTGAAGACTCAAATCAGTCTAAAAACCGATACTTTTATTTTCGCATCTTGGATAGAAGCGCTGATTTTTAAATAAAGATCTAAAACAAAAAGTGGACAATCATATAGATCAAATAACATGATACAATTTTGAAAATTGAAAGCCTGGCAGAAATGTATCAATAGCGTCTAAAAATTTATTTCTTATAAATCCTAAGGGCTAAATAATTTTAGGGAAAATTGAATTTCCTTCGCGGATGGTTGAGAAAATCTCTGGGGGTGAAAAATGTCAATTCTGAGGTTATACATACACTGCCTACGGCTTTGGTCAGCTACTTTTGATAGAATTGACATTTGAGTGAGTGTTTGAGATTGCTGGCAAAAATGTTTAAAAAAATATATTTTGAATAGATGCTTTTTTTATTTTAGGAAATATCAATTCTTATATATAAAAGCATTTTTAGAAAGCTTCATAAGTGTTTGAAAAATAATAAATGAAGTAATGTAATTTAATTTTATTATTATGTGTGACAAAACTATCTAAAAATTTCTTTGCTGTGTCTAACAATATTAAGTACTAAAATGTTTAACGGTAATTAATCTCTATTTTGGAATCCTCATCCCGAACTTTCACTTTTCCACACATCAGAGACAACCAGCGAAGGATGGAGAGTAAGAAAGATTGAGAGAAAAGGGATACAGAGAGATAGAATGAAAGAGAGAGAGGTTTGACGGTGGTAGGTATATTGCTCTCATCGATCTCACAAGCTGTCATTCGTTGACCAAACACTTGCCGGTCTTCTTGGTGAGAGGGGATGAAGAGTGTCGGAGCATCAGCTTCATTTTATGCTTTCTACCCGAATTGTCTGCTGGATCATTCAAAGGATGATTTTGTGGGGGTCTGTAAAACTCCTTTAGAACTAATTGGGGGAAGAGCACGTGCGGATTGATAACTGACTCTGGAGCGTGCTTCGGGATAATAGGCGGGTAGAAGAGGGTCCATTGAGGGTCTTCCTTGGCGTGAAAAGATCCAAAGGCGAAAGTAATTTAAATATTGTGGGTATCTCTGTGGGTTGTTAAGGGGCTTCGGCTTGTTTGTCGCTTCTGGGACTTGATGCCATTCATCAGGGTCATTACTGGGACTTCATCCCTGGGAAGGGAAAGTTGTGTGGAACGTTATAGAGAGGATAAAAGGGATGGATGTTTTCTTCTGTTTATTAGCCTGGGAATCACCAAAGTGAAGCAAATTAATTAAACGGGAGACTTGGTTCTTTTAAAGGTACGGGTTACGTTAAAGGGGGAAATGAATCCCTATAAAATTGTAGTAAATAGAGAGCAAGATTACTGAGCTGTTGTAAATCACGGAGCTTTGTTGGATGGATTGGATATATAATCGGTGGTTTAAATATCACTCCCCCATTTCAATAAGAACTGTATTAATTAATTTCAATAAGAGCTGTATAATATGATATAAATTGATGTAGGATACTTATTTGGAAAAAAAAAATTATGTTTAAGTGCTTTGAATTTTTTTTTTATCAAAAAAGTGACTAATTTGGATGTTTTGATTCTTTTTGGTTGTTGGGATGCTTTCTTGTTATTTTCCAGAGTAGTTTGATATAATTAATTATTGGGATTTTATTTTCTTAGATAGGAAATTTGCTTTTTTTGGTCTTGGAACAAAGAGCACAAAGAGGAAAATATATATGTATTATAACATCTATTATCTAATGATTGATCAATGTGGATTACATTGATTAAATATAAGTCTAATTTTGTTTTAGAATATATTGCTTAATCTTAGGGAGGATGAAGCTCACAAATTTATAACATAAAATACACATATAAAAAAAGAAATACTATTTAAAAAAAAAAAAAAATTGTCACTAGTTTACTAGTTCATGGATATAACTGACCGTTTAAAAGAGTTCCAATACTATATTTGTGGTTGTTGATGTGCATATTGATAAAAACGAAGGGATTTCCCAAAGGTGTTGGTTCATATTCGTTCATACACAAAGGTTAAGGTTTTTAGTTAGTCAGTAGAAGTGTTTAATTCTTATGCAACAGTGAAAGATAAACATACAAAATACTAAATTGAAGTATTGCATAGCTTTAAGGGGGTCCAGTACCGAAATTTTTTCAAAAATCCAATTTTTTTTCTAATTTAAAAAAATAGTTCATACATTCCTGAATAGAATGATGTTTTTATCTTATTTCTCCGGTGATTAGAACGCCACAAAATTACCTGTTATTTAAACATCACTAATGGGCGTAACACCTTGAAGCGTCTGCTTAAAGTGCGTTTTTCGAACACTAGTGTTTTTCACAGATGTTGCATATTCAAATCGATATATCTACAGAACCATTAATAATTGGCTATTCAAATTTTTGGAGCATTTAATTTATATAGTTTTAAATATTTTGTCTTCACAGAATTTTATTTTTTTAATTCTATTTTAAAATATAACATTTAGCGTAAAAGGTAACAAAAAAAAAAAAAAAAAAAAAAAAAAAAATTCAATATTTTAACTGAGAATTTTTTACATTTTTTTTAAATTCACCTATCAAAATTCTGTGAAGACAAAATTTTCTTTATCTAATTATGTATTACAGAAAGCTTTCACTTTGAAAAAAAAATTATTTTTTCTTGACTTATATCAAAATACGCAAACATCAATTATTATGGATTTTTCTTGGTTTTTAATTTTTTTTTTTAAATAACTAAACACAATATTTAAAAAAATATGTTCTCAAAGATATATAAATAGTATCTCATACATAAAATAAATTTTTGACATAAAAATGTACATAAATAAAGTTTTTTTTTTATTTTCGGTACCGGACCCCCTTAATAACCAGTGAAGTTTTAACAAGTGCAGTTTATAAAACTAAAAATCTGTCTATTATTAATGCTTAAGAATTAATTTATATTGCATTACAAAGTCATTAAAATGCTTTTAATAGACTTTTGAAAATATCTAAATTTATTTATGCCTCAAATACTTTGAGTTATGACTTTCAAAGTAATTCAAGATGTTAAACATTTAATGAGCAATTTTTTTATTGAGTTATTGACTTTGATGGGAATAAATTAATATAACCTAAATAATCTATCTATCCACTTTTAATACTAAAATTAATACTACCTTTAAACTAAATCTATCTACTTTTGCATCATATTACCTACCTTTGAAAATTTTATTCACTAATAAAAAAAATCCATTGAACAAAGAAGAGTTATTTGAACAAATATTGTTGTTATTAGTGCTTATACTTGTTTTTATGTGTGCTATCTCATTAGTTTCTAATAAAATGTAAAACAGAAATATTACACAGATAATAAATTGTAGGGGAGAGTCGGGAGGGATGCGAGACCCTTTATTTTTTAAAAATATTTTTAATAAATTATTTTCTGTTGATACAACATTGAAATTTTTAGAATAACATCTTGAAACATTTTAACACACTTAAAATATATAAATATGATGGTAATTATTTTTATATTAGTTAAATAAGCAAATTAAAAGAGTAAGACAAATGCCCTATCCCCCCCCCCCCCCTCACGTGAGGGAAGGGTGGATCATGTATGTGGAAGTTAAAATACATGCATAATTTTCACAAATATTATGAAAAAAGGACAGAAAAAGTTTTACAATTTGAACCTATGGTTTGTTGTGTATTTTTTAACCCTTATTTTATCTAACATCGTCAAGTCGTAAAAATAATTTGTCTCATTTGTTACACAATTAAAAAATTTATTTCCTATGTTATCTCCAGCCAAATAATTATGCTGACTGTACAAACTCAAAAAATTGCAAAGTAAACATAGTTATTTGGCTGGAGATATCATAGGGAGGGACATGTCTCTCAGGCTTGGGGTTCCACCCTACACACAACATTTCAATAAAATAACCTATTATTTAAAACATGCTGGTTTGAGGCTTAACCTAACTGCTAATTCATAAAAGTTATATTACTTGGTCTACAAAACATTACAAACAACAATGTTAGAATAACAATGAAAGATATTGAAAATATAGAAAGGTACATACTTTTATTGTTGCAAAATAGATTTTTTTGTCCCATAACCTCATAAAAACCTGCAATTAAAATGATTCCTGGCTAGAAATTTGAAATTATGTTTACTTCATCTGGTGGAAAAACCATAATTAAAAAAAAAAAAAAAAAAAAAATTCCAAGTTATTGCAAATGTTCCATGTATACAGTCAATTTTTGTAAGACAATTTTGAAAATTCCCGAGGATTTTTTTTTTTTTTTAATACTATACATATTTCTTTAGTTTGTTAAATAGGAAAAAGTGCTTATGTAAAAGCCTTAAAATAAAAAGATTCTTTTTTTCTCATATATATATATATTTATATATTTTTTGTTAAAAAGTAACAGTTGAAAAAACTTAGTTTGTAGAACACAGGGGTGAATGCTGTGAACTTAATATTTCCTTACATATTATTTTTTCTGAAAGAAGTGCATTGTTTTATTCTTTCAACCAGTGAAGTTTGAACTTTCATTAAGTTTCATTCAAAGTGATAATTTATCAAAAAGTGTAAGTAGAAAAATTAAGTAGTAAAGTAGTTATAGCAAATTTACGTTAAGTAGTTCTAACTTTCATAGTAATTTAACATTTTAAACATTTATTAAAAAATTTCTGAATAATTTATTCTCTTCAAATTGTAGACCTTTAAACTATGAAAATTTTGGCATTATTTTTACAGTTGTCATCAATGGTATAGAGAAACCTATACAAAAAATATTTTTAGCAAATTTTTATGTTAATGTCGATAAAAATATGTTTTAAAAAATATTCGAAAAAAGTTTTTTTTATTGTTTTACCATTTTTATCTTAGAATATTTTTGTAATTGATTTGAATTTGAACAGTATTTAAAACTGACTCTATTTTAAAACGTAATTGAGAAAAATTAAAAAATATATTTTTATTAGTCGTTTTTTCATTTTCGTAAAAAAAAAAAAAAAAAAAAAAAAAAAAACCCCTAATGTTTCGCATTCTTAAGTATTATCTTAAAAATAATCAACACAAGAATCACTTCATTAAGTTTTCCCGAATTATATCTCTCTATACATTTATAATTCTAAAACCACCGGATCTGCGTAGCTATACCTATATTTTTCGAGATTTAACAAATTGAATGGAATTCTAATAAATTTACTTATAGCGCGGTTTGACAAAATGATTAGCCATTTCTAACCAGTCGGATTTTCTGCAATCGGGAACTATTTCAACAATTCAGCTCATTAGGTAGTAAAATTTCACCTTTCCTCTCAATTCTGAGCAATTTGAAATAACTCGGTTGAACCACTAAATAATTAGTCTAAAACTAATAACACACACTTTACTCTAACAATGCTGAACCGTCCTTTAGTTCCCTTTTGTTCCTCTTAGAACTGAAATTGGACCCCATTCGAAACCCGTTGCGTATTCCCCAAACTCTAATTATGGGACTTATCTGGAGAGAACAAACCCCTTTTACAATATCCTTTTTACCCCCGTTTCACACCCCCATTTCGAACTCCAGAATATTTCCGTCTTGATTGAATGGAGAGCCATTCTAATTGAATTTACATCCCAGAACGCATAGTCAAAGAGCGGCAGTACACGTTGGAAAATCACCTCCGTGTTGAAGGTCTTTTCTACAGACCTTTTCAAGCATAAGATCAACACAGTCGACTTTAAATTTCTATTTATTTAACCATTCACTGTAACTTTTTTTTCATGTCTTGTTTGTAGTTTAATTCCATCCTTTAGTGTCACCTCTTGGGATTTTTAAGTCTCTTCCTTATTGACTGCTTGTTTCACTTATGTGGGAAGCTTTTTTTGTACGTGTTTTTCTTTTATGTGCATCTTGAAAAGAAGAAAAAATCAAATTTATAGCGAAGAATTGGAGCTCTTGGGATGTCTTCTTTTGAGACTGTTAAAAGAAAATTGGTTTTTAAATGGTATATGACGTTTCAATTTATTGTTGAAATTGCAATTTGTTACCTAGACTGGGATTAGTTATATATTGGAAACTAAAAGGGTTTTATGTGTGGAAAGGTATTTTGTTTGAATTATTTATATAAACTTTGAGGAAAAAAAAGAGGGGAAAAAAAAAAAAAAGGATGGATGATTTTAAGATGGAGATCTTGTGATTGCTAATGTTAAGGTTTGAAAACAAATGTTTTAATACCCATTTTAGAAGTTTTAAATTGTTTTAATTGTGGAGTTTGGCTTTTAAACTGAAAATTATTTTATATCTTTAGGGATGATTGTTTATTATATAATGGAATTTGTATCTTTATCTTCTAAATTCTGTGCTAAGGATATCTGTTTAGTTTTATTTAGAATTATTTTTTGTAAATTTTCTGTAGATAAAAAGTAACCCTCATAATTTATTTCATTCAAATATTTTATAACTTATAGCCACACTGCACTATATTAATGAATATTTGAATAGAAATAAATTTTTGGGGCGAAAAAAGAATTAAGGTTCTTAATATTTTTGTTTTATCTTTCAAAATCAATTGACAAAACCAATATTATTTTAAATGTGGTGTGTGTGTTATCGTTGATAATCTGTATTAAACTACCTCAATTGGGTTCTTAATATTGTTTCTTATTGATTACACCTTATTGATTTGTATTAATACGGAGAGGGAATGTCTTAACTTCTTAATCAATTGTAATTGTTATTGTGATTATTCCTTATTTATTTATTTATTTATTTATTTATTTATTTATTTATTTATTTATTTATTTATTTATTTATTTATACAAACAAATATTATTAAATGCAAACAATTGTATTATTAAATACTAACAAATGTATTATTAAATACAAACAATTGTATTATTAAATACTAACAAATGTATTATTAAATACAAACAATTGTATTATTAAATACAAACAATTGTTGAATGAAATATGCATTTCATCATAATCACTTATTAAATTTTGAATACATGATTTAAATTTTTTAAAGAATGTTTTAAAAGAATATAATTAATTCGCTATATACTCTATTCTATATAGCAATGAAAACATAAAAGTTAAATTTGATAAAGTTACTTAGTTCTTATAAAGTTCTTACTTTTAATTTAATGTTACTTACCTTCCAGTAAATGACGCATGCACAATATATATTTAAAAATTTTAACGTTCCCTGACTTAGAATGCAATTACAAACATCTGTCTATCTTTATACAATTTTGTAAATTATTTTAAATGATCCATGGATTATTTTGATGATTTCACTTTGACCACTTTTATTTTAGATTTGTATGCTCAAATTAAATCCCAATCGAATGATCTGTCATAGAAAATAACCAAATGATCTTCAAATAATCTAGCGTATGTATTAAACCTTTGCACTCCAGTGGCGCCTCTCAGGCGCCACACGATTGGAGGCCAAACCACGAGAGGACAATTAGGTGTGATGCGGAAATTTTATGCAAGGCCAATGACTGTGTTTAGTTTCTATGAAGTAAATCCATAAACACCAGCTGAACCTAAAATGTCTTGAGTTGCTGATTCCTCCGCGCGAAAAAGGCCTGGAGTGCAAAGGGTTAATAACTACTGTCATTTACATTATTATAACTTGAGTTACATTTCTGAGTCTTAATCTTTGGACCTTAAAATCATAATACCAATAACCATAAACATGAATAGTCACTCCTCTTAACTCTCATCAATCGTTTAAGCATTAAAGTATAGGCGAGTATTGGTAAGTTACTACTCATATAGTTCATCTATGGGATATTAATCACACCAAAAACAAAGTTTCTACAATAGTTGGTTCTTTCTTAACCTTTGTCCTCCCTTATACAAAATTCGTATTTTAAACCATTTTGAAGTCGGATTTCTTATTAATTTCTAATCGATTTGTGAGAATAAAGCAAATGGGATAGTAATTAATTATACAGCAAGTTTTATAATACATAATAAAATAATAATAATAAATTCAAAGGCGGTTAATTTTATTCAGAGGTAAGATTAATTTTCAATCAAATTCTTCTCTAAATGAGGAAAAAAATCCATAACTTATGATTTTTAATTCCTCACAAACTGAATATATCTCATATTAATTGAATTCAACAAAAAAGGAGAAAAATAATTTTTTTCCACTTAGCTCATCATACCTGAAGTTTATATGCAAGGAATAACTACATTATTTAAACTGATTCTTTATTATCAATGTGCTTCAGATAGACATTCCTTTGTGTCCCTTCCTTTCTTTCTCATGAAGAGACGGTAACCTAATCTAGTTTGAAGACTGATTTCTCATCACTTTTAAGTTGAGTTGGAGAAATTCATCTCCATCCTCCATCACACTCTCCCCCACTCCTTCCATCCTCTGCCAAAAACGCACCAAAGAAGGCGTCAGAAGAAGAACTGCGACAAAGTGTAAATTAAATTTGCTCCTACCGATATCACTATCTTTGATGTACCCCAAGCTGCCCGGGAGATATCTCTTCGCACTTAGCCTTACTTCGTTACACGCCTGAGATTGATCTTTTACCCCGAGGGGGGAGACGACAATATTGAACATTGGAATTAAATAAGAAGATTTTTGCATCCACTCCTTGGAGATTCTTTCCCCAAAAGTTCTTTTTTTGTTGTTGTTGTTGCAGAAGGGCGCTTTTGGAATGAAAAGGGTAAAAAGTAAGTTTCGAATAGATAAAATTTTTATGGATCATATTTGGTACTAAAGTTTCAAGTAGAATAATAACAGGAGTTCTCCTGGTAATTGGGTGCGACATAAAGGGGATTGCGCCGAGCAACTGTGTCAGGTAGATGATTTCTTGTTTGTTGCTTCGGGATTTTTTCTTTGATTCCAGTTTACTTTCATAGTTAAGTCGATAACCTAGCGATCTGTAAAGTGTCTATCGATAATTTTGAGAGTTTCGATTTGCTTTGGCAAGGGTAGAGAGTTATGTAATGCGTTTAAGATGAGGTTTATATTCAAAGGGGAAATGAATGTCAAGACATTTTCTCATTCAGTTTTAGGATTTCATAAAGAGGCACCTTTTATCATTATGTTATCTAGCTTTACAATTTATAAAAGTATTAAAGAGTAGGTCAATTTTTAAATATGAATTCAATCTTTTTCACATTTTTACTCACATCTTTTTTTTTTTATCAAACATGTGTAATTATGAAATATGAATGCAGGTATACCAAAGAGATTTGTAAAGCATTATTTATAAATTATTACTAATAAAATTTAAAAAAAAACTAAAGGAATAAAATACTAATAAAATTACTTTTAATTGAATGATAATACTAGTTAAAATATTTGGGTAATTTCAAATTGTAAACATAATTAAAAATTTTGTGTTCATAAATAATATGTTAACTTCAAAAACAATATATCTTGATATTTTTAAAAATGGTTCAGTGTTAATAAATTTATAACTATTATATATTGATTTGCGTTTTTTAAAATTTTATTTAAATTGCAAATAGAACATACAATTTTTATGATTAATGCGCTGTAAATATTAAAACACTAGCTGAATATCCATGCTTCGCTGCGAAATTTTAACATGTGCAATACTTAAGCTAGCTGTGAGGCATCGCGTGGCGGAAATACGACATTGGTGTATAGGTCCCAGATTTGGCGCTTCGTTCGCAGGAAGGTTCATCGATATGCAAACTTGAGCTCGTTTCGTTCAATGAAAAGTTCATTGGCACATAAGCACAGGCTTATTTCACTCGTTGAAAGGTTCATTACAATGCAAGAATAGGCTCTCTTCGCTCACTGAAAGGTTCATTGCTGCGTAAGCATAAGCTCTCTTCACTCACTAAAATCTAATTGCTAAGTAAAGCCTTAATAGAGAAACAAAAAATCCCCATTAATATAATAATACAACACCCATTTAAGATTATTTTAACATGTGTTTGTGGAAAGCAAAATTGGAAGGCCAAACTTATTTATTTAGAAACTTTTAGAGCTTTAGGCCTATTATAAGTCTTTTTGTGAAAATATTAATTAAAAAACAAATTAAAATTTTAACATTCTTTTTGTCTAAAGTCCAATTAGTAGGCCAAAACTACTTGTATTGAAAATTGCAGAACTGAAGCCCAATTAGAAATAGTTTTGTGAAATATTTGTTATAGTTCAAAAAATTTATTTAAAAAACAAATAACATTTAAAGTTCTGTTTTTCAAATATCCAATGAGAAGGACACAATTACTTATGTTGAAATTTTTAGAGCTGTAGTCCTAATAGAAATAGTTTTGTAAAATATGTATTAATTAATTACAAAAAAATTAATTAAAAAAGAACTAAATAAAAATTTAAAATTCTGTATTTCCAAAGTCTAATAAGAAGACCCAAACTACTTATTTTGAAAATTTCAGAACTGTAGCCCTATTAGAAATCGTTTTGTAAAATATTTATTATTTAATTAAAAAAATTAATTAAAAAAGAACTAAATAAAAATTTGAAATTTTGTTTTTCAAAAGTCCAATTAGAAGGTTAAAACTACTTATGTTGAAAATTTCAGAGCTGTATCCCTGTTTGAAGCCACTTTGTAAAAAAAAATTAATTAAAAAGAATTAATTAAAAAAGAACTATTTAAAATTTTAACATTCTGTTTGACTTGTATATAATTAGGAAGCCAAAACCACTTATGCTGAAAATTTCAGTGCTCTACTCCAATTTTAAGTAGGTTTCTATAGATCCACAGAGCCACAGACAGGCACACAGCTTGTTTTATTATTATAGATGACAATTTTATGATTGATTTCATAAAGATTTTAATTTAATTTTTGTATTGCTTTACATTAAATTTATTTTCAAAGTTCACAGCGTTAAGGAATTTCTTCGCTCTATCTTTATTATCACTGAATTCAGTACTAAGCGGGGGAAGTGTATTAAATCACATTAATCAATCTACCTTCTATTCTAGACTATCTTTATTAGTTTCCCTTTCGATAAATAATAGCATCACTTAAATATGAAAATTAAATCTTGGGGAATCGAATTTTCCTAAGAACTAGCAGCGAATTTTTTAATTCATTCTATTATCACTTTGATTGAAATAGAAGTTTAGTACAAATTTTCTTATCGTAAGAAATTGCATTATCCACGTTGCTCTTAATTATAAAAGAATGTTGTCGTCCCATGTCTGATTCTTAGAATGCAGTGTCTCTGAAATTTCCCCTCTGGCAGAGTTTATAAGAAAACCTTGTAGAAGTAATAATTAGGAATAAGAGAAGTTAATTTTGATTTTTAAAATTTTTCTTTTAAGCTTTACAAGTATGTGATATTAATACTATATTCCTATCAATTGATAACTTAAAAGTCTTTATTAATTTAGTTTTTTCTAAAAATTCTTAGTTTTTTTTAAAGTTTCTACTTTATGTAGTGTAGGGTAAGTTGATTAACTAATGGGTTATGTTGATACTCAAAAGAATATACTATACATAAATAACATAATATGCATACATTTTTCAATTAATCAGAAATTATACATTTAAACACTACAGTAATCTTAGTTTACATTACTAGTTAGCTAGATTCAGGTCGGCCGACATGATTTTCGGACCCCTATGCAACTGTACCTCGGGGCCCCTTACCACTTCCCCCTCGTCCATATACACATACTGCCGTCTATACTAAAAAGATAATATCTCCACAATTATTAGTTTTGAAATAGGGTGGTTTTTGTAAATGGAGAAGCGTAAATAACAGGGGTTATTAAACCTACACGGAGTCACATGCAGTTCTTATGATGGATATTTGTGGCTCTTAAAGTTCTAACTAATTCAACCTAAGAATAAACTGTAGCAATAATATACTATAAAAATTGTATAAAAGTGTTCGTAGTTAAAAACTCATATTTAGGTTATTTAAATGTATTGCGATTTTGATTATTGAATATTTGGCTCTTTGCGCAGAAACGTGTGCCGTCCCCTTGTAAATAGTAACAAAGGTTTTGGTAATGGAAATAGGACACCAGCTTTAATTAGGTGCTCTCATGATATGTATTGGCTTTATAAAAATACTGTAATACATCCTCTAGGTGTTTTTTAACGTTGAGCGTCGCACTTGTAAAGGGCACAGGAGCGGTTAAATAAACTTTTTAACTATAAGCGAGGATAATTTGGGCGCCCCTCCCCCTTTATAAAACTAAAACCCTCTCCCAATTTAAGGGGTCATTGATTTTGAAAGATGGTAATTTATATTTTATAAAATTCAAGTATAAATATGGAAACTAATTTTAAAATATCGGAAATTTTAATGAATATATTTGTAAACTCTAAAATTTATAAATGGCAATTAATTGACAAAAGGAAGCGAAATGAGAAAGGTAGAGGAGGAGGAAATTAAAATTTAAAAAAAAATCAAACACTTAATTTATTGATAAAAATCAAGGAACTAAATGAAACAACCTGATTTCCAATCACATAGCAAAAGTAAATATTGGAGTGCCAGCAGATAACTAATTATTGGTAGTAACAAACATATTACGGTCTATCTTTTTTTTTTTTTTAACTTTCAGGCTTTAAAATTATAAACCAAAGAAGAAAATGTAAGTTGCAGTTAGAGTGCCAGTTGTGGAAGTTCACAGAGAGTCAACATCTGAGCCAAGCCCCACCATCCTTTGAAAAAATTTCTAATATTCTTTACAACTAATTAAAGAAATCAAAGGTATTGCTTTAATTTTTTTTTTGTATAATTTTTTCGTTTCAATAAAAGTAAAAAGATGTCCATATGTGTACTGATTTTTTAAAAAATAGTTTGTTAAAATAACTTGTGAAATGCATATCGGTTGACCTTTATTCCTAGTAAGATGTTACATTTTTCAAAAACTATTTTATTAGGTTATTTAGGTAGAAAAATAAAAGGCAAACTCTCATGCTCCAGAAAATATTTCCAACGGGTAGTTTTTGTAAGAAAAAAGAAAGTGATGAACAGACATTTTGGAAACTTTCGAAAACAGAATTTTAGAATATGACTTTTATTTAGACAGTTTAAAGTCTCAATTAAATTCTTTTATTGGTATTCGTGATAATTGCATATTCACAATAATACGCCAGGGAATACATGTAAACATATCAATCAGCATACTAAAATATCGTATTTTCCATACAAACTAAAAAGCATAGAGTAAAAATAATGTAAAGATTTAAAAAAAAAAAAGTTTTAAGTTTTAAAATAAAAACTCAATTCTAAAAATTTTCTGTTGAATTAATGAAGTATTATTTATACTGTTGAAAACTTATTAAATAACTAACTATTATTAAATAATTTTGTTTCAAGGCAAAATTTTCAAACAAACCATTGTATTGGATTTCAAAATAATTACGCATTTAATATTTAACAAATTTTACGGACATTTTAAAAACGTAGTATCAACAAAAATAATTTTTAACCAAATATTTCTTACAAACAGCTTTTTCTTTTTTTTAACTGTACTTTTTAATTTACCAGATTTATAGTGTAAAATAATCGAAAGGACCTAACATTTTGCAACACGTTGCCTGCAAATTGAACCAGTAGTTCTCAAACATTAATAAATCTCTATATAAATTACATACAAAATGGGTCTTTTTAAATATGCATTATTCTCTGGACATACATACTTACATAAGCAATGAATTTATCCTTTCCTTTTTAAATCAATGGATAGCATAAATTCCATTTACCAAAATAACAATTGTTTCTCAGAATGAAAACTTAGTATTTTGAAAAATAATTTTTTAAACTGTAAACAAAATACGAGCTAGTAGTCAAATATAAAAATCATTATTGAATAACAATATTTTAAAAATTATATTTTTTAAGGAAATTCTTATACGACATGTTTTAAAAATGAATATGAGTCAGATGATAAGCATAAATTTGATTAGAACAAATAAAAGTGGTACAAATCTTTTTCTAGATCTTTATCATTAGTTCCGTTGTCAAAAGAACACTGGTGATTTGCAAGAAGGTACCAATAACTCTGTGAAGTATATATAAATTGTTGTTTTTCAGTTTAATTGTTCTTCATTAGCCAATTCATATTTGAAAACACTTTGAACTTGAGTATTTCAAGAATTTTAAAGATAGACATTTTAATCATTGATTTATTACTACTTAAATTAAAAGTTTCATATGTCTTGTCATTATTAAGTCACAGCATTTCTTTAACTTCCTTTTAATTATTTGAAAATGGCGATATCCGCACACTCCTCAAAATACTTAGAGGTGATCTTAAGAATAAACTACATACAAAATAAGTAATTTAAATTACTAAGCGCAAAATATATTAAAAAAAAATTATGCTATTTTGACTACATTCAATTCTCTGAGACATAGTAATTTGCATTGAGAATCTATTTAAAGAATCAAAGTTCATTAAGTTAATTTCAATGGCTGTCAGCCACTTAATTACAGCGAGAAAATACCGATTAATCTGACAGAGGTTCTAGTAAAATACTTTCAGGGACTTGAGATAAAATACTTAATGGCACTTAGAGGAAAAGGGTTTCTAACAAGCTCAATGTAATCCCTGCGGCAATGGTACTTGGAGCGTCTCGTAAAGCAATTTCATGTTATGTTAAGCCGTTAAAACACATTCTGTATTGTTAATTTTATTTAAGTTTATCAGAAAGTATTTAGATCAGAAGAATGAGAAACTTGTTTTCAGTAGACATTATTAGGGCAATTCTCTGGCTGACGCACGGGACATTTTGCGCTCTTTTTTATACTCTTAAACAAATTAGAATTACAAACTAATGATGAATATACTAGTTATGTTCTCGTTTTCTATATAATTGTAGTTGGTCATATATATAGAAAAATTATTGTTTTAACTAGGTCAAATATGCATTTATAAGCAGTTGACGCACGGGACAAGGAGGGAAAAAAATACTTTCAAATCAAGAGTTTAAATTTTCTGTGAATTTATAAGCACTAGCATTATGAAATTCATTGGTACATTTGGGTAATTGTTAATAGTACTATATCTATTAAGTTTAAATACAATTGGGAAACAGTGATATTTTTACAGTTGAAATTTTTGTATATTTAATTAGACAAATTCTACATACTTTACACTACTTCCACGATTCATGCGCGGTGTTCCTAAGATACTACAGAAACGTATTGAAACCGTCGACACCGCGCCATTTGAAACGAGTCCCATTTGCTTTGCGCGGTACTTCATCAGCAAGCTCACATCGTGATAATCCTATCCACCCTGCCCTGCATATGCGCGATGTTCCCAATATTGTATAGAAACATAGTGAAACCATCGACATCGGGCCGTTTGAGACGATTTCCATTTGCTTTTGCGCATGCGCGATACTTCATCAGAAAAAAACGTATCGTGGTAATCGTATCCACCTTACGTATGTGCGATGAGTATTGAAATTACGAGGTGGTGCCAGTTGTCTAGTAATATTGAACATTCGATAAAAGAAGTATTCCTTTTATTGTTTGAACATTTTTTATGCTGTTCTCTGAACTCTTGGAAAACGTTTTGATTTTTATTTAATAGTCATGAGATATAAGACATTGATAGCTATTTTTGGAATTCTATTGAGCATTTCCTACACTTTTTGTGTTTCATTTTTGATTTTTTTTTCTTTATTTCTCTAACTTGAAATAAATAAAATATTACACTTTTGTATTTTGAAATCTTTTATATTAACTTCAAGATTTTTTTTATCTTGCTATTATTTTATTTTGCTTTATTTATTAACACAAGGGGATTGCGGTATTCTGGCGTGGTAATTTATGTCTAGTTCTTACCCAGTTAAGATAATCTGATTATTTATTACTATGAGCTGTTTGTTATATCTGCCAAAATCAATGTGAACTAGTGCATGGACTAATCACAGTTGTTTCTCTAGTTTGATTGCTTGAATACTAATGAACGACTTTTTTTCTCATTTACGCTGGAGGATTTTCTCTTCGGTCACTTAAGTAAATAAATGTTTTATAATTTTTTTTTTCAGTTTGTTCTATTTGAATAAAGTTTATTTCCATAAGATTAATTACTCAATCCAACATTGCTTCTTAAAAATGCGGAAATGCCGATTTTTTGGCACAAAATAAAGATCATTAGAATTTTAAATGCTAAGCACTAATTTTATTTTTATTGTTTAATAGTTATATTGTACATTGTAAGTAATAAAATATTCATTATAAAGTACGTTTTTGATTTAATAATTAAGAATATCCAATAACTAAAGTAACATGTGCACCGCCAGGAAGTGCATTTGTCATCCCCCCCCTTCTCCTTCCGTGGAAAATAACAAAGTAAAATTTCATTAAGATAGAGAAATTAAAAAATCTGGATTAAAAAAAAAAAAAAAAATAATAATAATAATAATAATAATAATAATAATAATAATAATAATAATAATAATAATAATAATAATAATAATAATAATAATAATAATAATAATAATAATAATAATAATAATAATAACCGGCTTATACCCCTTGGGTGTTTTGTGTATCCCCTGAAAATAATTCGGTCGCTGCTCATGTTATTTAAAATAAACTTCCATACATGAATTTAATAAAATTTTAAAATTTTACAAAGCTAAGTAAGCATAACCTTCGACTATATAGCGTGTTATGAAAACGTTGTTTTGTAGTATTTTGTAAAAAAAATATACACATAGCTAACATCACGATGTATCGTGACATCGTGATGTTTGCTTCCCGATATATCACGATGCAGAAATTTTAACATCGCCCAGGCCTACTCCTAACATAGTGCAATTTTTAATGGAATATTGGTTTCTTTTCAGCAAATGAATTTAATAAGATTTTTGTTTATTTAAACTAATTAAACTAATATTTTTGAAAATATATGTACAGATTCAAAAGTGGAAATTTTAAAGTGAAAACGAATATAGAATTAAATTGATTTCAGCTAACATATTGATAAATAACAAAATACATTGAAGGATATTTAATACATTACATTTTACCTTACACTGAGAAAAAATGTACAGAATTTTCAATAGAATATTTAAGTTAAGAAAGAACTTGCACCCTACCATGTTTAGTTGAGAAAATTCCGTTTAAATGTTATCCTTTTAAATCAACTATGATTTACTTTTTAACTTAAAGAAAGTTTCCAAGGACTTTCTTTTTATGAATTCCATTTTGTTTTATTTTTTTCTCCCCAAATGCCACTATTAATAGGGCATTGCGTTTATTTCTTGCAAAAACTTTAAGTACAAAACTATTTTTTGCTGAACATTATTCGAAAAATCCATATTTTCTCCAAACACGGATATTAAAAGTAAAACTTGTATAGACCTGTAGGGTATCTTTGTTTTTATTTACATTTAATCTATATTTACTAGTGTAATAAGATGTAAAAGTTCATGAGAAATCATTGAAACCTGACTAGAATTACTGAGTTAAATATAAAGGTCAACAACACAATTGTTAAAATCCTCCCTATTTACTAATCCACTTAGGTTAAAGTGCTATCATTCGCTTTCAAAAAGCTTTTCAAGTTCTTGATAGTATATTTGTATTCATATTTGTTTAATTATTTACATTAGTAAGTATGTATTTTTTCAGTTATGTCATATTAGAAAAAAATAAAGTTTTTACTTTTTTGATCACAAAATAGAATTCACTGAATCACTGAATGAATAGAATTCACATAATAAAAAATTTAGTGAACCGCGTTTTACGAATGTTGCATTTTTGGATACTTGTTCAATGAGTCACTTAATTTTGTTTATCGTCAATCAAACAACAGTATTGAAAGGAGAGAAATTCAAACTGTTTAAATATGTTGATATATGTATTAGGATGGTCCGAAAAAAAAAATATTTTTAAATTTTTGAAACGCATGAGATGAAAAAAGTTGTTACGTATCTTAATAAGACAAACTATAAAAAAATATAATAATAATAATAATAATATTTTCCGATCGCGCATTCACCTCAGAGTTTGGAGGAAATACAAATAATAATAACTATTTTTCCTAATTTTTTTTTTAATTTCTAAGCGTTATGTATTTAAGAGACAATTGTTAACAATGTGTAGTGAAAGGGTGGTAAAACTCAAGAAAAAACTATTCTATGCATTTTTAAAACATATACTAATAATTAAAAATACCCAAAAGTTAAATTTTTCTTAAAAAATTATTTTTCTGTAAAGTGGATACTAATGTTATTTCTTACATTTAAAAAAAAAAAAAAAAAAAAAAAAAAAAAAAAAAAACCTCTTTTTTTATTCTTTTCGTTTACTTTTTATCGAAATTTCTATCCCAATGATGCACTTAGAAGGAAACTTTTGTAGAAAAGTGGGAGATCTTTTTAAAAAAGGAGTTGCCCTAACGTATTTGGCTTCAGCGCCACCCACTTTTTGTCGTGTCTCTTTACATAAGCGTTCCACAGCTTGTGAGGGACAAGGACACGAGTTGAAGTCTGTTTTCAGAGGTTCCCAGTAGCTCAGAAACGCTGGCCAATTTTGCCAGACATAGGCCAATCCTGATATGGAACGTTGTGAATCAGTCGTTGGAAACAATAATAGCCAATCTCGCCCAATTCTGGATAAAATAAAAAAGAGATTTTGAAATGTTGGTGCACAATTTTAAAATTGGGATATTGCATTTATGAGAAATAAAACTAAATGGCGGTTTTGACGTGTTTATTTGTTGAAAAATCGTGTATTTTGGAACTATGCTCGGCCAGAATTAGCCATTCTTTCAATCTTCCCCTGTTTCCTCCAAAACAGCTGTGCTACCTCGGAGTTGTTTACTTTCGTTTACTCGTTTGTTACTTTCCTTAACAAAGAAGTCCTATTACAAGCATTCCAATTGATTGCGTCTACGAAATCAGTGGCAATAAAGTTAAATTTGGTTACCCTGAAATGCCTGATTGTCTTTCTCTATGAAAGTTGTCGAGATTTCAGAATCCGATGCCCCAGTTCTCTTACATCTTTCATTTCGTACAAAATCATTGCCGAAATCAAAGAGAGAAGGAAACATTTCGTTCAATAACCGAGTTTATAATCTCCAGTAAATACACAGGAAGGTATCAAGACAATCAAATTGCCTCATATATGATCTTGGTCCTTCAGAAAATTAACTTTTTAAAAAAAAAATTGAAATCAATTTGTCATGTAGCAATTTAAATAAAGAATACCGCTTGCTTGAGTTCATCTGATGGTTTACATTCATTCACATATAGTCTAAGTATTCTTTTTTCTGTTGTTAGTCATCTGAAGTGTGAAAGGGGATTGGGTTTGCGAGCTACCAAGAAATTGGCCTGATCTAATCGCTGCAAAAATTTCAAGAAGATCTAGGTGCACGGCAATTCACCCGCCAAATTCACTACCCTTCATATTTTACCCGAAGCCACTCAGCAGTATTTTGACCTCGCATATCTGCGTATTCCAGTATGCCTGAGAGCTGAATTTTTTTACAGGTATCTGTTAACCACTTTAGTAAGACCCCTAAATTTCAATTCACCAATTTTATTGGATAATCAAATTCAAAAACGACAGAAAATGACCTATTTCCATTATCTATCCAAAACTCACTCACTGATCATCAAATTACTAAGGTACTTCTAGCAGAGATAGAAGAATGAAATTTGGTATGTTAGTAAAGATTAACATGTAAACAAAAAAAAAAATCTAAAAATTGAGATTTTCCTCTCCATATCCCTTAAAGGTGGCACTGTTCGAAAAATTTCAATCTCGATTTCAACACACTTCTAATGCGGCTAAAATTATGAAGCTTAGAATACTAATAGCATTTAGCATATATAAATAGAGAACACTCTAGTCACACGCCGCAAACCCTCTTAAATTAAGAAATAATAAAAAAAAGTATACTTGGCATTATAAAACTGACAATTGGTGATATTTTATCCCCTACTAAATGATCGCCAATTGTTAATATTTTTTCTCCTTTGCCAACTTTTTTTGCATGTCTGAATTAAATAATTATTTAAAATAATTTTATATAATCATCATTCATATTCAATGCATAACCCATTCAATCCCAGAAAGTTTTCTTGCAAGTTTAAAAGTTATGAGCACTGAACATTTTAAAACTAGTTATTGTTGTGAAAATAAATCATAAATTTTAAATTAGTACCTTAAAAAAAGAAATCAAATCCCAACAAAAACATCTCTCTAAAAAGGCGCCAAGTTCTTCATGCAATGATTACGGCCGTGAAAAGTATTGAGATCTAAAGTCGAGTTTAAAGATGTTGTAAATTACAGGCAATCAAAATTAGTAAATTGTATCCTCAAAGTCAAAATTCCTCTGCTTAGGCCTATATATATAGCTATAAAACTGCTTGTGTGATTTGGCTATTACGCGTCAGTAAATGATAATACGTAATGGCCAAGTGCCACAAATATTTTTAAAGCTATATATTTAGGCCTATGCAGGAGAATTTATGTCTCCACTGTAAATGTGGTCTTGTTGTAGTACTATCTACGTGTTTAAATATGCTTATGAATTGTAGTTCATTGAAGTATCGGAGGCATATATTCCACTGTAGTGGTCTCATAACTTGCAATTTTATATGTCAGATTATTTCCAGCCAGTATTAATGGCAGTTCCAATCACAGGCATGTGCGCTATGATCAAATAAATAAGCAAGTAAGCTTATGAGCTTCAAAGGAAGAGAAGGAGCCAACGAGAAAGGCCACCTAGACTGAAACCCACCAAAACACAATTTTTATCAATGTTTCAAAGATTATGCTCGAACGAATGTTATTGAATAATTACTAATTTGATTTTTTTCCAAGTTCCATCTACTTCATTCCACACAATACAAACTAATATACCTTAATAATTTATTGATTAGTGTATTCTACAAACTGAAGGGAAAAGGTATTTTTGTATTTATTCCAAACTTTGAAGTGAATGCTTGAAGTAAATAAAACAATTTTAACAAAAATATGTAAGAAATAACCTTAGTATCTATTTCCTAGAAAAATCATTTTTTTAATAGAAACATTTATTTTTGAATATTTTTAATTATTAATATATGTTTTAAAAATGCATAGAATAGTGGTTTCTTGTGTTATATCACCTTTTCACTTCACATTGCAAACTACTGCCTTTGAAATATATAACATTTAGAAATTGAAAAAAATTTCGAAAAAATAGTTATTTTTTGTAATTTTTCCAAACTTTGATGTGAATGCGCAATTTTAAGATATTATTTCTTTTCAAATTTTTTTTTGCAGTTTTCCTTATTAAGATGTGTAACAACTTTTTCACCTCATGCGTTTCAAAAATAGAAAATTATTTTTTTTTCGAATCACCTTAATATGTATCGCCCTTTCTTTATTTTTTAAAAAACATTTTATTTTTATCATTTTTCAGTTTTTGGTATCAAATCTTCTACATATATCTTTAGCAATTATAGACATATTTATAGTATTATTTAGAACAAAAATTATTTTATTACTAGACTGATTCGACTTATTAGACTGATCTGTTGATGACAGTTTAACTGAATGTATTTATCTAACATACAAAGTTGCTTATTCATGAGTATCATAATAGGAATACATTTTAAAAACAAATATACCATTTTATAATGGTAAATACTAATTTACTATGGCATTCAAATTTAATAAAACAATTCACCAAGTGCTAAAGAAATATTTTAAAAGGTGCTATAATTTCAATTCACAAATTTATATTTATATATATATATATATATATATATATATATATATATATATATATATATATATATATATATATATATATATATATATATATATATATATATATATATATATATATATATATATATATATATATATATATATATATATATATATATAAAAGAATCGAAAAGTTTTTCATTACTGACAACAACTTAGATGGAGAACTTATCGCAATCTCCCGAAGGGAAATAAAACTTAGACACGAAACTCCAGCATTCTCCGAAACATGATAAGTTTGAACTCTAAATCCTAAATCTCATATATACATCGCATTTAACCGTCGGCTGACATTTTCCCTGAGTCTCAATTTAGGTCTTCGAAACTTCACACCAATCTCACCAAATCTTTATTTTTTTAAATAAAAATAATCCCAAATTCCTTTCAACACACAAAAGAGGGTTAGAGGGTTTGAATATGAAAGGATCTTCACTGATAATAACCTTACTCTCGAAGTTGATAAACAGGGAAGACAGCCGCCATCTTAAATTCCATTGCCATAGTAACTGTCCTGATTGACAGACCAAGCAACCAAATACAGAGCAACACGCGCTACTAGTTTTTCGGTAGCTTCCATGTCAATAATGTGGAATCGAAATATTTGCTGCTCCGATGATCTGTGAGGGGAAGAGAAAGGAGGGGGGAAAAGAGGGGGAGTTGTACGGAGTAGATATTCTTGATTTTTCCTGTTCGCATCCGCTCTGCCTAGTCGGTTCTGATTCCCTTTTCCACTGGTCTCTATTATCCTTATCTTGTCATTCCTGGTGAAGAGTGGTATAGTTTCTTTGTTGATTTTACACTGACGAGCACAAAATATAATATTGCTATAAGAATATTTTCGATGCGTATGTGATTGGTCATTTATTGCCATGTTATGCTTTATGATTGAAGTTTTTTTTTTTTTTTTTTTTTTTTTTTTTTTTTTTTTTTTTTAGTTGGAAAATAGTCATTTTATTATATAAATAACTTAAATCTAGGTATTAAAATAAATTCATAATTATTTTGATAACATGACATAAAATAATTATAAAAGTAAGTTTATATCAGAAACTGAGTTTCTAAAAAAAAAAAAATTATTTGGCGCTAAAATATCATAAAAGAAGAAGTAATTAGATCCATACCGGTTCAACCCTTATATTTTGTCAACAACTTAAAATTTATTTGTGGACCTTTAATGCACTATACTTTATAGAAAAGAAGTATTGATCAAAAGAATCACAATCTAGACTAAAAGTGAATTCAAACTCATGACCCATGACCAGAGCTGAAGGGTGGCTGCCAAACGTTTTGGTATCTTATATAAAATTAATCAAAATTGTGACACCGTTTTTTAAACTAACCACCTAAGATACAACCGACATTATGTAATAGATATTTTTTGACAAATTCAAAAATGTCAACTAACTATAGGCACAAGCCCTACCAAGGCTTTTCCAGTTTAACTTCTCTGAAAAAATTCCTTCATGTCTTTTAAGATGTTTTACTCTAGTATAAATTACGATGTAGTAGGTTGTTCCATTTATCAATCACCCTATTATTAAATAAATGCTTTCTATTCTCAAAGTTAAAATTCTTTTTAAGGAACTTGTATGTTAGGGTGGTTGGAAAAGAAAATATTTTTTATTTTTTAAACACATTAGGTGAAAAAAGTTGTTGAATATCTTGATTAAAAAAAAAAAAAAAAATCTTCCGATCACACATTCAGCTCAAAGTTTGGAGAAAATACACAAAATAACTATTTTTCCTAAAGTTTTAAAAATTTCTAAACGTTATATATGTGAAAGGCAATAGTTTGCAATGTGTAGTGAAAGGGTGGTATAACACAGGAAAACACTATTCTATGCATTTGTAAAACATATATTGATAATTAAAAATATTCAAAAATTCATTTTTTTGTTAAAAAAATATTTTTTTCTATGAAATGGATACTAACGTTATTTCTTATATATATATTTTTTTAAATTATTTTATTTACTTTAAATATTCACTTCAAAGTTTTGAATATATACAAAAAAAAACAAAAAAAAAAAAAAAAACACCTTTTTTCCATCAATTTGTAGAATACACCAATCACTAAACCTAAATTATCGAGGTTCATTAATTTGTATTGTATGGAAAGAAGTAGATAAAACTTGGGGAAAAAATCGAATTAGTAATTATTCAATAATAATCGTTCGAGCATAACCTTTGAAACACTGATAAAAACTGTGTTTTGGCGGGTTTCAATCTGGGTGACCTTTCTCGGGGCCCCTTATCTTCCTTTTAACCTCATAAACGTACTTGCTTATTTATTGGATCATTGCGCACATGGCTGTGATTGAGACTGCCATTAATACTAGCAGGAAATAATCTGATAGATCAAATTGCATGTTGAGAGACCATTGCCAGCGGGATAAATGCCTCCTATACTTCAATTAACTACCATTCAGACGTCTAGTTAAACATATAGATAGTACTACAATAGGACCAACATCTTTCAGTTGGAACATAGATAAAAGGTTGAAAAACTGTCAAAAATGCCTACTGGCTGATTTTTACGTGTTGAATGTGTAATTCCTCAAGTTGAGAGGAAAGTACTGAGCACAGATCAGTGATATTTTCTTGTTATTTTTGTGGTGATTAGATCAGGATAATAACTTGGCAGTTCTCAAACTCCAGGTGGCTAACAAAAACCATCGGATGAACTCAATCAAGATTTAGTCTTTTTTTTAAATTGTTACATGCTACATTGATTAAGAATTTTAAAAAAAGTTAATTTTTGAAAGACCTAAGATCATATATGAGACAATTCTATTGTCTCGATATCTCCTTGAATATTTTCTATAAGTTTTAAACTCGGTTATTAAACGAAATGCTTCATTCATTCTCTCAAAAAATTTGAATTTGGTAATGATTTTGGACGAAAGGAGAGATGTAAGAGAACTGGGGCGTCGGGTTCTGAAATCTCGAGAACTTTCCTAGAGAAAGACAATCAGACATTTCAAGGCAACCAAACTTAACTTTATTGCTACTGATTACTTGGACATAATTAATTGGAATGCTTGTAATAGGACTCCTCCTTTGTTAAGTAAAGTAACAAACGAAAATTTATTAGTAAGCACCCGATGTAGTACAGCTGTATTGGAGGAAACAGTTTAAGACTGGAAGCTAGGTCAATTCTGGCCGAGCATAGTTCCAAAATACACGATTTTAATAAACGAACATGACAAACTCATCAAATATTTTTGTTCTCCGACCTTTCTCATAAATACAATATCCCAATTTAAAACTGTGCATCGGTATTTCAAAATCTTTTCCATATTTTATCCAGAATTGAATGAGATTGGCCAATGCTGTTTCCAACCACCGATTCACAACGTTCCACATCGGATTGACTATGTCTGATGAAATTGTCCAGTGTTCCTGTGCTACTGGAGACCCCGGAAATCAGACTTCAACTCGTTTCTTTGTCACTCACAAGCTGTGGAACGCTTGGACAAAAAGTGGGTGGTGCTGACGCCAAAGACATTAGGGTATCTTTTTTTTTTAAAGATCCATAATGCCCACTTTTCTACAAAAGTTTTCCTCAAAATGCATCATTAGGATAGAAAGCTCGAGAAAAAAAGTGAACTAAATGAATAAAAGAAAGTTTTTTTTTTTTTTTTTTTTTTTTTTTTTAAATATTAGAAATAACGTTAGTACCCATTTTACAGAAAAACATTATTTTTAACAAAAATTTTTACTTTTGAGTAATTTTAATTATTCATATACGCTTTAAAAATACATAGAATAGTGTTTTCTTGTGTTAGTCCACACTTTCACTACATATTGCAAACTATTGCCTTTCAAATATATAACATTTAGAAATTTAAAAAAAGTTTGGAGGAATAGTTATTTTTTGTATTTTCTCCAAATTTTGAGTTGAATGAGCGATCGAAAGGTTTTTTTTTTTTTTTTTTTTTTTTAAATTGTTTACAGTTTTTCTTATCAAGATATGTAACAACTTTTTTCACTAATGCCTTTCAAAAATAATTTTTTTTTTCGAGCCACTCTATTGTATGTATGACCACATGACCTATTCAAACAGTAGTAAATACATAAAAAACTGACGTTATGTATTGAACTAAATTATTTCGACATTATGCCATAAATATTGCAAGAAAATAACTTTTTTTTTATCAAGAAGAAAGTTGGCATAGCTTAAGCGATGCCTACATTAATGATATAAAATGACTTGAGGAAACATTTTTTATATCCATTTTATGTACAAACTTAACCAATACGTATAAATCGGAACAAAAATATAACAATAAACGTTAAGCATTTTTATAATATGTTATTCGAATTCTGATACATATCAAATTTATCTTCAAATATAGATTTACAAAAAAAAAAAAAAAAAAAAAAAAAAAAAAAAAAAAAACACGCACAGAGACTGAATGATATAAAAGACATTCAAGTTTTCTTTAAACAATTAATCTTTAAAAGTAAAATTAATGTTTCTGTTCTTTTAAATTAAAAATTAACTTTTGACATAAATTTGTTTTTACATTTGTAATCGGATTATAACAAAACCTTGAAAGAACACATTAAAAATACATTAAACAGTAAAAAAAAAATAAAAAAAAAAAAATGAACGATATTGATACAAAACTATTCATAAATAGATAAAATACTACTTACTTTTATAATACTCTTTATATTATTACTAATTAGTGTATTATATAAATGAATTAATTCTAGAGTTGGATATTTTGAAATTAATTTGATCAATCAGTTTCGTTATCATTGGCAAATTATAAAAAATAAATGTCCACAATTTATAGTAACGAATTCCGTAGAAGAAACGGAATAAATATCTGGTAATCCTCGTAACAGGATTATATCGACATGCCTAATGCATTAAGAAAGTAATAATCCATAAAGCAGGTCCCGACCTTCAATAAATTAAACAACATTTGTATTACTAATAATTTCTCGTTACTTTCAATCTTAAAATTTGAATAGGGGTAAAGTACAGGGTGGTCATAAAGAAACTTTGCCGATATATGGACCACTAGTGGCTGTTCCATTCAACAGGTCGAGATGAGATTTTAGGTATAGTTATTCAGAAATATGAGCTTGAGATTCTGCGAATGGCAACCAAATGGCGCTTACGGGTATGGTTAAAGTTACAGGAACTCGAAATTTTCGAATGGCAACACTTACTTTTTCCTATCTCAGAATGCTCAGTGTGCGAAAACTTTAAAAAGCGTTGGAATGGTATGTGTATCACAAAAAAAAACCGGACGCGTTATACATAAATAATAAAAAGATGACACTTTGAGGAAAACTTAGTAATATTGTTTTTTTTTTTTTTCAAATTTTCTGTGTTTCCTCAGATTATGAAATGTCTTTTCTTTATCTGTTTTAGATATTAGATGTTTTTGATGCTGTTTATAACATAATTATACAGATGAAACCCTGATAAATGCACTTGATGTAAGAAATAACAGCTACCTCTACTTGAAGTATCTCACCCTTTGAGATGAGATTGTGCCATTTTAAACCAATTTTTATACTTTTTTACATGAACTTTTTTAACGTATCGTCACTCTAATGCTACAACTAGATTACTTTAACCACAGTATTAAGACAAATACATTTGAAAAATGTTTAAAACATTAAAATTGTAACCTAAGTACTACAGCCTAATAATACAGGTAAAATACAGTCCTGCACAAAAGTTTAGACACAGAGGCAATTCACGAAAAATCAATAGTATTCATTTAATTTTCAATAGTTTTTTTTCAAATATATATTCTTAAAGCCATAAGGAAAAAGTGAAGGGTACAAAATTTCAAGCAAAAATGAAATTGTCTAACATCAACAAGTTGAAACTTGTGCAAACTTTCCCTGCCTCAAAAGTATAGGCACAAACGTAAGATTTATGTAAATTCTTGAGAGGAAGTGATTGTATCATCAAAGGGGAGTGTCTTTAAGTTGCTATAAAAGGTTTGAAGTAATTTTCACTGGTTAGAATGATGCCGAAGTCTACGCAATTTTCGCATGTAGAGATTTAAAGAATTTGAAAGTTAAAGGCCAGAGATATAACCATTTATGATATATCAGTTGCATTAAATCGTTCCAAAAGCGGTATTTATAGAGTTTTAGCACATGGTGACCAATATCAACCAAAATCACAATCTGGAATGCCTCGAATGACCAGCAAACGGAATAATAGACAAATTATAAAACTGTCTTCAAATCAACATTACTCTGCAAATCAGATCAAAAATATAATTGCTATTACATTTACGGAAAACTGTACGTAAAAAAATTGTGGAATGTGTGTTTTTAAAAGAATCTTAAATTAAACGCAAGCCGAGTTTGCAGTCTCATCACAAAGAAACAAGACTGAATTGGGATCAGTATCACAAGTCATACAGTGACGAATGGCTACAGGTGGTCTTTAGTGACGAAAAAAATGGAGCCTAGATGGTCCAAAAAGATTTACTTAGTACTGGCATGATCTTCATAAAGAATCCTGTAACTCAGTTTAGTCAATGTCAAGGTGAAGGTTCAGTCATTGTTTGGGGAGGATTTGGTTTACACGGCCAAACTTCCTTAGCATTTTTAAAGGAAAAGCAAAACTCTGAGACCTATTAGGCAACTCTAGAAAGTAACTTACTATCATTTGGTGAACTTTTAGTGGACCTAACTGGAAATTTCAACCAGACAATGCCTCCATCCACTCATCCAGGTCTACGAAAAAGTGGTTTAGAACCAAAACAATCGTGGTTTTCGATTGGCCTGCTAATAGTCTTGACTGTAACTCTATCGAAAATGCATGTTGAATTCTAACAAAATTTGTATACCTATGGAAAGCAGTATTCCACCATTTTTTAACTTAAACAAGTAATTGAAAAGGCGTGGTATGGAATCAAGCTTGAAACCTTGCAAAAGCTTGGGCTTTTAATGAAAAGCCGCGTTTTTGATTTGATAAAACAACTTAAAAGCTTAATTGATTACTAACAGTTTTCGCTTGCTTATAAAAATTAAAAAAATAAATAATAATTGGTGCCTAAACTTATGAGCAACGGATTTTGTTATTTTTGCGACTAATTCTCTAGATTTGTTTTTCATTTTCAAATCTCTATTTTGAATGTAATACGTGCATATTATTAAGTGATATAAAGATTAAATATTCTGTTTTAATACTATTTAATAAAACACCAATTTTTTGTTGTGTCTAAACTGTTGTGCAGGACTGTAGGACATTGAAGGAAAAAAAATGGTCCGTTCATGAAATTTGGCAAAAACGTTTTATTTGTCATGAGAACAAGAAACAAGAGTCCATAAAAGTATCTAGCAAAAAGGTTGTTTTTTGAAGGGTGGCGGGTGAGATATTTTTTAAACTGAAAATTAATTTTGGTATAACCCAGGCATGGGACACATGTGTGTGGAGTACTTTTTGAAATTGACTCGAATGGAAAAAAAATCAAGACGATATAACCATCCTATTAAAACCTATAGTTATTTATATAAGCAAAATCATTTACATCGACGAATGTAAAGGTGTACCTTATTTCATTCCTTATTCTTTATCTCTTATACTCTTTCTACTTACTATTTCAATTATTCAATACTAATTTTATTACTTACTGGTACTTTTTAAATTAAATTTTGGTTGTTTATTAACATTTTCCATTCAGTTTTGGTGCATTATATCTATTTTTATATTACAATCTATAAAATAGACAAATTGCCTATAACCTTTGATAATATGGTTATATCATCTTGATTTTTTCCCCATTCGATTCCGCGTAAAAAAATACTCAACACACATGTGTCACATGCTTGGGTTATACCAAAATTAATTTTCAATTAAAACTCCCCTCCCCCCTTCACCTCTCACCCCTTCAAAAAACACCCTTCTATGCTAGATATTTTTTTTTTAATTTTTTGTTTCCTTATTCTTATGGAAAATAAAACGTTTTTGCCAAGTTTCACGAACGGACCAATTTTTTATTTCTTTTTGTCGCATTTTACCTTTCCTCTATTTCTATATGTGTTTTCGTTTATAAAAAGGAGTGTAACTTTTTTTAGATTAGTTAAATCATCTTGTTTTTTTTCTTTCGATTTAGCATTAAAAATACTCTAAAAACATGCTTCCTTGCCTAGATTGTTCAAACATTAATTTTTTAGTTATACCCCCCCCCTCCAACTCCTTAACCCCCGAACCCCGAAAAATACCCTTCCTTGCTGGATATTTTTATGGACTCTTTTGATTATTCATTTTCATGACAAATAAAACATTTCTGCCAAGTTTTATCAACGGACCAATTTTTTTGTTTTTCTCATGATTTTTGGTACTATTTTACCCATACTATAATAACTTTAATATAAAACGAATATAATATTAGCTTGTTACAGTTATCCACTTGCAGTCATATAACGATGTCGGATAATTTATGATTCATCGTGCATGAAGAATAACAATTTTGGACTACAAAGTTAGATAGTACCTAAAAAACTCAAAATGTAACACCAAGTTACTTCGTTTGATAATAGATGGATAATTCGGACACCAAGATGATTTTGAAGGATTTCATATTCATATGTCAAGTTCGGTAAAGACGGCAATTTAAAATAAATAAATAAATAAATAAATAAATAAATAAATAAATAAATAAATAAATAAATAAATAAATAAATAAATAAATAAATAAATAAATAAATAAATAAATAAATAAATAAATAAATAAATAAATAAATAAATAAATAAATAAATAAATAAATAAATAAATAAATAAATAAATAAATAAATAAATAAATAAATAAATAAATATATTGCAGTGAAGATGGATATGAATCTTTCTCAACTATGTAACAATCGAAAATAAAACTTTTCTTTTGTCCAAAAACAAATTTAACAGCTGGCTCCGACTAAATGTACGTGAACATTCAAAATAACAAAAATCCATGTATTACAATGTAGGGTTTCATGGAAATCATAGACACTGTTACAAAAAGATTAGAACCTGATAGTTATTTATTTACTCGATATTTGGTGATAAAAACCATAATGTTGCACATGTGTCTCTAAAAATGTTACGAGTCTAAAGCTACATCGATCGGCATTAAGTCAGCCCATTAGATGGTATAGGATTAAATAATCAATTAGTCTTCCTTCATAACAAGTAATTTTAATTATTTGAGAATTTTAATGGAATTGACTTTTTCTTTTGGAAAGAAAACATCTTCTTAATAAATGAAGTCATTTTAATGATACAAGTTTTTAGTTATTTAAAAAGAAACAGATTATTAAAATTATAATCCTCTAGTGAATGTAAGTTTTGACTCGAAACTCAACGAATTTGATGAAAAGAAAGAAAAAAATTGTGATCATTTTCTAAAATTAGAATCTACGAGTAAGAAAGAGATTTTCATTTTAAGAAAAGTTTTCTTTTTATGTGTATTTCGGTTACTTTATACTCCAATTGCTGTATTTTATTCGCACTTAACATTAAAAAATAATTTCTGCGCATTCTTAATATTTGCAATCATACATTGTAACTTAAGTATTATCCAAAAGTCTGGAACCACTTTTAGTATAACTGAAGTTTCGAATTTCGAAAACTCTCAACACCCACCCCTACCTCTTTTGGAATTATATAATTTTTTTTTATTATTTCTTATGGAAAATTTCATTTCTTACTTCGTTTTATTAGGATTTTTTTTATCCTTGTCGAATTTTCTAGCAACAGGAAGAAGAAGGGGAGACGCGCCATTGAATGACGGCCGATGGAATTTTTTAAAAAAAAAGGGGTGTCTCAAATTTCAATCACAAATTGTCGCTTGAAATTTGAGGAACAACTGTTTCGAATTTTAAGTGATTTTATATTGTCTTCGCAACATCTTAATACACGTAGAAAACCGACTTCGTTTAAAGTGGAGTTAGAAAAAAAAAGGAAGATCATGAGAAAGAGGAATAGTTCTAAAGTAATGACATTCCATACAAGTTGTACCCTTCATAGAATATGTTTCTCCTTCACAGAAACGACTTTTTCAGCTGAAGTTAGGATGTGTTTTAGGTAGGGAGTATTAAATAACGTCCTAGGTATTACCTGTCTATGGCATCGCTAATGTAAATTTCTTTTTGCGCATTACATCTTTATTTTCTAAAAAAAGTATTTAGCGTTATCCTATATTAAATTCACATTAATTAATTACTCTATCGTTTCTTTTTTATTAAAAAACAATTAAATGTAATTTTTTTTCGTTAACCAACCACTCCTCACATATAGAAATATGTGGTATATAATGTCCTAAAGTTGTGCTAATTGTTATAGATGTATACAACACATACCTCTTTGTAAAATATGTGTCTGTATTAATCGTTATAAATTTACAACTTTTAAAGTTTTCTTATTGATTTTTTAAGCAAAGTTACAGTTGTATTAGAGAAAGTTTGCAAAAATTTGCTGTAATAAAGCTGTTGAATTGAAATTTGTTTTAAATTTAGTTCAATTATAAGTTACATTTGTAAAATTTATTTTTAGAAGGAACTTAGTATTCGTCGCTTTTTATTCTTGGTGAAAGTTTTAATTTTCAAATTTATAATATTTGAATACACGTACTCTCTAATTACTTCTTCATAAAATAATTTTTAGAGTTTGTGTTTAAGGATCTAAAAATTTAATTTGCTTTAATTGACTGTCGTAGAATTTCAATCTTGATGGTAGATTTTATTATGTATAACATACATAAAAAAATCTGACTGATTGACGATTAAATATAAGTACATTATATAAACGAGTAAAATTTTTAAATGAATATCGGGTATTGTAACTATACCTTTAATGAGCTAATCTACGAGTCAGTAAGTTTTAAAAAAATTGGAGGGGTGATTTGTATCTTTATACTAAAAAGAAATGTCTATAAATTTATTTTTAAACATATCACCTTGGACTCTTATTTTTTTAAAACAAAAGTTACTATTAAAAAAAGTCATTTTGAAATTGAAATCGATCGTATTTGTATGAAGTTGGTCGAAAATATGTGTATAAATTAATTAACTTGAGAAATGATTTGGTAAATTGCATTTTAACCACAATGCTTTTGAATGATTTTAATGCTTGATATTAAAGTCATTATTTTCAATTTATTGAAATACACATTCAATAAAACCTGCTAGTGTTATTTAGCTCTAATAAAACATAGAAAGTTTTACTTTATCAAACATATCATTAAAGATGCATTTTATTAAATATATTCTTAGAATTTCTTATAAACGAACGTGTTATTGACGATATATATTATTAAATATGTTTATTAATAAATATATAATAAATGTGAAAATTTATAAGTGTAGAATGAAATAGTATTTCAAAACCCTTCTATTACTAAAATAGTGTTGAAAAACGTCTCTTTGAACTTTATCGGTTTATGTGAAGGACCCACTTGCCACCACTTGTTGTAACTGCTCTTGATTTAGTAAGCATATAGTACACTAATAGAGTTCAATCAAGTACTTATTCAGATAAAAAGTAAATGCTGCTTCTTATGATTGATTTTTAATCCAACTTGTTGTTCTCGACTGAAACAAAAATTGGAAAAAAAATATCATAGATAAAAAGACGTATGGTAGTTGCTAGTTAATTGAAAAAATAGGTTTCAATTCGACGCCGACGTGGAGCTTCTTTGCAGTGAAACAATTATTATTTTCTACTATTGAATCTGCTAGGGATGTCAGTACCATCGATATAAATAAACAACTGGATAGACTGCTCCATTGTCAATGCAAAGAGAAAAACGCGCCGGGGATTGCGAAGCTGGTGTGAAGATTAACCAATCACAGTTCACTTTTATAGTTGGATGGTAATGCGAAAAACCTTGTAAAGTGTTAGAGTAAATATTTTTTTGCACATTATTACTAATTGAGGTCTACTATTGACATTTCTGCTGTGTACAACTCAAAATTTTATTTTCAATCCTCGGTAATCCGTATTTTTTATCCCACCAATTGCATCTGGCAACGGCTTCATTTTCCCAGCGTTAAGCAGTCTATTCAGTTGTTTATTTATATCAATGGTCATTACTTGATTAACTTGTTGAAATTTATTTGTTACTGAAATACTGAAAAAATTGTTCCTTACTGAAAGTTATACTTGTTGCTTTGTGAAATCAGATTGTATCTTATGTAAGTTAGGGTTGTAGATTAATGAAAGGTTGACTGATGCTTTTTAAAAACTTAATGACTATGAAAATCGTTTTGAATTTAGAAATTTGTGTTTAGATGAATTTAAGAATACAAAATCTGTAACAATTATAAATTATGCGCAGTTCAAATAGTTTTAAATAAAAAGTGCGTATATTGTAGCATGTTATCGAGAAACATTTCCTCCTCAGTTATGAGTTTCCCAAATTAGCACTTTTTATTTTCCAAACCTATATTCTTGGCTTTTAAGAATGCTTAAAGCAAAAGAATTGTAATGGCAAAACTTTATCTTTTTACGGAAAAAACATGTTTTTGCAATACTAAAAAATTATTATTTACCAATTATCTCAGTATGACTTAATATTCCCTAAATGGTCAGTTATGTATTTTTCTCCGTATATAACAGGAGTGGAAATATTTATATCCTGTGCGAGACATTATTGGTAAAATTTACTTTCCATGTTGAATTATGTTACTTTCACGCATTCTATCTAAATGCTAGAAAGCAATAAAACCGAAGAAATCATCGAACTGTATTTGAAACGTCATGTCGCTTCAAGAACTTGAAATAGGACGGGGGTAGTGCTACAAAACCAACTACTCCACCAAGTATTTTCATCCGGATATTATGCCTCAAAAGCAGGCAGAACATACATTCGTCTTTCTCTCTGCGAGACGGAAACTGTGGAGAGGGAGACAAGCCAGCGCATACCTCCTTCCTTCTTCTTGTATGGGATGTCTTGTGCATCTTTTGTGAAATATCCCTGGATATTTGAATATGAATAGAATAGCGAAATATGTTCTGGAGCATGAAGATGAATGAGTCCAATAACGTTTTTACGTTCAGATAGCAACTTGTCGATTCTTTTGAATAGCGCAGATCTACAAATACAGTACCTGCTATGTTGTTGCTTTTTTTAATAAAAAGAAAAATAAAGACATTTTTTTCCGCGTATGTTCAGGTGCGAGTTTTAATCTTTTGAATCCATATATATGTCTCATTGTGTGAGGCTTGACAGAGAATGCCATTTTTGATTATGTTTCGCCAACCGGGGAATTTTAATGCAACGTGAAGCCTTTTCAAAGGTTCTGTTTATTTGTTGAACTCAAAAGCATCCATGAATGCAGTATATGCCAAATGATAGAATGAAATGTCTATTATTAGTTTTAGATTTTTTGTTTTTTGTTTTTTTGTTGAAGATACGGAATTAAACCAAGTAAAGGGAGAGTGTTTTAAGGCAAAGTTGGCTTAGTGAATTTGATGATTCTTATGCTGAAACTAATAATTACAATAAATATAGAACTGAAAATATGTGTTAATTTATTTTCAAATTTAAAGTAGCAATATAAGTAATAATTTACACTTCTCAATACTATCTCATACTATTTCCGCACAAAGCACGTTGATGGTATCTGTATTTGTTGGCCAAATTAAGTTGTTGTTACCAGGTGGTTTTCTATAATTTGTTTTACATAATGATGAAGTTTAATGGTCATATCTGCGTGGAAAAGATTAAAAATATTGATTAGCTTGTCAATAAATTAGTATCAACTTCACAAAATTCTAAAACTTTAAACCACTATCTCTCATTTTAAACTCAGTTACACATACCACATCTGTTCTTAGCTCTGCAATATAACGTGTAGCTTTTGCCTCTGGTTCGCAGCAAACTAATCCAGGTTCATTTTAGCAATCAAAAGACATTCATTCCGTCAATTATTGACTACTGTTGGATTAGGATATTTCTTGCGAAACTCTTCAATGAAGTGAGATTGACTTTTGTGCAAAATAGTACTCAAACATGAATATCCGCTGTTCCTGGCAAAACATCATGCTACCACCTTGAGCAAAAAAATCTTCACACATGAAATCTTTTGGCACGCGATACTGATAAAAATATATTCAAAATAATCTACACTGTTGTAAACCGGGAGGAAATAAAGTTTAATTCATTTTCACTGAATTACAACTCATTAAACTTTGATATGCACGACTCCAACTCACCCTGTATGTTTATAAAGAGTTGTAAAATAAGATTTCGAATTTGATTGTATTTCCAAAAAATTAGCAAAAATGGAAATCCAAATGGAAAGCAAATGGTTTCAATTCTCTAGGAACACAGATATAAAATATATTTAAGATATTTAACTTTCTTTGAAATTCGTTATTTGTTATAAAGAAACACATCGTATCCGAATAGTTAATTTTCTTAAGTTTTATTTAGGAGATTATTGCATTGAATTTTGCAAATCTCTGTCATTAAATTACTATTACACAGCATCTTCAAGTTTACGAATTTATTGCTAGACATAATTACTTGAATAGATTGTATAAAAATAAGTTAGGAGTTCGGAACACATTCTAATTCAATTGGTTCTGTAATTATTACTCGCTAAT
The DNA here is from genome assembly GCA_963978545.1 of Linyphia triangularis. Taxonomy (NCBI): domain Eukaryota; kingdom Metazoa; phylum Arthropoda; class Arachnida; order Araneae; family Linyphiidae; genus Linyphia; species Linyphia triangularis. The sequence continues at coordinate 64,417,475 of OZ021724.1, forward strand.
TTCTACTGCATTGTTGAGTCAAAAGAGGTCGAATATTTTGGACGATGCAAGCCATGGAAAATGAGGGTCTCAACGGGCTTTCTAATGAAAAGAAATTCCCTAGCATTTGCTGTAATTAAATTATCTGGATACATTTACCTCTGGGAACTACTTTGTTACTGAGATGGCAGCAGGCGCGTTTGATGTACGCCTTTTGAAGCTCTAGCTTGCTGCTAAATTCATTAGCTTGAGTGACACTTGTTTGAAATGAGAGTAAAATATGTTGAGTGGAATTGTATATTGGGGGATGTTGTAAAGGGGAATGAGGAGTGACTCTGAAAGAAAATTGTATGAATTTCAAGATAAAATTATAGTAATGAGTAACTGGAATCGAATATATAAATTTTTTGAATTTCTTCTTTGATAGTTGATTATTAGCCTACTTTTCTAGTTTTAAGAATAGGTGCACATTTTTTATGAATTTGAAAATGAAAGACATATGAGAATTTTCCTGTTATATTTAGGTAAGCTTGTATAAAAAACTAACCTAAAAGTTAAACGAAATTAATGACAGTGGTATTGTATTTAATTATGTTGTTTCGTCGGCCTCTTAATTATCAACTGCGGTCAGATGATGGTTATACACCTGAATTAGCACCTCACTATTCACCTGAGTCACCTTAATAGAGACTACGGCTAACTGTATGTGAAGCAGTCCAACATTTTAGGTGATTTGGTCATTACAGTAATTTCAACCCATGATTTAACAGTTTCGAGGCTTATCTTACTACACCATTGAATATTCATGGACAATTCCCACATTTTTAAAATTTGTTTTATTCAATTCTAAATGTTTCGAAAAGGCCATAAACCTGAAAATTTCTGTTCAATGCGCCTTTTTTTTTTTTTTTTTTATTAGCGATCAAAATTACCTTGTTAGTGGTTGGCGAGAAAACGACTCATTTCGTTGGCATTGAACTTGACGTAAAGAGATGCCAAACATCTTTGCTTGAAATGCAGCAGCGGAAACCAGATTTGCAAGTTTCTCGCAAATCACGCCAACCTGTACGAAATGTGGGAATGGTCTACCAACGCCAACTTTTTTAATGCTAACTATTTGGCAAAAACCTCACGATAAGCGTAGAAACGCTAGGGTCACTTTACGTCATGAATTTTGTTGACTGTTTTGATCAGACTGGTTTTGGCTCGGTTTTGGGTCATTTTCATTTCTTAATATTTAATTAACTATTTTTTTAAAGAACTTTTGCTTAAATATTTGGAATCAGAAAGAAATTTTTCATAAATATGTACTAGTTTCACTCATTTTTGGTACCAGACGCCAAGGGAAAATACAAATCATATACCATTCAATTAGGGAAAATAACATTTTTATAAAAATTCAAATTAAAAAAAGTAAATATTTTGATTTTTTTGGTTTTCTTCGGAATTTTTTTTAAGACTTAAGAAAAGTCGTGTTTATATGCGTAATAAAGATATTCCTAATTTCTACACAAATATTCATATCCTCAATAATATTATAGGAACAAACCATTATAAATTTTAAAACATGAGAAAAACTTTGTTTTCTCAATGCATAAAATAATGGAAAATATGCTGTATGCTTTATTTTAACTGCATCTTAAAACATATTCTCTTGTTAAATAAGTGTTAATACTATCAAATGTTTGTTTTACTTTCTGAATACACCTAAATACATTTTTTAACTATTTGTCGATTTTGCTATTTAAAATATAATTTGATTTTTTTTATTTGATATAACTGTTATTATATACATATTACTATATACGAAGTTTTATATTGCATTTTAAAAATGCAGAATTAGAACCAAAATGAATATTATTAATTAGAGGATTAAGTTGACATATTTTAGAAGTGAAAGAAATAATAGAATATATGCAGGTTCAATTATTATTTTATTATAAGGACCAAATTGAAACTCTTACAGAATAGTTTCAATAAATTCCTCCCATGAGAAACTTTAAAAGAACGCGGATGCTAGTTGGACAATTTGACTTAAATTTATCACATAGCTAGTTAATATTTACCAAAATTTAAAATAAGAATATCTCCAAATATATTTCCAAATTTTTACAAAACAAGGAATTTACAAAATAAAGATACAAGCACAAAAATAATGAACAAATTCATTCATTTTTATCTTCATTCTTGGATTTGAACAAGAGAGATTTATGAGCAGATTAGGAAACATAATTTAAGCTGTATTTCCAATACGCAATGTCTTAAAATAAAAATCCTCCATGAACATTTGCATTAAAAAATATGTGCTCTGTATATAATAGTCTACCACTATTATGAAGAATAACGGTTGTAAGTGACAAATCAATTAGAAAGTTGGACAGCTGAAATACATTTTCAGCTCTTTTTTTTTTTTTTTTTTTTATTTTTTTTTTTAGGTGATTGCGGGTGTTTAAGTTAAGGTATGAAGAGACAAAGGTAAATACTCCGACGATGCCTCAGATGCAGTTTATTTCGAATTACCCCACACACGAACACTTAAATATTTAAAGCTAGGTACCACTTTTGGAGCAATCCACGTTCCACACGTGGTCAGAGGAATAGGAACTACTGCTTTAGTTTGAAGTGTATTAACAAGTGTATAAGGGTATCTGTATAGTGTTCAAGAGTAACAAAATCATGATCCAGGTTCGTATTCCTCAAGATATGTTATATGCTTTTAGGACAAGTGGCAAATTCAAAATAGCATCAGAAAATGATTACTTTTAAACGAACTTCTAAATATTCTTGGGGACGAGAGGGTTAGTACTGAAAACTATTTGCTCAAGAACTGCTAACGGAGCTAATGTTATATTCCAAAACATGCCATGTGTGAGATCTCAAACGCATATTTATCGAATATGGAACACTCTACTAGGCATTTACTCACTAGGCTCTTTTTTAGGCGGCAATAAGTTCTATATATTTTGTTTTAGACTTTACTATTTGTTTCATATAAATTTTTAATTCTAAATAATTATTAGTAGTAAGACTAAAGTAAATATAATGTTTCAATTAAATATTATTGGATTTATAAAAGAAACTACTTTCTATCATTATTCTACAGTTTTTAATAATTTTAAAATGGCATAAATCTACTGAAATTTGTAAGGTTGAGCTTATAGGTGCTTACTTGTGGTTAGATAATGTTACTTATATAACACTAAACGAAATTTACAACAAAATTAACTGATCTCTGAATTATTTTACGTTTTAAGTAACAGTTCAATAGCTTTCAACTGTTTATAATTAAAATGCTTTAAATAATTTACCAAATCAGTCTAATTAACTATCTGTCAAATTTACAATACAAATAATGCGCGAATTATTATGCAATTAAAGTACCAATAAATATGCTAATGAAATTGTTCTTCTAGTGCTAAAGATTAGATACAAATTTATTATCACTTGTAGAAAGTTATTGAAGGTTATTGAACTACTAAAATGGATAACAGCTGTTAATTAATATGATTGATAAGCATTGAGGTGTATGTGTTATGAACTTTGAAATAAAAAATGCTATCGGTCTGATACAGGATAAAAGAATTCAATTAAAGTAAATTGTGGTAAAATATAAATGTGAAAAATCTAATCCGAATTTATCCTTTAATTTTATATGTTTCAATATAATTAAACTTGTAGTCACTGTGACTGCCTATTAGTCTTTTTTACATAATTTTTTTAAAAAGGGATATTGGTTATTAGGGGGGGACCGAAAATAAAACCAGATTCTTAATCCGCTTCCATACTATGCATAAAAGTGGCTATTTGGGATTTAGACCATGGCTAAAAAATGTTAAGTGTGTGAAAAAAATATTTTTAGGTTTCGCAAATCTCCTTGAAATTGGAATTCTTCATAAAAATTACATACAATAAGAGATTTTTAAAAAATATATAAAATACAAAGAAATATGTATGTTACTGTGTAATATTTGCTTTTAAATCCCCTAAACAAACATGAAAACATAAAAATAATGTGAACCAATAATATTAAGATCCAATAAGTCTTCTAATATATACATTTTTCATGAAAAATACATAATATGAGATTTAAAAAAAAAAAAAAAAAAAAAAAAAAAAAATATATATATATCCGGTGAGAGCATAAATGTCACCAAACGCAATGGTTATTTTAAAGTACTCTATACATTAAAATTTTAATTATGTGAACTGATATCAGAGGGCTTTTAAAATTCATTTTTTTTCAGAATTAAAAAATTAAAAAAAATTAAAAAAAAAAAAAAAAAAAAAAAAAAAAAACGAGCATTAATTAGGAAACATCAGGTTTTCTTAGAAAAAAATTCAATAGTTTAACGTAAAAACTAAAGATTTTAAAATTTAATTCAGTTATGACATTTTAGTTTTACATATAACTTAAAAACTTGTTTTTACTATGTCTATGTACCTCCTCAAATGTTCAAAATGAAAACGTAGATCTCTTTCTTATTTTCTAGTCAAGATAGGATTTTTCTAATCTTGATTGAAAGTTTACGAATCAATGTTAATAAATTTTTGAAACAAAATATGTGTGGAGCTCATTTAAGATTACTTGAATTACAAAACGAAAGTGATAAAGATATTTCTGAAGAAATACTCGCATTAATTAAAGAAAAAACTTCTATACCTTGAATTTAATCAACATTGGATGTGACATTTGATTTTGAAACTATAGCCTTATTTTTTGAAGACATGTTATACGTTATAGAGCTTCTTATAAATCAAACTTATGAACTAAAAACTAAATTTCTGATAACATATTTAGACACAATAAAGAAAACGACATTTTTGTTCTGGCAAAGCCAGGTTTTTTTTTTTTTGTTTATTGAGAACAACCACATACAACATTTAGTTTGGTAATTCTGGTGGCATAAAAATAGCAAGAAGGAAGAAAATAGATTTTCTCACACGCACAACTCTTTTCCAGTACTTTCTATTCATATACCATTTATAAGAATTACTAAAGAAAGTAAAATTAATTTTATACCTTTCTTTTTATTAAAATGCATTAATCAATTGTTCATGAATCATTAGAAAACTTGAGAATCTTAAAATAATTTTAGTCTGCATTTAATTTTCTTAGAATGCGAGATGAAGTTTAAATTTATTTCTTAAATGTATTTCAATTTGTTGATAAAAATAAAGAGATAAAAAATCACACATGTTAAAAACATATCTATAAAACAATGTTTTTTTTATCAATTTTAACAGAATAAAGTGTAAAAATAATTACTATCATGTATAATATATTTAATTTAAATATTTATATTACATATTAAGATATTAAAATTCCCATTAAATATATAAATGGTAAACAAATATTCGATGAAATTACATAAATTTTGAACTTTATTTGACTATTATGAAAAGTGGTATAAAGGATAGTGGAGAATTTTTTTTCTTGAAAATATTTATAATTTAAATTGAAATTGTCTTTTTAATTTAAATGGCACTTCTTTTAATATATTAGGAAGTATTAATGATAAAAAGTGGTAGTGCTTGTGAGCAATTAGCAGAAGTAAAAGGTTAAATAAATTCGCATAGAAATATATTTATAATTAATTTATTGAATTTTATACTCATCGATAAATAGATTTTAATGAAAATACAAACAATTTAATAAATTGTAAAACATAGTTTTTGCAAAACTGATACACAATTTAATATAACGTACAATTTTATTTTTATAAATTTTTAACTTCTTAATTGCCAAGGAAATATTTTTGAAAATTCTAAATAATTTGTTAATTTGAAATTGAACTTTTTTTATGAAATGATTTAAAAATTAATTTTATAATAATTTTATTAGTTTTTTTTTATTAAAATTAATTCACAATTGAATAGATACGTTCTATAAAAATTATCGAGTATAAAATTTTTAATTTTTTAATTATATTGATAATTTAAGAAAATTATTGTAAGTTAATTATGTCTTATTTTTCAGAACAAAAATTATTTTGGAAACCTATTAATGGCTAACATTATTGTTTAGCTATAAAGAAAAAACGCAATTAGTAATAACATAGATCAATTTTTAATTATTTGAATATTAAATTACGGATATTTAATACTAATTATGCATTCATTTTGTCTTGATCCTATCACGCTACTTATTTAAATACTTTGGCGATAAGCTACCACACAAATGTGTAAATAATTAATATAAAATAGTAAAAAAAGATTTTTTAAGTTCTAAATATGTTAGCATTTTAGCATATCGATTCAATTTTGGTACTCGAATGTTTTAAACTAATAAGGTAAGCCTGTGACATCTTTAATTTAAATTCCTCTCGGATGTGTGTATGTTAATAATTTTAATAATGGGACGAGAATTGGATACATTTTTAAAGAATTTTAATTTAATGCGTGGAGCTTTCTCGCTCAGTTAATGACTACAATATTTAGCGTGCTGCAGAACCAGGACGAGTTTTAATAATTTTGAAGCATAAACACATCTTTGAGTTCAATTTCGATTCCTAAAAAAATCGATGTCACAGTTTGAACTTGTCAATATCAGGCCATTTACAGGTACACAAAGTGATGTAGGGTATTAGTTGAGGGAATGTTCTAAGAATTAATTATAAATAAACATATTTAGGGGGTCTAGGACTCAAAAAAGAATTTTTTAAAAATTATTATTGTAAAAAATAATACAAATAGTTTTGGTGGAGCTTTACATATTGTGCATTTTATACAGTTTTTGCACAAAACATTTAAAATGTGTTTTTTCTAATTACTTTATTGAGAAATTATGAAGACAATTTTTGATATAAATAATAAGTTATTTTATACAAAAATGAAGTGATTTTATAAAAAAGTTTTTTAGATGTATCAAATTTAGGAAATACCAAAATTTTGAAATATTTTTAATATTAAAAAAAAATTTAAAAAAAATAAATTAAATTTTAAAATTTAAAATAGTTTTTGAAGTTTCAAAGCATCATACTTTACTGCATAAAATAGTTCAGGAAAATAATTCTAAAAATAAAGATTTTAGAATTTTGTGTCCCGGACCCCCCTTAAAGAGAAAAAAAATAATTAATATTCATTCATATCTCTAACTATCAACGCAAAAATTAGAAAATAATTTTACTTAAAATAATAAAATTACCTCATTTAATCCATAATTTCATTTAAATCTTAACAATACTCAAAATTTTACAAGATGTAACACATATAGACCAGTACTATCACTGAGCTATCATATAATATTTCATTAAATAACAAGTATGGGCATATTTTGTAGCTTATATATTTTATAATCTATCCAATAAAATTTAATTTGAATAACATCTATACAAATTTATGTAGTTGAGTAAATTTATATCCATTAGTTTTAAATGTTAAATGAACTGATTAGGACACAAAACTATTTTTTAAATAATTGCTTAAGGTGAATGGAAGTAGAAAAAATTTAAATAACTTACATTAATGATATTTTAGAGAATTTTAATCTACATTTAGATAATGAACATAATATCAAATACGAAGTTTAGTTTTAATTTTTAAAAATAAAATAGCCTTTGTATATTGGAAATAAAATAATGTGATATTTAAGAAGAGAGCATATAAACATGAATTTTTATATGGTTGTTCTAATATAATGAAAAAATTTATTTGCGTGTGTTTGGGACTCAAATTTATAAAACCTTCTATGAATGAAATCTTCTAAAATTGAGTGCTAGAAATTATATAATTTTTAGTCAACTGATCTTGATTTATAATAAATGTGACTGATGATTTATACTGCTTATCACTTTTTTAATTCCATTGTCGACAAACAGTTGCAGAAAGGAAATTTTTTTATAGTGTCAATAATTTGAGAAATATTGTTATTAATTTTGTATGACATAGTGCAAATGTCATAATAAAGGATTTTATGTATTTTGAGTCCCATGTACATTAAATAAAATAACTAATTGATATGTTCCTGTAAAATACAAATGAAACACATAATAAAACAATTTTTACAAATTTGTAAAAAAGAAGAAAAAAAAAAAAAAAAAGAGAAAAAAAAATGTCATTTTTTTTCCCTTTTGGTATACCAATTGTCTGAAATTTGTAATATAAGTTCAAAGAGACTAAAAAAAATATATATAGCTTGATGTTTTAAATATAGTTTTTAAATTTATAATCATCTAAATTATGAAATTGGTATACCAAAACCACGATATTTTTTATCAGAATAATTCTTGATGATTCAGGCATATTTTTTTGAAATATGGCTTTTAAATGCCAATTAAATACCATAATATGGATTTAGACGATGCATATAAACGCTTTTACATATAATTTAAAGGTAATATTTTCCAATTTTAAATAATAAATTTAAGATAAATCTTGTGCTTGATTGCAACTACACTACGTGCTCATCAATAAATAAATGTAAATCAGTAAAAAAGTTTTTTTTTTTGTAAATAATCAAAATCGAAAGTAACATAAATACGGACATTTTACAAAAATGAAGCTGTGCATAATCATAAATTTATGCAATACGTAATAGATGAACAAAATATCAAAATAATATGCTTGATCACGTATATCAATGCGTTCACACTACGTTAAAAAATGAGAAGAATTTTGTAAAAAAAAAGACAGTTTTCAAACATAAAATAATAAACAAAAATTAGTACTTATGATAGATAATTGATAAAGAAAATATACGAAAGCTGAAGACCTCTCTAATATTTTATAGACATTGAGAATAAAAATACAATTTTGGTACAGTAAAATTAAAATGAATTTGATATTTTTGCTACTGTTTTTTTTTTTTTTTTTTTTTTTTTGTAGTTTTGTTTATTAAAAACATTTATAACATTGCTTCATCACAAACGTAAAATTTTATTTGAAGTAATAGAACTTTATCTGATTATATAATTTTTTGTTTTTGATGTAATAGAACTTTATTTTATTATACATTTTTTGTTTGGCTTGAAAGCAACGGAATCCAAAAGTAATCTTCATTTTTCTTTTTTTTATTGTAAACATCAATGCATTAATACATTTTCAATGAAAGAGTCTTTATGTAAATCGCAATTTTAGAATGACAATTTACAAGCTAAATTCTTAGAGGAGCATATTAATATAATATTTCCAATACAATTAAAAATTATAAAATTTGCTAAATCCTTGATTGAAAGCGCTTACAAAAAATGTAGATCTTGAAAGCGAATAAAATCACTATCTTCTACAAGCGTCTGAAATTTCGTGAAAATGTATCAAGCGAAATTTAAACATTGAACGCTTTTCTATCTACTTGCTTAGCTGAAGTTGAAAGTGCAAGTGCATAGATACAGTGCATAAAAGCATAAGCGGAGAATTATAAAATTTCTAATTCCTATCGTGCATATATATTTAAAGTGCCGGAGATAAAATGATCATAGATGTGTGTTATTTCATCAGTTTCAGTCTAATTTCTAAGAGAAAGTGAAAACAGTGCAGAAGTGATATAAGTGAGTTTCCTAAACCTACGAGTGCAGTAGTGCGTGAAATATTTACAAATTATTGTGCTCATGTGTTCCATGACTAATACTAAAAGTGCGCTAGTGCTTAGGTGCATAGTGCTGTAAGTGCTCATAATATCACAATATCGCTAATGTGTGTGTAGAGTAGATTAAAAAATGTGTTTTTATTCAAGAAGATATGTATGTAAAATATAAAATAACTTAATCTAATTATTCTTAGGTGTTAATAAAAGCACGATGAAATATGCAACAAAGACTAAATTGAAAAAAGGCTGAGAGAATAAATTTAATTATGCACAGAAGTTTGGCAATCAACTTTTCTTTTAAGAATATTAAGGACGTGAATTAGTTTTTAAAAGCAATATGTTAAAAAAAAAATAAAAAAAATAGAGTTTCTTTAGCATCGTTTGAATGAGTTATTTTAAGTTTATTAAAATAAGCTAAAATTATAAGCTACATTAAATTAAGCGCAAATTCAAAGTCATATACAGAAACAACATATAAAGATAGCGCCCACTTTGACGATGTCTTTGGTGTAAACGATTTTTTTTAAAGGAAAATTTAGAGTTTTAGAGCTGTTGAAGCAATTTTATAACGGAAAGGATGAAAATATTGCTGATGTATTTAATTTGTGCGTTTTGGCCATTTCTTAACATTCATTTCATATTAAAATGTATTTCTTTCCAGATTGCGCAGAGTCTCTTTGAACGAAATATTTATTTTCACTGCATTTTCTATTGGAACCTTTCAATATACGATGATAAGTTTCATACCATAAACAGCTTCTTAGCATATATTTACAAAGCAAATTAATACAATTTACGTTCAATAGTTTTTAAGAATGAAAGGTCTAGTATAGTTACAATTTGTTGTGGTATTAGGAATGTAGTATAATATAATATTTTATTTACAAAATTATTTAATTAGATTAGATAAAAAGGGAACTATTTTCTTATTTACAGTATTATTACATACATTATTTTTCTAAAATATTTACATACCTACTGCTAATAAACTACATTTTTATATATACATTTGGCGCTTTGGATAGGACATTGTTCTTGACTTCATTTAAAATTATTCGATAAATAGCGAATATGTACATCGGAAAAACTTATTTATCTGCAAAAATTTTCAGTGAGATTAGCAAATTTACATAACTAAAGAGATGCAATTATAAAATGTCCAGAACTAAAAGTGATGAATGCAATTAAATTTAACTTGCTTAGATCGTTGGGTTTTAATTATAAATTTAATAAGAGATTTTATATACACGTCACTCATTTGAAAAGACAATTTATCGATAGGGGTTAGTTGTAAACTTAATACCAACATTTCAATTACCCTTGTAAAATACAACACAACAGTGGTAATTATAGTGAAATGTCAAATTTGAAACGAGAAGCAGTTTAGAATTTAAATTATAATTTAATTTTTTAAATTTGGTTACAGAAAAGTGATTACAAAACAAAGAGAAATGCAAAAAATTAGATCAAATAAATAATTTTATAATTCTCTTTTTGAATTTTTACAAAAATATAGTTAGTTTTCTGTTACGATTTTGCTATGCATTTTTGAAAAGTTTGACTTCATTTTCTGTACTTTTATGATACAAGACGTTATGGAAATATGTATGAATGATTCTAATTTATATTTAGGTTTGAATAATATTTAATTTTGGAAGTTATGAATAACAGATTACAAACGAAACACATTTTGAATACTCGTTAATGATAAAACTTAATGCCATTTTATGAAAAGTTTAATGAACATAAAATTAATTTATTTACTAAGAGATATTCACTTAGACAGACACGATGATGATTGGGAACACAAATGTGGTTCATATACTAATGCATTTGGCTACAACTACTCTACTTAAAACAACGTTTTTGAAACTGAAAAAAAAATTACTGTACAATACTAATTATTTGGACGCATATCACAACCCTGTTGGTACCTTATCACTTTTTTATGTTTTGGATAAAAAAGGATAAATTTGTTAAGCCTCATGTTCAACGGAAACCAGTATACGGTTATATATTTACAATTATAGAGATATCACACTCAGGACACAACACAACTGTACATCATTAAATCTGTTATGTCTCATGCATATAGATTTAATGTAGGAACCGAATTGCGTTTCAAATTGTATATTACAAGAAAATCTTCACGAAACCTAATTTATAAAGTACGGAGAGTATTTTTTTTCACATAATTTTTATAAAGTAAGAAAAAATATTAATGAATATGAAATATTTGTTGTATAGAAATCGTAGGTATATATCTCAACTGGTTCATTTAATCAGTATTTTGATTGAGGAATCCAATATGCTATTGGAAAAGCAATCAATGTTATCCTTATAGGTTATTCCGCTACATCAGTGTCCATCTCTATGTAAAAAGACAATAGTGTAGAGGAAGATTCCTGAGAGGAAGTCATAAGAAATACCTTTAGCGTCATTTTAATTAACGGTACTTACTTTAATTATAGTACTTATTTTCTAAAATTTTATAAAGAAAAGTATATACATTTTCTTTGCAGTAAATGTTTCTATTCATTTATAACTTGTTGCTTGTAATATCAGGTGTTGAAAAAAGCCCACATATAAGTATCGCCATCATACGCAAGGAATATAAAACACTCAATGCAAACAATTTTAAAGAAAACTTAATTGCTAGTAACCAGTTAGAGAGAGCGAAATGGTGATACTTTGTACTTATCTAAATGAGGAAGAATGACAAAAGTGATGTTTTAAAAGTAAAATAATGTCTTTGAATTGTTAAAGATATGTTGATCCTATTTTAGAGCTCTGGTATCGGTATGTTATGCATGAAAAAATATATTAAGGAATACATTAAAACCTCATTAATCTAACTCTATTAATCCATATTTCACTAAGTGGGAATCATCTTGAAATTCAAATATATTCTTATATAAGCATAAATAGAAAAGCTGTTTTGCAACCCTATTAACGTAAGTGACCAATAGAATATAATTTTAAAATTAATTATAAATTCATTCTCTAAATATATGTTTAGCATTTAAACTCAATTTTAATGTTTGGAATAAATATGTTGAGTTCTATATATATATGTAGTATTTCCATAGATAATTTGGTTTATGATTTAATTCATTCAACAAGTAGAACTTGATTAACGAGGCTTTAATGAATGAAATACATGCTTTGATGATGTAAAGTGTATTATATTTACAGGGAATGAACGTATTGTAATTACTTCAGCAGCTCATCGAAATTTGACCTTAGAAATTAAAATTCTTAGACGAAACTGTATTATATATATATATATATATATATATATATATATATATATATATATATATATATATATATATATATATATATATATATATATATATATATATATATATATATATATATATATATATATATATATATATATATATATATATATATATATATATATATATATATATATATATATATATATATATATATATATATATATATATATATATATATATATATATATATATATATATATATATATATATATATATATATATATATATATATATATATATATATATATATATATATATATATATATATATATATATATATATATATATATATATATATATATATATATATATATATATATATATATATATTTGGGTTTGCTTTTAATTTTAATAAAAATCAATACTTTTGTGATTATTTGTGGGCATTTTGCTTTAGATTTTATAGATAGTTTTAATAACTTGTGCAGCAATTTACCATTAGTGCGAGACAGACCAGCTGCCAGTTTTAAACGTAGTATAAAGTAAATCAAATTTACAGATAGGCATTCTTAATACAACGTAACGAAATTCTCTATACTAGCAGACCAGCTGCTTAATTATAAAAGTTATAAATAATGGACAGAAATTAGTAATTAAATTTAAGTTAGGAAAATTATTGGATTCCCAATACGAAATTAAAAATGTATATTAAATAGGAAATTATTAGCAAGTTGCCTATTATAATACAAAGTTGTTAGCGCATTTTTTTTAAAAATTATTCTTAATTTCATTTCTTAGGAAGTTTTTTCTTAAATAAAATGATTATTTGAGTAAGAGTCTAATGATTTTGTTTTTTGAAAACAGCAAGAGTATTTGGAACTTTTTATATATCTTGTAAAATTTTCTGATCAATTTTTTAATGCTCAATTCATTTAAGAAAACGATTTTATTAATTGAATTTTATTTATAATTTTTATCGATAAGTGTGTTTTTTAGATTTTTTAATAAATATTCAATTTCTAGTAGTATAGAAATTATCACCAATTCATCCTTCTTATGTCTTAAAAAGAAACATTAAAAATGTATTAATGATTGATAGATGGTAAGTTTCTTTAAATATGTCATATATAATAAAAAACACGTATGGCATTCCGGCTTTCAAATTTTGTTGACATTTGTTGAAAAATTACGTGAAGTAGAAATTTAAAGGTTGGCATAATTTTAACACATCAGAATTGTTTTTCGTTAAACTTATCTTGATGCTTTAAAAAATAAAATCTCATTAAATACTAGCTATATTGGTTATTTGTTTTCATTGTTTTATCCATTTGTTTATTATTGTTTTACCCTGAATATTAGCTGAATACTTTTTTTTAATAATAATAATAATAATAATAATGTATTATCGTTTTTAGCATAATTTTCATGAATTCAAAAGAGAGGTCTTTAGCTTTCGTATAATTTTTTCAAAAATCTCAATTTTGTTAAATAAATAGACTTATTAACACGTTTAATAATATACACAGAGAGATATTGCTTTTGCGCTTATCGCAAAAAGAGTAGTTACACGCATAAATGGAAGATAATTCTATATATATATATATATGTAGCAATATATTTAATCTAATTTCAAAGGAATTACTGATTTGGGATGAAGAGAATATACACACAGAGGAAACCATATACACATACATTTGAATCCTGAATGGATAATAAATGGTTAACAAAATGCAAATTGACATTTTATTTTAACTAAAAAAAAAATTTACTATTAATTATTTCATTTGTACGTTTTTAATTATTTCAATTAATTATTACTTATTGAAACAGCGTAGAAAATGAATCAATAATTTAAAAGTTTGATTTAATATATTTCAACTTAGGTGCCATTTGTTTTACTATAAAATGCAAAAAGAAAGAATTCAGAAATTTGTTAAGTAAAATTATCATATATATTTCATGAAAGTAGAAAATAAAATCCTCCTGAGGTCAGAATTTAAATTTATGTGTAGGAAAAGATACGGTGAGAAAATGTCTCAAAATCATAATTACGTAAACAAAAATAAGGAATCAAGTAAAATAATTTAATTACAAGTACAATTAACATTTATGCTAATTACTCCATTTTCCAACGAATCATAAACTGATTTTTAAATAGTATTTTGTTAACCAAATATTTCCGATAAAGGAAGCAATAAATGATTAGCGGAAATAATACCAAATGGTTCACGACTGCTCTCAAAGAGGCATTTGCAGTATATAATTCTAGAGTAAGGGTCCATGGGGCACACGAGATCATAGGGGGTTATACATGGTTTCCGAGAGTCTTGGATTTGACGACATGCAGACAGGTTTCCAGAGACTTTTCCCCAGAAAAATTTGAGTTTCAACTTGATCGTTTTCACTGCGAAAGGGCCTTCAGGATTGCATGGACTTCTTCGGCTATTGCCATTAGAACGAACTCGAACTGAGCCTGGAAATATAGTCATGGAGAAAATTGTACAGGGAACCAAAAATATATTAAAAAAAAAAAAAAACCTCTTGAATGAGGTGTAATTTTTTTTTTTTTTTTAATTTAATATTTTTTCATTTGACTGATTTGGATCGGGTATTAAATGGTAACTGATATTGTAAAGGATCGTAGTGAAAAAAGTAAGTTGTAATTTTATAAGAAAAACTTAGAAATTAAGGTTTTAAAATCATGGCTTCCCATTTTTTTTATATTGAATTATGTAGAGTATTATATATTAGTTACTGAGTCAAGGATTCATACTTAGATAAAATATTCCGTTTATTGGGAATATATTCATAAAGTATAGAATAATGCTTTGAATTTTAGATTTTGAATGTATGTAGATATCTGATGCATGATAACATTTACAAATGTCAAATACAAAGTTTATTGTATTGAATGTTTTTTTTTTCTTTTTTTTTTTTTCTAATTATGTATAGTTTGAATGTTAAACGTTAACTCTTAGATATCATTAGAAATCCAATGCTTCGTTATAATAATTTATATTTCAAAGTGTCAACAATGAAAATTACCTTTGTCTTCACCATTCCAGCACGCTGGTCACGAACATGTTCCAAAGTAGCTGCGATATCAATTTCTTTGGTGCCTATAACAATAATTAATTAACAATCTTAATTATTATGCATATCTTTATTACTTGTTGATAAAGGATGACGTTAAATATTATTTTTAATTTTGGAATATGTAATGTTTTTTGTATCGGTAGCAAATAGTGTTTATTGAATGTAATTTGAATACACTTTATATTTTTATTCTTTAGGATACATGTAATAAACTGAAAAAAAAGAGAAGTTTTTGCTTTTAGATACTGCGGATTAAATTAAATTGACAGTGAGTAAATAATTAAATTACTTAAAAAAATTAATGCTTAGTTTCTAATGAGTGTGATAATATTTTTTTTTCCAGCTCAATTTGAATTTTCAACCTGCTAGTTCTTATTTAAATTAAGATTTCAAAGAAATAAACTTACCTTTAGCCATGCGATTGAGAACCATATCAATCAAACAATAGGTTCCAGTTCGTCCGATTCCATCACTGAAAGAGGTAGTTACGAAATGAACGTTAAAGAAAGAAAAAATAATTTTTCCAATTTGCAAAAACTGTAATAAAATTTATTATAATAGCACTTTAATGCATTACCTGAAATTACTAGTTTAGGGAAAAAGGGAGCAAATATAATTAAAAACGCTTAATTTTAATACTGAGTGTTATCAATAATCAACATTTAATACTATAATGCTTGTCCTAAACATTTGAATTTACAGAAATAAGTCATTATATATAAAAGATAATTAAAACAAATGAACTTTCTGGCAAAGTAAAAATGTAAAACATTTTTATCTCTATTCGTGCATTCAGCTTGTACTTTAAGATTGTATCATAAATTAGTTTATAAACTGAATTTCAAAGCACCTCAATTATTTGATAATTATATTTCGAGAGGCAACTGCAAGTTTAGGTACCCCATCGAACATCATTCTGAATTTTTTTGAGAAAGTGGAGAAAAATGAGTAGATTACGAATCCACTGGTCTTCCGAGGCGAAAATGGCCAAAACTGATCAAAAATCGACTTGGATTGAGTTGAACTAAAATCCGATTGCCAAATATGTCATAACTTACCAAAAAGAGAACTAACTTTTTCGTCTGGTAACCCACTGTACTTTGATTTTCAATGAGAAAAAGCGCAAACGATTTCTGATCTCTGGCTCGGAAAACTTGTATCTTTTAAAAGTAAGCCAAATTGGCGACATTAGTAACGTCATCAGTGACGTAATGTTTATTGCCAATTTGGCTCATTTATGAAAGATGCAAATAAGCCATCGCCACACATCCGAATCGTCTGCAACCTTCTTAATTGAAAATTAAAGAGTGAGAGTTACAAAATAAAAAAGAATGCTCATTATTTGGAAAGTTATGGCGTATTTGGCAATTGGATTTAGTTCAACTTATTAAAAGTCGATATTTGACCAGTTTCGGCCATTTTTTTGCTTCGGCAGACCAGTGGATTCGTAATCTACTAGCTTTTCTCCAATTTCTATAAAAAATTCAGAATGATGTTAGATGGGGTACCTAAACTTGCAGTTGCCTCTCATTCTATTAGAAAAAACAACTAAATAAAAAGCAGTTTATTGTGTAAACAACCATCTATGAGGTGATACACCGTTCAAAAAGTGCTTCCCTAATCTTCCAGAAAACAAAACAAGAAATAAATAACCCACTTTGTGAGAGAAAAGAAAGCGTCTCTAATGGGACCCAGTCATCGTTTCCACTTACAGTTATCGACTACCTGTTACACTGATCGATGTCTAAGCACAGTGGAATGAACGAAGCACCCTCGTAAAAGCTAAAACTGCACCACCGTCTTTTTTATAATGTTGCAGTTTAGGATGGAAATGCTTTTGCTTCCCATAAAAAGTACTTTGAAGGATTAAATAATTAATCTAAAATTTGTATGTGTAAAGGTCCTAATATTGGTTTGGGATTTATTTGCTATTTCCCCTTAAGTTGTTTTTATTATCGTTTATCACTAATTATTATCCGATACTTAATATATTGTAATGAAAGCGTTGCATTGAGATAAAAATGTAAAATTTTTATTGTAAAACCACTTGTCTGAAGAAGTGACCAGTGCAATCACAATAGAACTTTATTTAGTGTTCATTTTGAAATTATGTATTCATTACAAATATATGTATGTGACTCAGTTATAGTTAAATATACATAAAGAAATTTTAAAAGATTCTTTGATTTTATTAGAAAATTGTACTTAAACTATTACCCTGATCTTGTCTAAACAATAGGACTCAACATTTGCACAACTTTTCAATTTCGGAACTTCAATTTACATTTTAAAAGAGATTATATATTTTAATTTGTAACAAATGTATTTTTAACATTAGTTATATCAAAGAATTTTAAATAGAATATGTTTTTTAATATAGCCATAAAAATATATATTTACCTGCAATGCACAACAATGGGACATGATCTTCCACGGTAAGACTTGTTCACTTTCCTAAATGAAAATCAGGTTGCAAAGAATAAGGTTACATATTATTTCTATATAATATTTTGGTCGTAAAGCTGCCCAGGTAACACAACTGTGTAAAAGTTTCAGTAATTTAGTTCATGTAAAAGAACGTTAAACATTTGAAAAGTTATAAAAATTTTCCTCGTTATTATCTTTTTTTTATGCATTTAAGAAATTGCACTCATTTATAATACTATAAATACAATCGAACCAAAATCTAATGTAATACTGAAATTACAATACTTATAGAATTTAACATCACACTTTTACTATAAATAAAATCAAACAGAAATTTAATACAAAAACCAAACAAACAACACACTCCATAACTTTCAAACACGTCTTAAAAATGTTTTCGTGGATACTCAAAGTCAACATTTCTATTTTTTCTTTGTATGCAGACACCTCCAATTGAGACCTTCTTTAGTGCGAATCTCGTGCTGTTGTTGAGGAATCACAGCCATCGAATGAGAGACTCCATTGTAGATCACACTGTTGACTGTAGCGGGAGTTCAGCGTTAACAATGCACAACGAATCTTCTCAAAAAACAGAATGCGTTCTGCATTATTAATGCTGGGCTGCCGCCTCAAGAAACATGAAAAGGCGGTTACATCTGGGATCTAAATCGTCTTCTCCAATTTTTGAGGGAAATCAAATAACTCCGGCTTTGGAAGAGTAGAAAGGCTGTTTTTGTAGGATGAAATTTGAGGAATGTCTTCGAGATAGTTATCGGTAAAGTTATTTTAAGATAAAGGAAGATGTACTTTTATTCATTTTGAAAATTTTTGATAATTGATTTAATTTTTTTACCCAACTTTTGTGGAAGAGGGGCTAATCTTCTATAACCTATATATAATACAAATTTTTTTAAATAGTTAGGTTTAATATCTTAAAAAAAGTAATAACAATAACTTTGGGCTGCATATAACTTTAGGTTATACACAACAACTTGAGAAGAATGTTATTTAAAAATGTATAAAAGTACAGCACATTACTCTTGATAGACATACATTGTTTAAAATAAATTACTCATCTTCGGAATTTAAATTATTAAAGCATGCAACTTACCTTATTGACTTTTTATCTGTATAATAATTGTAAAGTAATTAATTCAGTTTTTTTTATATTACAAATTAACACTATTGATACTGCAAAATCAATGCAAATAAAAAGATAATAAATGTGAGTTTCTAAGATTTATAGGAAAAAGGAAATGTTTATAAAATTTTTATAGTTTTATAATTCACATTTTTGGTGCTTTGTTAAAGTTAATAATAATAAAAGCGAAACAATACTATTAAAATAACATGCTATTACTTATTGAAAAATTTTATGGAAATACATATTATTATATTTTATCTGTTTTCACTCTTGAAAACTCAGTAATTTAAAAGTATGTCCTAAGAAACAAAGATTGCGTGGAGAACAGGAATATTCTTCAGCCTTGAAAGATGTTGAAACAAATTCGTCACCCTTCAAAGGAAGAGACGTACCTCCTGTGTTAAAATAATTGAAGATACGTATGTTCCCCTAAAAGGTAGCGATTGTATCTAATAAAATTTGAATTGAGGTAAACTAATGTATTGAATGCAATTTTAAAATTCTTCTTTGAATGTACTTCAGTAGTGTCCAATGAATTTACTTTTAGAAAAATGTTTAATAGTCAACTTTTCACATTTCTTAATACTTAACACCACTAAATAAACTTTCAAAAAATGCCTTGTTTGAAGAATTTAGATCCTTGTATGAATAAATATCAATTTGTTATTATGATCAATATCAAGCTTAATACAGATATGTGGAAACTCACATTCCTATCTTTAAATAAATAAGAACGAGTTTTAAATCATTGATTCATTCACACCTTCTTGTTCTTAAAAAATACACTAACTTATGTTCAGAGGTATTATTAGTAAATTCTTTAACGGAAGTCAATTTAAAATTAATGCAACATGCATACAATTACTGATGCATTTTAAAGTAACGGAAAGCTTTTGTATTCACATCTTTCATATTAAAGAATATCCTTAGGTTGTGCAGCAAAAGTTTCTAGTTTTTCTTACATCACACATTTTCTCTCATCCTTATTAAGAGAAACCGCAAAAGCTCGCTTGATGTACACGCGATGTTTAAAGTAAACAGCACATAATCTTTTCAAAACTTTCTTCCCGGAGATTTTTATTAAATTTATGAGAGAATCACTTTCTTAGTTCATTTAATTAAAGTGAAAGGAGGACAATTAAATTGGTAGGATAGTTTGCGATAATTACATAACTTTCCTCCTTACTTCGGAAGTAAGAGTGGATAATGATGTTATTGTTTCTAAGAAATTTGAAAGAGAAAAAAGAGAAGCTATTGAGAAAAATCTACCTTAACAACCTGTACAGAATAATGTGAAGCAATATGCTTTAAGAGTGTCGCCTGTTTTCTAGCGAGAGAATAAAAGTAATATGCAGTAAAGAAGTGGCAGAGGAAAATGTTAATTAGGAGAAAGAATGACAATTAATTACCTTTTCTTGTTCAATAAATAATTTTTTCTTAATATTTTTTCAATAAATTTAAATACAATCTTAATGATTCGATAATTAAATTTTAAATGATATACTTGTTTAAGTATTACAAATGTTCGTGCATGCATTTTAGAAAAGTATTAAAATGAATAAAATATATTTATTAGCAACATTTTTTTTATTGAATTGTTATCTTTAAAGCTATAAACGGAAGCTTTAAGCAGTTATTACCTTATGTTTTCTGAAAATGTTGTTTTTTGGTTTACTTTCATTTTGTGCAATTGATAGATATTGGCGATTATTATGTGAACGCAATAAACTTATTTACTTTACTATAGTTTACTTATTTTCTTTATGCAAGCTTTGTAACTTTAAAATTTTTGGGAAAAACTTGTGTTTAATTAATAATAATGAGAATAGTTTTACGTTAGCAGAAAATATTTACAGCTAGGATTTTTTTATATATAAAATTAATTTTGAGTTGTCTGAGTGCATTTGACAATTTCATATGAATTTATATTCATGTTACTGTCTCTTCAAAAAGTTATAATTAATTTCATTATTTCCCTTGGTATTCTTCTTAATTACATAAAAGTAATACATTTTAAACTTCTAAATTGATTTCCGAAAATTTAAATAATTTTTTGGCACATGTATCAACAGTTAAAAAAGTTAATAAGTTTAGCAATACTTATATTATATAACATTTTGTATATTACATAATATTAGCAAAGAGGAGTATTAAAAGGTCTTTGGAAGGCATCCCGAAACTCCGATTCCAATGAACGTGGGAAAAAAAAAATCTCATCAACACAATCTTCTATTGGCTGGTAACTTAGATTGATGATATTCATTTCTCCAATCTCAGCTAATAGCAGATGGTGTCTCAGGTCCTCAGCAGTGAAGAGCCCATTGACACCCATCACTTTTGTGACTATGCAATTCTTGGTGTACCCAAATTGCAACAGACACAAAAATGATGGACAGCACTGAGCAACGTGCAATTGGTGGTGCAGGAAACACAGGTGAACAGGATGGTGAAGATGATAGAAGTAAGAAGATAAACAGGATGATGCAGGTGGAAGGATAAAGAAGACGCCTTTGAAATTTACTTCTGTGATAAAACTACAAATTTACTCCTCTTTGGAACATTCAACAGTCAGATTTAAAACATGCAACAATTCTGCATAGATATGTATAAAAATCCGATCCCCAAATTTATTTTTGTCTATCATCAGGAAATAACGCATTTTTACCTAGAATTAAATCACAATTGATTTGTATGATGATATCCATATCATAGAGAAAATATATTGAGTAGTTGAGCAAGGTATGCATTAGCAGAAGTAAATTTAGAAAGAGTTTGAGTTCTTTGGAAGAGTTGGATTCTTTTACATATCCACGAAAAATGAATTATATTTAAATGTAATTAAAGAGAAAAACGTTTTTATTTAATTTCATGCACATGCATACTCTAGAAAAATTACACAGTTGAAGTAATTTAAATAAGAATAAATATTATAAGCAATAAACATGCATATACTAAATGATTAATTTGATTGTTTTTTATTTAAAAAATATATGATAATGCAACGAGGAAAATTTTTAATTATAGTAATTTAATATTCCTGGTAATTTTGAAATAATCTACTAATTATGGCAATTTCCGTTAATAACAGAATACTTAAAATTGGATGAGTAAGAACTTATTTACCTAAATAAACAAAAAATTGTATTAATGTTACTTTTATGCTTTGTATTTTTTGTGTACGGTACAGTACCAAATAAAGTTCAAAAACATTTATCAACAGAATTTAAATTAAGCTCAATTTTCAAATTAGTATAGTTTAGTAACAATTTGATGTAATAATAGAAAACAAATACCTTATATTTTCAAAAATAAAACCAAGAAGAATAGGTTGAAAGATATACCCTTTTTAGTTATAAAATAAATACTATTAAAAGGGATAGGAAAAAGAGATATGAAAAGAACAAAATCAAAACACGGATCAATTGAAGGCAACACTTTGTTGAGACACATCGCCAAAAGAACCGCTTAAGCGTATTGCAACTGTCGAAACCACTCGAAAATCTCATTTTTCAACTTTAGTACATATATATATATATATAGACTATTGTACTTTTTATCATTGGGTTTTTACTAGTGAAGATGATTCTTACGTTGTCCAGATTTTATCCTAGATATAGTTGGACATAAGCTGGTCTCCAGTCTCTTGAAAAATAAATCGACGTTATAAGAGCCTGGTTCTGAGAGCGAATCTCTTCGTTGCTCCATTTGAGGGGTTTAATCTTTTGGGGATTTGGGGTATTTCCTGCCTTTTCTTTTAGGGAGGTTATGTGCTTTACTTGGAGTATGATTTTTTCATGGGAAGTTTTTTTATTTTTTATTTTGAAGCTTTCAATCAGATTTCTTATGAGAGTCACTCTCTTCACGCAGGTTGGGGTTTTTAGTGGCAATACTAGAGATATATTTCTGAAAGGATATGCGTACTTCACAAAGAACCTTTGAAGAAGGTTTTAAGTAAAGATCCATACTGGTGCCATGTGAAAGTTAGGACATGAGCTATATACCTTAAATTTATATATGTTTTTGAATATGTTGTCATATAACAGTTAGGACAAGAACTATATACATTTAATTTAAGAATAATTTCCGAGAATAATGTTATGGTCTAAACAGAAAATATTATTGTTTGAACGGATAATCCCATGTTAGAGGGTTGACGTGTTTGATAATGCGCATGCTTGCAGATTGTATTTTATTTAGACATGACCTGCCTAACAAGCAACTAATAGTTTACAAAAGATATGTTACAAGAATTTTAAATTTCTCTGATGCAATGACATGATTGCTAACGCAATTTTTCATTGTGCCATTTCAAAGATTCGAATTCAAAATAAATTTACTATCTTTGGGAGGATTTGGGAGGATTTAAAAGTGTAACCTTATTCAATTATTTAAATTCTACGTTTGATTAATATTAGAATTAAAAATAATACTTTGAGAAAATCACAACTCATGCACCTAAAGTTTCTAATTTATTTAGCCAAATATAAAAAGCTTTATTATATATTAGAAGTATGGAGCCTCAGAGGTTTAAATACTTAAATTGTCCAAATGGGTTATAACAGTTTTATAAAATTAGCTATATGGTGCATTAAACCCAAAGTGCAAAAAATAACTTAATGGTAGAAACAATAAATATTTCATTCATATTTCTTTCTTTACTTTATTTAATGGAAACTCTTCTTTAATTTCATAAATATGAAAATAGTAATAGATTATTTTCTTGAACAAAAATAAAATAGTTACATTCAATTCTAATAAATTTTGTTGATTTTCGACCCAACACAAAATACTTTTTTTGATTTCAACTTATAGTAGTGAATTAATTTAAAAGCAACTAATGAACAATACAAGGTGATTTGACTTTCAACCATTAAATAGGTTTTAAAAATGATGGATACAATAACTTGAGTTTTCAATACTGAAAGCAAACTTTAGCTTTGTTTAAAAAGGAAAAGCTTTCACTCACTTTTCAAAAATGTGGACGAACATTATTACTTTTTTTTTTTTTTTTTTTTTTTTAAATTAGGATGAAAGATGCAGTTTAAAATAGCTTAAGAGGAACAGGGGGTTGGGGATAATATTTTAAAAGCATCACATTTAATCCTCTTTCTAGGTATCCCGCTTTCGTTACTAAGCCTTTTGCTTCATTCTTCGTTTTTTCGTGCATAAATTGAAAGATGGTGCATTAATTGGAGGAGAAAAATATTCTAAACGTCAAAGTTCTCAGCGCGTTTCTTCTTGAAAAACGTTAAGTAGCTTATAAATGGGAGTTAAGCAATAAACCTCTTTGAACGTTAACGGAAAATACCTTTTAAATGGTTTTCCCTCTTCAGTTTCACAGAAAGTTTTAAGCGAAAGATGGATTATCTTAAGGTAAGATAAGACTTTATAAACGATGGTGGGTATACCATTAAATAACTTAGTGTAAAAATTACGACTAAAACTTTTAATGTCAGCAAATGAATTTTGTTACAAAATAATTACCTATTCGACATATGTATGAACAAAGTCTGATATTGGCTAATGTCTTTTCAGTTTGTACATTGACCATTGTTGATCGGTCAAAGGTCTACACTGGTGGCCATTTCCTAAAGTATTTCGAGAATACTGCCCCCAAAGTTCAGTGCCTTACTGTAAAACGTTCTGCTAATAGATGAAAGTTATCAATTCAGATATCACGGTAGCGTGCATGTGGTAAGAAAAGAGGTGCCATAGCGTGACGATAAGTCTTTTCGGAAGTGTCATCCAATGACTTTCTCTTTTTACCCGACACTTGTGTTTTTGCTTTTCCATTTGTTCATTCAAAGTTTTTAAAAACCAAAGTTTCTCCTATACATATATACATATTCAGTGAAAGTATTTTATAGGTGATTAGGTGATATATACCAACGATTCCTCGAAGAGTATACCAGCTTATTGTTTTGATGATAAATGGCCGTAAGGCCACAAAAAAAAAAAAAAAATGGTTGAGACATGAGTTAAAGAAAGACTGGATCGAGCTGAAACAAGAAGTGTGAGTTGTAGTCAGAGCTAAAGAAAACGGTGAAACAATTTCGTATTAAATATTTAAATGTTAGCCCCTAATGAAGAAGGTATTGGACTTAGCCAAAAGTGCTAATTATTTCTTTCTTTTCTAATCTATGGCCGATAACTTTGGCCAATGCACGAGCTGACCGGCAATGTCTAAGTGATTTAGTTTGGGCAACAACATATGTCAGTTAAGGTCAGTTTGAGGTTGCGTATAAATTGTGTATATCTTGGAGTATAAAATTAAACTATAATCTTTTGTAAATATGAATTTATATCTTACTTTGAATGTCTATCAAATTATAAAAGGTTTACGTAATATATTTAAGATATAAAGGTATTTTAGATTTTATTTTTTATTTTTATTAATGTATACCCAGATATCAGGATTGGTACAAAATTGTACCTCTATTATAGGTACGAAGGTCTATAATAGGGATACAGTTTTATCTTTGTAGACTCAAATCGTGGAAAGACCTCACAGATATTATTGATAAACACAATGCTTTGCGAGTTATCTCCTTTTTTTAATATAAGAATTATGCGTTAATAATGGGTTTGAAAGGAATTTAATCACATCTATAGAGTGGTGGTTATTACCTGCTATATGGAAAGACAGCAAATTTTCTTTCTATAATTCTAGCCCTAGTTAGCTTCAATGTTCAATCCCTAAATCCAATTTCAGGCGATACGAGTTACAATTCAGTTAATAACTGAGAAAAAATCTTTTAGTCTTCAATTGTATTATATTTAAACATTAAAAATTGAGGTATATTACATATTTTCATTAATATATTTAACATATGAACAGAATATTGTATTATTTGACACAGCTTGTTTTTAAGAGACACTATGCTTTGTTTATTAGTAACATAACAGTATTTTTTTTTTTTTTCAATTATGTCTGAATTAAAACGAAAAAATGATAGTTCACACACGTTTGAATATGAAACCAATTAAAATACGAAATGGCCTCAAAGGCATTTAAAAAAACCTATAGAATTTTACAATTCGGTATATATAGATGATAAACCTACCTTCTAAATTCCAGAAGGGCTTTTGTAGAGTTGGGAACACCATTATCCGGCCACGACATGAAGTGGAATTGGGTGACAGTCCGCGTCTCACTGGTTCTGAGGTTCTTCAGATAAAAGCTTCGCACCAAGTAATCATCACACCAGATATGCTCAGAAACCAGATGAACCTATAGTTTTTAGCATTCCGAAAAAATTGTTGGGAATAAAGAATTTAAAATTTTGGGCAACTTTGCTAGATGCGTTGATGATTTTTTTTTTCCTTTTTAAGTTAAAAAAGGTATAGAGAATTAATAATTGTAGTAATATAAAACTTTTAATAGTTGACTGATCAGTAGGTAGAATGGTAGAATGTATTAAATTTAGAGAAGTTTTTAAGTATTATATCTAACAAAAAAGTTTCGAGTTTGAACTGTAAGGTTAAGGAATATAACCATTTTAAATCATATATCAATTTTAAATTAACGTTAAAATTCAAGAAAATGCATATTAAGGATGTTTAATTTGACAGATACAGTTTCAATTTAAGACAAATAAATTTTAATACTATTAAAAATTGCTGAAATATTTATCGTAACTATAATTAATAGTGATTATTTTTTTTTATTTTAAAATTTATTTCGTATCTAAATGAAAAATTTATTTTAAATAATAAAATTGAAATTAAATGAAGTGAAATTGTATACTAAATAGGTATTCATATAGTTATTTTTTTAATTAATAAATATTAGAGAAAAAATTGCACCGAATGACATGAAAAATATTGTTTAAATTTCTATCTTTTTTATTATCTCAATATGAATCTGTAAATATATCAGTTAAAGATACTGTGCAATTTTTAAAGCAAAATACATCAGCTCATTCGTTTGAAAGATTTTTGTAACAGTTTTGCATTAAAATATGTGTACCTCATAGATGTGATAGACTTCACTTCCTTCTTCCGGCCAATAACGATGACACATGGCCACTCCATTCTCCATAAGTCTGCTCAACATCACAATGACGACACTTCCCTGTTCCCAGATCATCTGCAAAAAATATATTTATATGAATATCATCTTAAGATATCCATAAAAAGCAAGAATATTTAGTTTAATTAAAATTAATCCCATTGAAGCTTCATGGCAAACATTCACGATTTCATCTTCCAGTTTAGCTCCTCTACATTTGATTTTTTACTTTAAAAAGATAGGTTTCCTTCCTTTAAAAAAAAAAAAAAAAAAAAAAAAAAAAAAACTATGTGGAAACTTAGTTTATCAACCTTGAAGCTTCAATATAGTGTTATAGGATATTTAAGTATTGCACCTTACCTGCCAGAAATCAGCTGCCGTTTGAGGCAAAGGTCCTTGAGTTGCAATATATGCCGGATTGCGAGGGTCATGATCCGTCTAGTGAGAAATAGTGACAAAAATATATTATAAATATAATTAAAAACTTTAATGCATAACACACGATGTCATTAGCAAAAATTGTAGTTCACTAACCTTAATATTTAGGCATAAACAGTATACCAAAAATAAAGGACAATAATTTTGTTTTATTTTTATATAATATATTTATAATTTTTTTTTTTCTTTTTGAAGAAGAAGAATCAAATTTCAAAATTAGAGGATTTAATATGAAATACTCACAATGCTACTGGAATTGATGTAGTCTGATCCAGAGACATTTGAAAGTTCATTTAGGACCACACGTGAGTGGTCATCTAAAATAAAGATGCAATTTTTATACAATTTAAAAAAAGAAAAGTAAACCGTATCTAATAAAAGATATATTAAAAAGGTTTACAAGCTTGTTTTTTTTAATTACACATATTCAGTTGTTCTGCCAAAATATAAAACTACTTACTTTAATCATTTTCACATCAAATATTAGTATTTGAGAAAAAATTCTGATTACATGTATTACTACTATTACTACTATTTAGAAGAAAATCAAAATCAAAATATTGAATTTTGGCAAAGTAGTTCATAATTTTTAACTATAATTAACACGTTGTTAACTATAATTAACCCTAATTAACACGTTGAGCGCAGCGCCAGCCATCGGTGACTGACAGTGTAAAATAAGAAATAAAACTAAAAAAATTACATTGTTTTAAGCAATTACCGAACATTTATTTAATTTTTATTTATTACTGGATAGTGTTATTAACACGTTGAGTGCCGCGTCGGCCATCGGTGGCTAACAGTACGCTGTTGTTTTCCCCACACCTATAATTTGACATAGTGCCTTTCTTAGTACTTTTTAAAGTACACGAAGTTTAGTTTTTGAAGTACTATTGATATTTCAATAGGTAAAAATATTATTAAATATACTTTGTACAAAATGCCCTTGTGAAAAATTGCCTACATAAGAATTTTAAGTCCAAGGTCTGGCAACGCTGCGTAAACGTATGGAATGATTGTCAATAAGCATTTCATTCTAAGAGTAAATATCTTCTACTGCGATAAGAAGCAATGGCCCTAATATATTTACTCAACTGTATCGAGTAAATTTCAATCTGTTAGCAGCGATGCTCTGGTATTGCGGTATAGCAATGCGAAGAGCACGACTGCGTGTGGCCTGAAAGTTATTTCCTTAAAAATTCGCGTGACGCTCAACTTGTTAAGAGCAATTAAGTAAAATAAATATTTCTTAAAAACATTGTTACTTTTGATTATAAATCATTGTACTATATTTTTGAATTCGTTATTAACAATTTATTAGCGAATAATACATTAATAAACGACTAAAGCCTTACAAAATTTCAACAAACAGGGAGTGCCTATATGTCTACACACAAAAATAAATATTTTTTATTGAAATTTAATACTTTTTATTGAGTTTGTGTATGAAATAAAATCAATACCATCACAATAGATGTTTGAATATAAAAATCAATGTTTTAAAATACTAAATTAAAAAAGAAAACCCTTTTTTTTTTCTCTTTCTCGGTAGGCTATGATAAGACATTGTAAATCACTAGTATAAATATGAAGGTATTGAGGGATGCATCATCGTTTAATTAATTTGCTTCTCGAAACTCTTCCAATTTATCGCCTATTTCAATTCTCTCAAAAACTTACAAGCAAAAAGTCTGTCACGGAGAAGAGGATTATATCCGCCAAAAGAAATGAGATTAAAATTTAAAATAGCATTAGCAGAGTCAAGTTTGAAAAAATAATACTTTAGTTTCCGTCTCAGTAAAAATCTATGCTAATAAAGGCAATGCCGAAAAAAATTACGGTTGGGAAATTACTTTTTCTGAATTAAGTTCGGCAAGTATATTTTAAATAAAATGTGAGTAAAAATTGCCGAGATGATTTTATTTTCATTCTGATGAATTTAACACGAATTTTGTCGAGATTTGTATGAATTTATTAGAGAATTTCGATTATTTGATGAATTCTTTTATTTAAGGTAAGAACATTTTCAGATGCTCTTTGCTTGTTGCTCCAAATGGGGTTTATGTAACATATTTCGTTATAAATCCCCATTTAGGCTTTTTTAAATAACTAAGTTTAGAAAAATGTTTTCAGTAGATTTATAAGCAAAAGAAAGTTTACTTACATGATTTAAATTTACGGTCAATTTTATTTTTCGTTTTGAGTAAAAATATTTATTCAAATAAAACATTAATTTTAAATGTTTCCATTAAAACTACCCGTTTAAAAAACATTTACCATTTTTTATCATCTATGCTCAAAAATACTGTTTCTATCACTTAATTCAAAATGACGCAAAGAGAAGTCACGTGTTTTCTTTAATCAGGGAATATGCCTGGAAGTAATTTTAATTTTATACCCAAATTATTAAATTTAAAAACAAAAATAACTTTATTAAATGAATAGTCTATTTTGTGTGTGTATTACTTTATTTATACAAACTAATAAGTAATCTTATTTGTATGCCCTTTCCGAGTCGGTTATAATTTTTAACATAAAACTTTGAACTTAAAGTTACTATAATTACAATGAAATATTAAAGAATAATAAAATTATTATTCCTTGATTTTAAAATAAAGGAACTGACATAACATAGGCTTTTATATCATTTTTTTTAGTTAATGAACTACTCTAAACAGTTTATGAAAACTATCTATTAGACTCACAAGGTAAAACGTCAGTATAGCGGTTCTTCTTGATGTTTGGAGGTTGTGTAGCGGTTAAGGTAGAGCACAGTTCTGCTTCATAGGCGCATAATGCTTCCCATTCCCGATCCAGTCGATCTTTGTTCTTAAGATGATCTTCCATGTATGACTGAAAAAGAAAACGCAATTTCTACCGAAAATTCTTTTAAGTTGAGAGAGAAAGCAGATTTTATTTTTTGCTTTGCGTTCTAGTTCTTTTGTAATGAATAGTGATAACCAACTGAATTATTTTGATCCTTATGTATAGAACACAAGTTTTAAATGCCAAAAGTAGAGTTAAATAACTTTGTGTCTAAAATCAATCGAGTTTTAGACGCATTTAAAAAGACATCTTCAAGAAAAATTCTAACAGTATGTGAATGTATTTTTTTAATTCATAACTTTAGAAATCAATAGTACTACCCAGTGGTTGCCAAGCCACATGAGACTCTCTAACCACTTGATTGCGGATCTGCCATGAATCTCTAAATTGTTTAGCATCGCCAATTTAAAAAAGTTATAATTGAAATGCAGAGTGAATACGGAAATCTTCTGCGGCATAATAAGGTACGTTGACTTTCAAGCGGACAAGTTTGAAAACTTTTCACTTTTTTATTATTTGAAATTAAAGCATTTCTTCTTGAGAAGAATGTTGATTATCCTGAACTAACGCACAACCAGTGGAACCAAACAAGGATTCTATTTCATGGTAGAACGTTACATTTATATTTTCTTTCCGTTTGTTATTGAGCTCAATTTTTCTGGAGTTAACATTTACATTGGCGCTTTTGAAATACAATTACTAGATTGACTTAGCAAATAATTATGGAACTCCAAATTAAAACGTCTTAATGCTGATACGGAAAAAAAAAATGTGATCTTAGGTTCCCGAAAAAGTAATCAGCTTTGAAAAACCTGGATGATAATTTTTAACAACTATAATAGTATTTCTGACTCATACGATCTGTTTAGAAACCTGGAATCTTTCTTAAAACTAAGAATAATGATATACAAACCGGACATATCCAAATTTTCCAAGGAAACGCAAGGTCCTTATTTAGACTAAATAAGTGCTTTATCATACTTCTATTTTAATGTAAAAATATTTTTTTTTTCTCAAGAAATAATGCCATTATGATATATAGTGTTTTAATGTTACGATTCAGTTTAAATTACCTACTATAACATGCTTCCTGGAAAGAAATTTGGTTCTCAAATGAGATCTTAATCAATCTTAATTATTAATATAATGTATAATTGTTATACAGATGATCGTTGGCTCTTTCGACTTATGAGTTTGCCGACCACCGGTATTACTGAAGAATTAGTATGTACGGATAGGTTTCGAAACTTAAGAGCGTATATTTATGCACTGTATTGTAAATACTTTTAATGCCGATTGTCTATATAATTAAACTTTTGCAGTATATTTCATAAGGTCAAAGCAAATCCATTTTGTATGAAAAGGACTTAAATATTATATAGTTCTTACAGGATACAAAGTACAAAAGGTGTTTAAACGCTTTTTTCCATTTTCAAAAATTTATTTTTTTACTGTCTCCTACAACTTAATCAAGCCTTTATTTCTAGTAAAAAGGATACTTATGAAGTTAGAATAGCTAAAAATTGAAGAACTTAATGTAAAGCTATTGAGGGTGCTATGAATCATTTTTGGAAAAAAAAATGAATTTATCAGAAAGAAAAATGTGTTATGATCTGCTTTAAATGCAGAATGTTAAACCATTAAGTTAAATATCCTAATAGAGTGGTTTGCAGATTAAAAAGAAGTTATGTACTATTTTATTCTCATTCATTAATGTAACGCGTCAAGTAGAGTATACAATTTCTTCTTACACTGCAATGAAAAAGTAAGGAAAAATTTAATACATTTTTTATGAATCATTAATTTAAAAAAATAACTTTTTAATCACTTGGGTTGAATTTAATAATTTTTATTTAAATAATTTTGCGATATTATCGTGCAGTCGTAAAATTTAATTTATCGAAAGATACTTGTAAGTTTCATGATGTAGTAGTTATAAGACTAACGTCAATAGAGGTAATTTTACTATATTTTTTCATAACTTTGCCATAAAAGCAGTGACTGAGTGAACGAAGAAAAATTATCAGCCTATTAAAACTGATTTTCTTCTACGTCACCAAATTTTTAGCATAATATTTTCATACTCCTTTAAACTCATCAATTGTTCAATACTTTTTTAAAATAAAGATTTTAAATTTATGAAATATCGTGGGAAGTATTTAGTTTGAGAAGCAAGCAATGTTGAACTTCTTTATAAATAAATGTGAAAGAGTGGGACAAACATTCTTACCAAAATCATGTGCCCAGTTGAAATATCCATATTGGAAGTGACTGGTTCTTCATTCCTATAAAAAAATTTAAAGATATTTCATTTGAATCTAAGATCTTTTCGTGGCTGATTTTAACCTTACGGCTCTTAACTCTTTATATTTTTAAAACCTTTTATTGTAATCAAATGCTGGGAAAACTTATATGATTTTTAATCAACTTAGTATAGTTCCTCAAAATTTAATTTCCAGTTAATGAAATGAAAAAAGTTAAATGCATTGTTCTTTCTTATTTCTTTTGTTCTTACTATTAAAATACTGATATATTTCCAATGGTACCCATCTATGAAGAGATTACACCCTAACAGTTCATGATACTTTTAGAGAACTGTTCGGAATATCATATAACAGAGGATGAAGTACTCGTACATAGGCTATAGTTAAATAACATGTTACAAATCATATGTTAAACCCTAAGTTTATTTCTAAAATTAACTTACACTAAACAAAACAAACAATATTATGCTGCATCTAATTTAAACATTTAGATTGTGTTGCTAAAGCATACGGCGGCTGAAGAATTTATTGTTCACGATCTATAAAGTATATTTAAAGCTTTTATCCAAATGTGCCTTGAAGCATATTCGTATTTAATACATTATTATACACTTTGACACAATGCACGTTGTTTACCATTATTTTATAAACACTTCCATTTAAATACTCTTTCAGAAGCTGGCAATTTTTTAGAAACTTTGAAAACAATTTCAGAAACAATAAATATTTAATACAGTTTATAAAATCTTCAGCTGAGTTTTCCCCTATTCAGACGTACCCTTGTTCACCAAATCTTTGAATGAGTTACAAACGCACGAAACGTCAAAATCCCAACAGTACAAAAACTATCCTTCAAACATTTGAATCTTATTTAAAGCTTTCATGTGTCCTTTAAAAGATACCCAGCACCCTTTCAAATGTATAGGAACTCAAGCAAAAGGTGAAGAAAAAAAACATATCACCATTTCGACAACTACTTTGCTCCAAACCCCTTCTGTTACATTAGAATATATATATTTAAATAAAAAGAAAAGCGGATGATACGTGCTTAGAATATCATTGCTAAGATTCTGTCTACTCTTTATATATAAAGGGTGCTTTAATTTTTTAAAGGTATGCACCTTCTGTCTATAAATTTACTGGTCTTTTGCCAAGGAGAATATAAATTATTTGAAAATGCCCCTGTTTTTGATCCATTAGGATGCCTCAAAGAAGTGGAGTTTGAAAAGGATTTAGAAGATCACATTCTACGCATCATATGAGGAATATATTTCCTTAGTAGTTTAATGAGAAACACGAATCAAAACAATAAGACAGGTGTATTTATTGGGTTATACTGGTATAGTTCATTTAAAATATGATTAGATTTTAATCACATTTTATAAGACTTCAATTGAAGAGAAATAATCAATTGATATGATAGATCAATAGAAACTATAATAAGATTTTATCATATAGATTAATTATTTGGTATTCAACAGCTTATTAAATTTACAATAAGTTATCCTGATATTTAAAAAATATTGTTTTAGAATTCTTGACCATAAAAGTCAAACTGCAGTAAGATTAAATTTATAAGGTAAGCAAAAATAACTTTTTATTTTTAAAGCCTAGAATGCATGAGTTTGAGAGTATATCTCGAAAGTTTGTGCATAAAATGTAATTTATTTTGGCAAGAATGGGATTGTGTAGATTATAAACAGATATGAAGTTATCAACTTTAGGATGCTTCTGCCATAATTATGTTTAAGTGTGAGATTTCCCCAAAATCTGCGCAATGAATTAATACTACAAACAGTCCTGCCTACATTTATTATTATTAAACCAAACATTTCTTGGTGTTGAAATTCAAGCAACAAAGTAGTTCACAATGAGTAGGCAATTATTTGGGAAGTCACAGTAAGGGGCAGGTTGCTGCTTTATGACACATTTTCAATTGATATTGTGATGAAGAATGAGAATTGAAATAAATAATTGAATAAAATATAAATTAATATTTTTCTACTTAACGAGTATATGTTAAATGTATGTATATAAAAAACTATGAGGAAAGTAATCATATTCAGAATATTTATACCATTTTAAGTGACACAAAATATTATCATTGGCAAAAATAAATTTCTAGGAAAAGTTATATTCTAATTCGAAACTCAATAAAATCTTTGAAGATCATGAGCAAGCTGTGGATGTAAGTTACAAGATTCAGCCATTCTGCTATAAAGTGATAATTTTCTTCATGCTTAACGAAAATTTATTTAAACTTTTTAAAGAAACATTAAAAAATATGTCAGTTTTTTCTTTGTGCTTCATTGAGTGTTTCTGTCTTCTTCTTTTTTTTTTTTAATTCAGAACCAAAATCTTGTAGCCCTCATTGCAACGGGAAACTGTTAAGTCAAAGATACACCGCCAGCATTGAGAACTATGAATAATTCACCTGTTTTAGGGAAAATATACGTTGCTTTCTCCTTTCTTGACAACCAGCAAGAAGATGCTTTACCGAGTAATTCATCTTATAGGGGAAAACAGGGCGAGCACTTCCGAAAGGAGGAAGTGTTTCTCGCTTGATGAAGTGCGTAACATAGCGTGTATCGGCAAACCGACGGATTTGTATGTTTCCTCTTTGAAATATGAACTTATTTCTCAGATATGTGAACAATTTTGAATAGTTTTTGCCTGCAGAAATAGTATTTTTAGATTAGGAGTTATACAATAATTATTTATTATATAAGTTATATATGAGTTACGTTTGCTTGTGCTTGTAACACAATCTTCTTGAGATTGGAACGATATTAGAGCAGAGTACCTAAAGCGTAGATTAATCGAATCATTATATTGTCTGTATATAGTGTAAATAGGGACGTATTATTTTAAAATTCTATTGTAATTTATTTTTATCTTATTTTATTTTTTATTAACAGCGATTATACAGGTTAGGAAAATGTGGAAACACCTAAAGCAATCGAGAAATTTCGAGACGTTTCTTTTCCGACGAATTGGCTGGAAATTTCGCGAATATGCTCTCGCGCCAAGTATTTAAAAGACCGTAGACCTTGAAAGTTTTCAGATTGATTTCGGACTTCGTGAAAAGCTGATCGCGATCGCTCTGTTGACCTACTGGAGTGAGCTTGTATAATCGCTATATTCGAAGCTGTTCTTGTTGAAGCTTGTGTTGAAGATTAATAGTGATTGCACTGTTATCTGTGAATAAATTTTTGTGAGTTTTCTGAAGAGAATAAATACTAGTTTTATCTGAAAAACTGTCCCATCATTGCCTCAGTGGAAAAATTCATAACCGTGGTGTCAGAAGTGGGATTTAATCAACTTGAATGCCGACTACTAGAGGAATGATGGAAGACCAAATGAAGCAATTGATGGAAATGATTGCTGGAATGAAGGCCCAACAAGAATCCACTGCCACCGAACTCGCCGCTGCAATCGCCATCGGCCAAGAATCAACCGCCGCTACAATCGCCGCTGGTCAAGCCCGCCAAGAAACGACTAACGCTGAACTCGCCGCCGCAATCGCCGCCATCCAAGAAGCGAAATCATCAGACATTAAAGCTTTAGCCGCCAAGTGTGAAACAACATCTGCAGCAGTGAATGAAATCAAAGAAGAAATGAAGATAGAGCTAGCCTCAATGGTGGAATCCACCATAATAGAAACTATTACAAGTGTTCTGCAATCGGTAAAAGAAGAGGTTCTGAGTGAAGTAAGAAAAGAAATCAGTGAGATTTTTGAGGCTGTTAATGGGAAAGTTGACTGCTTGGGAGAAAAGGTTTCTACAGTGAAAGAAGATCTTGTGACTGTGAGGAATGAAATCGAAGAAAAGGTTTCCACCATGAAAGAAGAGCAGGAAAAGTTTCATGACGCTGTTGAAGAAAGGCTACGGAAAATTGAAGCGGGGGAAGCTATGACCGTTGAAACTCCTCAATGGGATAATGTTTCCACTCCCTTCATTACGCCACGTTCCAACATCAAAGTAGCCACTTTTGATGGGAGGTCGTCTTGGCGCGTTTATCAAACGCAGTTTGAAATGATTGTTTCTGCGAATGGTTGAGACGATACTTCGAAAGCATTCCATCTCACAGCATCTCTTCGAGGTGAAGCTGCTGACATTTTACAGATACTACCTGAAGAGAAGCGGGGAGAATTCGTGGAGCTGGCAAGTGCGTTGGAGTTGAGGTTTGGGGAGCAGCATCTAAAGGATTACAACCGACTGCAATTGAAAGTGAGACAGCAGAAGGCCAATGAAACTCTCCAAGAATTGTTATCTGATGTAGAAAGACTGTCGCTCCTCGCTTTCCCAGACTGTTTCTCGGACGTACGAGATAATCTGTCTCTTCAATATTTCGTGGATGCCATCAAAGATCCCGACATAGAGCAAGCTACCAGGATGTCAGACAGCAAAGATCTGAAGTCCACCCTCGTCTATGCCATGAGAGTAGAAGCCGCACAGCAAGCTTCTAGAAAAGATCGGCGTTTCGTACGTGGAACATTGACAGACGATTCCTCTGAACTTTTCATGAAGAAGTTTCAAGAACTGGAAAACAAGATGGAGCGGATTATGAGAAATATTCCTGGCTCGAGGGATTGAAAAACTAGAGTGGTTTGTTGGCTCTGTAACCGGGAAGGACATTTCAGACGTGATTGCCCTGAATTGGACAGGAGAGGGGACAGACCCTCGTCCGAGCCTCAGCAGTTAAACTAAAGAGCGGCTATCTCGCGAGGCGGAGGTCGCCGTGTAGAGCAGGTGGTGCCCCACTCAGCCTCTATCACATCTCATTCCTTCAAGGAGGAAACCATGGTTTATTCGTGGAGGGCAAGATCAATGGAACTCCCTGTCGTCTAATAGTTGACTCAGGGGCAAATGTAACCATCTTACGGACGAATGTAGCCCGGCGCCTGGACAGCCAACCTCTTTACACGGCGCCTTCAGTTTCACTACAAACTGTGACTGGTGACAAAATTTCTGTGCATGGGAAATTAAATGTCAACATCTCTTTTGGATTTCACACTTACACTCACACCGTTTACGTCGCTGAAATTATTGATCCATGTATTCTTGGACTGGACTTTTTAAAGAAAAATTGAATTACTTTGAATTTCGAGAAAGGCGAGCTTCAAACAGGGAAAGAAGAAGTTCCATTGTTCGGTTTGGACTCGGAAGAGCCGTGTGCATATCGAATAGTAGCTCTTGAAGACATCGCCATCCCCTCCATGACAGATTTGGTTGTAAAGGGCTCAGCAGAGCTCCCGAAGGCCTTCCGATTTGGAGTAACGGACTTCCCATCATCGAATAACGTCCCGAAATGAGTGCTAGTAGGAGCGACGCTTGTGGATCTCTCTCAGGAGGTGGTGCATGTGAGAATGGCTAACATCGGTGATGCTACCAAAGTTATCAAGAAAGGAGAAGAAATTGCCACCTGCACACCTGTTACAAGCATCGAACGGGGATCGAAAGAGTTTTCGACCGCACCCTCAGCGGATTTAGTGAACCAGCTTCTCGAGGATGCTCGGTTAGAAAGAAGTCAAGAGAAGATTGTCGGAAACCTTATAAAAAAATTTCAGGACGTTTTCTCCATGTCATCGAAAGATGTAGGAAGAACGAAGCTTACACAACATCAAATTGACACAGGGACCCACTTACCGATTAAGCAACATCCTCGAAGACTTCCATTTGTAAAACAAGAGGAGGTCGGGAGATTGTTACAAGAAATGGAAGATAATAGAGTTATTGAACCCTCCTCAAGTCCATGGGCCTCTCCAATCGTACTCGTTCGAAAGAAGGATGGTTCCACAAGATTTTGTGTGGATTACCGGAAACTGAATGAAATTAAGAAAAAGGACAGTTACCCTCTGCCAAGGATTGATGACACTTTGGACACTCTATCGGGGAACCAGTGGTTTTCAACTTTGGATTTGAAGAGTGGATACTTTCAAGTGGAGATACATCCCGACGATCGTGAGAAGACGGCCTTCACTACCGGACAAGGATTATGGCAGTTTCAAGTTATGCCATTTGGTTTGTGTAATGCACCGGCTACGTTCGAGCGACTAATGGAGACTGTGCTTAGAGGACTTTCCTACGAGACCTGTCTGGTATATTTGGACGATATCATTATCATCGGGCGGACTTTTGATCAGCACTTGCAAAACGTAAAGAACGTGTTCTTGAAGCTTAGGGAAGCCCACTTGAAACTTAGCCCCTCAAAATGTAAGCTCTTTAGGCGGAAAGTCAGTTATCTCGGAGACATCATCTCATCCGATGGAGTGAGCACAGATCCAGCCAAGATCCATGCTGTGCAAATTTGGTCTCGACAGCAAGACTTTCATTAATTGCGAAGCTTCCTAGGCCTGTGCACGTATTAATGTAGATTTGTGAAGGGATTCTCCAAGATCGCCAGACCTTTGCATCGACTAACAGAGAGCAAGCAGAAGTTCCTGTGGACTGCCGACTGTGACGACTCCTTCAATCAACTGAAGAACGCTTTAACCTCCGCGACTGTTTTGGCTTTTCCCGATGTTAACAAGGACTTTATTCTGGATACCGATGCCAGCAATGAGGGAGTGGGCGCCGTTCTTTCCCAGGAAATTGAAGGACAGGAGAAAGTCCTCGCTTATTTTAGTAAGAGCCTGTTAAGATCCGAGCGGAACTACTGCGTCACAAGAAAGGAGTTACTGGCAATAGTAAAAGCCGTTGAGCACTTTCATCATTACTTGTACGGGCTAAAATTCCTTTTAAGAACTGATCATGCGTCTCTGACTTGGTTGCTGAATTTCAAGAATACAGAGGGACAAATAGAAAGGTGGATCCAGCGCCTACAGGAGTACGACATGGATATCCGTCACAGAAAGGGAACGTCCCATAGGAATGCAGATGCTCTTTCTAGAAGACCATGTCCGGAGAATTGCCGATTTTGTTCCAATGCGGAGTCTAAGTTTGGGACAACCGCATCTGCGTTCGTAAAATAACTTCCAAGTCAACTACTTCAGACGTGGATCCTTGGAGTGATCAGAATGTCCGAAAAAGTCAGGTCGAAGATCAGGACTTGAAACCTCTAATTGAATTCATGGAAGCAGCTACCGGAAAACCCAGTTGGCAGGAAATTGCACGCTATAGCCCAACAATGAAGAGATATTGGGCTATGTAGTACTCTTTGCACTTGAAAAATGGAGTACTCTACCGTCGATGGGAGTCCGATGATGGCAAAAGCTTCCGGTGGCAATTAATCCTTCCAAGTTCTAGAGTTACCAACGTTCTAGAAGAACTTCACAGCAGTTCTACTGGAGGACATTTTGGTATCACGAAAACTCTTCAGAAAGTCAGGGAAAGATTCTTCTGGGACAAAGCAAAGTCCGACGTGGAGAAGTGGTGCAAGTCCTGTGATGCATGCAATTCGTGAAAGGGACCGAAGACCCGAACTCGTGGAAAGTAGCAACGTTACAGCGTAGGAGCACCATTCGAAAGAATTGCTTTGGACGTTTTAGGCCCCCTACCTCACACAACTAATGGCAACAAATACATCCTAGTTGTCATGGACTACTTTAGTAAGTGGCCAGAAGCATACGCGATCCCGGACCAGGAAGCCACAACCGTAGCAGAAGTTCTCGTAAAGAACTGGATCTCCCGATTTGGCGTACTCCTGCTGATACATTCCGACCAGGGGACGAACTTCAACTCTGCTGTCTTCACTGGGCTGTGTGACTTGCTCGACATGGAAAAGACTCGTACAACTCCTCTGCACCCACAATCCGATGGAATGGTCAAACGCTTTAATAGAACAATTCTGAATCATCTCTCCTTGTTTGTTTCCAAGAACCAGCAAGATTGGGATCAGAGACTTCCACTATTCCTTTTGGCCTACAGAAGTGCTACTCACGAGACCACCGGCTATACACCATCTCAAATGATTTTTGGAAGAGACCTTAGGCTATACCATGCGACCTCCTCTTTGGACGACCACCGGACACCCCTTCCTCGCCTGTCCAGTATCTAAATGATCTCCAGGCACGTTTGGAAGCCGTACATCGGTTCGCCAGAGAAAGAATCAACATCATGACGGAGCGCATGAAGGTCCGCTACGATGCTAAGGCCACGGAACGTTCATTCCAGGAAGGTGACAAGGTGTGGTTATGGAATCCTAAACGTCGGAAAGGACTCTCCCCTAAGCTCCAGACGAACTGGGAAGGTCCGTATGTGGTCCTTAAGAAGATCAACGACATCGTGGTAAGGATTCAACGGACACCCTCCTGTAAACCTAGAGTTGTACACCACAATAGACTAGCCCCATATTATGGTAGAAGTGATTGAATGGCTTTTCTTCTTAAGGACTTCACTGCCTTGGAAGTGCAGTCTTTAAGAAAGGGGAAATATTGCACAAATTGTCTGTATATAGTGTAAATAGTGACGTATTATTATAAATTCTATTGTAATTTATTTTTATCTTATTTTATTTTTTATTAACAGCGATTATACAGGTTAGGAAAAGGTGGCAACACCTAAAGCAATCGAGAAATTTCGAGACGTTTCTTTTCCGACGAATTGGCTGGAAATTTCGCGAATATTCTCTCGTGCCAAGTATTTAAAAGACCGTAGATCGGGAAAGTTTTCAGATTGATTTCGGACTTCGTGGAAAGCTGATCGCGATCGCTCTGTTGACCTACTGGAGTGAG
Organism: Linyphia triangularis; assembly: GCA_963978545.1. Taxonomy (NCBI): domain Eukaryota; kingdom Metazoa; phylum Arthropoda; class Arachnida; order Araneae; family Linyphiidae; genus Linyphia; species Linyphia triangularis. The sequence goes on from OZ021724.1 coordinate 64,459,102, forward strand.
CTTGTATAATCGCTATATTCGAAGCTGTTCTTGTTGAAGCTTGTGTTGAAGATTAATAGTGATTGCACTGTTATCTGTGAATAAATTTTTGTGAGTTTTCTGAAGAGAATAAATACTAGTTTTATCTGAAAAACTGTCCCATCATTGCCTCAGTGGAAAAATTCATAACAATATTGCCACAGGATGGCTACAGTAGTATGGTTACAGTAGTTTCATATCCCAATAAGTACAATTAATAAATGTTTTTTATATTTATCATTATCGTAAATTGCCAAAGTGAAATTAATTAGTAGAATTATTATTTCAAACTCGTATGCAATCTAAAACCAACTAGTAAATACCTAAAATACGTGATCGAGAATCAAAATTTTTAATAATTTGATACGATGTAAATTATTACACATTGAAAGCACTTGATTTGAATTATGGCAAAATATTCGTAAAAAAAATCAAACTCTTTGTTTTCTAAACTCCCTTTAATCGTTTTAATGGACATTTACGCAATTACTTATCTCTCATTGCCTTTTAAATACCAAAAATTACAAAAATGAAAGAACTACAAGACAAACGACTTAAACAACGATGAAAGAAAAGAAAGCATTTGAACAATAATCTCCGGAAAAGGAAAAGCTTACAATGTCATTACTAATGGAAGTCCAGGTTTCAGTTGTGTAGTGAAAGGGCGCGGCGAGGTATTAATCTCCATTACTTTACTGACGGCACTTCTACGCTAGAGTAATTCCATTAGCAACGATGAAAATGTTCATAAATTAATAAGTTTGAGGTCTGCCTCGCTTCTCGACTTATTGGGAACTAATTCCCTGACAAACTATGGCTCTTAGGGGTGAGGGGTTTTAGGAGACGCTTGGGGGATTTGCCTCCCATAGAGGGAAAACTAACTTTTATGTTACCTTTAGTTGTGCCTTGCGTGCAGATGTTGAGTGGGATGCGTTGTTTGATCTTAATGCTTTATTATCTCATGTTCTAAGGTCATAGTTTAAGGAGATAATAGTTTATATATAGCCTGAGTATCGGTCATGTTTTGCGTATAATTTGAGTTGGAATAAAACATATTTTGTATTGGCCAGTATATTTCTTTAAAATTGAATTTAAGAATCTTCATCTATGACAAATAGGGATAGTCTTTAAAAAATATGGTTGCATCAATCTGTTTGAAAAATTCTATTTTTTTTGCGCAAGAAATTATTAATAACTCTCCTCTTGATTGCAAATATTTTGGTTAATCGAATAATATTTTATGAAAATGAGCATATATCAACTTAAAATTTCTATTTCTTAAATGGAATTAAAATTATGCATTTAGTTTTTCGAGTTATTTAAATGTCTTAATTTTTAGCTTTAAAAATGGTTAAACTCTTATAATACATAGCTTTGTAAATCAAACCCAAACCTTTGTAGGGATTCAAAGTTTAACACATGGATGAATACATTGATTTTAGTACACTTTATTGTTAGTCTGTAGGATAATGTTTTTTAGGAAACTAGTAATATTCCAGTTATATCATTAAGTGTACTAAAAGCATAGTGTGCGACTGGGTATGTCATCAGTTTTTTACATCATGAATCGATCTCTTATTTTTATGTTCAAAGCCACATTGATATACGCAATATTATGACTTTTCACTGTACTATTTTTGCAACTATTTTTGTACTATTTTGCACGCAATATTATGACTTTTCACTGTACTAACTTTGAGTTAACATTTCGATATTAACACATTAACGACGGTTGACAAGAAAACTTGCCAATCGAAATTTTAGTTTATTTCTTTGGTAATAAATTGCAATTATGGTTCCACTTAGTGTTTTTTAAAAATCATAAAAGTAATTTTCCAAAAAATCTGAAAAATTCAATATATATCTTAAATGATCTAAATGAACAAGGCAAAATTTAAAAACAATGACTGTTTATCCATTTCAAAGTCGTCTTTAATGGGTTAGTAACAGTTTGTAAGTATAATATGAAATTTTTACAGATTTACTAAAAAAGAACTATCTCTATTTGAGATTTGAGAATGTTCAAGTTCACAAAATTGTCCTTTTATATTTATGAATATTTTGTATCTAGTTTAACTATTCATATTGCAGATATACTAAAAATTTTAACTTAGCGTTTATTATTTATAACTGTTAAAACAGCTTACATTCTTAAGAACAATGACAATAACTGGAAAAAAAAATTAGATAATATTTCAATTATAAAATTTCTTTTTGTGATATAACTGCATACATATAGTTTCTTTTATTCTGCTTTCATCGCTTTTTGTTTGATCTTTTTTCTGATAAAATTCTAATGGAAAATTAGTTAAAGCATCATAAAAGGTTTTATCAAAAAGCCTTCCGATAATCCATCTACTGCAACATTGTTTGATATAATTTCCTTTTCATCGCTTGTTGATGAACAAAGAGAATAGAAACATAGTTCGCCTTTTAACAACGACACATTTACGGATTACGTTAATCTCCTGAAACGGAGTATCGTCACTGAGACAAATTGTGTAGACATTATATGGATTTGGGTGTTTCCATTACAGAAGCTCTTACATTTATTTTTTATACTATACGATTATTTTGGAAAAAGGGGGGAAAAAACCCTACATTGAATAAAGTTTGTAAATCGTCTATACTAATGGAAACTATGAATCGAGCTGTTTTATTTCACAAATGAAACGGTATTTAACTGAATATCATTTTGGAATAAAAATTCAATTGCAACATAAATTATTAAATGTAGGCATTATCTTTTAAGTCCGATAGAACAGTAAATAATGATTGTAGAATGGGAACTTACCATGATGAAGTTGAAGAGTGACTAGATGAACTAGCTTGACCCTCTTGGGACAAGCTGCGTATCTTCTTTGGTGAATGGCTAGCATGCACTGGTTCCGGCTTCTCGTTGGATTTACTTGCCATACGTTGTCTGCAGAGGTCCTGTTACCACATATATTTTATTAAGTTGTGAATTCCATGTAACTAAATGTATGTAGCTAAACCATGTTTCTGTGTATATGTGTTTGAAGTATTATTTTAAAAGAAATTTATATATAAGCATAAAAAATTCGCAATATGCAGAGTTGGACGTGTCTAATAATTCAATGTTTATACAAAACCACGAAGACTTCTTTTAAATGTAAAAGGAGATATTTTTACATCTACAGTAATCTATTATCTACAATAATAGTTACAAATAAAAAATAAGCAATTTTAATTAATTTAGGAAATTATACTTTTTATGACTGTCCCACTGCTGATGAAGAATTTAATGATGCTAAAGAACTCATTGAAAATCCATAAATATATCAAGTAATGGATATTTCCTTTACAGCTAAACAATTTTAGACAAAAAGGTGAAAAAGAAGGTGCTTTATGCCAAGACAAAATTACAGGTACCACCAGAATTTTAAGAAGCTAGGTATAAGTTTGAAAACATAACCAACTAAAACTAAAACACAAAATGCGTGATGAATATTCTCTCACTAGACAACTCATCCGCACTTGCAATAAAGACCGGCAATCCAGAAGGCGACCATAAAATAACAATCTCCGCCAACCGGATGCCATTCACCCAACCACCATCCCATCATCCGGCAATAAATACATCTGCAACGACGTGCCGGATAGAGACGAAGATGTTGCCGGATAAAATACGTGATGTGTGAAATAATGAGGAGAAATGCAATGCCAATTAGAGGGGGAGGCGAGCCCTCAATGTTAGAAATAAGGGCGACGGCTTTGAAGTTTAACAGTTCTCCCCTCCACCTTGCTCAAACTGTTTGTTAACGTTTCCGGACTGTCTAGCATGAAATCCCTCTTTCGGGGCTTCTATTCAACATAGATTCGGAGAGACATCCCATTTTCACACTGAGTAAGCCAGCCGCTGTTCGGTTTTCGCTGTATTTTGCGTGTATTCCATTCCACCAGCGATAAAGTCACCAGTGAGGTCTGGGTGGAAGTGATGATAATGATAATGAAAAGGAGTGTACTGTGGTGTAGAGGAACCTCTATTCTCACCCCTTTTCTAAGGGCTTAAGAGCCTGGTCCTTTTGTTCTGCACTTAATCCTAGGTTTTGGTATTATTAGAGAGGGGGTCTCTTCAATGCCATTGTCTCGTAGTTTAATCCGCATCAAGCTGTCCGAGAAACACCCGAAGATATGTTTGGGGAACAAAAGAGTCTAATTGCTTCCTCCTCAAATTTCATACTATGGATAATTAGAGGAATGCTACACTTCTTGGACAGCTATGTGTCTTTAATTTCGCGGTATTGTTTCAAGGGGGTGAAGTTTGAATTAAATGTGGGTTCTTTTTCGCTTAAGGAAGTTTAGACATTTTAATTTGGAGAATAATTAAGAGATTTTTTTTTTTAAATAAATATAACTCCTCTTAAACAATCGTAAGAGAAATGCTTTAGAAATCTTAGGTTTTCTGTTAGATTTTTAGATTATTTAGTTAAAATAATTCTCACAGATGCTTGATACTCTCATTCGAAATGTTTTGTGTATATAATTAAAATTGAAAAAGTATCTGATGGTAACTTCCCCCAGAGAAGTAAATTAACTATTTTGTAAAATAGTTGAAAATGGCAAAAAGATAAGGTTATTGACAAATTACTTTTATTAAAAAAAAAAAAAAAAAAAAAAAAAAAAATAGACAGGATTAAATGTTTCTTGCTAAAAAATTTTAAACTTTGAATTTGAGAATTAAATAATAAATCATGTATTTAAAACGCATTCCTTAAAAATAAGGTTTTTCTAAAATATAGTTATTAAAATTTATCGAAAGTATTTACGCATGCGCACCGTAGGTGATCATTGTTTGTTTAGTAAACCAACCTTGATTGTTTAATTGTATTACATAAAATAAAAGGTCTGAAGTCGGAAGTATTTTTGCTAATGTAGGCTAGTGTACTTTAGTGAACATGCATAGATAATTATACATATTCATAGACCTGATGGTTCAATTTTCCTTCATGGATTTATGATGTATCAAACATTTTCCTTTAGTTCGTGTACGAGTTATCATTTCTGGTGCAATCCCATAGATTTTAAAGATTAGTACAAATACAGTTAATTTATTATCTAATAAATCAAAGGTAGAAGAAGGATTTTTTTCAGAATGAGAATTATAAATACTTTTAAACTTATTTCTTAAAACAAAATATTTTGATAAACTAAATTAATGAATGAGTATTATTTGGAGTCTAGAAATAATTTTTGAAGTTTTACTGCCTATAAGTTTTGGATATTAAAGGGAACAAGTATGTTTATTGCAGTCAGATGTTTTGTTCCTAAAATTTATAGTTAGACATTTATTTAAAATTCATATTATTTCGCTGTCACTTATTTCAATAACATATTTTCAAATTCATATATTGTAGCTTTCGTTTGAAACAAAATATGCTTTAATCCAAAAAAAGTTTTTTCAAAACTTAAAAATAATAATAATTTTCTGTCTATATTTGGATATTTATGGAACTAGATTTTAGGGAAAATTTCATTTGTAACTCAAATTGTATTCCTTTAGACTTCAACTTTTAATTCTTAACTTCTTTAATTAAGTTTTTTTTTTTTTTTTTTTTTTTTTTTTTTTTTTTTTTACTTTTGAAGTAAGGAAAATTAATAAATCTTATAATATCTTTTTCTACGTAAGATTAAATTATTTTAGAGGTTATTTAAGTTTTTTTTTCAACAAGGACAAAAAAATTAATAAAGTGTAATAATAGAAAATATTATAGATCAAAGCCGTATTTAACAAATCGCATTATTATAAATCGCACTAAAATAAAAATAAATTTAAATTTTATTTCCTTATCAAAGTTCATACAAATAACAAATAAAATTTATTTCATTTTTAGCTTTATACATCATAATGTATTAAAGCATAAGATTTAAAAGTATTTTCTTTATATTCTTAAAAACAAAGAAAACGCAATTGAAGTTCTACGTATAAATTATCTGGCTCGTCTTCTGGAGACGAAACTTTTTTACATGTTAAAAACAAAAACAAAAAAAGCTTTTCTTGAGAATTTTTTTCTTTCTTAACACTTTTTGCAAGTATAATGGACATAAAAAAAGACAGAAAATATCTCTTTGTTTCGAAACAGTCGTTCTTGTCCTGGCGTAAATTTAATCACATTTTAACAATAAGTATTCAGACAAAAGGTCGAAGAAAAAGTCTGCAGCAGTATTTCTATGCATATTAAGATGAAATTATAAGTATTTTAATTGCCTTTCTCTCTCTAAGAAGCATTTGAAAGGAAAAAATTTAAATTTTACTGAAGTATACTTTTTATTTTTTTATTTCAATCGTTTTTTTCGTTACCTTTTTCCTAGAAGAGAAAAAAAAATTATACTGACAATTTTACATTTATTTGTTTCATTTTATACTCTTCGTTCTTAAGAGGAAAATTTAAAATTATATTAGTTTAATAGCATTTGTTACTGACTTGTTTTATGTACAATTGTAATAATTACTTTAGTAGTTTGTTGTAGTATATTTTAAATCATATTAATTACAGGTTTGATTTTTATTGGTTTAGTTTCATTGAATTCCAATTAATTGCATTTGTAAGTTTAAGGTATTTATATGTGGTCTCTCAGATCACGAGATTGATTTATTTCTACCATTTATTTGTAAACCATAACAAAAATAAAAAGAAAATATCATCCTTTTCTCACAAAATCTAACATAATTTAATTCATTAACAACCGTTTATTTTAAGTTCTATTACATTTTAATGAAAAGTTTTACTAAATACCTCACTTTGGAATATTGACCTATTTTTTCTCAGATACAGTCAAGTATAATTGAATTATCTTAAACTAACATTATTTCTATCATGATTTACTTTTTGCAAGTTTCTAATCTTAAAAAGGTTTAATTATAAAAAACAAAAATATGCCAGAAAGTCTGGTACAACTTCTAAAATAACATTGACTTATCTATCATAATAGTAATTACAAATACTTTCGTCATATAATTTACTCAAGTATGCAATTAATAAATATACAACTAGTAAAAACACCTTACTCAATAAACCTGACGGCAATGGGGTTAGCTCTGCCTCTCATGCCAAAGGGGCCTGGTTCAAATCCTGGGTTAGGCATGTATGTTCGTTGTGGTTCGGAATCCACATTAATCTGTAGGTCCCGGCCTGATTAGCCGTCATTGTGTATAAATATAGGTCTTTGAGCTTAGAAGCTAACCAATCCACTTTGCTCAGTAAAATATTACTAATATTACAGACATTAGATACTTTTTGTGAATTAAAAGAAATTATTTTATTTTATTATAATTATTTTATTATTTTATTTTATTATTATTATTTTATTATTTTATTTTATTATTTTATTTTATTATTATTATTTTATTATTTTATTTTATTATTTTATTATTTTATTTTATTATTTTATTATTTTTATTTATTATTTTAAAGAAATTAAATTATTTTTTAATAAAAAGTTTTTGAAAAGTTAAACATAAGATTTTTCTTTAAAATATATGTTAGGCTGCAAGCAGATTGTGGAAATAAGTTAATCCTGAAATCATGGTAGTGCCAAAACCAAGTGACTTGAATATCATTGTAACATTTTCTTTGATTATAATTTCATGATCTTATAAATACAAAAATGCGCCTTTTTTCAGATTGCGGTTTCAGTATTTCTCGTGATACACGCAAGGAAATTGAAACTGAGTGCCATTAAAGTGAAATTTGTACTGACGAGACACAGACTGGCAAATACAAAAAAAGTTTAAAAAAAAAAAAAAATGTTAAGTAAGAATCCGTGAAGTGAAAAATGAAGAAGGTAAGAAAAAATGAAATTTTCTCTCTGTTGCATTCACATCACGCATTTTATTTGAGCCTCTGACCGAGAAAGTTCTTTCCAGTGAAAGTAAAATGACGAAAGAATACATAAGAAGCGAAGTCTGCTCAAATATTTTTTCTGGTTTATATTAGGAAAAGGAGCTCATATTTTGTTTCTTGCAAGTTCAAAAGGGAAATATGGCTTAAAACATTGGAAGTTGCATTGCAACGCAGCTGCGTTATGGATTATATGAGAATAAATATAAACTGTTAGGTCATATGAATACTTTTCTTTTTATTCTTACTAGTTGCCTAGAAAAACTAAATACTGCAGTATTTCCATGTGGTTACTATATGAAAATGTTAAGTTATACAATTTATTTTAACATATATTAGTTCATTATATGCAACTAAATTATTTGAAGTTTTTTCTGCATTTTTTGGCAAAATAAATCGATATATCTATGAACTCAACTAAAATATTTAATAAAAATAATTATTTATAATTTCAGATAAATGAAATAATTTTGCTTAAAATATTTTATTAACATATTTTGTTCAGTTGAATACTTAATTTTGGAATATGTGTATTTTTATTTTGAATATATTAAAATACTTCGATGTACCTACGATGTATATATAATAAAATATTTCGATGTACCGTAAAAAATACCGACTCGAGAAACGCTATGGTAGGTAAAATACTTCTAATTCTTAAATACGATATAACATGAAGGAATATTTTTCTTTTTTAAACATTAACTTTTAAAAAATTTTTTCACGATATTAAATATTTTTAAATGAACTATTTTATATTAAAAAATCAAAGCAGTTTTTGTGTTGAGATGCAAGTAAGTTGAATTATATTTGTAAATTATGTCCTGATTCCTTAAAATGAGATAAAATATTTAAAAAAAAAAAAAAAAAAAAAAAAAATGAATTGCATAGGTGCTATAATTTACACAAACATTTCTATTTAAATGTATAACAACAATTGAGTAGATAATCAATTCTTAAAACTCATGCAATCTTGCCACACTCAGTGATTTAAAAATTAGTCTTAATTTACTTTGTTTACTAATAATTATTTAAAACAATCCTATAGACCCAAATGCACTAGTAATACATTACTCATTAAATTTCTACTGATAGAAGGGATCACACATTTTTCTTTTTAGTATACATTAAAAATGTATATGAACAATGAGCAATACAAACATTTTATTTGACAGATTTCCAGTAATTAAAATTACTTTTTTGCAATTATCTTACTACAAAAAAAAAAAAAAAAAAAAAAAAAAACCTATGAAAGTTTTGCTTGGTTCAACCATATCAAAAGATCACTGACCCTATCTCTAGATCAACACCAAGCAGAGAATCGACAATAAAAAAAAAGTTAGGAGAGAAATAATCGGGAACGAATATCAATAAGAGATAATAAAAAAGGAAAGAAAGAAAAAAGAGGTTAGTGAGGAGCATCCAAATTTCTTGGTATTGATTTTGTTTCGAGAAGAAGAAAGATCTTTTCTTTTAGAAAGAGAAACAAATTCCATTGGCGCTGCGAAAATCAAATTTGCTTTGAGCATTACAAAAAGCAGAAGAGTCTGCAGAACAAAAAGGAAGTAAAGTAATTTTTAGGAAGGACAACGAATGGGAGTTCGAATGATATCGTTCCAGACGGCCTGAATTAAAATCCGTCTGAAGATATTATTGTTGCTTGCAGCACCTTTATAGTTCAATGAACTATTACCTGATTTAGGTTTTAGCAATTACTTTTCTTGAAAGAGTGCATCCAATTAGCAAATAATCCAAATTTTTAAAGGAAGAATAGATTATTATTTGGAAATAGAGAATAATCCACTTATATTAAAATTTCCCGATTTCAATCTTTTAGGTGTATTTGCCATTGCGGACTTTACAAATAGATCTACTACAACGGAAAGCCATCCATCAGAATTTTTCACACTAAAGGTATATAAGGTGAAGGGTGGATGTAATTTGAAGCACAAATAGACAATGTGTTCCTTATCCAGGTAGAGTGTAATAAATATCTTTAAAAAATAGTTAAAGCAGTACTAATTTAACACACTAAGGACAACAATCAGTTCCAAATATTACCCGCTCAAGGTTTGCAATAAAAAGAGTATCAAAGTCTTATTCCTTTAGCGATTGTATAACAGGTAAAAGCCCACAATTGCTTCTTGCACAAATGAAACTTCAATACCACGCACGATGGTATTTGGATTTAAAAAAAATTCGAGGCATTTTCGTTGAGCGTGGAAATGAAGTTACATGTAAAACAATCTCTACTAAGTAAATTTTTGTATTTGAGTGTTATTCTTCTTAAAGATAACCAAATAAGTATTTAGGAAAATAAAAGTATTATATTATTGGAACATATAACTTTACGAAATTTTTATTATCAAATTTGGAAAATACTTTTTCTGATTAAGTGTTTATTATGTTAAGAAATATAATAATGTATAAGAAAATATGAGGTCGGAACTAATATAAGTATTTTGAAAAACTAAGGAATTTTCCTTGAACGTGATAAAACTTTACATGAGGGGATTCCAAAATTTTGAAGAATCCTTTTAATGAAGCATATGTAATTAAGAAAATTACTCTTATATAACTTATACCAATTGTATAATTTACAGTAAAATTTACACAGATAAAATTGTTGTGATATATTAATTGACAATTTTGTTACTTATCAAAAAAAGTAACTTTCAAAAATCCCTTTTGTCGGAAACTGTTAAAAAAATCATTTAATTTATTATTCATAGTATTAAAAAACGATTTTTACATAGCTTTAACTAATAAAGCTTTATATGACTGTAACGTACATTTTCAAAATTTATCACATTGATTACATTAATTCTATTATTCATAAAAAGTTACATCAGACATTTTGAGGGATTAAAAAGTAAATCAACTTTGTTCAAATGAATTTCTTATTTAAATAAAAAAATTCAAAGTAAACTATAAATGTTTTTGCTGTCAATTTTTTTCTCCATATTAAACAAACAGTTCTTATATATATTTTTTACACAAGTGCTGCTAATTATGTTTAAACTTTAGATGGATTATTAGTGAAGAAATTTCTAGGCAAAATACTTTCAACAAACTAGTCAGGAGCATGAAAATAGACATTTCACAAATTGATATTTCAATTTCACAGTCATCTTTTTCTGCATTAAAAAGTCTAATTCAATATTAAGAAATAGTTAACAAGGACCTTTCTCTGTCTGACTAGCAAAAATTCCGTTTTCGTACACCACTGCGGTACAATGAAAAGATAATTAGAATTATTTTGGATAGATATTGATTTGAGATAACATTACCTGATAGTCTTGACTTGCTTCTGTGTCTGGATGCGTGATGTTTTGCAGTTTGTCTCTTGAGAGAGCATGTCTCTTTACCAGATACGCCGTGATAGCAGCTAACAGTATGCCGGCCACAGCTCCGCATAGAGCAAAAGTCAAGATTATAAGTCTTCGGTCATGATTGGGTGGTACTGCTTCGTATTTGACCTAGAATGAGTTGTGTTCAATGATAAATTATTAGAGAGAGCGAGCGTTTTCTTGACAAGAGAACGAAAAATCAGAAATTAAGTAAAAATTCAACTTTTTATTGATATTGCTTTCAATGATTTGTAGTAGTGTCTATAATAATGATGGTATATTAAAATGGAAGTGGCTATTTTCACGTTAATAACTTGCATGTTAAGATAATCATACAAAATAAACGTGTAGTTTTGATTTTTTTTTTTTTTTTGAATTTTTATCGCAGTTAAGACGCCTCAATGGAAGGAACGTGTTAGAATTTTAAAACCACTAAAAGATTATATTTTAATACAAATTGATTAAATTAATTTCGGGTAAAATTGAGTTCAATAGAAGTACTTTTAGAGAGGGAATAGTTCAAATGCAATTTTTAATATTGACAAAATACAATTCCATTTAGGTACAAATTAAACAAAGCAATTGGTAAATGGTTAAAAAAATTTATTCAAATCATTAACTATAAAAATGATTTAAATTGAATTTTCGAACAATTACCAATTAATTTGCGTAATTTTTTACCTAAATGGAGTTATATTTTGCAGATGAAATTATCTCAATAATATTGGAAATGACCACATTCTGAGATTTTAAAATTATATAAGCAATTAGAACCTTACCAGAACCCTTAACCATCTACGCATAATATCATCGCTTAACTTATCTTTCTATCGCTTAACTTATTTTTCTATAGCTTAAATTATCTTTCTATCTATATAATTGTGGTACTAGATTATGTAAAATTTATTCATAAAATAAATCTAGTTCCTGTGACTATGATAATATGAATTTCGTGATAACTAAAGAAATCTTGGTTTTAAATATATTTTTTTGATTAGTTGTTTTCAAAATGCAATTTTTTGATTAAAAAAAATTATTTTAAAATGTCTTACCTTGGATTTTTGTAATTTTAAAACCCTACAAATAAAGCATTTTATTGCAATAGTGATTTTCTAAATACTTTCTTTGACAAGAAGGGAAAAAAAAAAAAACGGGAAAAAAACCCCTATTATTCAGTCAATATTTTTTATAAACAACTAGAGTTTTTAAAAAGCAAAATATACTGTCAACATAAACAAGGATACTTTTAAATATTAAAATTAATGCATGTTAGCGAAAGTATTAAGGAACTCGTTTACAGATATGAGAAAGTGAGATATTTATTATTAAATACAAGTTGAGTAAATTAATGTCAAATATTTTTTACGACCGTTTCCTCTGCTTCAAATGTTAATTACACATATCACGTTTTATTTGCAAACTAAATTATTCAACTACAAACGAAACATACTCGTAAATTTACGTTAGAATAATAACTCATTATGTAGTTCTTTGATTATTTAGTAAGCATCCGCGCTAACCAATGCAATATACAAAAAGAAGAAAAAAATGACACTTAACAAACTCCCTTTAGTAGTTTCAGGAGCACTTTAACTTAATTGTCGGTTTACGATTAAAAAAACTTTTATTTTTCTCTCGGTGAGTTTTAATGCTGGTAACAAAACACGTGGCGAACAGTTGCTTTGAAAAGGAAAGTAAAAAAAAACCCTTTTAAAATTTTTTGGAGAAACTAATTTTTTATTTATTTCTATTTCAAAGAAATAGACAAGTAAAAGCGTTCCAGGAATGCTTCAGCGAGTACAAAAAAAAATCAATTCGTTTGAAGTAAAAGCAGTCTTAAAATATATAGTAGAGAAAAAGAAGAGAGAAGGACAAATTCATTTCGTAATGGTCGAGATTCGTCTTCGAGGAAATACTAAACCCAAGCCCTATGTCTCTTTTTGCAGAAAGAATTCTTTACGTTAGCTTACACAAGTGGGGTCTGTAAAAGATACGCAGTGAAAAAGCAACTTCGAAAGCAATAGCAGTAATGCCCTATGGCTTTGTAATTGATATCGGATATAGCATCGTGTCCTTTTCCGTATTTATTTTGTTGGAGATAACATCTCGGAAGAGGTATGACAACAAGTCTATAGTGAAGGGGGTATAGGCAAGAAGGATTATTTATCTTGAAGCTAATTCTAGTTGGTAATAAGGATAAAAAAAAGGTAGTGTGTTTGAAGTATATAGAAGAGGTAGTTAACTCAGAAGTAATTAAGATTTTATTCGTGCTTTTAAATGTGTATAATAATACCAACTTTAGAAGTAATGTTCAGAATGTAATTTTGAAGGTTGGTATTGTTATTCGCATTTTTGCATGAATAAAAATATAAATTTCTGTGATATAATTACCTCTGCCATGTACTTCAAACATACTATCTTTTTTTTTATCTTTATTGTTATTTGTATTTGTCCTTTTATCCGATTATAAAGTAGTTGGATTATAAGTATATTAAATTTTATATAAATAGAAATATTCCATTGATAAAATTATTTGATTGAAAATTATGTAAAGGTTATATTCGACTAACAAATGGTGCTCGCTGATCAGATTTAGAGCCAGTGAAGCTAATGATTATGTTATTAACAGTATTCTTTTGCATACCAAATCATTTCTAATTTATTTGAAGAATGAGATTCTTTTTATTCAAAAAATACCCCTTCTTTGTCGGAAAACTAAGTATGTTACTGTAGGCTGCTTATACGCTGAAGAACTCTGACAATTTCTGTCAAAATCCATAAACAATAAAGAAAACTAACAATACTATTACAACCAATTTCTTACTAATCCTCATCCTCATTTGAGAATATATTCCTAATGCGACTTCCTATATCTTATTAACGCAGAAATTGGGAAAAGGATGGCACAATAATTGTCACGGTATGAAGTTAATATAATTGGTTCCATGTCACTGCGAGATCTAAATCCCAGAGTTACATGCGGATATAACTCTTCCGCAGTCAAAGTTGTTTGGGGTGTGGAGAAATAAAACTATTGGATATTTATTCCGAATGTAATTTTTCTAATGCGCTTCACTGGGCTATTTTAACGATGCATCGTTATAATCCATTTCGACTTTTCACTCTAGATTCAGAAAAAGAATCTTTTCAGCAGTTTTTGAGAAGAATTTAACCTGGAAGGCGTCAGATTGTTCGTTATCAATGAGTGATGAAAAGATTTATTAATATTTTTGTCTATTATACAGCAACTAAAGAAAAAGTATTTGTTTTCTAAATTTATCAATAAAAAATATTTATTTTCTAGACGTAAATACAGAAAAAAATACTAGCTCTAAAGTTAGAATTTTACAAAGGACCATAGCAAATTTAATGTTTATATAGCTGCGTTTAGGAAGAACGATAAGTTGGGATAATATTAAAAGTTATTTTTATAAATTTTTAAAAGTTATTATATGTTTGAAAAAGTTAAAATCTGTGTTTATCTTTGATTTCGATTTGGTTATCTTATTTAATTAAGAAAATCAATTAAACAATTATTTTATAAGTAAAATTTTTACTCAATAGAAAATATAATTCTTTAAAAAAACTGCTTATTGCCATCATTTCAAATAATGCATATTCAAGCGAAAATTATTGATGCATTGTTTAAAACTATAATTATTACAATTATAGATGCATTGTTTAAAACTATAACTGTTACAATAAACCAAGATTGGATTTTAAAACAAGTAAAGACTTTTCTATTAATCTATTCAACCCTTCTTGATTTTCAAAAAGATAATCTTTAAAGAAATTATCAGTTCACAGGAAGACAGATATTTAGCATGATCTCCAGAAGACAACCCCATTTAACGTGGCGACTCATAAGATATTGCTTCGATTTGGTTATCTGATTTAAATAACTAATTAAATTAAAGAATTATTTTATTAAATAATTTCAAATTAAATACATTTAAAAAATTTTGATTTTCAAAAAGACAATCTAAAGAAATAATCTCTTCACATGACGACATATATTTTTCATGATGTCAAGAAGACAACCCCAGTTAACGTGACGACACAAAAGAGCATCGCTTCGATTTGGTTACCTGATTTAAATAACTAAATAAATTAAACAATTATTTTATTAGTAAACGTCTATATTAAATAAATTTAAAAAATGTCAATTTTCATTAAAGGATAATCTTTAAAGAAATAATAACTTCACATGATAACAGATATTTTGTATGATCTCCAGAAGACAACCCCAGTTACTGTGACGACACGTAAGAGCATCGCCTTCGTGTCTACCGAGCAACGCATGGGTAACTCATATACAATGTCATTTCACTTCAGGCGAGTGGCTTGAGCCAGTGTATGAACAGATATCCCTCTCGTTATAAGCTTCCCGTGAAGCATTGCCCGATTTCAACAGACCCGGAGGCGCCATGCGTTCATATTAGATGACCACGGATTGTCCAGCGGTACTCCAACACTAGCCAGCCGGATGCAAACAAATGATATTAATTAATTTTACCCGGCTTGGATAGTGGACTGTAGTTTATATTAAATTGGGTGACCCGGAATGAAATGGTGAGGAGTCTGTGCGAAATATCTGGTTAATCAAGTGATCTGAATTAAACTGTGGATGTGGTCTTTATTTTTATGATTCGAGATTTATCGGTTGGTTTCAATTGATATTTCAAAGCCGAGAAGCTTTATTACCCGAAAATCGTGGTGTTGTTTGTAATGCTTTTCTGTAACTAAGAACATTGTACATTTATCTGAAATGTGAGTGCGCTTATAAATTATATGGCAGTAAGTATAAGAAATGCAATAAAATAATTCTCAGATCATTAAATATAAGTGAAAAGTTTCTTTTTAACCTCATGCTTTATGTCAAGTAGCTTTAAATTATTTTTCATTCTTATAACTATACTGTATGCCTTTTTTTATTTTAAATATATATTTAAAAAAATCAAAAAACTTTCATATGTTTTTATGACAATCAATGAGAAAAAGAAAATTCAGTTTACAATATAAATCAAATATTGATTAAACATCCAACTGCAATATGCAGAATGATGATGTCCATAACTACTCTACAACAAGAATTAAATTGAGGGAATTTCTCTTTTCCTCTAAATAATTATTGGTAATAATTTATTAGTGTATCTTAACTAAATGCAAATTTATTGACAAGAAAAAAATTCAATACACACTGTATTTTTACAGGTCGTTGAAAATTGAAGAATTTGTGAATTATCTGAACATGATGCAATAAAGGTTCTACTTTAATACTAAACACAATAAAAGGTAAAGGCACAGAAGTTAGTTAATTTTTAATTATTATTAAAAAGTATAAGGGCCATCCATTTATGTACTTTCTATTCAAAATAATCCCAAACTAGTTTTCTGAAATTTTTTACACATATTTTTCAATTACATTACAATGCCTAACTATTTTTTGAATACGTTTTGTAAGTACTGTCTACCTACCATTCACATTCAAAAGAAATAAAAAACTTAACTGATTTTCCATAATCAGGATGCCTTAAAAAATGATTAATTTATTCTTTTAAATTGGGATTTTATTGAGATAGGATTTATAGACAGTACAATTTATGTTTTCAACGAATTTTTTTTTTAACAATGTAGACGCCGGTGTTTTTCAATCGAAGGAAATTAGTTTAGTCTGAGTGCTTTTCGAGAAGGAGAGAAGCGTCTAGTTCAGACTTTATGCTACTTCAACCCTTACTCCTCCGGAAACGACAGTCTCATAAACTACGTTCATAAAACAATCGATCAAATATGGGAGCACTCCTTGAATATTCAAGCACTGGGACGGGCAAAATGAAACTGAGAAGGGGCAACTGAAATTTCAGTCCCGGGATGCTGAAAAGCCCTCTCCTCCCGGAGCATTTAATTAAAATCACTATATCACTATGGTAACCCGATCTTCATTTAGGAAGCTGGCAGAAAGAGAAATCGGAGGGTTGAGTTTAGAAGGAGGGTTACATCGGGATGGGAAGAGGGGGAGTTCCGATCCATTTTCAGCAGAAGATATTAACGCTGATCCCTCCCCCCTCCCCCCCATCTCATCTTTCCTTCATCTGCGGTCGTGTTACATTTGGGACCACCCCTCCACCCACCATTTTGAAGATATCGGGTGAAATTCAATTATGCCACTAAATATAAGCTAAGTGCAGTTTTTTGTAGTAATTGCGGAGACATGAGGTGCGCTTTTTATTGTTGTTGTTAATTAGAGGTAATGTATTTGTTGATGGAGATTAAATCAATGTTAAGGAATGAGATATTAAGAGAGTAGAGTGCGTGGGTGGTGTGATAGTGTTAAATTTTTAATTATGGTATTTGAAAAGCGTGGGTTAGTAAATTTAACATAACATTAAATTTAAGGACAAAACCGAGAAATCTTTGAAATACTTCATTTCTGTTAAATAATGTGTGTTATTCGTTTGCTTAAAATATAAGAATCAAGTTTGCAAATTTTTGTGATAATTTACACTTCGTGTTTTGTAAGTTATTTTTAAGATTTTTTTCTAAATAACATTGAGCGTAGTTAATATAAATAGTATTAATATATACTGTATGCAATTTCAGTTGTGAAGGTATGTTTTGTATGTATTCAGATGCACCTCAAAAGTTTGAATGCGTTATTATTTAATATAAAGTTTAAAATTAGACTGATCACTTTTCCAACGAAATTCCACTTAAAAACACTTTCACCTTTGAGTAAGGGATGCGGCATGTGGGAAAGTATTAACTTGTTTTGTCAATCATGCAGAAAGTATATACAAAAAGAATATACATGTTAGTTGTTTCCACTTTAATTGGAATTCTGCACTTCAAATGCTTAATTTAAACAAAATTATTTGACAAATTTTACTTTTTTTCAAATTCTGTTTAAATAGTTTAATCATAAATTAATTATTAATTAATCATATTTATTTATCTTTTATTAAATCTAATATTTTTAAATTTAGCTCTTGTATTTTTATGTATTTCATTTTCACATTCATTTATTGACGATTTATATTTACGTTACGTTATTATTACGATACTATTGCGTTATTATTACGATACGTTAAATATAAATCTTCTATTTAATAACATTTGTTTGAGAATCAGAAAAACGTATTGACAGAAGTGGTGAGTTTTCATTCTTCTCCAAATCTACATAAACTATTAAAAATACATAAGTTCATTACTTTACATTTACTTACTACTTTAAGGTCTTTAGAAAAATTACATTCCAAGCAAGTTATATTTTAAGCACAATGCCCTCCAGGCAAAAAGAATCTCCAAATGAAATGGGTATGTATATAACAAAACGAATTATTAATGACATTCTGCAGTTAAACATTGATTCACGATAAAACATTTGGATGTTTTAACTCTTTTAGGACCAAAAAAGATAAATACTCCACTTTTCAATATTTAATGGACATCGCAAAGCTCAATCAAAATATTTAAACAAGGATTGAGCAAAAACAACGAGAATGGAGAGAATAAAATAGCGTGCCGACAGTTTAAAACAAAGTATTTTATAAAATGGACTCCAAACAAATTAGGCGTTCGAAGAGCAGATTTTTGACTATAAGAGAAAATAAATAAATAAAAATGAATCGAGATCAGAAATAAGGAAATAACTTCTTACAATTGCATTCAATATTACTCCAATTTTTATTTATTTTCCTGCATTTCTAAGAAGAGAAGGAAATTGGGATCTGTAATCAGATTACTAAGAAGGAAACATGCGACTGACTCAATGCATTATTCACTGTAAGGTAGTGCCGAAAGGTGAGACAGCTATTCTTTCTAAAAAGTTTTGGAACGAAGGGCATTCGAAATTGAAAATGTAAATGGATTTCATTTTTTCTTGTTCTACTGCGATCCTGTTATTTTGCTTCGTGAAGGGGAATTCCTACACCTCTCGCTAAATTAAAGTTATAAGGAAACAGAATAAAATCAGGATGAAATAGAGAAATATTTTTGTACTAAATATTAGAAAAGAAACAGTGAAAGAGCGTGTTTTCTTTTTAATTTGATGCTTTTGTGTGCGTTCTGTGTAGTAGGATATCGCGTTATAAACTGATGCTTCAAGAAATACAAATTGAATTTGTCATAAACTGTTTTGGTTTATTCTTTTGCAAAAAATGAGTTGTTGTAGAATAGTGTAGAAACTTTAAGTGCTATAAATGTTTATAATACACTAAGCAAAGATTTTTTGAAAAACAATTCTGGTTTATTTAAAATTTTATGTAATACATTTATTTGCAAAACGTGTTTAACCCACCCCCTAACTTAACTTTTTACTTTAAATAAAACCACTTTACATCTGTGCAATGTTCAACACTGGAGTAATGTGTATTGCAAGAGGTAATAGGAAACATATTTTTGGTTATTACATCTTTCAAAGATAGTGCATTACCGAGTCAGTAGGACACTTTTTTTTTTACTCAATTATTTTTTTTCAAAATAAACGACTTGTTTCAACCGATCTACATATAGATTGATAAAATGACAAATAGTAAAAAAATTATGTAATAAGTTTTTTTTTTTTTTTAAACAAGCGATAAAAGCTTACGAAAGAATATTTTATATTCATAAACACTTATACGATAATAAATGTCGATTTAAATTTGGTGTGGGAACTCATTTCGAAGTGACTTTTCATTTGACATGTCATACATATATGTAGTATTCAAACTATTAATTGTTAATTCGGAACGGTGACCTCGTCCAAACAAATGCTTCTAGTCTTAGTAAAAGTTTATATCTAAATGAATGCTTTGTAAAAGATAAACTAAACCTCAACTTTTTAAATATTGTAAAAAATATTAATATTTTTAATTTCTAATAATTGAAAGTATTTATGAAAAATTCTATAAACAACCAAAAAGGTTTCAGATTAAACATTTAGATGCAAAATCAGCTGTATATTTGAATTATATAGTGTACCTATAATTCTCTACATTGAAACAGTTATCAAAATGAGGTATCCCATACCTTGTTTTTGAAGATTTTAATGCTAAACTAAACAAGAGTGAATAAATGTTTAACCAAAATTGTTTTCAAGTTGTTTAAAAAAAATAATTTCAGTTGAAGCAAAAGTAATGTTAGCATTTTTTTAGTGGCTTGTTACTCGTAACTGAACCCTAAGATTTGTGATTCAGTAAAATCATGATTTATATTAAAAAATCAAATTAAATTAAACTAAGAAATTTTGTGTTAATATATTCTGACAACACATATTTGAAACTGTTGAAAATTTTTAGTATTACTTAGCAAAGATTTCTGAAAAAATTAATAAATCCTATAATAAAGAAATCAGTTTATAGAACAAAGAAAAAACAAAACGACTCGAATTATTAATAACCTTAACAGCTAAAAATTATATAGGAAATAGGAAAAAAATAAATATAATTTGATATTTTTTAACAACATAAAATTAAAATTAAGTTTTGCTTGAAAACTTTAAGCCAAATAACATAAATATCGTAAGATGATATAATTAAATAATTTTTCTTATTTAAAAAGAAGCCTTAAATATTTTTTCAACGAAAAATGTGTATCTTTGAAAATTTGAAAACAAATGTTACTTAATTTATAATTTTAGTAAATGTTTGCAATATAAACATTTAGGTTATTTCACTGTATAAGAGAAGTAGCGATAGATTCCCACACTTCTAATGAACAAAATGACCAATTATTTGAGTACAAATTAGAATGTAAAAAGGGAATGTGGATGTATAAGACAATACAACAGGTAATGTAGAATCTTGACTTGTAGTCTCCTTCATAAACTTCTAAATAAGGACATTTGAAGACTATCACAAACATGTTGAGGTGCTGATGTGACAGAACCAGGTTGTTGACTGGATCAGCTAGGATTTCGTATTAAATCCTTTGCTAAACCAGTCAGCATCCGGGGCCTGTCAAACTTTCTCCGTTTCAGTAGACCTTCATCGATCGCCAGATACGTTTCCTTCAGCTACACGTTTCCAGTTTCATTAGGTTAAGGGCACCATACTTACATAAAATATAGATTTAGTAATAAGTACAAATCTCTCAATATTAATAAATATTTAGTAATACTTAGTTAGAGCACATACATTCAAACTGTATTTTTAAAATGTATTATGTTTCGTTGGGAATCACCTTACAACTATGAAATCAAATAAAAATGAACTGAAAAGCACTATAAAATAAAATAAAATAAAACAAAATACAAATGACCTATCTTTGTGGGATAAAGATTGGTCGATTACAAATTGCATTGGTTACTATAACTTCACTGCAAAAAAAAATTCAACTAATGACTTGTTTAGAAAAGTTACACTAGTTCATTTTATTAAGCTATTGCTTATCAATGCATTCTTGATTCAAAATACGAATGCATATGTTACTGAGCAAACCTGGTATCAGATTAAAATATACCACTACTATACTATACCAAAATTATGCCATTTAAATATCGTGGGAAAGAAGGTATTTTTATAATCTAGGCAATACAACTTACTCTTAGGACTAATTAGTTTATCCTGATACATTAGGGTAAAGAAATATTTTCCTAAATATAGTTTGGTCAAATAT
Organism: Linyphia triangularis; assembly: GCA_963978545.1. Lineage (NCBI taxonomy): Eukaryota > Metazoa > Arthropoda > Arachnida > Araneae > Linyphiidae > Linyphia > Linyphia triangularis. The sequence continues at coordinate 64,480,928 of OZ021724.1, forward strand.
ATATATAGTTACTTTGAATCAAGAATAACCAAAGAAAACATATTCAGTTCAATAAACAGGGAATAACTATCATTTTAGTCTATCTGAATTTAAGTACTCATGAAAATTATACATCTTCTTTGCTCGCAATTAACCAAAATCTAATGCAGCGTAATGAAAGTACTGTATTGGGGTAAAAAACTATTTCAATTCATTGGGGGTTTCCTAAGTTAGCGAAAGTAATTAGAATTAAACAGTAGTTTTTAAAAATATTTCTAAATGTCCTAATATAAACAGCATAACTCTAGAACAAGGATTGTAGTTTGATGTTCATATCTTGTATATAAGTCGGTAGTACACATGGGACGTGATATTACAGTTTCCATCAAAATTACACATCCGCAGAAGGTATCTGCTGTGAAAAATTTAAGTTTTTCAGGATTTGTTTCAAACGCAGTTCTAAAGATGATGATCCAAATAATTTCAAAGTATTTTCAATATCCTCAACACCGAAATTTTTTTAAAAATGCGATAAAATTGTAAAAAGATGCTAAGCGAAAGTTTTTATCAATCAAAATTATCTTTCACAATTGTCACCTGTTTTTATATAACATTGAAGTTTTCAGGTCAAGTTAAAATAATAAAAAAGATGCATGGGAATTAATAAATACATTTTTATTTATCTAAGCTATAAAACCAAGTGGAGTTCTGTCTATTTGTGTGTTTGTTAGTTTGTTTATAAGCCCAAAAAGCACAATACATTCCCGTATTTCAAATCCAGTAACACAAAATTTACGTTGTAGTTTCCGTTTGAAATTTTTAGTCCACCGCTTTTATTTTCAGAGCGTTATGCAAAGCAAACACTACACATAAAAAGGGTTTCGGGAATAAAGATAGCTACCAATTAAAAAAACCTCAAAGTTTGAAGTTTTTTTCACTTCTGTTAAATTCCTTTAATAATAAATACTTGGTTTTCAATAATTTGTTACAAGATTTTTTTGAAAAATAAATGGGTACGTGCAATAAATTAAAATATTACTATAAAAAAATCCTTCAGTTTTAATATGCTAGATTTAGTTAATAAAAGTAATGATTTAGGCATAAAAAAATTCTGAAAAACTTTAATATTTTATGTAAATGTGCTTTAATTTAATTTACTTTATAAAACTTCAGCTAAAAGCAGTCTATACTAACAGTCACACTCAAGTCATAGCACAAACTTTTTTTTATTGTCACTCGATAAAACATAGAAGTTAAATGTACAGTCCAATATACAGTAAAGTCCTTGGTAACAATTCCAGTGCCGCCAAATATAAAATTAAGGCAGAAAAACAGACAACTTGAAGTATATTTTCGATCTTAAAATCGTCTTTTTATATAATATTTATTCCTTACTGTGTACTGGGTAACGCAGATAGTATTATTATAAAAATATAAAATTTTTGCTTCCGTATTACATTGTAGATATAAGTCTAATACAAAAGTAATGCTCTTTTACATGGCAGTTTTGAGTTAATTTTCTCAGTCAAAATTGGAAACTAACAACTAATTTAAAATTGCTGCCATTTGACCAAACACGGTTGAAAATTTAAGTTGATATGTCTTAGCGAAATTTACAAAAATAACTATCAACAAATATAACATCATTTTTTTAAAAAAAATTACAGTGTAAAAAAAACAAATGGTAAATTACTCCAATCTATAGAAAATTTCAAAACACTGTTACGTTTTTTAATTAAAAATTGTGCGATGCTCCTTACCGATAGTTTTGTGTATTGAAGAATTAAAAAATTATAAAATAGGGTTTACTAATCAAGTGCATGACTTATTCAAATAATTTGTTTGAAATTGGTTATTTTTGTTTCAAGTAATATATTGGCAATATTTTTAATGCTAGTTTCACACGCATAATATAATGTTATAGAAATATATAAATGAAATTTACACCGCAAAACGTATATGTAAGCAATTAACCCAAGCATGAAAATAATAGTAAAAAGTTCTCTTTACTCATTCTTGTTTGAAATCATAAATAAGCAATTACTAACCAAAAATATAATACGCGAAAAATGAACAGGTTATGAATTATAAAAGAATTTCTTCAGGCTAGAACGAAGAAGGGGAACGAAAAAGAAACTCTCCTCCTCATCATCAGACATTCATTAGAAATTACTTTTTACGCCTGAAACGCAATATTGACGATAAAAAAAAAGCAAGAACGTACCACCAACATGGCTAATAATGTAAAGAGCTAATTAAATTGTAACACTATTCGGAGCAAGCCAGAAATATCCTAACATATCGAGAATTATTAAAAATGCAAATAGCGATGTAAAGGCAGATAGCTGATCAAAAGCCCCATTGCCCCAAGAACATGGGAGATAAAAATGTACGTGGAAATAAAAAGGAGGGCCGAGTATATTCATTTTCTTCTCTCTTCGTCATCTTTCAAACAGCAACTGGTATTGCAGCTTGAGGCGTATTTACACAGAGATAATTGCTTTGGCAAACATTTTCACAGACAACGTTTTTCGCATCGACAGATAACATGTGAAATACCCCGAGAAGCATGTATCTTTTGGGTTATCGATCGAGTGGGGGGGGGGAGCATGCGGGTTAGATGTATGAGGATTCAGAATGTATGGGAAGGAAGAGAGATTATTCTCATGCATTGCCTCTTCACTAACCTGCGATATGTTATGTTTGCGTTTGAATTGATGCGTCTTATGAAAAGCGTGGAAGGATATCAACGATGAGTGAAGTGGGGAACATTATTATTTTTTTTTTCTGTAAATATATCCATTGACTTAAGAGTTTAAAGTTCATTATGATAAAAATTTGTATTGGGAAGTCATGTATATATCAAAACTGTGGTTTATTAAATATCGTTGGACTTAAAAGCTTTCTAGCAAAAATTAATGTGGAAAAATCGTGCTTAACATATAAATGCATCGCAGATACAATTAAAATACACTTCTCTCCTGATAAAAAAGTGTAACGACTGAATTAAATAAAACAAAAACAAATTTATCGTAACTACAAAATAAGATTAACAAAGCATATTATTTCTTAAAAATAATTAAAAGAAACTTAATGCATGATATATTTATTTGCGAAACGAACAGAGCAATATTTTTAAAAAAGAATATAGAATATTCTGTAATTAAAAAAAAAAAAAAAAAAAAAAAAAAAAAGAGTTCATCTAAGAATCTGAGTACTTTTGGAGTTTTAATATCAAGTTTAGTACTAAAACCATATAACGGAAAAAAGATAAAATATTTTTCTTTTTAAATATTTAAAAATAAAGTCAAGTCAAAAAGATATCTCATAATTTTAATTTAATGGTACTTTTATAAATAACAGTACAGTCGGTATTCATTCATGTATAAATAAGTTGAGGTTCAAAGGACTTTTACTAAACTTAGAATCTTGATAATCACGTAATCAAAAAAGTTTTTCCATTGCCTGAATTTTAAACAATAAACTTATGATAAACTTCTTCATCATCTCAAGTGCTTTGAAAATTGTGAAAAATAAAAAATAAATAATAGGTATCCATTTTAAGACAAATAGTTTGGGTAATATTATTTGGCTGTAGTACTGAAAGCATTAACTAAATATTTTATTTTTATTACTCTTTGAATATTTAATATTACTGTCACAAAAATAATAGTTAAAAAAAAAGAAGCTGTTTTTCATTGAATACTGTTCATTAAACGTATTAAGTGAACTTAGTCATACGCTTGACCGTTTTTTATTTTTAAAATAATAACTTAACAACACCTTAATATTCATGTTTCCTAAAGTTAATTACAGAACTTTTGAATTCAATAAATAATTACTTTTAAAAACACCAACACAAAAATAGCTGTATTTGCTTCATCCTGAACAAATATTTTATCAAAATACATCTTGAGTTGAAAATACTACACAAAGACATATCTCCTAGCGGAATCACACCATTTCTCTTTGAAGGAATCGCAGATCAGGACATTTTTTTCACAACAGAGTATGAAAGACTATATGCATACTGTATGCTCTTATTCACTCAGAGCAAGAAGCATGAAAAAAAGTTATAAAAAAGAAAAAGCGAAAAACTAGTTCGGCCTCTTTGCACCAAAGATGGAAACGACATGCTTTTAGGGCTAAGTACATACAGAAAATATCTCGACTGAAAAAAGAATGGGAATAGGCAAACAAGAAGTCTGAAGTACTCGAGTTATGCGGACTCCCATGCGCAATTTGTTACCAAAGTAGAATAATAATAATGGCAAAAAAAAAAAATAGTGTTTGTTGGTTTGCATATGCGATATACTGAGTAGGGATGTTTTTATATCTTCGTTGACATTCTGATGCAGAAATGTATTGAAAGCATACTAAGGAATTTTGATTATGTTCTATGACTTGAATATGTATGTATCTGAAGAGTGCAAAAAATGTAATGAAATACAGAAAAAGTTGTTTGCACTTTTTTAAAATATGTTTTTAATGTGTCTGCTAACAAAAAATTTTATTATAGTTTATTCTTAACCTCATTCTGCATTTTAATCTATAGTCAAACATATTACTAAGATAGGTGTCTGTATTATATTACATAATTCTATCGCCACATAGCTAAGTAACGTATTATTACACACTAATTGAAATGTGAAACTTTTTTACCATTTTTAATGTAATGTAAAACTAATAGTTATAAATAATAACAAACCTTAAATAATGGTGACATGATATAAATATAAAATTGAACTTAACTCACTAACGAATACTCATTCTATTCAAAAGTTACTATAAGAAACTTACACCGATAGTTTAAAACAATGATTATTAATCTTGTATTTAAATTGCATAAATAACTGAAGTTTAACAAAGTGACTGGATGTCACCGTTATTTTACCCCTTTAAACTTATGCACATTTAATTGTGCACATTAATTTTACAGAAACAATATACTAAATTTCGGATGCTTATTTTACATTAATTTGGACTCATTTTTTACATTTATTATTATTTGCATTTTTCTTTTTAATACACAAATTCTCGATTTATTGTTGAAAATTTGTGTATTTTCCTGTTCTTCAAGTTCAAACCTGAAAAACTAATTACATTGAAAATAAATCTCCAAGTTTTCTTCACAATCGTTTTAAAAAAAAATTATACTCATGTAAAGTGTATTCATTGCATTAATATAGAATACGAATGGGTTAATATTTAAAATATATCCATACTTGTATGAAATTTTCCTTGATTCAAACAAAAATAAAGTAAGTTTAAATTAACAATTTAAACTTAATTATTATAATTTACAATAAAATAAGTGTACTGTTGTTGAAAATTCTAATTAGCTGTACTAACAAAAAGAGAAGAATCTGTTTTAAATTTGATTGTATGTAAATAATTTAATAATTGTATAAGAACAACTGCATGAGAATAGTTTTTTGAAAACAATTGTAAGAGAACAATTGTTCGATAATAATTTTATTATCTAATTAAATAGTTAAGGTGTTCATATGTTAAACGGCAATTATTTATTATAAAATTAAACGTATTTTTTGCATCCACGATTTAAAAATGGCTCAAACCCAATAGGTTTTTCCCAATGGATATATACCGAAACATGTCTGAAATAGTTTAATTTAGGTCCAATGGTATCGTTATGGTAACCCAAAGATTTTTATTATGTGAAATACCTTATATTTAGGAAAAGTTATTGTGCACAGCTAAAAGACCAAGAGTCTTTTTCCCTTCTGAAAGGAATAATAGGTACCCAGCGACTGTCATGGTTGCCTGAGTAATTGGTGAGGTACAAATAAAACGTGCCACTGTTGTTGAAATACGAGGCCATACGTTTGCAACCGGCGTCTAGTCTCATACAACTATCGTTTATTTTACCATCGGCCATAGGATATAGCAGAAGAAAAGATCTTTGTGACTGGAGGTCTTTGTATAGAATTGGAAGAAGAGAAGAACTGTATTAACAATAGGAAGAGATAGATAAAAATTGACTGACCGACAATATTTTAAGAAAAGAAGGAATTTTCCTGTTAGTATAGACAGGAAGTGAAATTTTAAAAGCGAATCTTTACTTTATTCAGAAAGTGTAAAAATCTTTATGTATGGTAAATTTTTTATAAAATTCAGTTTTAAATATTTCCTTCGAATATTCTCAATCCTCATTAATTTTTAATGATTGGAATTACGTTTAATGTAATTATTAATTTAGCATTATTTATTAAAAACTCAATGTGTACTATAATAGTAATGATCCTCAAAAGTATAAAATGTTTATAATTACATGTGTCACACTTACACAAATTTAATTTTACTGTGGTATTACATTGAGACATAAAAGACAATTTTTTCTGATTCAAGGTTGGAATAAAAAGAAACAAAAGAACTATGGCTATAATTTGAAGTACAGCTTTTTATAGTTTTATAGAGCCCGTTCGAATGAATCATTAAAGTTTTAATATATATTATATAGTTCTTGTCTATGAAGTATCATTTATAAAAATTTGAATCACTGAAACCAAACTAACAAATTCCTATTTAATTAAATTTTTTTACTCTTTTAATTTTTAGAATTTAATTCACTGTAGTCCAAGTAGCACGTATACATACTTTATATCAAGATATTTTGAAATTTTGGCAAAGGATTTTGTTTAGCATTTTGACATACAATGTAAAAATTTCAATTCATCGTTAAAAAATGTGGATGTATTCCCGTTCATTTAGCTCACTCCTCGAAAGCTGATTACATTGAAAATATATTTCCAGTTTCTTACAGCACTATTTAAAGAAACAATTATTCACACTTTAAATGCATTCAATGCCTATCATAGATTTCTAATACTTCAATGTTTAAAATATTTCTATAATTTTATTAATTTTTCCTTCAGACAAATGATATGAAAATAAGTTTGATATCAACCATTACTGAAATTCCTGAGGAGCTGTATTAAAAAAAGAGAAAAGAATCTGAGGGTTTTTAAAATTTGCTTATGTAAATACTTTCAATAAAATTTTTACTGCATTATTTTTGTGGTTTAATTTAATAGATTTAAACCGTATTAGGCCTTTCCCTCCAGATATAATAAGTTCTCAAGTTATAGTAAACGAAAAGTTTTAAATTGCTATATTTTCCCTTGACTGAAATTTCAGAAACAAATTACGTATTACAATTCAGTTCAGTTAAAATATTAAGCTACTGTGTGTGGATTCAGTTTTAATACGTAAGAATATAAAAAGCATTTATTAATATAACTTATACTTCTAAAATAAAATTCTCCACTAAAGCCTCATAAATAAAATACGCACTATTTTCCAAACACAAAATTCTTCTTAGACAGGCTCTGATACAACATTATAGGTTTGAATACAACAATACAAGTCGTTAAAATTTAAATCGTTAAACATTCAAGATTGATTTGTCATTTCTTAAATTAAATTCATACCAAAACATTTGCTCTTCACATTCATTTTGTTTGTTTTATCTATCAAGTTGATTTATCTTTGAAAAATCATTTTCAAACGAATATATTGTACGTATACCTATCAAACTTATATATGGATAGGAAACAACACTGAATTTAAATAATATGATCTAGTCACACTATTCTTTCTTTCACACGACATATCGGAATATATCTACTATGTAATACAAGCAACACGCAATGTTTTTCATCCTTCGAATCATTGACGCAATTCGTCGGTAGTTCAAGAAGGAAGATCATGCCATCAATTGAGTCTTATGGATTACGTATTCTACTGGGACTATTTTCGCGGATATCTATAATTCACCGCACCTTGAGATATTCTACATTTATAAATATATTTGCTATATACGAATATTTTTCTGTTAATAAATAGGATACACGTTTTTTTTTTTTTTTTTTCTTCAAATTTTGTTATTACCTAGTTTTCTACAGTTATTTAATAGTACAAAAGTACAATTCCTTTTCTGTTGGAATATTTTAATGAAATACAAAAACACTTGTATAAAATTACAAAAATAAATAAATTATAATTTATGTGTGATTGCATATGTTTTTGTTTTTGCTGCTTAGATTGTGTTGTTTTAAAAAATATATATATATATATATATATATATATATATATATATATATATATATATATATATATATATATATATATATATATATATATATATATATATATATAAATAAAAAAAATTAAAAAAGTGGAGCATAATACAAATTGTACTGTCAATTGTGGTACTACTAAGTTATTCAGATCTACAAGAGAAAATTTTGGTTGTTTAATTCCAGTTTTAGTTTTAAAGACACATGTAAAATTACTTTGATCTTATTATTTTGTTTAAAAAAAATAATGGACTCCAAAATGCTCTAAACTGCAAAATTAAATAATTTTTTATTTGACAAAACCAACAAACTTCAACTTGGTTTCAACTTAATTAAACCATTAAACACCAAACAAAAATTAACAAAAAATGTGAATTAAGAGCAAGATTCTGAGAAGTTGAACCACCCCTAATTCACACTATTTCCGATTTTTTAGAAAAAAATTACCACTCTACTGCCCTTATTAAATGATAAAATCTGAAAATTTTTGTTCCGTAGTTGTACAGTTCAAATTCTATGACTTATCAAAGGTCACCTTTAAAAATGAAAAAACTGGTGTTTCTGTGAGACATGAAAACTATTTTTAACCGTATAATACTGCACAAACAACTTTCCACTTGCATTTCTTCTGATATGGAATGTACTAATGGAATGTAATGTTTTTATTCAATTTTTAGAATTAATTTTGATTAACATAAAAAAAATCTAAAAATAAACATTATCTGCATTTAAAAAAAAGTTAATGTTAGTGTGAATGAATTTTAGCAGTATTCATTATTGAAAACATTTATAAACAATATACGTTTCGAAAATTGTTCTCAATCATTCCTCTCTACTATGATGGAGTTAAAATATACTTTTAATTTTGATTAGAAATTTCATTTTCCTGTATCACATATTCTACTTTTGATGTACATCCCACATTCTACTTTTGATGTAAATCCCACATTCTACTTTTGATGTAAATCCCACATTCTACTTTTGATGTAAATCCCACATTCTACTTTTGATGTAAATCCCACATTCTATTCTGCTGCATATATGTACCAAGGCATTTATTTTTCGAATGAATAATGGATAAAGATATTATAGCTATTATTTTTCTTAATTTAAAACTTTCATTCTTATATTAATTAATTTTGGAACAAGCATGTCTATCAAAAATAAAAATTATGATAATTCTTCAAAACAGTCAACAGCTTTGTTAAATGTGAAATATGAAAAAATAGAAATTCTGGATAATATTTAGAAAAACTATACGTACATAAAACAAAGACTCAATCTATAAACGAATTACATAATTAAGTCTTTCCACCATTCAAATGAAATAAAATTTGTCTAATTAAATCTGATTTGAGTACTAAATGCACCATCGTCTTCAAACCACTTTATTATCCCTCTTCCCATCCCGCTGAATTATTTAGACGTATTTTACGATTCAATACTGCTTTTGACACTTTCACAGTAAGCCTCTAATCGGATCACCATACCATGAAATTAATTTAATCTATCGCTCTTAAAGGAATGAATTATTTAAATTCGAGATAAAGCATGTAGAAAAATTCATACATATCGCAAGTATATCTAATGGAGTATTATTAGCATGATATAAGTTTATATGTAGTTTAATAAATTCTATTAGATTTCAAAGGTAGTATGCTGTAGTGGATTTAACGTCAGAATAAAATAATACATATAAGATGGAAATATGTAATTTAAGATAATCAGTATTATAATATTGCAAATGAATGTCCATATGAGAATACTCTCGAAAAATTTTCAAATAGTTTTAAATATAAACAGATACCATCAAATAAGTTCCCAATTAATATTGTTTTAATTTATATTACATATTTACCATTGATTTAAGGGGTTTTCTTCAACCTACTACTAAATTACCTTAGTTCGCGATATTTTAATACGTGGTTAAATGTAATAAAAGCGACGGAAACTAATTACTTATTTAAAGAATTTTACCATAAATTATTAAATTAAAAAAATTTCCTATCTCATCCTATTGTTTAAAATCATGTGTTGTTATCATTGCATACAAAAGGATGGGATAATCTATGGTACTTAAATTATTATCAATTATTTTGTTATCCCTACGAAAACGTAAATGTTTAAAAATACCGAATTCTATATTTTTTGCAATTGTCCGTCATAGTAGTAGAGAGTTATATCAATAAATGTTGATAAAACTAATTTCTTGTATAAATTTTTCGAATTTATTTTACGTGAAACTATTCCTAAATTTTATACCTCCACAAAAACTCACAAAATAAAATATTAAACTTTTATTTAAATATGTTTAAAATAAATTTTAATTTATTAACTTTTATATGCATATATTTTAGGGTAATGAAATCTGTATTTTCAGGAGTATAAATTTCCAATATTTTTCTAAAAAATGAAACTTATACATTTTTAAAATCGTCTCAGCTCAATGTTATGGATGAAAATTGCACGAAACTTTGAAATTTTTCCTTATTTATGTTTATTATGTTTGTAAATGAATAGATGACTTATTAGTACTTCCTCTTCACCACCGTAACCACTATTCCTATTTCCCATAATTATTGGGATCCTAAATATTATTTCTCAAAGTGTCCATATATTTCTCAAAGCATATGTCCTTATTATTTCTCAAAGTGTCCATATATTTCTCAAAGCATATGTCCTTATTATTTCTCAAGGCATATAATAAGAAATATTTGTTTGTAAAATAAAATATCGATTCATTAATTAAAAACTGAATTCTAGTTAGAAATATAATTTTTTGAAAAAACTTAAAATTATATATTTTATTAATCGATGAAAACTTCAAATTTGCTAAAGAGTAGTTAGATTTGTATTTATATTCTAGTGTTTGAAGAGGAATTATAAGGGCGATAAAACAGCCATATATGCTTTACGAAGAGAGGTACAAGTAGAGATTGATGAATTAAACAAACTATAAAACATATTAATTAACACGAAGGTGATTAATGTGATTTATTAAGTTTAGAGGGGAGTTTTGTGATTGGTATTTAATGCATGTTGATTTTATCTGCATTGTTAACAGTGTTCTCTGATTAATTTTTTAAATCCAGACTAAAAGGAAATCTATAACATTCAAAACACGTCAAGTTAACTATAATTTTTGTAAAATTTATCAATTGGAAGTTTTCTTAAAATACAGATCGTAATATTGGGTTTGAGCTATAATTTTCTTGTGAAACTTATTGCTAAAATCTTCAACTTTTCAAAATTAAAAAATAAATTATAATGCCAAATTTTTAGGTGTTTTCAAACAAATACTATACAACTTTATAGAAAGAAGTTTTTGTCACTAAATATTACCTAAGTTTACATGCTTGACATTTACAAACAATTCTTGTCTGATAAGTATTGAAGTATTGAATAACTATATAATATATTGATCATGTAACTCATGAATATTTAAAATCATAAATTCATGGCTTCCCATGAAAAGTTAGGAATAGACGCACTGAAATGTAAACATGAATAGAACATGCCTGAGAATTACTGTCACAAATCTAATAATTGGTTAAAGATTTGAAATCTTATAAAATAAATAAATAACAAAACGCGCAATTTATTAACATATGTCCAAACAAACAATGGAAGAGCAACACCGTTTCGTTTTTAATGCAAAGTTAAAAAGAAAAAAGTTTATAGGAAATACCAAATCCTTTTTTCTAATGGTGAAAAGAATGTTAGCTTTGTGTTTTTTCTTGTTTTTTTTCTTTTTTGATAGGGGAGGGAGTGAGGAAGAAGACAATTTCTCTTTCTTCATCCCTCCTGACATATCTCTGTTCCGAAGCAATAAAGGTCAATTAGTAGTCACGGGACGAGGAGGGGAGAGTAAAGGAGATACAATATACCCATGGGTGCAAAGGATTTGCTTTTAAATCTGTAGAAAAGAAATGGGAATTACATAGACTACACGTTCTCTTACGGCATATGTTTGATGGGTTAGATAAGTTATTTTTTATAAATAATTTATGATATATAATTAAGATATATTATTGATTAATTATATATAATTAAGGTGAAATGTATATTTTATGGGGTATGTTTCAGTTTATTTTTCATATTGACAGAGTGCCTCAAAAAGGTGGTACTGGTTTGTTTAAAATTTAGAGATAGGGAATCAGTGTACAGAAAAAAAATTCAAAATTAGGTAAGAAATTATAAGAAGAAAGTGTCATTATCTTGCATTCAATAATTTTGTCTAAAAATATAGAATTTATATTCTTAATACGGACTTTAAAGTTTTGTTTTTTTTCTTTTTAATTATACTAACTGAAAAAAAAAATCTATCTTTAAGTTAACTGTTATACAACACATTCTAAAACGTAACCTAGGCCCCTTTAGAAGAGCATAGTAATGAGAGAAATTATTAACGTTAACGAATTTTTTTTTTTTTTTTTTTTAATTTTCAGATGTTAGGTATTCTGCAGCCTATGAATATTTTGAATTTAAGAAATGATGTTCGGAATAAAAGTGATTTAGTCAACAGAGAGTTTTAAATAGACAAATCAAACACATTGTTTCAGAACAGATTTGATAACATTACAATCTGTAAAATTGAATATAATTTTTCAAATAATGTTCACTGAATTTTAAAACCATTATTGCTTAGTTTATTTTAAAGATAAATTGTCATTTCTTATTCATAAATCAGTTTTCATCTCCTGAACATTTAAGTAATTGGCCACTTTTTCCATACAGAAACACAAACATTCCAAATGTTGTGATTTTTTTAAATAAATTACACATACAAATTACATTAATTTTTTCATTTCTTACATAAATTTAAGTATTTTTTTAGCTTTCTCTAATGCCTCATATTTAACAAAAAAGGGGATAAACTCCAAACTAGGACACATGATACTAAGTTTTCATTTATTGACAATTTTTAACTAAATATTTAATTCAGTTTGTAACAGAGCAGGTTTTATTAGATTGCAATAAACACCACATATATAAATTTTCTAGATAAAGAGATAGGACTAGCTCAATTTTAAAATCGTTAAAATGCAATTAATGTCAAAGTTTTTTTTTGTATTTTTTTTATTTATTCATTGGTTTTTTTTTTTTGGATACATTTTTGTAATTGACATTTTGTCCTTATAGACTGTGTAAAAATGAAAATTCTTGAAAACCAAACATCCTTTTAATGATTTTTTATGAAAATATTTTTGCAATTGAGACATTTTATAGATGCATACGATTAAAAATGTTTTATTTTAAATAATTTTTAATTTATCCTATAATCAATTTAAAACTAAGAATAATGTATTGGAATTAAAAACAAGTACAAGGAATAAATCCTAAACTATATAATGTAGCATTGGAAATTGAATAATAGAAATTTAATAATATAAAAATAGTTTGTAAATGCATGCCAACCATCTTTAAAGTATTTTACTACAAAAATGTTCTAGATATTTTCAATGTCTGGCATAAAGTCTACAAACTCTAAATACAAATTCTGTTTAGTGGTATCAAAACTCTGGTGATATTAATTATGCAGTGAGTTTCTCAATAAGAAACTATTCAAGAAAAAGAAAGAAAAAAAAAATATTCACTACAAAAACATTGCTTTTAGTGCCTGATGTCTTATTTAGAATTTGTATTGCCTTTTATTCAGTTATTTTTAAAAACGCTAGAGATGGAAACATTTCTTGAAGAGTAAAAATAATTTCAGTAGAAACCTCTTAAATATTTGAAATGCTAAAAGAAGAGTTTCAAAGCGAATAGTTTCTTTGATCAAAGCTCTCATTAAATATGTAGTTTTAGAATAAAGCAAAATTAAAAAGAAGCTATGGAATGAAAGAAATTGTCACGTATCTTGTGCAATCTTGATTTTTTTTTTTTTTTTTTTAGTTTTTAGTAATACATTAAAGGATTTTGAATATATTTAAAATCTTCATGCCACATTTAATAAATAACGAAATGTTGTTTAAATCTGCAATAAATTTATCTCACATAATTTGCTAATATTCTCTTTAAGAAGTTATTTTTAAGATTTTGATGTATTTATTTAGAAAACTTAATTTAATTATTAAATTTTTAAAAAAAATCTCTGTAGCTCGAATGTATTACTTGCATTTTTTTTATCCAGAAATATAATGAATCATTGTTATGTTATTTCCAATTGGCATATTGTCCTTGGAAAAAGACTTAAACAAAAAATTAAATATTAAGTTAGAAGCTTTGTTAGCCATCAAAATGCCTCATTATGTTGTTTATGTATTCAAACTTGAAATTTTCTATGCAATTTATAGAGAATCCACATCAGTTTTAAAACTTATAGTTATCCAAAATTTATACATAAATTAATTTCAATTATATTAAGATTTACTTTTTGTTATCCTCTAAAATTCCAATATGAGGAAAAATTTGATTATATTTTGGAAATTTCATAATCCCCAACATTTTTCAAAATCGGCTTTTAAATATTGAAGTGTTAAGATACACAAAATTAGGACACAATAGTAAAAACACAATACTAAGAATTAAAAAAAAAAAAAAAAAAAAAAAAAAAAAAAAAAACCCTCACCTATTTACAAATATTTAACAAATTTCATACCTTTGCATTTATAGTAAAATTAGAATAGTATATTTTAAAGTATCATTTTTATGTAAAGGAAATTTAGTGATGTCTTTGATTGATTTACTAAAATGCTCATATAATTTTTACTTTTAAAGTATCGTAATAATTAATAGTATCCCCAAAAAATCCCTAATTTTTACTGATTAATGTAAAAATTTCATGTCTTCTTTATGAATTTGCTGGGTGCTTTACCTTCCCCCCTGAAAGAATACGTATGGTAAGGTAGATAAAATTAAAAGGCGTCATATATATATATATATATATATATATATATATATTATTTAATATATATATTAAATATATTTATATATATTAAATATATTTATATATATTAAATATATTTATGTATATTAAATATATTTATATATATATTATATATATATTATTTAATACATATATATTAAATTTTCATTCTCCAAAAGTAATTTCTTTGTGTTGTAAACGCTGATGTGATAAGGGTTTTTGTTTAAAAGAAATACTTTCTCTAAAGTGTTTATTTTTTGTGTGCATACTTTTAGCTACAATTTCTTATATAATAGTGTTTATCCACCTACTTGCAAATGGTTGCATGTTAGGTTTATATAGTAAATGTGCAATTAGGTATACTTGACCCAAGGCATATAGGGATACTTGTCCCAAGATAGGGATACTATTGGAATGCATTTGGTAGGTTTTATTGATTTTTTTTATTCTTCTTACACCCTTTTGTTAAGTATGTAAGATGTTCAATAGAAAAAAAGGTATTGTTACTGATGTATATTCTTGAAAGTTGTATGTCGTTTTCTACCATTGATGTTACATGAGTTAACGATATTATAATTCCCACCACATTGTTTTCACAGACTACAACCATTAGGTGTATCAGTTTATTCCTCTTTCAAAAGATTTTATTAAGTTCAATAAATCACCTGAAGATACACAAACCTGACATATTCAAGCTATGCTTCATCCACCTGAGTTTTCAATGAGAAATGATAGAATTACAAATTTTGGGTTTTAATGTGAGTTTACATTTGCAGTTAAATAAAAAGTTATTTTCTTATTTTTGAAATTGTATATGAGCAAAAATAGCTTTCAAACTGCAAATATTTTTAGCATTCTACAATAAAAATAAAAGTGGACGTCATATTAACATTATGTAGCTAAAAAAATAAAATGTATTGACCTCATTGAACAAGTATAGAAAGTATTAACATTGGACTTATTAATAGGAGTCATGTTATTATTTTGTAAAAGTGTTGAATTTATAATTTTAAATTGTATACTCCTAAATATATGACTTGGGTCGAGTAACCCTAAGGGATGGGTCAGGCATCCCTATACAGTGGGATACTTGACCCAAGTTGAAGGTTTTTTTTATGTACATTTTACCACTTTCACAATTAATACTTCAGAAAGATATTCATAAATATTGTGTAATACTTAATGAAGTATAAATAGACATCATTTACACACCCATAAGTAATGTAAAATAAAAACGAAACACCCAAAACTAAAAATTGGGTCAAGTATCCCTAGTTCCCCCTACATATATTACTATAAGGGAACTTGAGTGTAAATCTGACTGAGAACTCAGTGAAAGCATACGCGCCTTTCAAGAAAGAATCCTATGTGTCTAAAACATTTTGCTGAGCTGAAATCGATTGACAGACGACTAAACTTTAATATGTTTTCTTTCAAAACCGGGATGAAGAGAAAAAAAATAGAGAGAATTTCGGTTGAGAAAACAATAGAAGTATTGCAATACTGAATGAAATATTTTACAGATCAAATAAAACGAGAGTTGATTTATTATTTCAAAAGAAAGTTTGTTTGCCATCATAAGGGTCTGCTCATAAACCAGTAAATTGCTTTTCCAGTGATATTTTTGCTGTAAAAATATTGAAAATAAATTTTAAAATTTCATTTTTCATTTCGACAAAGTGCTGAAATTTTTATCGTGAGTATTAGAATTTTGTAGAGTTGAAAATGAAATGAAATTAGAATTTTTAATAATTATTGCTTGAAAATGAAAATTAAAAAATTAACAATATACAGTTTGTCACAAAAATACGATAGCGTTTATTTTATTAATTAGTAGCTATAAAGAATCAACGTAAATCGCAAAATAATTAACCTAATGTAAGGAAGATAGCGGAAGATTTTCGTAGGAAATATATGTTAAAGTTATTAAAATAAACATTTTTACCTAGATGGAAAAATATCAAATAAAAGTTTGTTCCTAAGCAACAATTTCATTCATGAAAATAAGTAGCACTACTTTTAAAATTGATTGAAATCAAACACATTCAAATATGTAATTCAAGCCATTTTAAACGGGACATGGAATGATGAAAATTAAGGATTATAATAAAATTCATTATTTTAATTCGAGATTTGAGTTTAAAAATTAAGAATTAATAGAATCTAAGAAAGGGTGTATAGAAGATCTCTTAATGGAAAACGTTAATAAAATAATTAAATGAAATACATCATAATACATTGTATAACATTGCTATCATCGACATGTATGATTTTAGTTTTCTAAACGAAGATATGACTCCTTCAATTTGAAACTCCTATAAATGTAGTCAATAATACGAAATGTTAATCATTTTTCACCTGAATAAGATTTGAACTCGAGAACATTTTTAAGTAAAAATTGTTAATACAAGATGATTAAATTCCTGTAACATTAATATTAAATTACTCATGGAAATTGTTTATCCCTAGTGAAAGCGAAAAACTTTATAGATTTTTATGATTTCATTGATTTCATTCACATGCAAATTAATTAAAAACAATATGTTTAATACATACATGCTAAGCTTAAAAATTGAATCCTTGCGAAACTATTCAAAGTATTTTTATATAAATATTAAAATACAGGTTCTTTAATTATTAATAAGGTAAATATCAAGTACTATTGACGCTTTAAATTAAAAGAATTAAAAAGTTGTAATCATTACAAATACCAATTTCCTTTCAAAAGAAACAAACACTGGAATGGACTCAATACCAACCATAAAAATATACAACCATTTTTCTTACTGTAATGAACCCCATATTTTTCAATTGATTAAATTCATTCATTTTGTAAATTATTAAGTGTAAAAGTTGGAATCATTTTTAATGGTTAACTTTTCAACAAAAGAACATCAAATCCAATGTATATAAAATGTAATATTTTGGATATTATAGGATTAAGTTAAATCTCAAACCTTACCTAAATACTTTCTTGCAATGGTACTTGACTCTGATGTCTTCCTGTTGAATTTTTCTGCTCTTTCAAATTCGAAGCATCGATGGTGTACTTGACGAAATTAGTAGTTTTACTGGTAGAAAATTATCTTCAAGCATCTACTAAAATAGTGATAATATTCGCCTCAGATGACATAGTATTTTTCTTTTGTATTAAAGTTTTAAACTTCTGAGAGTGAGCTTGACTCAGAAGTTGATTCCCCTAAGTCATCTCGAAAAGAAGTTGACATGTTGAGAGGGTTGATTAGCTTATTGAGGTTAGTTACAGTCTTAATCGATGTTTATTCGACAGTCTTGAATTTCGTACAATTGGCCGAAAGCTTTTTCAGAAATGTCTTTTCTTACGACGAGAAGAGAGGTTTTGAACTTTTCAGAGTACTTGACAGGTGTTGAACAAAGTTCTTCAACTAACTATACTGGACGGGATGAGTCTAACTATGTGAATGTAACAGTTCCTTTCACGAAAGTCTATTTCTTCAATTATAGAAACATCTTCGAGTTCATTAGACGCACTTATTTCAGTAAGACTATGAAAACAAGTGTGAAAAGTTTGACTAGGCCGAAGAGTTCTTTTGTGAAAGGACAGTTAGTTTTGGACAGTATGTAAATATGCACCGAAGCAATATGTCGACATAAAGTTCAACAAAGAGTGTGAGTAGACAAAAGTTTTCAAAGACGCAGTAGTGATTTAATACACATTTTTAAGTTCTTTGAAATCTTTTGACGAAGTATGCGTGAATATAAGTAGTTTTTTAAATATTTTTTATAGTAATTCTATTTTAATATATATAAGAGAATAGTTTTCATAAAGAAATAGGGACAATTTTGAATTTTAAATGTTACTGAACAAATTCACCTCTAAAAGATCTATATAGTTAAGGATTTATAAATTTAATATAAAATACTGGAATTGATTTTTGCAAAATGAAATTTTAATATTTTCAGTCAGCATTTGTCCAAAAACAAATTATATTTCAAATAAAAATTTAATTTGTAGAACTTCGTCAAAAGATTTTCTATCAAACTGTTTGAAAATGTTTGACTAAATAGAAAAGAAACATTAAGTAACAGTTGATCATACATGTTAGCTTTAAATATGTAAATTCAAAATTATCTAAAATATATCAGCAATGAGTGGGTAAAAACTTAAAATTAAAAGGATAAAACATTTTTATAATTATATTGAATAGATATTAACTTAATTTTAACAATTAAAAGAGAAGCAGTCTGATGACTCTTCATGAACTTGAATGGAATTTATACACATATATTTCAGTTTTAAAATGATGAGATGAAATATTTTACTCAGAAAAAACTATTTTCACATTCAATTATTCAATTAATTACAGCATTTTTAAATAATGCATACAGTTTTAGTACTTGAGAAAATTGTGAAAAATATTATATTTTACACTTATTTTAACATGATTTAACAATTTGAGACAATAAATTTAAATAAGATAGAATAAAACTTTTATATCAGTATTTTGGAGTGATCAGTATTTTTTTTATTTTTTTTTAATTATTTTTTGAACATATGTTGGCAGAAAAAAAAAATTTAAAGTTTAGAAACTTACTTTTAAGATATTTTATCATTAAATTTAGATTCGATAAAATAGAAATACTTTAATTACTGACCACAAATTTGCAAAATAGCAAGGAACATGTATCTAAGTAAAATTTATTATCTTTTGACAAAGAAATGGTTCAATTATAGATTTGATAGAAGGTAAAAGCATGTTTCTCATTCTAAGTATAGTATTTTAATATTGAATTTTTCAATAAGTATGAGAACATATTTGAACAATTAGATTCCTTTAAGTGTCTTAAAAAATAAAACATTATTTAATGATTTAAATTCTGAAAGAATTTGTCTGATTTTATAAAATGTAAATTACTTGATAGATTCAGTTTATATTATTTTAATTAGAATTTTCTAACAATCATAAAGTTTTATATTTAACACATATTAATAAGTATAATTACATTTTGATTAAAAATGCTGTTTATGTTTAAGTAATAATTTTTACATCAATATATTCATCAAAGCAACTTATAATATTTTAAGATTCACGATTTTTAAAAGTTGCCAGTTACAATAGGGCTGTTTTAGGAAACTGCTTTTTTGTAAAGCTCATTTTGGAATCCAACCATCAAATGAAGTGATATGCAACCAATGATTCTGCTCAATCAACCTCAAACTACAGATGAATGGTGAAGCTCTTGATGAAAAGTTTTTATGTGGCAGAATGTTTTTCAGCTTTTGTTACATATGTTACATTTTAGCTCATATTTGAAAGCACCATTAGGAACAGTTCTCATGAGGTAAGATCTAAAGTTTCATCTCTACTTTTTAAACTAACCTACTTTTAGAGAAGCTTGATGAAACTTTCAAATTGACGGGACATATCTATTGCCACTAACATATAAAGGCTAAGAAAATAATCAGAACGCTTTTTAAAAGAGTTGCGGACACACATTTAAGGGCATATAAAGCAATTATCTCTCTGTGTATACATATATAATGATCGAATAGATAAAAAAAAATTAAAACTTCCTTTAGTATGTAAAGTTTATAGATAACGAAACATTATTTTAAATCTGATTCGAGTTCTTCGAGGTGGAAGTCTCTGAGTGGTAGTCAATTGATTTGTAGTTCTTTGAGACGTAGTAGTGAACGCATTCGGACGAAATCTTGGTCTTATTCGAAAAAATAACACTGCATTAGCGGCCACTCCGGGGAAAGAAATAATGCCAAACTCTGCGTAACTCATCGTGTTGCCGCAAAGGAAAATATTTCAAATTTAGACGTTCAAAATTATAAGAAAAAAGCTATCAAAAGCTAAAACTTTCTGCTTCAAGACTCACCCCTTGGGTAGGGATAAAACTCAACCATCAGACGAGGTGGAAGGAAAGTAGTTGAAAATACTTTACCAGGAAAAACGAAGTAGAAGAGAGCTCTTCAACAGAAGATGGGGAGGATGGAGATGCGAAGATTCGGAAGAGGAGGAGAGAGGAGGAAGAGGAGAGAGGAGATGCTGCTGCCAGGAGTGCCGCCGAGAAGAGTGCGGAGAGCACTGAAATCACGGACTTTTAAAGGTTTTGGCCGACCAATGGGAGTAGGGCGCATCCCAGAAGCCCTACTTCCTGGTTCCGCCCCAGCATTAAGTAAGAGGTTCTGCCAATCAGAGATGACTATCTTACCTGGAAAGTTCGAGACGCATTGGCGGTTTTGGAAAATGTAGGGCCACTATGGATTGGCAATCCATCTTACTTTAGTTGGCGAGCATTGATATAATTAAAAGGGACTTTAAAAATATTGAACCTATTTTCTTAATCCATAATCTTAAATATGATTCTAATTTGCAAAATAAAAGGTTAAGCATTCAGTATATCACGTGGTTGTTTTTTGCGTCGATTAGGCTGTGTTTCTTAAAAGTATTTTGAAGTATTTATATTTTACGAACAGTCTAATACTAATATTAATAATTGTATTTGACTATGAATTATGATGTTAAGAAGAAGGGTTCTGTTAAAAACATCTTAATATTTATTTTTATCGGTTTTCTGTTTCAATTTGAACAAGTTAAAATAGTTCAGTATATCAGTTATTAATAAAACTCAAAACAGTTTCGGTAACAGGCACCAAAACACTTTTAAACGAACTTTTTAACGAATACCTCGGAAACACTTGTTGTAATAAACAAGTACTTAAATGCCTTTCTATACCTCTTCATCTCAATATCCTGCGACTACTCTTTGATTCTTTTGAAGATCTGCTTCATTATGTTTCGACCCAAAATAGTTTGAATTCAACCGAAAATGTAATTTGAACTACTTTCAATTTGTGACAGTAAAAAGAGAATAACATTACGCGCAATTTGTTTTTCGCCGCAAAAGATTCTATATCAAAGACGACTCTATGAAAATAATTTTACTTTGTTTATATGCATTATTTAATGTTCACCATAAGTATTAAAAAAATACTGTACATAATATAATATAATACAGTACAATACAATACAAAATAATATAATATAATATAATAAAATATAATACAGTACAATACAATACAAAATAATATAATATAATATAATAAAATATAATACAGTACAATACAATACAAAATAATATAATATAATATAATAAAATATAATACAGTACAATACAATACAAAATAATATAATATAATAAAATATAATATGGATGCACAGGATATTCTTCTGTTCTTATTTTTTTTTTTTTTTTTTTTTTTTTAAAGGTTAAAAGTTCGAGTGTATTTAAATAATAGCATGCTGTTATCAAATTTGAAATAATGCATGTATATGTAAGCACTATAATAATAAATTATATATAAAAAGTTTTATAATTTTCACTTCTCTATCTCGCTCATCAGTTGATAATAGTTCAAATGAATAGTTTACGAAAATGTTTCAACACTTTTGTTTCAATGACGTATTTTTATATTAGATGTATAAAAATTACACAGGTTTTACTTTAGTGTTCAGGATATTTTTATTTAAAACAAAC
Source organism: Linyphia triangularis (assembly GCA_963978545.1). Taxonomy (NCBI): domain Eukaryota; kingdom Metazoa; phylum Arthropoda; class Arachnida; order Araneae; family Linyphiidae; genus Linyphia; species Linyphia triangularis. The sequence goes on from OZ021724.1 coordinate 64,503,401, forward strand.
AACTTTACATTTTAAAAGAAAATAGCTTATAAAATGTGTTTGACCAATTCAAGTCATTCAAAGTAGAGTAATGTACTATATTAGTCAATATGTTTTTCTTTAAATAATAGCAATAATAGCCATCCATACACTCATGTCACACAAAACCAAAATATACAGTTAAATAATTACTATATTGAGAATCATTCAACATTATGTTATTCCTCGAAAATTATTGTATTTTATAGAACTTTGTATAAATTGAACTGTCTGATTTGTAAAATGAATAAAAGTTTTTAAACTTTGGACTTAAAAATTATAAAACATATATCAAAATAATTTTGATTTACATTTAATAAAAATGTTGTCAAATAAGACCCCATGCCAAAATAGTAAGTAATGCATGGCTACTACCAGTTACATTTCTGTTCAGATCAAGATCTCCGAGCGGCAGACTTTTATAAATTAATAAAATATTTTCGATAGGTAATAGCATACATATTTGTATATTTCATATATTTAAAAGAAATTACGAAAAACATTTCAGATTGAATATCACCGATTATAAATACCTACAATAACTTTTTTTCCCAAAAGAACCTACTAAAATCTGACTTTGATATATCTTATTAATAACCTCATCCCACTCATTTAAACATCAAAAAAATTTGGCGACAAAAAAACAATGCCAAGCGCTTAATTTGTTGAATGTGGCAACCCCTCAAATTTCCGGAAAGGGGCTTGTCCGGCCCAAGAAGGCACGTCCAAAGGTATCTGCGGGTCACCACAGGTTGGACAATTGAGTGTAAAACGATTGACGAATAGGCAACGAGAGTGCGCGCGCCCCTTGGGGGAGGGATGAGGCCACAGGGGCCACGATCACCTTTCGAATTAGTCCCAGTTGAGAGAAAATTTTTGAGTGAGCTTTGAAATCTGGAGCGGAGTTAAATTATCGTGGTATGGGATGTTGTTGCCGGGAGGGATGATCGGAAGATGAAGATCGCAAGGAAGGGTGTTGAGGAAACTTTAAGAAAGTCTATGCGAAGCATATGATAGTATCTTTATGGTGGATTATTATGAATTGTTTATTAGGGTTGGGTGCTTAGACAATTTGTTTTATTCTATTTATAACTAAATTAGTAATTTGGCTACCCTTCTTTCTGAAATTAGACTGGGAAAGAAAAGAGTGCATTGTTTTTTTTTTTTTTTTGTTTGTTTTTTTTTGTAAATTTTGGTTGTTATTGCAATACAACATTCTTATACATCTCAGAAATAAATTGAAATAATACCTATTGTCTTCAACATTAATATATTAATACTGTGAGGAATTACAACATTTCGGGAATCTGTTTCTTTACACTCCACTTATAACCCATTGGTATTCTTTCTCTAATGAAACATACTAATTGACGCTATAAAGTAGCAGTATTCTTAAAGAAAAATTATCAAACAAGTATATTTCAACGGGCTATCTTACAAAATAATAAGCATGGAGTTTCAATATATTATCAATAGCAGGTTTTTAGTTGATTTAGTACCTCAAATTGCACAAAAACGTAATATGTTGCTTATTTCTATTGTTATTTTTGTATTTTCAAGTTTTCTATAATGAAAAAAAAAATTGTATTTTACACCTTAAGGTATCTGAAAATGTTTGAATGTACACCATAATGAAAAACTCTCAAAATAGCATGTTTTTCAAAATAAAATTGTAGTTCAATCGAAAGCAATGACAAAAAGTAGAATCCTCTGGCAATCTTCCAACTAGTAAGTAAAGATGAAGTGTTAAACAAATATACTAAAAAAATAATTTATCAATAATTAACCTAACCCATTGGAAACAAAAAATCCATATGCGATAAAAATTCATTTCTACGATGGGAAAAAGGGGGGGGGGGAAGGAAAAAAACATGTTTTACCTCATAGTTTCGCAACAAGAATTGACGTTGATACCAAATCACGAAAACATACGAAAATACAAACTGCAGCACTATTTCTTACAAAAAATGTAAATTGCGTTACCTCATTAGAATTGCAATTGCAATTTAATTGCCATTTAATTATGTCCTATGATCACTTATCTTATTTTTTTATGTGTTTTTAAAAATTCACGCAGTTCCTGAAGGTGATTGTGTAGAATTACTACTCTAAGTTATATTAAATTGGCATATTTGATACCCATTGTCAAAGCTTTCTTCAAATGTATTGTAATATTATTTTATGAGTGTTTTTATATATCATAGTTTACGCTTATAAGCATAGTTATTTTTTCTTATCTCTTCTAAAAATTGAAACTTCATATATGAAATAAAGTAAAAAATTTCACAATGGAGTTGAAAAAAAATTTGCTCTATAATTGAAAATGCGTATGATTTAACTTTTAGATTAGAGTAACGAGCCATCTTTTAAAAACCTTTCTATTTGAATTATTATTTTTATGCATTTTAGCTCTAAAGGGTTTTTAAGCCGAGACACATTACCAAATTTAATAAGCATTTCGAACACGTTAATAGAAAAAGGAAAACAATATTATTTGATATTATTGACAAATTTAGAATTATTAAATACTTTGAATATTAAAGGAGGTTAGAACAATTTTATTCTCTGTAAATATTGAAATTTATTTAATGATAAATAGTTTACTTTAATTTACGATTACCTTTTGCTCTACTGTTTATTTTTTATTTAGCTATTAGGATAAACTTGCACTTTAGATAAATTTAACAAGCAATTTAAGTGACCCTTTTGTGGAATTAAAGATATTAAGCAATTGTGATCTTGTACTATTTAAAAAAAATCACGTCACAATAAGATAATTTATTAATGCGCTTGAAAGCCATTTATTGTAAAATACATTAAATTTTGCTTAAAGTTATAATTTTGCTAAAACATTTATTGCTTCTATTTCGACATACAAAAAAAAAAATTACTTGTGAAAAAGCTAATTTCATTATTTTATCCGAAGCAAAATTTTTCAATGAGTTACACATTTATACAGTACTAGCTGTTTGGCCCCGCTCTGCTGGGGACCCGTTGAAGGACACCTGTCATTTACGTGTTACATAGACTCGGAATTTCTCTGGAATAATTGTTGTAGGCGATCAGCTTCCAATCTACTACAGATGCATGGTTTCGTTAATTGTAATAGCACGTTCTGTCATTCTCCAGTCGATGATGGTTTTGCAGCGGTGATTCCCTAGCTCTCTTTTAACGGCAGATGCTTTATACTTTGCATTTAGACATATTGGCGGCATAGTAACAAATGACGAAATGATTTAAAAGTTTTCAGTGAATTTCAATAATCTTCACCGAACCTACGATTGAAGCTGTAAGTGATGAAACCAAATTGAGTCTAAATAATCCATTGTTATGCTAAATTATAACTATGTTTTGACTAACTCTCATCAAATGAAGTTAGATTTATAATTGAAATTAATTCAGTCAGAAAAATTTGACCTTTTAAAATTTTATAAACATCGAAATAATATTACCGCTATTAGTTTTTATGCTTAAAAGAATTTTGTATATTTTTTTAATGTGTACAAAACACCGGTAATCATACTCAACAAAATATGCTTGGTGTCTATAGTGCAGGTCAAGTCTCTATTTAGAAAATAATCATGAAAATATGTTGTACTAAGCTTGTAATTTTTGTTTAAAAATAAAACAAAATCTGAACTAAGAGAAAAATTAACAGGTATTGAAATGATAGCGTTATCTACCAAATTGTTTGCCAACTGAAAACTTATTGCCAAGTGGCATGTATATAGTATTAATATTGGTCAACGTGGTGCCACACAACACACTTAATTATATACGCAGGTGTTTCACATTTGACGGCCTTCTTACATTTGATTTTGTAAAGGACACATCCTGGAGAAAAGATATTATTGATTTATTAAGTTGACCAAAATCCAACTGAAAACATCCCATAACGACCCGAACGTAGAGTGGTAAATTAATTATGTTGGTAAACGAACTTTTAGGTGTTAGATATATAATAACTGTAATAGGCATAAGATATTTTCTAATAAAATACAAAAGCATTTAACGAATTTATTTTGTTTAAATATTATTAATACTCATTAAATAAAATCGAAATGTCAATACCTGCTGAGCAATACATCTTTGACGACAATACAAAATGTAAACAAAAACAGGATGAATTTAAAACGTAGAAAACAAAACGATGAATAAAAAAATAATTCTTTAAGACCGCACATGAGTAGAAGTTATCTACAGTATTGACTGATAGTAAATATATGGAAACATCACAGTAAAATTTGAATTTTTTATCAGAGAGACGATTGTATTACATAAAAATAAACAGAAAAATAAGGGGGACAAATTGAAATATTTGTTTGTTTTATTCTGATGTCATAAAAAAATATCGTTACCATTTTGGAATGGCAACGATATTTTTTTTATTGTTTTTTCATGTCATTAAATTTTAGTGAAAGTTGGTTGGTTGTTTTCAGATAATATGGCACCATCAGCAACACGAGGGCTATAACGCGCCGAAACATTCGTCATTAGACAAGCCAACATACATTTACAAACACCCATGCCTTACACGGGACTCGAACTCTCAACTTTGCGGTCTAGAAGCTAGCACGCTAACCACTATACCGTTTCATCGGCAATTTTAGTGAAAGATACTTGTAATTGAATTTAAAAGTTGTTCTCTACAATCTCCATGTACTACAGCTTCTATCGACCAAATTTCGTACCTGTAGTTGCAAAACTGTGGATTTGTATAAGGTTCAGACGCACGGACAGCTCAGTTTTATACATATACAGAGTATTTTAATAGTTTCAAACTCATAAATTAATCTATTGTAATGCAAATCAGAACAATATTAGTTAAACAAAAACGATAGTTATGTAATTTTAAAATTAATTCATATAACATTTCAATTTAAATTATTCAACAATTCGCAAAGAGTGGAAATAAATATAAAGTATAAAACTTTTAAAAAATACGGAACTTTTATTATAAAACCATAAAATACGAATCTAGTCTTATAGGATTAAAGAAAATTTAATAAAATTTAAAGTGGTACAGTTCAAAATATTTAAAATACTTCATCCGAAATGTGCATTACTTTCTTATCAAAGTTATCCCCCAATACTTTAGTCTCTAAACCGCATGTTCTAAGCTTATTCTTCATAAAATGAAATAGGACGAGAAAGAAAAAAAATATTTTTTTTAACTTTCAAGACATCTGAATACAAACTCCTCAACAAAACTTTAAACTTTTAGGTCTCACTTTATTTTGCTTTAGCTCAAAAACCTTATCAATAGAACACATTGTGAAAAAAGAGTGCATATGTTCTAGAAATTGAAAAAACATTTCTAGATAGGTCCTATTGTATTACAAATTTCTTAGAACCATCCTTGCGAATTTATTTTCAAAAGATCTTCCACTTGTAATTTTAATAGTCATCTTTATAAAACCATATACGCATATTATATTTGGCACCTATTTAAGGAACTCAGTGTTTTTTTGTCCGATGTTTGTGTTAGAAAAGTACAATTGAGAATCTACAAACTTCTCAAAATTCATTTCGCCTTATAAAACGCACTTCAATTTTAATCAACATCACATGTATGATTAGGAAGAAGGAGAACCAAAGAGAGTTCCTGGGAAAATAATTGCAATCGCATTTTTTATTGAAAAGGAGAGAGCACAAAAAAAAATTCGTTAACAAAGAGATTTCAGGGGTGGGGAGTATCCCGTAGGGGAAGGGGGGGGGGAGGAATTCTGAAAAATAAAAATCATTTCTATGGGTGGCTATTGTGACAGATAAGTGTAATCGGGTAAATGTGCCGATGACAAGATTTTGCGTTCAATAATAGCTCCTACTTTGAAAGGCAAATTTACATTTAAAGTGCGTGAAGGATTTTTTTCTGAAAGTTTATTATTTACTTTTTTTCTCGATTCTTTCTCTCATTTTTGTCAGCTCTCCCCTCTTATTTCTTATGCATTGACAGAGGGTTTTTCTTTCAAATTGCTGCTGCATTTATCAACAGCGTTGAAATTTTTTTACTCGTAGAGACATACGATGATAAAAGCGTCGGGGTTTTTCTGACGATGCAATGAGATTATAATCTTTTAAGTTTTGTTTGAAGTTTTAAAAATTAGAAACTAACAGTAAAACATTTTCATTTGGAAAAACGTGATATAATATTTATTGAAATGTTTAATTTGTTAAAAGGCGTACATACTTATTTTTGAAGTGCTATTAAGTGTTTTTGTAATTAGTATTATTTTTATATAGACTGACACATATATATATATATGTAATAAAAATTTGAATACTTTCTTATTAGTGTTTTTTTTTATCTCAATTGAAAAATAAACGCGTAGGGAAGTTTTATGCGTATATTTTCCTAACTGATGAGTGTTTTAGACGGCTTATTCGATTCCTAGAAAATAGGTATCTACTAAGGACAAATACATATCGCAACAAAACATATCTGTAAAAAAGCACCAAGTTCTTCTCTCAATGATTATAGCCATGAAAAGTATTGAGTTCTTAAGTAAAGTCAAGTTTAAAGTTGTTGTAAATTACGAGCAATGCAAATTAGTAAAATTTTCTCTTCAAAGTCAAAATTCCCCTGCATAGGCCTAAATATCTAGCTGCAAAAATAATATTAAATTATTTTAAATAAATAGTCCATTCAGATATGCAAAAAAAAAATTAGCAAAGGGGAAAAAATCAACAATTGGCGATCTTTTCATAGGCAATGAAATATCGCCAATGGTCGATTTTATAAGGTCAAGTACACTTTTTTTATTTATTATTTGTTGATTTTAAAGGCTTGTAGCGTATGGTGAGTTTTCTAACTATTTATATATACTAAGATATACCTAGTATTCTAAGTTTTACAATTCTAGCTCCAAAAGAAATGTATTAGAATTGATATTCAAATTTTTTGAACATTGCCTACTTTAAGGGATTAGGAGGGGGAAATCTCGATTTTTAGATTTTTTCCTTTATATACGTGCTAAACCTTACAAGAATATCAAATTTCATTGTCCTAGCTCTGATAGAAGTATCTTGGTAATTTGATGATCAGTGAGTGAGTTTTGGGTGGATTTCAAAATATGTCGTTTTCTGCAGTTTTCGAATTTGATTATAATTGGTATAAACCAATATAATTGGAGGCTTGAAACTTAAGTGGCTAACAACTACCCGTAAAAAAAAAAATTCGTTTCTCAGGTATACTGCAATACGCAGATATGAAAGGTCAAAATACTGCTGAGTGACTTCCGGTAAAAGATGACTAGGCAGTGAACTTGGTGGGTGCACTGCCATGCACCTAGATTTAGCCAAGATTTAAGTATTATATACAATGATTGAACCTTTTGATAAAGTTCCAAGAGAGTTATCTTTATCAATTTTTGAAATGGTTGATATAAAATTAAAAATGATAGTTGAGAAATATTAGGATTTTATGTTACGTTGATATTTAAATTAAACTCTTGGTTATAAAATTTCCAATGCAACAGGATTTAAAGAAATATTTTAATGGTATGTTATAAATCCACAATATTGTTATAAGTATTGGTTTTTGAACATCATAACTAAATATGAAAGTCAGCAAAGTATTTTAACTAAAATATTTAATAAGTGAATAATGTGGAAACGTAACAATTTAGCCAGAGGTAATATGAATACAAAAACCTAAAATATATTTTTTGTTACATACTTCAATTTATTAGATTTTTTTGACACAATAATTTCATTTAAATGGGCAAAAAGAACACATTTCAATAGTGGATTGAATTTCTTTAAAAAAATCAATTTAATTTAAATTTATTTCAAAAATAATAATCCATTGATTACTTCTTACTATTATTATTTAAAACATACTTTTTTATTCAAATACAAAACATTACTTCATTTTCTCTGACGTGCTCCTCATTAACGAGAATAACCTTTTTTTTAGAATATAAGGTTTTAATGTCAAAATTGTATCAATATTTTTCAACGTATTTTAAGTTATCGTAAATGACAGTTTTGAAAGTTATGAATTGCAATTGGATGTGGTAGCATCCACTGAGTGAATCACTAACAGCAGTTTTTAATCCAATTGGCGTTCATGTTTTCAACAGTCAACATGTATATCTGTTTATAACATATCGTGTAAAGGATTATTTTTGCAATTTTTCCAACTACTATTGATCTACTTAGCTATAATTCCGCCTTAGGTTAAGGATAAGTACTACTGCAACTGGTCAGATTAATCCGGATAAATTCGTCTGGCCTTGCATTGCCATCTGTCTAAAGCTTCTTTACTGTGGCGTCAAAAGTGTACTTTATGATTTATCAATACTCATGCTTAAGCATATGGTAGAGATAGATATATCACTTGTAGACTAATCCTGTACTTTGGTTGAAACAAGTAAAACCACAAAAAATGTACTTAATTACACAAGTTAATTAAGTACATTTTTAAATCATAATTAATCTTCATTGATAAATTTAAATAAATATTTTGATTAACATCATTAAAAAATTTAACTTTTCAACATCGTAAATCATTACCATTTACTATTTTTTTTTTAAATCGTTAATCAAAAATCAATTTAAAACAATACTGGGATGTGGAGGAAATCAGTCATATGCTGATAACCTCCATTTATTATTTCAGCAAATTTCTTTAAAATGATAAATAAATAAAAATACTAATAATATATTATTAATTACAGTAATAGAAAGAGCGTAATAGTTTATTGAGTATAAATGCATAAAATAGTTGTTTTCCTTCTTTTTTTTCAGTTTAGGTGTATATTCTAATATGTCTCTCGCTAGAAAGCAAACACTATAATAGTTAATTCAACAAAATAATTCACGTATCAATTACTTTTGAAAAAATAGCTCATATTCAAAAATTATATGTTCATAAACTAGGCGAAACTAACAAGTAAATAAATAAAGATAAGTATCGAAAAACATAAATGGCCAAACTAGTAAGTACAACGCACATATTGGTTTATGACACCAACGTGAAAAGGAAGACTTACATCTAATGGAATAAATAGGATCATGGTACGTCAATTCATTTTCAGGACGTCAATAGAAATCTGTAGTTTTATGGTTTCTATCAAATCAAAGCTAAGTTTGTGTGGATTCCAGTCCTTTCATAACACAGGTTATAGAGCCAAGTATAAATGAATAATAATTGTCCGCATTTATATGGTTACACTGTTTTCAAAGAGAATTCAAACACTTATTTAAATGAAGTTTGATCTCAGAATTTAATTATAAAAATTCTCATTTTTTGTGAGCAAATACACTGAGATTTTCTTAAATCCTTTTATTTGCCTGTAACTAAATTAATAAGTAATTTTCCATTCGTACGCCCATTGAAACTGTTATATCCAACAACCTTTTTTTATTGATGATTTTGCCATTAATTTGAAAGCTGATTTATAAAAAGGTGAAAGTTACAAACAGGTACTGTAAGTTTTAATTGTTTTTTTTTACATATAGAAATTTAACATATAGGAAAAATACATCTTTAAAATTTGCCGCAAATTTTGTTATTTTTCTTTAATCATTTTCGAGTGAATGTTTCAGCTTAAAATATATTATTCAAATACATTGATTTATTGTCTATTTCAACTCAATGTTAACTTTAATTTCAACATTTATTCATTTGATTTTATTAACCTCCTTATTTATTACTAATACTTATATTTCCCTTAAATAAGACTTTAGAATGCCACATTTAAATTTTTTTATGAAATAGCAACCAATAATATTGAATTCAAGATTTTATCTATACATTTTATCAGTACTCTATATATAATAGATATGTAGGTTAATGGTATTTACTATCAATCTAAAAACTACTTATTAATAAATAGATTTAACTACACTTAGTTAATAACTAGAAAACTAATCTAGTTAAAACTACAAAATATAATTATATTATGTATGAGATAAAGATAATCACGTAGGTTTTTTACGTATAATATGAATGTAGTATTCAAATGCTAAATCTCTTCAAATTGAAATAATTGAAATATATATATATATATATATATATATATATATATATATATATATATATATATATATATATATATATATATAGCTAAACCTTCTTTAAAATAATCAGTGTGATGTGTTTATTCAATTTTTTTTACAGGTTAGCTTGGAAAAAAATTTTAAAATATTTTTAAAGAATATATTAAAAACAATTCATAATAAATACCATTTTTCGTATTTGAAATTTTATCTGCGTAAACTGTACCAGATCACAAGTTATATTTGAATATTTTTTCTATTAAAGATGATGACCGAATCATAAAACATTTTAATTTTCTAGTTTGATTTTTATATCCAGTATTGAAAATGGCTGAAAATATTTTGTTCTTATTAAATTGTTATTGGTACATATTACTAGTCCATTGAATAAAATATCGCATTTGAGATTGACATAGGTGCAATACTTCATATTTTAGGGATGCAGAACACTAATTTTTTAAACATCTCGGTTATCATCTTTCTTAGCCCTATTTGGTCAACTATATACTTTTTATTCTTGAAATAAAAAGTAATAACTATGAAAATTATCAACTATATGTTATCTATAAGTAGTTACATTTTAAAATAATACAATGATGTGCTTAAAACTGATAACATTTTGCTTTATCTTTTAAAAACTGTCTCTCTAAAATATACCACTATAGACTTTCTTCTAGTTTATATCTTAATAATTATAATACTATTACCAGTATTAATAATTATTACCAGTATTGAATGTTCCTATTAGAAAGAAAAAGCTTTTTTTTTGTAGCAGGAATAAATGTTAAAGGTTAATTCGAAACAATTAAAATCAGGTAGATATTGATATAGAATTAAGAGAGTGGTAAAAAAGTTTTATGTTACAATGTAGATAATTGGACAAAAGTTCATTCTATTCCCACGAAAAACAATTCTTGGTTCATTATGGTCACTATACCTGAATAGGAATAATCCACTCATTATTTCTAAAGCTTCATTTCATAACTGCCTGGAGTAATTCGATAACTTATTCAATGCAAGCACTGCATATCAAACTTTCCCAAAGAATTCCCCATCATTAAACATCTGGTATCAGTTACATATTCCCCATGTACTTTTAACCACTGCCTACCACAGTTGGGGAAATCTCATTAAAGGTCCTTCCTCGAAATCCAGCAAAAGATTGAAACGCAATAGTAGACCAAATGATTAGGTAACCAAAATCTTTCTTGTCCCTCCCCATCAAGTTGTTTCACTTTTGAGTTGCAGTTGCGATAGGATTCCTGGTTGTCCTACAAAATTGGCTTCGTTAGAGTGGAACCATTTTCTCTTCCCTGTAAGTCGAACACTGCACTGGATATCGGGTATGTTCTAGCAGAACATTTGATAAAGTTTAAAGGAACAATAGTGAGCGATATAAATATTGAATTTCCTCATTAGAAACTAGAGAAAGTTGTTTTTGAGATGATAGAATAAGTTTTCCTCTTAATGCAAAAGATCAATGTGAACCAATTAGGTTCAGGTGGGTATTGTGAGACACTACCTAGTAGTTCGAAAAAATAGCTAAAAACTGTTAATATGTAAATATTGGTATCATAAATAAAATGAATTAACTAATAGTTAATGCGAAATGCAATTTAAAAACTTCCAAGTTATTTTAAAATATTGAATTGATTTATCATAACGAGAGAGCATTGATTTTGAGTCGGACGAATAAGCTCCCCCTTAACCGTACAGTTAATGTTATCTAGTTATGGTCAGGTAGGAATAATAGAAAAATTGTATTTTTTGAAGAAATTTCGTAAAAGTTTTGTTACGTAAAAATTACACTCACTAATTTACTAAATAAACTAAGATATAAGTTGATAAAATGCAATCAAAAAGTATAAAGTGATTTATAATTTCCTACATGGGGGAAGGCTATTTATGTGTTTGAGGAGTTTCTTCTTTAAAGATAAGAATCTGTGAAGATAAAGTAGAACGAATAAAGATTATTGATTTTCAATATTTATCTTTAGAGAAAATTGCGTAAAAGCCTTGCTCTTCAGACATGTTAACACACATTAAATAAAAATAATCAGTAGCAAAATATCAAGAGTTTTATAATTCCTTTTTTTATTAAGAGGATTATTTTTTACTTATAGAAACAAGTTCTCCCCTTATTACTGTAACCATTCACGGTTATATAGTTATAGTTTAGCAGTGTCTATTTTACGTGGAAGTTGCATAAAAGTCTTGTTTTAAAGATTACATATCATATATTAAAAATTTGAATCAAAAGGTCGGATTTCAAAATGTAATGAAATCGCATCGTGTTTTATAATATTTTTTTATTAGAAACGGGAGAGAATTGTTATTCAGTTGGAAAAATAAGTATATCTGAACGATAGCTGTTAATGTTATCCGATTAAGATCAGGTGGTAATAGTGAAGCAATTTAAATTGTACAATAAAATTGCGTAAAAATCTTGTTTTACACACATTTTAATCATTAATTATCAAATCAAATATCGTGGAATAGCATTGAATGTTTTATAATTTCTTTATTAGGAACAGGAGCCGATTGTTTTTAGTTGGAAGAATAGTTTTCTCTCTGACCTATAGTTTTCAATGTTATTGAAATAAAAACAATGGGTTTTAGTTTAGAAATAAGTACTTTTCGTGGAAATTGCGTAGAAATCTTGTTATACTGACATTAAAGCCACCGATTAACTCAACAATCAAAGAGATTGTTCAATAAAAAATAATGTAATACTATCGTGTATTTTATAATTTCATTATTGAAAATGGGAGAAGATTGGTTTTAAGTTGGAAAAATCAGTCTCTTTGAACGATAGATTTCCAATTTATATAATTAGAATTATATTATTATAGTACTAAAATATATATTTTTACGAGGAAATTGAGAAAAAGTCTTGTTTTACACAGATTTTAATCATCAATCAATAAAATCCAATAAGTGATTAGTCTGTAAAATATCATGGAATAGCATTGAATGTTGTATAATTTCTTTATTAGATATATATTTGCCGATTGTTATTGAGTTAATGTTTCTCCTTGTTCGATAGTTTTCTATGTTATTCAATTAAAGACAGTTGGTGTTAGGTGTTATTTTATCAATATGTATTTTTCGCGATATTTGCGGAGAAATATTGTTATGCAGATATTATAATCACCAATTAACTAAATAAATCAAGAGATTGTTCGATGAAAAGTAATGAAAAACATCTTGTGTTTTTCATTTCCTTATTAGAAACGGAAGATGATTGTATTTGAGTTGAAAGAATCGATAATTGGACTTGGACGATAGATGTTCAATGTATCCAATTAGGATGACGTGGTTTATAATACTGCAGTATATATTTTACGAGGAAATTGCGAAATAGTCGTTTTTTACACACATTATAATCTTTAATGACTAAATCGAATGCGAGATCAGTTGATAAAATATAATGGAATAGCATTGGGTGTTGTATCTATATATAAAACTAAGTTGTCTGTATGTCTGAACGTTATACAAACCAACAGTTTTGCACCTAGAGGTACGAAATTGGGTACATAGAAGCTTTAGTACATGGAGATTAACTTTTAGATTCGTTTAAAATTGCTTTTATTAAAATTTAATGACATGAAAAAAATCTTAGAATGGCAGCGATATTTTTTTTTATTACATCAGAATAAAATCAAAAATTATTTTAATGTATCCCCCTTATTTTTCTGATTATTTGTTTACAATCGTCTCTCCGATAAGAATTTCGAATTTTATTGTAATATTTCAATATATTTACTGTCAGTCGATACCGCAAGCATTTTCTACGCATGTTCAGTTTTAAAGCATTATTTTTTATGCATTGTTAAGTTTTCTACGTTTTAAATTCATCTTATTTTTTTTTAATTTTTTTTTATTTTGTGTTGTCGTCAAAGATGTATTGTTCTCAGCGAGTATTTACATTTTGATCCTATTTAATGAGTATCAATAACATTTAAACAAAATAAATTCATTAAATTCCTTTGTATTTTATTTGCAAATATCTTCTGCATTACAGTATCATATATATCTAACATCTAAAAATTCGTTTCCAACATAATTTACCACTATACGTTGGTGCCGTTATGGGATGTTTTCAGTCGGATTTTGATCAACTTAATAAATCTATTACGTCTTTTTTCCAGAATGTGTCTATTACAAGATCAATTGTAAGAAGGCCGTCTAATGTGAAACACCTGCATATATCATTAGGTGTGTTGCGTGGCATCGCGTTGACCAATATTGGTACTATATCCATGCCACTTGGCGATAAATTTTCTTTTGGCGAACAATTTAGTAGATAATGCAATCGTTTCAATTCAGGATTTTGTTTCATTTTAAAACAAAAATTAAGAATTCGGTATAATATATTTTCTTGATTTTTTTTTTTTTAAACGGAGGCTTGAGCTGCACTATAGACACATGACATATTTTGTTGAGTATGTTAACCGGTGTTTTGTACACATTAAAAAAATATATATACAACATTTTAAATATTCAAATTTTTCTGGCTGGATTAATTTAAATTATTTATCTAATTTCATTTGATGAGAGTGAGTCAAAATATACTTACAATCTAGCATAGCAACAGATAATTTAGACTTAAATTGACTTCATTTCTTGCAGCCTCATTTGTAGATTCCCGAAGATTATTGAAATTCACTGAATTTTTTTTAATTATTTCGACATTTGCAAATATGCCGCCAAAGAGAAGAATGAATATAAATGCTAAATATAGAGCATCGGCCACTTAGAGAGCTAGGGCATCACCGCTGCAAAAACAGCATAGACTAGAGAATAAATTTTACTACAAAATAAACGAAAACATGCGTCTGTTAAAGTACATTGGAAGCTGATCCCCAACAACAATTAATCGGAAGAAATTCCGAGCCTTTGTAACACAGAACTGAATGATGTCCTTCAACGGGTCCCCAGAAGCACGGGGCCACACAGCTAGTAATTTAATAACTAAAAACAGGAGAGGATTATTTTAGTTTTCCTCATTTTATTCGATTAGGGTTAGGTTGTTATAGTGTAGCAATATATATATTTATCGAGGAGATAGCGTAAAATCATGTTATGAAGACATTATAATCACCAATTAACTAAATCAACTAAAAGATCATTTTATGAAATGTAATGAAATAGCATCGGAAATTTTATAATTTCCTTATTGGAAAAGGGGGAGGCTTGTTTTTGGCTTGATAAGATAAGTTTTTCTATTTTATCAAATTTATGTATGGTATTTTTAGTGTAGAGAATATGTATTTTTCTTGGAAATTGCGTAAAAGTCATGTTATGCAGAGATTATAATCACTGGTTAACTGAATCAAACTAAAATATCATTTGATGAAATGTAATGAAATAGCATCGAGGGTTTTATAATTTCATTATTAGAAGAAAAAGTTTCTTCTTTTAAGTTAAGGAATTAACTTAATTATATCAACAGCAAAATGTGCAAGTAATGTAAATAATATTTTACAAAATTAAATATTAGATTTCCCTAATTTTTTATAAAAGGATATTAAAGAATTTCAAAAGAAAACAAGTTCAGTGATATTTTTAATCTCTTTCATTGTTATAAGAATTAAGTATTCATTAACGTGTTAATGTTTCAAGAATATTACCTTTCAATTTAGTTTATAGATTTTTATCAGCTTTACATAAATAATATGAAAAAAATATAGAAAAAAGCACATAACACATTTGATAAAGGACGTTAAATTCTGTAGTGTTCAATTTTAAAAAGTTCATTTGT
Organism: Linyphia triangularis; assembly: GCA_963978545.1. NCBI lineage: Eukaryota > Metazoa > Arthropoda > Arachnida > Araneae > Linyphiidae > Linyphia > Linyphia triangularis. The sequence goes on from OZ021724.1 coordinate 64,519,188, forward strand.
TATACATATTAATTAAGCTAACTAAATAAATATTGTTCAATACTTTGAACAAAAAGTCATCGTATTTGTAACAAATTAATTTATTTAAGAGCAAAATAACGAAACATAAATAATAAAATAATTTATCGTGAATCTCTTAAAATTAATCTTTTGCAAAATTATAATCACATTTCATCTTTTAGTAAATGACACTGAATTAGATGTAATGCACTCACTTATATGAAAATCGTATCTAAAATTAAAAATCTAAGGAAGTATCACTTCACAACTAAACAAACAACTTAATTTCAATAAATGAAAATATTTAAGAGCATATCATTAAAGAACACAAATTAAAATAATTTAAATTCAACTTTAAAATTAATTCTTTCTAAAATTATAAGGACATTTTGGCTATTTTTTAAATTAAACTGAATGCGATATTCGAAAATTGTCCCTAACAGTTAGAATATAAGGAAGTTTCACTTCAAAAATATTCTAACGTTTAATTTTTCTTATCATACTCACCCACAGAATCATATTTTCTAGAAGAATAGTATGACGCATTAAAGACCACAATTCAAACAGTTGATCTCATGGCAGTTCTTTCTGGCAATTAAAAGAAATAAATACCCCTTTAAAAGTAATTATAAATTTTTAAATATAAACAGAAGCCAAGCTTTGAAATTCACAGACCAATTCCATCCGAATTTAATGAATAGCTATTTTACCCCCAAAAGCATTTACGACAAGGCTATTGATCACATTAATGAGAATAGTGCTCAGCAAAGGTTCGTGGGCAAACAAAACTCTCAAAGAGGGTGCTTTAGGAAGTTTATGGATAATGAATGTTATGTTCAAATGCAAATACACCAAATGCACAAATTACCTTATCTTCCTATGTTTAATAATTGTGACCGGAGGAAATTTGTTCCGACTGTTCTACGTTCAGATTTAGATTTTCAAACGAATTTATCCGTTCTTGAATTGAGTTGAAATTTTGATGGGGACTTACTTAATTTGAAAGAGGTGGTGATTGCCACTGGTCAACTTCTCTAAAACATTTAAAGTTTGAAATGTGTTTGAATAAGAATAAGCCAATTGATAGAGTTATTTTAAAATAAACTTATGTGTGTTGATTTTGAGTAACTTTAGAAATTCTTTAAAAATATCGAAGGATGTAATTTTAGGATTTTAAAAGAGATATTTCATGAAAACTAATGTTTTGTTTTTTCTAACACTTATAGATGTTGAATTAATATAAAAGTGGACTGGATATATATATCAACTACTAATTGAATGTACCTTAATGTGTTTAGTTTTAGTGATAAGTTGGTGGCTCTTTTTAATAATAGTAGAGTGATCTTCGATGTTAGAGAAAAATGTTATTCATAATTTTTAATAAATCTTATCCAGGCTTTTCTAAGTAAGTTTTGAAGCCACATGTAATCGTACGGAATCCAACTGGATTCTTGTGGAATTTTGGTATTACTATCATAAAATGTAGATTAAATTTTTTAATATTATATCCAATTTTAATACATTTGGCTCTGATTCTGTTTTTTATTTCATTTAAATTAGTATTTTTCTTATTATATACAGTGGGCCCCTCAATTTTTTCACTGACATTTTTGTGATACGCTTATTTGCAAATGATCGCATAGTTACTTGTTGCTTTATCTACATAGATTATAATAAATATTTCTTTAAGCTTTTTGAATGCATTGGTAAATTGCTTTGTTGTAGTTAAGAGATTTCTTAGGTATATATATATATATATATATATATATATATATATATATATATATATATATATATATATATATATATATATATATATATATATATATATATATCAGTTTATTAGTCAGTTTATTTAACCAAATAAATTATATTATCAAAGGTGTAGTTGAAAAACTACCAAACAAATTATTGCTTAATTCAGTTACATAACTAAGTAAATTTTTACATTATTTTCTATCAATTTATTAAACTAACCAAACAATCTTCTTAAATTCAACTTCAAATAATGTTAGAAGCATATCCAAACAAATGTTTAACAAAAAACAACCAGATAAATATATTCGATTCATTTCATACGGTAGAAATACCTGAATATTAAAAGGCAAAACAAAATAGAATGTGCCCACGTTTCTTTCTAAAAGTACATAAAACAGAAAAGACTCCACCCATTCACCTTCCAGAGAAAGTTCCTTTTTTCTTATTCCGCTTTAACAATCTGAAAGCGGTATAATAAGGCAAACGGGAAAAGGTAGGGTCCTGCACCAAGCAGCTTATTTTACGACGGAAACTAAATCTTCCACAAGCATCAACAAAACGATAAATTGAGTGGGCCCGCTTTTTCCCAAAATTGTCCAACGTTTCTACAAAGACTGCCATTATTTATACATTTTTTAAAAAAAATTCATTTTATTGTTTGAGCAACCTATATTTTTTGTGACTTTTTGAAGGGCTGTAAATGGGAATGGTACCAGTAAAGGTTTCAGAGGTAAGTGACATATTTGTCCGTTTGCTTATACACTGTTATAACTGGGCACTTGGAGAAAAGCAGATTTTACCTATTTTCAAGTAAGTTCAGAGTTTACAACAATTCTGGGTACTCACAGTTCTTAAAATCCCTATTTAGTATATTCATTCAATCTGAATTTATATATATGGAACAAATAACGAGCTCAATCCTTTGTCCTCTTTTGACGTTAAGTATTTTAACGAATATGACGCGAAAGCTCAATGTTCAATTTCTAAAAAATTCAATCCATTAATATTTTTGCAATAAAATCACAAATTCAATTGAGATTAGCAAGGTTATTTTATTTAGACGAGATTTATAAATTTCTTCAAGCAATATATTTAAAACTTTTCAGATTAAAAAATGTTGAGTGTTTTTATACAAATTGAAATGAAATCTACAATATATTAGAAATAGTCTACCAATAAAAACACAGTTCCCATTAAGATTGTCGCTGTCTGTAGGAAAATTGCTTATAATCACACAAATTAAACTCAAGATTTTTAGCAAGATTCAAATTTATGGTAAATAGTAATTGTTTTTTTTTTTTTTTTTTTTTTTTTTTTTTTTTTTTGTGCAGAGATTCAATATTAGGAATAATTAAACGAAGAATTAAAATTATTTTAAAGCATTTTAAACTTGTTCATAATTAATGATTACCATGTGCCAATGAGACATGAGAGAATTTTTCAGACCAACAAGTTCATGAGTAGTTTGTTAAGGACACTAGCCATGTTACTGATTTACTGTTTTTACCTATTTTTGGATTTTTCGTTTTTAACAATATTGTAGATAACATCTAACTATGACAACTCATTGAATAATCAGGTGTCTGCATATCAAGACTCGCCTGTGGTATATTTGCCATTAAAATCTGTGAGATACTCGTCAAAAATAAAAACGTTTATTTATTTATTTTTTATTCTGATGCCAAATTCTCTTCTTTAGGGACAAGTTGGCTTCAACGATGCCAATTCGAGTCGTTTAGAAAAGTTGCTTTTAAATATTCTAAATAAATATGTAATAACAACAATTTTCTTTCCTTCTAATAGTCATTCTAGACGCATGCCAAATTTAGAAAAAATTTATATTGTTTCAAAATTTAAAATTCTCAAACCTTTATTTGGTCTTACTTGGTATACTTACAAAATATTTTTTTTCTTCAAAACTGATTTTTAATTTAAATTTAATTTTCTGTTTAAGTATTATTTGTACTTGATAAATTATGCAAAATGAAAGTTAGGAGGAAAATAAACTAGTAACAAGTGTTTTACCAAATAAGAATCGATAATATAAAATTTAAGAACTATTAATGCATTCTAAACAATACTCTAGACATGGCGCTTGCGAATTAGGGAACGTCCATGCCATGCCGAACGTACATTCTTCCAAACAAATCCTTTCGTTATTATATACAAAACGGGTATAATTAATTGAAAACTATTTAAAATGGGTGCCCATAATAATTTATACATTTTCTTAAAATTTGTTGAAACTACTTATGAGACCGCACAAAAATTAAATTAAAAAATTATACTTAAAAAAAATAAAAATTATTAAAATACTTCAACTATATACTTGTAAATGACGAGTCAAGATCTACAAATATATAATCAGATATTTAATACTTTATAAAATTTCTCGTTACTCTTAGATTTCATTCACAATCCATCCGCACGTAAAGTTATTCTTCTATAAGTTCATAAAGAGTTCACATTTCATCTTGAGGAGGGAATTTTAAAAGAAACATTTTCATAGATAACTTTTCCAATGATCGTAATAGTATATGTACCACGTTTTATAATAAACAGTTTGTAATAAAATTAAGGAATCATTGAAACAGGTTCTAAACGGTTCCAATTAGATAAGTTTAAATATAACAACCTCGTACCTCAGATCGTATTTTGGTTAGTAACATATAAATTGTACAAATTAGAATGAGTGCAATACCATCGAACATACTTTGCAATCAATTCTGTATAAGGGGAATAATCATTAAACTGGAGTACTATCATACAATGAATCGTACAAACGCGTTTCTGGACCATTGTGCATTATGAAGTGCATGAAAATTTAACTGTTGGTTCAATTAAACGTGAATTTAATGTAGTGAAAATAACTTGATTGAGTCATGAGATTAATATCGCTTTTAATTGGAAAACTTACTAAAATGGAAGAATACATGCAACATTTAATGGGGAATTTAAGAAAATTATGAATAATACACTTTTCTATGAAAAGCAATTTATTTTTATAATTAGATAAAAATAATCAAAAATATAAACGGTTGATACACATTGTCGGGTAAAAATCTTATTCAATTACCATTAAAGATTTCTGATTAAGACAATAATTTTATAGTAAGATTATCTCGTTTTCTTAAATTTTAAATACAGTATTTCGGAAACTATAATAATGACATTTTTGCTAAATTTAAACAGTGTTGAATGATGATATTTTTACAGGGACCTTTAAGCTACAAAAACGTTTTATTCGGTAAGCAAGATAAATAACGGATTTTGAAATTTATCTTTTTTACTTTTAATTTCATAAAAAAATATTATTCGGCATTTTTATTTCTTTGAGAGTGGCGGCGATGTTATAAAAATAGAGTAAGGAGTTTAATATCTATTATTGTGTGTTATTAATAAGTTAATTTATTAAAATATTAAGTTTTCATAATGACAATATTAAGTTTTCATAATAAGACAATATTAATCTAGAATTTCTAGTAAAATAAATATTATTTTTATTTTTATTTATAATATTTTTTCTGTATACTTATAATTAAATGTTTTTTAAATGTTCACAACAAAATATTTAATATATAACTATCAAGTTATTCTTAATAATATCCGTGAAAAAAAGAAAATTGTATATATGCGATGACACAAAATTAAGTGAAAAACAATGCAAAATTTTACTTCTTTTTAAATCATTCAAGATACTCGTGCATTTTCTGCAATTTGTATAATTTAAATAATTAGTCTGATACGAAGCTTTTGAAGTTATGAATATGCATTAGTATAATTACTAGTATCAGGTATCTTTCATTATACGGACCCCGAAAGACTTTATGGAAGTTTAATCTTTGTGGTGTTTTCTCCCCAAGTTTATTTTACATTCTCAAAAGTATTAGATGATACAAGACAATTTTAAGATATTGGAAACTTTACGTATCTTCACTAAATTAATATATTTATGAAAAACTGAAAGTAGCTACAGATATTTAATGCTTTGAAACTTTGTATTATTAATAAAAATAGGTAGACGATTATCATTTTATTTATTTTTGTTACACTGCTCATGAAGTGTTATATAGTAGTAGTTACATGGTATGATGATGAAAGTATTTGTAGCAAAACTGGAGAGTTAATTTTTAATTTTTGTATAAAAATGTTGTTTCAAAAAATGGATAAATATTCGTTTTGTGATATCACTATACAAATAAGAAAAAAGAGAAAATAAAAATTAAGATTTTTTCTTATATTTAATAAACGATGCTAATGTCTGCAAAGTATACCAGAAATATAATTTTGGGATTTGTTCAAGTATATTTTATTTTAATAAAAAATTGTAGAAGAAAATATACGAGTACGTTTTAACTAAATTTTTAGCTTGTAAGATAATCATTATAAAAAAAATGCATAAAGTTAATTTAACAAAAACAAGGAATACATTTCATAACAAACAAGTACCATTGAAACTAAATTATTAAAAAAAAAAAATTAAAAATGAAAGTGGCGTTTTAATAAAAAAAAACATATTAAATTAAAAATAACATTTTAAATAGAATATAATATTTTAAGTAAATAAAGATATTTAACAAAAAATATCACTAAGCGTTTTATATATATATATCCATTAGAATATGTAATTTGTTAGGTCGTGAAGTATTTTATAATGTACTTCAATGAAATTATTAATTTAATAAAAAATAAGGGAAGTGTAAGTCTTAGAATTATTACATTACTCTAAATATAAAAAAACATAGAACGTAATATTTTGAAAAACAATCATTGGGAATAAAAACAATTATTCAATGAAAGACAACAAATCATCATTTAAAAAAAATAATAAATATTAATTAAATTGTATTTTTTATTGTCGAAAAAAGGTTATCAGTTATTTTTTAAATGATTTCTAGATTTAAATGATCAATCACACTCGTAGTTTAAATGATGAATTTCTACCTTTTATCTATGGGAATTTAAAAACATTATAATTTCGGATGCTTACATTTAAGGAGATTTTGAATTATATTTAGGAAATTTTTTTAAGTGATATATTAAAAAGAACAAACTTAATTGTTATGAAATAGATCATTGTTAACGCGGCTCTTTTAATTGCACAATAAAAACAGAACCTATCTCATATTTGCTGATATTAAACTAAACTTGGAAAATTTTCATTAATAAATCTTTATTACAACTGTACAGTCAATTATTTTTTATTTAAACTTCAGAGAGTAATTTTCAAGCGCATCTAATTAATATAAGTTGTAAAAGGCAATTTTTGTTCAAACTGAACAGTTTATCGCCACTACGTAAAAATTAGGGCAAAAAGCTTAACAAAAAAATAGGAATGTACTAACTATATGAAATGGAAATAAATTTCAGTTAGCCATTTGAAAAGAAAAAGGGTGAGCTAAATTGAAAAAAAAAAAAAAAAAAAAAAAAAAAAAAATCATACCTGGTTACCTAGATAACTTAAGACTTAACTTGTCTTAAAAGATAGCTAATCTACAATCTAATAAGGTCTTAATCGAGAAGATAAATTTATATAACTTTTTTTAATCATTTTCCTTTAATCCATCGCTATTTTAGTATCTACATTTCTATTCTTACTATATTACGAATAAAAAAAAATATCTAATAAAACAATTCTCTTTAAACTGCCACACACTCATATTCAACAGTTACACAAAGAGCAATCCTTACTGAGAAATTCGGACCTCTTTTTAAGAGACATAAACACCATCCCAAGATTCATATTTGTGTTTCCTGACTCCGGTATTTATCTGCCACTCAAGTAGATAAAATGTGGGAGTCTATCGCTTCTCTCCCTCTGTTTTCCTATGGATATATACATTTATTTTCCTTCCTTCAAACATCGCCGTCAACTATCCCCAAGCTACTTTCAGACACCCCAAAGATGTGTTTGGGGGTATTCACCCCCTTTTTGTGATCATCTCTCTCCACTCCTACACCAATTAGTACAGAATCTGTTACGGTGACGCGGAGTCGCTATGGTTACAACACGAGCTGGGCAGGAATATATGCAGCGGAAAGCTTTAGAACATGATGTTGGATGGGGATTTATAAAGCTCAAATGCTTTTAAAAATATATATACTCGCATACTTTCTAAGGCTATATAAACTGCCACGTAGTTCATGCCACTTTCTCCGATTTGAGAGTACGAGCATTTTGTAAATGATCGTTCGTTGATGGGCAAAATGTTTATTATTGTCTTGGTCCTGACTCTGAAGATTTACCAATGCTTATAGTACCTCAGATTGATAAACAGAAAATCAGATTGAAAAAAAAAATGGTTTTGAGGAAAACTTTTGATCAGGTAATAATAGATAAAAAATTATTAGTATTATATTGAACATTTTGTTATAGATAGTGATAAAGTGTTTGAAAAAGCATTCGTTTAAGTAAACATGATAGTAAATGTAACTTTACATGATCAATCTGAATTAATTCGTTTGCTTTTGTATGATTGTTAATTGTTAAAGCTTCTTTCTTGTTATTTGCAAATTTTATGTAATGAATTCAGAAAGAAATATCTTAGGGTTTCATTAAAAATGAGAGCACACTTTAGGATTAATGGTATTCAAAAATGCTTTTTTACTTATTAATAGTAAAAGTGACCGATACAATAAGTCTAGATCTCTATTATTTTTCTTCTGTAAATTTTACAACAATAAGATATCAAAGTTAATACATTTTACCACTTTTTAAGAATATATTTTGACTCTTTTAGATTTAATTTAGGTTCATTATTCATAGATAACTTTGAATGAAATTAATTCCAAGAATTTCCTGAATCTTTCATCTCCTCTAACAGATCTTTAAAGAGTTAATGCTTGAAAAACTTGTTTTTAAGATTATTTGTTTTATTACCCAAAATTGAAAAATATTCTTTTAAAGCTTAGAAGGGGGGAGGGGGGGGGGTCTTATGGAACAATCACGAATAATAGTTATAGCCCTAACTAGACCATACAATCCAGTTGTTGAAAGTTATTAACTTTGCTGATAAAGGGTGTTTAATCGCTACATGGTGCACTAAAAGCATCATTTCTAAAAATAAAAAAAAAATAGCTTCTTGTAAACAGAGAAAGAGAGAGAGAGAGAGAGAGAAGTAGGGGATGGGATGGAGGAGAGTAGAAACCTTCAGAAAACGATTCTTGAACCTTCACATAAGGATAAAGTTATTGTAAAGTACCCTAATGGAGAGATCAATGGATTTATAACTCTGTTCGATGTACGCTATGGCTTAATAACATGAATCCCTTGCTTGTTTTTCTGTTACGAGTATATATAGTACTTATAAGAGCTTGATATAAAGAGTATTTTTCAGAAATGTTTTGAAAGTTCAGTTTTTGAGAGTGAGAAATGTACTTCCTTAAAGCTCTTAATTCCTTTTCACTTTTTAAATGGCGCAATGAAAGTGTATATCTTTTATATCAAACTTAAAAGTTCGAGATTATGGTCTATATTGCGTAAATGCATCCCGGGTATAGTGTTAAAGCAAGTTGATTCAGGAAGTTTAATCACTTCATAGCGGGGCGCAAAAGCATTATTTTCAAAAACCTTTCAACAAATGCAGGTGTTAAGATCTTCTTAAAATCATTTAAGCTATTTCATAAGGAAATATTTCAAAAATTATTGTAATACGGAGAGAAAGCTATTGCAGTATCCTTACAGTTCACTTTTCCATTAGATTAGCACACTTAACAAATATCAAATTATAAGCTTAAAAAGATATGTAATATAAACTTCATATTTCAAAAATGGAGTAACTAATATAAAATTATAGGCAGTGTTTACAAAAAAAATGTGAGCTTAAATTAAATCCCTGAAGACAATGCAGATAATTCACTTAAAATACACTAAGTGTAACTGAAATATTATACAAAGAAAGTGCTTCTTTTGTTCCATTTTTTATAAGATTTACATATTTTTTTAATTAAAAAACATTTAACGAGAGAAAGAGAGAGAGAGAGTATTTATGAATGAGGAAATTTTAAATAAAAATCAGATAAAAAATATTTGTTCTAATTAATTATGATTAACTTGCAATTTTCAAAGTTGTTGGAAGCCTATATAACGTTTTCAAGGTATAATTAGAAATTCTATAGAAGTTATAAAGCATTATACAATTGCTTTATGCTTTCATTTATTTTCTTGCAAACATCTTCTTCAATGGTTTCCTTTTCAGATACTATATTTTTATTTTTTTACCTAACAGGCTACAGCATGTCGTTCACACTTCAGTTACTCTTTTCTTAATTATATATCTGACCCTACATCAGTAAACTGAGACCACTCTCTTTACTAATATTCCAATTTCACGCCCTCGTAAGGCTTCCCCTTTCATAACCTTTTAGAAGGTTTTCACTCATACAAGTGCTTTAAAATAAGACACTTTGAAAGGAACAAAAGATCTCTCGCTTAATTTTTATTTTCAATATCTAGAATTTTTGAAATAAATGCACTTTTTATGACTTATTTCGTAATAAAAGAAAAACCCCTTTCTTACGGAAATTAGTTTTACAGTATCATTTGTTAGGATTCACTTTCATTGAGAATAAAAGAAAAAAAATTCGCGGGGTATAAACAGTATTTTTTTACATAAATAATTAAAGGATACTTTTATAATGAATTAATTGACTTCCAATAACAAATCAAAAATAAGTAAACCATAATAAAATATTTTGCAACAAAATTAGATATATTTATTAGATATTAAATACAAAATTATACATATTTATGAATCATAAGTTGAAATTTCAAGTTATTAAAATTTGCATATGTCTTAAATGCAATTTCTTAGCAACGTTCTCTTATGCTTTTTTATGGAAATATATTAGTTACGAATTTATAGGTACTAAAACAAATCGTACTTTTACGTCACATATAAGTTTCTGTTGGAAAAATTGGAGTGAGATTTTCTAAATTTGTCTTACGTTGGGTCATATTTTTGGAGTTGTTAACTTTGAAATAGCGATTCTGAAATTCAGAGAAATAAAAAGATATTTAAAACTCCACAAATTCCCAAAAGCCATAATTTGTCAATTATTGAGCTTCAATCAGTATTAGACTCATATTTTAATAGACTATTAAGTATTGATTTTTCACTAATCGCTTTTGTCGTGATTATGAACGTTCTCATCGCATTGAATCATCGACTAATTGAATGTAGATGAATAAATATTTTTACTATTGGCAAATAATAATCATATGAACTACTTGATAAAGATATTTCATTAATAAAAGGACAATTATAATATGATTAGAATAAAACAACCTTTATTTTTACCTTTATACTTCCAAAAACTTTAACGTTTAAAACTAATCATTTTATTTTGATAAAAAAATTTAACTTTTTTTTTATTTTAAATCAAATATATAACTTTAATTTATCATTAAATGGGTACTTTATTTTATGTACTTAAAATTATTTTTATCAGTAAACGGGTATTATCTCAAAACAAATATATTTTGAAATTTATGAATTCACGGTTTGAAATTGACTTTATAAGAAACATCGGGAAAATAAGTGTTGATATAAATCTAACATCTTTAAAAGATAATAATTTAATCAGTTCAATAGTACATAAAAAATACATTTTGTGACTTAACACTACAGTTTGAAATTTTTAATATTCCTGAAATGCTTTATTTTGGAAAAATAGTATTCGATATTTGATCCAACCAAACGTTCATAAAAATGTATAATCATAGAGTTTCAAAAATATAAGATATACCCATGAAAAATTTTTCAGCAACATCTTTTTTTTCTTCTTTTTTTTTTTAAATTTTTTTTTTAATTTGTACTTTCAAAATAAAAACTAACTTTTATTTTCTAAAAAAAGTACTTTAAATATTTATGTCGATATTTATTATTAATAAATCAGTTTATATAATATTTATAAAGTTTAATTATTATATACAAAAACAAATAAATTATTCTACTGTTCACTACATTATTTCATTATTAATGAATAAATTGTAAAATATGAATTCAAAGTTGATAATGGCTGTTCTTGTATGCACTTTCAATGCGTTTGATCTTTTCTGACACTTTAAAGTCACAAGGTTGGTCTTAACGAATTCAAAAAGTACTTCTAAATACATTATTTTCTTAGTATTTGTGTTTTAATTAGTTCTCTTAATCAAATAGCTAAAAATCAAATTGCTTTCAACTCAGAAACTTGGTTCGTCGATCAAATTCAATTACAGGACAACTCGACTAACAACTTATTCCTTTATTGAAAACCCCATTATAAGAGTAAAATTATCGTTGCTTTGGAGTTCATTGGCGCACTTAGATTATCTCTGACTTCAAAACAATTGGGAGAAAAAACTTGAAAGTGATTTAAAATGATCGTATACCTTTTAAATTCCAATATAAGATCTATCGACAGAGCTCGACGAACCATGAAATTATATTTAATTGGAGTGAATCAAAAGATATTTACACCGAAGTTAGGCAAACTTTAAATTGATCTTTCTACGGATATATAGGCACTGCACTCGTGTCTACATGTCCGTTATACTTATATGACAAAGTATGGACTCACAAGCATGTTTTTAAATGACAAGGTATACCCTTATTTCCCATATGTCTTGTTTGGTTTCGTTTTAGAGAATTATCGATGCATGTTCAAAAGTAAATAAGTGTTTTGACTTTAAAACGATTTGAAACTAAGTCAACTGACTTATGTTACTCAAAATGTGCTATGTTGGTGCAAACGTTAATTTGACATTATATTTCAAAGATTTTGAATTTGATTTGCAAAGTTGTGTGTTATTACTTTGATTCTCCTCACAGAAGATTTAAGAATTCAAATAAGTATGGGAACCTATTTGAGTATTTCTTTTATTTAATCAATTTAATTCTAAAGAGAAATTGAAGTGTGTAGTTTCTAGTTAACATTTGATCAGTACGCAAAAAAATCATAACGATAGCTATGTCTTTGACTCTAAAAGTCATAGAACATTGCGATTTGTATCAAAGTAATTTGTTTACGATTCTATATATGCTCAGTGGAATTTTTTTTTCTCGGGACGCTGTTTACTAAATATAACCTCTAACTTTAGAAATTTCGATACAAATCACATTTTTTTACCTATTCAGTCGATTATATTGAAGAACACGCCACTAAGGCAACTATTAATATTGAAAAGCATAATTTTAAGGCCCGTTGTAAGAAAGCAATCAAACGAACGCGTGCTTCAAGATGTTATAAGTATTAGTCTAAAATTACTCGGAAACTACTTATTCTGTCATGTTTAACATGAGTATAATACAAAATTCGTAAAAATTTAATCAGAAATGAATACTAATGTAACATAATTAAAAAAGTTGAAGTTGATACAAGTTCATACACAGTCCATTTAAGGTTGTAAACAAAATTTCAGGAGTTTGAAATATTTTAATGTTGGTAATAAAATTGGAAATTATATAAAGAAAAATTTTACGTTATTGTTTTATCTGACATTAATAAAATACTCGATGTTGCTTAGATCTTGCTTATTTATTATTTAATTTTTTTTATTAATATAACCTATGGGAAAAAAGGAGTAAATTGTTTTATTTAGTTAAATAAAAGTTATTTTTTGAAAAAATTAAATATGTTTTTCCACGTAATGGAACATAATATACGAATGCAAAAATTACTAAAATATATTAATTATTTTACAATATATGGCTAAAAATAATTTTCAAGTTTAATATTAATTTGCGAATTTTGTGCCATCATTTAAATTACTAACCATTCCTTACAAAATTATGAAATTTGCCATTTCACCTTTTCTTTTAGTTGAATCTAAATATAGCATAATATTATGAATTCACCATTAAACTTTTTAAAGCTTGGTTTAATTTTAATATGTAGATGACCCTTTATGACAAAAAGAAAAACAAACCATGTACAATTACTGAAAGTTTTCCACCAATGACATCGGTGTTTTCATTTTTTAATCAATTATAATCGATTAACAATTAGAATAGCCATCATTAGGATTGCTTGTTTTTGCGTACTATACATATCTTATTGCATCATTTTATGTATATTTTCAAAGCATTATATGGCATAACTGATCAAAGAAGTAGCTCCGGAATATTCTTTTAAAATAATAAATCTTATAATACAAAATTTTTTAAGTGATTTGGGAAATAAATATATTTTACTTTATAATCATTTATAATCGATCTATTAAGTAAATTCCATAAAGTTTCTTGAAATATGTACAATTATGAACATGTTTGACATTTTAAGTATAAATTATATTGAATATTATATATAATAAATAAATGCAAATTATAATTCCAAGAGTAATTGTTTTGGTTGTTTGGTTGGTTTGATTTTAATTGAGCAAGTGTAAAACATGGATCATACTTCACCAAACAATTATTTTAAACAAACCTAATTAAAAAAAAATATTAATTAAATTCTACATGTTTGAAACTTTAAGGAATTTAAATGGTTTTATATATTTTTTAAATCACGTATTGATATGTTTATAAACATTGGTTGAATCATAAAATGCATGATTTCAAGACGTGTGTAGAATTATGACTAAAAACATGTAAATCTTCATTTGGTCTGTCACAGTGGTTGTCTAAGTAAAGTACGCAGGTGACAATATACATGCGTAAATTCTCCTAAGATTACTAAGCGCAATAACTATTCGACGGTCAGTAGCCGCTCTTAATTACTTCATATATTCTGAGTTCGACACTTACGACACTTATGTATACCAGGAGTATGAACATATTCAGTGAATAGTGTCCTAGGCTTTCAATTTTAAATGCATTGACAAGTTCTAGGTAATGGATAGAGTACATAAGCTAATCTATCGGAAGATTTTGATAGATTTAGACATGTAGTATCTAGACAGTACGCGTAAAAGGGTTCATAATTTCTTGGCATACCTGATGGCTAAACATCGTTCTATTTTTATTCCAATTAATGATATTTTATTTACTAAAGATATACTGTTTTTAGTTATTTCAAACGTCAAATAATTTGTAATGTTGCAAAGATGAATATTTTAATAAAGAAAATACATTAAACATACAATATTACATTTCTCATAATTTATTACTTTATAAATATATAAAAATGAATTGATTGTGATTTTTAAAGAAAAGTCTTTAAACGAATAAAATGTTTTGCAAACAAGTTATGCGTGAGTAAGTTGCAAAATAATGTCACATTGTCTTTAATCATTTAACTTTCAGGATTTTAGTTTTCATTTCATACGTCATAAATTAATATTTTTTGTCTACTATATTAAGTACTGAAAATGCTCTTCTTCTAAATATTCATAATTATACAAGTGTGCATACAAAATCAAAATAAATAACGAAAAATGATTTGTAATACGTATATTCTTGATAGAAAGAGAATTCTTGTTAGTATTTTTTTTTTTAACTTAAATTTATAAAAGACCTTCAAAGGATAATATGATTAATATGGTTGTATTTCTTAGTGTTTTTCAAGATAAATAAAAATGTTTTAAAGCTGTAATTTTCAGAAAATTTAAGACCAGTGATAATTTGAAATGTGAAATGGAAAAATGCATTTGGGGGTAAACTCGAAGATTTAAAGGGCAGATAATGCCCGCCCTCATATGGGCGGTTATTACGAAATTTAAATCCTTATCTAAATTAATACAGAAGAATAAGAACTAGCGTCAATCCTGTCACCAGTATGTATCTCCACTAAACATCTATTTATGTACAATAAAGCCTAAACAAAATAAGACTTGCAGTTTTAAATTATTAAAAAAAAAAAAAAGTCAAAAGTTATTACTTGCTAATAGAGTTCAGAAAATCCCATGCACCCATGCAAAGCAACCCAATTTATAATTTTATTTTAGTTTATTATTTTAATATAAGGCATTTTCAGTACTAAAACATGAAAAATTTATTAGCTAGTTAAATATTCCTGATGCAAACTAATAAAAGCAATGAGAAATGATGCACTTGACAAGACATCAAAGTTCACTTTAACGTGATTACAAACTGCTCAAATACTCGTGTTCGATGCTAGGAGATCAAAAATGAACCCTAATCACTGCCACTGAAGCGACCAAAGAAACTTAACGGCATTCTAAAGTACATCACTGCATTAATGGAACATAATCGAAATAGTTAAATTATGACTGAGTACTATACAGGTGGGACTTATCTATCAAAAACCGAAAAAAGGAAACAATAATTTCACGTACTAAGTAAACCAACTATCAAAGCGTGCAATTTCAACGGTAAAATTACGGAAATAATCCTCAGACAAGAACGTCCATTGAGGAATCGAGATAAAATAATACCCATTGTAACTTGGGCAGACTGATATTTCTGCTGATCGGCTAATGGAAATTCACAAGTACCGATCTGCAGTAGTGAGCGGGGAAGCTATTTGTCACTCGGAACATCATACTGCAGGGGGATTTTTTCCCCCGATATAAAGAGGGGAGGGGAGGGGAGAAACCGGTACTCGATGACTAATGGAGATAAATCGCTCAGGGGTGGAGGACAAGTACTAGAAAGAATATTTTGATGGTGGGTGGGAGATATAGGGAATTGGGGATGGGAAGACTTGTTGAGCGGTACATGTACTAGTTGCACGGCGGCGGCTCTTTTGTTTCCTTTAAATATCTTTACTGACGATGAATTCAATTTATTTTAAGTAATGAAAGAGATGATGGTTCTTTGTTCTGGAAGTATATTTGTAAACCTACTGTGTGGGAAAATTTTAAACTTTTTTTTTTGTCCTATTTAAAAGTTTTACATTGTCTTTTCAATTTCCTTATTATTTTCCTTAACCGTGAAAATCGGTGGCATTAGTCTTCGACAATTGGATTTTACTTTATGGAACATGGTATGTGATTTTGTGTACCAACTTTAATATACTGTGTTCCGCCTTAAGTAATAACATTAGCATTTCTTAGCACAGTTTTCTTAGTGGAAATCAATTGCTGTATAGTATAGAAGACACAAATATATTCGTGAAACTTTATTCGTAATATTAAATTGTATAGATTTAATTATAAAATACTATAACCGCAACTGTACTTTTTCTATTTGCTCCACAATTTTGTTTCCAACTTATTATATTAATTAGAAGGTTCTCTTTAATAAAAATTCTTTTAAATATTATTAGTGTTTTCATTTATTATAACATACTTTATTTCATGTTTGTAAAGAAAATATATAATAATAATAATGAAAACAATATCTAATAATACATGTAAAAAAAAAAAATACAGAGCAGAATAAATAATATAAATGGCAACGAGTAGTTTCTTAACTATTTCATATCATGATAAGTATTTTATTTACACAGTGTATAAGCATACCCTAAACACAAATATGCAGTATCTATAAACTTTATATTATATAAATTTTCAATTGCGAAAAATAAATATGCTAATTTTAGTCACAGAAGATAAATGCGTGGTGAATGTAAAGTATAATTGCAAAACATATTTTTTAGTAAATTGCAAACTGCACTGTAAATGCTGGTGTCTTAAATTTAGACACAAAATGTCTGAAAAATTCATTTCAGACACATTAAGTGACTTAATTGGCGTAGCATTGATCCATTTCAGACATAACACGTGTCTGATTCTTTCTGAAATCACATTTAGACACACTTGGTGTCTTAAATGTAGACAGAAAACACCATATTAAGACATTTTGGGATTCAGACACCTAACATAATAAGACAACTAACGTCTAAGACACCAAACACGATTTAAGACATGTTTGGTGTCGTCGACGTTTTCATCAGGAATTCATGATGGGGGTATTTTTTCCGATTCAATTATACGATTTCAGGCGAAGGAAACACTGTAAATAAACAATGGAATAGATAAACGTAATTGCAATTTGCAAAATAATTTATTTTTATTTTAAGAATTTTATTTGTATTTTAAGATTTTTTTATTTGTATTTTAAGATTTTTTTATTTGTATTTTAAGAATATATCACCAAAAGCGACTTAAACACTCGAAGGAATGGTCAAAATAAGACATTTGGATTTTAAGACAGGAAGTAATAAAACGTCTGAAATGTACGACTATATAGCGAAACTTCAAAATGTTCTTTAACCAATGAAATAAGAGAAGGGCTTTTCGAAAAGCATTTGGCGCATGCGCTGTGTAAAGAATCTTGCTTCATTTAAACGTAATATTGTTTGTATTTTTCGCGTCTCGTCTCTTACTTGGCGTTCGTGTAGCGTTCGATTACACACAAAATGGTTGTAAACTATTCTAAAATGGTTGCTTTCCTTCTTTTTAAGTGGCAGAAATAGACAGTCAGTAGTTACGAAAAACAAATACTTTCCTATTTTAACTTTAATGTTAATATCCTTTAATCTTGTGCTTTTGTTTAACTGTGCTTAAGAATTCTTTTGGAAGCGTTCCTTTATTAAATCAACATGGAGCATTTCTTGAGATGAAGCAGTTGCCTTACAAGAAACTAATGCGAACCCCTTTTTGAACTATTTAGATTGGCTTTATATTTAATAGGTCAATGAATTAGTAAAAAATGGGGTACAGTGTTACAGTATGTGTTATTCAATAATACACTTATTTTCGGTGTTTTTATAATACATTTTAATTGATCTAGTATTTCTAAATGGCACCCACAGAATTCTAAGTTTTCTGTTTTTACATTCAGTTACATTTTTATTTGTTTTGTTGCATATTACAAGTACTAATGGGAATATATTTGGCATGGGATTTGGTATAATCTGAATAACATTTATTCTTGGTTCTCGATGGCAGCAATAAAATTATGAAAATCAACGCTACAAAATAATTTGTGAAACATTTAATATTTGTCAAAATGAAGAATTTTTTTCTACATATGGTTGTTCAAACATTTTTAAATAATATTTTAGTAAAAAAGCTCATAATAATAGGCTTATAATTTACTTATAATCACTTATATAAAACTCGGTTAAATAAAATTTTCCGCAGTCAGTTGAATTGCGGTAGCTCATAAAAAATCTTATAATGCAAAAAAACTTTATTTTAGTTTTATTTCTAACAAATGTCTATATACTGCATTAAATATCAGATTTCAAAAAATAATAAAAATAAGTTTTTTATGCTTTAGTTTGTTGAACGTATGAAAATTTGCATTTTTTTAAGTAATAATCTAATTAAAAATTGAATTGCATAGATTTTAATAATATTTTTGTTTTGTATGTACTTTATGTTATGTAATTGACGTGAAAAATTTCAATTCTACATCTTTAATTGTTTTTTAAACGAAGCATAAAATTTTTGGAAAAATCAACGTTTTGAGAAAACTCGAGAAAACTATAGAAATTTTAATAACTTGCATGTTTTTCAAATTTAATGTGCTCTACCTCTGTATTTTGAAGCAGCCATCTTTATTCTAATGCCTTTTTTTATATTAAATTTTTTAAAGTTTTTTAAATGCCCTCTCTAGTCTTCTCAGCGATTAACGGGTTGAAATGCGTTGTACGCCCCCCACTTTGGTGACTTTGTAAAATGCTGCCAAGTTGTATTGACACTTCCACTGAATTGAACTTAAGGTTTGCCAAAATGAGTGCCAAGTTGTAATGGAACCATATAGGCACCAGGTTACCATATTTGACGCAAAATCACTAAAAAAAAGGAGAGGGGGCTTATAACGCATTTTAACCGATTAACAAAGTGTCGCAGTGACAGGGAAAACTGTTGTAAAAAGGTTCTATCCTCAAAATTACAGGAATTAAGAGCATACCAAAATTTGGGAAAACAACTTTTTCAGAAACACAAAAAAAATTGTGTGGAACTTACATACTTTTCAAATTTAATATGCTCAACCTCTATATTTTGAAGTATCTCCTTACATACTTCTAATGCCTTCTGTTTTACTTGTTTATTTTTATGCATCTTTTGAGGTATTTTTTAAATGCCCTGTATCTGCATGATCCATCATTACCATAAATTTATGTTGCCATATAATGTATCCGAAGCATTTTTAGACTTGCCAGTGCAACGCATAGTACTATAAACCAGGTGCATACTTACATTACGCTTGTTATTTGTCCTTTAAGTTGACATGAAAAAAGCAACTGAAAACTATGATACAATCTTAGAAGCCAAAACTTTTCTATTTGAGATTCAGCCCCAATACAATGTCTACTATACCAATGCATATATTTTACAATAAGTCCCTGTTACTATCTCTTACTTGGATATATTAATAGTTGTTGTTTTACAATCTCATGCTTACATTTACCAGGAAAGTGTAACATAGTCAACAAAAAGTTAAGAGCAACATGGTAGTAATACAGCAATTTTTACTTTTTTTTAAATAAAACTTTTTAATATTAAATTTGAATTGGTTTGTGTAAAAATTTGAATTGTTTGTGTAAAAATGTGTCCAACATCTGAAAAGTACCATAAACAATCTATTCAGACACATCAACTGTCTGAAAATATCCTCAATTCAGACACTCCAAATGTCTGAAAACACCCCATTTTAAGACACTTCATGTGTCTTAAAGATTAAGACACCATTTTTCGTCTTAAAACAGTGCCACTTGTTTAAGATACTTTTGTGTCTTATTTTAAGACATTTCAATTTGCTGTGTGTATTTTCCAAAACAATTGAAAATAAATTTTGATATACATTGCTTTGGATAATTATATACTAAAAAAATGCAAAGATATCAAAAATTACTTTCTGGAATTAAGTACCGTATGATATGGAAGCTGTCGATGTATTTACATAGTTTTTTTTTTATGAAATGAAGATAAAAATTAAAGTTTTAAATCTGTCCTTCCCAGAGGTAGCGATGATGAAGAGGATGGTTGATGGGGACAGTTGTTCATTCACCTTTTGAAATTTTAATGATTTTAATGACAACATCATGTTAATTTTGAAGTATTCATATGAGACACAGATAAGAGAAAGACTTGATATCGATTATCATTTTGACATTTTTTAAGCGATATTTGTGGCGAGCCCACCAAAACATTTCGAAGAACTTTTGAAATCAGCCTTTTTTCAAAAAAATATTTTTATTCAACAAGCATGTGCATAGGTTTTGTTTATTTTTCGCGCTACAGTTTAAAAACTGGATTTTCTTTTTCAATGATCCTGTTTATTGAAAATTACTTATAGTCATCCAAAGTAGTTCCCGTTTTAGTCTTTTAAATATCCCTAATGAATTAGAAATGCGAGTTTAATTTTTTAAAGAAATACTTCACGTAAATCACTTTTATTCAAATGTGAGTTTATTTCACGTGCAAGCTAAATATATATTTTTAAAGAGCAATAATTCCTAAATATATATGTAAATTTTTATAAGAATCACAATAGAGTACCAAAAATTCATTCTACCATGAATATTTGAGTTATATCCGTCAGTAAAAGCACACACCTCCCTATTACGGATGAACGAAATTAATTGGCTCTGCCATTAATGCGTTCATATTTACACGAACTATGTGGATGACATTCTCATGAATAAATAAAAGACGTATATCATGAACCCTTTGTTCTTAACTTTATATCTGATGACTAATTTACAGTCTTGTCAACTACACTACCGGCAATCTCTTTATATTCGTTCTTACCTCTTTCTTAAAAAAAGTCATGGTATAATTTCTTAGGTTTTTACTATATTAATTTTTTATGGGAACATCTTTTAACATGCGCATCTTTGTATTATATAGCTCAAAAAGACTTCTTAAAAACTTTGGAGGTTTGTAAGGCCGCAGTCGTATACATAAGGGTTGTCTTCAACACTTGTGACGGGGTTTAATTTGTAATTAGGGTGTTCATGCAGCATGAGAAAGAGAGAACCCCATACCTTTGTTTTGGTGTCAAAGACTTTTCAATCCCTATATCACAAGCGAGGACGCTCAAAATAGGGACTAGAAGGGTTGTTAAAAAAGGTGGAATCAGAACTGAAAAGTTTAATAGGCGTTAAATGAGATTTATAAACTCGCTATAGATTTAGCTTCGCAATCGCCAGTTCATACTTATCATGAACAAAGAGGTGATCATTCGCATCTGTTGGAAGACTTTGGAAAACTTATTTCTGATGTTAGCCTTATTTGCATACACCATAATTAAAGTATGGAAATTAACTATATGGTGATTGCTTTTAAAATGATTTTCAATCATCCGTCGACTTCGAAGTTTAAACGTAATTGCACAACTCAGTTTTTAAATATAAAATTATAGTTCATAAGATTGTAACAGCAATTTCAATGAACAAAAATTTTAGAAATTGAAACATATATGAAACAATTTTTGAAGTAAACATACCTATTTACCTTATGGGGACGAAAGGAGTTAGACTAATAGGATTGTGATTCCGATATTTTGAAGATAACTAAAACTCTCAAATTTACTTCAAGTATTTACTTCAATTGCTAATTAGAGCATAATTTATTGTCAAAAGTTATCAATTCCTATTTTTTTTTTTTTTTTTTTTTTTTTTGTAGTCACAGGTGACTATTTTTTTTTTTATATA
This sequence comes from Linyphia triangularis, assembly GCA_963978545.1. NCBI lineage: Eukaryota > Metazoa > Arthropoda > Arachnida > Araneae > Linyphiidae > Linyphia > Linyphia triangularis. The sequence goes on from OZ021724.1 coordinate 64,541,445, forward strand.
TATATTAGACGATTATCAATTTTAATAAAATTCAGCATTTATATCTCTCTAAATTCAGATGATATGTATTTAAAAAATTTCAAAAGGAATACAAAAATATGCAATTTGATAAAGGCAGTCATATTTTAACACATCGTTTTATTTTAACTGCATAATCATAAAGATAAGAAATAAAAAAGGATGATTCGAAACAAAAAGTGATGATTTAAAAGTGAAAATCTTAACATTTTCAGATGTTTCATATATTTTCAAGCTGATGTATATACTTCAGTTATACCCGTGGAATTTATAATCCCTTAGAAAAATCCCATAAGGGATATCTGTCAAATACACAATTGAAACTAACTGTTATTTTAGATTTTAAAATAACGCACAACATCATATCAAATGTGACATTCATCAATTACCTTTTGAATTTTTTTTAGCGAATATTTTACTGCCCCTTCGCTCCAATAAGTAATTTAACAAATGAAAGGAAATAGGAAAATACAAAATATTCTTAAAAATCTAACCGAAATCTTTACTATAACATAAAACATTTAATTCAAACTGCATTAATTTACACGCAAAACAAAACTAATTTTATTCTAATATCAAGAGTTTGAGGAATGGGGATAGCCATATATTCAATTTCCTCTTGAAGATACAAATATGTAAAAAACAGCGAATAAATTTTATATTGAATTCACATTTTTAAATATCCATATTTATTTCCGAAAATGTTAGAGTAGAAGATTATATAAAATGAGAATTTGAACAACAGAAAAAAAGCGAAAACTATATATTTATGTTTATAACCGCTAGGTTTCAAAATCAAAAACATACATTGGTAATAAGAAGATTACGTTTTTTTCTCAATGAACTATTTAGGTTTCTAAGTTTAACATATATACTAATATAAGTTTAATAATATTAAAAGTTTCACAGTTTTTATTGATTTTAAATACCATATTAAAGCTTGTCGCCAGATCAAAATGAGCTAATTATCAAAGAAACATGAAATAAGTCTCAATATCTAATTAACTTTCAAGTGGTATGTGAAAGAATTGTGAGAGCATAAAAATTTATAGGCAACACAATTTTTTGGATCTTCAAAAATGATTCTTAATAATACCATTAATCCCATAATTATAAAAAAAAAAATGTATGGAAACGAGAAAAATCCACAATCAATTGCACATAATATACGAAAATATCATAAACCATCCATTTATCCGCATTGTAACTGCATATCTATTAGATGAATTTTTCCTCGGTCATATGTTCAGTCAAAAATAATGAAATACAAATACAGTAAATAAGACCAATGACATTTATATGAATCCCTATTCATGGTAAGTACGATACATTTATGAAACTTATTAAAATACTCAATTTTGTGAATAAATATGATCGCAAGTGAGTTCGAACGTTATTTAAGATGGTAAATTTAAAACACTAAGCCTCTTATCGCCATTTCATTCATAACACAATCTAAAAAGTGCATTCATGTCGTAAAGCATGAAATTTTCAATTTTCATTTTGAATTAAAGTTGATAGTTTTACAACTAAGCCAACAATTTTTCCATCGATAGAAAATAATCCGTATCTTGCAAGAAACATATGAAATTGAGCACACTTATCTAGAAACCTTAATCCATGATTTGAATGATCGCTATTGAGCTTTGCAAACTGGCCACAATAATAGAAGAAACCCTGGTATATAATAACTTTTTCAGGTATTAAGTAAAAGAGAATAATCCCACAATGCTAAACATGACATTTAAATAATCGGTTTGTTAATCCTCTTTTAAATAGGTTATTATTAACAGATATTTGTAAAATTCAGTAATAGAATTATTCAATAACAGTAAAGTAGATACGTTTCTAAATCATTTCATTCATATGCGAATATATATATATATGCTGGAAGTCTATCTGTAACTGCTAAAACTGCATCTAATAGCTTAAACTACATATATGAAACATATGCAATCAATAAAGAGGAAATTTTGGTGATATTTCATGATGATCTAAAATTAAAAAGCTACTGACGGTCGAGGTTTTTAGACTTATTTGTTGTTAGACTTAAAAATGCGTTTCTTTAAATTTTACCATTTTCACTTAAAGGGTCACAAATAAAAATTATTATTGCTGCATGTTGTTGCATCAAATTATAAGGATGGATATAAAGTGGAAGATTACAACCGGAAGTGATTGAAATTCATTCCGACAAGAAGTCTGCTTTTAAGGAACTGATATTGAAAATATGACAATACATACATTTATCACGGTGATATCGTCTTAGATAGCCGGAATATTTCAATTGATGTTTCAGAAAAAATTAAGATGATCATGCTGAATATGAAATGACAAGTTTCAAACGGATGTTTTTCAATGCAATTCAGATATGACAAAACTATAAATCTAACTAGGGAACATCCTCTTAAACATTAGGATGATTAAAAAATATATATATATATTTTTATTTTTGAAACGCCTTAGGGGAAAAAAGTTGTTGCCTATCTTGATAAAAAAAACTCTAAATAAATATATATATATATATATATATATATATATATATATATATATATATATATATATATATATATATATATATATATATATATATATATATATATATATATATATATATATATATATATATATATATATATATATATATATATATATATATATATATATATATATATATATATATATATATATATATATATATATATATATATATATATATATATATATATATATATATATATATATATATATATATATATATATATATATATATATATATATATATATATATATATATATATATATATATATATATATATATATATATATATATATATATATATAAGTTCTATAAATGGATACTAACGTTATTTCTTACACATTTTTTTTTAAATTGTTTTATTTACTTCAAGCATTCACTTCAAAATAATGAATGAATACAAAAAATACTTTTTTTTCTATCAATTTGTAGAATACACTCTAGGCAACTCGTAAACCCAATCCTCTTTCACTCCCGATGGCTAACAACAGAAAACAGAGTACTTAGGCTATATGTGAGTGAATGTAAACCATCGGATGAATTCAAACAAGTGGTATTCTTTATTTTAAATTATTACATGCTGCATTGATTTCGAATTAAAAAAAAAAAAGTTAATTTTCTGAAAGACCTAAGATCATATATGAGGCAATTAAATTGTCTCTATACCTCACCGAATATTTACTGGAAGTTATAAACTCGATTATGGAACGAAATGCTTCCTTCCCTGTTCCAAAAAATTTGATTTCGGTAATAACTTTGTATGAAAGGAGAGATGTAAGAGATCTGGGGCGTCGGGTTCAGAAATCTCGAGAACTTTCCTAGAGAAAGACAATCAGGCACTTCAAGGCCACCAAACTTAACCTTATTGCCACTGATTAGGTGGATATATTTAATTGGAATGCTTGTAATAGGATTCCTCCTTTGCTAGAAAAGTAACAAACGAACATTTGTTATTAAAGACTGACGCATCCGAGGTAGCACAGCGTTATTGGAGGAAATAGGGGAAGAATGGAAGATTAGCTAATTCTGGCCGAGTATAGTTCCAAAATACACGATTTTTCAACAAACATGTTAAAACCGCCACATAATTTTGTTTCTTATAAACACAATTTAAATAAACCCAATTTTAAAACTGTGCATCGACATTCAAAAACATCTTCTTCATTTTATCCAGAATTGGGGAAGATTGGATAATATTGTTTCAAAAGACCGTTTCACAACGTTCCACCTAGAGATGAGCCTGTATCTGGCTAAATTGGCCAGCGTTTCTGTTCTACTGGGGACCACTGAAATCTGACTTCAACTCGCTTCCTTATCACTCACAAGCCGTGGAACGCTTGTGTAGAGAGACAAGTTAAAAAGTGGGTGGCGCTGACACCAAAGACGTTAGGACAACACCTTTTTTTTTTTTTTTTTTTTTTTTTTTTTAATGCATAATGCCCGACTTTTCTACAAAAGTATCTTTTAAAGTGGATCTCTGGGATAGAAAGCTCGAGAAAAAGTGAACCAAATAAATGTTAAAAAAAAAATGTAAGAAGTAACGTTAATATCCTTTCACGAGGGAGACGGGAGTTTGATTCTCTACCTAGAAGGTACCCATTTTACAGAAAAACCATTATTTTTTCCAAAAAATTTTACTTTTAACTATTAATCTATCTTTAAAAAAGGCATAGAATAGTGTTTTCCTATGTTATACCACCATTTCACTTCACATTGCAAATATATAACGTTTAGAAATTAAAAAAAAAATTAGGAAAAAATAGTTATTTTCTGTATTTTCTGCAAACTTTGAGGTGAATGCAATCGAAAGATATTATTTTTCTTCAAATTTTTTTTTTCCAGTTTTACTTATCAAGATATGTAACAACTTTTTTCACTTCGTGCGCTTTTAAAATATTTCTTTTTCCGTACCGCCCTATCACCCTATTAAACTTGGGCTAAGGCAGGATTATTTTCTAGAGGATGCACATCGCACTCCCCTTGAAGTGGGAAATGGGAGAGGGTGTGGGGGAAGGGTGGATACGAAAGCTGAAAATATTAGAGGTTTTTTTATTGGTCATACATTCAAATATTTAATTGTATTTTAGATTGTTTGAATTTTTTTCTAAACTGTATAGCAATATATTTTCTTTCCCACACTTGTGTTATTCAATCCCAATTAAAACTCATATATGTATTTATAAGCGCAGTGCAATGGTGAAATAGGATTGCCTTAAATTCTTCGCGAGTTTACGTTTATGTGATTGAAAAGTTAGTATAGACAGTTTATTTTTGCAATTTAAGAGACAAAATTCTATAAAATGTCATTATAGCTACTCTTAACACTTTACGCTACAAAACATTCAAATTTGATTTGAGAAAGATTCAGGCCTTCATCATTCAGGTATTATCTTCATTGCAAGAATGTGGATGATTGATACTCGACTACATTTGCGATCCATGATGCTCATTAAGATGACTATCGTAGGACGCAACTGTCATCAATTACCAACTAAACAAAGTGCGCTTTCCGATAAATAACTTTTTGGTATGCAAATGCAAAAACGGTTTTTATGATCTTTATAATTGCAAGAGAAACAATATGAACAGCATTCTTAAGTGTTTTTGCAAGGTAGAATGCCATACATGAGAACTCAAAACATGAATAATAAAATATTTATTTTCTTAATGGTTTCTTTATGTGTAATGATTTTGAGCAATACTTTTATATAGAAATGTCCATTGTTTGTCGGTAATTGTTGAATTTAAACGTATTTACTAATCTTGCAACTAAGCACAATTCATTTTTTTTTAATAATAATTTTGTAGTTGATAAAGTACGTTCAATGGGATCTCACCGGAAACGACTTCAGGGAGCAATTTCATGCTCTTCGTGTCAAAAATTATTTTTTGAGTTCCACCATCAATGTAAAAAATCATTCAGAACTACTTAGATTATGAGGGTAAACTTGTGTGAGAGCTGCGTTTATGGTGCAAGGGAGTGCACTCCCCCCCCCCCCCCCTGGAATTTGAAAACTAAATGTAAATTGAAGAAAGGTATTTAACTCTGGAAAAAGGAGGTTTGAAAGATTTTAATTTTAGTTCATCATAAAACATTACAAAATTCCCTTTGTATTGACAGTTTATGTTTCATACATGCAGTCTAAGCTGTTGGATGTAGTTTAAGTGGTTATAGATATCGGAATGCAAATCACTTCTGGTTGTACTCTTCTAAACATTTTTTTTTTTTATCTTTTATCGAAGCCTAATAATTTAACATATTACATGTGTCTATAGAGTTCATAATTTTGGCTGTGACCCCACATATAACTATATTTATTGATAAAAATGACCATTTTATGCCAAACTTTGAACCAGTATAAAACCTCGACTGGAAGTGAAATTCAAGTGGCTCCACTTCTTAAAATGATCAGAATTACATCTTCTATCAATGCACCAAATTACAGACTTATTTCACGAAATGCAGTTTTCGGCAAAAATTTAGCGCCTAGCCGTTCTACTAATAAAGAAAAAATAAAACTAATAAAACTATAAATTAGAAAAATGTAAAACTACGAAACAAAGAAGTAAAAAGAATAAACCAAAAGGCAATGTTGTTGAAATAATTTTATATGGGGTTATTAAATCAGATTTTTGAAATTTCTTAGAAAAACTGTCGTTAATATTTCATAAAATATGGCGTAAAACTACAGAACTGTGACATTTCTTCTCAATTAGTAAACAAAGCATAAATAACAATTCTTATAAGACTAAAAATTAAATGAAAAGTAAAATCCAACCTTTTCGCCGATTCCAGCCTCTACGATGGTAAGCCCGCTTTTTTCTTTAAGTTGAGGTGATAGTTCCTCTGCAGAAAAAAAAATCACATCTAGTACTACTTTGTAAAGATTACATGTTTCATAATTTGGCATTTATTGGTAGGATGAACAAAACAAAAATATTGCAATTCAAATTTTATAATATTTGGCTCAGTATCTTTCTTGTATTAAGTGAAACTCCTTCATTTAAGTTTCTCAAAACTATCTTAAGTATAATGTATGGAAAATTAGGTGTATATGTCTGTGCCACTAATGCTGAACTAAATAAATATTTCTGAACCAAAATAAACTGAAACTACTATAACAGATTTAGTGACAAAGACGGTTTTCAAAAATAATAATAATAATAATAATAATTAATGATAGTGGTTTAAAAACCTTCAAGAAGTGCGCACATATTATATCACATAAATAACAAATGTGTTTTTCAAGAAGGAAATGTTTAACTGTTTAATAGTCCAATTTAATAATAAAGGAGGATAAAAACATTGTGATTGTAGTTTTATTTATCAATCATGGAAATTTTTACTTTGTGAGTTCATATTTTATTACGTCAAATTCGCAAATAGCGGCCTAATGCTATAATCGTGTTATACATAATACGGAATGTTTTATATATAACACGATTATCAATATGAGGACAACTGATTTTTTCATCCTACGTTGTTTACACTAAATACATTGCTTTCAGACACCAGCACAAAATATTACTCTAGTATGTGAATTCCCAAGCTTTACTCGCGAGGTTGCGGGTTCAAGTCCCGTGTAAGGCATGGGTGTTTGTAAATGTATGTTGGCTGGTCAAATGACGAATGTTTCGGCGCATTATAGTCCTCGTGTTGCTGACGGAGCCATATAATTTGAAACCAACCCCAAGCTTTACTTGACGGTATGCTTGATTTTAATTTCCAGGCTTTCCTCTTAATAAATGCAAACAAAGAAACAGTTCCAGTGTAAGTCCTCCCCAATGATAATCTTAGAATTCTCTTTAAATTCTGTTGATATTACAATGGGTCCCTACAAGTGATTTTGTCCATAAAAGCCAAACTTTAAAATAAATTCTAAAATGCAACAGTTTTAAATGCGTTATAAAGAAAATAAGAGGATGTTCACACATTTTCGTTTTTAATTAATAAAATACCAGTTAAGTTTTTAATTTAACCTTTTCAGCAATAAGGAATAAAAGTGTGAAACCTGTTTACAAGGCTCTCAAATTGCGAACAAGCGAGATTGCGATTAAAGGATTAATTTATTAAAGTATCCAGTTGAAGTAATGGAAATCAATCATTCGTACAATGTTTTTAAACAAATTACTAAAAAAATAACTATGTGTATAAACTGTTTTTTTAATCTATTTAATAGAAATGCAAAAAAAAAAAGAAGAAAAAAAAGGACATTTTATATTTGATGTTTTAACGCAAAAATGCACTTTTCTTCAATACTTTAGGTATATAAATTCTTAGAATAAATACAATCAAAGATTTAGCACGATGATACTCGCTATCTTCTTTTTATTATCACAGTAAAAAGAAATAAGATGTTCTAATATTGTTGATTGAAAACATCAACTGAATAATTAAAAAAGCGATTCAAATTATCATCATTTAAAATAATTTTTGCTTTCCATTGGGAAGTCTACTGCATTCATTAATTCGGTACCTGCTTTCAAAATCAATCCAAATTTTCCATCACACCCTTCTTCTGATGTCTTTCAGTCTGAAGTTCAGCTGTCTCAATGGCAGCATTAATGAAATAACCTCTTTTGAATAGAGTTTCCATAAAAATCTTTGAAATAGGAAGAGAAACTTTTGAAAAGCTTCATCACCAATCCCGTATAAGTTTTCACACGCTCCTCTTTTACTAAAAGTCTTTGCACGAATTAGTTCTACCTCACATGCTCTTTAAATGAGGTTCAGAGTCAGTTCCCTTTGATGCTCCCGCCGAGTATACATTCAGCAATAAGATAAACAGATTTGCAGAACTAGCAAAAATGTGTTCCTCTCTATCTAAAGAAGGTCTTTTGTGCAGCCTACACCACACAAACAGCTCCTAAGTAAACATGTATGATAAAGTGTGGATTAATTTTTTTTATGTTTTTCTTCCTTTTCCGTTTATGCTCCCCTTTTTCATTTACCCCCCTTTTTGTGTCTTTCAAAGGGTGTATTTTAGAATCACCCTCCTTCTTCATTGCCGTCTATTCATCAGAAAATGAGTTTAAAAAATGCGAACTTTTACCCCACCCTCGTTTGTATTCATCTTGTAACCCTTTTGACAGAAACAAAAGAGTTTTTTTAAGTATGGAAAGCGCAAAGAAGGTTGGAATAGTTTTCCAAAAAAGACGTTTTTTAATCAAAATTGATGAAATAAAGCAAGATCAATACAAACTAATCTATTCATGCAGATTTTAATCCGCAAATAACTTTTTGTACTATTTTCAATTGTAAAAACGCCTGCAATGTCAAGATTTCACATAAGTGAAAATATTGAACTTTTTCAAAACAAGCTGTAAATATACTCATCCTAAATTTAAAATTTTTATAACGCTGTTGGTTGAATTTTTTCCTTGCGCAAGGACAACACTAGGATCAAACTGCTCCGAAAATATTTAGGAGTGAACCAGTTAAAAGATTTAAAATGAAGACAATTTTAGAAAGTAAAAATCTTTAGATAAGATGATAAAACCCAATTTCCAATAAAAACTTAAAAAGGTTATGATGAGGAGGTGGTTTTAAAAGTACAGATAAGGAGGGGTGAGATGAGTTAAAAAGACGAAGCCGTATGGAATTAAAACTTAGACAGTGAGATAAAACATGGAGTAACGCGAAAACTTGTTAAAGCAATTTCATTAAAATTTGGTACAGAGCTTTTAAATAAATTAGAAATAATTGAAATTGAAATAAATATATATATTTTTTAATTTTAATTACCCATATATTAACATAGGGTAATGAAACTGTTTTTTATATTTGTTAAAAAATAATTTAGATTTCTTTTCGGTATTTGTATCCATTTATAATGCTCCGAATGCAAAAAAGTATATATCAGTGTTTCTGTAGTCAGCATAACTCCCGAAAGGTTTAACCTACGAATTTCAACTTTTGTATACGGATCAGCGATAATCATGAGATCTGACATAAAGATTTTCTCCGAAATAGCGCATTGGCTTACGGCTTCCATTGAAAAATTATGTTCTAAGGTAACTTTATAAAAAATATGGAATAAAATCACTTAGATAATATCTTTTAAAGTATTCTACACATACCCAGTTCCGAAAATCCCGTAAAAATTCGAGAAAGGTATTAAAAGTTCAAAAAATGAACGTATTTAGCATAAAGTTATCTTCCTTTGAGCATTTCAAATATAAAACTGTTCCACTTATAAAATAAACTAATAAAATAACAACTATTGCAAATATGACGATATTTTTATTTACCAATGTAATGACTATCACTAAAATCGTTCTAGAATTATGCTAACCATACTCATCAAAATGGCAAACGTATTGAATTTATACAGTGTAATTAAAAGTTGTGCGATGCTCTTTATCCCTAGTTCTAAATACTTGAGGACTGTTTGCCGAATAACTAGTTTTGGGTATTAATTGACATTGTTTAGTGAAACTAAAAAATGTAGCTAAATGATTTTTGAATCAAATTATCTTTGTGTGTAAAAAATGTGTTAAATAAAATGTACGACAGGCTATAATTACATCAAAAGATAGTTATTTAATATAATTTTCTGTTTCTCTTCTGAATATTGCGTAGTTAAAAAAAAAAAAAAAAAAAAAAAAAAGAAACACGGAGTCAAGTGTTGATACACACTATCACATTTTAGGTAAAGAACCATCGGCAAGTGTATTAAGTAAATTGTTTCTATATAATTTAATATCTTAATAATTTAATTTTTCTTTTTAAAACACGATTTTTGTAAAAATGAAATGTATTGCTTTTAAAGCCAGAATCTAAATGTTAGTTGAAGCGTCGAGGGTTTCATTCCCAGCCTTGACAAATTACTTCTCTAAAGTTAAAATGGTGCGCAATAACCGATTTTTTTCAGTAATTCTAGTTTCAAAGTTACAGCAGCTCGTATCTAAAGTAAGAGATTGTTTAATGATTATAAACAATGGTACTTTTTAGACAATGTCCCTGGAATTGCAATATTAGAAATTGAAATTCAAAGAAATTCTTATCAGTGAAATTCCGAAGTATTTTCAATTCATATTTTCTATTCTTCAATCAAAATTGATACACTGTCCCCTATGTAAAATTTTGTTTAAAATATTTTATTAGCTTTGTCAAGTGCTTTTGAAAACGTCTGGATAATAAAATGAACAAACTTAATATTTTCTACGAATAAAACTTATTTATTCATTCCGTAAGCCAGTATAATGTCTAAAAAAGGTTTCTTCGAATTTATGAGTACAGAGGCGTTTTTAGTTTGAATTTTTTAGTTTGAAATCACTATAAGTAAGATTCTCAACATGCAGGATGAATTAAACATATATTTGCAAGTAAACATTTTAAAAAACAAATTGGGTTCCATTCTTTGGGTAAATATATTCATTTCTTAATAAACTATTTTTTACAGAAGAATACTTTCAAAGATAATTTGAAAAATAATTATGTTACATTCTTCGCACATTCTATGCATTGGCACTTAAACAAAAAAAAAAAAAACCTATTTTTATTTATTCAAGCGCTTTCATTCACAATTTTTTCTGTCGTTAAATGCTTTTAGGTTAAAGTTTTAGTTCAGCTCTTCTAAAATTTTAAATATTCTAAAGGTTTAGAACGGAGTTTCAAAATCCCATTACAACACAAAGGAGAGATATAGATCATTCTAATATTTATGAATAACGTGTGTGTGTTTAAAATATTCTATGAATAGTACTATTATCATAACAATTTAAACTTCAGATAGATTAATTTCAATAAGTTAAAAGAAGACATTTTTAAACCATTATGTTTTTAATAAAAATAATGGTTTATAAACGTTTCACCCTTGATTTTTAATACATTCAAACATTAAATCTGCCCGAAATATTTCATTTTTAATAAGTATATAGGTGTATATTTTTTTCTGTTGCAAGGTAAATTGCTTCTTACTATGTCCTTTCATTTCTGTTATAGATAACGCAAAGTAAAATTATCTTGATCTTTTTAAATGTTTATACTCTCCGGGAGGATGGCGTAGAAATAAGTTTCTTAAAGAAGCGAGGCTTTAACTTACATAAATTATGCATAAGAACTAAATTTTAACTGCAAAGAATTATTGCTTATAGTACTACTAATACCTAACGCTATCTTTAGTATTAAAATTAAAAGTGGTACAGGATTTTATTAATTTAAAAAGATTTGTTGGCATAAGGATTTAAAATAAGATTAAAATATGAAACCCTGTAAATCAAACCCGACTTTCCTCGCATGCTGTGAAAATGGACCTAGGGAATTTCATAAAACGGACCTGCATATAATATTAAAAAAAAAATTAATTTTTTTTTTTTTTTTTTATCTATACAATACTATTTTACATTGTAGAATGCCATAGTGAGGATTGGCATAGAACAGTTAGAAACGTATTGGAATTACAAATAAGCAAAAATTCTAGCAAAAAAAGCAAAGTACAGCAAGAAATATATAAGTCGCAGGAAGATGATAGAAATGAAGATTTGATCGTATCCCTAAGGTAGATGATCAATTCACGGTAGATGTTAAAATTACAACTCTTTTAGTGGATTTCCCTAAAGAAAGTAAGTGATTTGATCAAATCCCTGAACTGTTTCAGTGAAAATTAAATATTATTGTTTGAATATTTTTAGAAACAAAAAGGATATTTTTGGTGAAATTTTAAACATTTTAAGTGAATGTTATTAATAAATAAAAATTTTCATTCATTTTTATTCAAACACTTATTTGATTTGTGACATCTCGAGTTACAAAGTAAGCATCTTTTTGTTTTACTGTTCACATTGAACATCGACTGTTCACAGGAACACTGCTAAAATCCTTGACTTCCAAAAAAGGATAATTTTCCTGCATTCTCTCTCAGACTTAGGTTAGTTTGTGGAAATGTTATTTGGAGAGCGTTTCTAGGTCACCAATCATTTATAATTTTACCTGAAGTTCCAATTTTGTATAAATAATTTTTTATATATCATACGATCCCCACAATGATATTTCCATCTAGTGGGCCTCTATTTACCTTAGGTACAACAACCAAAACTATGAAATCCACTAACACGTCTTTAAATTTCTCCAAAAAAAACTCATTTTTTTTCCCAGCTGATATTTTCAGGTGTTTTGCAGCATTTTCCCTTTGATCTTTAATGCTCTTTTCTTTTTGGCATAAATAGCATAGAATTTTCAATTCATATCTTTCTTTTCGTACTATATTTCCACATATTGCTTGCATCGGATTTTTTAAAATGTCACATTATAAAATCAGGAGTTGAAGTAGAGTTGTTAACTGGTTTGAATAGTCTTGTTATCGATAAAGAAATTGATTCAATTTCTAGTCGAACCTCTAAATTTAAAGCCTTTTTTGTGAATAAATCAGCTGCTGGACATTGAAATGTTATTGTTGGTTGATTTAACTATTGATAGTTCATTTTAGATGAAGCATTTTAATTAATATAATCAGATGTTGGTAGATCTTATTAAAGTTTTAATTGAAATTGTTGTCCTTTACGGAAGCAACTGATAAGTCTTCTGGTGTTAAAATTATGTCATGTTAACAGGGTGGTTACAAAATATAAGAAATAAAACATATTGGAGGTTATTTATATGCACAGCTTAACGAGTCTTCTCTTTGTCACGAATAAGAAGACTTGGTAGTACATGTCTGGTCTTTGGGCTTGACCAACTCAGTCTCTTATATTCTGTGGTATTCTTTTTCCATTATTTTTTTACGAATATTTAATTGAAAGTAATTTTTTTCTGTAAATAAAATAAATGCGGTTATATTTCGTTATCGGACAGTATACAAAGTGGAATGTAAGGGGTTAACTCGCAAGTCCGTGAGATTCATATTGTCACAAAAAAGTAACTTTGTGGAAGATGTCACCACGAATAGAACACTATTTGCAGAATTTTTTTTCAAAAAGTACTAAAATTATGTAATTTATATAATTAGTTTCATTCTTTTTCGAATTGCAAGGTAAAATATTTCTAGTTATTCAATTATATTGATTTGACTAAGCCAATTTACTTTAAAAACTAATTTGTAGATATAGGTTTCTATTTATTTCATTCTAATAATTTGGCAAAGTCAATATTTTTCAGAGACTAACAATATTGTTTTATTTTGTTATTAATTTTTATTTACTGTTTAAAAGTGTAGATACTTCTTTAATACTATAATTATTTAAAAATTTTAAATAAAAAGATAAAAATCAATTTGGTTGCTTTAATTTTTTTTATTCAGTAAATCTTTGAAGGATGGTGTTTTAGTATTTTTTAGCCTTTGTAAATTTTATCATGGCAATTAAAATGATAATAAAATGTTTTGTTGTCAAAATAAAAAAAAAATCCAATGGTGTTTTGTTGTCAAAATAAAAAAAAAATTCCAATGGTCGACGAGATAATTCGTAATTACCAATAAAAATATGAATCTCGTTTCAGGATTTCCGGTTCCAATTTTTACGAAATTTACGGTTTAGAAGTTTCTTCCGTTAAACACGAAAGAGAACTTCTTTCAACCATAAAATATAAAGTATTTCAATGGAAGGATTTGTTAAAAACATAGCCCTGTCAAATCGTCTTAAGGTATTTTTATTTAATGCATATACGAGAAATGCTACAAGGTATAAATCAACTGTTTTCCTGAAATTCTACTTCAAAAGACGATAGACCCATGTATTTTCCCTTTTGTACAATTTCCATTGATCCCTCCTGTGAAAACTTAAGCGCCATAAACTAGATAAAGAGATTTAAGGTTTGTCAGTCGTCCCTAACTCAGCCGCGGCGATTTGATGTATTTTCTCACAAACCCTGCAGGAGGAAAGTAGATTTCGCTTTTCATCTATCTTTTCTCAGATGGGAAACGGCGCGGAGGATGTTATATTGCAGCAGGTAGTTGCTGATTTGTCACAAAACACACTGTACGCTTGATTAGGTGTTGCTGCGATATGCTGTCAAGGTTTGATTTCTGAAGGTTTTCAAAATGGCGATGGGAGTATATGTTCTTACGTTGCTTAAACTTCTTTTTTTTTTTTTTTTTTTATGGAAACGGATTTAAACTTGTTAGAAATCGGAAAAGGTAAGATAAAGAAAAGCGTAATACATATTTAAAAAATAAAAAACATGGATAGATTATCTTTTAAAGAAAGGCTCTTTTGAAAATGTTACTTTATGTTAGGGATAGATTTAGAATTTCATCCCTTTATTATTATGTAAAAATAATCTGTTCTTTGTATTGAATTATCTGATCCATACAACTGAATATCTTGCATGAAGGAAAAACATGTTTTTTTTAAACCTATCTAATATATTTTAAAAGAAGGAATACATTGATATAGCCTTTAAAAGACACTAAATAAATTGGAGAAAGTTTTAAAATGAACTTTTTACTGGGAGTTGGTAACCTAAAATTTATAATAAATCGATTTTGAGTTGATTACTTTTTATTAAAAATTTAAATTTTTCCTTTAAAATGATACTTCATTTGTAATAATACCTCACTTAGAAGTATTTTTAAATATTTTTTGAAGACAAAAGTGGAAACTATTAGTGTAAGTAAAGTTTTCTTTAAAATGCGTTTTTCTCAAAACTTCATTTTTCAATACTCATGTATCTCTTTCTCAGAAACTGCACACACTATGTATCTAAAATCTTTACCACACATTCCTTTTATGTATCTGTCTATACTGAATTGAAATTTTTTTGTTAATTTAAAAATATTTTTTGTTCTGGCTTATTTCTTCAAAAAAACTGGTTTTTAACAAATGTGAGTAACTTTCACGATATTTCATTTTTAAAAAAAGTAAATGAATTTCGACTAGAAGTTCCCTCAGTAGAAATAACAACTCTCTGCAAAATGCTCTGGAAAAAAATTAAGCCTCTAATATGTCAATAATTTTCTAAAAAAAAAAGATGCCGATGGTTATCAAAATAATGGAAACACCCTAGATTTATAAGGAATCCGGTTTACTAATATGATGTAGGACCACCTTTAGCAAGTAATGTAGCTTGAATTCGCCTTGGAATCGAATCATACATATGATAAACAGTGTTTAGAGCAGCGTCCGCCACTAACTTTTAGAGACGGGCCGCATGACTTATGTTAGAACTTTCCACGGGCCGCAGATTTATACCGAACACGCCAATAAATATAATGCTTTACTACATTCATTCAATGTTAGAAATTTGATAATCACTAAAGAATCAACAATATAAAACAATTTTGAAAACTGAAACAATAATTTAACTTTTTCATATTAATAAAATAACAATTGATATTTGATTCTTGTTTCAAATATTTAAAAAAATAATTTTCTTTACATCGTAAATCGAAATCATAGAAGAAGTTAATCTTTTGTTACAATATTACAATGTGACTTGACATAAAATCATAATCAATAAAGATATTTAAACCATACCTCTTAAATCTTCAATTTTAGTCAACGTTAATTGCGAGACGATAACGGCTGGTCCGCTTTTCACTATCTACTTAAAGTTTAAAACTAGTCTTCGACGCCATTATTGCACTGGAGTCATAGAGATCGCGACACTTATTTCACGTCAAAACAAAAGGGTCTGTATGCATTAAAACACCCAACGAATTCCCCCTTCAACAGCCCCCTTCACGAATCGAGGGGATAAGGTATCATAAATACAAAACTAAGCAATGCGTCATTGGTAATAATTCAAACTATTGCTTTTTTTTTTTTTCTCGTTGGCAGTCTCAGAAAAAAAAAAAAAAGAAAAAAAAAAAAAGGATTTTACAGACTTACTGACGCGGGCCACTTAATAGAAAATGCGGTTTTTGGTAATGAACACAAAACTATTGTAGACAAATTAAAATTATTTTCGCAAAATTTAATTTTTGCTCTTCTGTACTGCCGGCGGGCCGGAGAAAAAGTTGTCGCGGGCTGCTTAGTGGCTGACGCTGGTTTAGAGGAATATTGTACTATTCTTCATTTCCTTTATACATTACAATCCGCTTCAAATCCCGTCGCCCTCTTTCACTCAGCTTCTACCATCCACTATTTTCTTCTACCGAACTTGTCTTGCCGCATTGTGTATACGCGTCATAACTTTAGACACAGTACTTCTAGAAACGCTTAAAATAAGGAATGTTTCGGTCAGGTCACAGATACTTCAGATAATCGGTCTCCTACAAATTGACCTTTTTGAAAGTGTGTGAGGTCAGAGATTTCACGTTTTTGAAAAAACAATCCAAGGCGTATATTACGTCAGAAAAGCTACCTATCATGCGTATTATGATATATACTTTTTATTAAAAAAAATCTGGTAGATTGAATTATATTTTAATTGTTATGAAGTGCTTTTCTTAAATATGGTACTTATTCACGGGTGTTTTCATTATTTTGATAACCATTTGTATATGAAATATGGCAAATTAACATTACCGGAATAGGGGGTATCAACTCCCCTTAACCAATACTTAAGTGTTTAACATAAATTCACATTCTACATTAATTAAAATAAACATCAAATAAACTGTTCCTCACCTATTTTTCAATATTTAAACGTTAAGTGAGATGACATAGTGATAACAATCAAAATTTCTTAAATGCATAAGTATGTTTCATGTGGCCCATAACTTCCTTATTTTTAGATTGTAGCATAGTGATTGTATATAAAAATTAGCTTTCAGAAATATATTCAATGTGAATAAATTTGAAACTTAATTAAAATTAAAAATTTTTAAAAATTTCGCTAATTTTTTTAAAAAATTGCATGCTTATTAAACTTAATCGCCATAAAGTATTTAATGATAATAATTATAATTTACCTGCTTTTGTAGCTACTTCTGAAGCATTGTAGTTCTTTGTTTTGGGATTTACTTTAAATGTAATTTCTTGTCCGCTTACCCTGAAAATACATGAAGGTTTATTCATTACAAATCATAAAATTCATAACTCTAAAATTATTTATATGCGTCTAAAATTATTATTTCATCAAACACAATTCTGCAATTTTACCCAGCAAGTAATTTCTAATCTAACGTAAAAATGCTTAGTATGCTCGTTACAGTGCTGGAAAAAAGGTTTAGGCCAACTGAAAAACTTCATTATTCGCGCAAATACATAAATAAATTTTACGTAAATTTAAACTCAATCGAAAAAATGACAGTTCTAACTATATTGTACAAAACATTGCAAAGATGTCAATTATTTTTCATTCAAATTTCTTTTTTTTTCTTCTTCTTCTTCTTTTATACAGAAAGCTGTAAAAAATAAAAAAATCTGTTAATCCGAACATTTTCCCTTCTTTTCAATTAATCTAATCATTCTCGTTCTCATAGAATATGAAAGTCTTTTGAGAGGTTTTTCCGGCTGTTTTCAATAGCTATTTTCAGTTCTTAAGAGGTATTTTAAGTTCAACCATTTCCATAAATTTCACGCCCATAATGCACTATAAATTTTCTGTTGGGTTCAGGTCAGGGCTCCTTGATGACCACTCAAGCATTTGGACATGTTTAGTTTCGAGTTAGGATTCTTGTAGAGCTTGAATAGTGAATCAACGCATTGTCAGACTAAAAGATGTATTCTCCAGATGTTATAAATAGAGCCTCCGGCAATAAATTTTCTGCTAAAATGTCTTGATAAGCTTCTGCATTTGTCTTTGGTTTTTCAGATAAGAAATTGGTTTTGTTCCGTTACCAGTCGTATTTAAACTCGTCTGGGCCACCGAGATTAAACTTCTTTTCGTCAGAAAAAAGAACATTTTATCATTTATCTCCAAAAGCGACATGTTTTTTTAGCAAACTCTAAGCGTGCAATTTCATGCCTCTTACTTAGAGGTGGTTGACGTTTCCTTTTACTAAATTTTACTTTTTGGTTTTTTCATTAACACATTTCGCACAGGGCGGCTTGAGCAAGAAAGCTTAAAATCCTTCACAATTTGAGTCGACGAAAGCTTCTTTTGTGTTGCTCGGCTAACAACAGCTCTCATTTGTCGAGGAGATAATGCACATAGACGTCCTGTACCCTTCTCCTGAGTGTAAATATCACTACTTTTTAGAAAGTTATTAATCACTGTCTTAGATCTGCTTAATGTTTTAGCTATATCCCAAGAACTTAAACCACATTTTTTAAAATTAAGGATCTTACCTTGTTCAATCAGTTTTAATTTTTTACCTCACCCCATTTTCATAAATCTTTAAAATACTTTCTAGCATCGTTCTAAATCGTCTATCTAATTTGTTTGAACAACTTCGCAGACGACTATAATACTACAAAAAATAAATAACATGGGAAAAAAACTATAAATTTGAGCTTGGCTCTATTATTTTTTCCATGTTTTCGTATGTTTAAAAAATCATTATAATTTTAATTTTAAAAGTAAATCAATTCGTCGTAATATTTTTATATGTATAATTAAAGCTGTCATTTTCTATAATGTGTTAATTTGCATAAAGTTCCAATAAGTAGTTGGGGACCTAATGAAGTTTTTCGCTTAGCCTTAAAGTTTTTCCATCACTGTATGCATATCAATTGTACACGTAAATAAATTATTAATTTAATTCGTAAATATTTGATTACTAGAAAAATAAATTGGTTGCATTGGGAACTTTCAAGTGTAATGCTAGGGTTATACATTAGAAAAATAAATACATAAATTTTAAAAAATAAAGTAACTCACTTGACATTAGAAAATGATCCTGGATCTAGATCCAAGTATTTTTCTAGAATTTTGACTAATTTCTCAGCGTCCTCTTTAGAGGGAGATCTGAAAGAAAATAATTATAAATGATTTGAAATATTCCTTACCATTATTAAATAATTTAAAAATATTCTGCCAATTAGGAAAAAAGTAGAATAATTGGAAAATAAAAAATATTAAAGTATGAGACCATATATTTATATAAACGATATTTTATAAATATCTATATAAGTATGATAAACGATGTATTTCTATTTTATTCGGCAATAACATTGTTTATACGGTTTTTTTATAAATTTTGAGGTCATAATTTACTAACGGAAATACAAGTATTAATGTAGTGACAAGATCATTGTTAGCCATATAAAACTGAAATGATTCATGTGAATAAAATGCTCATTAAATTCGAAGTTCAGTTTGGTCAGTCGATAATTCGGGTCCTTACAACGAACGACATATCTGAATTTTTGATCAGAAATATGTCTTTGTTGAGCCGATATACTGAAACTCTGGTTGGTTGGTTGTTTTCAGATTATCTGGCGCCGTCAGCAACACGAGGGCTATAATGCGCCAAAACATTCGTCATTTGACAAGCCAACATACATTTACAAACACCCATGCCTAACACGGGACTCGAACCCGCAACCTAGTGGTCTAGAAGCTAGCACGCTAATCACTATACCGTTTGGTTGGCACTGAAACTCTGATGTGATCTTGTTAAGAAATTCTTGCTGCTGTTTTTATTGTAATACTCACTAAGAATAATAAAATCGAACTTTTATTTAAATGTTTACACAAAATGTTCAATGTACGTATTATATCACACCATCATGTAACAGAACTAGTTCAATTACAATTATTAGGTCTGAAATCAGTATTAACTAGGTCTACAATTAGTATTAGTATTAACGCTGAAACTAATAATACCTACAATCATTAAAAAAAATCTGTATATCACTTTACATATCAAATTAATTGTTAAACAAGAATAACATGCTGAAATCTACCGCAAAAGCAACATAATATTTGCCTTGTTTAAATCTTTACCGTAATAACAATTCAGTGCCGTACTTAGTTCACAAATCATGTTTTACAAGTAATTAGATTGTAAAAGTTAAATTGCCATGTAAAGATGTATGGACATTATTTTAGTGCAAATAATGACAAGTTTAATAAACTAACAATTAAACGGTCTATTATAACAATAAAATTGAATATAAGTAAACCAACAGTTATATACATCCGGGAACAAGATATGATTACGAGCACTTATAATTATTTCATATTCATTACTCACGATTCCTACTATTAAACGCAATAGAATAACTTGATACGAGAGGGTGAATGCAGTTGGAAAGATTGGGTTTCCCCGGTCTGCAATCGCGAGTTATTAATTAATAATACGATACCCCATAGAGGGACTGTCAATAGACTCTGGAATTACTAATGGCCCATACGATATTTTCCTGTAGATTTTGGTTCTGTTCTGGAATCGGAGAATGGTTTGGCTTCTAATGGTTTTCAAACAAATTCAAAGGCACAAAAAGAAAATTACATATAATTTAAAAGAAAATCTATCATGATTATTCTCACAGAAACTGGCTTCTTGCATGCAAAGGGATATTTTTACAATTAATAATTTATACAGTGCATTTTTATAAACCAAAACCAATGTTATTATTCATTACAATTATTAAATATCTCATACGTTTAATATTATCCAAACACACACAGCAATGGCCTTACTACTAATATAAAATTATAATGTAAACTAATTTTTATTAGAGGAAAACAAACTAAGTTTTTTTTATTTCTATATTTTTGGACACCTTCAACAGATAACGGATTTTGGACACCTTCAACGATTATGTTTAAATATAATCTTAGTTTCAAAAATTTTTACTTAAAATAAATAAACATGTGGATTACTTTGAACTGTCAATCATTAGTTACCTAATAAAATCCACATCAAGCTTAATTCCACATGTATGGAAAATATTTCAAATAAATCTTTGAAAGTTTGTATAAAACTGTTTGGTCTGAAATTTAAGTTACAGTATTCCAGGTTGACTTACAAATAACTGGTCATGTTTTGACGATCTGTATAAATGTAGTTTCAAGTTGGATCTATGCTAAAATCATCAATATTGTCTTTTAAGTTTTAAAATACAAACTAACATTAAACATTACGCCGGAATAATGTACTTTTCTTGACAATAAAGTTGCAGATTGGGTAAACTAAGGACATTACACATTTTTCAGGGGTTTTAAAAGTTTCTAAGATATTATATTTAGATAATTAATGTCAAATTTATAGGATACGCTTTCCTTTATGGTAAGTTAATCTCCATTCCGAGATGCAGTTTAATTTAACAGTTACGAGTTGATTTGAAAGTCGGAAAATTACAAATAATCGTAACTTTCAAATGTTAAATGGGTTATCTAAAACGTGTCGCTTGTCAAAAATTTTCATTATTATAGTTTTAGTAATTGTAATGATGTCCCTTTTTTCATTTAGTACTTTTTTAGTAAATACTTTTTAATTTATTGAAGCCAGATTTTATTTTAAGGCGGTAGTAATTGATATTATTATTATTATTTATTTATTTATTTATTTTCAAAATATATCCGAAATCGGAAGTACATTCTATTTTAAATTTAAGTATTTAATTAATTTTTTTTATTTCTTCTAAAAAATTCTTCCTGGTTTTCAAAAATTCCTTTACACACTTAACAGAATAACATTTTCATTTAGGAAAAGATGAACTACTGGATTTTTATAGATAATTGAATGTTCATAAAATGAAACCGTTAAGTATATAAAATATAAATATATGTATTATTTGATCCTCATTTTTCTAAAGTTGGAATTATGTCAATTTAACTACAAAAACCTCCATCATAGAAATTAAAAAATACAAGAGCCATTAAATAATGAATACTTGAATTTGACTTACTTTTCTTTTATTACTAAATTCGTAGTTGTGGCATCAACTGTTTCAAAGATGTGTCCTTCTCCAGTTTTTGGTTGATCAGCTGCGAAGCGCTCGAACTTTTTCAGTTTGGATTCCGGTTTTTCAGTCCTGTCAGTTCCTAAGTGAGTAAAATAATAGAAGTTATGCAAACAAATTCAGACAATATCGTGACATGGTAGTAATAATTGCAAATTTAGCCACACCCAACTTATTGAATATATTTTGATTAAATGTCATTATTAAAGATGTGTGTAAGATCAAACTAGTATTCAGTCAATCTTTTTTCTATTGTGCTTGTATTAAAGTCACAGTTAGTGTAGATGAACCACAAGACGTTTTTGTACATTTGAAAATATGAGTTAATTTGTACAATGTCATTTAAGACTTATATTTCTTACTCAGCTTTCACGTAGTTCGAAGCTTATACAAAAGTTCTTTCTGTCTGTCTTATAAGTCAGCCCCATTGCTTTAAAAAAAAAAGTTGAAAATTTTATCAAGACTGTTATTTAAAACTTTTAAATTTTACTACGCAATAGAAACTATGAATTAAATAGAGAAATTACAACATTAAAAGGTTTTACGTTACTTTTAATTATTTGATTGGGTTGGAACTAAACGACCAAAAGTGTGAGCGGATTTAAAATATTATCTTCTAGTGTGGTGATATTTTATTGCTTAACATTTCTAATTGACTTTAAAAAGTTGTGGACAATTTCTAAATAAATAGTTACTTTATTAATTATTAAATTATGTTTAATTTTTATAATTCTATTATTTTATTTTATTCAGTTATTGTGTTATTTTTCATTTTATTCTATTATTGTATTATTGTTAATTTTATTTAATTATTATATTACTTTTAGCTTTATTATTTTTTTTACTGTACATACCTTTTTTCTCTTCGTTGTCACTTTGCTCTCTACTTTCTCCTGTGATGGATATTCTTCTTATTTCATCTAAAATACAAAATTCACATAAATATTTTTAAAAGTATTGTTTTCTTGAAAACATCAATTAGGTATTGTAAATTGTGAAGATGTGCATAAAAATGTTCATTTTTAAGAGATCAGGTAGATTGCATAGAATAATATTTTTTTTATCAAATTCCAATAAATAAATTATTTTATTTATGTTTCCTATTTTCCGAATTAGTAAGATAATAGTAAACGCTTTGCACAAAAATTCTTTGCTAAAATTGCTAATTAAGTTCAATGTTTAAGTTTTTTTAACTATGCAAAATTAGTTCTTAGAACACTATTAATATTACATTTTCCTTTGCAAAGAACGGTGCCAAAGTTTGGTGTTCTATCTATCTTTACTTTGTTAGATGGAGATACTCCCTTTACGAAGTGGATTATAGCAGATTATTGATTTTTTTTCAGGAACGGGGGTGAGGTGCAACACCCCACAGATGATTTTTGGTAGCTATGACTCGTGATCGAAAGCGATATCAGCATTCTATTGTTAAGTGATTGCCGATAAAGGATTTATGTTGTGGCTTTCACCCAAAACACCCGGGCAACTTATTATTTTTTACACAACAAAGATTTGTATTAGTTTGATATAGAAATTGCAATGCGTATATAGATTCAGAAGCCTCAAATAATTGTACGAAATTAAAGACTGTGTAATTAATGTATGAAAAATAACTGTGCACGTTAATAAAATGTAATCGTAGTCTGTTTGACTTCACACTTCAAAAAATATTTTCCCCTCTCGATCATTCGTTGTCTTAACTTCCAAAAATAAAGCGATAATAATGCGATAATTTTCTTGGGAGGCCATCACTGCATTGAAAATAGATAACAAATAAATTACAATTCTGGTTTCAGGCTACCAGAGTTTGGTAAGCTCTCTAACTTTTGCTAAGTTTACAATAATACACCAGTATCAATACTATTGATTTGTATCTACTTTCTTTTATAAATCATACTGACACGAATTTATATTAAATAAAAACATTTCATCTTAAGTATTTGTGAAATGGTCGTACGTATAAATAATTTCACATTTAAAAATAAGTGCATACTGTACAAAACTATAAAGTATACTAAGAATTATAAGATACAATTGAAAATAAAAGTATGCATTTTATTTTCAAAGAAACAAAGAATGATTTAAAGACTTTTAAACAGTCTTTACGATTTTGAGTTAAACCTTTTATACCATATGTTTAGAAAAGTATAAACATTTAAAAATCAAGCGAAATTTACTTTAGATTATTCATTAACCTATTCTGAAATTTATAAAATTAAAATTAATATACTTTTACAAATAACATCAGTTGATAAATGAATTAATTGTAACTAAAACATGGATTGCTGTAAAAAAACAACTCCCATAGAAAATTAAAAATAAACACTTATGGACGAGTTAACATTTCAACCAAAGGCACGAATTAACACTTTAAATTGCTCTCGTCTGGTTTTATTATTTAATTCGATAACAGATAAACAAATAAAACATAAGAAAACAACAGCTGGTAATAGGTTACATTTCATTTCTCAAGCTAAGTGTTTTTCTGTGCAATGAATATTATTTTACGTGCTTATAGGTAAAAACTAAGCTTTGAATTCGAAACTAAATACTTGTAACTAGTAACTTATTGAGGTAGGTGAACATTTTTATTTCAATGAGTTAAGAAATTTCTTATATAAATATAAAAGTATCAGCTTAAAACTCTTTTTCTTAAGAGAATAATAACCCTTTAAACTTATATGCTGCTAAAGGGACAGATTTCAACAAATTTCAAAATGTAAATTTTAACTCTGCTGAAATCCTTCTTTTTCTGAAAAAATATCCCTGGCTTTTATTTGTGGTTAACTTTTTGCATTCTTTCCAAAAATAGCGATCAAAGTCAAATTGTGATTTGTGAAGAATATTATATAAATATTTACAGAAACATGCTTATATTAGTTTGAACGTCTTGTTTAGATTACTATAAATCTATAAAAATTAAACGTAATTTTTTTTTCATAATTACTCTAAAGTTCATGTATTAGCTGCAAATAGAGATATATTATTTAAACTTGGAAATTCGGACACAAGTTTTCTA
This sequence comes from Linyphia triangularis, assembly GCA_963978545.1. Classification (NCBI taxonomy): domain Eukaryota; kingdom Metazoa; phylum Arthropoda; class Arachnida; order Araneae; family Linyphiidae; genus Linyphia; species Linyphia triangularis. Next base: position 64,566,698 of record OZ021724.1, read on the forward strand.
GAAAATGTTTTGAAACTCGGTCACCTTAGCGGTATTTTCTTCCATAAAAAAAACCCTCCAAATTCTCAAGGGTCTTTTTATATGCCTACAATGTTAACAGGGAGAAGTTCAGTTATCAAAAATCGTAAACTTTTACTTGTTTATTATCTGGGTCTGATGTCCCGTAATAGGAAAGTGCGTCGAAACGGAGTTGTAGTAATATTTACTGTTACAATCCAAATTGTCTTCTACTTGACATTGTGTGATAACTTTATTTAAGTTCTTCAAGTAAGTTAGTGGAAGTAGTTGTATTAGAATAGTTAATGGTTGTGCTTTTACTTTTTATTTTTCACGTTAAATTAACTTTATCGTTAAGAATTTGGAATTGTTAATTATCACAATATCAAATTAGTCACTTTTATTTAAATGGAATATCTTTTTTAAAAAATCTGTTTTAACAAACTCAAAACAGTTTTTCAAACATAGTGTGCTATTTTCAACATTTGACCGTTACCGAAAATATGAAAAAGAAAACGGATTATTTAGATGTTCACTAAAATAGGAATAGATTATTATTATTAATATTTAATAGGCTACAAAAATAGAGTTTATTAAACGAATTGATTTTTTCGTTGATGAACATCTTTTTATGAAGGGGAAAAAAGAATAAGTGTTTAAAATAAAAATTTAATTCAAGGTTAGTTTAAACTAAGTAGGCTGAATAAGGTGTTATTTAGATTATAAAGACATCTTTGTATTTGATATTGAAGAGGATTTCCTCTGACACTAGATTAAAGTATTTCAAGCGATAGAGCGAAATCAAGATATGATTTAAATTTATTTTTCGAATGAACTTAGTAGATTCAGTGTATCTTCAATGAAATAGACTCTGAATTTTGTTTTTACTTTCAATTACCCATAAGTATACTATACATAGGGTAATGAAATTATAGTATTCGGTTAAAAAAAAATATTTTTATGCATTTCTCCACATTTTGGAACATCCTGATTTCAAAACAGTGATCTAGAGGAAATGTATGTCTGTGTGTACGTGGTCAGCATAGCTCCCGAACAAATTGACCTACGATGTTAAAATTTGCTGTGCCGGTTAGTGATGGCACAGGGTCCTACCATTAAGGTTTTCGTCAAAATCGTGAAAGCGCATACGGTAGCTGCCATTGAAAAAATCATGTTTTTCAGTAATTGCTAAAAAAAATGGCTTTAACGATTTTGTTCAAAATCACTGTGGTAATGCTTCTTAAGGTGTTCTAAACATCCCCACCTCCGAAATTCCCACAAAAATGCTTTAATGGCGTAAAAAGTTGAAAAACGAAGGACTTTAACATAGAGTTCTCTTTCCATGAGCATACCTCATCGACGATCGATATTTCTCTTCTCCCCTATTTCACTTACAAAAAAAAAAAAAGGATAATAAAAGAATCACTGAAAAGTATATCGCCAAAATCATAGTTTTGACAGGTTTATACTGAAAATATAAAAACGGTAAATGACACAAATCCATGTCAGCATTATAGTGTAATTCAAAGTTGAACGATGTTTCACACCCCTAGTTTAAGTTAAGATATTAAAACGATTCCATAAGTATGCAACTTCAATTCCAAATTTTGTGTTTAAGAATTTAATGTATTTTGTGTGTATATTTTCTTGTTGGACTAGTTCAGGTTTTAGTTATAGGTTTTTTAATATGAGAAACACGTGATATAACAAGTCAGAGTCATATATTCTTTACTCAATTAGAAATCATAGGAATGGAAGGGTAAGGTATATTTAGACATTTGGTTCAGGCATTTGGTTCAGGACATTTGGTTAAGGCTTTTTAAAATACAGCATGTGTGTGTGTTGTATAGAATTTTCTTTAGTAGGCTATAAATATGTTTATCTGAGCTTAGTATCAAAATCTCTATAAGAAAGGTAGGCCCATGATTGCACAAATATTTATCATAAGATTTTATTAAACGAAAAAACGTCTTGAAACATTGTGGAATATTATTTCTTAACAACTTGCACTAGGAGTGCCCTCAAATGCATTGTGAAATATTATTTCTTAACAACTTGCACTAGGAGTGCCCACAAATGCATTCTGTATTATGAGTATAATACTTTTCACAAATACATCTGCGTTTCATATGATAGATAGAATTAAAAAAAAATCACAATTCACTATTAGCCACCACTATGGTTGCTTTTTATGTATATAAAAAATTTCATATCTTTTCAAGAACCAATATCTAAAGTCTCAATCCTAAAGTCTTTACCCGTAAGATATAAAAATATTTGCTCCCATTCCTTTCATTAATTTTAAGTAGAATTGGAATTTTTCCTCTTATATACATCTTGTGTGTCCACTTCTCTTCAATATATCACCCAGAGATACCGACGCGCAGATATAGGTTCCAATAAATCTCTACTTCAGAGTGTGGTACATACTTATGTCTTATTTATTATTGGATATGTGTACCAGGATATGTGTACGAGATGAGGAGACATTCTTTGGACAATTTGGTTCGTCCGGATTTCTTTATCGCATTCTGAACCAGAATCAGACTTCAGAAAACATATTTGCTGGATGTTGAACGCGTTTCTTCTGATATAGAGGGGACTTCGAAAAAAATGCAAATGCAAGAGGGATAGAAAATGTGTGTCATTCATTGCAAATTCCTCACAAACAACTGCCATCCCCATAGTTCAATGGATTTCAAATCAAAAAGTCTTTGTTGGGCAAAACTCATTGACCTTCCATGACCTTGGGCCCAGGGTGTCAGTGACAGCTGTCTAGAATAAGAGGCCACTTCATCGCACGTCGCTATGGTTAATTTCTCAAGCGAATTTGGTACGCATTTCATCGATATCTGGGGGTGAACAGCTAAAACAACCGTGGCCTACATCGGGGCTTAGAGCCAGGCCGATGTCTTTGTCATTAAAAAAGTGTTAACCTCTAGGCTACCAAGTCTCATGCATTCGTATAGTAATTTTTTAGATTATAGGCATTTTGAAAAGTAATAATTGAAATAGATTTCAATTTTTTAACTAATTTTGAATGTAATTGGGTCGTTTGATGAAAGGAGGAGGCAAACGAAATAAAAAGTATACTAATTGTAGAGATTATCTGAAATTTAAAAAAAAAAAAAAAAAAAAAAAAAAAAAAAAATGAGTAACCAATTTCTTTCTTATAGCTCTTATATCTAATTCCTACAAGTTTTTACAAATACACTTCAATTGAAAAAATATTTAACTTTTTCAAAATATTCAGTGAGAATTATTGATACATGAATAATTCATGTAAAATAGTCAAAAAATATAATATTAAAATTAAATAAATCCATAAAATAATAGCCTTAGTACACCTATCATGTATAACTAAAACGAATAATCCTCCAAAAACATAACTTTTCTCACGAACGAGAAGGTGCCAGGCAAAGGCAAACAAATCCACTAATATCCAAAATTTAGTTAGGAGTGGATTATTATTTTTCAACCTTATTCCCCCCTATTGTTATAGTCAGTTTCATTATAAAAAATGCACATTCAACACTTATCGACTTTGAAAATCGGTGTTCCATGAAGACCACTTCTCACGTGTGTTCCTAGCAAAATAACACATATCCACCTCAGCCAATGATACTGAGACTGACAAAATTGAATAAGCTGTACAATAATTCTTTTGAAGTAGCATTACAAGCGAAAAGTTTCGAGGAGCATTTAATGAATTTAATATTAGTTTTCTTATAAGTTTAGAAATCAAATGTAGTAAAAAATGTTTATTATTTTATATAAAAAAATTATTACAGAATAGAATTAATTATCATTCTTATAAAATAAAAAAAAATATTAGTTCTTTTAATTTTCCAGAGTTTGTTTTTCGTTCCTATATTGTAAAATATCGTTTTTTATAATTCAAAGTAGTATACGGTATGACAAAAAGAAAAAGAATACAGTGGCCAGGCCAAAGAAAACATATCCCAACGTAGATGATACAAAAACAAACATATTCATCCAGTTTAAGCAAAAAGAAACACATGCACATTTTGATGTAAATTAACTAAATACTAACTATATTCTTATAAAAAAAAAACTACCTTCAAATTTAAAAGATATTAGGTGAAAAATAATAATACATTTTTACTGGTACTAGCTGTAAAATGAAATTAAATAACAGTTTTTTGTGTTCTCCAGCAATTTTTTGGAATGGACTAGTTTACTTTTGCATAGCACCTTTCACAGGTACATTTTGAAATGCATATATTTCTAATTATATAAACCTGTTATACTTATGGAAGTCCAGATTATGAGTTTTTACTACATTATTACAATAAAAAGAACATTAAAATAGAGTTCACTCGATATATAGACAAATATTAAGGACTTGTCTTGCTAAACAAAACATTTTTTTTTTTACTTAATAACTTAAGATCAGTACCTTAAATGAATTGTATTAAAACATTAAACTGTATTATGAGCTCAACTAAAGTACGAAAATAAAAAATAAGACAAATTATTAGTGGCTTATTTTCTTACAAAGGAAAAAAATATATAACATAATGCAAAATAATTCCCCCAAATTGGCAATAGGAATCCATTAGAGAAAGCGAAGAAAATACTTTCATTCCGGATCATTATATTAATTACTGTAGTTTTAAGTAGAGTCCGTCATTTTTCTAAATTTGTCCCTCTCTCCTCTCCCCAACATTGCCGGAGGATAACGAACGTAGTTTTCAAGACCTCTAATCTTTCCAGAAAGCTTTTTCACTAAATAACTACACAAAGTTAGCAATCATCTCAAAATATTAAACAAAATAAAATACCGCTTGTTTATGATTTTATTTGTGTGTGTGTGTCGCATAGTTCTGTTTTATTATTTAAAACGTACCTTTTCTTGACCTAAATTCACATTTAAAGATTAGAAAGGGACAACAAAGATCTTTTAAATTTTAAAAACTTCTTTTTAGTTTATCAGCTCCCTAATTATATCAATTACTTCTTTAAGTTTCCGTTCTCATCCTTCCTTTTTCTATTTCCAATTTTTTCCCATAATTATCTTTGCTTAATCCGTGTGGGCTTATAATCAAACATAATTGCAGTTGTATTTCCATAAAAAAAAATATTAGGAACAGAAGATAAATTATCTGGCAAAGTATGTACATATGAACCACGTCATCTAAAAAGACAAATAATAGAGAAATTTCTAGCGTTGAAATCTTTGAGTTAGTTCCGAGTTACAAGTTGGGGCATATTCCCCGCGGTTCCCTCTCTGCAAGTACCTAGGAAATTCGCCTGAAGCTATGGGGTTCTGTTAAGCGCGGCAATAATTGAAATGTGTTAAGAGTTTTAGAAATCATTTTTTCATAAGATTGAAATAATATGGAAATGTAAGGTAAGCAATATTAATAAAACTTTATCTGCTAAATCGCATGAGCAGAAATGCTTTTGTTTATTTTTTCTGCTTTGCTAAATTGCATGAGTAGAAATATTGTGTTTATTCTTTACCGAGAACTAGAACAATGGTTTGTAATAGTTTAATAAGATAGTTCTTTTAAATCGAAAAATAGTCAATACTTTTTGCAAAACATAAGATTTTGAAAGAACCATACTTGAAATTTACTTTTGGTGAAAACTTGATATAAAATATGCTAAAAATATTATTATAACTCTACAACATACTAAGTAAGAACTTTAAATTTGCATTCAAAGCACTTTTCGCATGCATTACTTTTTGGTTTTAGTAATTTATATTATTAATCATATTTCTGTGTAATAAATATGAATCATGTGTCTGAACTTAATTTTTTAATATTATTTTAAATGTAAAGAAAATAACAAGAAAACTGAAAAACAGTTATAGAAAACGCTATGAAAACTATTAAAGAAGTTCATAATGTTCAATAACAATTAAATTCATGTGCATGTGTGCATGTAAAGTAATATGCTGTTCCAGAAAGTACTTTATAATAATTTAAGATGAAAAATTTTTTAGATAATGTAATAATTCCAGTAGAAAATAAATATCTAAAAGTTCATTTGAGCTACGAGTATTCTAGCTAGCGTTTTATAACTGATAGACAAACCTTCTTTTTATTAATTCCGTTCACAGACAGAAAAGCATATGCAGATCGTATTTAGTCTATAAGGTATATTGTACATGCATATGTAAAACCAAAGTGTGCATTACACAATACTTGACACAATATTAAAAAAATATATCAAAAAGCGAATGAGTTGATTGAAATCATAAAACTGAATTCCAACGTATTGGAGATATCTAAAATTATTAATCAACCACATCACTTTATCCATGCTGTACATAAATAGAGTAATGTAGTTAATTTGAACTCTAAACTATGGGGGATTCGAAAGGAAGTCTACTCTCAAGGGACGATAACTAGTTAAGCCTCATTAATATCCATGTTTAAGGCTTTAATCAAACTTGTTGCTTTTCAAGCATATTTGACGAAAATTTGAAGGAAGCAAGCATTTTAATTAACGTCAAAATAACGAGCATTCTTCAGTAATAATGCTGCATTGGCTGAGAAAGAGAATTTCTGAAAATAATCTTCTTATTCTAATTAGTTGTCTTTGTTTCCCGCTGCAATTTTGTTATTCTTCGTCTCACTGAGGAAGGCTGTTTTAATACCTCATGCCTGCAATTAGTGAATAGTTGGAAGACCCTAAGAAACAGTGAAAAATACAGTTTCCTAAAATTTGTGCACCGGTCAGAAAAAGGATATTTTCTAAGGGAAGATGAAACAAATTAGCACACTCCTTTCTATAGTTACAGTTTGAGACTAAAGCTTTTTTGTTGCATTAACATTAAAATGCTTACCCTACCTAATTAGGAAAAGGGAATCTGTGGTTTTGGTGGTTTAGATTTAGATATAAGTTACTCATTAGTTGAACAGATAATAATCAGAATTCGAAGTTGGAAAAAGTAATGAAATATTTTTGTATTATTTATATTTATCATGAAAAGTTATGTACCTTTTTAAAATTAAAAATATTTAAAGCTTCAGTAAGTTGAGCTTAATTTTATTAGTTGAGAATTGAAATGCTGCAATAAAAATTATTTGAGAAATGAGATACTGCAATAATAGTTATTTTTCTAAGAATTAATGAACATTTTATTTTTATTGAAGTGTTTAGCTTTCAATCGAGGTTTAAAAGACTACAAATTTGTTTAACATGAAAGGGTTTTGGATCATGGCTTAAAGGTACTAACTGGCTCAAACATCAGCATATAAAATGAAAATTACCAAATAAACTTTGCAATTTTTTACAAATAGCATCTTATGAATTTAATATAACAAGGTTTCAAATTAAACTTTTAATAAAATTTGGTTTTATCATTGTTGAAAATAATGTAGTCTTAACTAAGATAGGTGCACCAAATAAGACATTGATCCAATAAGATTTTCTCTGCCTGTAGGAAAGTCAAATAATAAAATCCAGTTATTGGCAGTACCTATGTGTTCCAAAGAAGAAACCTTACAATTAAAGATAAATCGAATGAAGTATTTGGCAGTGTGTTATTTCTTGCAAAAGGGAACATGTTTCGTCAAGTATCACACTGCTGTTAAGAAGTTTCTTTGGATTCGTTATATGCAACCTTATGAGAAGAACTTCCTTAATTCATAATTTATTCTTGAAGCAATTTTTATCTAATTTCAAAATATTTAATTATGGCCCCTGATCAAGGCCATGAGAGTTTGTTAGGGACACAAGATATGCTGTTTGGCAATTCTCTGGCTGACGCACGCGACATTTTGGTTTTTTCTACTCGAAAACTAATAAGAATTGTAAAAGTAAGATTAATCTAATAGTTAAGTTTTTATTTCATATAATATTACTTGGTAATAAAGTTATATGTAAAAATAATTAGTTTAACTAGGTAATATATGCATTTATATTCATTTATATTCACTATATGCATTTATATTCACTGACAAAAATATGCATTTATATTCACTGACGCACGGGACACGGATGTGTCCCGTGCGTCAGTGGCTTATAATTGTATACTTGACCTAGTCAAAATAATTATATTTTTATAAAAACGTGCAAAAAAGTTTAATTAGTTTGAATAAAAAAACTGTTTGTGAAAGTATCAATTTTTCGCGAGGAGTTCGGGAAAGTAATTTTTTCGCACTAGTGTGAAAAAGTACTTTCTCGCACGCCTCGTGTTCAAATATTATATAATCTTGGCATTGAAATGACATATTTTCAGAAGAAATTCATTGACTCAAGTTGCCAACACTAATAAATACCCGTGACACTAATATACACCCGTGATTATAAAAAATATTGTATGCAACACGTGGAAAAATACTTTTTTAAACTCGCCAAATAAGCATTTTACCCCGTTTGAAAAAGTATTACTTTCCCCCCTAGTTTTATAAATAACTATTCAGTATAACTTTGCCACCAACTAGAGCTACATAAAAAAAACAAAAAAAAAACATAATTGTTAGATTCGTAATAATTTTAGAATTCTAATTTGTTGGCGAGTAGAAAAAAGAGTCAAAATGTCTCGTGTTTTCAGCAGACAATCGCTATGTTTATTAATCATAAGTATTCATCTCTCATTTTCATTTTTATCAAGGCTATAGCTTTTATTTTGCTATTAAAATTAATTTTCTGGCTTATTTCAAGTGTTTTCATATAATAACATGCTGTGGCATTTATGTCCACTAGCTATGCAAACGTAGTCGTCAAAAATTATAAATTGACAGTTGTTTTTTCATCGATGAAGCCCAGTTCTATTGTTTTTTAATTTAAGAGCTTTTGACTGAAAAATATTTTTTAATTCTATTTAGAATTTTGAATTTTGTACTCATTGAATTCATAGTGATTTCAATACTTCTAATTCGAGTCTTTTAAAATCTGTGTTTTAAAAAACTTCGAAAGAATTTGTGTCCTAAAATAACTAAATAAGCCAAAACAATTTTTTTTTGTAATTTAGTAGTCGTTGTAAACATATACCAAATGTGTCATAAATTTATAGAATGGTTACAGTATGGTTAAATTCTCTAACTTTAGGTTGAAATTGGTCAGTGCACTTATTGACCAGGCATAGTTGAGCGTCCGGCCAACATTAAAAAAATAATGTTGGCTAAGCTCTCAATTACGCCGGATCAACATACTGACAAAATAAGTTCGCTGATTGTTTATATGACTTGTACTTAATTCTATGCAGTCCAATCATTTTAGGTAAAATACATACATTATTACAATTGAATTAAATATTGTTTTAATGATGAAATTTTAAAGATTAGCATCTTACAATTCCAAAAATTACAATTGAAGCCTTGCCAAACAAGAACTCTATGTATCAAGAGAACAAATTTCATCTTTGCATTGTGCAGTAATTTAATATAAATTCCATAAAATTTAAATACTCTATGAACACATAACAGTTTTGTTCAAAAATATTTCACTAATGCCATTTTTTCATTGAAAACTTTAAAAATTCGTTTATTTAAGAACAAATATGGTAAAGGTTAAGAGGGAAATATTGGTAAAAATTTATTTCCGCAAGTATTCTACATTTATTTTTGACAGCAAATAACAGGTTGGCTTTCTCTTGATCTCGTGTAAAAGACAAGCTGTAAATTTAAGTACCAACCGTCTGTTATTCAGTTTTAATTTGCGTTTTTCTCATTTTAGGTGACACAAAAATATGTTGTCTCTTCTTAAAAAAGATATAGAAAATGCTACAGCAATAAGGGATGTCTTACAAATACATGTCTGACAATAATTCGAACTTATGAAAGAATTTCCATACACAATAAGTTCCTAAATAAGGCATTTTTAAACACGGTACATACTGAACAAATAATATAAATGTTTATTCGTGTTAACATATTTTAAAAAATACACTATGTGTATACATCAAAAAATCAAAGTTTATTTATTTAAAAATAATTTTGAAATAAACCTTTGAAAATCTTTTATTATAATTAATATTAAATGCATAACATATTTTGAAGAAGATATTTTCTTCTGTGCTAATTCATCGGAGGATGCACGTGTAAGAAAATATGCTGTTATCTATATACAGAAACGACAATAGAATACACGGATCTCCCATGTTAATTGTTTTCTTTGGATTAAATAAGAAAGTAAGGAAAACTTTTCTACCAAATGAATTTACTAAATATAAATTTATTATTAAAGTTAATAATATTTTACACTTCTCACATTCTACTAAAGATGGTCATATTGCATAAAAATATGTATTTATGACCAAATTTTAACTTGTAATTTATACGAATACACTAATATTAATATAATCGGTTTAATTTCTTCAATTTATTGATAATAAATATGTTGTAGGAATATTACCGCCGCTATCTAAATATGTAGTAAATGCTGAGCTAGAAGTAAATAGACTAGTTTTTTTTCTTTCTTTTTTTTTTCTCTTTAACACGTAGTAAACTGGGATTAGTTCAACCTTTCCTAAAAATTATCATTAATATTTTCAACAAGTAAAATTTTCTTTGGTCACACTGAGGGCTTCAGCAGCCAATTTCTTAAAAGTTCTTTTGATTTTTCTATGTATTACCTTTAAACACATTGTTTCTGTTCAAATTTCTAAGCTATTCTATTGAAATCTCCCGCCCCAGTATTAAATATGTCAGATAATAAAGAATCAGTAGGTGAATACACCAGTACAATTTTTTATAGTAGAATTGTGCAGATTTATAAGGCCCTTTAGTTAGGATTCAACTGCATAAAGTTATATATTTAATTGCATTGCGTAGTCAACTGCACTTATTAATTAAAAATTACTACTTCTTTACTGGGAATGAGTTTTTGATCTTTGATAACTTGATTTTGCTGATTTTTGTTCAGATTTATTAAAATTGATTTTAACAGATCTTTCGCAATATCAAAATCTTTACATAGTATATATACTCATTGGGAGAATTTACTATTTTATGTGTATATTAAAATAAATGATCAAATATATGCACACTATTTTCAAATTAGAATTTTAAATAAAATTACTCGAAAAACACTTTTAAAGTAAGTTTATTTTTAAAAGATATATTCAAATGATGCAACTGATTAGAAAGTGTTTCACCTTGTAAATTTAGAGCAAAATTTTTTTTATTCAGAAAACTGTTTTTGTTTTTATCTTATTATAGATTTAAAGGACTTAATTATTTTTAATGAATACTGATGATAAATACTGACAAATATAAAAATATGTACTACTTACTTTTGAATTTATTATATTTCTTTGGCTTTTAATAAGTGTCCTTACAAAATAAAGAATAAATTAAATTTTAACCATGAAAGTGATAAGATGCTAATAAGTAATTTTACAGCATTGTTTTTGTTCTATGTTTACATAATTGTAAAAACTATAGTGATTAGTAACTAATAAGTATTTTCTCTTTTTAAACCTTGTGAAAGAATTTCCTAAGAATAGCACCTCATTAATGAATAATACCCACACATTTAATCCTAATTCCATTTGATATAATATATACTTACAAGAAAAGTAATTTTATTGAATATTTTTAATAAATTATTCCTATCATCTGATTATCAGAATTCTTAGACTTTTGCTGTACTTTAATCAGCACAATAATTAATTAGGTTTTCCAGAATTTGAAAATATCTCTTTTTCTATAAAATGGCGAGGGGAAAAAAATAATAATTATAATAAATTCTCATGGATGATGAAAATTTTTTAATAAAACATTATTTTTTTAAACTTCATAACTAGAAATTTTCTGAACCGAAACTTATATGTCATTACTTTTCAATAACAATTTAATCAATTAGCAATTTGGCAACAGAAATAATTAAATACAATTTAATAAATGTCATCAAATCTCTAATTAATTTTTCTCGTGTTTCTTCATGCTTAAAGAATATTTCGTTATTTTATACTTAGTATTTTATCTCTGGTATAGGTAAGTAAAATAAAACTTTAATTTGATTAATTTAATGATTATTTTTTGTCTTTACAAAATTTTGTTCAAAGGTATAAAATAATTTCATTAGCAGTAAAAAAAAATTATTAAAAACAAACTATATCCCATATACTACCCTCTTTACCAACATTTAAAGTCCCACAAATTCACACTTATATTTATTAGGTTAATTACCACCGATATTAAAAATATTAGTTATTTAAAATGTGTTCTATTAGTACTATCAGTAAAGTAAACTGAATTTTGTGTACCTTTATGAATTACAGTTTATTTTTACAAAACGACAGTACGTGGTTGATTGAGTTCATGATTTAATGTAATAAATTTATTCACGTCTATTTTCTTTACCCATACACAGACACATAACATAAAATCGTGGCTTTCGAACGTTACAAACATTAACACATTCAATGCATTCATGATAACTGGCCAAAGCGAATTATAACAAAGGATAGTAATGTAAATTCTCTCTCACAAGAAAACCGTACTTCTCACACGTATACTAGATACCGAATGCATACTTTTATAAGCAAACCCCAGTATCAATAAAAAAAAAACCTATTAAACCTCACAAAGATGGAGATACGTTTTTCAATTCTGAATTCCACTCAAGCATACCTTCCAATTACTTGTGAAGAACAAATTCCATACCCAAAACTCCGTTCACACTTTTAATCTATCCCAGATCACGCCAACCTTAATAAAGAAAATCACACATACACAAAAAAACGCGTTGCGTTCTTGACAAAGGCATCCGACACGGGATATCACCAATGAGTGTCAGACACACCAGCGACAAGGTTCGTTCCCACTCCCCACTACAAATCCTCAGGGTTGGTGAAACAACCCTTTTCCCCTTTTACTCACTAAAAGGAGCTTTTAACAGCAATTTGCAGGGGAGTGAGCTCTGCATCGTCTGATGAGGGAAATGTGGGGGTAGAGAGCTCGACCATGTCATGGGTGATTAATACGGATCGTATTTCGAAGGGGTTGGAGAGACCATATATTCACTGCAACCATAATCTTGACAAGACGGATTGGTCTGTATCGCTCTTCGAGTGAGAGACATCTGTTGAATCTGCTATTGAGAGCCTTTGCTGATATAGAGTTTGTAGGACAAATAGGATGGTTGCGGTATTAAAAGATACGTCTTAGTTGCGGAAACTTTTATTGTAATTGTTTTAACAAATAGGGAATGGTATCTGAAGCAAATATATTTTTTTCCCTTCTTTTATTGGAACATGTTGTAAATTATAAACTATGATAAAATCTTCAAAATATTTTTATTCCATGTTATACAGATTTAAGAATGGCTTATATAAATATTATATTTTTATAAATAACACCAAAGGTAAGCCTGTAAATGATTTGAATTTCTGTAATTCATAGTAAAAAATCGTGCATTAAAAAAAGAAGATCCAAAAAGATAATTTCAAAATGTCGAATTGTTATAAGGAAAATATACAATATAAGAGTCTGAATTCTTGTTCCAAATTAATCATGTTAGCTATAACATATAAAATGAATAATAAACGTGAAATTATGGCATTGTTAGAAAAAAAAATTACAACTGAAACAAAAACATCGCTTGTCAAACAGTTATTAACATACTATATTTTGCCATGCAAAAAAAAAAACTAAACAAATTAATACCATTATATAGACAGCCTTGGATTGTACCAGTCTGTAGTTCTAAGAAGAAGAAGAAGAAGAAAAAGTTGCAAATATGGACAATTAAAAATCTCAAGCGGATTATCAACAATACTAGCATTGATTTAGTCTCTCATATAAATAAAAGTACTTAATAAAAGCATTTTTGAATACAAACTTGCATGTCAATTCACACAGTTATCGTTTAGATTAAAAATGCTTGATAAAAATTAATTGATCAAAATTAATTAATTGTAGTATCCCTTGTTGGAATCTTTAATGCTAATTGTTCGCCTTAAATTGATAAATTTAATCACTTGAACGAAGTAATGAATATTTTAAGAAGTCAAATAAGGTTTTAATGACTAAGAGTTTTGATAAATTCCTAAAAATGTCCATCCCAGCAACAAAGAGATACCAATATGTTACTTGAAAGTTCTTTTTGTTCATGAAGACGATCTAGCGCACGCAAACCGACAGATTGCGGAAACTAATTTTTGAACGTCATGAGCAATTAGAACAGAAACTCTTTTCGTCGGAAGCAACATATGAACTCGACTTGATTTCATTGATTAAAAACAAAAGGCGTCGCTTTTAAATGGGATGAATAATAGTAAACATAGTGTGTGATTGACGAGTTAAATTAAACTTAGAAACTCAATAGTTTGATGACATAAAGCTTTAGCGTTTTCAAATACGTTTAAAATATGTCTAGAGTTACACGATTAAAGCACGTGTTCGCTAGTTTTCTAAAAGAAACAATCGTAAGACAATGAGAGAACAAGCAAAAGTAACTCTTTAACATCCCATGGTGTATTGCTTTGAATCGAGAGTTCAATTAGAGCATAATTAAGGCCAAAGACATTATAATGATAAACAGGAAATAAAATCTTTGATATTAAGAACTTAATACGATAAAACGTCGAGCACATTCTATTTTGATGATCAAAATTTGCCTCACAGAGGAATGTCCTTAAATTTGCCTTGAAGAAATTAAACATTAACTGACCTCCAGCTCTTAACAGCTTAATTTCTAGTAAAAGTTCATTTGCTCTTTTTATTAAATATATTGAAGATACCTATAAACGTACTTAATTTTTCAATAAAAGATAATTCTTACAGCGGACAATAATTGAAGACACATTTTGATATTTGTTTGTACATTGTTTTGTCAAATAAATATTGTTTTTGTATTGCTTTAACTAATGTTTTCTACTTACTTCTGTAAGCCATGTGTGATACTTTGTGGTACACGGGGATTTTCTTTGTTGTTCAATAAAAAAAATACGATAAAATATTTAGTAATTATCATTCAAACTATCCAGCATAAATATATGTTTAATACTAAAAAAGTTTCATGTGAATTCATTTTTTTATTATATTTATATTAAATTAGTACAACACAAATCTTAATAGTGATTGAATCTGAATACATTACAAGAATGAGAAGCAAAGAAAATATTTGAGAAAGAGAACATAAATTGTGAGATGATTATAGTTTATTAAGGTCATTATCACACATGTCATCCGATGTATAGATATGACTAAAACTATAATCAAACAATTTTATTATTATTGTAATTAACTTATTGTAATACTGTTACAGGATTCAAGAAAATAAATATATAGGATTTTAATAAGGATTGTTACATGAAAGAAAATTTCATATAATATATTTTCATTTTATTTAATTTGTGTATGCGTTAATAAAAAATAAATATTGCATATTTAAGAACAAAAGATTACACTTTTAATTTACTGATAAATACAGGCTTTTGATAACAGAAATAGATAAATTTGTATCAGGTTTACTGTCCAACATGATGATTTTTTTTTTTTTAAATTGATACCCAAAAATGTAATTAGTGATGAATGACATACTTTTTGGACCAGCAAGAGAAAAATCCATCAGAGAATAGTGTGCATGAGCTCAGCTTTTCAAATGCAAATTAGAACCTGCTATAGCATTTTAAAAACATTTGAGCTTTGCGACATAAAAGACTTCAATCATTTTCAGATTGGTGCTAAATATGCAAATAAAAAAAATTTATTAAAAAAATGAATGAAAAAAAGTAAAATCGGCAGCAAAAGAAGTCTTGCAATATCGCGAAAAACTACTTTTTGAAATTTTTTAAAGCGTAAGAAGGGGGGAGGGGGATAAAAACTTTCCAGACGAATAATATTAATAATTATATAGAAAAAAGGGTATGCTTTCAGAAGTTGCATTTAAATTTCAAATCTGTGTAGTGACGGTGCCGAGTTTTGAATCAAGAAGGCAAAGGAAAAAATCTCAACTGAACATATTTTTTTCGCTCCTATTTTCTAAAGAGGAGCAAAAGATGTTAAAACTGTTTACATAGTGAGATTGAAAAACATTTTTTTGGTACTTTTATTTGTTTTGTTTTTGTAATTCCTTTTCTCTAAGAACGTGCATCGGGAAATTAGTAAAGGTTTGTAAACAGACCATGTAAATCGAAAAATCTCTCGCCTATAAAAGGATTTTTCTCCTTTGTAGCTGGTACTTAGACTAAGAAAAATAAACTATTTTTTGAATTTTAATAGATTTAGTAATTTTTCAAATAAATTTTATTTTAGAAGGCTATTTTAGAGATTACTTATAATTATTTTCCTAAAGCAATTTATTCGAACAAAAATCTTTTCTTGAAATTCTGACTGCAAGTCCATTTGTTATTCTCTAATGCAAAATTGATTATTTTTCAATGACGAAAAAAGAGTTTCGAAATATAAACTAAAATACAATCTAAGTTTTATCTTGCAAGTGAAATTTTATCTTACAAATGTGTCGTCATTAGTTAAAAAGCCCTAAATTATTAAAAAAAAAAAAAAAAAATTAAAGCATATTTTGACACTTTCTGATTAGTCCTTAGAAAATAGTCCATAGAAAATAATATGTTTATTTCATTGAATGATTCAAGCTCTTATGTCATGCAAGCCTATACAACAATAAAAAATAATAATAATTTCAAAAGATGAAAGCAAAAGCATCAAAATAAACATTTTAATTTTTTGGGAATTAGGGCTTTTTAACTTATGAAGGCAGAAATAAAGTACCTCGATTTTCATTAAAAAATCAAAGTTCCCTGTATACCCAAAATCTTCTTAAGATCGGGCATTTTA
This sequence comes from Linyphia triangularis, assembly GCA_963978545.1. Classification (NCBI taxonomy): domain Eukaryota; kingdom Metazoa; phylum Arthropoda; class Arachnida; order Araneae; family Linyphiidae; genus Linyphia; species Linyphia triangularis. The sequence continues at coordinate 64,583,422 of OZ021724.1, forward strand.
ATAGCAAAATTATTATTTATTTATTAGACATAGTTAATTTCGCTAAAACTATTGCGCATAAAGAAGAAAATATTATAAGTACATTTAATTTTAGGGATATGTATTTCAAGGCTAATAGATGCTATATTATTTTAGTTACTCATAGAAATAAATTTACTGAATGTATCATAAACGATAATTATATCAATGCATTTTATATAAATTAGTTATAATAAAACACATGATCAAAAAAAAAAAAAAAAATGAATGATTTGCTATTTTTGATTTCTATTTGAATAATTTACACATCTATGTTACTTTTATGTAGTTTTCGACACATTTTCCATTGAATAATAGTAGTTCAAATGTCTACCGCATTTGGTAAAACAGCAAAATTTAAACTACAAATCGACAGTTGAAATTTATCCTATTGTTGCACTTAATTATTTAAATTATTTTCTAATATGAATGTTCAAATGACCTCATCACAAATATTATGAATTGAGTTAAAAAACGAATTTTGAAGTTAAAGAAATTTATTAAATTGGGTGCCATCATAATATTTTCAGTGTCTTATAATGAAATATCTTTAATTTGCAATATTTGAAGTTTATAAGGTTCAATGTTTTTTCTCACACAAATAACTAGGCAATATTTTGTGAATAATTCCATATTTGTTCTAAAACAATTTGATTGTAATAAGCACTTTTCTATTATGAAATTTAATGAATTTTTATTACCATTCCTAAGGTGCAAAAGTTGAATTTAAATTTTAGAAAATATTTCATAAACGAAAGATAAGTTGTGAAAATGAAATGTAATTTTTAAAATGAAATTGGTATTGGAAAAGTGGTTTATAAGAGATCCAATTTATTAAAAGTTTTGAGGAGATTTATTAGATTTATGATAAAGAAATTTGTTTCCTTTCGTGAATTTATAAAAATTAAAAACATGCCATTTTGTTTAAATCATGCAAGTTAAAAAACAATTTATGAAAAAGTATGCTTTTAACTTAAGCAAGTAATATTTAACTTAAACTAAGTTTCAATATGCCATTCAGTCACGAAACACAAATTATTTTTACACTACACAACAAAAAATGCAGAACGGTGGGTTTATCTCCGGTTCTTAAAGTCTTAAAATATTGTGGTTAGCACCAAAGTAATTTGTTTACAATTGTTTAAATGCCAGGTACAACAAACACCTATTTATTACCTTTTCACTCGATTTAAGATGCTTCGTTTACCCTAAATATAAAATTTCAATTCATTATGTTTTAAAACACAACATTCATGAACAATGGGCAAATCTCGATATTTTCGGGTTCCGGGCTGTAAGCGGAGGAAAACGAATCGCAACGGGTGCGTGTTTCAAAACGTTACATGCATTAGTCTAACATTTCTTGGAAACTACTTAGATTTATTGCATTGCGTTTAGCAAGAGGCTAATTAAAAATTTGCAAAGAAACTCAACTTTAAATGAATTTTAATGTGGCGTAATTAACAAAATTGAATATTGGTCAACTTAATATGCAGTCCAATAAAGTTGAGAGCAAAAGTTAACGTATACTAATATTTATGATAAAATTGGCAAACATAAAATTGTTGCATTACGGTTTTATCTGGCATTGAAAAAAAAAATTATACTAATTAGGCCACTCTTATATTTCTCATGTTTCACTAATCTATAGAAAAAAAAATTATAAAATTGTTTTTATTTAATTAATAAAACGCATTTTGTAATCTTGGTGTATATTTTCAACGTAATGTATTATTGCATACAATTACAAACTTTTCCCCTATATTAGCTGAGATACGAATAGAAACTTAGTACTATATTACCTGTAACGCTTTATTTAAATAATCATATCCCTAAGAAATACTATCGTTACAGACATTCACTATCTGTTCGTGTTAAGGTTGAAATATATTAAATAATTGTATTATATGTGTGCTTTTGAGTCTTTCTTTCTTAAATGTATACAATTTTCAAGGGGGCCTATCTTACAAAATTTTTTGTTACCTCATTATGCGTTCGAACACAATTTGATTACATCGTTATTTTTCGCCCATGCTATACTGCGCCAAAATTTTGCAGCATTTAAACTATTATACTAGTCTCAACGTCAAGGGAGAATGACTTTGAGAATGGCCTTTTAAAGGTTATTTACAAGTAACAAATGGGTGATATCTCAAAATCTGGAAGCAACTTCTTATAAATCACAATTCTAGTTGTGTCTACTTATTTTTGAAAGCAAAGATTTACGTAGCACCGACTCTGAGCGTATTGAACCGTAATCATCTCACATGATAGGGGCGTGTGTTGCCTCTGATCCAAGAGTTTGGTTAAATCATTGTATAGAATTTATAAAGACATGAGTTTGATACTAACTCTAAACTTTCTAGTCGCAAAATGCCCATTTTAAGATACATTTATAAATGAATCTGCTAGTGAAAAATATGAAAGTTTGTTACCGATGTTTCCAACAGTTAAAAAATATTAAACAAATACTTAAATTTTTTACACTTCTTAGTTCAATTAATCTTTAACTTATTCCAAATATAATGTAACCCTTTGCACTCGAGAGGTCACTCGCACTCAGAACATGTTTTTATGCCCCAATGTGAGAGGTGATTCTTTTTCACCACTGGGTTTGATGTGGAAATTCGATGCAAGGCAATGACTGTTTAGTTTCTTTGAAGCGGGTCCGCAACCACGAACACAATCAAAAATGCTGTGAAAAGTCTCAAATTACTGATACCTCGGCGCGAAAATGGCCTGGAGTACAAAGGGCTAGTATATATTCCTTAAAAATAGGCTGTTTTGTCTTTTTGCTAAAGCATTGAAAATCAAATTTTAAAGTATAAAAATAATTCAGGGGAAATTTTGAAAAATTGTTTTATTAATTAATATTATTTAAAAACTATTTAAAGAAACATTTGCATACTAATTATGTTGAGCCTTTTAACAAATTATTGCTTGAAACACAAATCTCAAAAATATAATTATTATTCTGATGGCTACAAAAAAAAAAAAAAAAAATTCTTTTGACATAAATTTGTCATTCTATTGTCTTAATTTAAATTCCTAACCACTTTTCAAAAATTTGTGAAATTTGGCATTTCGCGGTATTTTGGATATAGAATCTAGATATGGCAATGTATTATGGGGTTCCATTAAACTTTAAAAAAAAATTGTTTACCTTTAATGCGTAGATGATCCCACATGAAAAACAAAACTTTACCCAATGATTAAAAACCTTCCACGAATTAGGTACTTTTTTTTATTTCATCAAATAGAAAACAAAATATAGCCATCGTTCAGGGTTGTTTTTTTTACATACTGTACCTGATGATTTTTATTTACTGTTTGTTAAAGTTTACTTACGGAAAATTCTTATTCCCAAAACTCAATTTAAAATACTTACTGTTCCAGAACATTATTATTATTATTATTATTATTATTATTATTATTATTATTATTATTATTATTATTATTATTATTATTATTATTATTATTATTATTATTATTATTATTATTATTATTATTATTATTATTATTATTATTATTATTTTTATTATTATTATTATTTTGCATTCTTTCAAAATCTCGAAAAGCGAAAGTTGTTCATTAATTTCAAATTGAGTGAACTTTATACTATAATCTATTAATTGTGCTCCGAATATCGGTTTGAATTTTTATTTCAGTTTGGATAAATATTTTCTAAGAAATGTTGTTGCTAAGCAATCTCAAAGGAATACAAATATCATAATAATGGCATTCGTTATTGGAAACGCTGTTGTAGAACTTCTAAAGTAGGGTATCAATCGTAACAGATTTTATTGAAACTTTCTTACACCTAAATAATGGAACAATATATTAAAGTGGTAGCAAGTACTAAAATTTAGGATTTCTAACATGGATTTCCTTAATTCAATTATTTAAAACAATCCCTCTGCAAAAACTTTTGCTTCATACTTTGTACCATTTTTTTTACGAACGATGAGTTATTTTGTTAACCTTTTTTATTTCTATGTATCTCGTTTTAGGAATTTCTTATACGATTTCATTAAAATAAGACGCTTATATCGGCACTTTTTATTTCTTTTTATTTCCCTAAAAACCCCAAGAAGAATTTTTTTACGTTGTCGGATGATGATTTTGTTTCATTATTGGAAAATTATTCTTTTTGTTAGTATTCTTTTACGAGCCTAGGGTGCAATTTAGTTTACATTATAAGGTGACGGATCTTATATTTCCCATACAACTTCGTCACCCGGGAACAGGAATGTCAAAGAAATTCGAAAACAATGAAAAAAAATCAATCTCTTCACATTTTTAACACGGTTCTTGTTGCTAAGCAGTGAAGTATGCAACCCACTTAATTATATATTTTCTTTCCTCGCTGATATACTTTTAAATACGCTACATAGATTTCAGTTTCCCCACTTTTTTTCATTAAGTTTTTTGTTGTAAGTGTTGGGTATTTAAACATAAAATTCAAAAAAAAGAAGAAGAAAAAAGAAAAAAAAAAAAAAACATTACTTTACTTTACATTCTGGTATTTTGAAGCAATAACTCTACTCTAGGTTCAGAATAAGAAGTTAAAAATAAATTAGACTTCCAATGAACAATTATGTTTTTACTGTTTAAAGTTAATTATAGAGTTAAAGCTTCTGAGGTAAATTAATGAGATGGTTAATATAATTAATACTAAATCTGATATCCGATTTTTTAGCATTTTATTAGCTATTATACTAATAAGCAGAATATTAGTTTATGTCGTGAGTTTTTTATTTTAATCCTTTTAACTACGCTTATTGGACTTGTCTTTTTACAAATTTAGACTCAATCAGTTGATATAAAACTATTACGTAAGGAATAAAAAACCAGTCTTAGAAATACTAAAAATTTTACAATTTGCACAAAAGAGTATCGTTTAATATTGAAATTATTTTTTTGCTTTTTATGAATAATTTCTGAGAAAATTTGCAAAGTAAATCGAGTTTTCTATAAACTCTAATTATCTAATGAATATGTAGTAGAATTTTAGAGATTATAAAAAGAAGGTTTGAGATAAAGTATGCACTCTTACAATACTTATAAGTTCTTAATGTTAACAGAATATTTATAGAGTTCAAACTTTTATGCACAATGCAACCAATAAACAGAAATCTATACTTAACCAATTCCTGCTATTTCATTCAAAAGTACATTCTAATTCAGTATAAATAATACAAATGTAAGTTACCCGGAAAATTTATTGTAGTACCTAACTGAAATCATAGAATCTCGTACATATCATTGTTTTCTTGTTTTATGTTACGCCTTTTTATGAAGTTAAACGATTCAATGATAATTATGTCTTTATTATGCTGGTTGCCTTGAAGTAATTTACTCATACGCTCACTGGTAAATTAAATAAAAAAAAGTGAATATTCTGTAAATTTTAGTTTTTTGGGTGTAATTATTCAAAGTTTTAGTATGATTTGACTGGAGTGACACTTGATAAAAAAAATGGAATGATTTGTTTAAAAAAAATTTTAAAAAAATTAATTAAAAAAAAAAAAAAAAAAAAAAAACTTTCACCGTAAGATTAGGACTTATTTTGGGGAAACTAAATTTACAATTTAGAAGAACCATGTAGAAATACTGCAGAGCTCTAGTTAGAAAATGTATTATCAGTTGTAACACAAAGTTTTTTTTGTTTTTTTTCCCCGACTCGTAATCCGTCTGAGTCACAGAGAATGACAATCGCGATGAATGAATTTTGGTCTGCAAAAAGTTCTTTTTAAGAAGCGCTATAAATTATTTTCCACCAAACGGCTTCGAAACAAAGTTTAATTTTATCGTTGAAAGTTTTTCGGTATAAAAATGTTATTTAATTTCTTGAGGAATAAAAATTAACAGCATATTATACCAACGACCAGATTACGTATTTCCAAAGCCATACTATAACTTTGACTAACCAATTCCGTAACACACATTTGCATAAATATTTAAGGATATCTATTTTATTGGTCAGTGTATGATATAGAAACTTACAAATTAATTACATTATAAACACGTAGCCCTCATAAAATTATTATTGTCAGTTCAAATATTAACAATTCACATTTGAAAAGTAAATTTTTATGAATCTATGAAAAAATTTGAAATAATATTTATCATATTTCAATGGAATGAGCATATTTTAAAATTATTATTTTTTTTTTGTTGAATGATTTCTAAAGCACACTAAACACGTGGTATTTGACAATTACTTTTTCAGAAGCCAAATGCCAAGGAGCCACAATTCATGGCCAAATATCAAGGGTGAATTTAGGGGTTGCGAATGCGATATCGAAGAAAACTACGAATATCATTGGAAGTACTTGTTCTTATGATTCAACAAAATGTAACACATTTATTTCTGTTTTTTCCTGGGCCCAGTAAATTTCCAAGGAACAATCATTCTTTTCACTTCTTATACTGGCAACTAATCTTTTAAATTATTTTTTAACAAACCAATGGCCAACAATTTTTATTTTTGTAATTTACTGTTAAAATAATAGAAATGTAATGTACTTGCAATATAAACGGATAATTAGTCTAGCATATATTTCATTCACTAATTTTGAAATGAAATTTCAATAGATATAATGTCATTTATATCAAACACAAATCTGTATGCGTTTTGTATCAAACGTCTTACCAATATATTTACATAAAGAAGGTTTAAGCTTAGAAAACAAAATTTTGACTTTGCCGACTATAACGGTTTTTATTAACCAATGTTTCCATTAATCGGAAATAAAATAATTGACGCGCTACTGTAACACCATGTGAAGCAAATTTTAATGACATGAAAGCATAGTATTTTGTAGTGTTAGTACTTTGAAAACCATGCTCAATATTCAAAGAGTAACTAATGGAAAAAAATAAAATAGAAAGAAAGGAAATGTCCGTTTAACTTCTCTTGAACATGAAAATTTTTTATAAAATATCCAAATTAAGAAACAGACTAACTGCAGATTTTTATGTTATTAGGATAGTCTCAATTTTTATACTTAGATCGATTAAAATTTTTATTACACAAAAACCGCATACTTCGCTAAAATACTGTGCTAAAAAGTCATTCCTTAATAATATTAAAAATTTTAATGAGGAAATTTCTTCCAAATGGAATTTCTAAAAAAATTTACCACAAATTTGCATCTTAAATAGATAAAAATACGGGAAACTTTTAACGGTAGCCCAACAATCGACAAGCGAGTATCTATAAGAATCAAAATCATGTGCACTCATTTTTGAAGTTCAGATACTGTATATTAACTTATTTATAATAAATTGAAAATTTTACATGTCTTACACCCTCGGCAGTCCATTTGCTAATAATAAAAATTTATTTGTTAAGTTTACGATATTTAATAATTAAAAGATGAAGGAAACGTTTCATTGAAGTGGAATATAAATTTTTTATATTACTGACGTAAAAACTAGTTAAAATATCCAATTATTTTTCAGAATTCTACAGAGAATATTTGTTTTTATAAAAAAGTTTATCGAACATTTGAATTGTTGATTGGGATTTTTTAATATGTATTTTATTTACATATTCACGTACACAATTTGCGACTGAAATTTCGAAATCAATACCTAGACTGAAAAATGCTTTAAAAAATGTAATACATAATATTTTTAAAATCAGTATTAAATTAAGGTAATAAAAAGAATGACACTTAGCTAAATACCAATGTTTGTATTGTACTTCCTTTGTAGCCGTGTTTGCCACCACACGGCCGACGTACTGCAAACGTCTAAGAACAGCTTTTTCACCTGCCCATTTGCAGCACAGAAGAACAAAAATCAAATTTCGCCCTATTCACCATTTCATTACTTTTAATTTTCTTGAAATAAATATGTGTTTTATTTATTTCGTAAAATATAATAAATATAATGCTGCATATTTTGCAATTATTACATTTTTATTATATTTTTTCAGAGATATCCATTAAATCCAAGAAAAATATTTTTTTAAATGCATTTTAATCAATGCTCTATTGATTGTTTATTCTCTTCTGCAGTTTATGATAAACGAAATCCTTATTGTTGTCTTTGGATATTATTAATTATCTTAATCATGTTGCTTCCTGTTATCATGAATGGTGTCGTACTAATAGTAGAGTTTTATAGATAACTTTTTCAAATTAAATCCAAGTTAAATACAATAAATCTACCATATTCATATATGTAATCTAAACAAATAATGAACTATGTAAAGAAATTTAATGGGGCATTTAAAAGCTTTTGTAGGAATTTCATCAAGTGAATCCTACAATGGAAACTGTTATGATCAGAATTATTAATTGCTGCAGATGAGAAAGCAATTTTAAAGTTTAGAAAAGACATTATCTCTCAAAGCTCAATAATGTTTATCAACTTGTTGAGCCACTTTCTTAGTAATTTAGTTTCAATCAATTATGTATATTAAATTGGATATGTTTAATCAATCCATTGCGATTGTATGTGACAAAGTATTCCCATAGATATTAACACACATATACATAGAAAATGCACAAATATATATATTTGATTTTTCACATATGAACTATTATTTAGAGAAAACTTATATTACATAATCTTTAAACCTAATACTTCAATTTTTTTCAATTCTAGTTTTATCAAAAGAATGTTTAACTTAAATCTAATACGGAAAAGAAAAGAAAACACAAAAATCTGCAATCCGTGTGTGAACCCCAAAACTTATTACGGCTCTTTTACTATATTTAGTAGCGAATGCTAATTTATAGGGTTTAACTTAAAAATCTTGTCATAAGATCCTTTTCAATTTTAACATTTGTTCTGTTACATTCAAGATATTCTTTGCTTTTCGAAAGAAAGGATGTATAAATAACCAAAACGTGTATTTTTTTTTTTCGCCCTATAATTCATAAAGGATAAAGCGTTAAATTATAAGGAGAATATAAAAAATATTTTATTTCATAGGGAATTTTTTCAATGAGGTATTAGTCCAAGACGTTCGAAATTTCGGTTAACTGTCACGATTACATAGATAAGGACAAGAATAGTGATTATTGATAAAACCATTGAATTCTGTATCTTAATCATTTTACTTCCTGTGTTTACTTTCAGCATGGTCATTCAACTAACACTTTTAACAAGAAAAATGTAAGTGTTTATTTTAATCGACTTAAAAAGTTATTACAAAATGGTGTAAATTTACAGCACAATCCAACCTAACATTTACCGCATATTTATCTTATACCCTCCCCCCCCCCCACATCCGCATCCTCCTTGAAAAGACTTCAACATCCTCCGCTACTACCTAGATACCATAACAACCAGCCAACATGAAATAATCCTACTAATTACAAAAATAACTAACATGTGGGCAAATGATGCGAGAACAGAATACTCATGAATTTCCAAAAAACAAAATACAAAAATAACATTTATAAATAGCATACAAAATTATAATCTATCAATGAATAAAACAAAACTATTATATCTGCTATTGGTGCCATATTCAAAAAGGGAAGGACGAAACATTCTTATTATTTCATTCAAAGGTGAGTTTGAACGAAAACCATTAGATATTCAGTATAGCAGTAATGATTGATCTTACGACAGCCTTTGATTTCTTCTTTCCCGTTCCAAAGCTCCCCATATATGTCATCGTACCATCTGAATGAACAAACCCAGTTCCCTCTCCAACCAAAAGAATAAAAAATATCTTTATAAAATATTGCTAACAAAATATTTTTTCCAGAGTCAGTTTCATAGGATATCGGTGCTGTGTATGTAAAATTTGCTTTTACGAAATAACACCAAATTTTACACACTTTTTTGCAAATTAAATACTAAATAAATCAAATATCAAATTCAAATTCCGAATGTCATCCTACCAACTGAATGAACAAACCCAGTTCCCTCTCCAACCAACAGAATAAAAAATATCTTTATAAAATATTGCTAACAAAATATTTTTTCCAGAGTCAGTTTCATAGGATATCGGTGCTGTGTATGTAAAATTTGCTTTTACGAAATAACACCAAATTTTACACACTTTTTTGCAAATTAAATACTAAATAAATCAAATATCAAATTCAAATTCCGAATGTCATCCTACCAACTGAATGAACAAACCCAGTTCCCTCTCCAACCAACAGAATAAAAAATATCTTTATAAAATATTGCTAACAAAATATTTTTTCCAGAGTCAGTTTCATAGGATATCGGTGCTGTGTATGTAAAATTTGCTTTTACGAAATAACACCAAATTTTACACACTTTTTTGCAAATTAAATACTAAATAAATCAAATATCAAATTCAAATTCCGAATGTCATCCTACCAACTGAATGAACAAACCCAGTTCCCTCTCCAACCAACAGAATAAAAAATATCTTTATAAAATATTGCTAACAAAATATTTTTTCCAGAGTCAGTTTCATAGGATATCGGTGCTGTGTATGTAAAATTTGCTTTTACGAAATAACACCAAATTTTACACACTTTTTTGCAAATTAAATACTAAATAAATCAAATATCAAATTCAAATTCCGATTCCAATTTTAATTTGGAAAGTGATATTTAATTATTTTCCAAATAGTTTCAAATTAAATTCTCACACCATCTCAGGGGCCGCACACAAATGATCGAAATATAGTGATTTTTTTTACTAATTCTTAACCAATCTTACTAATTATAATGTGCTGTAGTTCAGATTTTTATTCAAGTATCAATATTTTATACATTCATTAGTTGTTGATCGTGAGGGATATTTCCGTGAAGAAATATTTTTAACAAATATTTATTATATTATAAATAAATTAGTATGTTTTAAATTGATTTTTAAATAATTTCTTAAATACACTAATTGCGTGTTTAAAAGACAAACTTCATTTCATGAAAAATACAAGGCCCACGACCATGGGTAGATTTAGAGGTAAGGATCGGTAGCAAAAATAATCTACAAACACCATCGGAAGTACTTGTTCTTATGTTTCAATGAAATTTTTATCAAAACACTGAAACACATTTATTTTTGTGACACTTTTTTTGGCTCATAAATTTTCAACGGATAAAAAAAAATTCCCTTTAAATACTCACAAATAATCTTTCAAATGATTTCTTAAATAGAACATTGGCCTAATATTCTCATTTTATAGTTTATTGTTAAAACAATGTAAATGCGATCTACTTAAAAAATAAGTGAGTCAAATAATATGATATACTTTCTATTCACTAATGGTGAAATGCACACCAAGTGAAACAAACTTTAATGCTATGAGAGCATAGTCTTTTTTAAAACTTTAACGCCAAGAGAGTTAGTCGTTTAAAGCTAATGCTTAAGATTCAAAGAGTAATGAATGGTCAAAAAACTAAAATAGAAAGAAATGAAATGTACCTTTAAATAATTTTGAACTTAAACACATTTTATAATCTATCCAAATGAAGCAGCAAATTTGTTCTAGACATTTATGTTAATGGAGTTTTAGCAATTTTTGTAATTTCCTGTGATTGAAATATTTCTATGACACAAAAACTATATGAGATCTAAACTGCTCCGCTAAAATTTCGTTCATCAACATTTAAAATTTTAAGTTAGACATTTCTTCTTGATTGTTTTTCACAAGGAAATGGCCGCACATTTTCTTCTCGAATAAGTAAAAATGCAGGAAACTTTCATCTGTGGTCCCACAATCAAAAAGACAACTTCTATTCGAATCAATATCATTTTTACTAATTTTTGAAGTCAGATACTGCAGAGTTTCAATGCGGAAAATCCAAACTGAAACTGATTTATATTGGCTTATTTACAGTAAATCGATAATTTTAAATGTTTTATTCACTCTTGGCAGTCCATTTCCTAAAATAAAAAATTATTTTATTCGGCTTATGATAATCGAGAGACAAAGGAAAGAAAGTAGAAGTTGCATTTTTTTATGAATATACTAAATTAGTTCGATTGTCATTCAATATTCTTCGGAAAATATTAGTTTTATAGAAAGTTTATCGAACATTTGAATAGTCTATTGAGAGTTTGATGTATTTTATTTACAGTTCCACACACACGCACAGTTTGTTACCGTAATTTTGAAATCGATTCCTAGACTGAAGATTATTTAAAAGAATGCATTTTATTTCATTTTCAGTATCACTATTGAAGAAAAAGTAATCCACAGAATCACTTTTATCTCAAATAAAATGTATAATACTTTCTGTATGGGGTTAAACTTTAAAATTTGGGTAAAAAAAAAGCCTTTTTCAAACTTAACGTATGTTCTGAAAAATCCAAGTTACTTTTGGAACTCGGGATGCATAAATAAACTCATGTAACTTATATTTTCTGCCATCTTATTTTTCTAAGAAGGATTAACAATAAAATAGAGCTCATTGGTAAGAGAACATAAACAACCTATACATAGACATTCAAAGATCGGTAATGATTGAGCTTATAGTAGATTTGCTCTCCGAATTTTATTTCTCCAAATCTCTCCACGAATTGTATCTTCTCAAGCCAATGAACGGGCCCAGTCTCCACTCCATAAAGCTGAAAACTAGACCTAAAGAAACATGTTGACAAAAGATATTTTCCGGGAGTAATTTCTAATTTCTTAGGACATCATATATATATATATATATATATATATATATATATATATATATATATATATATATATATATATATATATATATATATATATATATATATATATATATATATATATATATATATATATATATATATATATATATATATATATAAAATTTTAATTTCTCAAGTGATGTTAAATATTCTTCTAGTGTTCTGAACCTCGCCTCTTCTCTGATGTCGTACTCTCATGGGGGAGACCTAATAATTTTTCTTAAATAATTCTAAATATTGTATTCAATAAAAAATATATTTTAATAAAAACATAAAAGAAATTATAATTTATAATTTTTCAGATTTCTAGTGATTTTTTTCCTTACGAATAGCTTGAGCGTAAGTATGTGTTGTTGATTGTAATGTGTATTTCCAAGACTGAAATGTTATAATTTCGGGAGTCTTCATTTACCTACGTCTGTCTCTACCTCCACAAAGGTAAAAACTTAATAAACCTCTTAGGGAGGAATACGATTTCCATATACATGATTAGGATATCTTATAGGTGAATGAACAATGAATTAATTGTTCTAAAATAGTTGTCAAGTAATCTCAATAACCCAACACTTTTCAAAAGTGAACATAGAATCTCTTATCGATAACTGGAGCACGAATGACGTTCTGTGATATAAATTTATAAAACGGCTATAGGGATATAATAACTAAGGGTGTGGCATATCGCACAACTTTCAATTACACTATAATATGGGTCATTGCTTTAAAATTTATGGTGTTATGGTGTTATTTACAGTTTTCTTATTTTCACTCATTTAAATAAAAATGGCAGTTTAGCGAAATTTTTGGGAATAATTTCTACATGGTGCAAAAAAAAAAAAAAAAAAAAAAAAAAAAAAAAAAGCCGCCAATATGGCGAAATAGGTGATGTTATTCGTTAGACATTACATTGTCCTTTCTTGGGCGTGAAACAGAAAAAAAATCAATCATTTACGGGTGGTGCTCAAGGGTAGAGAGCTCTGTGTAAAGGCATTCATTTTCCAATATTTGACAATTTTACCGCATTTCAAAGGGAATTTCAAAGATGAGGAAGTCTAAAACACCTTAAGAGGCATTAGAAAAGAGTTTTTAATCAAAATCGTTAGAGCCGTTTTTTAGCTGAAAAATATGATTTTTCATAATTGCAACCTTATGCGCTTGCGCTATTTTGACGAAAACCTAAATGGTAGGACCCATGATAACCACTAACTCGCTCACAAAATTTTAACATCGTAGGTCAATTTGTGCGATAGTTATGCTGACCACAGACAGAACACTTTTTTGAAATCGGGGAAACGTGGAGAAATGCAAAAATAAAAATGGCTTATCATAAAAAATAAGAAAATACCTAAATGGTAGGACCCATGATAACCACTAACTCGCTCACAAAATTTTAACATCGTAGGTCAATTTGTGCGATAGTTATGCTGACCACAGACAGAACACTTTTTTGAAATCGGGGAAACGTGGAGAAATGCAAAAATAAAAATGGCTTATCATAAAAAATAAGAAAATAAACAAGACAACAATACCAGTGTTCTTGTCGTAGTAATGGTAGAATTGCAAGTGATTTAAATATATATATATATATATATATATATATATATATATATATATATATATATATATATATATATATATATATATATATATATTCTTTCAGCAAAGTGTCAGTGTCAGTGATTAAAATGTTAAATTTTGATTGTAAATTAATTATATGAGTATAAATTATAAGTAATCTGATGTGTAACACTCCATGTGAATTGTTTTTGTATCAATAAACTCTTTATCCTTGTTTTTTACAATTTGCATGACGGGGAAAAGTAACGCCAGTAATAAACTTACTCATATTAACTCTTAACCATAAACTTAATTTTACAAATTTAAATGTTATTTATAATTTTGTATTTTAATTTCCCAAATTTAAATTTTAAACGACTAATTTCTTAAACCCATAGTTTAATAATGATAACCTTCCAAATGTAAGATTATAAAAGTAGAAATGAACTGCTAACAAATAAATCAGTATTTAAGATTTAATGATATAAATTCAAAATGAAAAAAAGTATGTTTATCACAAAAGAACAATATTAAGTTTATCGCAAATGAAAAAAATATTAGATTTTGAAATTATTTCATTTCATTCCATTTTTATATTAATTTATGTGCATTATTTTTGTCTTTATTAATATTAAATTCTACACATTGGAAATAAAATAATAATAATAATAATTTAATGTAATCTAACAGAGATAAAAGAGAGTCAAGTATATTTGTTAAAAGCACAAGTCCAATATAGTTGTCAAGTTTGAAATATCTTTATTTAAAACTAAAAATCGCATATAGATAAATAATTAATTACTATCTTATTGATCAATCATTTAGCTATTTATGGTTATGGAATTTAATCGTGGTATTCCATATGAAGCATTTCGTTTTTGAGCATCACATAACATATACTATTACCAAATAAGTGCGTTTTGTAAACCAACCAATAAAAGGATATCACAAAAGTTAGCAAATGTCATTTTTTCCCCCATTTAACTATAGAAATTTTATTCAATGCGCAAAAGAATACAGAACTCATATCTAAGATTCCATAATAACCAAATCATAACAACTAACTACACAATCTCAGATTACTTAATTTAGCATTATCAAATTATTACACATATATGATAGAAAGGCAAAAGTGGGTTTGTTAGTTTTTTTCAAAATTTTCCCATTCACTTACTTCCTAAACAGCGAGTAATAGTTTCAATTACTGACATCATGTCACTACAAAATGAAAGTTCTATAATAACATTTCCTTTCTAACTCAATGATTTCAATGGATCTTTTTTGTATAAAAGAACCCGAAAATGTTACACAAAATGAACAGTTGAGAACATGCGGTCCCAAAGTACAAATATGCCAAAAGAATGGCAAAGCTGTCAAATAAAGGTTTTCCTACCTGTTGCCTCAATTGTGTGAGTGACTGGTAAAAAACTTTTTAGGGCCCCAACAGGTGTATTGAACAGGGAATGCAACTGGTTCTGGTTCTGCCATGGATTTTTGTAAAGGCTCCGTAGAAACTTGTCGGTTCCCTGCATCGCCATCTGGGGAGGGAAGGGGAAAACATTTTAGGTCTCGTTTCTCTTTGTTAGAAGAGTTTAGTTTGTATATGAATTAACCACTTAACTCTAATAACCTAAGTATCAAGAACTATGATTCCGTAAGAAGGTCATATTCTGATCAGATTAAAGGACATGAAATACTATAATTTATTTACATACATAAATATTTTTATCAGATGAATACATTTTTCATATATATTACAGTACACGCAGATTAAGTAGGATTTTTATTCTGCATTTTGTGAGTGACATTTTTAAAACGTAACAATTGAAAGTATTGTATATTTTACGATTACAATAAAAAGCTGCATATTAATAATAAATCTAACCAGGTGTTTTGGTAAATGTTATTAATAAAGCATATCAACCACATTTATTTGTAAATATTGACAATTAACAATGAAGTTTGGTCGTTTAGAAGCATAATTTATTCAAACCCAAGTCCGAAGTAAGTTTTATATTATACGAAAGGATGTGAATTAAATTACATAAATTAATGGTTTAGTTAGCAAGGAAATTTAGTCAATGTAAAGATTGTTCTATAATAATGGTAAGATGCATTAATTATGTATTATATCAAGCAAATTATAATAAAGTAACTATAAGAGACAAAATATTGCAAATTAATTACATGAATGTTAAATTTTTACTAAATATGTGTTTAAAATAATGCTACTGAAACAACTTCATTGATAATTATTAATAACATCCAGTTAGTATGAAAAATTATTTGCAATAACAGTTTATTAATTTATTATTAATAATGATTGATTAATCGCATTGACCGTAATATATATACTATTTCATATGAGTATTGAAAAATAAAAGGAACATGCCCATACGTATGAACACAAAATATACTTTTAGAATCATTTTTAAACATGCATTGAATCATAACCACAGTAAAACGTATTACCACTAAAATTAAATCATTGCAAAAATTAGAGTAACATGTTACAATTATGTTATGTAAGATAATTTCTTCATAATGCATCAATGTGATAGCAAAACAAATTTTAATTTCTCATATTTACTTTCACTTATACAGAAGATAAATATTCACAAAACAAAATATATATGTGACGTGCAGTGGATGAAAAGTCGGCATTCTATAAAATACTAGGGCATTTTATGAAGTACTGGGTAATTTTAGGCAATGAAATATCAGATTATACACTTTTCTAGGTACTGTATTGAATAATTATAGGACATTCTATAGAATTACAAATGCTATTTAGGCAAAGTAAGAAAAAGGTTATAATAAGGTTATTACTTAAAAAACATGCTTTCCTTCACTCAAATGTACAAAAGTAATTTATTAATTTAGAAAAAATCTTGAAAAAGTGCCATTAAAAACTTTTATTCAAAATATGTAAATAAAATTTAAAGTTATGCAAAACAAAATTTACACCTTTCTTATTAAGGAAAACAAAATTTTCATAAAAATAATAAGTAATTATAATTAATCAACTTTTTGCAACATGGTAAATCTTTGCTAAAAAGGATATTTGAAACGAATCGAAGATGTATTTTATACTTCGCTGGTATGTCATTTGGCATTCTATAGAATGCCTAGGAAAAGTGTTAAATATTGTTCATACCTGCCCATTTAAGAAAATATTAATCTTGACTATTCACCAAAAATTAAATCTTCGTCATTCAATTATTAATTGGAATAATATGCGCATTAAAATCACAGCTTAAAGTTAACAAGATAAGAGTACTACATACCTTTAAACGTCAAAAGAAATGTTATATAGGGCAGATTCTATTAGTCCTAAGATCTTGTTTTAAGATTAAAGTAATATATTTTACTATGAATTTGAATACTTAATTGAATACATTTTTTACTTATTGGATTAATACTTGTGATTTACAACTTATTATGTTGTTGTGAACAGAAATATCATCGAAATTTTAAAAAGCATTGACTTCAAAACAATTTTTCACCTCGCTTTCATCATTGGATGTATCTCCATCTTCATCTTCGTGAATCATATAAGTTGGACCTGGTTTTTTAGTATCATATCGCTTGTCACTTGTAAATGTTGGGAAGTCCTTATCAGCCGGTAATATGGCATACAGTTGATCTTCTAAGTAATCGTTTTCAATTACATCTATAGAAAAAAGATAACAAGCATATAAAGTATGTGTTTTTAACTATAAAAGTTTACACAACGGTGCGAGTGTACTATTTAATTTGTGTGGAACTTTTCTATTGACACCAATTTCATAAATAAAATTAAATTTTAATAATACAATAAATTTTATGTTTTTACTAACTACATTTTTTGTAAATTTGCTGCAGAAGAGGAAATTTGAAGAGTTTTGCTTCGATTTGAACAGGGGAAAATATCAACTTTTCTCGAACTAGAAATCTCTGTGTTATATTGATTTGTAGAAGTTTCAGGTTAAACGAAAAACATTTTAGATACGTTCATTTGAACATTTATTTGAATCTCTGTGTCCTTCATTTAACTAAGAGTTATAATATTTTTAAATGTGGTGTGTCAAATTATCTTTATTTTTTATTACTACATTCAATTATTATGTAGAAAAGCATACATTATCAAGCATCAAGTTTATTATATATTATGGATTGCCTTTAAACAGTTTCTATAAGTAATATTTATTTTATCTTAAAGATAATAGAAACATTTATTACTTATTATGACGTTTTATTGAAACCTGAAAACTCATGCTTCACTATTAGTGTTTTATATAAATGTATTTATATTTCTAATACAAAAGTATAATGAGTCGAGCAAGATATTTAAAAGGTATTAAAAGAAACATCTTTAAGTGACAATTATGACTCAAAAAGAAAACCCGTTGCAATGAAAAATGAGAAGATTCCTATGAAAAATTATCTAAAAGGCATTTTCCGCCATTAAGAATAATTTTTAAAGTTTAATAAATAATGGCAATTAAGAATTTAGCCTTGAATAAAGCTTGCATACATCTCTTTAAGGAACTCTTTTAAAAAAATGTAATAATAATAAGCAAATGCAACTCTACACAAAAATAAATTATAAAAAAAAAAAATCAAAAATTTATGTTTTACTTTTAAAAGCAGGGTACATTTGCGATTACTTTAAACTTTGAGAAATTTGAAGAAAAAAAACCTTAGTACTTAATTATATTATAAAAACAACAATAATTGTTGACACCGTTTTACATCGCTACTTGTAAAAGACATGCTGTTAATTAATTGTCTATAAAAATAATAACTAATACGCTTTTTAAACTCTTTGACATTTAGCAGCGCATAAATTTTGCTTTATTGTAAAAGCTGTCAGATATTTTCTAATTTAATATTTAATTCCCAATTTTTTATAAACCACTCATTTATTCACTTTAAGTTTTAAGCTGATGTATTAATTTTGAAGCTACTCAAAAATTTCGTAGAAGCTTAATTGAAAATTTTACACAACACAATTTCACACTATTACATTTACTATCTCACAGTCGTTATTACTCACCACTTAAATTACTATTCTCTGATGGTTCTGTATCCTCACGCAACGGTATTCTCGCCCTATTTCCATTAGCAAATCGGGTCAGATCATCATCAAACGCCTTATTTCTATGTTTGTTATTCCACTGGAAGTTAGAATCTTCATCAAACGAATTCGGTGACCTTCCAAAAGTTGGAATTTCTTCCTCAAAACTCCGGAAAGTGTCTTTATGCTTAAGCTCCGGCTTTTCCATCTTAATAACGTCATCGCGATGTTCATCGTCAACTTTTCGGAGAGGAATATTGTTTTCTTCCAGTTCGTTGTTGAAGTGGTGACGCACTTTCACCCGCTTTTTATCATACGACTCAATTAATTCGTTTCCAGAAAAGTCTCTTTCGTCTTCTACTGGCAACCACTCAGTACCGCCTTCGGTGAATGCTGGAAGTTGATTTAAGTCGGATGACAGTTGAGTTCGTCTGACCGGTGTCTGTAAAATAAATTACAAATTTTTTAATAAAAAAAAGGACTTTAAATACATTCTTATGTAAAAATAATAATTATAAATATTATAACTTCTTTTAATTTTCTTAGACGCATTTCATCTAGCATACTTGAAAAGTTATCATACTATCGCAAACCTAACTCGCAGTTTATCTAACTAACCAGTAGACATATGTCATTAATTTTTCTTTGAATTTTCAGTACATAACCTACAGATTAAACTATAGGCTAAAAAATTTACTGAAATTTTCATATAGTTTTATTAATTCCAAATCTTTGTATAAAAAAGTGATATATATCAAGAGAAAAAAATTGAAGATTGAGTACAATTTAACAAAAAAAAAATTATTTTGGTATTTCTTACCAAACTTTAACTTCAGTATTTTTTACAAAATCAATTAAACCAATATAAAAATATTTCAAATTCATTTGTTAAGAACTTTCCAAGAAAAGTTATTTCTAAAATAGGCAATTTAACATTACTGTTATAGGGGATATTGCGTCCCCTTAAGAAGTCACAAACATGAACAACTCGTTATTTGCGGTTATTTTGATTGTTTTGTGTTTAAGGGTATCGTAATAATTTTTACACGTCTTTCATCTAAAGAAAAAATGTCTTAGATACCAAATTTTGTGAAATTAAGATAAGCACAGCGTAAAAGTAACGAAACTTTGATTTACCGAAATTAACAACAATTAAATAGTTGTTCCCCTTTCATATGCCAGAAAGTTATTTCAAAATTAGGATCATGCATCAATACTATATTCAATTATCGTATTTAACTCTCCTGAAAAATTGAAATAGTCTAAGTTAAGTCATTTTTCTATCAAATGAGTTATCGATTATACTGCGTGTGTACACATAACTGTTTACCAGTATTTCAAAAACATATAACTTATATAGTTTCCAGAATCTAACATTACTATACTTTATAAATATGAAGGATATTATTATCTAGATATTACAAGTGTAAGTTTTTATTGTGATATAAAAAAAAAATTCCTTAGGACTTGTCGTTACTTTTTATAATGTGTTCATAAAAAGATATAATATCTGTATTAACACATCACAATTGGAACTAATATTTTATCAGAAATAACAATCCCGACTCACATTCTCATCTGGGTATCTCGCAGTTGGATCCTGGAATCCTTCTAGGAGTTTCTGTGTGTCTTCTGCCGCTTTGACTAGTTCTTCCATCAACGTGTCAGTGACGGCCAGGGAATCTCCTTCAGATCGGCCTGTGTTCTCATCCGGACCAAACTTGTTGGACCATTTGCTTGCGGGAATCGAAGTTCTTTTAGCCGACGCTTTTATACCATCTTTAGATGCTCTTTCTGAGAAGATTGGTGGAGTAAATATTTCGTCGGCGTAAAAATCATTTTCTGGATCATCGTGGTTAGGTTTGAACCTATAATTTAATATTATATTACTATCATAAACACGAAACAATGTCAAAATTATCTGTGTAAGAATATTTTATAAAATAAAAACATATAATTGCTGTTAAATTCTATTTGTTAAATAGACTTATTTAACTTATTTGTTAAATAGACTTATTTAACTTATTTGTTAAATAGACTTATTAATAACTAAACTATTTTAGTATTCACAATTTTTTTAACTGCAGCTGCAACTTATTTACAATTTTAGAAATTTTATTTTTAATAAACACTTACTTTATAAAGGCAAGTTCATCCGGTTCAGGAGATTCTAATTCCGACAAAATTTCTGGGGGCTAGTAAATATAAAGATATATGTTTTAAAATATAGGCTAGAGTAATTTTCTGTTATAAGTAACTATGAATGTAAACATTTTATTCTTGTAATATAAATATTAAATATTTTAACAAGCGAAGTCAGTCGAAAGTAGTACAAGTATAATAATGATAAATATAATGAGAAAATATATTTTTCTGAAATAATATCTTATTTTAAAGCATTTTAAAATCTAAAGTAAAACTCTAACAGTTTTTCCCAACCTTTTAATAATTCCTCATGTATGCGAAAAAAATAATTAAAAAAACTATAAAAATATGTAATTATTTTTTTTATAGTCAATAGCTTTTTTTTTAACTATACATTTAAAGTTTAACTTCACGAAAAAAAATTATTCAAGCTTTAAAAAATATATATCTTATTTTATACCTAAGTATTATTTCATCGAAAATAAAATATGGTTGAGTTTTGATATTCTTGTACCATTATAGTCAAAGGCAAGCCATTAAAAATTTTTGCAAAAGTAATTAAAACATAACATATTATATTTTTAGTAGAATGCAAAACTTCATTTTGTAACCCATAATGGATTATGCAATATTTTTAGAATTTTCGTGTAGTATATAAAATAATTCTTGAAAATACATTTTAAACATACGAACTTGTACATTCGCAAAACAGTTAACTAAATAAGAAATATTTTTTAATATTTTCCCTTAAAACTTAAACTTGTTTTAATAAATGTACTTTCTCTGTGAATTAGATAATATACCTCAAATTTCAAACAAAAATTCCTAATCAACACCAACATCAAAAAGCGCAACTATACAATATACAAAATACTGTACTTACCACCTCTGGTAATGTAAACTGAAGTACACGAGAGCATAACCCAGGATCATAGGAAATTTTGTGTCGATTTGTATATAGAATATTTTGGATGACACACTGAGTATACTCATGTCCCCATCTGTATCCTCCGGCAAACAGACGAGTCAGTTCGTGTTCAAGAAGTTTAACTGTCTCTGAATTGAGAACGTAGCGAAAAGGATCTTCCCCGAATGGTAACTGGCATCTTCCAAAGACATTATCTGTAGATATCAGAAGAGAATATGAATAAATTAAATACATTTAAGTCTAGTTATAGATAAAATAAAATGATAATCAATTGAAAGCAAAAATTCGTGATTAATGGTAATAATGAATCTTTATAAGGTTTATTTCTTCTATTGCGTTATTTTGGATATTATCTGTCTTATAGAACGCTGTCCATGTTTTATTTACCCTATAGCTTTACGGGATCTAATATGTATTTTAACTTGAAGTTTCATTAAGAAGCTTGAGTTTTTCTATGTTTTGCATATACTTGCTATCATTGTAACACACAATATATAGCCGAATTATATTTTGGATAGAGTTACTTAAGAAACTACATAGTTATTTTGTATATGAACTCATATTTCTTACCTACGAGTAGTGTTTCAGTATTATTGGGAACTGAATAAAAAATTTATTATAATCACTTTATTTGTAGGGTGTATGTTTGTTAATCTGGTTTATATTGTACAATTTAATTGCAAATATTTATAATTCCGAGCTAATAATAAATATATACATATCTATTGCACGAATGCATTCAATAGTCTTTACTAACTAAAATTAAAACTATAATAATGATTAAAGTTTATTTAAAATTTTTGAACAGATAAGTAACTTATAATAGTGAAAATTTTAGTTCTAATAACTTGGCAAATATGTCTTCTTAGAAGTAATTCAAGTTTCTGGATGCTATTTTTATATATTTCTTTTGTTACGGGGAATTGTTAAATAGAGGAATTATTATTTTTTATCTAATTAATTATTTAAGAATTTCGATGATTATTTTGAAAACTTTTTGTGTGAAAATATATCATTTTGAATGATTTTCAGAACTGACTCAACCAATTTGAAAATCACTTTCAAATTGTTTCTATTTGGCAGTGGATCCACAATAATATATAAAAAAAATGTTCTCCAAAAACACAGTACCAATCAATATTCTTTCATTTCAATGATATCCAAATTTTGAAATTGAAAGTCATGGAATTTTCCTTAATCTGGTGATTATAACTCTTTTTATTTTTAGTTGATCATTAACTTCTAAAGTTATTTTCTCATTTTATTTTACATTATTCTTCAAGATTTTGGAGAGTTTTTTTATATGACTGGTACAGAAAACAATTTTAATTTACCAAAAACGTCACGGGAAAAGAAATTTTCTTGAAGCTTTCTAGGATTAACTTCAACTTAGAGATAGAGACAATTAACTGGGGAACAAGTATAAAAAATTACAGAGGAGAAAAAGCAACAAACTGGAAATTAGCTCATATTATTTTTCATTTATTGTTTAGTTGAAATGCTAAACACCCTTTTTCACTCAGTTTAATATTTAAAAATTACATCTTAGGATTATAATTCGTCCGTGAATTTTTTTAATTGAATAATGTGACAAATTCACATGTAAATTGTGTAAGAAAAATAGCGCTGTCGGTTACCTGTCAGAAAAGTCACATTTAAAACGAATATTTAAGAAATTAATATTTGACAGTATAAGAGTTTTAAATAACTAAAAGGACTAAAAAGTATTTGAGCATGTTTAAGAAATTTTCTTATCTCTAAAAGTATTAAAAATTATTTAAATTTGGTTAAGAATAATCTTGAACATTTTATATAAAAGGTAAGATATAATACAAATAAATTTGACAATATTAACATGCACAAATGAAGAAATTTAATATATATATATATATATATATATATATATATATATATATATATATATATATATATATATATATATATATATATATATATATATATATATATATATATATATATATATATATATATATATATATATATATATATATATATATATATATATATATATATATATATATATATATATATATATATATTAATTTGAATATTTATCTTGCATTAAATTTCAGAGTATTATGCTTAAGTTAATATTTGTTCACAAAAAAAAAAATTTTTAGTATTTCCTCAAAATAGTTCCATTCTTATAAAAAAAAAAATTAAATAAAAGCAAATGTTTTTGTGCAAACAATCATGTGTATATATTAAATACCATAATTGTATAGATACTGTACTTTGGGAAATGCTTATTTAATGAAAACCCCGTAAGTAAACAAGTTTAATAAATGTCTGGTTAGTTTTAAGCTCTTTCATTGCCAATCAGAGACTTCGTAGACTTGTTTTCCTATTACCTCAAACGACAACTGTACTTATATCAAATAATAAGTAAAAAAAGAAAACCATTGGTACCTGATATCTTACAATAAAGTACTCATTAAAAAAAATTATGCGGCTAATTTTTTACAGCAAATTTTATATACTGAAAAAATTTGTTTTTGTTCTTTTTGATAAAAATGTTCAAGAATTTTTCTTTTCATCATTTTTAGCTATTTAACTCATAACACGTTTTTTGTAGAAAACCCTAAGAGAAGTAAAATTTGTTTCAGATTACTAAAAAATTTTTTTAAATGAACGATTAAAATTATGGAACAATCACAAATATTATTAGGTAAAAGTACGTATACAAAAAAAGACGTTACTTGATATATACTTTTTAAACTGTAAGATGGTGTTGAATTTTTTTATAGCATCAGGAATAATTAGTTTAACACTAAAACATCGTTTTTAAAAAAAATCGTTGTGCTTGAAACCACAGTTACTACATCAATCTTATTCAAATTAAAAGATAACTGCTTTATTTCTTTTAAACTATTCATCCAAAACTTTATAAAGAATTTTAAAATCGTGCAATTGTTTTACTTCCAAATCCATTTCTAAATCATCTGAACAAGATGTTAAAAACTTATTATTCATTCAAACTTAACAACTAATGCGCTTCAGGGGACATTTTAAGAACCTCCATTAAATTCTTACAACATCAAAACTCACTATTTCTAAAAAAAATTAATATAGTAAATAAAAAGTACTATACCTTTTATTGAAAATTATTCCAGTTTAAAATAAAAATTTTACATTTTATAAATTTACAAAACGACCCATTTACAACATAATAAACACCCTAATAAAGTTATTAAATACAACACTATAATTTCAATAGATTGAATTAATAGGATATTAATATAGGTCTAAATATAATTGTTATTCACTTATGATGATTTAATCGCAATTATACGAATATAATTACGAAATGTGAGTAAATGTTCTTATACGTCTTCATTTCAATTTGATTTCCCCATAAACAACTTCTATCAAAGTTAATTATTACAAATGGATCATTATGACTTTCGAAATCTTATTCAAAGATATTTTCCATCTTTAAAATTTAAAATCAGTCTAAATAGAATCAAATGATGAGCTATTGAAATTCAAGAATTTATAGATAGACTGAACTAAATACTGATTGAGCAACTTCATCTCTTTCTCTGAAAGAGATCTGTAATTATTTAGGGTTACGAATGCTCGCATACAATTTTTTTCAATGGGCTAGTTAGATGCCAATGTCCACTTTTAGAGTCTTTTAGTATTATGTCGTATCTTACACAAGAAATTATTTACCACACATCACTACACTTGAAGCTATCATTAGACTCATTCATATGAGCCCTTTTGATCTAAAAAAAAAAAAAAAAAAAAAAAAACATTTCATCATCCGCTTTCAATAGGGTTTGGGAAACTCAGGATAACACAAGCATAGACAAATTGGGAGTGATTGCGAGATATTTTGAAAATATCCTCATGCAGTTTTCGATTAATTTAATTCCTTTTCGTGTTTTACACATGAAGTAATTTGTTACAGATCATTAAACTTGAAGCCATCATTACACTTTTTCCTCCCTTGGAACACTTTCAATAGAAAAACTTCGTAGTTAATTATATTTTGTATGGATAAAACTCTAAGATTTTTTAATTTGTGAATTTCGCAAGAGTATATAGACTAGCTTTAATTATAATATGATATTATTGATATTGATATTTATCTTTAAAAACATGAATTTTGTATTATTCAATTAACTACTAACATTATAAAACTTTTCCACTTATCAATGTTTGATTTGTTAACTGGAAACATTCAACTTTGATATTTTAAATTTAAGTTCTTATAAAGTTAGCAAAACCTATGTCGACAACATCAATACTTAAGAAATAAATCAACAATATTCCATTATAATACAATGAATAGTAATAATAAAAACTG
Organism: Linyphia triangularis; assembly: GCA_963978545.1. Lineage (NCBI taxonomy): Eukaryota > Metazoa > Arthropoda > Arachnida > Araneae > Linyphiidae > Linyphia > Linyphia triangularis. Next base: position 64,610,077 of record OZ021724.1, read on the forward strand.
AAATATCATTGCATTTTTATTCATACAATATTTTCATGTAATTCCATTAATGATCAAAGCTTTCTTCATTACACAAATGTTCATTAACTATAACTCATCATTTGTTAATTTGAATATTTTAGGGTAAAATGTAATTTCTCTGATACAAGGCATGAAAAAATATCAAAACTTATTTTTCACAGAGTTGAATAAAAATTTTACACAAATCATATCTGTATTTATCAAAAGCGTTGCATAGATTTAAATCCAATGATACTTTTAAATGAATCAGTTTACTGAAGATAAGAATTCCCCTAATTATGCCGCTACGAAATAACTTGAACAAACCTGAAATCCCTTATAATTTCAAATCTTAAAGATAAGGAAGCTTCATAATCAAGAAAATACCATACCTCCTGCTACTTAAAGATTCCTACTATGTACTTTAAATTTGTTTTGACTAACTTAATAATCCTTGTCAAATTAAAACAATAAACTTTACAGCTGTAGGGAACTCACCCTTCGATCCTTATTATCCGAGCCTGAAACTTAGAAATTAAGACGCACAAATCTTTTGGAATCCTAAAGATAAAGTTGCACGTAATTAAAAGTTACTCTTTGACACCAATGGGAATTTATGGTAGAGAAGGTTTTAAAACCCCTGGGTTGCATTTAAATGTACATGAGACTCTTGCATAAATAAATGATTAAAAGAAATTATGATAAATTTATTATTACTGTATAAAATAAATGATTTTTTTTAAACTTTTATGGCACAGCATTTTAGTAAAAAAAGATTCGTGTTTTTACTTAGAAATGAAAGGATTGATGTTGTACCCAAACTAGTACCATTAGGTAAATTACACATAAAAAAGGGCAATTCTTCTTTTATATAACTATAAAAATGCCTTTGAAATTTAAATTATTACGGAAGTATAAAAAGTAGTTGCATATTTCTATCATGCAATTTAATTTGCAGGATTTCATTCACAGTTTAAAATGGATGCTCATCCTTTTGCGCATACACGTCCTAGTTTTTGTGGAATATATTGTGCAATCGTATTTAACAATGAAAACTACTATAAAAATGCCTTTAAAATTTAAATTATTAAGGAAGTATAAAATGTAGTTGCATATTTCTATCATGCTCTTTAATTTGTAGGATTTCATTCACATTTTAAAATGAATGCTAATTCTTTTGCGCATACACGTCCTAGTTTTTGTGGAATATATTGTGCAATCGTATTTAACTATGAGACTACATATGCCATCAGTGATCAAAATGCTACAATATTATATCTTATGTGTATTTACGAAAAATGTATGGTTATCATTAAATATCCCAGACGATAAGAAATTATACATTACGGAAAAAGTGAAAAACTTCAAATTCATATTATAATTTGGTATGTCACAGTTAAATTAAACTACTTTTAATAGTTACATTTTAATCATGCTGAAAATTTTAAACTTATATCCTACACAAATTCTTCTTATGTATATTTTTCAGTTTTTAACTATTTTGTTGCACTTTTGCTAATGCTACAATTTTCAGTCTCTTATTTTATAAAGAATTCCTTGAATTTATTCTGGTCAACGGCCCATTAGACCGTTGACCCTAAGGAAGTCGAGGACCAGAAGGGGGGGAGGGGAAGTTATGTCCTCTCTGGAAAGTCCCAGAAAGTCCAGAATGTGTTCAGGAGAAGCCTTCTGAGCGTGACATTTAGAGCAAACTGAAAAGATCCTCCTGCTCTCGAAAAACGAGACTTTTTGTTTGACCGCTTGTTATTCTGGATATTGCAGTTCGAGAGGCTCTGTCACAATTGAGAAAGAACGAAGATCCCGGCTCTTTGCCCGCATACCAGTGATGGCTGGGAGGGATCCTCCAGTCCTTCGAAATTTCAGAATTAACTATGGATTGGTGTTCTAAAAAGGTAAGGGCACAAGAGGAAAGATTAGAGTGACTACAACCCTCCTTGACCAGTCAATCTGTTTGATCATTGCCGTATATGTCAACGTGAGATGGAAACCACTGAAAATAAACGTCATGGATCTCTGAAATAAGCTTGAGTTTGAGAAGGGAGGAAATACTAGTTCGATCTCCAACTACAATCCAATTGTGAAGGTGTTGAAGAGAGCTGCGATTGTCCGATAGGATCCAGAGGCCCTCGAAGTCGTTTTCATTAAGAATAGCCTCAATGCCTTGTTTAATTGCAATTAGTTCGTTTTTAAAGACTGAAGAGGAATCAGGGTTGCGGAGGCAGATGGACAACTTATCCTTTGGTTTCTGAATGTAGATGCCACTACCAGCGAGGTCATCCTGTTTACTGCCTTCCGTAAAGATTTTTATGGCATTATTGGGGATCATATTTAGGACCTCTAATGTCGACTGTCTAAGATGAGCTAGGATCAAGTCCTTCTTAGTGACCGGGGTACAAAAGTTAAAGTGGAAATGGACTCTAGGAAGTTCTTCTGAGGGACTCAGACAAAGTTTTAAGAAGTGTGGATCGATCTCATCAAAAGGCAAACGCAGATGTTTAGCATGACTGAAAGGACTGTTTTACTAAAGTCTTTGATTGTTAAGCCAGTTGTTTAGGTAAAGGGAGGTTTTATTATGATGACCATAGCTAGAAAGTTTGTTAAAATATTTGGTAAGGTTGGCCTTTTTTCTAGTTTGGAGAGGTTGCAAATTAGCCTCATAGAGAACTACTTCTCTAGGACAGCTACATCTCACTCCAGTAATAATTCTCGCAACACTGAGTTGAACCCATTCCAATTTATCCAAGTTGGTTGGCTGAAGCACAGCAAGTTAGTAGAGAGATTAGTTCCGTTCAAAATTCTTTGAGTTAGTTGGCAGATAACGACGCTAACTCGTGCACCATAGATCACGGATTGCATGCATAGCACGCTCAAATTGTAACTTTTTTTAAAGGCAATAAGAATACGAAGTAAAATAAAGAATAAAAGAAATTTCCAACCCAAATAAAATTAATTTGAATTTTAGTTTAGTTTTAATGAAGTTATCATTTTCAACAAACAGAAACTTGAATAACATATCTTCAAAGAAATTAATGTTATGCTCAAATTTCTGAAAATTCTATTAAGAAGCATATCGAATGTCATGTATGCAACACACAAAATCTTCACTCTAGGTGCATCAATTGATTCAAGGTAAACTATAGTTTGGTAAAAATTAAACACTGATCATTCTAGCAAAAAAAATGTATATTTATTTATATTCCTTAAGAAATATTACTTTTAAAAATTTCATAGGATTAGAGGAAGAAACTTCTATTTACTGTGTTTGTGTTTGAAACATTGTTTAAAAATTGAATTACAAACTTCAAACCAGGGTAATCCTTAGTAAAATAAAAATAATAATAAGGTTATAGAAAATCCCCTGCAAGTTTCCGTTCCCAAAAAGTTTTAAAATTAGATTTGGACGCATTTAATTCTTTAAATTAAAATAGAACTTAAAACATAAGTAAATAAAGTACGGTGTTAACTAATTCGTTTCCCATGATAAGTCTGTATTCGCCTCCCCTAAAAAAAATCACTACAATTGGCATCGTATTATTCCTCCTCTAAGGGGATTGGGCGAATAGCCCGTCGTGATCTTGTCCCATAGAAAAGCATACATGTCACTTGAGATTCATTGAATATAGAAAAACAAAGTTGAATCACCTGGTGAGAATACTTCTTCAGAGTAAATCTCTCTGCATTATCGTGATCAATCATGGATAAAGAGTGAGAGGGATGATTCTAATAATCATTCCGCACTCCCTCTTCGAACAAAATAAAAGGGTTATGTTGACACGTGTATGCTGTGAGTATTCATGCAAAATTGAATGTGTCCTAATTATTGGTTAACCTCTTAGTATCTCTCCCATGATGAGTTTCCCTGCATTATTGTAAAGCCTGTTTGTTAGAAGATTTAAGAGATTATATCAATTATTTAAAGATTACTTCGTGTGATAAATTCATGAAAAGAAATGACCCAACACATATTCATACCAGATCAAATTAGATGCTCATTTTATATATTTTTTAGTCATCAGATATATTTGGAAGAATAGTCTAGCAAAAATCATCTAGCTTAAATACAAAATGGTTAGCGTTTATTTCTTATTTGCCTGGGTAATATTTTTATTTGATTTCATTTGAATTTTTTTAATATTATTAAAGAAATAACACAGACAGCATAAAGTTTTTTTTATTTTTTTTATTTTTATAATATGTTTCTGTTTGTTTAACAATCTGTTAAATTCAGTAATTATTTTAAACTAGTAAAAATATTGACAAAAGTTTTTACTTAGTAGCCAAATAAGAAACTAAAAACATTTAAATTTTAAATAATCTATAAAATAACGTATGTACCTTCAGTTTTAATAAAAAAAAAAAAACTAAATACAATAATTCAACTATCTTCTATTTAATGAGCGAATATAACAACTAGTGTACTTCATATTGATAAAATTCTATTTTTTTACATTTAAATATAATTGTATGTGTAATTATAGAAACAAATAATGAGCGAACAAATTATACTAGCTTTTTCTTAATCACAAACAATTTCAAAAGGAAAAATATAGTTTAATTATTTCTTTAAACATTTTAATTTCACCAAAAAGAAAATTAAAATGCTTATCGAGTAACATAATTTTAACATAGTCATTAAATTTTAAATACTTAATTCATATTGTATCAGAAATGAGTTATAAATATAAACGAATATTTTATTTAATAATTTTAATAGTTTTCATGCAAATAGTTAAAATTTTACTACATAATAAACTATTTTAATTTACTTGAAACAATGTAGAAATTTAAAGCTTTAGTTTACTGTAAAACTCAAAGTAAGTATGATAAGGTTAAATACATATTTTATAAATTTCAAAATCAATCGTGAAAAAAAGCGTCGATTTTGAAATCATTACGTAGATTCTGACATCATTATGAACTCAAAATTCACCATATAATCACACCCAATGTATCTGGCATGTGATGTCAGATATATAGTCTGACAGGCACCAGTATCAATGCAAAATTATTGATCTAAACTGCAATTAATTTAACAATGGTATGCTTTTCAATGACATCTCAAATATAAGCTTATTCTGTACAACAGAACTAAATTCAAAGAACAAAATATGATACATTTGCTTTACCTAATTTATTTTTCAATTATTTGGAATAGAAATGGCGAAAATTCTATTTTAAGAATTGATATGCCAAAAGAACAATGGAAAATAATTTTATTTATACTTGTCTCTCGGAATGGAAATTGCTATTTTGTTACAAAAAATAATCGTGTAGATTAGATTTTAGATTGGGGTAAGGCGACAAGATAAATTGACAAAGCTAAGCTTATTTTGTTTTTCGCGATAGATATTAAAAAAATACAACGTGACTCAGAAATATTCTCAATCTTATAGTTATTTAATACACAATTATTTAGAACCTAATGTGGCTCCCAAAATAATTTCGTATTGGTCAAAAACACCGTTAATGCAAAGGGATTTCAGGATTCAATGAAATAAACAAATCTGTGTATGCTAAGAATTGAAGAATTATTGAAGTATTATTTCGCAAAAAGTATATCATTTAACAAATCGTATTTAAAAAAAAAAAAAAATGCGACAAATATTCAGGACTTGTCCCATTATATATTGAGATTGATTTGCCTTTTGAGGAGAACTAAGTTTATGTTCTAACGACATACTTGGACATTGAAATGCCAGGTACACAGTAGCTTGTGAAAACAAATTTTCATATATAAGTCTGCAACAGTAATTAAATATAAAAATTGTTATACGTATTTGGGCTTCTGAAACTTTTTTTTTTTTTTTTTTAATTGCAATGTTTGAATATTAATATTTAAGTAATTTTCAACATGGTATACGAGTTGCATTTGTAGGTAAATAAAAAGTATACATGTTTCGTTGATTTAATGAAAGTTATAGGCTGTATCGAGTATTTATCCTAGTAAACATTTATAAATAGAAAAATTCTACATCGGTATTTTTGGTTCTTTAGTGCATTTTTATGTAAAAAAAAAAATTATATTTCTAAAACATGGAAATCATCAAAAAAGATGTGTCTCAAAACGTGTCAAGCCATCTTTGCGGATCTTAAAGTATATAAACTATCAAGGGTTCCCATTTAAAAGAGATAGTATTATTTTTATGATATTATTTGTATTTCAAAAAGAACACAGATTTTACCTCCGCTAGCAACATAGTTTAGAAACATTGCCCTTTTTGTAAAATAAATAAAGAGAAGAATAAAAAGGAGATCCCAATCACACACAAAAGTTAATAATTTTATATATAGTCCGTTGTATTTTTATTCAACCACAGGTTAATGGGTGGAAAAATAATGCCAAAAAAACTTTTTTGTAAGTTTCTTGCTGAAATGTATTATAATAAAAATTATTATTTTATGTTTATTTAAAATGTTACGTATATTATTTTTGTAATCATGAGGATTCAAAGAACATGTTCCTATGGGGCTAACAGATTTATAAAATTATTCTACATCAAAATAATGCAATTGAATTACTTTATCAAATAGTTTTTCTAAGTTATTATGTACTTTGCACATTCGGTAAAGAAGAAATGTAGCTAGGACATTTAAAACTCCTCTTCATAAATAGAAATAAAAGACAAATCTTTACGAGAGGCGTCCATCACTAAGGATCAAATTTTTTTAAACGCCGCTTCTTAACTTTTTTTAATTAAATGTTCTTCAGTACCTCAAATTCACTCCAATTCCTTGTTAACTGAAAGTAGATTGTCTTCCACTAATTAGAATTTTCGTTGCCACGACTCTGGGAAAGAGGCTTAGGCTTAAAAGCAGGGGGAAGGGAGTGTGCGGGAAATAAACTCCGAGAATAAGTAGAGTTTCACCATGACTTCCCCTACCAGTCCTTTCCCCCATTCTCACAAATGACTGAAAAACAGTTAGAAAAAATTAATCGAAAGCGGAAGATCATCCAACACGTGTTTCTACTTTTTTTGCAGTTTTTTTAACTGGACAATTTTTTGAAAAAATTCCCTGGGGTGGAGGTGTAAAATGGAAAAGCAGAAAAAGATCTAAAAATAATACTATATCTTAAGGAAGATAAAAAAAAAATGAAACATGTCTCTAAAAAAGTATTAAACCAAGATAAAGTTTTAGAAGAATGTGTTCTTACGAAAAAGGCGTCAAGGAACTGTCAGGAACAAATGTCAAAAGAAAAGTGGCCTATTCGAGGGCATTAATTGAAAAACGCAGGCAAGAAAAATTAGTTGTGGTATTTGACATCTTGATATGTATTTTGTTAATATAGCATATTTGTTACAACATTGCACCACATAGTCACATTCCAAAAGAGATATTTCTAAAACTGATTTATATTAGTTTTTAGAAAACATCATGTTAGCTACATAATTTAGGGTTTATCTTTCAAATTAAACGCCACTTGCAATTCATAATGGCCAAATTAATATTTCCCTATATTAGTATGTTTTAAATCAAGAATTCCACTCTAAAATTTAAAAATATACGAGTTTTAACTTATTCAATTTCAGAAAATGTTCAGATATACGTATTGTTACTTTTTAGTTTATTATTCAATTTAAAAAGATAACAATGAGCTAGTGTTATATTTATGTTGTTATTGTTATTATTATTATTATTATATTATTATTATTATTTTCATTTAAAAAATATTAGTAGTAAACTATAAAATTTGAGTACCAGCAATTAAAAAACAAAATAAGTACTTAAATACAATTAGTGTCCTAACTTCAAAATTTCATTTCAAAATTATTTTAAAATAATAAATTCTCTATCTTTTAATGTTTTATATGTTAATTCTATTCTTTAAAATAGCCATTCCATTTTACAGAAATTACCACAAATATATGTATTTTCAAATGACTCATTCCAAATAAGAAAATTTTTAGTATAACGTTAGGTGTACAAATTAAGTTTTAATAACAAATTAAATATCTATAGTTTGATTAGTCAGCTTCTAAAATTTTATTTATATTTTGTTTATTAATGCACATACGTTTGTCTAAATATCTTACTGCATCCTATTTAAAGAAATTTACACTTACCAACCTTTTGAGCTTATGCTTAATCTAATGTTAAACATATATAATTGCATATTTAATATCTAGCAGAATATTCTAGAGAAAATTAGATGTTTAAGTTTATATTTTCTGTTGTTTAATAAATGAGGTTTCCTAATAAATCAGTCAATATTTCAAGGAATTAACCTCAAATTAAAATGTATTTAATATTACTGTGTAGGCATTAATACAACCAAAGATGCTTTAATATTTCAATGTTTGATAGTTTATTTCTTCCAACTAAGGTTAAACTTTCTTTATCAAAGCCAGAATTTTGAAAATTAATTGTAAAGGCAAATATTAATTTTTGACCTTAGAAATAATTTCCTTATAATATAAACATTTCTGATAATTCTATAACTAGTTAAGACAAGCTCCTTAATTTTCTGTACCAATTTCATTATGTACTTCTCAGTTAAATTTATCACATTTAGAAAATTATTGAACACTAAAACTTACCAAAAAGGCTGTCATGTTTATGGATAAAATAAATAAATATAGATAAAGTTAATAAAGTTATTTAAATATTGCATTTGTCATAGATTCTAATAATATATCAGTGGTTATTTTAAAATTACTTCCCAATTATAACATTTGTGAAAATATTTCATATTAATTATGATACATAATTCATAATTATAAAACCTGAATGAGCATGAAAACAAATAGGTATATTAACTGCAGTCTCAATACAGTAAATCAATCTCAGTACAATTAATTTCATGTGATTTCATCCTCATTTAGTTTTCAACATTGAAAATTTTCATAATTTTTTTAAAATATAGTCTAATATCTAACAGCACAAAAAAAATTTGAGGCTTAACACATTTAAGTCAAACATATGCAATATTCAATTTTAAAAATGCAGATAGAAATTCATAATATGAATGTAATAATGTTTAAAAATATTATAAACATTCTACTATAAATAAAAATATGTTTTCTACATAAAGAAACGCTAATTATTAATGCAAGAATAATGGAAATCGTAAGAATGGTAAAGAACAAATAAAAAAAACATTACTCACCATCGAAACACTCTTCATCTATTTCGCAAACATCTGGACTAAAGAGACAACCTAATAAGAGAAGAAAAAAGAAGCATGAGGGAAAAAAAGTAATAAAACAAATTAAAAGCAATGATCCAAGAATATTCATAAACTTATAAGATCTATTTCTTTACAATAATTTCGTTAAAAAAAATTATTAAGCTAGTTATGAAACTTTTCTTTCTTATAGAGTCTTAATGCATATCATCTATTTAGTTTTATTTTTCCATTAGGTTTTCATCTTTTTAAATTTCATAACGAGTAATAAAATAAAATGAATTATATCTTCATCAATTAATAAATTATTAATTATTTCATAGATTACAAAATTCAAATGAAATATGTTTCACTGTTGTCATTGATGGCTAAAGTTTCAATTTTATAAATTCCATGTGATAATTTCGTTTATGTAAGGTTTCGAATTATTTCCTAATAGATCTGGTAAGTAAAGAATAAGACGTAAAGCTTTTTTAAACTATTAATGATGTCTCATTACGGTATACTGAGACATATCTGATACTCTAGGGTTACTTGAATCAGTATTTAAAAATAAAAATTGTCAAAATTCCCGAATTTCTTATCTTTTGATTTCATTGACGTTCACTGATATTTTTGGAAATTAAATATTGTTAAGATATCACTAGTTGTTCTTTTTTTTGCACCTATCTTAGCAATATATCCTAGGATGAGAAAGTGGAATTTCTTTCCGGGAACCAATTTTTTCTAAATTTTCATCCAAACTAATTTGCTATTATAGAGTAAATGAGTATTCATTTTATAATGCATGTTTTGAAAAATGATCTTTTTCACAAATTTTAATAACTTGGCAAAAGTATTATCCATATAACTTATAGATAATATCAAATAATTATCTCATAAATATTTTCTAGAATTTGCATTACAATACCTACAACATTTGCACGAACTCATCATAGCATCTTACAAAATTTAATACTATTATTTTAAAATTAATTTGTTTAATAAAATCTTTCAGCTTATTTTATATCAATTACTATATTTTCTTTAATATGCAAATTATTTTTAGATGGATTGTATAATTTTGTATTTCATTTTTACTATATTATTTATATTATATCGTGGGAACTAAAATACTAGAGATTATTAAAAAAAAAAAAAATCTTTCTACAAACTATTATTTTACACACAGAAGCTTCGATATTAATAGAGATTTAAATTAAATTCTTTCGAAGCAATTTAATTTTTATTCAATTTTAATGCATTAAATATTCAAAGAATTCTCATCTTACTATAGTTTAAAAAAAATAAAAAATTTGAAATTTGTTTCTGACTTTCATTAAAAGAGTCTTGATAAGTTAAGGGAAGCTAAAACTTATTTCATTCTATATTTTTTCATTTAAAGTCTTAATTTATATGGAATTGTGGAATTTTAAAATTCTTAAACAAAGCCTGAGTATTTCACAATTAAAAAGGACTTCTTATTTCTTTAAACTCATTTCAATCCGCTTGCTTTTTACAAAAGCACTAATCATTCGATTTTTCTAATTAAAATGGTTCAATTTGAATTAACATAGACTTGTTTTTATCCATGCTTTGTATTTTTTCATTTTAATTAAAATCCCTCTTACAGTATTGAGTTTCTTCATTTAAACTGTAATTAAAAAGCATTTTTGACCTGGCGACATAACATTTTTATCCTCCAAACCCAATCACCAAAATCTCATTTAAGTTTTTTTAAATACTAAGAAAATAATAAAGATGAAGAAGAATAGAAGAAATTCCTTCAGCTTGTTTAGCCTTGTTACCGTTTCATCTTTGCAACCATTTAGAAAACTTTTTAAAATAACGTATTAAGTTACTCGGAGTTTCCTTTTTTTTTTTTTTCAAATAATGTTCATTTAACGAACCAGCACTTATTCCACTCAACTCGGCGCGGGGGATTTTATTCCTACTCCTTTTAGATGTTCTATTAAAACCGAAAGAATGACTTATTTCAATACGCATTGAATGCACTATCAGTCAATAGAATAAAACTGAACTAAAAAGTAGTATCCAATTTCCATATTCACATGCTTATTTTTACATATTTCTTTTGAAGAAATTGCAACATCGAAAAGAAAGATGGATTTCAACATCTTTTTCATACCACCGATTTACCAAATACGAATTATTTTGAAAACAGGCAAATAAAAGAATTTATTGGAATAAATCAAAACTGCATAAAATGCTGATATATCGTATTTCTCGGTGACTCTCGAACTAAGCAACAATATACAAATAGCATATACAAAGATGACGGAAATATCCAAAAGATTTCATTGAAGCTAGAAAAAGTTGGGAGGTGGCTATATTCAGGTAGGGACTGGAAGATATCATATAACATAAAAACGGTGGAGCAAATGGACAAAAGGAAGTGCGCTCTGATTCTCGAATAACATACGGATCCATTAGTGGCTATTTCTCATATAATCTTAGATGTCATTACTAGGCACATAGTCATGATGCTAAGACATCAAGCCTTAAGAAAATATGCTAGTTATTTTCTAATGTGGTATCTCCAAAATATATCACTCTACTAAAGTACCTTTAAGATGTTCTATGTATCTGTAACATTAAACAAGATCTACTGCAATAATTATTTTCAGTTGTAAGCAAAAAAAGAATCAAAAGGAAATATGAGTAAACTTATAATTTAAGCTAAATAATTTTGTAATATTAAGAATTACTCATAAAAGCATTTAAATTGTCGGCATTATTATTAAAATGACGCAGTTGGCAAGGTGAAGACGCATAAAAGCAATAAATTCTTATTAAACATTATATACGTACTATGATGACTATGCGAAATGATAATTTTTCTATAATATCTTTTTGTTTTTAAATATTGTTATAAATTTTTAAATGTTGGTTTTAATTTATTTAAAAAAATAAACAAATGGCATTTATTTTAAAAAAATAAATTAAAACCAACATTTAAAAATTTATAAAAATTAACAAAAAATAGTTTACACTTTCGCAAACGACCCTTTATGACGTATTATACATACTAAAAAACAATATTGGGTTATTTTCTTTTTAATCTAAGCAATCATTACCTACTTTCAGTCCTTAAAGTTAACTTTCATACAATCCTATGAAATGTCATATTTTAAACTAGTGGAAATAAATTCTATCTAGTCTACACGCTATGGAACAGTACAGAGTTTTAAGCTACGGAGATAGTAAAAATAGATACATTTTCTTAAAAAAGATTTGTACATATTTTTCACATAACGCCTGGTTGATTATAACAAATTCTTTAAGTCTAATTTTTAAACAGTGAAATTCACAAGTCAATTTAAGAGGGTTCAGTAGATCAAAAATTTCAATACTACCGATTTCGTGATTTTTGCATAGATTTAAATTAAAACCATTCTGCTTCTTTTAACGAATAAATAAATTTGATCTCTAATCCTTCTAGTTCCAAAGAAAAATTAGTTCCAAAAAGGGTAAACACATGTATGCCATGCTACAGTTTCACAAAAAAATTCATTTCTTTCAAAATGGTACTTTTCATACTTCTATATACCTTTTTGAAAAAACGGCTACTTGCTTCTTTATGAAATTTTTACTCTCTATTTGCCTTATATCAGATATTTAATTTGAAGATTACTTTTTAGCTAAATTTTGAATAATTATTTTCTTAAAAATTATGTTGTACTACAAAAATTTGATTTCCAGAGATTTTTGGTGTTTTATCACTTGAGATTTTTTTTAAATATACCAAGCTCTTCAAATATAACATCAGATTATTAAAAAAAAAAGTTTAAATAATATTCTGAAATTTTTTAAAAGTATACGTACCTTAATTACTTAGAAAAGGAAAGTTACATATAAAATTTCCCTTATAGCATTAGTGGCACAGGGTCTAACGAGCCCCCTTTAATCAATCAAGTCTCTCATTGTAACTTTTTGCCACTTAAATAACATTGACATGCATCTGCTAAATTACATAAATTTTAGTTCATTGCAATTGAAACAACTAACGACGATCTAGTGGAATTGAAAACAAATATTTCAAATTCAAATTATTTTAATTTTCTGTTTTTCTATGGTAATAATTAGAAAAGTTTGTAATTGCATATTTTTATCTACTTTTTTTTTCTTTCCCTATCAATGATAACGTTAATAAAATGAAACTTAAAAAGGTTGCATTTAATAAAGGAAAACTTTTTATTTATACTTGACTTAAAAATATCTCGCAATTAAAACACAAAAATATCTAAGTTTCATAAGCTACAAAATTAGAGTTTTGCACTTTCTTTATCTTTCATTAAATTTATAAACATGTTTATTTAATTCTATAATTTTGAAAGGACCATTGTTGCATTTATTACAAAATATAATTTCTGTATTCAAACTTATTTTGTTTTCGTGAAATACTATAATAATAAATTAATATTGTGACATTTAAACGTATAAAAATTTTAAAAAAATCTTCACAATTTAAATACCCATCAAAAGTTAGTGTAATGCATAAATGTATTGCAGTGAAATAACTGCTTGATTTTCATTTACCATTTAATGGGGAAAAAATCAAATTCGTTGTCTTATAACAGTTTGGTATTTTGTTTCCACAACTAATACATAATTTTCAAATGAAATGCAATCTGTAGAACGAGCTTTTCCTTTGATACAGTTTGTGACTCAGAAATCCATTCTGAGTAGGATCGGAGTAAAATGCTTATCGTTTTATCAATTCAATGAACGTTAAATTTGTAAACGTAAAACAAAGTTTAAAAAAAAAAAAAAAAAAAAAAAAAAAAAGGAAAACTTTATGAATCCTATAAATTTTGCATAATTTTTTTTTATTTTAACTATTTAGACAAGTAGAAGATGAAAATGCATTCGACGTTCTGACAAAATAACAGACACACATATTTTGCTACAATTTTTTTCTTACATTTGAATACGAAACATTTGAATAGAAATTTCTTTCAACATTTAAATACGCATGTCCTTTTTCTACTTTAAAAGTGAACAAAAATAAATTTCTGAATTTATTCAGAAGCTTTATTTTATTTTAATACAATATTATCTATTTTATTATTACTGATGACATCAAAAGGAATGAGTAACTTCACATCTGGCACCTATTTGTAAAAACATATCGAGTTTTATTAAAAGTAGTCAAAACAAGTTAGTTCATTTGTATTTTTTTTTTCACACTTTACTGCTATTGCTTATGTAAAGCAATGTATTTTACAAAGTAGTTTAAATATATATGGGATTTCATTACATCGCTACAGTCATTTGTGCTAGCGTTATCATGCAATAGGATATGAGTCAATCAGGTGACCAATATAGGCTGTTTTTCTTTAATATTCTTGATCATTTCGTCCTGTTGCTTGGAGTGTATTTCTGCCTTGATAAATGAGCCATGTTATATAAAATAACAATAGATTCCACCTACCCTAGAAAATCAAACACTAACCATAACTTCTTCTGTGAATATTACGCTTTGAAGCATATTTTAGGGATTCATCCTTTCCCAAACGCCGTTCTGAACGTTTGCGATTGTCATATTGGATCTATTTCTCATCACAAGAGGCAATTCGATTAAAAAATGGATTAGATTTGTGACGAGAAAGCGACATCAAGCAAGTGCCCAAACTAGCTTTCATTTCTGCTTTTCATTCAGTTCGTGTGGAACCCACTTATCCAACTTTTTCACTTTACCGATTTGAGCTGAATGAGTTAATATTGTTTATTTGCTAACGCAAAACTTCACGATAATTCATAAGAAATCTAAGATGGGCCAGACTCAACGGGGACCTTTAGTTCGCAATTAGTAACCTTTGTTTCTGCGGTATCACGTGGCTCTTTTATGGGATCAAAGTTACCTGCACGAATTTAGCGAACCAATTTGATATTGTCTGTTGTGTAGTAACACTAGAACCAAATACAATATAAATGATTCGGGAATTCTGCGATGCCGCGATTCCAAGTAAGGACTCATACTTCACAGATGTGCAAATTTTTGACCTTTCCATTTTCAACAAGATTAATTTTTTTTTTAATAATTTTAGTATTTTTTAGAGCTTACAATGATTTCAATAGAGCTTACGGGCGAGATGTGTAATTTTCCAACAACAACAAAACAGAACGGTAAAATAATTAGCTATCAAAATTGGTAATATTATTAACTACAAATTTCATCCTTGACTACCCGATATAGTTACAATAATTTACATTAGTTTGGAACATATTATAAAAAGGAGAGTCTTTTAATTTGGCTTGTAGTGTAGCAACTGGATATGTTAAATGCTTGCATAAGTACTTGGAGGGGGGTATAATATCTTTTAGGTATACTTAGTGTTACAACTACTCTATTAGTTTCATCAAAACTTTCTACTTTATTTTATACTGTTAATGTTTTTGCTGAAAATGTTTGTTTAATTTTTGCATTTGTCTATATCACTCTATCTGTTACTTCAATTTCAAAATCAAGTAAAAAAAGAAATCTGTAAAACACGCTTTTCCTTTGATATAGTCTATATGGGGAAAAGCAAACATGACAACACCGACTGTACTTGTCATATCCTTCTTGGAACTCAAAATATAAAAAAAGTTATATTTTCCACAAATCGTTTTCCTTCTCCTCAGTCTCGTATGAATCCCCCCCCCCTTTAAACCCCTCTCGAATCTATAAATTAGAAGAGACCTGATTTCGTAAAATTCAATCGATTTAAAGCGAGGAGCATGTCATTAGTGAATGAGCACAAATGTTAATTTATGGGACCTTCAAGAAACGCCGAACACATCCGACTATCTCGAAGAATTCGAATGATTCCTTGGGCGGCCTTTGATCCGATCGGCCAATGGGAATTGAGATCGGCATGATTGACATCGAGCAATCAGCTGCGAATGGAGGAATCAATCGGAGAAAGGGCGGGACTTTTCCAACTCATATTCTGTTGAAAGACAGAGAGATCCTTTGGTTACCTGTGTTGCTATGGTAACAGGGAGAAGAGAGCGGGTCTCTCCGTAAAAACTTTTCTCCTGTATTTCGGGAGAGGATTTCGAGAACTTTGAAGATACAACAAGTGGGACCTAGGATGACTTGAGCCATTATCGTAATTTTAACTTATAATCGTTATTATGAATAGTTATATGGTTAAAATAATATTGGTAAATAGTTATATGGTTCAAATAATATTGTTAAATAGTTATGCAATAAAATATTGAAATAATTAGTATTTAGGAAATTTTTAATAAATAGATCAATAACACTGAGAATGCCAATAAAAAGCCCTCGTTGATTACATGTACCACGTTTAGCACATTTTAACAAATTCACATTTTATTTGTTGTTTATTGTGTAATATTTGGCAATATGTACAAAAGCTACGTGTTACCCAAAAGAATTTATAAAAAAAACCTCGTAAGTGTTCAGACTAAACAATATATGTAACAATCAATCAACGTTTGAATCATCATGTAAACAGTAATAACTTGAAATTTGTGCAGTAGCAAAATAAATCTGGGTATTTTAATTTTAATACGAGTTTAAGTGTGTTAGCTAATTAAACTAACTAGTATCTAAAACATTATTTGAAACATAAAAGTAATACATTTATAATAATCTAATGAGAAAGTTAACAACCATTTTAACGAACAGAAATTGCATAATTTTTAGTTACTACCCCCATAGTAGTAATCTGATTTTTCTATTAGATGAACAAGTTCATATAGTTGTCAAAATTAATAGCTTCGACTTAATGAGATGAAGAGTTTTCAAACTTAAGATATAAGATCAAGATAAATTTGAGAATTTTTTTTTTTATTGAGATTTTTCTTATATTGTATGATGCCTAAAGAAATACAAAAAAAATAATATTCTTGGGGCTGAATGATAAGGAATCAAAACGCTTTCATCTGAATAAATAGACCCGTTTGATAAATTTAAGTGCTTTTAAATTAAGAAATAAGTATTCAAAAAATTCCTATTCAAAGGAGGCCATATAATAAATAAATAAAAATAGTAAAAAAATAATAATAATAATAATAAATTAATTAATTAATTAATAAGTAAAAACGGACAAACCCCGCTAACGTGAAGACGATAAAGTGGCTGAAATTGTTAACGGTATTTTATGTTAACCGATTTCACGTTAACGGGATTTGACTGTAAAAAATAAATAAATACAACCAAAATTTTTCCGAGTATCTCAGTTTCGATAATGATTAACAATTGAAGGAGCTTGTGTCATTAAAGCAGAACTCAATGGATCTTTTCGTTCTAAGGAATCGATGCAAAAATACGGGAATCTCCAGCTCATAAATAATTCATTAGCAAATGAAGTTTAAACCCTGAATAAAAAATTATCCCGTTTAGAGACGTCTTAAATATTTCAGTCACATTACTCTGGAAAACTGAATCTAAAAGCTCTTATATTTATCTGTTCGTTAATTTTACATAATAGAAATGGATATTAGCATTCATTTACAACATACATGTAAAGTTTGTCCCTATTTGTAAAAGTTCTCTGAGCAGTATTTATATATCCGATATCCCAATTTGGGCCAAAGCATGAGTTTTTCAAAGTTGCTATTGATACTCGGGTTTGAACAAACTTATAAATATTTTTTGTCGGTACTTACAGTTGAGCATTTTTTTTTATGAAGAATAGAATAATGTTATAATGAAAGAAACTGGTTGACCTTCTAAGAGTAGAAACATTAAATAAGAAAATATATATATATATAAAATATATTCAATTTAAAAGACTCATTTCAGTACCAGTTTTTCTCTGTGGAATTAAGTGAACAAAAGCAAGGTTGCGTAGTTTGTATCCCCACACAGTGGGACAAATTCATGAAAAAGATTCCAAATGGGGGGATATTTTGTGATTTTTTCTTATTTTAACCTCTTGAGTGAAAGGTTTTTACATATAAACCATCTTTTATCGTAACAACCGGTGAATAATTGTCATTGTAAAGTAAATGTGTGGGCATAAAGTTGACCTTCACTGAGAAATTGATTAGAAACTTACTAATTCCCAATCACCTGTAATGCAAGTATATTCACAAGTGTTTTAAATAATGCACCTATTACTAAGGGACACATTTTTGTTAGGTGATAATTGAAATGTTGAAAAATTTTATTATAATTTTAGAAGAGTTCAAAATATATTTTTTTAATTTAAAAAAGCACCGTCAGTTTTTCATACGATTTTTTTTTTTTTTTTTTTTTTTTTTGTGATTTATTACATGTATTACTACAATTGCTTACGAAGGTCACGTTTGGGCATCCAATTTTTTATACAGTTAGAAAGAATCAATAATTGTACTTTATAAATAGCTTTTATATCTTGCTGAAACTTGCCTCTTCAGCAAATTGATTGAAAATTTAGCAAAAAAATTTACAATATTTAACTTTATTTCTTTGAATATTTTATTAATGGTTAAAGTGACCAACTGCTGTTAAACAACGATAATTATTGTATTAATTGAAATTATAAACTAAAACTAAAAAGTTAATAAAGATTTTAACAGTTTGCTAAATTTTTCAAGCTTTGTTTAAACCATTTGATAGCCTAACTTTCAAAACATTTATCAACTAATATTGTGAGCAAAGAAATTTGCAGGAAAACAAAAAAGCAACCAAAATATGATAAAAAGAAACTTTCAAAGGAAAAAATTAGTGATAAGGAGAAAATGTGCTACTATAAAGTAAAAATAATGTATTAAGGTTGAAATAATGTAATGATGAATGCATATTTACGTACCTATATAATGTAATCATAATTCGATGAAGGAAAAGAAATGAAAACAATACAACTCTCTTTAATTTAGGTTACCTGCATTTTCTCGATAAAAAGTAGTAAAAATACAGAAAAGTGTTATCCTGAAAATGTATCCCTGCGCAGTGAGTCAGTAGAAAAGACTTAAAAGTATATTTTCTCACTAAGATCACTATTCTTCAGAAGCTAAATAAAGATATTATGATTCAGCATTTATTTAAAAAGTAAAGATTTTAACTAAGAATGGATTTTATGAAAGATCAAAATCATAGAAAAATACCTTTGAAAAATCAAATTAAACGCTTATTTTTATAATAGCAACTATTTACAGTATAAGGATTCACCTGTTTTATTATCGTATGTTTACATTCTTTACTGCAAAAATTAAAAACATTACTACGTCTACTTCCTCTGCTTGAATTATTATTCAAGAAATCAAATTAAAAAAAAAACTGCATTATTACAAATTTGTTAATAAAAGTTTAACTATATAAATGTCGACATAGTTTAAAGATTCTAAGCATCTCCATTCACATTTTTTAATATGGGTTACACATTCCTTAGATAATTAACATTTGGGAATTGCAAATTAGACTCGGATGTTGAAAATTTTCAAAAATCTTTAAGAGAAAAATAAAAAGATGCTGAAGAAATTTTAGATACGAAATAAAATACTCATAAACCGACGACTCCATTTAAAAGATATTAAAGATTCATTTCTGTCATTTTTTCGCAAGCTATAAACTTTCTATACCAAATATTATATAATGCAGATCAGCGTTCGTCACCAAATGGCCCACGAGTTGCATCCGGCCCACCATAGCTTTTTTGCAGCCTGCAAAGGCGAAGAAAAAGTAATCAAGGTGTGGATTTTTTGTAAATAACTTTCATTTATTCTTCGTTTTATCCTAAATGTTATGTGTTTACTATTTAAAAGTCAAGCATATGTTTTTTGAAAAGATAATTTTCGTGAAAACTAACTAATACTGGCTTATAAATTACGTGAAGAAATCAATGGCTGTTTTACAAAAATGAAGCAGTACATTTACTAGAAATTTCATCCTTTAAGAATTTCACCCAATAAACATAACAAATACGGTATGACAAATATTTGGATTTGGTACTTTAACAAACATCGACATACATAGGAAATACACAAATATAGATACCACAAAACTGAACTTATATTTAGAGAAAATATTACATAATTTGCGGTCTAATACTCAATGGAATAAAATTCTCAATAAATTAAATATTATTTTATTATTTAACTAAGTTAAATGTAATATTGTATGAAACTTACTACTCATCACTTATTCAAAACAAAAGGTACAGCCCACTTGAAAACTCAGTAAACATGTGTTGTAACCCTTTTTTAAACTTTAGTACAGTCTTTGTATAACTTTTTCTCCAGAAAATCTCAATACGATCGATAAGGCTCTGGCGAATGAAACGTCTTTATTCATCTTATGAGAAAAACGAATAATAACCAACCTATTAAAATGGATTTTTATGAAATTTAATTAAGAATTATTACTAAGGCATTATCAAGAATTTTTAATTATTTTACACCTAATTATTAATTTCATACAGTTCAAATTTCATAGAAATTGTAGCTCTGTGACTAAATTTCATTTTTACGTAATTTTTTTTTAAAAAACAGAAAGAAAAAAAAATTCTTATAAGGTCTACCCACTTTTAAAAATCATTAATATAGTTATTATTACCATTAATGAAAGTTTTGATTCAATAAATGAATTTTTGAATTTATTTTGGTTATGTTTTCAAGCCGTATACTTCTCTATGCACCGCCTTAATCATATCACCACTAACTTTTAATGAAGGCGAATTAGTTTAGTAGTTTGTTCACGTGACTTTCCAATCCACATTAACTTTCATTCAAGAAGGGAAAGCCGTCCCCACCAAACAGTGCGTGCAATCAATTGACAGTTTTTAGTATCTCTCTCCAGTTCCTTAACTTATCGCTAAGGAAATACCACTATCCGAAATAAGTATAAGTTTTGTTTCATTCTCACAATCTAACTGAGTTCATTAAAAGGGAAACACTTTTTTTACTTATTTTGTTCATTACAAAAGTTGCATTGGTTGGATCCGGTAATGTTACCTTTATTGTACCACTAGTGGTTTCTCATATTGAACACCTACAGAACCTGAATTATAAACAGTTTATTACTAAAATACAACTACTTAGGTAAAATATATAACTTTCGTAAACTCATCTCAAAATTAATCTGTTAATCATTGATCGAAGTATCAATTACATATTAGAATATTATATTTGTTTTTACTTCCTCTGGCTCCACACTTCTCATACTTTGCCTGTAATGACTTTCATTTATCTTTTTATGTATTATTTTACCATTAAATGCATTTTATGCTACAATTCACTAAATTCAATTTTCATTTCATTTTTTTTTTTTTTTTTTTTTTTTTTTAAAGTTTTTTACCCCAATTTTTTTAGTTATTTTTATTATATCTACTCAAACGTGTAAATATTACTTTTACTAAAAAATATTTTATGAGCACTACAATCATTTAATGCTATTAAAAATACTATTAAATATACTAAAATAAAAATATTTTAACGTTTTTCAAAAATAAACTACTTTCAAAAACTATCTTAAACATACAATGATTTAATTATCCAATATGGAAACGGTCAAAGAATAATTTTTAAAAGCTTTTCTTTTTTTGCATTTTTTATACAATATAATAGTAGTTCAATGAGTAATCGAGAATATATAATATCACGACCAATTATAATACATACAACCGATATCAATTGTGCCAATTACGGACGTTTGAAAAACAGTTAAAGTTCTTTTTAAAAGCCAAATTAAGATATTAACTTATTTAAAGTATTTAAATATAAATATAACATATTCTAAGCATAAATTAAAATTAAACTGATGAGTGAAAAAAGTTGTATTTGAAAAGTAATACAATCTATGTAAATTTTTCTTTAAAGAGATGTAATTCTATTGTTTATCTTTCTTATTAACTATAGGTAGAGTTTTTCGAGTCAATAGCAAGTAACATAGCAATGTTTTGTGCTAATGACTCAAAATAACTTAAAAACTACTAAGCTCAATTACAACACATAATAGTGTATATGTCACCCGCAAAGTGTGGATTCCGCTAATCTGTAGAATGCCTAAAACTAGCTTGAATGTATGAAACGATTCATATTTCACACATTTCCTAGGCATTCTATAGATAGTCAAATGAGAAACCGGCAAAGTAAGAAATACATCTCCAATTCATTTCGAATATCACGTGGCACGTGACTTTTAACATGCACACCTTACTTTTTAAAGAATTTTACAATATCAAGTGATTAAAAAAATTGATTTGGGAAGGTGAGATGCCACATACCACTGCCCGAAATAGGTAGGAGTATTTTTTGTTTAGGTTTAATTGACCATAAGGCCAACAAAATAGGTTGTACTTCTTCCTTTTAGGTGTGATATCTCACCCAAAAAATCACTTTTTTTATTATTTAGTACTGTAGAATTCTCTAAAAAGTAGGGTATGCACGCGCTTCGAGCTCTAAAAAGAAAAATTAACACCTATTTTATTGCCCTTACGACCAATTGAACATAAAAAAAATTCCTTTAACTATTTCAAGCAGTCGTTTGTGGCATTTCACCCCCAAAATCCCTTTTTTAATCACCTGATATTGTAAAACTCTCTAAAAAGTAAAGTGTGCAAGTGCTTCGCTCTCTAAAAGGAAAAATTACGACCTATTTCGTTGGCCTTACTGCCAATTGAATCTAAAAAAATACCCCTACCTATTTCGGACAGTCGTTTGTAGCATTTCACCCCCAAGATTTTTTTTAATTAGTTTGTACTTGTAAAAGTCGGAACAGTAAGGTGTGCGTGTTTTAAAACTCATATTTCATAAACTAGATTGGTGGCCTTGGTCACCAAACTACAGTTCCGATTTTTATTGATATATAGTTTCAAGCTCAATATCACAAACACTATGAATAAAAGTAATGTTTTCATAGTTTGCCTAAATAGCATTTGTCATTCTATAGAATGCTTAGGTATTATATACAATGTCTAGGGAAAGTATATAATAATTCTTATATTTCATGCATTGCCTAATGGCAACAGGCATTCTGTACAATACCTAGGCATTCTGCACAATTACGACATTCCACACTTTGCCGATAACATATGCAATTCTGAAAGAAAATTATAATTAAAAAAATAATTCCCAGTGTGCTCCAATTTATTCTTTAAAAGAACATCATTGCCCCAATTCACTTTGAATTGAGGCAATACTTTTTAATGTAAAAACTACAGAGTTCAGTACTTTTCACGAAAAGAAAGCTACCATTGTGGGAAGTACAGCTAAGAGATTTTTAAATAAGTTTAATAAATGCTGGTGCAATTTTTAACTAAAATGATGTCAACCATTTTAATCTATTATACGTTTAATAATCTTCATATTAATTTAAATATCATAGGCGTTCATTTAATCAGTGCATTTTAAATATCACAGTAAATATAGGCTTTACTCATTTATGCTGGTTTCGCTTGAAGTATTATGCCGAGCATAAATAAATACCACCAAAAAAATCGAACTTAATCCTTAGCAAATGTAAAACAAGGTCAAAATACAATATTTAATTTATTAGGTTAATTTTTTGTTATATTAGCCTCATGTTCATTTTAAAATGCACATCATTAATTATTAACTAAAAAATAAAAAGTTTTTTTTTCTAAACACGAAAATTAACATTAATTAATGATTATCTAATTTATTTATATTTTGGAGTTTACGGATTAAAGTCTGAGATATAAAAAGAATATTTACCGATGCATTTTTAAAAGAGACTTGTTATTTTATCGACGATTAAACGTTATCCTCTTAATCATGCTTAAATAAGACACTAATAAGTGAAGAAAAAATGGAAAAGGCACTTTCTAAAGTTTTTGTTTGTGCGAATTAAAGACCCTTTGTCTGAACAACGAAGAAAAAAAATGGTTAATATAAATATGTCTTTATTTTTAGTACAATTGTTATATAAGCTTTTTTATTTTTATTTTTATTTTGATATGTAAGTCATTAAAAAAACTATTATAAAAATTAAAATTCTGAGGTGCAAAATTATCAGTTTGTGATCTAATAAGTTTTAAATTAAATTAATAATTAAGTGATTTAATTATTAGTAATTTCTTTCAAAGCCGAACCATTAAAAGCCAGTTCTATGTATAAAACAACTTTTTATATTATAAAACATTTTTTTTTTAATTTATTCAAAGCCTTATTTTTAACAACCCTAAAGATTACGATGAAAATATTCTGCGCACAATTTTTATCAATAAAACAAAATTCCATAGGATTTATCTGAGAATCTTACAACACCAAGTAAGAATATTTTAAAAAGAATTACAAATGAAAAATCAGATAAAAAAGGAAACATTAAAACTGAAATGTATATAATTTTATGATTGGGAAGTATTATTATCTTTTGTTTAAAATCTTGTTAGAATTATTGCTATTTTCATCATGAAAATTTTAAAACTAACGTTTCCTTCACAACAGTTAGATTTATTCTATGTCCAAAATCCATCATTTAAATGTATAACATTTAAAAAAAAAATATTTAATAAAAAAAAGTATTATTTTTACTATTATTATTGTTATTGCTATTAATGCTTTTGTTAATGTTTTTGATTTAGTTATTGTTATTGCTATTAATGTTTTTTATTAAGTTATTGTTAGTATTGCTGTTGATGTTATTGTATTAGTGTTAGTTTTGTGTTACTACTACTATATTCGTTAAAGTTTAAATGAAATATCGATAAATAACCTTTCTTATTTCTGAACAAACAGCCTAAAATAAAAATATTTTTAAATTAAAAAAATAAATCCCAAAGAGTTCATAAAATATTTTATTAAACTACAGTTAACAATTAAATAAGTTTATATATAATTTAATATAAAAATAAATTACTATTATTCATTTTTAATAATGTCAAATACTACAAGATTAACATTTTTTTAAAATTAAAATGCATGATTCAAATTAAAATGGATAAATTAAAAAAAAAATCATATTTAGAATTTTAAATCATTGCATTAAAGTATTCATATTCCAAATAGTAGGTGGTTTTTTTTTTATAATTATCAAATAAAAATATACGAAATATTAGTACTTCAATAATTAACATAAAAGAAACATATAAGGAGAGTTAATTTCATCTACAGAGCACTTTTAAAATGCAAGATTATACATTTTTATATTCCTTCAACAAAACGAGTTTTAAATGCTCCGTATAGTACCACATCATTTCTCGATAAATCATCTCTGAGAAAGCATTCTTGTGGTGAAAGCAATTTCCATTAGTGAGCCAAGATGAGTACTTAATTAATAAAAATTTCCAAATTGAAAAGAATATCGAGTAACTGTAAGATAAGGCTGCGACTTAGAGAATATAGTTTACAAAAGAACCGGGCACTTTAGTATGTTTAGGATGACTAAAAAAAGCTTTTTAGATTATTGCACAAATATGCATGCTCTGCAGTAGTTACTAGTGTATCCGATTTCGTTAATTTTAAACCAATTGAAATGTTACTATAATTATTTCTATGCATTTTTATATTTTAGTAGGAACCTCAAGATTCCCTTAAAATTAACTTATTCAATTTAAATTTAAAACGTCGATTAAATTCGAAACGCTATCATTAACTTAATTTCATCGTTTACTAAGCTGAGCAAATTGAATTATTTTATAATAATAAGTCAACAATTTTTAAATATTTCCTGTGTACATTTTTATTGAATGTTTCGAGTACATGCTTGGAAATAGCTATTAGAAATGTAAATTTTCGGTAATTAGGGATTGAACAATTCTGAACAAATAATCATCATTATTTACACTTTTAAAGAAACATAATTATCGTCAAAGGATCCTAAAATATATTTATTAAGAAGTTAATGTTTAACTCTAGAGCTTAATAGTTATATTAATTAAAATGGAATAAGTATTCATAATTTATTCATAGAGTGACGAATATATTTAATCGGTTATGTGTTTATAAACAAGATTTTGCAAATAAATCATTTCTCATATAATAACCGTTTCGGAGCAAAACATGGAAAATTGATCTTAAAAAATATTTGAAAGGGACGATTGTAAAATAATGAGATTTTCCAAAGTTTCTTATTCCATAAGTTTGTTAACTCTCAATGACAGTTAATTTTTACTATCATTTGAGATCAAAATTGTTATAGAAGGCTATTCTAAACTTCTCATCCACGGAGTTACTGATATGCAGATAAAAGATATTATTAAGAATATCAACAACAAAAAAATTAATAAATTTTGGAGATATTTTGGCGATATTTCATTCTAAGAAAATTTACCCATAGAAACAAATCCTTCATATACATTGAACTACTTTATGTACAATGGCAACTTTTTTAAGTGGTTTTGAGCTCGGATCGAAATATAGATCGAGTCAGAACCATAGTGTTTGACAAGTAAGAAAATCATCAATTTCATGCAATTGAAAAACTTTTTTTGTTTGTCCCAAAATTTGAAAGAATACATTGTCATCTACAACGAGTCGATCAACCAAGCTTAATTCCGATAGGATAACAGCAAGTGGGTTAACTAGCCTTCCAAATATTTTACTTGCCACAAAAAAGACGGAGGTTAATATAAAGGATTTAAAAACATCACAAAGGCAGGTTATTTTTATCGTCTGTCTTCAACCTTAACAGGGGAAGGCTTCAGTCATTAAACATCTCCAAATGGTACGTGCTTGAATAAAGAAATGGTATCTGGATCTGACATACAGCAATAAAAAAATTTATAACAGCAGTGTTTTAGAGACAGTACCCACAACTTGATGGAGTGCATTGATTTCCACAATGAGACTATCTGCCAAATTTTCGCTGGATTCGACGGCCGTAAGTAGCTTAAAAAGCCTACTAAAGATTTTTCCAGTGACAAACAAAATCCAAATAATTTAAAAATACTACCTTCAAAATTATGAGAGTTATGGCAATATTTACTACAAAAATTGCAGTCGGCTCTTTTTGTTTTTTGTTAAAAATAGTGACCTCGAAGTGACATAGATCTTATATAAAATTCTAGGGTAGACTGTAGAAGCTAGAACTGTTTTATTTGTACCCATCTGATTTCAAGTTGCAAACACATTTTCGGTTTCATTAAAATTAATTCAGTATTTTTAGATTTATAGAAGGTACAATTTTAAGTGTGACGGTCGAATTGCATAAATATAAAACGGGAGCATTTTTGGAATTAGTTTGTCTGGTAATAACCCAGAAAATCAACACAGATTTTTTATAATATATTGACCTAACATGATGTGGATGATCACTGTACTTTTTCTATGTAATGATTGAAATAATGAGGAATTAAAAAATACTTCATTAAAATAATACAGTATTATTTCAAATTCCAAAGAATGATAACCTTAATGTGTATATTTATATATTTTGATTTAGGGCTTTTCAACTTATGACGACAGAGTAAGTGATGCAACAACTAGAGCCGATTTTTTTATTATAGTTAGGAAAAATCTTTTCACAAGGACTTAAAAAATGTTTACCAATTTTTTTTTTTTTTTTTTTTATTGATACCACGTGTATAAAAAATATTTATTAAATATATATATATATATATATATATATATATATATATATATATATATATATATATATATATATATATATATATATATATATATATATATATATATATTATAAATATTTTTTATACACGTAGTATCAATAAAAACGCAAAAAAAAGAAAAAAAATTAGTAAACATTTTCTAAGTGCTTGTGAAAAGATATTTCCTAACTATAATAAAAAAATCGGCTCTAGTTGTTGCATCACCTACTCTGTCGTCATAAGTTGAAAAGCCCTAAATCAATAATAATAATAATAATAATCATTAATTGCATATATTTTGACACTCTCTGATTAATTCTTAGAAAATAATCTTTTTATTTTATTGAATGACTCAAATTCTTAGGTCATACAAATCTATTCAAAAGTTTAAAAAAAAGTGTAATTTCAAAGGACGAAAGCAAAAACGTAAAAGTATGCAGTGGCATTTTTTTGTATTTCGGGCTTTTTAGCGTATGACAGCAGTGTAAGTGAATAATAATAATAATCATTAATTGCATATATTTTGACACTCTCTGATTAATTCTTAGAAAATAATCTTTTTATTTTATTGAATGGCTCAAATTCTTAGGTCATACAAATCTATTCAAAAGTTTAAAAAAAAGTGTAATTTCAAAGGACGAAAGCAAAAACGTAAAAGTATTTTTTTGTATTTCAGGCTTTTTAGCGTATGACAGCAGTGTTTCTACTGAAAAATCAAAACCTCTAAATCTTGGTTTTGAGTCGCCATCTATTGGAATTCAAATGAACTGTTCTAATTTGGGTAAGACGCTTCACTTAAGAATAATCTTTATCATGCTATAACTCTAAAAATATTCAAAGTAAGATGTAAGAGAAGTTGACTCTTAAAAATACAAATTGTTCTATTAGTTAGTTAATTTATATTTATTTATATTCTTAATAAATAAAATGAGAAAATCACTCTAAAAAAGAGTCACAAATCTTTCAAAGTGTAAATCTTAAATATCTCTAAATTATTTTAGATTATTAACACCATTCATTTTATAATTTTTTTCTTTTTTTTGTTGAAAATTAAATAGGGGATTTTCATACCTGCTTCTTGTCAAAAAATTATGGTTCCATAAACTATACTTCAAAACTATTAAAAATTGAATATTACGAAATTAAATACAATTAAGTTTAATTTTTTTAATTATATCTATTTTTCGCACATGTTCTACTTACTCTAGATAAATCAAATACATTTTACTACGTTATATTAATCTAAAGTAACAAAAGGTTTCCCAAACTGATTTATTCAACTATTTCTATTACTAAAAAATAATATAAGCAATAAAACACTCATAGGTTTCAATGGGGATATGGAAAATTAAACAAATTTCAATGTTACCACATTAATTATATTTAATTTTTATTTAACAAAATTTTTAACATATTTTGTCACCGTAATTGAAATAACATTCCAAATCCCAGCATATTTTAAAAAGATTTTTCGTACTCACATTCTCGATTTTTCATTCCTTTACAGGAGAATCAATCATATTCATATTTTAATCGATTTCAGGTTATCAAATGTCTGTAACTGAATTTAAATATCTTATAAATCTATTTTTCAGCTGTAATGAACAAGCAAGAAATTTTATTTCCTTCCTTCTCTCTTATCCCATTTCATGGTTTAAATCGGTATCTTTGATGCATGCAATGTACCTATATATAAGATACATCTTAGTTCAATATCTGTGACATGATCTCTTTCTGTTATTTCTCTTTATGGGTTGGAGTTTTTTCACAAATGCAATCTCCCAAGAATTCAATCCCAATTTTCTTACGGTAACGTTTACCTATTATATTGTAGATTTAGACAATATAAGTATTTTAATAACGTCTGTCCGTTCGTAAAATTATACTTTCCATAACTCCTTTCCTTATTTTTCAGAATGAACAATTGATGGATCGAATAATGTTTTTTTTCCAGTTAAACAAATTTCAGTCATACATTTGAATATTTATAATATACCTTGATTCAGGCTTAACAAAACGAAATGTTAGTTTCATTTTGTACTTTGTAAAAAAAGCAATTTCTTTCCTTTACGTATTCGTGTTTTTTTTTTCTTCCAAAATAACAATTGTTAAAAAATCTAAATTGATATTCATCTACGAAATATTTTGAAACCTTGGTTTTTTTTTAATTTAGTTCTAAATAAGTGTTCTTTGGCAAAACAAATTAAATTGTTCTTGTAAATACAGCAATTTTATGAAAGGCAGAAGAATCAAAATGAGTATCTAGAAAACAAGAGTATTCCAGTTTGATCACAAACTTGAAACAGGACAAAACAATACAAATGTGGCATGGAACTCCAGAACGGACCGTCCAACAATTTGATTTTTGCTTTTTCTAACACGATTTTTTTTTTTTTTTTTAACTTTTTATGCCAGAACAAACCAACTGTAGTTTGCCTAATGACCAACTACTTCCTGACGCTAAAATTAGAAATATGTTATCAAAGAATTCATGGCAACTAGGTACGGAGACATTTTGTGAAACATTCTTATTAAAAGGAGGTCCTAATGAGGATTATTCCCTATTCTCGCTATGTTGCAATCTTCCAACCCAGTGCATTTAGGAACTACCTTGTATGAAACCTTGAAATTTGGTGAGTATATACGAAAATGATCATTTAATGAAATGACCTAAATTGTTTTCATTTAATGTCTATCTATTATGAATGAAAGTTAAAATACCAATAGACAAAACCAGGTGGAGTCCCTGCTATGAATCTACGTAAAGTTTTCAAATATAAAATAAAATATATTAGACACTATTTTCGAATTTTTAAGTTATGTCAATTCATTAAAGTGGTTATTTTCGTACCTAGTCACCAAACTTCATGGTTTTATACCAAGCAGTTTCTAAATGTACTGGGCTAGAAGATATTAACATAGGATGTATAGGGAACGATCTTTACTATGCCTTTATCTTAAATTCACCACAAAAATGTTTTTTTTTTAAAGTAAAATTTAAACGTTAGTTACGTATAAAATTTCTATTCATTGTTATGATATCGATAAAATAACAATGTAGGTTTTAAATTATGTTATCATAATTATGATAATTACTCAATAAATAATTTTGATAATAAACTTTTCAATAAAATAATTTTGAATTAATAAGTCAATAGTGTGTAGTTTAAATAATACAATTTTTCAAACTATTGGTTGGTAAAATTATAGCAAAAGAGTTAGTAGGTAATATGGAAGATTGCTTCGATTTAAATGTATATGGACCTCGAAAGAGTTTAATCTGAAACCGCCGCTAGAATATTAGGTTGGCATTATATCATTGGAAACAAATATGAGTTAAAGATTATCCTTTTTTGCTTTATGCCATGGTCTTTTGTTCAATTTATATTTACTAAGGAATTATACATGTATCTAGAGTAATTTATGTAAAGATCGTTAAAATAGATTTCAGTTGTCGATGTAACTTCATCGCAGATTTGTTTGCCATTACATAAAACACTTTACAAAAGTAACTCATGTGTAGTCTTTTCAGTGCTATCAGTTGAGCAGTATCATCAATTTTTTATATATATATATATATATATATATATATATCTTTCTTCTTCTTCTAAAGTATTAACTCTACTTGTATCCGAGAATGCGACAACGTTCCATTCCTTCAAGTACAAATAACAGAATTAAACCACAGATACCATGACAAGTATCTTATCAATACGACGTTTACATACTATATTCATACTCGGCATGACAATATGGTTCCTCTTTTTTTGGGGGGAGGGGGGGGGGGGGAGTCCAGTACATAGCACTGAAAATAAATAGCAGCGTAATTCCTTTGCAGCTGTAAAGATTGAGAGAAAAGTGTCTATATGAAGAAGGAAAAAAAAAAAATACTTCTCTTTTTAAAAATTCTAACTCTTCTTCTTCTTATTCTTCAACGTTGAAGCTACAGGCCAAACTATAGCCCTGATCGCCATTAGAAATGGTCGTGTGATCGTATTTGCATTTAAAACTAATAGAACAGTTTTTATGAGATTACTGAGGCAAGTTGTGAAACAAAGGAATCCTCTTGCAACTATTTTTGCTACTAAATTAAGATTTCTTGCCTTTGTTTAAAATTTCAAAAAATCAACTGGTTAAGAAAAGAAGACTATTGTTTAACATTTCGAATTCTATTCCGGTTGGTAATCCGTTTCAATCTTTTAGTGATAGTATATAATTTCGGATATTTTCCATAAAAATATTCGAGCATAAAATAAAATAAAATGCAAAATAATAGAAACCTTAAAAAAAAAAAATTAAAAAAAAATTTAAAAAAAAAAAAAAAAAAAAAATAGAATGATAAAAAAAAGTTCTTTATTTCCTAAAATTTTTTTTCCAAGAATTCCATTTTTTTCACTATTTAAGGAACAATAAAAAGTTATTGGTAGTCTCTTTGATTACATTTAACAAAACACTTGAAAATAAAATAGTAGCCCCAATGTATAATAACTTAATCAATAATTTCTGAATCCAGGACTCAAATTATAACTCTTTTACAGTACTTACAGTTGAATTCATTTGATACGTTAACATACTGTATTATCAGTATCACAATCAAATTCTTAATTTTATATTTTTAAATCCTCTTTATTGGTCAAAATTCATTTCAACTACGCCACTTTAAATAAAAATTGCCCTAGCAAAATATATTTATATAACGCAAGTTTTAAATATGTGGGCTCCTTAACAATCAGTTTGTCACATACTCACTGCATTATCTAGAGAAAATTCTATATCAATCCAAACAATTCAGAAGTGTATTGCAGTGGTAATGTATTGAATTCAGATTCTTACTAGACCAGGTCCGAATTCTCCTTTGACCGTCTAATCCTTTTGCGTTAGTGGCACCACCCAAATTTCCGAACCACCAATAAAAGAGCGCATCTAAATACACTCGGGAATTAAAAAATAAAATAACAAATACATGAATGTGAGAATCTGCTCTTACGTTTTTAGTGAGTACAGACAGTATATTATATTATATTATATTTTATTATATTATATTATATTATATTATATTATATTATATTATATTATATTATATTATATTATATTATATTATATTATATTATATTATATTATATTATATTATATTATATTATATTATATTATATTATATTATATTATATTATATTATATTATATTATATTATATTATATTATATTATATTATATTATATTATATTATATTATATTATATTATATTATATTATATTATATTATATTATATTATATTATATTATATTATTTACTTATTCATTTGAGTGCCCAGCTATGAACCATTCTGAAACATGTGTAGTTGACCAAAATAAATAAGAAGAATTTTATCCCAATAAAAACAAAACAAAAAAAGCCTGAGGATATTTAGGGATAGAGTTCCGAATGAGGGCGATCCACCGCTAGGGGAAAGACGCGCCAAGGGCGGGAGCGATAAATAGTTCAAAATGGTACTGTTGTGTAACTTGGCTTAGAAATGTAGGGAATACTATTGTTGAGAGAGGGAATAATTGGAGCTTCGGAGAAAAGGAGTGCATGTGGACAGGATAAGCATTAACTCGTAGCGGTGTGATGATAGGCGGATTTGTTGGGACTTCCGGTTAGAACGTGTTTCAGGTTCGGCGATGCATTGGCAACAGACTGGGCGTCACGCGCAAAGACGGAGGGGAGGGGGATGTCCCATTGTGATAGACTGCGACAAGGGGGTAATCGTTTTGACAATGCATTCAACTAAGTTTTTAGGCAAAAAAGAATGCTTCCGTTGCGTGAAACAGATGATTTTTATTTTTTAACAGAAACATTTTAAATTTTTATTCATTCCATTTAGCATGGTCGAAGCCCCTTCCCGCAAATATGTTTTCATTCCATATTTTATCGGCGCGACACTATTATAGAGAATATGTAAATAAATAATAATAAGCCGACTTTACTGCACTTATGGCTGTCACCAAAAAATTCTATTGGAAAGGGGGGGGGGGGGGAGGGGGACGAAAACATCATTTTGCCGATTGCAATCAGGAAGTGTTTTTATAGCTTAGTAACTTTTTATCTACTAAATCAACAAAACAGTACAGTGTAGCACTTGACTAATAATTTTATTTATATTTGAGTACATTTAAAAAAAAATATATATATTTTACATAACTTGAAATAAATTAACTTAATTTTTAACGAAATAAATTGATGGTTTTAATTAATACTTATTTGACTTGCTTTTAATATTCCTTGATAGAGGGATTCGTGAAAAATTCCAGATTCGTTTGTTATATATATTTTTTCATTTCATGACTGAATACAACTATTATAAATTTATGTCAATACTTATCAATATTTTTATTGAACTCTCTTTTATTTTTACTTTATAATTGTTTTTTAAATCACTGAATTTCACAAGAAATACAATTTGCCTAAGGAATCTTTTATCATAATAGCTATATGCATACAAAGAAAAGCATTTTGTCCATCATTTTTACTTTCATTAGACAAAATAGTAAAAACACCATAAGTTTCAGTTAAAATGAATAATTGAAAGTTTCTAACAAAGATTAAGTATAAAATTTAATTTTTGTATATAATTCTATGTTCAAAGTAACTACAAACATTTAATTAAAATATACAATTATCTAGAAACCTTCAAATGATTTTCAACTGTAATTATTCTTGCCCTAAGATATTAAAAGGGTATTCTCCTCTCAGGGTATTTTCTCTGAAAAATAGCTATTTCTCCTTCTAATTAACTGCTGTGATATAAAGTTTTATATATATCCAAAGACATGATAGTGTAGTTAATGTTTTTATTCTTATATTTAGTTCAATCAATATTTAAACAAAATTTAAACTTGTGTTTTTAACTACAATAGGAATTTTTTTTTATCCTTTTCTGGAGTTACCTGGATTATGAGTCTATAATTTGTAACAATCATCTAAACATACTAACTTTTTTTTTATCAGATAACCAAAAGCAAATTTCTATTGCTAAAATTGAAAACATTTGGAAAACATACTGTCCATGTGCTTAATTGTATTGTAATGCAATGAAATGACTTGCATAAAAATA
Organism: Linyphia triangularis; assembly: GCA_963978545.1. Lineage (NCBI taxonomy): Eukaryota > Metazoa > Arthropoda > Arachnida > Araneae > Linyphiidae > Linyphia > Linyphia triangularis. The sequence goes on from OZ021724.1 coordinate 64,644,760, forward strand.
ATTATTTCGATTAATTTTCTTATATTGATTAATATTGCAAGCATTTGGAAACTTATTTTGCAATCGTAATAGACAGATAATATAATCTTTGGAAAATGTTAGGTTATTGTTTTTAAAATTCATGTTGTATATCCCTCCTGAAAATCCGGATACTTTTCTTTGTTTTTAAATAAAAATATATTAATGCGTAGTTATTAAATTGTTAGAAATAAATGCAAAATATCGTGTCTTAATCAATTACAAAATTTATTTATATATAAAACTAACACGTTTTTCTTTTAAAGTTATCCATCTTTTTAAGAATTCGTCGAATTTTATCTCATCTAAACTATGTCCTTTACAAATTGTAATAAAAGAAAATAATTCGTTCGGGAATCCATTATCGATCTCAAGTAATTTTTTTACCATCTTTAGCTAGCTGGTTCTATTTATAATAACAAGATGAAGGTCAAATTAGACAGGAATTTTGGGTTCCAAACAAAGTTTTGATTGCAGAATATAACTCCATTTCCACATGCGTTCTATTTTTTTTTTATTTTTTTTTTTAATTTAATATTCAACTATTCTTTAAAGGTGCGTATAGTACATAACAGGTATTTTTTATTATTTCTTTTGTTTTATTTAGTAAAAAATGCAGTCTAAATTTTTCTGAGAGAATTTTCAATTAGTACAAAAAGAACACTTCATTTAGTATATACCAGTTGAAACAATTTGGAAGGTAACCTTAATCTAAACAAATGAATTCAGCATAAAACCAAACTCAAAATAAAACATGATCCAATGAAGATTTTGGCAAGTTTTTTTTTTTGCTATGGGGGAGTGTTTAAGTGAAGGTTTCAGGCTCTAAATTTTGCCAAATTGCACATGCTTTAATATGGCTTAGTATCTGGTTTTGATATTCGGTAGTAAAAAATGTGTCTAAAAGCGTCCTTTTAGTGACAAACCCAAGATAAACTATCACTGATAAAGAGTCTATCTGTCAAGTTTTAGTTCGTTTGAATGACGGCAAGTAGATTAATTCCTTCTTCTACGCGGCACTAGAAACGTGTGTAAAAGCGACCTTGGGTGTGCCATTAAGATTAACTCCTTTGGTTAGTGTACCAATTAAAAGTTTAAGGGAGAGATGGTCAGTCGGAATTTGTGGATAAAAGGTTTTAGCATGGAACAAAATAGTAACAAATCTCTAAATGACTTCCGTTCAACAGCTACATTTTTTTAATCATTTTCTATTACATATTCTATGCAAAATGTAAATGAAATATAGCCAAATCGAATATTTAGAACTGGTTGTTAATAATGGAAAATCGTAAACCTAAAAAAAAAAGGTCACTAGGCCGGTAGTTTCTAAAGGCCGTCCGTGTCTAACATAATGCACACACAAAAACGGATGATGCTAATACATTTAGCATGTAAATGAGCGTGAATTGAAGGGTAAGAGTAAAATCGACGCTTATGCACTGAACCAAACAAAAAGTCTCATTTTAGAGTCGATTCCTCTTTCGTCAGTGTAAATGGTTTTGGGACTCCCCCCCCCCCCCCCGAGAAAAGAGGAAAGAATTTCTGACCCCCACTTCCGAAAGTGACTCACTGTAGCTTCTGTAATGAGCGTGTTTTTAAGTCGTAAATCCCCAAAGAATACAAGACATCCACGTTGGAAGGTGGGGAGGGGGGGGGATGGAGTTTGGGGGGAAGGGGATATTGCTCGCACCCCTTCTACTTCTTGGAATCAAGAGGGATGCAGCCTGCAGTGTCATGAGAGCTACAAAAATCACACAGCCAATTAACAGAGGGAAAATTCTTGGCTGGACTTGACTTTCGAAGATAGTGGAAGATGGGGAGAGAAAAGAAAAGAAGGGAAAAAAAAAACGTCCAAGTGGGGAGTGTTTAGTAGACATGTGCAAAAACACGTGAGAATGTCTTTTGTGCGTTGATATATTTCTGCTGAATGAAGATACATCTCGGCACCAGACAAATAATCTTCTTAAAATTAGTTTTTTTTTTTCCCGAGAAAAGAAAACCATATTTTCTGTGCATTGGTGTTCATTTTTAATGGATCGGGCCGAAAAAAATGACTTTTATTAAAATAGAAAATTTGCCTAGAATTATATATTTTTTTAATGCTTTTTTAATTAATATTGAGAAATTTAACATCAAGTAAGAGTTCAAGTAAGATGCGTTTAAAAAAATAATTTTAATCTGTTAAAGATAAAATAAATATTCAGATAAGATAGGGGTTATAGAAGGAGTGTGACGAGAGAAGATGAAAGAAAATATTGTATACGAATCAATTACTTAACAATCCATAATGGAATTTTAAACATTGTAACTTTTTTTGACATACTTGATGCAAATTGATACAAACATACTTGAGCCCAATCTTCACAAATAACAAGTAGTAACACCAGGATAGTTGTATGCCTAAATTTTAGCAACAATTAATAGATAGGTAGATTTGTAAATTGAGTCACCAGTCCTCTCACAACCTCCAAGTAGGTTGTGGAGTAGGGCGTATCGAAAAAACCTTTTTTTGGAAATTCAAAATTTCAAGTTGATAAAAAGTTGTCACTATGCTCACATGTTTACCAAAAAAAAATTTTAGTTCAATCGAAAAATATTTAGGTCTCCCGGAATGGACCTGAAGTTTGATTTTTTTTGACAAAAACAAAGATTTTTAATTTTTTTTTAAAACATAAGTATAAAGCAAACTTTTATTTTCAAGAATAAAAATGTCGATTTTATAATACAAATTAATGGTAATAAAAAATTATATCTGCCATTTAATAATTAGGTCTCCCTGAATCTACATGAAAAACTTAACTTTTTTACAAAATACGGATATTTTTCCATTTTCAACCCATTCTTTTGGTTAGTTTCAATTATTTTATTCGTAGTCTAGGTATAGTAGCACAGCATTTTGAAATATCGGGAATATCATTTTATGAAATGGCGTTTACTAAACTCAAGTATTAATTCATATCATTTCTGCACGACTCCACGTTGATTGGAGTCTCCAACCAACTAAGACTCTAGGTTTGAGACATGAATGTAACGTTATCGAAAATGAATTCAATGTCACAGGGTTCGAATGATGAAAGTTTACATGATAGTAAAATGCTTCTACCATGGGAATTATTATAAAGTTGAATTATTTCATTGAAATAAGAACTGCCAGAAAATCTATTCTCTTTATCTAGAGATTGTGACCGTAAAGCCTATCTCAATTAGAGTAGACGCTCAATCAGCAAGTGCTCTTTCGTGGAATTTAAATGTTGTAACACTAGAAAACTAGGCAGTGGTAATAGATAAATCGAAAGTTTTTCGTGAGTGGGTAAAATATCATTAAGGTATTAGTTTAACTACTTTTCACTCGTATTTTCATTTTTCACTTTTTATATAATTGAAAGGATGAAGCAATAAGTATAAAAATTTTAAGTTGTAAATGTGGTCGCATAAATAAACAGAAGAACATGTATGTTTGGCATAAGAACTATATTCAAAATATTTTGGACACTCAACTGCAAACTGCGGCTCTGGGTGAAACGTAGTGTCATCATTACTACTTATGAAATAAAGTTGCATCGATAAGAAAACTATTCAAGGTCTTGGTTATGATAGTGATGAATGAAATACTGAAGTCTCTAATATGATCTCTAATAAGTCTCTAATTGATCAATTTCATTCTTCGTAAATACTTTAAAATAACCAGTACAAGCAGTTGTTTGTTTATTTCATTTAAACGAATTGCCTCTTAGGAAAGTTATGATTATTCTCGATGTTCCAATTTATTAACGTACTTCATTTACTGTCCATTAAGAAAACGTCTAACAAGTTGTCGAGATTTACCAATTGTTGAATACAATAACATTGATATGGTTTTTCCAAAATTTCATTTTATAAAGTTGAACACCGACCAGAAATATTGGAAAATATGTCAGGCTGTACTAGTCAGCAAATGCCCCCAAGGTTTAGCAAACAGAAACCCCGGAAACATCTCCCATTCAAGATGATTAAAAATGGCAAATCGAATTTGATGTGTATGTATTGTATCACTTTATCCAACTTCGAAGTTGGAAAAAATAGCCGAGTTTGAAATGAAAATTTATACTCCCTTATGGGTTAAAATATAACGTCATGTAATGATGACATTATGTTTCGTACAGAGTCACTGTCTGGAGTTGCTTGTCCAAAATATGTTGAATATAGTTTCATACCAAATATAGATGTTCTTATCGTTTATTTATGCGACCACATTTACAACTTAAAATTTTTATACTTATTGCTTCATCCTTTCAATTATATAAAAAGTGAAAAATGAAAATACGAGTGAAAAGTAGTTAAACTAATACCTTAATGATATTTTACCCACTCACGAAAAACTTTCGATTAATCTATTACCACTGCCTAGTTTTCTAGTGTTACAACATTTAAATTCCACGAAAGAGCACTTGCTGATTGAGCGTCTACTCTAATTGAGATAGGCTTTACGGTCACAATCTCTAGATAAAGAGAATAGATTTTCTGGCAGTTCTTATTTCAATGAAATAATTCAACTTTATAATAATTCCCATGGTAGAAGCATTTTACTATCATGTAAACTTTCATCATTCGAACCCTGTGACATTGAATTCATTTTCGATAACGTTACATTCATGTCTCAAACCTAGAGTCTTTGTTGGTTGGAGACTCCAACCAACGTGGAGTCGTGCAGAAATGATATGAATTAATACTTGAGTTTAGTAAACGCCATTTCATAAAATGATATTCTCGATATTTCAAAATGCTGTACTACAATACCTAGACCAGTGATTCTCAACCACTGTGTCGCGGCACTTTTGTGTGCCGCCAAATTCTTAAAGTGTGCCGCCAAATTTTAGAAATGTATATAGTAAAAATTATAATGCTTTTTTTTTATTACGAGTAATGTTAAATTAAACAAAAGTACTTATATATATATATGAATATTGTAGCGAAGATTTTCACTTTCACCGCTTCGTTACATATTTCTCTGTGTCTCGTTTTTGACCTTTTTTTGCTCTAGTTTTTTATATTCAACCCCCTGCAGGTGTGTGAGTGTGCATCTTGTTGTCTGATGTTTGGAAAGCACATCCGTTGAGACTTTGTTTCCGACGAATTCCGCGGGTGATTTCAAAGATCACTTTTCCACTTTCGGACTAGATTTCTATGCAAAATCCCAGTTTCGACCAGCTGTACCATCTGAACTTCAGCCTTTTGATCATAACTCGCGACCAGAGTGTCGAATTCATGACAAGTTTTGCCCCGTATTTCCAACCCATGTTGACTACGTTCGAATCTTTGTTACTGCATACGGAAGTAAGGTGGTTGTCCAGAGGAAAAGTTTTATCTCGTGTACTCTAATTAAAAGACGAAATGAAAATGTTTTTTGAACAAAATAAAAATTATGATTTTGTTCATTTGTTGGGAGATAAAATATGGTGCGCTAAACTAGCTTACTTATCAGACATTATTGTTATTTTTAATAAAATAAATTCAAGTATGTAAGGGCCGAAAGAAAATATATTAAACTCAACAGATAAACTGGTGGGATTCCAAAAACAAATAACTTTATGGAAGAATAGAGTTCAGGAAGGATATTTGGAAAAGTTTGAGTCAGTCCCAAAAGATTTTAATAAAACTATTTATAAAATTGTTATTGACCATTTGACAACATTAGAGGAGAAAATTATTCATTATTTCCCAAATTTAGATATAAAAAAATTTGATTGGGTTCGTAATCCATTTGTGATAACGAATACTTCTGTATTTGAATTAACTTTGAATGAAGAGGAAGAACTAATTTCGCTTTCTAATAATCGAGATTTAATTTTAAAATATTCAGAAGACTCAATTAATTCATTTTGGATTAACATTAGATGCGATTATCCCATGATAGCCAAAAAAGCTTTAAAAATATTATTACAATTTTCTACATCTTATTTGTGTGAATTCGGATTTTCAGTATTAATCAACATAAAAACGAAAAAAGGATCGAGACTTTTAAATGTAGAAGACGACATAAGAGTACTATTGTCATTTTTACGACCAAATATAAATGAAATTATCAAAAAACATCAATCACAAATTTCTCATTAAAAGTATTCTTATTTTTCATTTGCAATTAATCCCTTAATAAACGTACTGTTGTTTTTGTAGTACATATTATATTATTTTATTTTACATTCGAAATTATTATCATAAACTACTTTACACAGTGTATTATAGGTAAGTAAACAACTTTTAAACTTATCTTTTTCTTTGTGTGCCGCCAAATTTTGAAATTGTTAAAAGTGTGCCGCAACAAAAAAAAAAGTTGAGAATCACTGACCTAGACTATGAATAAAATAATTGAAACTAACAAAAAAAAAAAGGGTTGAAAATGGAAAAATATCCGTATTTTGTAAAAAAGTTAAGTTTTTCATGTAGATTCAGGGAGACCTAAATATTAAATGGCAGATATAATTTTTTATTACTGTTAATTAGTATTATAAACTCGACATTTTTATTCTTGAAAATAAAAATGTGCTTTATATTTATGTTTAAAAAAAAAATTAAAAATCTTTGTTTTTGTCAAAAAACATCAAACTTCAGATCCATTCCGGAGACCTAAATATTTTTCGATTGAAGTAAAAAAAATTTGGCTAAACATGTGACCATAGTGACAACTTTTTATCATCTTGAAATTTTGAATTTCCCCAAAAAGTTTTTTTCGATACGCCCTATTGTAGAGGTTTAGAGAGGGTAGGTTTCACTGTGTCTGGTAATAAATTCCACATTCAATAAGTACTTGCAAAATATCTTTAAATTTTGGTATACTTACATTATAGCCTTGAATTAATTTTGCACCCCTTTCGATTGTATTGCTTACAATCCTGAAGCGTTTGTCCTTTCAGAATATATGTGCACTCATTCTAAATATTAAGATCTGAATGTAAAATACGAGTTGAAAACCGGAACCATTTGAAGAAATTCAAAGTTTATGGTTTAATCAAGTAATCTACTTTTTGATCCAAAAGAGGAAAAAAGGATTGAGCTTTAACTGATCTATCGTATAGCTCTAATATGTTATATTCCTCAAGTATAAAAATCCTGATCAGCCAAAAGTTCATTGTTCAATTCTTTTCCATTTTCTAAAGTTAATAGGTCTTAAAATTAAATTTTTGATTCGTCATTTTGTAATACGTTTGTCTCATTATAACAAACTGTAAAATAATATTTCTTAAATTATTGAATATAATATTTTCGATTATTATTGAAAAAGTTCATTCTCTGGCAGGCAAGTCGATAGTGGCGATTGGGTAACAAACAGGAAAAAGATGAGTGAGGAGTGGGTTATAACTTTATTCCACCAATTAATAGATAACTCCGATGTGTTACAGTAGGTGACATATTTTTAGTACGTCAGGTAACGCCTCAAAAACCATGATATGTCCATTAAACGTCATTTACATAAAGTGTGTATTGTACGTCATATGAATTGAAAGTCTTACAGAAAATTTCAAAACATCTAAATTTTAACATCCGAAAAATGAGCCCTCTTTTATCAAATACATACCTTACGTACACCACTGGTCTGGCGAGAAGTTTCAATTTCGAATAAAACTTGTTTATTTTTTGGTAAGATAAAAATAAAAAATACATTTTATAAGGTTATTCAACGAGGTTTATTTTTACTTATTACAAATGTGAAATTGAGTGAAATGGAAGTAGCGTGCAATTCTGTTAAAAAATATTTCTATTACATTTTGCCAAATGATTACAATTAATGTCAAGTAGAACTCTATAATTTATATTATATAGTACTTCATTTATTAAAAAAGTGTAACGGTGTGCGGTAATGGAGAGTCGAACGCGGGACTTCTAGATCAGAAGACAGGCACGCTAACCACTAGGCAAAAGTGATCACTAGTGCCTAGGTGTTATATCTGTCATTTGTACACGAGACCACCATATAGCCCCTTCCCAGTGAGTTGCGAAGGGGTGAACGATTGAGTTGCTTGTGTGTGAGTTTAGTGCGTTGCGTGTGGCAGTGAACAGAGCGCCAGAGGTTGCTTGCTGTGTGGCAGTGAGTCACCAGAGATGCTGAGGTGGTAGTGTGGAGGTCGTTCAGTAAGTAGATGGTGCCACTGTTGTGTTCGAATATTCGTGTCACCAATATAGAGGTGTGCGCTAACGGAGAGTCGAACCCGGGACTCATAGATCAGAAGACACAAGGCCTATTCTAAGCAAAATTTACGACTGCCCATTACGAAATTCCATCCTCTTCCCCCCCCCCCCATCTCCCCTCTTCCTTAAAAATAAATAGTCTAATAAAGTCACCAGTGATATAAATAGGTTATGTTTTGAATTTAGTAATAGCTAACCATTGAAGTATTTACCAAGTGACTAAACCCTTGTCTTGTCAGAAAAGGTTTCTCTCCTGTTAAGAATGTAATAATCCGTCGAAAGTGTAAAAGATTTTTTCTTATCCGGCAATTGACAAAACACTTGTTTAAAAAATATCATAAATGTATATTAAATGGTTTACAATTAACGAATAAGTACATTGAGTCATCCTCTCTAAAACATTTTATCGGTTAGAAAATAGAAGGGCTATTGGTTGAAGGAAAAAAGGCATTTACGTTTTTTTTTTTCCTTCTTTTTTTTTTCTTCTTCTTTCTAATTTTTAACATACCTCCTTAATCAGTCAAAATACTAGTCGGTAAGTATTTTATAGAACCAGAGTAAGTGTCTGTGAAATTAACTAAATGCATACTACATTCAGGTATTGTGAATCAAATCACCTTCATTAATCTAGACTTTGATTTTTTGAAGTCCAATTGGATTGCTTAGGATTAGAGGTCCCTATGTGTGATTTATTAAAAATTGACCAAAAAGTTTATTCTTGACGCATTTTCTTACTTATAAGCTTTTCCCAATACTTGATTCCCAAGTTTAAAGAGTTATATTCCACAATTAATTAATGTTAAAGATTTACTCATCAAGATGTCAAGTATATGCTTTATATTTCAAAAAAGCTATTACAAATTTAAAACTATATTTTTAAGTAATTGTAAATGCAATTATTTTTCTTAAAAAGAACTCAAAATATCCATGTTGTGGACTTGTATCTCCACTAAAATGGATGCGTTAAAATGCTAAAAATTACGCTTCATTTCTATTAATAAATCTCTAGTTTCACAGTTGGTTAATTTGTACGCTCAATGAACTATTTTTTGCACAATAACGGCTAATCCTGATGTGACCTAGTTTCCGATCCACAACGTTCATCCATTCATAATCCAGGATTCGAACCCGGTACCTTTGGCATGCGATATCAGAGTACTAACCTTACAGCCATTAGGTGGGTCTAGTTCGTAGAATTAGATTTGTTAATTCAGCTGTGGCTTAAATAACAAACTTTCAGCTTGATAACTAAATACCATATCTACTGATAATTTATCTTTGAATATAACAATAAATTGATTTTTAATACGTTAATCTCGTATCCTGCTATATTTTTTCATATTTATTTTTAAATGTTACACACCTTTTCATTGTGACGTTTCAAGAGTCAATCGTACGCAGTTGTGTAATTAGATTATTTTATTATGAAAAGAAAAAAAAAACATTATAAAAGATTACCAGTCGCCATTGCTGCTGAAAGCACACAATTAAACTGTTTCGTTCCTTAGAATAAACTGTTGTCAAATCACTGGCCCTCTAAAAATATAGCGTAAAGATAAGAAAAAAAAAGTCCCCTTCAAACCACATTCCTGGGGGTGGAGTGTTGACCGGAAATATGGGGAGCAGGATCGAGGGAACACTAGATTTATTGGGGAAGTTGGAAGATAATGTTCTGTAAAAGACCTCCACCTTGTCCTTGTCCTGTAGTAATGCAAACAATTTTGTCACACTCTTTTCTTGTCGCAAGATTTTCTTAAAATTAATTCTTTTTGTGTGCCAAAACTATCTTATCTTGAAGTTTGTGTGTTAAATTGGTCTGAACTATGAATCTTTGAACTCTTTACTATACACATATGCATGCTATGATGGCCTTACTAAGCTACAAGGCTAAAAAAGATCCCAATGAAATAAAACGTCATTAAATGAACAAACAAAGGAAATATAAAATCGAATGAAAAAGTCCTCATGCATATTAGCAAGAAAAGAATATTATTTTAAAATAATAATAAAAAGCATTTGTCATCAAATTGGAAAAAGAATTACTTGCAGATTAATAATAATTTTCTGAATTAAAATAAAATGCGCACACGCAAAAGGAATTTTTCTTCACTTTTTAAGAAAAAGAACTTAAAGAAAACACATTCAAAGTAAAAGTTTGAAAAAAATATTTGAATGTTGGGCTTAATAATGTAATGTCACCAAATCTGTATTTATAAGTAAGAGTGTATTTGCCTAATTTAATGTATCCTTTGAGTTCGAAGAATAGGAATGAAAGTTGGTAGGACCATAATTTGAGATATTTTGAACCAATTTCAACTGTGTCATATTTTTAATGCGTTTCTTGAGTAACTCCCATTATTGGAAAAACAATTTCATCCCAATGTTTTTCTTCTTATAATAAGGAATTAAGGAGATAATGCTCATAGATCGCAATCGGCTGTACATTTTGAACTGGCATCTCTAAAGCTTTAATAAGTTGATAAAAGAAAACAAAGAATACGGAAAATTTAGGGAGGGGAAGAAAGGAAAAAATTATTGGCTTGCAGTGTTTTTTCCTTTACTTTTTACTACTGCCCAATTTTAGATTTACGACTGCCCATTTTCAATTTATGACTGCCCAAATGAGCCACGACTGCCCGTTAGAATAGGCCCTGAGAAGACAGGCGTGCTAACCACTATGCATAAGTGACCACTAGTCCTTAGGTGTTGTATCTGTCATTTGTACACGAGACCACCACAAATGTATTACCGAAATAATGCATGCCATGTAAACTGGAAGGCAATGTCGTATTTATTGCAACAAAATAATCATTGGAAAAGTATTGAAAGGTTTGCTATAATATTATTTAAATTTCTTGACTTTTCCTGTACCCAAATAGCTGCGGCCTGACTTTGTCCGACGTACAACTAGGTTTCAGTCTATTAGAACCCCTTTCACGTCTTTCCTCGATTTCACCACTTTACTTTATACCCGAAACATCGGAAAGACATCGTGTTTCAGTTAAGCTAGATTAGTCAAAATACCTTTAAAAATATTTAAAACTGGATCAGTAGATCTCACATTAGGATTATAACCTTTAAAGGTGGGAAAGGGAAATGGGGGAGGTTTTTGAGATTTTTAGAAATCTCAGGTTGACTGTAACGTTTATCTTCTTTAGAAGATCATATGCGCAACTTCTCCTTCCTCAAGATAATAATATTGGCTATTTGAATACCTCCCTCCCCCCAAAAAACTGCAGGTACCATTCCTTACTTAGTTTGAATTTTTGTGCCGAAAATTATGGTTTGCTTTTTGGTTGCTATACATTGCATTCATTTTCGCTCTTTGTTTTTCAAAATGTAAGAGTAAGATTTTCTCTGCAAATTGTTTTTATTTAAATATTTACTTTTGTCCCGAAAAATGCTTGAATGCGAAAAATGCTATTAAATTATTAACGTAACTTACAATCCGATGCCATCAACGGAAGAATTTCTATACAGAGAATAAAAAATGTTCTTCTCTAAATAAGTGGCTCCACTAGAACTAAGCCATCGTATAATGCTGTGTTAAAGTTAAAAGATAAACGTCACAGTTACATAATTTTCATACCCCCCCCCCCCTCCCTCTCTCCCAAATAATATGTAAAATGTAGATAAAGCAAACCTAGTTACTGTTACCAGAAAAAAATTTCATGAGCATTTAGTAAAGAATCTGAGTCATGAACCTACACCCTTTAAAAAGAAAAATCATACAAGCAATTTGAAATTGTCAAATAAAATTTGTTCTTTGAAAACAACTTCTTTTCAAAATATCAAGAATCATGGTAAAACACCTATTTTTAACTATCGCTATGTCAAAACTCATTGACCAGAGGCAATATATTCAATTTACATGTGAAACGTCTTCGAATCGAGCCCCATCGGATTTTTTGCAGGTTGGTTTCAATGTAAGTAGACATCTCAAATTTGAGATGCATATGCAATGCATTTTTCAAGTAATTATTAATTTTTTCATGAATTTAAATTAAAACTGTTGAACTGGTCAATATAACAATACCTTTGACTTTGGTTGCAAATTTATAAATATTGCATATTCTAAGTTATGGCATTTTTCATTAGTTCTACTGTTAAGCCGAACTTATTTTGCATGAATTGATTTGCAGTGGACATGACGTCATGATGAACATACATTATGCGACGTCGTAATAACTACAACTTCTACTACGGTGCGGTTGGATTAATACTACTTCGGATTCGAACAATCCACCTTTTTTTTACTTGCTTCTTTTTTTTAGCGTGCTAATGAATCCTCGCTGTGTTACTGCTTAACGTAAAATGCCTGTAAAGTTTTTCCTTAAATAATAGACTTCATTAAGTAACGTGCAACGTGTATTGCTTATTTAATATTTATAATTTCATACACTAACTAGCCTCACGACAGATTCATGAAATATCATTGACTTGAATATTAGGAGCAATACCGATGTCTTTAAAATGATTTATTTAAATTATTTTAAAACATTATAAAATTATTTATTTAAGTATTTACTCTAAAGCTATGCTCTAAAGTTATGAAAAGTGACATTGTTGCTGTCGGCATTTTTTTCTTTTTTTTCTTCTGTGATTCATGTAATATTTGATGAAATTTTTTTCCCTGTGATTTCTACAGAATTTTTAACCAAGGTTTTGACTTTATTTATTTTATAACTCTTCCCTAACTCTTTGTTTTATTTTTCTTAAATACAGAATAGAAATTGAGAGATATCGGTTTTCATACTTTCACTTATTTTTTGTGACAGTGGCAAGGGGGTGCAGATCGCATACAAAAGGGGGCAAAGCGGCTAAAGCTTCAAACCAGGAATTTTCAACCGTGAATGAGTATCGGATTTATTACGGAACAATTTATAAATAGATATGCCGTAATTTTACGTTCAATTGAATAATTTGAAGCCTGTACTTTACTTTTTTGCCTAGGAATTCTTCGCTTCATTTTTAATTTTCAAAAGCAAAAGGTGCAAGTGCATTCATTTTACCCTTCCTGACGTCGTCCATTCTCAAACGAAACGTCGCGTCGTTTTTGTATTATTAATTCCTTTTATTGAAATATTTACTTTATCAGATATCAGTATACTTAGATAATTTAACTGTTTAATAATCTTGTAGTTTTGTTTTCCCATATATATTTAAGTAACATTTACAAAATTACATGAAATTCATGTGTCTTGATATTTGCATGTTCCTCTCTCTCCCCCCCCCCCCCCATGACATGCAATTGTTAATTTGGGCCCCCTCACTTTTAATACCCACGAGCCGCCACTGCCAGATTAATTGAAAGCTAATTTGACATTCTAGTTTATTGAAATGTTGCTCTCCACGGCAGATGCAAATTAAAAACTTCTGCATGCTTTTACATTTTATACAAAAAAGACTTAAAAGAACAAACAAATCTGGCCCTCTGTGGCTGAAGTTTAAAAACAAACTCTACCCATTTTGAATCACTGTTATGATAATTTCTCTTCTCCATTTCCCGATTAATATATGCTGATTCAGTGAATCTTTCTTATAAAAGAATATAAATTAGTCATAGATAAATATATACAAAAATGTGAAAGAAAAGTAATTGCTTTAGTACATACATGATTTTGTGACTTTTCCATGCTAGAGCCGGGGTACAAAATTTCTTTAGCAAAAAAAGCTGAAATCACAATTTTCATTTTAGCATTTTGCTAAAATGATTATGAGTTCCTCACTCGGGATGTTTAATTTAATACAATTATAACACCTTTTTACTATAAAATTATTATTAACTTTAAATATAAAAGCTATTTTATACTATAATCAACCAGAAAAATACTGATCACCATTTAGATTACTTGTTCTTTTAGGTCGATGACTAACTTTGGAATAACAAAAATGACAATTTTGTACATTTTGTGTCAAAATGTTTTAGCAAAAGAGCTGCTAAACCACACTATCTGATTTTAGCATTTCAGAAAGTTCTTAAGCATTTTGCTAAAAAAGCACCCACAGCTTAATGCTTTTAAGCCCATATTTTATAACAATACAGAAGGATTTATTGTCTTTCATTAAATACAACAGTTTTGGTAAAAAATATGTACTCGGAAGTAAATATTTTTAAAAAAGTAATTTCCAAATTTAAATTGTTAAAAAAAATTAAGTTTTGCTATTAATATACTTTTCAAGAAAAAGTAAAATCATCCTTTCTTTTTTCATAACGAAAATGTGCTAAAAAGTATTTAAAAATTAACAAAACGTTTTTAATAATTGTCTTTTGAAATGCAATTATACTGTCCACGAGCGCCGACAAGACTATTTGCAGGGAGGTGGAGATTGAATCGACGACATGGATGGTTAAGGCGACAATTAATCCATGATTTTTCGAAGTGGGAATTGGATGTTAGTTAATAAGTGTGTGTGTGGGGGGGGGGGGGGCATTTCTTCCACAGTTCTTTATTTTTCGTAAGCCAGACGGAAAGGAGTGAAAGTGCATGTTTCTTAAATGGTCCTGACTATGTCTTTATTCTTTGTCTTTATCGCAGTACTTCGCGAAGTTAATTTTCGACAATAAAAAGAATCCACCGGAATTTTACCAAGAATTTTTCCAGAATTTGTTTGATCAACATTTTTACAATTCTAAATTCAAGTCACCTATTTGATCAATAAGTCAATACTTTTAATTTATTTCAAAACGTGTTGAAGTGCGATTTCCACATCCAATTTCACACATTTAATTACTTTCTTCAAAACTATAATCTGAAAATTAAAAAAAAAATTGTATTGCAATGAAGCCCATGTATTAGTAAAGTCACTGAATTGATTTACGATCGTGGTAATGCATTCTATCTGCAAGTAGTAAATGCCTCCCTCTCCCCCGCAAAAAACCCCTTGAAAAATTAAATGCATTTGATGGAACTTTAATTAAAATGTGACAGGAATTTACTTAAAATATGACATTATATAAAAATGCCAATAAATATTAAAAAAGTTTTAGACAGTAATGTAAAAGTAATTAAAATTAAGTACACATTAATAATAATTCACAATTAAATAAACAATCCAAGTGTGATTAACACACACACAATTAGTTATGCATTCATTAATAATTAAATAACTATTAATTATGATTTAAATAATAACAGTTATGTGTTAATTAAAAATTATTTTATGTCAATAAATACAAAATTAATAATTTATTAACACCTTAATTGCAATTTTCTATATTTCCACCGGACTTCCCTTGATTTTAATCGGTAAAAGTAATACTAACGCTCCCCCCTCCCTCCCCAATCGAAATTCTCTTAGTGACGGCCTTGTTAAGTCAAGTGGGTTAACTATTCTTCCGGAGTTTTGCCCGCCACAACTCCAAAATACAAACAATTTTTTAAAAAAAACAAGGGAAAAGGCAAATTAACTGGCATCCCCCCTCTCCCTCCCCCCAAATATTCCACTAGTTAATCTGTAGAACCGCCTACAACATCGAACTGCAAGCAATCGGTCTCTACACACAGCTATTGCTCTTTCAACGCCTTTTCCCCTATCTCCGTATTTTAGGGAATGAAGCGAAAGGGAGAAACGCGTTTGGCGAACCCTTAGGCGAGCGGTAGCATCGTGGCTGCGCCAACTACTACTAGGGTTGCCCCATCGCCCTTATGCGGAACTCCTTCCAAGAATTCATTTTTCTGACACCGTGGCGCTATCTGTTATCTATTTCTATAACTAGAGTTTTAGGAAATAAAACTCTACACGGTATCATGTCGCCATCTGTTGGCAAATAAGTATAATAGTAGAATCTTATAGAATGTGGAATGTCCATTTAGTTTGTTGTGCTTCTACATATTTTTGTTTTCGAAAAATGCAGAAAAATAACATGCTTGTGCAAAAAATTTAGCATATTTTGTTTCGGAATAAACATATTTATATCATTGGGATAAAAAAATTATAAATCGTTAGAAATGCAACAAACTTCTTTATTTAAGGATTGTGGTCAGCATAGTGGCATAAGACAAAATAAGCACAATTCAAAAGTAACATGTTTTAGCTAACACAATTCTATTATTATTAAAAAAAGATAGTGAAAAACTAGATCCTCTTCTTTTTCCTTACCTCCAAATTTCGAAATTTGGAGGTAAGGAAGAAGAGGAGCCAGTCTTCACTATATTTTTTTCATAATAATATAGTTTTGTTAGCTAAAACATGTTACTTTTGAAATGTGCTTATTTTATCTAATAAATTTTTATTATTTATTTTTTATTATTATTATTTTTTAATTGTTTTAATTATTATATTTTTTTTTAGGGTTGAAAAAGAAAAGGACACATTTATTCAAGAAGTAAAAATAACGAACAAGAAATTAATTTTTAAAAAAAAATTATGCATAATTTTATTTCTAGTATTTGGAGCAAAATCTTTTAATATTTTTATATACTTCACCTTTTGATTGATAATTAAAATTTTATACTTTGTACATCAAACTGTAAATTTATGCTTTTAAATTTCAAACCGATTAAAAGAAATATACACAATTCTCTCAATGAAAATAATTCTATTATCATTGAATAGTAAGTTACGTTTATAAAATTGAATATTGTATAACATAATTTTATTAAGTAGTAATCTGTTAAATTCCCTTTTTTATTTTAAATTGTTTTCAATAACAACTTGTATTTGTTTAAGCAGATAAAAACTAATTTTGTCCATAGATGGCAGCACAATGCAAATGTTCAATGTAAAATTATTTTTATGTTGTTCGATAGACGATAGGAATACAATCAAACGCCTTTAACGCGAAATCGCTTAACATGAAATCCCGTTTAACGCGAAGTAAAAGCAGTTCCCCATACTTAAAACTCAATGTTAATTTACTTGTTTAACATGAAATTCGGTTAACGCAAACAATTTCGGTTCCTCGTTGAATTCCTCTTTAACGATGTTTGATTGTATTATACTAGTTTGTTATTTTAAGGGCACTGTTTTTGATTCCTTGAGAGGACAGGGTGAAGTGAGCTCACTGAGTACGCTGTAAGAACCAGTTCCCCTATGACTGTAAAACATTGAGTGAGCTCAAATCAGGTTGTTTTTTAGTAAAAGCAGATATTTTTGGTAGCAATGTACTATACCTTCTTGTTTGAAAGTACCTTTCGAAAGAGGTATATTAATTTTACTCTTAGTATAGTAAGAATATTAAAATTGAAATGAATTGCAGTTTGCTTTCTGTTATTTAATATATCTGGATTTCAATCTAAACAACTCATAATTTATCAATTTTCTTGAAAATGTTATTTATAAAATTTTATAAGCAATTTCGAAAACTTTTACTGAAAAAAATTGGTAATACAAGCACAAAAGAAGTCAACGTCGACCAAATACAGGCCTAATGCCCAGCAAAGTTGATCAAACTAAAAGTAACCAATAGCCTTCAACTATCCCCAAATAAATAACCAATTTTCTCTTAAAACAATTCACTCCAGTTGAATTCACTAAATCCACAAGCAAACAATTCCATTCACTGCGATATAAATAATTTAAAACAATAATCCCTAGTTCTATTATCTGTAATATATTCCAAACCCTCAGTCTCATTCTGTTTAATAATTTAATAATATTTAATAAATGAATTGAATCTCCTCTAGTTCTTCTCTCCTGCAGCATGTGCATATTCAATTTTCTTAATCTATCACAAGATTCGAATTATTCAAAACCCTGAATCATCTTTTCGGCCTGTTTTGAACCCTCTTCATCAACTCAGTATGTTTTTAACATATGGTGACCAAAATTTTGCTGCATATTCAAGATTCGGTTTAATTACTCCTTTATACAATAGTAGAATGATTTTAATAATACATTAATACTAAATTGAAATTAATTGAAAAAAATCTGTTGTAAAATCTTTTATATAAATAGTCAATTCTTAGAGATACAAAATTAAAAATAAAATGCAAATAAAAATTAAATTATTATTTATTAACATTTAAGATAAATATATATGTGTGTGTGTGAAAAAAAAGTAAAAATACGTTACAACAAAAATTTTATGCATGTATGCATGATTATTTATAAGAGCAATATATATTATACACGAAACAATGAATTATATATGAAGCTATATTATTTTGTAATCAGTTTTTCGCATAGCTTACACTATTTTTTTATTAACAAAATATTTACATAAAAGATTTTTTAACAATTATAAATTCTGTTCATCTACTCCATTTTGAATTAAGTTGATAAATTAATTAATGTATGGCAGGAAATTCACTAAATAATTTGAATACTCAATATTTTTAATTGCCTAGGTGACATGTTTATTCTTTAATATTGAATATATATCAACGCAAATAACCCAATATTCATTTGATTAAGCCCTTTATTAAATTAATTAACTCTCAAATTATTCTTTAAGTTCCTTAAAAATTGAAAATTTATCCTTTCTTATCCTTTTTAAGTATTTAAAATATCATTGCTTATTATAAATATCATACTTTTTAAAAAACATTATACTAAAACATGCCCTCAATAAATAAATAAATAAATAAATAAATAAATAAATAAATAAATAAATAAATAAATAAATAAATAAATAAATAAATAAATAAATAAATAAATAAACTAATTAATTAATTAATTAATTAATTAATTAATTAATTAATTAATTAATTAATTAATTAATTACGATTCGCGCCGGGGGAAAAAACCTTACTATACAATTTATTTAAAATTAAATAAATTAATAAGTCTATTTTAGTTTTGTAACCTTTCACAAACACCAATCCGAATTATTTATTGAGAAACTCTTAATACCATATCAGACTTTAGTAAGTATGACGCAGACTTAAGTAAGTATGACACATTTCTATAAAGATATTAAATGAGTATTTCGTTAATACTCGAAACCTTGAATTAAAATCGGAAGTCATTGCTCAATGAAACAGACCTTTCTCCCTCCCTTCAGTTTAATATTAGTTTAGTGTTTCAACATCCCTTTCTAATTTATATAAATATAATAAATGTTGTGTTAGTTATAATATATGAGGGAATTTATAACACTTAGCATTTTTAAGCGAGCATTTCATTGTTAAATGTTAAATTAACAAGTTATTTCCACAGCTAAATGGATTCACTCGAGTCGATTCCTCTCGGATTGAATGAGAATCATGTACTCTATCGACTAATTGAGCGAAACCCTCGAACAAGTAGTTAAGATATCTAATGTTTAAACCATATACATATACAACAATGCTTGAATGTTACATATGTTTATCCTTTTCTGTTCTTGAAATATAAGATACTGTAAAAAGCAAAAGAACAAAAAATAATCTACCTGTAAGATTCGGAACTAATAGAGAGACGGTATTATCCGATGTTCAGTTGGAAGTTCCTTTAAACACAAACACGCCGCTTGACTTACTTTTGAATTCCTATAATCTATAGTTTTCATTAGTTATGAAAGACAGTGTAATTAATAAAGACTTTTTAAGTATTAAATAAATTTAAAAATTATTTTAAATAATTTCTAATTGTTTGTGTATTCATAGATTACCTCTGCGCCAACATTTATTTATATTGACCAAATACTTTCCATTATATTCAACTTTTAATGTTTCGGTCAAACTTTCAAGTCATTACATAAGTGTATCACTTTTGACTTATATAGAATGGAACTCTAAAAAGTATTTTATATAGTAGTAACTCAAACATATTTTTTATATATTGCTACATGACATTTTTGTTTCTTAAATATTTGTCCCTTTTTTGTTCTACAAGCAATGTACATTTTTAAAGATGATTCTAAGTTTTGCACATTAATATTGTTAAAAGTAGTTAATACATCTCAAACATATAGCTTTACAAACAAAAAATACAACCAAAAAATTATAATCAAGAGTAAAGAGAAAAATACGTGGAAATGTTGATAATGTAAACTATTAAGTAAATTCTTTAATTTAAAGATAGGCAAACAATATGTTATGTTTTTATACCTTTATTGTTACATCATTAAGATTTTCGATCGACTTTAATGGTTTGAAGAGTTATAATCTGTTCACATATCTTCAAAGAGGTTAAATTATCTTACCACAATATTTAAACGCACTGATGGATAGACATTCTTCTTTCATTCTATTCTATTATACTTGATATATAACTACATTTTTTTTCTGGTTGTATCTTTTATTTACTTTTTATTTTTATTTTATGTAGCATGTATTTTTATGAGGTTTAAAAATAAAATATGTAGTTTGAATGATTTGTTTGTTTATTATTTAATGCAGTATTTTATGCGATAATAATACTATAAATAAAAAAAATAATATTCGATATAATAATAAAAAAATAAAATAGTTATTATAATCAAAAAACTTCCTATTCCTTGAGAATTTTTTAACATCCTAAAATTTAATTTTGATAAACATTTAACATGTTTACTAAAATCTACAACAAAAGTCAAACTGATTTTTTTAAACAAGTTGTCTGTAATTAATCACTTTAATGTCAAACAACTTTTTCTACATAGAAACAGTTTTGCGGACATTGTTCTCTAAATATAGTCAAAACCCATTAAAGCGAAATCGACGGGGAGCTGAAATTGTTCACGTTAACCGAATTTCAAGTTAAACAAATAAATTAAAGTTAAGTTTTAAGTACGGGGAACTGCTTTTACTTCGCCTTAAACAGGATTTCTTGTTAACCGATTTAACGTTAACGGGGTTTGACTATACTGAAAAAATATACTTCTATTTAATCTCAAATAGTTATAACTCACTTTGTAGCAAATTGAAAATATTTTCAAGAAACTAGAAACTGAGTTACAGCTATACTTTAAAAAAAGACTTAATTTTTCAAGATCTTGTGCAGTACAATTTTCTATATAAGGCT